>OZ022314.1:3390951-4806659 GCA_963989215.1 Hedychridium roseum
TCCCGAGGAGCACGGTGGTTTTTACGTATGCACGCAATTCACTTCTGTTCGTCGAAGAAAGGAAAATTGATGGTGTGCCTTTTTAACAAAGCAAGGTCATTCTTGAGGGTTTAAACTCGACATACCAAGGTGTCCAACTCGGCCGAGTCACTCGATCAATTTTTCACGAGAAATTCTTTTTCCAGCCAAAATAATATCATTAAAGGAAGTCCCATTCTTTTTGGAATGAAAAAAATAGTACATTGTAAGACAGAAAATCTCTATGTTTGTAAGTGTATTTATAGTAGTAGGTAATAGTAGAGAGTAGTTGTAGTAGTACTAATACATTTCCCTTAGAATCATTCAAAGTTCCACTTACATTAGAAAAAAATGAAACTAGAAAAATATCTAATTAGACAAAAGTTTCTTTTCATTTTTGTATTGCCCTGCGTTTAAGTATGAAAACAGGTAAAAATGGGAGCAGTTGAAGTGAATGTAGTTTTTTAACAGCAGGATTTTAGTTTGAGAATCTGTCAGAACGTTCCGACAAACGTAATATTGTTTGACGTCGCCGTTTGCAGCTGTGGGAAACGTTGAACTAATCATCGACACGTATGAAGTTAGATAATACTCGTGTTCACAACTCAGCAGTATCCCAGCAGGAAATCATATGCAAAACAGTTGTTAATTTGCAGCTCGCGCGAGAGTTTCACATGAAATTTAATAACGGCATATCTATTTTCCCGATGTCAATGATTGTCATTAGACTACCTCAAATACCTCATATCGATATAAATGTTATGTGCACATTTAAATCAGAACAGCAAAATACATGGTCTTATAGTATAGTTGTCTATACAATTTTTTACGGGCGATTCCGGGATTTGTCATTTTTTTTACTACGTACTGAATTTTTTATATGAATGTTTATACTTTAGGTTTTATACCTTCGTTGGTGTAATCAACCGTGTCGCATTTACAAAGAAACAGTGAACGATTTTATGCATTTTTTTTATTCGTTTTTATACGAAAAACATTAATTTATAATAATAATATATAATAAAAACATTAATACTTCTTAGTGAAACGTTCACTATGCCACAATTATTCGGTTAAACTCAATTTTGGCTTTATTGCATGGAACGTATCGTTTCTTGGCAAGGAAAAAGCTCCTTAAATAGTGTTTTTTCGCAAGAGCTAGCGTGCTTTTGCCATCGAGTCAAGAGGCTTGCGAGCAAAATTTTCTGCTTTTATTGCGGGGCGTTGGCGGGCGAACGTCAACACTAAACCACATGGATACGCACACGAGTTCATTTTGCGATCATAAACTTCCTTTCAGGAGAAAGCAAGTTCTCCAGCGAGTCTAATTTCCTCCGGCAACCTGGCAAATGTGAAGTCTGACGGTCGTTAGAACAGCTTTTAGACGTTTTCTCACGTAAAGGATCCAGAAAATTACAGTGCGACTTTTTTCCAATCTCTTGAGGCATACTGAATTCTCTAGTTCTGTTACTATCTCATGGAAAATTAATAACAAAACAATTTAAATTAGGTTCAATATGACTTAGAAATCAACTCATCCATATAAGTACTGTTATTACTGTATATATATTTCACATTATCGTCTTAAAAAATCGAAGGGTAAAAAGATATTACGTTTGTTCACTTTTTTCATTACACCAAGAAAATATACTAATACATTTTTTTACTACATATAAGTATATAAAATGAATTCTTAGGGAAACTATGAAAGGGTGAAACAAAATAGTATCTTGAAACGAACGTTTATTTGAAACATTGTATTCTGCGAGAAGAAATGTTTGATGACAATTGGACGAGCAATTTATACTTTTAGATATTCTGCGAATGCACTGAGAATGTACTAGATAAAATTCGGGGCCGCATACAAAATTGTGTGGACTTTTAAGGCAAATCAGAAGCAGTGGGAGACGATATTCTGTTCCCCTTGCCCTTCGTCGTAACGCCGGTTTAAAGTAAATCAAGGACCACGATTTTGGCGCACGGCCCATTTTTCGAGAATCCCCTGCAGTACAAAGCTTAATGTATGATACCGGTATCATTATACTGTTTAGCGATAGTTGTCATTCGTTGCAGGTGGCCTAGATTTTTTTTAAAATTATCATCTTGTAAAAGTAGATGCACTTCTTGTCAGTCCAGAAATAAGAATTGTATTATATATATTCAAAAAATTGAAAGTGCGTATATGTATGTAATGTGTATATCACGGGACATAGAACGAAGAAAATGAAGGTTTTTAATAAACGTTAGCTCAAATATCATTCATTTGAATATGCAATCTTTGCCTTGTACCATTGATTATTACAAAAACTGTTCTATTTAACAAATAAGTGATTTCTGAGCTTACTAAGGCTTTCTTTACTTTCAAAATCCAGAGTAAATAACCGGCAACGATGTAGCAATATTTGGCAGATTTTCTCTAGTCATAAAAAGTAATGAATGACAATGTTAATTGTACGTTGAAGACCGTGCACCCTGGTAAGTCATTATTATATTGCAATTAGTAGTAATTTTTCTAACGGCAGAAGCGACGTTTCGAAGTTGCTTGGGATACCGTGTCGCTGTACAACGCTCCAATTAAAACTTTTCCCGATACTGCGAGTGAGTTCCGTCAGTCGGGCTTCACCTACACTGAGATTCTCCTACTCTTTCTTATTATTTGTGTTGTATCGCTTGTTCCCTCTCCACTTCTCCTCGCCCTACGACTCGTGAAAATTTAAAAAATATCCACCAGCGTGATAAGCAATTTTAATAAAAAAGGTGCCGTGGTAAATATTACGAATAATCAAGGTTGTACGTACGTAATTCCCGGATCGGTTATGCGTTTAACATTCTTGTGTCTTGTAAAAAATTAACTTTCCACAAAATCGGTTTATTTAGGGTATAATGAAGGAATGTTTACTGTCTCAGTTTTCATTATCACCCAGTTTCATGAACACTTCCAGCCCATGTCTTTTCATACTTCCGTGTATTATCGTTGTGGATTAAACTTGTTTAAATATCTGAAACAGCTGGCTTCGGCGACAAGAATTTTGCGGAAATTCTGTTTTTGGCAAACACAAAGAATTCCGCACGCCAATTTCCTTTGGAGAAGTTGGAGCTTGATTACCGCAGGAACAAAAACCATTTTGTTAATTGTGTGTATCAAACCATTTATGCGGTTACAGAGAAACTTATGTAACTGTGTGACTTGGATACTTTGCGAAAATTGTCGTATTCTTGTTTGAATTGTCAACGAGAACCGGTACAGATACGCGACGAGTTATGAGGATCTTTACACTTCGTTTCCGCGTAACTTAATTAACTCCTTTCTTCCCTACAGGAAGGTGAAAAATTAAACAAAGACTTTAGCCTTTCCGTCCGCAAAAGTTTCGCGTGATTAAAATTCGTGCTCTGAGCTGATGTAAAACGGTGATAAAGATCTTGCTTATGAAAGTCATTTTTAATTTAACTCGCTGCTGGCCAATTTTTCTGCTTGACTTTTATGGGCGATCGTAATTTGTTCGTTTATCGTTCTTTTCCTCCATGAAATATTTAAAGGCGACAAAAGAATAGCCTATACAGGTGTATTATGAATAATAGATTTTATCGGGAGAATTGTAAATTGAAGACCTATTGAAATTTAAATTTGCAAGAAATATGCATTTAATGTACAACAGGACCACAAATCTGTATTCGTTCATAAAAAGTGAATACTTATGAATATTAAATAAGAATATCATGTAATATAATATTTTCCGGGTTGCCGTAAAATGACGGACACAGTATTTATTTTAATTGAGTATTTTACAAAAGAATATACAATGTAAATGGAGCACGTGTTTCATTATTATCAGAATAGTGCCCGTCGACTTTTTGTTGCTCATATGTTTTTGTCAAGTCAATTTATGCAACCATGGCAACATCACCCAGAAAATTGATTTTCTTTTTACACAACGTTTACAGCAAGTCACGTTTACCATTTCCATAAGTCGTTGAAAAACCATATGTCTCAGTATTCCCCGAAATATCGTGGAAATCATGGATTCATTATGTTGGATTTTAACGGTGTTTTAATACATCATCATTAAAGTAGTTCAAATACCAGTTAATAATAAGCAGCGCACTGGCACGATCAGGTAAATAAAAGGAAAATTGTAAATAATGATGTACACAATATATTGCGTGGTTAATACTTGATTTATTCGAGTAAACATTACCGCAATTTGTACATAATATGTCAAAAATTGTTTCCGGTGGTTTGAATGTCAAACGATGTTAATTCGCATGTTTACACGTTATTTAGAGATACGGCAAAATGCAAATGACATTTCGGCAAGTACGTTTGAATTGTGCAGGCGAATTTAAATGCGATTTCATCTCCCGAGGGAAAATCAGGACGTGCTATCTTAACGAAATGTCTATCTCCTTTTTTTTCGTCTCAACTAGAAGGAACTCTCTTATTCTTGGCATTATCAAATCCGGCGATTTTTCTCTGAGACAGCAGGTTTAGTGCAATTTATGTCGGGCATTTGTCAATAGTACGATCGACGTATAAACTCATCAGGTCGGTAATGGCTCGTAAAATGGCAGAATCGGAAAAAGAACTATAAATTGACCAAAAGAATTTCTCCGAATGCTCAACAGCTGAAAAAGCTTTTTTTGTCGCAGCATTTTCGTGCTATCTCGGTACCGCGTGGGGGATTTCTCGTAAAAAATGTCAACTTTTCGTACGCGCCAGTTGAGTTATCCTTTTTTTTCACATAGTCTCTCGAAACATACGGGCTGGACACTTTGTAGCGCACTTTCATTTAATTTTGCTTTTAGCAATGCCGCCATAATAGACGCGAGTGGTAAGTAACCCACGACCTCAATTACGTTCTATCCTTCATTGGATTTTTCTCTTCCTATTTACCGTTCATCGAGCGCGTAAATCGTGTTCCGCTTAAACCGAATCAAGTTTACGTCGATAACCCTTTCCTTTTAATTGCTCGACAGAGATTGCCGGCTAAATGATAAATAATGGATTGGTTCGTTGCAGAGTGTGCTTGGTTAGTTGGTAACTTGTGGAGCTATTAGTCGACGATATAGAATCGCCCGTGCGGTGGATTTAAGTTACTTAATAATGGAACAGCAATTGAGGATTGTTTTAGGCCGGTGCAAGTGGATTTCAATGGAAATCGCGGGAAAGCATTAGTGCGCACGGCGAAACGTGTGTTATCGATTCTCCGAGGGGTTTTCGAAAATCAGTCGACGCGAGTGACGACCACGCCCCGCCGAGTTAACTTTCCTCAGACTTCTCCGAGGGCGATTAAGTTGGTCTTAATGAAAAAATCTGACGGAGGATCACCAGCAAGCCGACCTCATAATCGACAACCGCCGTTATCATCTATCCTCCGTTCTCATGTGACAATTAACTACGAAATTCCTGCACATTCACCATGGGATCTTTCAGAAATTCCGACAATCATGTGCCTTCTTTTAATTTACCGTTACGTTTTCACATGTGTTTTAATCATCTCCTTATGTCATTTTTTTATCTTCCAAAGCAATCTATCAAACGTACGCAAGAGTAATGAATTTTTAAATGAGATTTTACTTTACACGACCACTGCCAGAATCGATGAGTCGCCCAAAAAAATTATTTGGTTTCTGTTTTTCTTTTCTTTTCTTTTCTCTCTTCTTGTCTCTGTTTCCTTCTTTTCTTTTTCTTGTATTTGTTTTCATTGACTTTCAAAAATTCTCTCATTCGGCATCGAGTTTTCGCCGTGCATCGAAACAATTTTTCGCGCACGGCACATGTTCTGAGATTCATGGTGTACCATTTTCCCGTACAAGAATGTGACGTTGGCTTTTCGAAACACGGGGAAACGAAGAGCCGTGACGTCGTAGGACGTTCGTGGTTGGTTTTTTATTTGCACGGTGTCAGGGGTAAAGCGATACCCTCTTCCTGCCGTCTTGCCAGGTTGAATAATGTTCCCCTAATCCGCACGGACAATGCGAGCATTCGATCGGAGTTCTGCGGGGAAGCCGAATAATCCGAGAAAGCGCGGCGAATAAGAAATACTATCCTCTTACTCCAATTGTTTCGCCCCGGGCACCGTATTTCTGAATGTTTCATATCATGGCAATCGGCGAAACAAGTAAGGTTGCACACCTGAGAACCTACACATACAGCCTTGCTCGACAGCTCTATTACGTAGTACCTTTCGCACGGCTGTGAAATATTCCGAGAAAATGAACCGTTCTTATCCAATCCCTTGAGAGCTCAAAAAAGCTTACGATGTTTCTCGAGAAACAGTTGGTAAAACGGTTATTAAAATCTTTTATCATTGTGTCCTGAGAAGTCAAGGAAAAAGGTGTACAGTGGCGGACAAAAGACCATGTTGTTTAAACGGTCAACCTACGACTGTAATTTGAGTTCATAATATTTCCGGAATATTAACAATCGTTAATACGCCAGTTATTCTTTTTCTGGCCGTCACCGATATTCTACAGAATTTTATATTCACTCGATATGAAATATTTCACATTTTTCTGTTCTTCTGTTTTACCGTTTATAGTTCAATTTTTTTGCTGTTTAGTTTTACTGTTCATTTGGTTGAACGTATGACTTATCGAACATCACTACTCTAACGTACATTAACTTCTGGAATTTGAAATTGATTAAACTACTTCTAATCAATGGCGTAATTAAATTGTCATTTAATTTGAGCACTGGCCACTTTTCTAATTCGGTTCAGTTACCAGCTCATGCATTCCTTGTTCCTGGCTAAAACTTGTGAAAATTATGTGACGTCTTGATGAAAAACCTGAAAATTGGTCGAACACCAAGTACGGTTGTTTTAGAAATTTAAATACAAGATATTGTGATTCACTAAAATAAAAAATAAATAGAGTAGTAGAAAGATTTAATCGTAATGGAACGTCAATTAGCGCAAATGCATATTTCCCCATCAGGTTTAAAAAATTCCACATTTTTGTACCAACATTCCACCATTTTCCAGAAAATTTTGAGAACGTTTTTCAGCCAAGTGCGTAATCGTAAGGATTGGCGACAAAAAACATTCAATCGGAATCCACGAGAATTTTAGAGGCCAGATAAAAGCGTACATTTCTACAAAATGGAATAATTTTTACAAGCATTCTAACACACTTTTTCGAAATTAGAACAAAATTTCGATTCATTGAAAAGATACAAATTTTGTAAAACGATATAATTAGAAACACATCAATAAAACAAAATTTTATTAACCCAAACTTGCACACGTTTTTACCCTGATTCATCTTATTTCACAACTTACGGGACAATATTTTCACCCTTTCGCTTTCTCCTAGCTGTTCGTAGGGGGTATTCACACAAAACGACGTATTCGGTTGTAGATAACGGCTAGATAACATATCAATTTGGAGTAGAGATTAGCGGAATAGTCTCGGTTGACACGTACAATCGTCGATATTGGACTGCGTATTCAGTGGATTGGCTTGGAGCTGTTGGCAGTGTATTTTACGGTGCGACAATGAACACGGATGCTGATATGTATGTGTGTGGTGGGGCTGACGACAATCGGGCGTCGGCAACTGGAGCTACTGACGCGAGAAAGTGCCAAGGGCAAAGCGATGCATCCGGGAGAGTCTCTTGCTTAGGTCGTGGCCAAAGTAATGCACAAACCGAATGCAATATTAGTACAACCCCAGAGTAATACAACCCCAAGTGTAGAGCTGAGTAAACTTGTCGAAACAGCTACTCAAGCAGAAAGAAATAAGCTAACATGAAACAATTATACATGTATTTTATTGTTTGCGGTTCAGCTTAGTACTATTGGCATTCAAAAGATAACTTGCTAAATATTATTTTTCTACAAATATGGTGGATATCGAAAGTTGCGACTAATTAAATTTCATGTAATTGGCATCGTATTTAATTACTTGTTTAATTAGGAGACAGACGCACATGGGAAACGGTCGTTTGTTTACAATTTTGCTGAAGCAGTGTACAAGCTGAGTATAATAAAAACACGACCACGGGTAGAGATGAATCGAATCCCAAAAAGGTTCTCTGAAGTAGAAAAAAGTAATGTTTTACAAACGTTAAATGTCTTACAATCATTACAATTTTTTATATCGTTTTTTTGTAATTGTAACGGTTTTTGCAAGCTACATTTTATTAAAACTCTGACAATTATTTCTTTAATTAGAAGATTAGTATGCAGCGGCGTAGGACGGTTGCTTAGACCTTGACGAAAACAGTGCAGAAATCGAATACAATAACAGTACAGCCACCGGCAGATCTGAACAGAATGCTAAGAGGAATTGCTGAAGTAGAAAGAAAATTCCGAGCATTCCATAGACATTTAATTACCTAGGGTTGACATGAAATGTCTCATATTGTATTGTTTGTGGTTGGGTTTTAGTATATTTTCTTTGAAAACGCAACTTATCAAATGATATTTTTCTATAATTACGGCGCTTTTTCTCAGCTGTGGGTTATTACATTTTTTGCAATTAGCATCTCAGTTAATTTGTTGTTTAATTGAAAAATTAATATGCGCTTGGGACGATCGTTAGCTCAGGACTTGGCGTAATCAGTGGACAAACTGGGCACAATACCAATAGGAATGTCGCGGGAGGAAAATGCAATTCTGGAAAAGTATTACTGCTGTAGTAATAAATATCTGTCCTCAAGAGTTGGGAATTACATTAATATCGCAACAGGACATTCTACCGTTCTAAAACCGTTCGCAATTAATATCTTTTGCTTCCCAAATTCTGTTTCGTGTGTTCAAGAAAGTTTAATCATTTTAATCATATCAGTTTAATGGACAACAAAATTGCAGAGTAAACATTGATATTTTTTCGAGAGTCCTAAAAATATTAAATCTACAAATTATGTCTTTCATACGAAAGAATGTTAAGACACTTATCTTTTTTTACATTTACCAATCAATCAAGGGTAAGAAGTTGTACGTAATATCTATATTTATATACGTATTACCAAAGTGATTTTTTGCATCAAAGTTATGGTGATTGCATACTTATTTGCATGGTGCTTCGTTTTCCTTGGCCAAGGGCAGTAGACAGTAATGCCCGTAAGTATTGCAAGAAGCGCAAATATTAACCGACAAGACTGGCCCATTCCGGAGAGAAAAGCGGTTCAATCGTCGAGCCAGTGGATGGCCCGTTTTGTTCAGGCAGTATACCATCGACTTTAGTAACAATAGATCCGCTATTGTACATACTTATGCGGGGAATGAAGCGAAAAGATATTCTTCCGCGATGTTTTCAGTTACAGAACTCCGATACCGAGCGTTTACCAGGCACTATAAATGAGTCTTTTACAAACTTTCTGCAGGAAACGAACTTCATATCTCCACTAAGATTTACTGAGTATCGGGCAGTATTATTTTAAAGCGAATTTCTAGTTAAGGTTAGCATTTACCAGAGAAATAAGTTTTATAGATTCGCGTTTCAAGTGGTCGATGCGTTAATGTGGTCAGACAGCAGAATAACTGAGAGATAGTCATGATTATTTTGAATTCTCGGTTTTTCTGACAAAACGAGGATTTAGTAGAGAATTTAATAGTGGAGTGTTTAAATAAACAATAGTTGTTTGTGAAGAGAATCAGTACATGATTGTATGTATTTTAGAATTTATATTTATTTTGTTTCACTTGTAACAAGTAAGTCACATATTAATGGTGCATTGATACAAAAAATTGATAAATAAATTGCATGTAAAATGTTGTATAGTCGCAATGGTAACGGATTAGAGAAACATTGAATTAACCGTTAAAACGCGCTTCTACAATTAAATTTACACATTACAAATTAAACGACATCGCAATGGTGTATAGCGTTACTTGAAAATATCCATTTATCTATTCTCCTTTTTCAAAACTCTTTGTTATGGAATGTTGTTTCTATAAAAGGAATTTAGTATCCTTTTGACCTTGTCGATAGTAACGTTTTCGGGAGAACTTTTTAAATTTTAGCATAAGGTGCGTTGGTGAATGTTTGGGAGAATGACAGCGGGCAGAGATACGACGTTAAATGATTGGACAATTAACGGTGGCCGAGCAATTACGACGGCGTGGCCGATAATAGGCGGGCATCAAGCACTGCTTGAAATAGGGCTCGCCGAGCGATGAGTAGGAAAGGGGGGGGGGGGGTGGAAAGAAAGAGAAAGGGAGGTATAAGTGAAATAGGCGCGGCTGAGGTCAGCCAGACAACCGACAGTTCCGTCATTAGGTGGGCTTTTGTTCCTTTGTTTCTCGACGGCCCGGTTCATGAAAGAACCGCGCGAGATATCGAAGGAAGTCACACTAAAGGACTCTCAGGGTCTCATGGACAGCGTCCTTTTCTTACGTACCCTGTGTGTCCGTGCGATCGGACGAGGAATCGTTTTATCACCCGCGAAACGTTGTTCTTCGGCCGGTCGCCGATATTTCCCCGTACGACTAGGACAACACTTACCTGCTGAAAGTGGCAAACGCCGGGGACTGCCGCTAGAAGTTCCCGGTGTCGAAGAAACAATCGGCGTGGACACACACGCACAGAGGCAGAGAGACACACACACACACACACACAGGTACACGAACACACAGGTACGCTGAGACACGGAGAGAGATCGGGTAGAGTATCTGGTGAACGTCTGGTTGGTTGGCCAAGTCGGCCGGTCAGCGCGCAATCCGGCCAGTGAATCTCGAAGCAGCGGAAGCCACGCTTCGCTCTGACGGCTAGCAACTCCGCCGTGATTCCGAATCCTCTCGTTCACCCCTTCTCTCTCTCTCTCTCTCTCTCTCTCTCTCTCTCCCTGTCTGTCTCTCGCAGCGTTCCTCTCTGTCTGTCCGTTTGCGGAGCGAGAGGGAAACGACGAAGGGATGGAAGAAGAGGCGCGGTTCGAGGCCGACGCAACGTTCGCTTTTGCCTCGCGGGGCTGACTGATCTCGCCCCGCCGCGCGCCAACTTACTCGCCGCCGTTGCCGTCGACGACGACGACGACGACGACGACGACGACGACGGCGACGCCATCGCCGACGCCGACGCCGGGGACGCTGAATGATAAGGGGTGGCTCGTTCTGGGCGCTGCCACCCCGCGGGAGGATCGAGCTCTCGACCCGAGCCAAGGACCTGCGTACCACCACCACCACCATGGGCCCTTGCTTTTCCAAAATCCCATTACCCCGCCTCCCACGGGCCTTCGGAAAAAATTTCCCACTCATCACGTTCACCGGTCCCTCCTAACGCTCCTTTTTTCTATCGAAGATTCTCTCCTTCGGTCGACTTTTTTAAACATTCGATTTTGTCGGATACGTATTTATGGTTCGTGTATGTTTACGTGTATGTCTTTTTCTCGAAAATGTTCTACGCGTGGTTCTATTTTGTTCTTCGTAATTGGGTTTTCTGGGATACGTGTTACTGTTAGTCCAATTTTCTATAATTGTAGCAGATATATGTTTAAATAAATGATTCGTATCATTTAGATTCTACTTCTGTTCATCATTCAAAGACAGTACTTTTTTCTTGTGAAGTATTCTGGGTATGGTTTTTTAATGATCTTTTTTAATTGCTAGGTTTCATGACATGCAAGTTTTATGTGAGTTTTATTTTGCTAATAGTAGTAAGTATATATTTACTTCGTTATTTTGGGTCTGAATTAACCAGTTGACATTTTAAACGTGATTTTTTCAACACTTATGTGATATTTTAATTATTTTAACTTGCTTTCTTAAAATCAATACAGGGAATTGTTAAGATTTCGTAATGAAAGTAGAGACTTTTTCATACGAAGGTCAATTCCTATATCAATAACTTTCGTTAAAAAAACAGCTATACAGGTAATAAATCATTTTTTGCAGAAAGAAGTAGCGCCAGTAATTTTGCTGAAATGGTCCTGCTGATTTTTTTTCAGATATATTCAGTGTAAACGAGAATTCTCTTAAGTTGTACCGAAAAAAGTGAAATAGGAGAAGATGAGGAAACGGCAAGGACGAAGAAAAATACGAGAATGGCTTATTACGGGAGGGAGAATAAAGAAGGATCGATTTCACTAAAGCTGTACAAAGATGAGTGTGTAATCGGCTTTTGGAAAAATAATTGATTTGCTCCCACTCTGTTGAGGAATGTGCGAAGGAGAGGGAGAAGGTGGGGAAACGCAGGAGCGTAAGGAAAAAAGAGAGGGTGAACGGTTGCCATGGGATACTGGGTATGCGATGGCGAAGGGCATGGAGGGGAAGTCGGATATTTCCGTGTGCGTTGATACGATGTACTTCATTCGTTCAAAGGAGGAAGGATTGAAAGGAAAACGACATTCCTGATGAAAATAACAGCACACTTCAAATTTATTTTCGGTAAACGTATGTCGAGAAGAATGAGGACAACGAAAAATTGTATAAAATAGTCTACTGGAACTAAAGAGCAAGAATTTGACTTGAAAACTTTCGATATTATCAATCCATCTATAACAATACAATATAATGGAATATTGTATTGCGAAGACTCGTAATCATTTTTCATTGTACCTTTGTTTTTGAACAAAAAGACTCTCGCAATATTTTTCCTGGGGTTATTAAAACGGGATTAGATGAATGTTCCTCCTGTGAAATTGTCACTTTTGATTTATGTTCCTTTTCTTAGTTTCAATTAAGTTTACCATTTCGGCAAGTATGATAGATTGTAATGAAATGAAGTGCGATATTAATGACAACCTGCTTCGCATAAATGAATTCTTTCACTAATTACTGAGAAATGTGTAATCGTAATTGTATTTTGATAATATAATTGATAAGATAGTTTAGTGATATAGTTTGTTTCGCTTCTAGTGTATCAGGTGTTTGTTTTCGTAGGGTTTTAAGGAATTAGTTGACTTGACTGCTTGACAGTTTGTAACATTAGTCCTTGTATACCATTTCATGCTATTAAAATCTAATTTCTCTCCTGCTGACTTTCCTTTGAAGCCTGCTTGGTACTTAATGCTTTGTCCTATTACTCTGCCTATTATGTCATTTGTCTCAAAGTAAATTCTGGTGAATTATGGTCTATTGCGTTTCAAATAATTCATGGATATTTCCGCGCCAATAACGCGGATCCTCAATATCGAAGTTTACAATTACAAGTCAGTTACTTTTCTTTTATTTCTACATCTATTTAAAAACAATTTGTGTTGGATTAACTCTTTTGCTTCACTTTAAATCGAATAATTGGTTAGGCAATAAATTAATGGTTTAAAATTTTCAATTTGTAACACAATGCTTTGTAACAATTGTCATTTTTATCTAAAACATGGATTATATACAAATTTCTAATATGTGCAACATTTGTTATGAGATGATATTTTTAGGAATAATGTGTTTACAAATATAAAAACGTCCCAAGATTTATTAAAAAATGTGGATGGTAATCGTGACTAAGTCCTTCTACCAAGTTATATCAGAAATTTCCAATAAAATACTGTTCCGAGTTTTAGGTTGGGGGTTTCGAAACGAAATTACATCGGCCTTAAAAAAACTGATTTATGAGACTGACCAACAATCGGTCATCCATAACTTTTCCTCAAAGGCGAGAAATCTTACGATATCTCTAACAATATGGGATTTGCTGACAAACTGCTCGTACGACGAATCGCCCCATCTGGCAAACGATAAACACATAATTTTTCGGCACGTACATCGTCCCTAGTGAATTATATCGCCGTTATGCCAAAGAACAAAAATACGACTTAACGAAAGAGTCATTTAAGCAGAACTGAGCATTATTTGGTAAAATTATAATTCAAAGAATTTCCAAATAAAGAGTTATTTAAATAATATCATCTGAAATAACTAACAAAATAATTGTTTATGTGACAGATGAAATAATTACTCATAATGGTCCGAAAATAACGCAAGACTCTTCTATTTTCTGTTTAAATCATAATATTTTCGCGAGAAATAGTTTCTTTATTGATAGCAGAAAGACGAGGACATAAAGTCGATAAATGAATGAACAATGAATATTACATGTATTTACTTTTGATTTACACGGTATAGAAATTATATTGATTAACATTTTACTTCATTTACGGGCCGTTGTCAGTTTCTTTTCAATATACACCACCATTCCGATGATTTATTTGATTTTCATTCACTTCTAACAATCACTCGAATCGGTCGATATTTATTAATTAAGAGTAATTTTTAAACGAAGTGGCTGCGACAGCATGTTGCGTGCACCACTGGTTGCCTCTATTACGTTCACAGAAACGAAAGATTTCGCCAAACGACACGGAGATTCGTGTTTGCGTGTTGGGCGAGATAATTTCAGGCCGAACAGACGTACGCACTTTTCCGCGGAAGAGGGAGGAGGGGAAGGTCCTCGGTGTGAGAATGTTTTCCTTGTATCGAGCGCCCAAGAAATCGTCCTGGAAGAAAAGGAGTGGAGGGCAGGGTTTGAGAGTTTTCCTCGGCAGCGACGTTTGCCTAGTTGGATGGCGGAGGGCCGAAAGAGGTGGAAAAATCCCTCAACATCCGGCGGGCCATAATACCACGACAAAGTTGACTTGACCCGACCTCAATCAATACGGCCCCCTGGATCATACCCCGCCGCGAGATTTCCTCAATGGATCTATATTTTCGCTATTTCCCGTTTCCCGTCGGAGGAGCCGCTCAGGCATAGACATCAAACATATCGGAGAACCACAAGGTATAAAGGTGACCTCGCTCGTTCACATTTGCACAGAGTTTTTCCATTGAACCGTTGAAACATCCTCGTAAACGGCTAACTCGAAACGTTTCAAAACAGTGTCCATCGTACAAATGTTTTCCTTATAGCAATAAACAATAGTGATACGTAGTTTTCGTAATGTTCATTCGGTTTAATGACAAATGGCTGATTACTGAGATTCAAGAACTACGTCTACTACTCAGATATGTTATCCACAATAGTAAATGATACTGATATTTGTTTGTATATTTTTTATACTTACAGATAAGTGCATTTGTTATTCGTACCTTTATTCGGTTTAATCATAAACAATTAACTCGTGAAATACGGCAACCATTTCGTCATTTCGTCAACATAGGTCATTAATATTTATAATCCGTAATTCAGCTTCGTCATTCAGCTTCATTACAAAATTAACATTTGCCAGAAGCTCGAAGCTTTGTCACAAGAAGAAATTTTGTTCGGAACAAACTTTCTTTTAGTGTTTGCAAACATGAATTAATATATCGTTTCCTTTTGTGGTTGCATTTTTGTGTTGGAATGTTAAAACGTATTATTGGATACAAAAGGTTTTAATTAACGCCAGAACCAGTCCACTGCAATAAGCAAGTATATATGGTCATTCCCAAAAACGATGAATGAATTCAAATGAAATATTTCCGTGCATTAATAAACCCCTATTTAAAGTAAAACTTTCCTTTCGCATAACTGAACGTTCCGAAATTTTTCCGATGTTTTAAACCGCAGCACGTTTATTGTGATAGTTCTGTTTGGATACACAAATAAAAAGTCAATATTCCCATATCGTTGAAGTAATTCAACTACGTGGTATTTTGGTCTGTACCAACTTTTTCTCATGGTCCGTACATACGATTGGAGTTCTGGTCAAACTTTGCTTTTAAAAATGAATTGCCGAGCAGCCGCATTTAAAGACAAAAGAGCCCGCTATACGTGCAGAATAATTCCGAATAAACCAGCTGGGGGATTCTGTCGGTGGCTCTTCGTTTGCGCGGAATAATACCTTTCTCGCGCGGACAAATATTGAATTTGTCAGCGCGACCGGTCAGCAGTACTGATTCGCTGAAATCATGTAAATTTGCTCCGATTAGTTTCTTCTTCTTTCCGTCACGTTCTATGGGTCCTTTCGTACCGACGCCGTCATCAATTTTCGTTTCACCTGAAATTCTGCGAAGAGCTGCGGGGGAGAAAGGGCCGGTTTCTCTGTTGGATAATCGATTGTCATGGTGTGCGTTAACTTTTAATGCAGTTCCTCGGTCCATTGATTAATGCATTATCGAGCGAATGGCTGCGGTACTTTCCGAACTCCACCGTATCGGATTAGTCCCGCGGAATTGCCATTTACGGTTGCGCCAGTACCGCTCGTAAAGGCACCCCTAGTATCTTGTTAACGTTAACTCAGAAATTATCCGTCGAAGCTGTCCGCCATAAATTCGATAAATCGAGACGTAAGGCCGAGCTGTCACCGCCTGTCGCTCGAGTTTCTCTCCGCGGAAGTGGCCAAAGTATTTGCTCTAATAAAGCCGGATGCCTCAAGCACGGTGAGAATTTTTCAACGCTCCTTCTCAGCCCTCTGATTTACGGCACGTGCCGATATACAACGTTACCATCTGTTGCAGTTGAACTAATACAGCCATTCTCCATGTTCGTTAAATGCATACTGTAAAGTAATAAGATCAATTTATTCCATTAATACCCTACGGCAATGTGTATTTCGATAAGAGTCGTAATTTATGACGAAATTTAGATCTTATATTATTTTACGTGGTGTCGACTAAAAATAGGATTTTCTGTTAATATGGTAAAAAAATGTTAGTGATATTAACACAGCAATATAACTGAAATTTCACGATAATTCAGGAGCTCCTGGATACCCAGAAACAAGATTTTAATAACCTTTTATTATCTATACTTCAGCCAAGTCAAATTAAAATTTAGCATACTGTGGTAAACATTCTACACGTACAGAGATTATCGACTTGCGGTTTAATTATTTTTCATCAATACTTCTGGCTACTTGACGAATCGCGAGAAAGTTTCAAATTTCACTGCATTGGTTTATTCCACCCTCGGTTTTCTGAACGATATTCCTCGCGATTCGTCTCTTCTGAATTACACGCGCAGACTTTTATGCGACGATGTCGGCTTTTCGAGGGGCAAATTCGCGGAGGAATATTACACCAAGGGGGGACATAAATTTCCCGTACACACGTGGGCCAAATTATCCGGCCGTGAAGCGTAAATCTTTGGCTTCCGAACGCAGCTGCAACTGTGCATCCGGTTTCGCAAGTTCGTTTCCCGCGGAGCCATCCGATAGGTGCAAACCGAGTCGCAGGTTGATACTGCGCGCTTAATTCTTCTGCCACGGAGTTTTGCCCCAATTCCAGGTATTTCAGTTGTGCACGGCTTGCCCCGTCCATAAATATTCCGATATTCCATTGTCGTGCGCCAGCAAATTTTTCATGGATTTTCCGGTTGATTCTATTTTTTTTCCTAAGGTAATTCGATTTGCCAAGACTGTAAGGATTCTGAGCCAGCGATGATCTTTTCGACGAGGAACGTCTCGACTTCTGTGGAAAATCCGCGCGCTTTTCCGGCTCTTTGAGGAGTACGATTTATTCGTTGGATTAGAAATCGAAGACGACTGGAATATTGGCGTGGATCGTTTGAGAGGAGAAGAAACGAGAGCGTCGAGTTGGTCTGTTTGTTTGCCATGTTTGTCAAGACCCCTCGACCTTCGTCTTAACGTCTTACGTCTAACGTACGAACTTTTCCATCTCCTCGTCGGCAATTTCGATTTATATTTCCAAAGAGAAAAATCCTATTCACGTTTATTGGCTCTTCGATATCGTATTTTACCTGAATTCAGAATTTCATTTTGACGATTTCGATCCACATGGAGTTATCATTTTTAGAGAACATTTTAGTCTCTACAAAACAATGCAAGGATATGGTTTACACAGGGACAATAAATTTCCTTTTTCAATTGGAAATTTCATTTTGCATTTTCGAAGTACATACGGAGTTTAGAAAAACCAATTTTATAAATCCTTCGAAACTGCAGCAAAGAAGTTCAGTCCGAGTTTGCTGCAAGTGGGTGGTCTGATGTGAATGTTTCGTGAGACCGATAAATTTGTCAGTCGGAGAGATTCGAGTTAAAACTACGACGGAGAAATTTTTATTGACATCGAATTCAAAAGGGACTAATTAAGTGCTAATTAAGAGTCCGATGCTTTTCGTTGGCACCAGAGAACGCAAAAACATTAAAACTTTTCTGAAGCAGAGAATTATAGATCTATAGCTTGAATGAAACGCGATGTAAATCTGAAAAGAGAATTAAAAGCTAAAAATGTAATTAATTAGACGGGTGAAGGTAAAAACGAATCAGAATGATCTAAGGTAAAACAGATGATAAATATATATCACATGTATAAAGGTTGCAGAAGCCCTTCAAATTTGTCAATTTTCTGTAAAATGTAATCGCGCATGAAAGATGAAGAAAAAATCAATCAAATCTCATCCCTTTTGAATAAATGTTGTACACGATTTCATAAATACATGTGCTTATCAAATTTATGTGAATTATTGATTTATGTTATTTTTTTAAAATTCTGGTAATATTCCCGAAATAAAGAGAATCCGTTGTAGGAGAAGATAATATATTCCCGGTGTGCTTTATCGCTGAATTACGTCACAAATGCCATAATAACTTTGAGAAAACATCGTCCTAAGAATTCGACCTGTTGAGTCTGGCTGGAACGTAATCGTCTGAACGGAACTTGCCTGGTCATTTGTTGAGCTCGAATTCGCTGGAAGATATTATCAATGATCTGTTATGGATGCCATTAAAAGAGCTTGCTCTACCCTTAAAGCAAATATTCACTGCTGTAAATAAACAGTGAAAACAAAAGACAGTTCCTTGACTAAAACTTAAAATACCGAAACTTTTAAAAATAATCTTTCGACAATTACCTTCGAAATAACAAGAAAATTCTTTGTCTCATTATTTTCTAGAAAAATAGTTTAATTTCCCGTAAGGGAACGTATTTAAAATGAGCTACGCAATTATCTATTACAGGTATGTATCAAACGAATACTCTATTTTCACGGGCCTTTTTTACCGTATTTTTATGTATTGCTATTTTTATTTTACGAGAAAATTTCTTCAAAAATATCTGATTCTGCGGAGACGACCTTTTTGCGAGAAAGTAATGTCGAAAATCCTTTCGGTGCCGGTTTTTCTGAAAATCATTTCAAGTTAAACGGCAAATCCATAAGGGGCGTGAGTCGAAAGACGAAAAATAGCGACAAAGGTGAGGATGTATTATTCAACGACGATATCGATGGTCGCGGACGGATTCCGCGGAATGTTTCAAATAAATATAGCATTCTTCGCAGGTCGACTGCAAGGGCGTCGGCGTGATTTATTTCAAAGGCTATGCAGGCTGCGTCTTAATCCTAAACTTTGTGAAATTCAACTTCAAGAATGACACTCAAGTCCAGCACATTCGGCACTTCAATCACCCGTCATTTCTCCGCAATTTTATTCGTTTCTCCTTTGGGGGACTTTTTTAAAGCTTTAATGAGACGGTAGATTTGGAAGGAATTATTTGAAAAATTGTACAAGTACACGAAACATTAATTTTCCAGGAGAATAACGGGAAAATATATTAAGAATTTTCGAAAGGCTGTAACAATCATATGAAACAAGAATAACGTATAATACAAAGACAAAAGAGGAAGAAAGTACATTGTTAAAAAGTTTTGTTGCTTGAACATTCGTCCTTCGTTCGACTCAAGTTTAAGAAAAATATTTTCAGTTTTTACTTAACCGTTAAACAATTTGAAAACGTAGACATCTTTTATTTTACATTGCGAGCATCGCGTATACTGTATTTTTTTGTCCTTGTTCGTGCTTCTTTCTTTTCTTCTTTTTCTTTTGAATTAAAAGGGTGTACGGGGGTGCAGTTTCACTTGCACTTGCAGCCTCTCGCGACGCCGTTGGCTGCTTGACATCCTGGCTGCCTGCAAACCGGCCCGATCTATATATCCCAAAGGAACGGGAGGTCGTATCAGAAGTTCACGCTTTCCTCACCTTCTTCAGGGACCCTGCACTTCTGACCTCCACACCCCCACCCCCTTTGCCGTCTCTAATACCTACATAATTGAATCTCGTGACGTGCAATTTGATAGCGCACGTCGTCAAAGGCCAACCCGGTCAGTGTAAATATCCATTTTCTTTGACTAATCAGGTTCATGTGCTGAATGTATAAGCATCGTCTACGTGTCAATGAAAAAACCAGGGACAACTGTATTAAAAAGTTTCGAAGTTAGAAATTCAGTACATGAAAGGAATCTGATATTTTCAGCAAGACTGAAACTTTATAAGACCTACTCACTTACGGTGTTAAACGAATTGAGGAAATGAAGATAATGGTACAGATTGTTACCAACATGGAAATAATATTATACGTACATTATGACAAAATTTATAGGACGTTAGGACAGAATATGGAATGAATTGACATACGTAAAATAATTTGTTAAATTTCGGAAAATCTACTTTACACGTTTCCTTTATTTCTTTCAATTCTTATTAAGCATAAGAAAGCTTTATCTCGCAATTGAAGATGAATGATGATAGATCAATTAAGGAGTTACGAAGTGTGAAACGGGTTTGAATTTTCGTATTGTTCACTATGAGGGTGCGGTGAGAGCAGAACTAACTGCAGCGAGAAGTCAGAATGGATATTTGGTACCCTAAGGGAACTCTTGACAGAATGAGTCGTCGACCCCGGGCTCAAGTCCCTCCTCGTGGAGAAATCTGAAATTCCGAATAGTAGCCGCCAAAGTTACGATTTTGGTCAGCATCCCTGTGTGAACTTCGATTTCACGCCCGGCTGTCCGACGAGAAACGGCAACAAGGGAAAACGAGCTACTCCCACGAGACGAAACTTCGGAGATTTTATTCAACGTCGTTACGAATTTCCCGAGGAGAATATTTCGAATAATAGCGCGAATGAAAGAAGAAGACGGAACAGGAAAAATAACTATGTCGACTGAAATTTGAAGTAAAAGAGTATAAGAAAGTCTTACGTTCCCCTCGCGAAATTAAGCCAAGATTGTTGAAGCGTTACACTTTTAAGTTACTAGAAAATTATTATGGCTACTGATGAATTTCGTTATTCCGTGTGAGACTTCTTTCCGCGCATAAACATTTAATATTAGTGAAGAATTTCAAAGGAGTTCGAGTAATTCTTTTGCAGAAATTCAAATTCGGGAACAGATGATGTGCTGAATATTACACTTCCATTATTCCTCGAAACTTTTTCAACACGAAGAATCCGCAAAAACGGAAGACTGTCATCACTCAAGACTCACAAGTTTTTCAATCGCGGAATTTATTATTCTTAAGCTTAACAACGGTGTCTTCCTTGATTGACTGAATAAATGAAAAGAAAGGCCAGAACCATTTGAATTTCTGCATAAAAATTGGAGAGGTACAAAATTTTCGCAGCAACGACGTGATAATTTGGCGGAAAGATTTCCAACTATTCGGAATATTTCGAACGTGACTGAAATATTGATAAGGAAAGTGAGTACGAATGACGTGTTTCGAAATAACAGGGGACGGGGGAGTCGTATTATTCTGCCAGTGGTCGTGTTGATAGGGCAGTTGGGGGTAGAGGGGGAGAGGCGGGGTGAGGGAACGCAAACGCGCATTACACGGCGTAATAAACGAGGAGAATCGAGGAACCGTGCCGCAAACGTACGTTCCTGTGGTAGACAGTACGTGCCCATACTGCTGGCTTTTCACCTGTCATGGAATCCGTTTCAATGTTCTCTTATTCGCACTGATGCGAAACCCATACAAATCAGCCGGTAATTCTGTCTCGTCTGGCGCGTTTCAATGGCTCAAGGGTGTCATTTGTTCATTGTTTTAGGTAACCCGCACATAATCGTAGCACTCGGCGGTACAGTGGAGTCGTACTCGGGGGAATACTTTGACGGTAATAGTCCGGTGCCTGGACAATCGCTTCTCACCTGTCATTGACTCGTTTCAATAGGCTCTTATCCGTGTCGACGTGAAACGCATTGAAATCACACGGGGATTCAGACTCGCCTTGCTCGTCTGCCGCGCTTCATCGTTTCAGCGGTCTGTTTGATTATCCTTTAACGAATCCGGAGTGTAGTAGCATTAGCACGATTGTACGTCGCTACAGTTGCAGATAACCACATGAGTAACAATTAACCCACAACTTGCCCTCGTTGGACACACACAAAGGTGGGAGATTAGCTGACTACTAATAGGAGCATTGCGCTCCGGTAATAGTAATTAGCCCGAAGGGTATTACCCAATGGAATTAGATTTAAAAGACAGCCTAGAGTATATTTAAATTTTCCGTCGTCTGAAAGATGAGAACTTCATTTTTTTTTACTACAATTTTGCCGAAACGTCACGATCGTTGCTTCGAAATAACGTAATACGGTGAAAGTAAAATCCTACATTATTGAAACTTTCCATCGTAATGGTTGAGCATGTATCACTGAAATCACGGAAAGTAAAGAATTTACAACACAGGTTCTCAGATTAAAAGTTTATTCCAAGATTTAAGAGGAAAGAACGATAAAATCTTGTACCTTGAGAAACAGGCTTAATGTCGACAGTTTTGAACGTTTGCATTTTTGCATTTCCCCAGGAAAGCAACTGTACAACGGAAGGGCAATTAGCCGGCGGAAGCGGAAGTCGTACATATTTTCTACTATTCCAAGGGAAAGAAGATGGGCGACGAGGGGGGAGGAGTGGCGCGAAACGCCTTGAACGACGGAAGAATCGAGCATGAATATTTGATGGGGACAGGTGGAGCGTCGTTGCATGCAAATGCATGTACTGCAGAATGGAAGAAGGCTGATGCATTATCGATGGGTCCGGTTTAACGTGGATGTTTACATTTTGTATCGCGACGTCGCGCCGTTGTATGCATACGGCCTTATCAATGGTTGAGCATATACGGTTTGGCCGTAGAATCCTTTTCGACGTTGGTCCTGTCGATACGATATCAGGACCGTGGCTCACTCTCTCCCTGGGTAATGTCGTCGACTCGGGAGAGAGTGCAGCAGCGGCAGCGTCGTCGGCATTAGCCCGGAAAAAACTGCCCTGTGCCCGGGTGATACTCCACTTTTTCCGCGAGTTCCTATTCATCTCGTTCGCTCTTCGCGCCTGACTGCCCTTAATATTCGCCCCGGTCGTCGCACCTCCCATCTCCGCCGGAGTGGGGAGAATTTTCAGTTAAATGATATATTTTTTAGCCCGTACTTTCCCGCCGTGCACCGCGTTCCTTACGGTTTCGCACTTGGCCCGGGTTTTATTTTTAGACCTTTATGTTCTTTATTCATCATTTCCGAAGGAAGGGTGGCGATGCTTTGCACTTTACTCCTGAAAATGTGTCCCTTCGTTCGCGTATTCAGTCACGCCTTTTCTGTCTATTCCGTTGCGTGCACTCAGGATTCTTTTCATCGTCGGGTACTCTTTACTTATTTACGGTAATGCTTTAAGTCTACCTCTTCGGATCTTTCTTCTTTGGAAATCTTGCTAATGGATTACCAGAGTACTATGGGCTTAAATATGTGTTACCGGTCAGGTTTTCACGAAGACTGATCATACATATGGGATACGATATTAAATGCGAACTACAAGACAATTACCCTCCGAGCAATTTATTACACTACTTTCAAAAGTGTGTGTTTCATATTTTAATTCTATTCATTTTTTAATTCTAAGCGATTAGTACTGTACGCGAACAAGTTCACCAATTACTGTAAATTGATACCATTATAAAAAGAGAACTTACACAAAACAATATTACTAGTAGTACACTGATTAAATTTTACTTTAGTCCGAGGGCGTTAGAAAGAAATATTTTAAGTTGCCTTTTGGTTTACTTGATACTACAGTAATAGAAAATTGGCAAATTTTTCACTTATTTTTTTCTTAAATCCTAACGATATATTCTAAATACTTTTCCCTCTGATAAATACCAGTGGTGTCTTGCTTTGTGTAACATATTACAGTCTACACATTTTACCTACTGCTCAAGCACTATAAAGGAACATTTTAAAACAAAAACACGACAGTTGAAACGAAACAAAGCAGATTCTACGATGGACCGCAACTCTAGCGTTTTCCACACTTGTTTACTAATTTACGAACACGACTGCCTGAGTACTGCTAATGTTGTACGTGGCTCATGTAACTTTGAAGCACGCCGCACATCCTGCACAGGGTGGAAGGCTTTTACGCATTATTCGCCGAGGTAAACCGCATGCATTATCCTGCGTGCACATCGGCTCCGTGTAAACGGGCCGACGTTAGCCACGCAACAATGCAAATGCATGAGCTTCGCATGTTGACGGTTACCCGGCAAAAACTCCACTGACCCCTCGTGAATCCACGTCCAAGTTTTACGACGTGGTCGCCGGAAATAAAGCTCGGCAAGGAAGCCGACGTTTTGCGGCCGCAAACAGCGAGGAGACAACGAGGAAGGGGTTGATGGCGAACGGAAAGGAGGGGGGTAGGAAGGCGTAGTAATCATGCACATACGTAACCGAAGCTGCCTAAACGGATGGCTGTCTGAAGCCCAGCGCCGAATGTACAAGCGGGAGATGAGGGAACGCGGACAATGAGAAAATCCAGCGGCAACGAACAACCTCGCGTTAGACATTGCCAAGTTAACCGGAACTTTTACCCCTCTGTCATTTTTATTTCAATGCCAGCTGCGACCCCGCTGCAACGGTGGTATTTCGTTGTAAAGTCCACGGTGAAGTTGAGGGAAATGCACGGTTTTATTAAATTTCGAAGTTATGTATATATGCGGGTCGATTTAAGCACGATTTCCTTCATTTTAATCGGAATTTTCATCTTTTTTATAACCGTCACATTTCTTCGTAAAATGTTGTGTAAATTTAACGAAATTCGCGATTTCGTTTCAATTAAAAATACCTGTGTGCTGCGATGATTAATTCATTTGAAAGTAGGCTTATTCCGTAGCAACGAACACTATAATGAACAATATGGCAACAAGGAAAAGGAAATTGCTTGTGTTTTCTGTTCATTAATTCTCTCTTTCGTTAAAATTCGGAAATTCTATTCACGAACATGCTACGTTTAGATATTATATCTTAATTAACAGGCTGGTATTTAGAATACATTTCTCCAGAGAGTAAGATGCTTGGGGGCATTCAAACAATCTCTGAGTTTCGGGTATTTACAAAGTTCATTTCTATGACAATTCCAGTTTATAACGTGGACTAATTCAAATAATGTCCCCTCATTTATTTAACTCCCACGTTCGTTTGCGTTTAGTTGTATTGAAGGTTTACGCCGAATAGCGGGATAAGTAAATTTGCATATTTAATCATACAAACGTGTTTCATTATTCACAAGACTTTTGTCCGTGAATTTGTTTCGCAAACAGTTTTATTTACATGGCAAAGAAAAAAAGTATCCGTTCATACGATAAAAGTGGTGCATATTTGAATGTTTACCGAAACGTGAGCTTCCACTAGAGTACATGTCCAATATGCAATAAATACAGAAATTTCGACAATCCTCACATTTACTTTACATGCAAATTATTGAAACATTGTTTTATTCAATTACATCTAAACTATTTTATCGGAACAGGGCAATTCATGGAACACAATAACTTTATTTTTCAATTTCTTCTAGATCAAACGGAGAATGTTTTTCCTCATAACGGCTGAGTAAGACGTGCACGTACCGTGATATTTTCTATATGAGTGTTATGTAAAAATAATCGTTGACTTTTACCCGCAAAAGAAGGTTCGCAGCGTGGCGCATGCTGTTTAATTTTTCAGTTAGCGGAAGCATGCGCTTTTCCGTATTAGGCACGATCACGACATCTTCCGTAGCCGCAGGGTACATAAAGTTCTTCTCCGTCTTTGTAAATATTCCGGAGATCCATTAAATATACTATATTAATTCGCTTTTAACATTATTACGTATTGTTGAAATCATTTTTACTGCGACTACCGGTGTCTTTGACGTTGAATTTTTTGTATTTATAATGTTGTAGGTGAACTTGAATTAGGATTAAAATCAAACAAAACTTAGCCACGAATTTGGTATTCTTTTAAAAAAGCTTTATCAATTTCCGAATTGTTATTAACATAAAAACTTAAATATTTCATAAAGTATAATTGCATAACTATAATTACATTATTTTACAATTACTTTCATGTTTTGTCTGTAGATTGTTGTGTCGTGAGGAATACTCTTTCTCGTGTCGTGATTGCGTTTAAAATTACAAATTCAAAGGATGCCGAGTTCGCAAACATCTTTTATTAATTTATTGACGGCGGATTCTACTCATTTGGCTTATATGGCAGATGAATAATTTCTTTGACATTGCGCACGCGAATTATTCCCGGAAAACTCCGACAATTTCGGAGTGTTTGATGTGCAAAGTAAATATCGACTTAATTGGCAACTGCACTTTTTCGACGTGACCATGTAAAGTATGGCCGGGCAAAAACGCGACGATACATTTCGATTTTTCGAAGCTCGTATTTGCCGTAAAATACCGCAGCTTTAATTGCGGTAAAGCATAAAAGATTTTTTACAATTTCAAACGATCGGGATTACTTCCCTTACGAATTAGTTGGTATTTTATATTCGAATAAAGATTTGTACACATCGTTTCTTAAAGTCGGTTGATACTGGCTTTTACTTTCATGTAATTCTTAGACATTCCGTGAATAGGGCTTCTTATTTATTATATTAGATTTATATTTATGTAGACCGTATGATGAATGAACAAAAACGAAGGAGGAAAGAAAAATGGACAAAGAATAAGAATCAGTACAATAGGAAATACCTGAAAATTTTCGCGACTATCCAGTGACCTGATTTCGTAATATCTCGGCCGTGCCAATTATCCTTTATCCTGTTGACAAATGTCTGTCGCTGTCAGAATCATGGTTGCAATTCGTTCGGCGATTACGACCGTCGGAAGCTTGAGAACGGGAAAAACAGGAAAACAAAGAATATCCTAAAGGCTGAAGGACGTTTATAATTAATTTCCAACAATTCAGAGTGAACAGACGGCATTATCAATCAAAAACAAAAATCATCTTCAAATAAAGAGACCCAACTACATTGATTATACCATGCCCCACATATCGATCATTATCGTTACAACCTTATCATTAAAATCCAGCTTTACCAATTTCCACAGTCGGCCCCGGTAAAATATTATTTACTGACCCAAAGACCTGAAGATTTATCACAGGAATATGTCGCGTGGGTCTAAGATTATTGAACGGAGGATTAAGATCCGTCGACAGGATCTCTTGGTACATCCGTAGTATCTTGGAAATCCGAGAAGATTTTTCAAAGGTTAAAGAGAGTGGGAGTGCACGATGGTTGCTCGCGTGGGAGAGAGATGTGGCATCGGGGCGGGGATGATGATAGGCGACGGCATGGGGCGCCTGCGTGTTACCGTAGAGCTCGGTCTCATCCAAAATCCAGGATCCCAGTCGGTCACGCGCCAGCGGTACAAGTCATTCGGGCGGTGTGAGACGCGGAGTAAAAGCGGAGGATTCCTTGGTCGGAGGAGAACGGTCGGCGACCTGGGTTCCACCCCCCGGGACGCACCCTCTCTGTCTGGCTTAGCGCGCTATCCTCTCCCCTCTCCGCGCTCCTCCGGCCACGTTGGGAAGCGCGAGGACGTGTTGTGGTGTTTTGGCCGGCCGGTGCCTGATGGCCACACGCCCAGGAGTCGTCCACCTGTCGAGTCCGCGGAAGCAACCGTACCACTGGCACTTCCGGGCGAACGACCTCCCAAGCCAGCCGGCCGGGCGATAGGAGATTCGCCTGGACCAGGAGCATTGGACCTGCGGACGAGGAATCAGCCCTGGTCGCCCGATTGCAGGTACTAATCCTCGGGAACGTACGTTCATAAAGCTCTATCCGCGCTCGGAGACGTGCATAATTAACGACGCGCCGCTGTGTCCGGTCCTTCGAGCACTTTAACGGCGGGAATTCTTTTTTTATCTTCACGAATCACTCGATGTGATATTTTCCGCTCATTCAGGGGGGGGGGGGGGGGATTCAATGAAAACGAGACTCCAATGAAACTTTTCTACGAGGAGGAAGGGTTTCCCTGCACAGGAGTTTCATGACGATCACATGACGTTGTGTTTTGCCGTCGAGGATAAAACGAAGGGAGGACGTAACGTTATCGTTTTGCCGGGCGAAAAGCGTGCCCCTGGAGGATTGGATTACTTGCTGGTGCGACGTAGTGTCATTAGACGGGGGGAGGGGGGGGGGGGGATGGACAGGCCTATCGAGAGAGCACCTGCCCGTTTACTGATCTTCCCAGGACGAGCTTCGTCGTCCTGGCGACCTTAAAGCCGCGCACCTGCCCCGTAACAGTCCCCCACCACCCGCACCGTCCATTGTTTATCACAATCGTCATTATGAGTTTGCGAACGATTCGATGGAACACAGGGTCCGTCGATCGCCGCGATGAAAGGGAACTAATAAAGATCAATCCTCGGGAATCACGCGATAGACTCGAGGGCTTTCTTTGCCGGCGGTCGTTAATAACACAAGAAAAATTGCCCGATCCAATGAGAAAATCATGAGAGAATGCCGATTTAATTATCATTTTATCGTTGGCTTGGTTAATAAGTTCCTTCAGGATTTCAACAAATGTCGTTCTTATTCAGTTTCAACGACGAGTTCTAAAGTTGCACATGTATGTACTTAAGTGTTACGCCTTAATGTACGTTCTGAAAATAATGCCCTTGTATTCCGTTCAATTTGAGGCACTTATCCTGTTTTTTATGATGCGCCGTAGAAACGTGTTTCCTCGGATAATCGCGTTACATTATTTCGTGAAAAGCAAGAACATCGATTGCGGCGAAAAAAGCTTGTCGAAACGTGGGGCCGTTGATTACCACAGTGAGGGAGAAGTAAAAAGAAATCAAGCCCGAAGAATGTCGTGGAAAATTCGAGAAGGATTTGTCCGTACACGTTAAAAAGTACAAAACGTGGGAAATCCATTGGACGAACGGCGATAGAACGTCATCGGGAATCTAATTCCAGGGACGAAGTGATTGGTTAATGGAATTGACTAACGCTTGACGGAATATACGAAAATGGACTACGATGACGTGAGAAGAATATAAAATCGATAACGAAACATTGCGTAGGAGATGCGAAGAGGTGGTTTGCCGCTATGCCTTACTAAGATTTCAACAACGCAACATCTATTTCAAACGTACCGATAAACCGGCATTTTATAAATAAATCTGGGACCACGTACGCCCGAGCACAGTTTAACAGGACACACGCGATTATTTAATTACAAGCTAAACGGAATACAAGAAGATTCGTCGACGTGTCTGGACATTTGTTGACAGAAAACAGTCGTAATTACTGTTCCAGCAGTGAAATGGTGTGGGACTGTTGGGCAGGATTTGCTAATTACGATGACACAAAGATAGACAGAAAAGAAGGTTCGCCAACGTCGTAGGAAATACGTGAGGCACGGAGGATTTGCGGTATTCGTTAGAGGATCGCGAGTAAAAAGGGAAAGGGGAGGGAGGAAGGTAGACGTATAAAGTGGTGGAATGCGGTGCTTGTCGTTTTCCCGAAAGCGTCGTGTGGGTCTCTGAGTATGGGTAGCTATGGTATCGTCGGAGATCGTTCGCCGGCGTACCGTGTGATTTTCAATAGTTTTCGCTTCTGTCAGGATTCAGCTGCGACGTCGGCGCGGTTTCGACGGATGCCTTTGTAGCCAACGTGGAAGCTCGGGCATCGACGTGGGACTGTTAATTCGAGCGAGCTGCCGGGACCAACGAGGAGGACGACTTACTCGCGGGAAGCCGATGAGGTGAGCACCGCGAGGATTATACAGAAACTCCGGCAACCGTTCCAATCACGTCGCACTCACTAGCGAATGATAACGGAAATACCAACGCGAACGTTCCACCAATCGCCTCGCCCATACAATTTCGCACTGACTGTTTCTGTAGGAATTGATTCGCGACGAGGAGTACGTCTCGTTTCGATACATCAGATTCATCCGGTCTGATTTGTACACACTGATGCGCGCATAACGGTACAAAATGTAAGAACCGTTTTACGATAAGTTAGCAATTGTCTTGCTTGTTTATTTCTCGCGCGTCGCAGAACAAGGGAGACGGATTTTATGTCCTTAGAAAGCTGATTTCACCATTCTTGCGTGGATAGAAAAACCGTTGGTCGCGTAAGCACGCGCGATTAGGGGAAACAATGAGCTCGCGGGGGAGGACAATGGAGCTTGCAAATTTGGGGACAAGCAGCACTCTCCGCAATGCAATTAATTACACTCGCCAGTGGCGTACACTCTCGGCGGGCTAACAAAAACACGTCTGACATAGGAAAAGCTTGTTAATGCCGGACACGGGCCGCGCAAGTATAACTTTTCATAAGGTACCTCCGTGCGAGGAATGAAAAGAACCGGCAGCTGAAAGCCCATAGAATTCGCGAATTCCCTGAAAACCGTTTCCGCTGGCAAGTGCTTTAAACTTGCCGGGCCGTCGTGCTTCGCGGGCCGGTGTCATTTTAAAAAAGCGGATACGTGGCCCGATGACACGTTGGTTAATCGAAAAAAATAGGGACCGGAAACAGGGCCGATCTGACGCGAAGGTTGATTGATCGATTGGCCCGATGGTGCTTTATGCCCGTGAGAACATCGACGTAGGGAAACAATGGGGGGCTGAGAATGGAGAAAAAGAGAGAGACGGAATAGCGAGGGATCTCCGAAGACATGGGGGCCAGCAGGATTTATTCCGTGGCGTAGGGTGCATTTTAAGAAATAATATAAAGCCGGGCAAAGGTGCTCCGCAATCGGAATCTCTCCTTTAAAATGACGAGCAAGTCTATCATTTACGGATCCGTTTCTCGCTGATTATAATGGCGTTTCCCTGTGTTCGATGCAAAAACTACAAAAGCTCGATTTTAACAGGTCGAGGGGTGAAATAAAAATAAAAAAAACACTGAAACACTTTGCTTTCTCGCAACGATAATTACAACCTGCAAACGAATCTTAAAACTATTTAACACTGAAATGCATTCTGAATATCGCAGTGTACAATCCCAGAATTCGAAGAAACAATTGTTTTGCCCGGCAAGGACGAGCAATGTGATAAAAACGAAACTAAGTAGATTTCAGCATTTGTTCAAACTCGAAATACATGGGAGAATTCTTGTGTTATTTCGCGATGCAATTATACGGTGGTTACCTTTTTTTTTAGCTTTTCCTCCCTTAATTTTTTCCAGTCGCTTGCGCCCCATCGCGGTGCTCACGGCTGAATAGATAATAAAGGACGAGAAAGGGAATACAGGAAAGCGGAATATTCGTTCTAGACAGACGGGGTTTTAGGAGTGGTAACCGGAAGAGGAGGCGGGGATAATAAAGGATGAGAAAGGGCAAAGCGTAGGTGGCTCGCTGATGGCGGCTGATGCTGCCTGATGGCGGATGACCCGAGCTTTAATACGGCAGGTTCATAGACCAGGGTCGGTAGGTGCGTGGAAAGGGCGAAGGGGATGAATAGGTCACAGAACTAAGTCTTTGCGAGGTGCAATGCACATTCTCGCTCGTTAAGAACGCGCTAGGATAAAAGTCTACTCAATGGCGCGCATACTTAATGAAAGTATATTTTTACTGGCGGGTATTATCTAATAAACCGTGCACGATTTTCATTAAATGGAAGAAACGTTCTCGTAGGTAGTTCTACTCAAAGGTAATTAAAACGCAGTCTGCTTCTGGGGAGTAATATAATCGCCGTGCATTAATAATGCATTTTTGTAGTGGATTATTTATTGAGCTTCACGGGTGAACGAGGAAATAGTGGAAAAGTAAATTTCCGTCTGAGCTAACATTGTCATGTTCCATTTCTCACCGGGGAATTGTTTCTTAGGTTTTGCAACGTACTGCGTGGAGATATTAAAAAACACAACTTTGATGAACGGTATTTGGCACAGGAGCTGGTATTATCTCTCGGGTCTTGCCGAGAAATCTTCTGGTAGGTCACCAAAGCACTTAGCACGGTTTTTAAAGCGCGTACGACGGATAGTAACGGTTTCTCTTAGTCATCGTTCTCAATGAAGGATATACCGTTTGATAAATTACCGTCGATATGATGTAAGGCGAAGACTCAGAACTCGGCTTCGACTTTCAAGCCCGATTGCCAGACGTATTACCTTCCCCGACAGTCATGCTTTTTCCGCGACGGGGCTTCTGTTTAACTTGCGTCAAGATCGAAGCCAAGGTACTCACGGGTTATTTTTACAAAGGTTCCGTTTATAGAAGCGCTGAAAACGATCTCGGCCAATAATAAAGCCGCAAATCAGGAAAGTAAGGAAATAGACAGTCATGTAGAAGCTTCAAATGTCAGCTTAGAAATAGACCGAAGATTAAAGATCAAAGTCTACGATTTTAGTACGGAGGAAATATCAAATCTAATGTCGAATTTATCAACGAGAATCTTGTAATTGTGCGGCTTCTATTTATGCAACTGTACGATTTTATCCCTGTCGATAATCCACCAATAAATCAAGAACTTTATGAAAATGCTAGTTGCTGAAACAGAACTTTCAAATTCTACCATAGGAATAGAATGATGTTTGTATACAACTTCGTCGTAGGGCTAACGTCAAATTTAATACAAAATTCGCGAGAAATTTCTACCGATGAGATAATTAGAAACACTCGGATAACCGAAATATTCGACGAAATATCGGGTAATAATATACGAAAAAATCAGGAGAATGGTAGGAATTATTTACGAAATTGCCAATCAATGAGATATCAATTTCAAATATCCATGTAAAAAGAGAATAACAGTCATTAATCCTAAGAACACAGCAGCGGTAAATATAATATAAAACGAAATAACGTTAGCTCGAAGTTCGTTAGTGGAAAATTAGTACTTCGAAGCCGATCGATTTATGATGCAATGATGTCTATCGATTAAAGAAATTCCCATTAAGGCGAGCATGTTGAGAGGAAGGTAATTCCGTGGTTCTCCGTTTCCGTGGAGATTCGCGGCTTGCATAATCAGAGATATCTGGGTGCGCTTAGTCGATTAAGCGGTTGTTCGTTGTGCCGTGAAGAACCAAACGAACCGCGAATCGCTGAGCATTCTCGCCGGAGGGAACCTCGTAACGTCTCATTCCTAAGCCCTACTTTGTACCTTCGGGCAGTGATCAACCTTTTCCCCGCGCACCGATGCCGATAATGTCAGCCGCAGCACGATATTTCCACCCTTTCCGTTGTCATTTTCTCCTCATTGATCGAAAGCGTCGTCTCTATTACAATCTGCAAGTTTCTCATCCTTCTACTGCCTTGTCTTGCCTTCAGGAAACATGGACCGCATTTTCTTGTCAAAATTATACCGATTTTATACATTTTTTCGTGATACACGGAATCCAGTTATAAGACGAAACTCATGTAACAAGGATTCATGTAATGTAAATTTGATATTTTCACATTCTAATTGGAACTATCATGTAAGACACTGGGTCTTCTAACTCGGGAAATAAGGAGCGAAGGTGGAGTTAGTGGTTCTGATTAAACGGGGTCTAAGATTAAGTGGCTAACTAAAGAATCCTTTATTGTTTCACTTCCCCTACGCGACTGACTTCTCGTGCGTTCTTCAGATGTTCGCCTCGCCCAAAATCAAATTTGTCTTGTCTAAACTAAGGGATGACGAACGCTTCCTTTGTCCGAGTCTACACGGGTTTGCGGCAACAGTCAAACGTATGAACTCTGCACGAGAGTTAGTCGGCATTATTCGAATTGTTTCGAATAAATGTTTATCTCAAACAAATAGCCGAATGAATTCCTTTCAGTCGAACGTTTCATCCGCTGAATAATTACTCGTTATTGGCAAGAAATTATTCTACCTATTTATTCGATTAATTCATAATTACTTGTATGAATAATTTATATGAAAAGTTATTGATTGAATAATGTTAGCCGAATACTGAATGAGAGTATATTAAAGTAAGACTGATGTTAAGTATGAATACATTAAATGAAGTTTAATAAATTAATAAATGAGAAATAGCGAATCAACCATCGTTCGAATAAATTCTTTTCCGATTGAATTTGTCAGAAGCGAAGACATTTTATTCGAATAAAACTTTATTCGTTATTTTTATCTTTTATCCGTTACGTGAATCAAATTTTACTCAATTCTCCTCCGCACCGATCGCTGGTAGCTTAAAAGGAAGTGCATTATCAGAGGTATCGAATACTTACGTTCGGCGACGGTGATACCCTGGCACACATGAAATATTTTCCGACTTCGTTTTATTTTCAACGCATTACACAAAAATGTATATTACTGCAGAATAGAGAATCAGATTTCAATTCTCACAAGAGTGTCAACTTAATGCAACAATCAAATTAGGGTAATAAATGCACATTTCATATTATATTTCATTTACCTTTAAAGTTGTATTAACTTGGACACACAGCATTTACAAATACCCTTATATTTTCTATAAATATGTGCTTTTATGTGCATACATAATCCATATACAACCTATATATATGTATAGCGCGTATAACACGGATTTATAAAACGAGGAACGTATCACTCGTGTTTCTTTGTTTGTATTTATCTGTTTATTTTTATTTTATCTTCGAACGAGTCGCAGTGAAAATAGCCTCGTGCAATAGAGAGTTAAATTAAAATGCGTCGAAGGTAAAATGGCACAAAAATGTGCAATCAAATTTTAGCACAATTGTTTTAAATTCCTTTACGATCAATGAAAATAAAAAATAAATATAAAAATATGTAATGGATGGAAAAGTACTTCGAATAATTCTGATACCTTGTACATGTTTCACATTTTTTTGATTAACCAGAATATGAGAAGAATTTTTTCAGCTTGTTTTGTGTGCAAAGGAAATTAGATTACCGTGAGAGTGTATGTGAGAGGTAAAAGATATTTCGTATAATTCTCGTACCTTCTATGATTTCCATAACTTTTGAAGGAAATGTTACAGCTAAAAATGATAGAAAATTTATCCTTTAGTCCATTTGCAAAGTACGTCCCGTCCGCATGTCGTATCATGATTATTTTTCAAACGTAATCAGATGCGGTTTTTTCCGGAATATACATCAGATCGAATGCTTCACGTTACATCGCTCGAAGGGTATTTCGTTGCAGTAGATTTAACTACATTATAATCCTATTTGCAAAGGGATTTCGGAGGGGGGAAGATAAATGCAAGGCCATTTTCAAGAGAAGAAGAAAAAGATGGTGGAAGGGAGGGAAATCGCGTCTCGTTTGTCCTTAATCCATGGCACTTTGAAACTGGGGAATATTCCGACATTTTACGGAGGTCATTCGTCCTATTTATGCGGCACTTTATGTTCACGTGTCGGCCATTTAATGGTGCTCGTATATGGCGTCAATTGCGACACATCCTTCATCTTTTACTATCGCCCGGCAATTCCGCAACTCGAATCTCAATTCACTCCCCGTACATCTGACATTGGATTAGCAGAACGGCCGTGGCCAAAACTCCAGCTAATTCCATTTATACGGATTTAATAACCCCCGTAAGTTACGCAATTAACTACCGTAATTTTAACATTGTTCGCCTTTTCCTGGCCCTACCGAATCACGTAATTTCAATTTTGACAATTCCATTGCCATTTTTACGGATAATTTTTCTGACAATCGTTCGATCTTTTGTTTATTAGCAATAAAAATAGATGTATCAAACTGACATGCCACGATAACTTTTATCAAACGGCAATCAGTCGAGCATTCTAAATTTTTCCAAATTCTTCCCCGCACATGTCTGATAAATATCTGAAATCGCAGAGTCGAGAGTTTCGAGGATGACTGTCGGTCGAACGGTCGAGAGTTCTGCCGTCAGTTGGCGGAGGGATTAACGTTTGCGGGACTTTGGAGCGTGAACTGGGAGTTAGAAAAAACGTAGACTCTGTGAAAATTTGATCGGCCTGAATTGTCGCTTGAATTCTCAGGGGTCTGAGAGGCTGTCGGGAGCGGAGGGGTGGGGGGTTGCTGGCAAACCGGTTCTCGGCGTTTTCTTAATTCAGTTCTGCATGCGAGGGTGTCCGTGATTACGGCGTCTAATGAGCGTTCACGGCTATGGATCCGCCGGGAAATGAGAAGGGACCGGCAAGGGGGATGGCAGGAAAACGCGAAAACCGCCGGCATGGCACACAGCGAGGAGCCATTGTGCCATTCCGTAGGGTTTCCGTTATTCAATAAAATACGTTTTAGTCCGCTAACTGTATTCCCGATGCATAATTTCGTTGTGCCTCTCTTCGGTAAAACAACGGAGAGTCGATAGGGGGAGGGGGGGAGGAAGTTTAGCGGGCACAGAGATGGCTGGTTTTTGCGCCGGGCCTTTTCCCTCGTTTTCACTGCGTCGCGCATTCGTCAATAATTGATAGGCAATTCTCCGTCGACCGTTGCCGCGCGGAAAATTATACATTCGATTGTACGGCCGTCGGAAATTAACGGTTTAACTTGGCCACGATGTTCGGCTGTTGTGACGTTGCCGTGGCCATTTTAACAAAAATCCCGTCGACGAGGATCCAGCGGTATGAAGATTGGGAATGCCATCCGTGTTATTAAACGCGCCTGGTGTTTGTCGAAATCGTCGTATGAAAATTTCATTGTCTAGTTATGCCGTATGGCACGGCTGATGAAATCATTGAGGTAAATGGTAAACACCGAAAGTGCCAAAAGATGGAAAAAGAATTTTCTTGGAAAATCTTACACCGTTGCAAGTCAAATTACGCTTTTGAATTTATTCATTCAATCACCGTGTAACATAAGGTACACATTTTTACGTCACTGTAAAAATTAATTCCAAGTTTTCAATAGCACAGTAAATTCCCCCGGAAAATCTTCCTTTTTGAAACTTTCGTTTCCTTTTACTCGGCACTTCAGAATTATACAAACGTCTCACGTATTCTATCCGATCTTTCTCACGGGAACATATTATACTTTCCTTGTGTGCGCGAAATTGCCTGTTCCTCGACAACTATCTTTAATTATAACGAGAGATGATTCGTGCCAGGCGCGGGGAGAATTTCGCGAGAAATTTTCGGGGCGGAGTACAAAATGCCCGGGGGCGAGATGTTAAAAAGATGAAATGGGGAATGGAGAGCGAGGGAAGAATCGGGGGCAAGAGACGCATAAGAATGCCCGAGCTTCTACTCCGCTTGGTCCGTTTTAAACGTCTAATCCGTTGAACTCCAGCGCTGCGCATTCTCCGCCGTTAATTGCGACGGCGGGGCCGGGGAGCTCGTTTAGAGGGGACAAAAAATTTTGCACGACATCGTCGATCGCGAGTGAGCCGAGCCTCGTGAAATTCCTTAGCAGATTCGTCGGCGAATAAATCCGGCGGATATCGTAATATCCGCGGTATTGCCGGACCGCAAGGAGCTATTAAATATTTGTCGGAAGTTTCGGCGAAGGCGGAGAGCGAAACCCCAGGAAGACCGGCCCTAAAGTGGGTTTATTATATTTGTCGATAAACTTTGCGGATGACGGGTTGACCGTAATGAATTTTTTAATTGGATTACGCGTTTCACATGAGTTGACGTCGACAAAGAGCAAAGCCCAATAGTTGCTGATGACGTCAGTAGCCGTTCCGTCTGTCCGTCAGGTGGACGGGTTAAAATAGAGGAAATGCATACCTTTTAATTGGAAACTCAACTGTTTTGCAAATGTTTACTCGTTCGGTAGCATCTTCCATCATTAACGATATTCATTTCAAAAATCCAAAATCAGCGTAATGTGTTTTACGCAAACTAAATATACTGGAAAAATGTGCACTATGAAACAGTCTGAATCAATATTTTCATGTCACTTAAAAATGGTTGTGCACAAGTAGTACATTGATACTGATGCATCTCACAATATCGTATAGATAATATAAATGCCATTATAATGATTAAAATAATGAAATGTTTTTTTGTAAGAATCAAAGAGTAATCAGAACCTATTTCCAAATTCTTACTCAGACGCAATTTCGCTTTGTTCCGACGAGAAGCATGGACCTATTTGGCCTTGGGCTTCATTTAACATTCGCCAGTGAAACGATCGATACCGCGGCCTGTGAGAAGCACGATAATAGAAAAACGTAGAAAAATAATGATAAGCGAGGTACAGCAGGCGGGAAATCGCAAGGAAGGCTTGAAATTTCAAAGCCGTGTACGTCGGGAATGATTTCGTGATAGAGACAGTGGCCCGTAACTCAGGCTGTGTATGCAGTCGAAAAGCTGGCTTTGAGATTGTGGCACCGGCGAAAACGATATGCAACGCGTCGTCACGTTTTCGCGAACCATTCCCCCTCCCCCCCCCCTCCGCCCCCCTTCAGCTGTGTATCTTCGTCAGGTCGGCAGAGAGTAATTTCGTCGCGGTCGTCGGCCCCAGGTGGTTCTCCCGCTGGCTTGGGGTCCTCTCCCGTCCTATCAATTTCCATGATTAAACGAGAACAGACGTGGATCACGCGTCGATTGTAAAGTCAAGTCTCGGCCCCGATGGGAGGTGGGATTGTTCCAAGACGGTCGGCTTGCTTGGCAAGGCCGTCGGCAGGATTTATTCCGGCGGGATGTAAGATACAGCCAGAGAAGCAATATGTATCGCGGAGATACGAGGATTGAGCTATGAGAAATGTTGTATAAAGAGAAGCCACGAAGAGACGCGCTTCGCCATTGGAATTTCTCTTTAAAAAATAATGCTCAACTTGTATCTCTGCGCGATTGTAATGCAAGCTTAACAAAAGTAAATGCACTTTGTACAGGAGTCGACGCAGATTCAGTCTGTACCTGGACATAAAATTTGTTTAAAGAAGCAAGCTTTTTTTCTCATTTCGCAATAGAAGAATACAATGTGTTCATGAATTATACAAATATATGCCTGTATTTAAGATAAGAATGATAGAGAAACTTTGTACAACAAGTGTTCACAATATTCACCATCATTCAGAAATACTAGATTAAATGCCCATACAAAAATGGACTTGAATATCTGTGAAGCAGTTAATTACAGAACATAAGTATATAGATTAAGACTTTTTTCTTACGATCAATGAATTTTAGAACCCTTACGCATGGGCGATTTTTTGACCACTTAACCGCTTATTACGAAGGTGTATTTGCGTGCGCATGCGTTGCGTGTTTGTGTGTGGTCACTAAAACTGAAAAGAATGTGAAAAGACGGGCTGTGCGGCGGTGCGGTAAAAAAATAGCCTTTGCGTGAGGGTTCTTATCAGCTTGAGAAACGTATAACAATAATTTATATAGACCCTGTATAATTTTCTTCTCATACATTCTTCTTTTGTATATCTTTTTTGAAGGCAAAGAAAGAGAGAGTGAGAGAGTCAGAGAGACTCAAGTGTAGGGTCTCCTGGACGACTTTTGCGATGTCCATGTCGGTCGGGCCAATAAATCCGGAAGTTCTCGCGTGCCTGCCTTTATCTCGCCGGCGAATTTTCCGGAAGTTGGAAGCGCCGGTTCGGCAAAGCCACGCGTGGCCGGCATCGACGACTTTTACCGCACGTCATACGCCTTGACTTTTAGCCCTCCCCTATACTGGAAAACTTGCTCGGGTCTTTTATTTACGGCAAACTTCTGTACACACGGCGCAGTAAGCGTTGGACGTGGAAATAAGCGGCGGCAGGGCCGACGTAGTAGGCCATAAAGCCGACTTGATAAAAGAATTCATCTTCCCTACGGCAGTTATGAAGGTTGTAACTGTCGCACTTACACAGGCCGGAAAATTTCGATTGCCTCCGCACTCGTGGAAGGAATCATAATGAGGCGTAAAAGACGCATTGAAAAGCACAGCTGTTCTATTCTATCGTAGACTTGAGTATTTCGTTAGGGTCTTATTACAGCTGAGCAGGCATTAATCTTTCAAAGTCCATCGTTGAAATTAAAGCTATAAATATAAGTAAAAAATTATACTGATTATACTTGTTTCAATGGACTTTGAACTAAAAATTACTCGAATTTTACCTGATTTTTTCTTTACAATCGGAATAACAATAAAACTTTACAGTCGTATCAAAACTATGAAAATGTTATTAAAATTTCGCAGTTGCATTGTCCTTGTTCTTCTTCCTAATTTATAGTGACTTACAATTTTATGTTTTTAGTTAACAATCATTTTTTGAAGCACTTAAACATGACAATTATCCTGATATTCCTAGGAATTCCGATATTTTGGTCGTTCTTTAAAGTACACCGAAATGCATAATGTACGCTAACGTGGCCGAAGACTTTCATTATTGGATCATCATGAATGAAATTCCGCGAGTCATCGCGGCAGACATTGTTTGACGTTTCGTTTGGAATTTTGCACGCAGGCAAAGCCCGAGAGCCGTTGTGGTGAAAACACGAGCATTGAGGCTAGACTCGTGGAGGTGCGTCACGACAGAGACATTTAGTTTCCGCAACGGGGTACGCGAGAGGCCAAAAAGCAGCACATTTATTATCGGCAGAGGTGACACGTAGCAACGCGGCCGAGACAATCCGGCAGGTAAAACAATCCCCTGGCAGTTGCAGCCTGAGGATATGAAATTTTACGCTCGTCGCTCATCGTCGCCCCGTCAACGGATCTATTTCTCCGAAGCTGCGCACAAAGCAACAGCCCCGCTATTCCGTCACTTTTCTCCGCACGTTAACTGGGCAAATCAAATGCATAAGACGAATCAGGGAGACGCAATTTCCTCTTCACCGCGAGTCCGGATTAATAAACGCACGGAATACGGACGATGACGTAAAGATCAAAGCAGTGAGTTATTTTACGAAGAATTCATAGGCTTGTTAGGAAATAATCGGTTTAAAATGACAGGAGATAGAATGTTTACTAATGTTAACGTATCATGTTTTAAGACGTATTTACATTAAACCTAATTTCGGTAATGTAATTCTTGTAAAGATAATTATTTATTGGCCGACAAAACGTCTGAGAATAGTTGAATTTTTGTTCTTCCCGACTGTAATGCGGAAATAGTTTTAAACGTTCGTTGAAAAGGAACAACGAGTGCGCGAGCAAAGTATTCGACATATGAGGAGCTGGTGAATTACGTCGGTGGGGGAATAATTGTAAAGTTTAATTAGAAAGACGCCGAGTGTTGGATAAAAATTTTGGACAGTCGGGAAAGCATCTCGGTAGGCCGATTTCCCGGTTTGTCTTCTGTGCAGGGCAATTAACAAAATCGTGTGTGCACACAGGAGTGTCATTTGAGCGGTGGCCGGATAACAGGGAAGCGAGAGGACAATGCCGCGGGTCTCAAGCGCCACGAGGGAAATTCCGGCAAAAAGCCTCCCATTAGCCAGTTGCATACTTGACGAATTTCGTGCACAATGCAGCGGCATTGAGGAAGCCGGTATCAGCCGGTAATTAGGCACTTTCCCCTTCTAAATAAGTCAGACGTTAGCGAAAATCCGGGTCGAGTTGCTGGCACGGAATAGTAATTTATCGCGAGATGAATTACCCCTTAAACGTGAAAAGACGTCCACTCGAACGTGGTACAAGTGGTGGGGGAAAAAAGTCCGCCGGTAAAAGTGCAGCGGTGAAATGCATCCGTGTAAGAGTTGCCTCAAATATAAGGGATCGTCTACCCGCTAATTATCAGCCCTGACAAATGTTTTCCGTCCTCGTTTCTGCGAGTATTATAATGTCCCTCCAGAGATTTTTGTCAATCTAGGAAATTCCTCGGCTCTGCCGGGGCAATGAAGGATAAAAATGTAATTCGACTTACTGCGGTACAGAAATTTTCTTGTTAACGTTTATGCATCCTGGTCATTATTTATGTATTATTTCGGAATATTAAAAACAATGTACGATACTTTCGGTCGTGATGTGCAACGGCAAGAATGTGTCGAAACATTGGAAAGATTTAATAGGAATCACTCATTGTACGCAAATGTAAAGAACTTTTTCTAGCAAAAAACTACTTGTAATTTTTATGTAATGACTTTCAAATAATTGTGCAATTTTCGTGAGTCATAAACATGGAACAAGGAAGGATATATTTTAACTGTCAGTTATAAATCTTCCATTTTCCTATTCCTTTTTTCTTGGAAGTTAATAAAAATTCATGACGTGTAATGTATCGAAACGTTCGTTCTTTACTTGCAAGGAAGTAAAAAGAAGTGGATTTCCAGAATTTTAATAAAGAACCCACTGGAATATAATTGCCAATTTTGCGGATTACTTGTATCTTAACTCTTTCTCATTGTTACCTGTTGTAAATAATTGATTCGAAAGACAGTATATCATAAGACTTAAAGATTATCTTCAATGTTATCAAAACGTACAGAAGGACGAAAAATAATAAGCACCTCTCTGTGAAATCATTGGTGTGCGACTTTGCAAATATTGCTCATTAGTCGCGTGAAAAGGACGTGCGGATCGGTCAGAGATTTCAACGGAGCTGTGAAAGTGTGGCAGGCAGGGGAAGGGAATAGGGGCGGGGGCGGGGAAGGAGTTGACAACGACAACTCGGCAATTTGGCTGCAGTCTCAACGGGGGTGAGCACTTGCGTTTAGTCTTGGCGAGTCGTCGTCGTCGTCGTCGGTACATGCAGAGTTTTCGGTTCCCTCGGAGCTCGGTAATTTGCGAGAGATCATACGTAGGCAGAGCTCAGCATTCAGGGACAATGGCGGGGCTGTGCCGGGGGCATCAGCGGGAAACCTTTGGCTGCGAGGCGAAAGCGCCATGGTTTAAATCCCGGCCAAATTAGTCGAGCGAGAAAGGGAAGCAGCAGGCCCTTCTCTCTTCTCGTCATTGTTAATTGCCTCAGAGAATCCGCTGTGCGCTCACGTTTTCGACTCTTCCCACGCGTGCGGCTTCTGTGCCTTGTCGTCGGCATTTGTTTATTCATCGTAACGGAATTTTGCACGGTGCTACAGGTTTAGACCAGCAGGACGCTTGTTATCTAGCTCCTTTGTGGCGGTAGACCTTTTATTGTTCCCGTATCGGTAGATTTTTAATAATAGATTAACGATTCAAATAGTCCATTTTTATCGCGCAAGAACTATTATTTTCCAAGCAAATTTTTAAAACAGTCGGATTAATATGTAAACGGAATAAAATTATCGAAGGCTCAGTGCGTGATGAAGTAGAGCAAAGTGTAAATAAGTGGCAAATCTAACAAAATTAGTCCGGTATTATCTCGTCGCAATGTATCTCATGACTTTTGATCAACATAAAACCTTCACAAGTAGTTTTGAATACAACTTTTACGTAGAAAAGTATTTTATACTATTTTCATAAAGTTATATATCTTTGTTTGAATTTAGTTTAACAGCTATGTGTCTATTAATCATTGTCCTTTGGAATTGTAATAGTTAAGTCCTGGTTCGAATGTCGTGTATTTCATAACTGATAAACGTCAAAGCACGGAGAAAGCAATACAGCGAATGTTCGGGAATGTGTTTCCATCATACTGTTTCGAAGTTACAGCACTTTTGATTTATGACGACCATCTTCTGGGCATTTGCATGGGTTTCCACAATGCGCAGTCCACGCGGCGTGTCCATTTTGAATGTAACTTGGCATAGTGAATCCGTTTCATACTTTTCAAATAAACGGAGACACCATTTTAACACGATAAATTCAATGAAAAAGAGTGAAATTATTTTTAAAGGGCAAACAAGTACTTTATCAAGATCTGAGCTTATAAGAATTTTGTACATTTGTTATACTCTAAATGAATATATTTAATGTAAAGTTACAACAGAATAAAAAATTAGAGATTTATGCGAAATTTATGTTTCCACATTTGCATCTGGTCGCTAATAAAATTGTTTTAAGTAATATTAAAATTCCTTTACGTTACTTGAATCAACAGTTTTCTTATTAAATTTACATCACTTCTTTTGCTGTCTTTTATTGTAAAAAACGTATGAATGGATTTCTTATGCATTAAACAGAGAGTAATCGACGACCTCGCTGAATTAAGCACTGTGCTTTATCGTTTTATCGAGCAGAAATGTACTTTGTTACTGATAATCTCGCGCGATAATTGGAAGTTCAAATAAACTCAAGCTGCATTTTTACGCAGTAAAAGGGCAGTGGTTTATGCATGATAATCTTTCGGCGAGCGATATTCTCGATTAATTGTCATGAACTCGTTTCTTTGCCGGTCTCCCTGGCGGCTTGATTAATGGCTCTAATTATCGGATAATGATTGCTTTAATAAAATTTCCGAGGGCTCATTTGTCCGCCATTAAAAAGATTGAGCCATCGATTTTCCCGGCGAGACTGTCCCGAACGGCAGTAGCCAGGGTGTTTTTCGTAGAGTTATTTATTCGAGAAGGTTTCGGGCTCCAAAGAGTTCGCGCTATTAACGACTTCTCCGGAATTACTTCATTCTTGCTGGCTGGTAATTAGTCGGCCAGTCATCTGCACGATCTCCAACGTCAGAAACTATACAAGGCTATTTAAGTCGTCAAGAAAAACAACGACCTGGCTGAATAAATGCCGCGCGACTATTATTGTACTTCCGTCGTCTCTCAAATAGGTCATTTCTTAATCGCGCTTTAGTATCTCACGAAATAATTAATAAGGAAAAGGCAATGTGAAAACTATTGCTTTATTATTCCATTAAATCTCTAACTTAGTAAACCCTAGAATTGTTGACAATTAAATTGATGTTCCCCGGTGAGTTTGTCATTTACTTCGATATGTTTTCGAAAATTCAAAATTCTTTCACAAGTTTGCACATCTGACATTCCTTTCACGCTTACTCACGATTCAATGTTGTTCTTATTCTCGTTGAATTAGAGACATCTTCTGCTTTGTTCCTAATTTGCTCGTTTTACTGTCGACGAATTGAAATTATTATTGGCCTATGGAGCAGGTGGAAATTGCTGAAGGTAGAACTTATCTGGACGGAAAAGGAGACACTGACTGATTCCACGGAATCTCCCGCGTTCGGTAAAGTATTGAAAGCTCACCGCAGGGGATAGATTCTCAAACAAGGGGACAATGAGATCGGGCCAGAACGTAAATAGAGGGCGAGCGCCGTTCCTCCGCATAATAGGCCGTGATTCGTAAACATTATCGCGGTCGCGGGAAAAGCCGCACAATGGGGATGCTTTGACAGCTAGGACGATACGGTCGATCGACCGAATTTCCACCGTTCGAAACGAGCTATTCTGAAAAGCTCACCAGAACCGTGCTTTTTCAGCAGTTTCAACGGGCTGATACACCTTTAAACGTTTGCATTGTTGTAACGTGGCACTCGATAAATACCGTTTGCCATTAATCACGAAATTTCACGATCATTTACAATCTTCGACAGAATTGCATCTTAAATGTTTCTAAATGGAATTCAATTGAGTTTCTTCTATTACGCATTTTTTTACATTGCACCCGATCTGGATGTGAAATTTAAACTAAGTATGATTATATTTCGGAAAATGAATAAATTCAATTTAACGGGTCGTGAATTTTGACTGTTTCTACAGAACCAGGAATCAAAGATTTAGAATTAAAATGGGACTGTAAACAAAAACAGACTCACTGAGATAATTAAATTTAGGCAATAACTATTTCTTCGTAATGTTGAATTATTATGTAATTGAGTTTGAGTTATGATAATTAATAATGTGAGTTTCCAGCATCATTGATATGTTTCACTTTGCACAATTATTAACATTGTACTATTCTATTCAAACATTTTTCTAATATACTGACCGAACACATACGAAACCATATCCCTTGCTTGAAAAAATGAAACAAACGGTACTAATTCACCATATCTTTCATAAAAAAGTATTACAGGTTCGAGTAAGTGAAACGTGTCTGACCAATGACTGGCTATACTACTTTCATTTCATTGAACATAACAGCAAGCTTGGAAGCGTTGTACACAGAGAATTAGACGTATCAGAGAATTAATGAGAATCAATTTTAAGATAAAATGCATAACACGATATTACTTTACAAACGAGCAATATTAACAGGAAGTATATGATACTCGAAGAGGTAAATTTAACCCATGTTACATTTACGTATTTTCACGCAGATTCTAATTAACTGATTCTAATTAGATGTAAATAGCAATTTTATCATAATATACTAATTTATTGAACTCCTCTGTACTTTCATTACAAATCAGCCGTAAATTAAACCATGTCTGATTAATACGGAACAGATCTACTTCTGCTGACAATAAGACACATAGGACGGAAGTACAAAACTTTACTGTAGATAATTGATTGTTTCGCAAGTTGTAATTAGAAAGGAATTGCATAGATTGCCATGTACTTTGTTGTGTGATTTTGTCGTTGATTAACAATAACGTGAATGGGTACTTTTTTGTTCTATACTCAGAAAATTCTTCGTTCAAAAACTTGTCTAACACAATCACGTATTTTTGAAGTATTTAAGAAAATGTTAAAAAATTGTTTATTTAACCAATCAGTTAAAGGAGCAACCTAATTTCTTGACGAGTAAAAACAAATGCCTCCAAAGAAACAATATTTATTTAATAACACTAGCAGTTTTGACGAAAACATTTACTGAAGTTTAGGTTCGAGAAATTAAATACAGTTTTTCGTTGTGATCATGCTATTTCAGTTGAATTTTCTAAGGCTTATTCTTTACATATTTAATTAGATAATTAAAAGAATCAAGTCATACGTATTTGGGGTTAAACGTAATCATTAAAAAGCCGTTTAATCGGCGTACGGTCAGTGAAGTGTAAACGGTAATGATAGGCAGGGGTCGTAAGGATGTGGGGGGATCATCCCTCTCACGGGGGGAGGCTGGGGGGTGCAATTGGATGAGATTCATAACCATTAGCGTGGTACAGACCAGACGAGAGAGAGTTGGCTACAGGTGGTCCCGGGCAAATCAATACGGCTTGTGTGTCTCGGTGAATACGTGAATGTACCACCATCGCGCGTTTCTTTCTCTCTCCAACTCCTCACGCATGATACCTTCCGCCGGAGATGACGTTATTCAAATACCCGGGAACGTCCAGCGCAATATTACGCGATAAAAAGTTCTCCTTGACTAGGGGAATGCAGGAATTACCAGCCGACAGCGCATCTTTTCTTCGATATTTTTTAATTTACTTTCTGTCTTCAACGGTTTCAATTTGACAGTATTTTTAGAAATGTTAACCACTTTGAATATACATATTGCTTCCTGCATTCGCAGATGCAGTTCTCGAGGAAATTACATAGTACTGCCGCATTCACGCACACAGTTGTTGGAAACTCTAATCATTCTTGTATCAATATTGGTTTCAGTTTAATTTCTGTTTAGATCAGTTAAGGATTGAGTATCAGAATTGGATAGTTTCCATAACTAAACCGGCATGTTTCGTGGTAAACGCTTTTCTAGGATTTCGTTTTTAATATAATTTCAACGAATCAGTGTTGATTTCATGAATACATACAGTGTTTCTGTATGAAAAGCTGTTTTTTATACAGCTATTGACAGCTTTAATGTCTTTATGCACCTTTAGAGAAGCATAGAAATTATAACAGGAACTGTGGGATGAAAGAGAATGAGAAAAGTGGAGCGGAAGGTGTTTATATCCGTAGGGTAAAAACAAGTGTAACAATTCATTGAGCACAAAAGAGCGTACGATTCGTACGAATTACAATTTAATAAAAGAATATTTATAATGTTTCGATATTATAAATGTGTGAATGTTTTACGATATTTCACATAGTAACATGGTAACGAAGTATTTAAACATACACATATAATTCGAACAAATGTTAACAGTAATAGGAGTACAATTCAATAGATATTTATTTTTAACACTACAATCTTTGTTAATATGTATTTCGCATTTTAAATTAATCGTCTTTTATATCTATGTGTGTGGTAATACTGTGAGCTTAACAAAGGTACACAAGTTGTCTATTTCGTGAAAAACAAACTCGGTAGACCATTTATCGTTAATTATATGGCTTCGTATTCTATTTGTCGAGTGAAAAACGTTGCTCTCAGTGTCGTGTTACGAAAAGCAAAATAAATGTCTTACGCAACATTCTCGTATTTTACATCTTTGTGCCGCAAAGTTAAAGAGTAACGAAAAATAGTTCATAAATACAATTTTTTAATGATAGTAAACGTATAACGCACTGTGTACGTTCTTTTACCGTACTTAGTAAAAATTATTAATTCGTCCCTGAACATTTACGTATTTACAAAATTGAAATTGCAAGGTGCGAATAGCAATTAACACCCTAAGCACTTTTGTACATTTCGTAGAAATTCTTTTGGAGTTGTTCGAAGCGTTTGGCGTTCGAATTTTCATCAAATTTAGCTGATGAATAATCCTTATAACGTTACGTCGCTGTCCGACTCGTTTTCATCGACGAGCAAGAATTCGGGGAAATGCCCCGAAAGCTCGGAAGGTTCGAGTCCTATGGTGTAGGAGGCAAATGGTAGGAGCTTATACCGGCCAATGCAGTCGAATACGTAGCTGTCGATGAGCGGTGCTAATCCGATCTTCCGGCACCATTCTGTAACAGATTGTTCAGCAAATTATTCGCAGGTTCGACCCTCGTTCTCATTAGTCAGCGGAAACGGAACCTCTGTAACTAATTGGTGATAGATCTGTGGATCAGAAAGTTTTGGCTAATGGATGGGCACCATACAAACCAAGTAAACTTCCTGATCTAAGGACTTTCAGGGGCATTGTGAGGGACGAATGGCAAAAATTCATGAATATTTTTGAATAATAACATTCCTTTATTATTTGATCCTGCGTTATTTTCGGTAAGTGTTAACAGGTTAGATGATTAAAAAGTATCGGGTGGTATAGTAATCTTTCAATACTTAAGAAAAGTTCTGCATTGATAAACGCTGTTTCTTTATCCGCACACGATTTTCTTAACGACAGTATTATTATATGAATTTGAAAATACGCAGAAAATTATTGAAATATTGAACATTCTTCGCACGACGGCTCAACTTCTAAATCGATTAAAAAAGTTCACTGAATTGGCATGACTTGCGTGTTATCTGTTGTTTACCCGAATTACGAAGCGACCGTTAGTCAGCTGGAAGACTGACGTTCCGCGATAAAAGTCGTCATTCAAGATAATATCAGAAATAGTATTTGGCGAGGAGAGAGCAAGTAAGTTTGGCACTGACCTACGGGGACATTGTGATCGTTGTCCGAGCAGAGCACAATGGGCTTCAGTTGGTTCTTTACGGAGACTAGGTCCTTCGGCGATTCAACTATCGTGGCTCCTGTAGCACGTAACACATCCTGGAAAGAACGAGTATTCCTTTAAGCTGCGGACCTTGGCGACGATCCAGCTTGAAATAACGTTCCGAAATTGACGGATAAAACGTTCTCTGGCATTCACTGAACCACGTAATTAATTTTCAACGAGCAACTCCATTTGAATTCATTTTTATTCTCCGTTGCGAGAATCATAATTATTGTAATTGGATTAACAATTATTCGTAATAACTCTGTACGACAATTCATTTGAATACTTCCCTAAAATACTTCTTGGTGATTATACCGATATTGACCATTATAGAAATGAATATAATTTTGTAATCGTATGTACGCAAATTGGTGCTGTTATTAGGTGCCGAAAAACATGATTTGGTTACACTAGCGATGAAACTAATATTATTTTGTCCGTCTAATTTTATATTGCAGTTATGTTACTAGTTCCTATATTTATTTATTTTGAATATCTCGAAATCCATTTAACTCTATGTTGGTGTTTACCTGACATTGCAGTACCGTGACATCTCTGTAAGGTCCTTTACATAGAAAGGCAAACTCTTCGAAGAGTCCTCGCTTTCTAAGCCTTGAAATGCGAGGAGCAGGTTCGGATGTCAGATTGTCTATCACCTCATAAGGCTCTTCGTTCACCGGACACTGCTTTTTCAGAGACTCTAGAACCCACTCGTACGCTACTATCCATTTCCCATAGGCAATTCCTTGAATGCACTTCAACGTTCGCTCCATGGCGTTCTTCTTATCCGCCTTCAACGAATAATATTATTTCAACAAAATTATTACGTTTAAATATTTAAAGATCTTAGTGGATTGATAAACTTTTGTTGAAATTTTCAATTTTCAATTCTTTGTCAAATAATTTCTAACGAAGTATTGTTTGTTTTAACACTCAAGTATTTTATCTAATCTCCACTACGTGAATTATTATAATATTTTAGTTCATGATTTCCGGATTATTTTGTAAAGATTTGATTATGGACAAACTATTGTGCAGGTTGCATTGATTATATTCATTGGACGCGTTGAACCTATCGTATTTTGTGATCGGCTATATTAATCGTGACAAAAACAAGTTGTCAAACCTTAACGATTACATGGGTGACGTCTGCGGAGAACCGGGTGGTGTACGTCCCATTGCAAATGCGTGCAAGTTCCTTCACCCCTTCGATCTGTTTGGCAAGTAATTGGCTGCACACGAAAACCATTTTCGTTGGGTTAATGAGCGTGTCGTCGGGTTTTGCCACATCTAGCATGTTTGGTGTGCTTTGATAGAGAGGAACTATCATTCTCAGGGTATGTGGTGTGCGTAGGTGTTCGTGAACCGGTGAATGTTCGGTATCCTTGCTATTCGTTGCTAACGGGGTGGACGGTGTCCCTCGATTTGCTGTCAAACTCGCCCGTGAATTGAAAACTCTGCAAATCCATTAGAAAAGCACGTTTTACCGATACAGCTATTGTTTCAGAACCAAAAGGTTCGAGTGTGTCACATATTTTCCAGTTTTAGCAACAATGTGACTTGAATAATTTGGGCAGTTGAATTGTATACAAAATGCTTTGAGTAAAACTTACGTAAGAAATCTCAAGTATCAAAAAAATGGATATAATAAGCTAAAAACAACACATTAATTTCATCTTTGTGCGACAGATTTACTGCAGTGATTATTATATTTTAATTTAATCGGCTTACTTTTTTATGTTCGCTTCTGGTGTGCTTTGAATGATGTCATCCTCGCCGATACACTGGTCCGTGCACTATAATTTAAAATTATCCATTACTGTACTAGGACGCAATTTTCCATCAATGCACCTTAAGCATTAAAACGGATTTAATGTACGACATGGATTTGCGATTTTAGAAGGGAGAGTTATCGATTAAGAAACTACATGACTATAAATGCATTTACGCCACTGCATTCTATAACATTATTATTATTTGCATTTCCATTTAGACGATTACTTGCTTATGATAATTACACATACACATACGCTTATAGTGAGTGTAAACGTTGTAAAATAGTTTCTAATGTCGAATCATTCTTTAACTAACGTATTTTTCTTCTGACAGTGAAATAAATTAGACTGTACGACGGAAATTAGTTTCGTGCCAACTTGCGACTGGATAATATAAATTTTCTTATTACTGACCTCATCTCTCGTGCGGTCCAAGTCCTTGTTCTTTCGGGTTGGTGTTCTTGGGCTGTCTTCTACTTTCCTTTCCGCAAGTTCATTCGCTTGCATGGCCACAGTGGACGATTTCACGGGTCCTAGAAGGTCCTCCTCTACTTGCCTCAACATCTTCGAGTATTGAGTTACATTCATGAGAGAGTCCTGTTCAAGCATACTAATGTCCTTCTGTAATAGATCGTCGTTTCCAATACTCGAATGCGTTTCGTTGGTCCTCGAGGTGATTCTTCTCTGATCCGGTGAGTCAAATGCGTTTTTTCTCGAAACTTGAGGCTCTTCAATGGCTCGCAAGCAACGCGTGCTCTTCTCTGCTTTCGGGTCATTTGTGTAGCTAGAAAGTTTCTCTTTGCTTCTCGAATATCCAAATTCGTTTTCTTTGTCGGAACCGCTCGATGTCGGCCTTACAGCTACGGGTGAATTATGAGGAGGAGTTGTTTTTCCAGGAGATTCAGGAATACTACCTGGCATTTCTTCAGTCATTAATTTCTCGGAAGTTTCCGCCGACTTTACTTTACCTGTCTTAAGTTCTGAAAAACTTGTTCTTAACGGACACGCGGCTTTTCGTGACAGGTCGTTGGCTAAAGCTTGAGTGTCTACGTTGGCAAGGGCATCGTCGAAATTGTCCTCCAACAAATCCACGTCTTTCCAGTTCGAAGTGCGGTTTGGGACAGTCGTGTGACTTTTATCCTCTGCAGGATTTACTTCTACATTTTGCATCATACAAACTCGGCCGATGATATTGTTGATCACTTCGTCTCTAATGTCTCTGTTTTCCCTTGGAAGTTCCTCCTCTGTATGCACAACATTTTCGTTTGATAAAGTTTTATCGAGACCAGAACAATTGAAATCCATCGACGAGGATTCTTTGAAAAATGGGTCCAAAGATTTTCTTGCTGCCTGTCCGTTTCCCTTACGGGGCGATGATTTAGAGGCAGGCAGCTTGTCTTTAGATTTGTCGAGATTCGCCGAACCGCTTATGGATATTTTGCTTTTTTTAGAGAGCCTCTGAGTAGTAGGTAAATCTTTGCACCACTGTTCAACAATCGCGTCAATATCCACTTCTTCTGACGAGGAATCATCGGAAGAAGCACGTTTCCTTTTCGCTGGCCACGGTTCCGAAATTTTTGAGAATGATTTCGAATGCGTCGACTGCAATGACGTTTTACTAGTATTTATTGCGCTGGCTTTGTCTTTACTACAAGACTTTTCTACGAGTGAATTGGACATTTTGTTGTCCTCCGATAATGGAAAATCGTCGGTTGAATCTGAGTCAGAACAGGCAGCACGAACGATTCTCTTATACTTTTTCTTCGGTACTTCATTCATTTGGCCAAAGTCTGATTCTTTTGTCTTTCTCTGTGAAGCTCTTTCACTCAATTTGTCAACTTTACCATACGAACTGGTCTTCTGGAAATTTTTGGTCTTTTGAGGCGAGATCGTGTCGGAACTCACAGGAACATTACTGTTGAACAAATCCGGCTCGTCCGATAAACTGGAAATTCTATTATTGAGTAGTTTTGATCGATACGTACATTTTATTTGCGACGAGGAAGACGAAGATCGGCTTTCGCATCTATCTGGATGTACGTTTGCAAGACAATCTTCTGCATTATTCTGTGATGTGATTTTTACAGTGTCAGAACTTCCCTCGGAAAATGTGTGATTCCGTTTCTTGTTTTTAACAACGCAAATGCTGCTCGATTCAGATGATGCGCTTACAATTTCTTTTGGTGTTTCTTTCGATGTGACAGTTTCCTTTTCCGTAATCATTTGCTTGCAGGATTCCTGTGATCTTCGTAGTAATGCTTGCGAATTTGCACCTTTTACCAGCGATAAGGTTTTAGAATCAGCACTCTTGCACCTGCGGAGAGTGTCGGGCACGTCTTGGGCTTTAGAAATCGCCCCAATCTTGCTGGATTGGGGATGATCGTATATGGGGGATTCAAACGAAAGAAACTTAAGCTGCGAGTCTTTCGTAGGACTTAGCAGTTTCACTTTCATACTTTTACAAATCGGGACTTCTGAGACATGTTTCTCTTTTCTCGTGACAGATTGATTTTCAGTAGAAGCACCAGGTTTTTGTGACTGATTATTAACGTTATCTTTATCCAATGATACAAATATTATGTCAACGGATTCTTGGCTTTTTGAACCGAAGTTCATCTGGATTGCCGGTTGTTGTACGGGTTGTTCTATATTTTCTTGTTCAACTTTTCGCAGGAGAATTTCTTCGTCGTAAATACCGGATTCTGTTGAAGTATTTTTTGATGAAAACGCGACATTCCTGGATTCGTTGATTGCAAAAAATTTATGGGTATCTTGGAACTTTGGTGGCATTGTGTTTAACTTAATAATTTCCGGTACCCATGTCACAAGGTCGTCGTTGTCAAAAGAAGGTAAATTCTGATAATGTGCTTCCCTTTTTTCAATTTTACACCAAATGTTCGATGCTCTCTCGCGCACTACATGACCGGCATACAGAAACCTAATCCTTGTATGCCGATCTTTATTAATTCGTCCGAGTTTCTTAAAACTGACAAAACTGCGAGGATTGAGTGAATGTGTACTTTGTGCTCTAGAAAATGGTGCATTACATTTATTTACATTGTTAATGCGTGCGTCACTTAAATTTTGAGCATCCGTGTTCTCTTTTGATGGGATTATATTTATTTGATTTTCTGTCTTATGAATATCTTGCACTTCTTTTAGTGCAGATTTAACAGCCATTGAACTCTTGCAGAATTCGTTTTGATTGTTTTCCTGATTTGGCTCTATTTGATTGTTTGTCCTTAACGAATCGGTTTTAAACATTTCTGCGGTAAGATTGCGTTTCACAGATGACAAAAGAGAGGACTTTCTAGATATAGGTGATACAGTTCCAGAGCTGGAATGAGTTGAATCTTTTTTCAAGGATAATTTGATGCTTTTTTTCATAGGTAATTCTTGATCCTCTTCTGCATACATCGGTGATAATTTTGGTGGACTATTTTGAAAATTGCGTAATTTAGGAGACGAAGCTATTCGTATTAGATCGATTTTCTCCTGCGCAATTGGACTAATTGGGCCGATTACACTTGATTTAGTGGAATTATATCTCGACAATGAAGACGAGGTCTTTTGAACCGTATTATTTTCGGGGAACATCTCGTATTCCTTGCGTCCGTGGGAATTTTCTTCAATATAATTATCGTTCTTACGAGCAGGAGAATTCTCTTTATCCCTATTATTCTTATCGGAACTTTGATGTATTTCTATACCTTGTTCGTGTGTCACCCCAATGATGTCTTGCATTTGGCAGTCATTCAAGCTTCTAATGTGAAGCATTTCACCGTCCTCCGTCATAATGAACGAAGTATCTTTTACTTTATCAGGTTCGGATTCATTATCCGTCGTATTAGAAATATTTATGACATTCTTATCCATATTTTCAGTTTCAGGAGGTTTTTCTTTAACTTTAGAAGAGCTACTTAACGTCTCAGCAGGCGAGTGGTTAGTACGGTTAAGAACTGTTTTTTCTAACATTTCTGATGTTTCGGATGCGGGGGAGATTTCCATCATTGCGGTTTCTGTGTCTTTCTTCTTCGGGGTACTATATGTATCAGTATTTGATGTTTTAATGTCTGCCTTAGTACGACTCAAATTTGATGTCTTCTGACGCAATAGTCTATCTGTTGATTTCAAAGAACCAGTATTTTCAATACTGACATCCAAAGACTTTAACTTGTTCTTTTTCGTACGCATTTCTTTTCCGAACGCTTTTACACAACTCCAAGTTTCCTTTGTGGTAGTTAATGACGTTGAATTAGCGATTACTGTAGTACAGTCTGATACAGAACTAGAATCGTTTCTTCTTATTGCTCCACTTGAATTTGTTTGGGTAATGTGTCTTGTACTTAATACCTGATAGAAAACAATAAATTGTTATATGTATGTATATAGTTATGTTGATATTAGTACACACAGATTCTAAGGGTTTCATATGTTTCAATAACTATATATTTAGCAGCATTTCATGATAATATTATATATAACAACAACGTGATAATGTGCTTTATTTAAATTAAAACGTAACAAGCTGTTTATTGTTAAAAAATACTCAATCGGCAGTACAAAAAAAATTAGAAATTTGAAAGTAATTGCAACTGCTATTACTACCTGATTTTTTTGAGATAAAGACTTTGCATGGACTCTTTCATGAACTGTTTTGTATTTCATATTCTCTTTGGTAGGTATATGGCCTTCGCTGATGTCGGTAGTTAGCGCTTTTTCATCATTCTTTTGTTTCTGTATGCCCCCTGTAGAATCATTCCTGGTAGATTTTGGCAAAGGAGGTTCTTCAACTTCAGTATCAGATGAGATCACCATAACTTGAGAATCGGAAGATAAATCCATCTTATATGTAGGTGCCTTCTGAAGATCAAAACAACTGCTACTGTCATTTTCTTTTCTTGCATAGTTTAGATCTTCTAACCATGCTTCAATCTTTTTCTCATTGTTTACAGCTCTATTTGATTCCTGAGACTTGCTTGCTTTACTCTGCAGAGATTTTGTGTTTGATTTAGAATATTTTGCCTTGCTTTTTCCTCGAGCACTGATGACTTTAGTTTTTTTACTAGCTGCATTACTTCTTGGTGTACCAGATGTGCTAGCCTGGGCATCCAGTCCTGTATGAATATCCATTTTGGAGAAGCTTTCTTTTGTATGTCGTGGCCTTACTACATGTCCAAAATCTAAAACAATGGTATTGTACTTCATGAGTATGGAAGAAAATATTACTGAAATCAAAGAAAAAAATTATCTTACCACTGAAGCCAGTATCTTTACTAATAGCTGAGACAAGCTGTTCAGCTTGGGCAATACACATTTCTATGTACTGATCATTTGAAAAGCTTCTTCGAGTCAAATTTGCTTTACAAATAGGACAGCTGGAAGCACCTCTTTTGTTAACTAGTTTGGTAATACATTCTCGGCAAAATAAGTGTCCACAATTTGTTCTCACTGGTACTGATAAAGTGTCATAGCTGAAATAAAAAATAAATTTGTTACATATTATGTGCTTGAGCGGCATTAAACTTATGCTTTGTTTTTATACAAGCTAAATACTACATATATAAGAAATAAAATAGATGTTTATTAGCATTATCAATACATAATACTATACAAGACACATTTTAAAAATATATCTTAACAATATACTTAAAGAACAACCTTTAAAAATTGCAAATGTTACATTGGTTGCTAAACATCTCAATTTCACTGTAAATTTATGTAAATATTGCAAGCAATTTGTACCTTAGAGTATATTGGAGTAATAATAATTTCAATTACAAAAGTTACTAATTGTTGATTATTAGTATTATTTTTACCTAACCTTAATACACTTAGGCTCTTTTATTGGCATTTGGATAAAAAAACAGAGTTAAAAGTCAAAAGAAATGTTAAATTTACTCGTCACATGTATCTTCCTGTTTTCGCGCGAATTTTAGGGTAGTGGCCATCTACTAACCAAATCGCACAATCCAGGCATTTTTGCATGCCTTTTAACGCTTCGGACAGTCGTTCCATTTTTTGATTAAGTTCCATGATGTCCATCGTTGTTTTCTTGATTACCAAAGAACAGACTTCGTTCTTAAAATGCTTTTGTTTTTTCCTAGTATTTTGGAGAAGGGTAGCAGACTTTGGCAACAAGTGTCTTCTCCCGCGCCTGGCCGTGAATCTGACTGGCTACATACACAACGTCATAAATATTGTCTCCAACACTGCGTGTAACAGGCACATGTTCATTATTTCATAATATTCAGTAAAGTACAATTTGAATGATTTTTTAGGCCGGTAACACAAACTTGTTTTCACATTTTTAACTGTTGTGTGAAATTGACACAACCTTCATTGTGCACTTACGATGTGACATACTAACCTCAAAACAGTACGAACGATATACACTAGCAGAATAACCTGTAGAAATGGCGCCTCTTTTAAATGAAATTTAAATAACCATGCTTTTAACAAATGTAACATTTAGGACAGTAACTTTTTCGACAGTTGTAAATCATTTTATTTAGTTTGTAAGACGAAAACTTATCAGAATTACTTTTTTTCCAGGAGATTACTGAAATAATTTAAGCATATAACTATGATGATTGTATGAATAATTTGTTACACGTTATTTGGAGTCGGCGAAATTGGATGGGAATAGAAGTTCTATATATAAATATTTGATAAATATATTTGGCTGAGTCAGTTATTTTACCTTTTCAGATTATTAACGAATGAGTAAACAATTAGACTTAGGAAGATTAATATATAATTACAAACCAAACCAAAAAAAAGAATGACTGAAATAAGAAAATTTAATAAGAAAACAGTGTCACATAAAAAATGCTCTTCTCTGTTTTTTTTGAAAAAGACAGTCCTGGCTTATTACAAAAACATATTGAGTTCTGCTTACAAGATGCACTCTGTTACACATTTACGAAAGGCTCCTTGCAAAAAGTACAACTTTAGAAAGTTATGTAGACGTTGAATCTGTTTTTGCATTTCCTTGTAATTATTTGCAAACATAAAGCTTGTCATGAAAGCTTCCTCCATATTTACCTCGTGATAGCTGATTGGGGTGTGTCTATTTATGCGATCTTTTAATTTTCAGAGTTTTATAAGAGCAAAGTTTACAGCGGCATGAGACGCAGCTGAGAGGGATGCCTCAATGTAGCGTAATTCACGGCGGGGAAAATTGTTGACGACGTTATGGGGTGGTCTCTCCTCGCCGCTATTATTTTGCTGTTTTCTTTATGCGGTAAGCCTTTTTTACTCCATTCTAATAGTACATAATTACAATTGACTGTGTATACTTTTGTCGATTGATTTGTTCCTCTGATAAATTCAATAGAAACAGATAGAATATCAACAGTTGTAGATAGCATATGACTCAGGCATTTTTTCAAAACCTGTGGGAAGTCTTTTCCGATTTTTACCTTATCGTCCATTTACATCTGATTCTATCTATTCCTATACTACTTTTCAGCAGCATTTTTCTTCGCTAATTATGTATCGTCATCTACTCGTTTTCTGGAGCTCTCGTTACAGGAATATAATATAGTATCCGAAGTTGGAAAAAAAGAAGACTTTCGCTTTAAACGTACTGTGTTTCGTTACGATCGTGATTGGTTGTGCTACGATTAATTAAATCGTTCACAACAAGCTAGTAAAGGTAAAACACTTAGAGCACTACCACGAGCACGATCGAGTAAGTTTCGAATCATTCGAAACGATGAATCGAGTAAAAAATACGATAGTGTGATTTTTTGTACCTTATTGTTCCTCTCACGAGCTTATCTTTTCACTGACCTTTTCCTTCTTTTCTGATCTCGTTTGTGTTCCACGCATGTGCAACTGTATGCGAATCCTTTTTTAATCTTACCGAACATTGACCTATCATATTTCGCAGTTATATATTCTAACCGACCACCGAGAAAGTGATTATTGGTATCATGTTTTGCATAACAATCTCGTGCAGAGTAATAATTTAGCTTAATTATTGTCAATTCTCGTGCATATCGTAGATGATACTATGTGATTTATAATAATAAATGAACTTAACCGGTGTTTGAAAGCAATGTGAAACATAGTTATCACTGATAATCAATTTACGCGTGAATTTTTTTTAATCATCGCACAATTGAAGATCTCAGTGCGAAAATTAGGTTCTCGAACCTTTAGCAGAAGAAATTTTTGAATGTGAAATATATACATACGTAAGTGCATGTAATGGTAATGAATTGATTTCATAATATTACCCCTGCGTATTTATATATTTTTCACATTTTAAATAGACAATGGATACTGAAAATAGGTTCGGTATGTTCGACCCTTTCAGCACAAATGACTTACCTAATTTTTAAACGAATCTTCCCCTCTTAGAAATAGACTTTTCATAGACAGTTCCAATGGTTCAAGAATCAACGTATTGCGAAATTTAATACAGTGTCAAATGTATTAATTGATTACTACGATCCGGAGACTAAAGCTGTTGGATTTAAAAGCACCGTTCATCATCTGTGCTTGGAAGTTAAGCAGATATATTTCAATAGACATTCTTTCCAAAAGTTTTTATCCCATTTGAAAAGAAAAGTGGGTTGCATTGAATGAACAAAGTATCGTTTATTACATCACATATTTTTATCACAAACCTTAATGGCTGAGAAATTTGTATTAAAATTTAGGTATTAAGTACAAGGCTTACAGCGATCGACTGTGTTGCTCGACTTCCAGGCATAGATCCCGAGGAATCGCCTCCTTGAATCTACCGGCTATGGTTTCGCAACTTATAATTAGTTCAACAAAGGCGCACACGTCGATGCAGACTAACAGCATCCTCGAAGCAAGTTTACTCGAGAAAATTGGCTTAATTACCGATATGAGACTTAGTTTAGCGCACGATTCGTCCGGTGAGTTTAATTTTTGACGAAATCCTCGGAGTCTCGGTAAAGCGTGCAGGCTCGAGCGAGGCCGGTTGAGGGTCATTGAGAGCGTTAAAGAGTACTATTCTGGGTGGGCAAGATCGACCGCGGGAATTTTCCCTTCGCCATTTTCCGAGCGCGCACACATAGAGCATCTTATTTTCCTGTGGTGGGGATCTACAAGCGGAATGCTTTGCTCCGGCCTCGTCGTACCTCAGGAGCTCTACCGTGACATCCCGATCGAACTTGACTTGGCGCGAGGCGTCGGTCTGCATGGGACCGGTGCGTTGTTTGCCCCTGGAGAACGACTGGGAATAACGTGGTGCGCATGACATTTTCACGCTGCCTCGACCGTACGCGCGGACCCGGACAAAAGCGGCGGGACTGCCGTTGCCGCAGGGCGGAGGTGGGGCGGGGTCACACGGACAGCCGCAGGCCGGTTCGCCGAGCACCCCGGGCCCCGGCGGCGGCGGGGTCGCCGGTATCGCCAGTGGAATCGGTACCGGCGGCGTCGGCGGTGGCGGTGGCGGTGGCGTTTCCGCCGTGGCAGGATTCGCCGTCGGCGTAACCGGCGGCGGGACGGGCGGTGGCGCCGGCGGGGGTGCTGCCGGCGGCGGCACCGGTGGTGGCTGGTCCACCAGGCCGCCACGCCGAGGCCAGGGGTGGCGCGACTGGCGCCACGGCGACCCCACCCTCATAAAGGGCCTCTGGAAGTCCAAGGGCCCCCTAGGTAACGTCCATTTGCATTATCCTCTACGCCAGATAATGGCAGCCTCGTCGTTACCCATCATTCACCCACTCCGCTTTCTTCACCTTCGTTGCCTTCGATGAATCGAGCCAATTCTTAAACAATAATCTAACGGTGCAATCGGGAAATCTCATTATCCAAGATGGATGTTCACTGAGATTCTCTAAGGAGTTATCAAGATTATTTTTCGTGTAGGATAATCTTCTTGAATCATCATGTTTTACAATTGCACTGTTATGCGATTCATCCAAGGATTTCGTCTAGGATGATCGTCCTGGATTATCAATGTTCAACGAATTTTGTTCATTTTTAGTTTTAACGCGGACTTAAAGTGTTCGCTTTGGATTATACACCAAAAGACAGTAATCTGATCGGTGAAATCGTTAAAAGTGATCACTCGTAATATTCAATGCAATTGATTTGTATGCAATTGATTTGTATGATTTGTTTGGAATAAAATGTTAGTGAATATTGAATACCATGTATCTGCGATGATCATCCGTGGCTTTACTTCTTCTCGCACAGATCCCGATTTATTCACGTATTCACGTTTTCGCACATTAAATCAGTTTACCGCTGTCGCAGGGTGAAAAGCGTATGACATTCGACATACCGCTATTTGCCATTTATATATAATTTCCGAGAAAAATAGATCGAAGGAAAAGTTTGATCGACTTGGCGAAAGTCATAAAACAATGTTCATGTCTTCGCTGAGCGGTGTACCGCGCACTAAAGAAAGTTTGCCGAGTTCGTATTAATTCTGATCGATCTGTTCAACTTCAAAGTCGGTAATGGTGAAGTTTTTAGTTGGTCAACTCGCCGACATTTTTTGAAAGTAGCTTCAGTAGCTTAGTCGAAATACATCAACATTAGCTTCTCTAACCTGCCCAATTATTTTCAAACCTTAATCTGTTATAAAATGAAAATGTCAAGAACTCGTACCCGTTTAGTACTTACGTATTTTATTAAAGAAATATTGCATAATGACACGACGAAGTACTGCGTTTCGCCCCGCTATGCGATCCAAAGGTGTTGGACCGTTCCGTGCAATTCGGAAAATCAGTTGTACATTCGTTGACCGTAAAATTCCATTGTCTCGAAGACAAAACACAAAATTGAGAAATACGCTGTGCTGGGGAAGCTATCGGCAGTATTTCGTCGTGCGTCGAAGTAATGCAACCGAATGTAACCAGCTGCGCTCTCCCCTTGATATCGATAAAACTTTGATGCTTTCGTCGTGCTTTTATACTGGGAAATATTGCCGTATACGGTCTCTTCTGGGTAGCGCTTTTCCAAGAGATATTCACGTGAAATAGGCTGATTCCCGACTCCGAGATTCCTCGTTATCGAGGGCGAAACCACGTCGCGATTTGCTCTGGAAATAAGAAACAAAGAGAACTCGGAGAATCGAAAGAGAACCGTTCACTTTTAATTGCGCTATTACTTTTTAATCTTCCTCAGTATTCAGACCCTGACAACGTTATTAAACCCTCTCTCGTCAACAGTCCATTTACATTATTCCCAGGGGTTATTAACGTCTGACTGAAATTGTTCGTTTCAATAGGCGCAGAAAAGTGGGGAGGATTACGGGGGTTGAAGGGGGACAAATTCAGAAGGGATTTTCAAGATTCTGAAATTGCAATTCTGGAAATCGGCGCAAAATTACTTCCTAAGTTAGCGACTTTTTTTTTTTTTAAGAATACAAAGGGGTACAATTAACATTAGTATCAAAAGTATCGGAAAACAACTGAGGGGTAAAAAATACTGCTGAGAGTGATAAGTTTAGTAAAAAAGCAGTAGCAACTGAAAGTGCTCTTTTTGCTGTCCTGAAAAATTTAATTACCCTAAGGTCCTTTCTCGTTCTCGTCCTCTTCAGTTGAACTCGTCCTGTCGTTTCTTCTTGTCCTGCACCTTTCGTTTTTCGTCAGCTGAGTTATGTTCAACGACCGTATCGCTTTTTACCGCGGCTAACCACACGAGTGATAAAAGTGCGCCAGTAGTAACAGCTCGTGCGTAGTCAGACACCGACATTGTCCCTGACGTGCATCGGAAGAAACTTCTTCCGAGTTTTACGACAACGCTAGAAAAATAGGATTCCAAGAGAGGCGGAGTAGTCGGCGTCGCGAACGATATATATCTTCCCACCGGGACACGGTGATTGAATTTCGAAAATGACGGGCAACCACGCTTCAAAATGTCCATGAATACTGAACATCTGTTCTCACGTTGTTCTTCGTTTATTCAAAAATCTGTCACCCCTTGTGAAGGAAGGAATCTTCAGACTGAATTTTCAGTTTTTAGGTTTTGCTGATTCTTAGGTTATCGATACATTTATTTTTAAAGTGGTGTAATACCAATTTTGAGAAAATCGATAATATTGTGGCTACGCTTACAAATTGAGGCAATGTTTTCGATTCGTTTCATTGCTTTCACCAATTGTTGATTTTGATTATAAGATGATTTCCTTCAGAACGAGCCAAATTTTCGTTTTACGGTAATGCCAAATCCAAGCTACGATTTACTGCCAATTGATATATGAGTTATTCAATATTTTTCATTTTAATTAATACAAACTTTATTAACATTTCGTGTTTGGTCCTGATAATTTGTACCACGCAGACCTTTAACCAGAAATATTAAAAATCCTGTTTAGCCATTTTTTTTATCATCCATCTAAAATATGATGAATAAAAATTGACCAGAAATTTGAAATCTCGTTAAATCGGAAAACCGTGTTCGTCCGCTTAATAATTTGAAATAGTATATTCGCGTATCTCAATTACGCAAAAATTTTACGCATCTCATGCTACATCGGGCAAAATAATTGTGAAACAGGAATCACGAATTTTTTGTATATATACGGCAGACCGTTATCTCGGGGATAAGCTTGGTCCTTAGATTAACTTAGAATTCTGCGGTACGTTTGGCAATCGCAATAACCCAACTACGGCACTTGGCGTGTATCTCTTACTGTATCGGTCGGAATGATCATTAGCCAGATTCACTTACATCTCGGGCCGGAGTATCGCCCGGAATGTAATTAATGTGCACGTGCTCGCATAGCTGTAGCCATAAATGCGCTATCGCAGTAAATCCATATTGCACGGGAGTCGAAAGTACTCTATGCACGAAGGCGATATGTATAGACCGTTCCACCCTACTGTATCCGCGTTGGAATTGCAATCCACATGCACTGCTAATCTTTGTTGCACACGAGACCACACCTGCACCTCGACGAATTCGTCCCGGCAAAAACTAAACAACTTCCAAACGACGTGCATTCACTTTTGCGAATCCGTCGACGGGAAATGAAGAACCTGTGATTCCTTTTCATCGCGAAGGAATTAACGTATATTATCATAGCGGCTTATTATCGGACGATTAAACGAGTTACATTCCTTGGAACAATTAGGAAGATATTAAATAACATGCAATTTGTCGGGTAATTGAAGAGAAAGTTTTTTATTCGTATGATACAGAGTAATTGCTATTCTGTAAAGAAAGTTTCGTGATTGCATTAGCCTACCATTTGTCTATTAACTTCTATTCGATAATAAGGATGCAATGAAATACTTGATTAAATTGAAGAATTCAGCACAACGTGAAACGTAAATTGATCGCTATTACGACTATTTTGCAAACTGGGAGGCAATATTGGGGAACGGTATTAAAATTCGAAGAGTAGAGATACGGGTGTTAAACGTTGGATTTGCATTTGGGAGAAAACGTTCCTGAGTGTATGCACGTTTGCGGTTGGGAGACGATAAATTTTGCACGCTTTCGGAGGTGAACGTAACTCGTGCGTTAAAGGACGGACATTCCGGCCTTTGTTCGCGCGGCATGCAAAGTTGGAGAATTGCCGAAGGTTCGTACAAATGTGGGGGAGCATCTACGCGGATACCGCGGTGGAACGGAAGAAATGGGAAGGCGCAGAGGCCGATAGAGTGGTTGTCTTCCGAACAGATTCCCTAGGGAACGCGGAGGTCTACATAATCCTGGCGTTGCTCATCGGTTTCATCACTGTGGTGATCGGCTGCTGGTTGTCCGACAACTGCTGGTCCCCGGAACCTGAGGGGGTCGTGACCCTGGCATAGCCTAGCGCCGATTTCCGTGCGTCGAGACGATAACAACTACGAGCACCGAGTGGGCCAGCTGTGCCGACCAACGCGGCATCGACTCGCGCCGGAAATCATCGGCCGATGCTCGACATCAACGACAACGACACGCTACTGCGTCTCTATTGACACACCCCCTCGCCCCCTCACGTCACCGATCCAACCGAGAGTTACCGTCGATCCGCGGGAATTTCGACGGATTCACCGATCCACGGAAAATCTGCCTGTTTTCATGAACCAGCGGCGATTTAGCAGGAAGTTGTCTTCGTTTATGAAAAAACTGAAGAATTAATTGCCCGATGGTGATGTTTGGTAGAAATTCAGTTAATGAAGATTCAGTTTAAAGTTCTGCCATTTTTCACGATCTTGTTTCACGTGATTTATTATTAGACATTTCATTTTGTTGGTCAAAAATTGTACGTACAGCCTTCGTTCATTTAGTTCTTCAATTGTCGATTCAACTGAGTAAGATTCGCTGTTTTGTGAAAGTTTTGATGTGATCAAATATTCGGAGGATCTTGAATTGTTAAATAAACAACATTTTGCTATATCGCACGAGCTTTGGAGATGCTTATTTATGTAAAATCTTCCAATATTCATATACGAAAGTTAACAAACGTACTGATGTTAACGCATTGACAGTTTAAGGCATTTGTTTTCGTTTGTTCTTCAAGAATTACTTTTACTAAATAAATTGTCTTATTAGAAAAGATTTCTTTCATGCGTTCGCTGTTAAACTGTTAACTTCGGTTGAATGGAAATTATGATTATATTATTGAACATTATAAAATATAGTAAATTCAGGATATACTTGATATATGTATACATCTACATGTATATGTTGTCTTCGTATAGTTAACTATGCTCATAAGAAAAACCTTTTATTACGTTACTTGTGAATTTCCATCTTATGATTTATGTAAATCAGCTGTTTCCGTAAACTGCTATGAGTATGTCCCTATATAGTTTCCTGTATTTTATACTGTACGTCGGCATATCCGTCTCAAGCAAATTCATGTATGAAATACGAAAACTGCGATAAACTAAGAAAACAAATTAATTCTTACCGTTAGAACGTAATGTTTATAATTTGATAAATTCTATATGATGAATTAATAACAGATTTAATACTATTAGAACAGGAATTTATTTGCTAATCCTCTGAGCTGTGTCTGCTGGGGTAAACAAGAATTATCTAAGTGACATTTATGTGTCATACTTTATTGATATTATGATACAATTTCCGAGAAATACAGAAATGCAGGATTAAGTCTGACAAGCGACATATACGACACGTATATACGCTCATTAATATCAGGTGTTAAAACATTCTGTTTGTCATTCTACACCCGGTCAGAATGCGCTGTAAAATTCATTTATTTTGAAAGCTTACAATCAATTATTCATATTCTTACGTAGAACAATTTCGCACAGAAATGACCACGCACGTTAGGCAATTTATATAATCGAAAAAGTGAAATATCCCGAAGCAATTTCGAAAATCAAGTATGATTTTACCCTTGCACGAATTTCACCAATTTATCTTACAGTCGCAGCAATGAATGTTGTATTTCCCACGTGTTATTTTGCCGGTTATTTGCACAGCGCAATATCGGTGCGTATTAAGGCAAGGCTTGTTTTAGCAGCTGATATTCCTGTAATATGTATATGCTTACGGCCATAACGAAGGCAGAGTCGTGCATTTGTAGCGGTATAAGTGCACTTTCATTAGACACGTACTCGTAATGCCTGGTCAAAAGGCGCAATGATGCATCCGCAATGACTCTCGCTGCGTTTTTGCCTTTTCCGAGCAAATTAAGGCTGCGCGTACAATCTGCCAACTCGTTCTCGCGCGCCTACGATTCTCCGTTATTTTTGTTGGCCCTTTTTCCGAAGAAACGTCGATCGATGCTCGTGTTCTCATGGCTCCTTTTTTATTTGCCTATTCCCCCGTTGTCAGGCACGTACGATTGAATCGTTCGCGACGAACGATGGGGCTAATTAATGCGGGATGTATGCCCCGCGGCGGATTTCGACATTACCCGTGTATATATGTGTGTCTGTGAGTGTGTGTTTCTGTGTGAGCAACGACGATTTGTGTACGACTCACTTGCCGTATGGCTCGCAAAGACAAATAGATCAATTGATACGGGATTGCTCCTCCGCCGCAACCCCCCCCTCCCCCCCGCTCTCATCCCGGTCCTTTCCCTCCTGCCCAGGGCACCTGAATAATTGCACTCGCTGCACCTCCGGGCCGATAAATTAATCGGACGTGCGACGAAACTCCTTCTTTACAAATGGAGCAAAACAAATGTACGCTGAATCTAGATTGGACGACTTTTTACACGGGAAATGTCCAATTCAGCGTGAAGTTAGTCTACTCCGTTTGTAATTCATACTGGCGGTAATTGTACGCGGAGTGAATCGATTTGAAGTGATTTTTTACATTGGACATTAATTTGTTTATCAAGTTTTCTAAAGTGTTTTTAAAATACGATTCGAGAAAGAGAATTTATGTATTATTATCGCACGGAAGTTGAACAAAAATTTACGTCTTTAATTGACTCTTTTGGTATTTCCTCATTTAAAACTCAATTGAAAAATGGAATTTAATTATACTTTTGAATCGATTTAGACTGTTCTTCTCTACACTCAACATTAATTTATGCATCAAATTTTCAAAACAAATAGTTTCTAAATACGATTCTGGATATAAATTTTAGGTATCATTATGTTAAAGAATTCACTCTAAAATTGACCTTTTTAAAATGTAAAATGGAATTTCATTTGGCCCCGTATAATTAAGAAAACTGATTTCATGTACAGTTAAATTGAAAACTTTGACGGTTCGTGTTGGTTCTCCTTGACTGTTTCTTTTTCATTAGGATCTGAGAGCTTGTAGCGGTTCATGAATATCGCGGACTGATTTTACCCGACGTAGATGATATTTTCGGGCCGGGCGATTTCCGTCGGACGGAGAACAGAGCGTTGAAGCCGGGACATGTCGAGGGACAAGATTTTTTCGCTTGGCGAGTTTTCTCAACCGAGCGGTAAAGGCGGTGAATAATGCAGGGAAGTACTTCTGGGCCGTCTGAAAGGCTCATCCACGCGGATACCAGGAATCCCGGGGGTCTGAATCCGCGACACGTCGGTTTATCGATTGTTCAGCTTCGGGTCGTGAAACATTGGATCGTCGGCCAGGTGGATGGGAGCGTCGTTGGAAAGTTGTTAAGCCCCATCAAAGGGAACTCTCGCGGGGAAATGAGTATATCTCGCGAAAATACCACCACGAGAAACGAGACCGTTGCCCCCGGAGCGTGTGCGTCATTCCGTAGAAAAAAATAGGCGCCGGACAAGAGGTCGAGGGAGGGGGGAGGGTTCCGGGGGGGTATAATCTCTCCTAGATGGAAAACCGTCAGCTGGAATACAATATGCCAAGACCGGTCGGGCGGTTTAGTCCTTTGTGAAAGTATAACAGGCTAACTGATCCTGAATCGCGCCTAGATAGGACGATCACTCGATCGCTGTCCAACTGGATTTGCATTGTCCACTTCGTGCGATTCACTGAAAACAAACGATTTCAGCTGTGCAATCGTCTAAAGTGCCGACCAATGTAAATCCGGTTTTAGGGGCGTACTGTACCACGTGACTGCGATCGAGGATTCTGTAGATAGAAAACTGTGTACGTACTGTCGGTCGATGGATGATTGTCGTTACGTGTAGAATGTACGCGGCGAAAGATTTCCCCGTTAGAATGGATGTACCTAACGAGTAGTTACACCTTTTCCACGAGGGACGTGTAGCTTAGCTTTAGTAAGAGCCTGTAAAAAGTTAGCGATCTTCTAGAATTTTCTAGCTAGACTCCACAAATTTTTTTAACCGACTCGAATGACCCTCGGATTGTCCAAACTTTCGCACCTTTCCCCCGGTGTGTGAATTTTTCGTACTCAGCCGGATTTTTAACGTTTTTAACAATTTCCTTCATATGTTACCGGGCGTTTTTTGGGCTTGTCGAGGCCAAAAAACGATTAGCTGTTATAACGACGAGTGCGTAGCGCCCTTGGCGCGCAACAACACGACGAATTCACGAAAACATGGGAGCAAATAGCGTTATGATTGACAGACATACTTGTAGCCGAGTATATCGATATGTAAGTCCCTTAATCGTAACGGTGCGTCCGTTTACGTGGCAACGAAAAAACTTCGAGTCGTAGAAAATCTACGTGCAGAACGGTCGACCGAGTATTCTCGGTGTACCGTCATTTTTCGACAAAAACCCGAGGAATACGTTTTTTTAGGAAATTCTCGCCACCCGCATACAGCACGCGTAGGTATTTCAGCCGTGCGTTTTATATCGGTTCCCAATTTCCACGGAGAACGATAGGCCATCGACCTCTCTTCGTGCGCGTTTCGCCTGGCGTGCAACTGCATATACATAGATCCCACACGAGAGGGCGATAATAAGCATATTAAATGAAGCGGACCAACGTCAAAGCCAAAATCACCTACGGAAATTCGAGAAAAAAGGGACTCCTAGAATAGACGATAGGTTGAGCCCGTGCGAAAGTCTTAGAATACGTAGCTCGCGATTTGACTCCTCGGCTGACCGCGCTACCAGATGGACTCATCGTAAAAAAAGGAAATTCCTAGCTTAATTCCCTGCGAGCATCGTAGGATTTTGGGTTGGATCTACCTGTGTCGAGAGATCTCTTAATTTTGATTAAACGTGTGTAGGGATAAAGTGTGCGCCGTGAAGGATTCCATTCGTTGACTTATCCATTCTGAGCTATTGCGAGACATTTTCATATGTAAAAAGGCATTTTTATAAATATATCGTATCATAGGTCAGGCCGATGGGTCGACCGCCCGACAAGTGTGTAAAATAGGAGATGGATGACGGCTTCAACTATAATTATACGTACCACTGTCTAAAAATACATGAATCGCGTGTCAGGTATTTCTGTAAGTGTATGTAACGTATAACGGCATATTCAAACAGACACACGAATTAATGGCGTTGCTTAAAATAGTTTGAACTCATCAGGAAATGTTTGTTCGCCAAATGTCAACGCATTTTTAATGCCCACTTTAATTCCTACCGGTGAAAAATACTCGAATTTTTAGTATTCACCATATTGATGAACAGGTGTCATTATTTTGTCATTCATTATTTTTATGATTCTCGTATCATATTTTTATGCAGATAGTAAGCTAATATTGTTGAGATACTCTTAACGTACGAAATCATACTTTTCCATTGAAGTTTTGTTCACTGGTGGCAAAATACTTGGTACATCGATTATGAAAATAATTTTGTATATTTGACAAGTTGGAAATTCGTATCAATCCTATTCGCAATTGATGTGAACCGATTGAGCGACTCTTGTTTCCCCCCACTGCAATTTCAGTCAAATAAAATTAATTTTACCCTTCATTCAAACTTGAAAAAAAGTGGGAACGTTAGTGTCTTTTGAAAGCCCAGTAATCGTGACAATTTAATGTGCCCCCAGGCACGAACCTCGTTATTTTAAGAAATGAGACGATAATTACTCGTCTATGATACAGTACTGGTTTCGATGAATTTCAAACCTGAGAGCGTTGTATGTAACATTGTAACTTGGAGTATTTACTAAAACAATATACAAGCTTTCGTCCGTTTACGTACATGATTGTACGAACATATATTTTTTAACAAGAGGCCGAGATAATTGAAGAGAAAATGGTACGCTCATCGGTCTGAGTCGTTAATTACACCAACCAACGAAATAAAGGACGATAAGAGAAATGATAAAGTTGAGAAAATTTGTCAGGAACATGTTTTCACGGCAGAGATTAATAAAATCGGAATTAAAAGACTAGTTTTTTAATCGGCCAGTTTGCTCCTCCTTTCAAGAGGAGACAATTAATCAAAAGTGTCATTTATTTCTACAATAAAATCTGTCCGATGCCTCTTATCGATGAACGTGCAAAATATGCACGTAAACGTATACAAGAAACATACATACGTACAGTGACTGACGCAATTGATCGAGTAATTTATCTATGGGCGAATTTTATTCTTCACACTAGATTTCCGGTACTTCTCAATTCGACGGATTTAAGATATCACGTTTAAAGTTACAAAAATCATAAATATTAGTTTTGAGCAATTTATGTTGACTTTGATGATAATCAATTCAATTTCCTCTCATTGATTAAATGAATTAAATAAACTAATGTTATAACGTAAAATGAAAAATAGGTATACAGTCAATGTCCGTAAATCTAATGTTAATTGTCTTCTGATAACAATGCTTCTCAGAAAGTTGTAGTTTTCTGTCGATTTACAGTTCGTAGCTGCATAAATCAACTTCAAACGAGTACTTGCTGAATTTTGTCAGTCACTGTATCAACGTACTTACGGCCCGACCTTATTAAGGAGAGATCAGCGTTTATGATCCTTTTCCCGTTTATTCATTTCTTTTTGTGTCTAACATACATACGCACGTATCCAATCTGCTCCGTACGAATTGATACTCTTGATGTACATCATGTACCTTGAACGACTGATAAATACTTTAACTAACTGTCAATTACGCGGGATTTGATGATATATTCGCAAAACTCCGGGGTATATCGTACATTTAAAAAGCTAGATATAGATACGATAAGTAGTACTGGTAAGTTCATGTACGTTATTACGATATAAATGTGAAATGTATGGCCTCTGCGTAATTCTAAATTAGATACGATCGGAATAACAATATTCGCAAACCTGTCGCTAGTGCCATTAAGTTATAGGAATGAAATGCGCCAAGAGAAAGATATCTTCATCGAAGGATATCAATTACTGTGCAATTAGGAAAGTATTAAACGTAATGAAGGAGTATCGTTTATGTAACCCTGCTACAATTATTCTGTACTATAAAGTAACTGTGTTACTTACCGGCAATTAGACATTTTATCGTTTCCCAAGTACCGTCGAGATATTTCCTTGAATTGCATGAAAGTAGAACATACGTACGCCGAGAATGATATTTTTTTATTCGATTATTCCGCGTGTATTACATAATGAAGTTTGTTATTTATCGTGCAGTTTATTATCTGCTTTTAATATATGTATATAATATATATTTACAATGTAAAATGATACGTGCGCATGACATATATATAAATAACGTAACGCATCGACTTTATAAAAATATTCAGAAATAAAAATGTACATAATTATACGTATGTGTAGTATTTATTACGTTCACAGAGGGTATCATTGGTACGATAATCGCGGTGAATAAACAGGAAGCACTTTTTCAAGCTTCCAAGGAGAATTTCGACGATTGCTTTTCGTATGTACACGTACATATGTGTGTATGTAAATAATATGTACAATATATTCCTCATTTGTGATGTATTTATAAGTTATGCTTATAACAAATTAGGTAAAAACTCGAGGCATGTAGCCGCAAAAGTGTGTATTATAATTTAGGAAACGTCGGTATTTAGATTAGAAATTAAATTATGTTGTTCGAATGATTTCAAAGATGTACTGTAAATAAATATTATTTATTAAAAAATTTCCGTAGAAAATGTGATATTCACTTTACATAGTTTGAAAAGCACGATGATTTACAATGTCGATCAAGATATTCTATTTACCTATATTTACACGATTTCGTTTTATCTGCGCAAAACCATCGTCGCAGAACTAACGATACTACGCTAAAGAAATTTTCCAAGTGATTTTTAAAGCGGATGTACTTTGAATAAATTAATGTTATGCTCGACAAGAAATATATCTAATGATTACAACTACGAGGATTATCATTATCTATTTCTTCCCCGAAATCCTTTCCAGTTGGAAACGCAGCGAATTGCAGTCGACCCACGACTTCTTCTTCGAAATCTTCCATGATTTCTTCTTCTGCGTCTTTTTTTTTGTATTTTTCATCTCTCACAAATTACCCAGTCTAAATTAAAGCAAGCCTGTCCTGATTCGGATCAGCACCTAACAACACCGAGCTTTCTCCTATTCTCAGTACTTTCATTCCTTATAAAAAAAAGAATATCGAACCAGTTAAAATAGTTACAACAATACCATTGGAGTATATCGAGTAGATATTTCCTTTCCTTTGATTTAATTTTCCGATTAATTCTTAATACCTCAAGATTATTCGTACTTTGCTGAATTTCTTATTTAAAGATATTGTCAATCGCGTTTAAGGTACTTCACTATTCGTCTGGCTCGTGAAACATTTCCCTGTAAGATTTCCTGGCAGACCTCAGTCACGTGGCTCGAGTCTTAATTCTTTTTCGACAATTCCTGGAAGAACGCTTCGATCGGCAGCGTTGGCTCGTCCGTGGTGATTTTGAAGTGCGGAGAGACAACCCTACTTTCCGGCGAGACGGCCTTGAACATTCCCGGTTTGTCGTAAAGGGCCGAAGCCGAGCTCGTCAGATCGGCGACACTCTGGGAAGCTTTCGCGAAGAGTTCCTCTTCGTCCGAGCGAATATCGAACTTCGTCGTGCTTTCCGAATTGGGCTCGTTGTGCTTGAGAGAATCCTGCCTGGATTCTCCGCTGGTGGCCACTTCTGCCAAACTCTCGGAGTAACTGGAGCTTTCCGCAGGGAAAGTGGACGTCTCTAGCTTCTCCGAATGATCTGGCACGTTGCTGTTAGGCTCGTTAAAATGATACTTCGAACTTTCTACGACGTTAACGGATCCGCTGCTGTTAACTCCTGCGGTCATGTCGGTACCTTCAGTCTCTTTTCCATCGGAATTCGTCTCGTAAGTTTGTCGAACGTTGTCGTTAGTCTTCTCCAATTGTTCGACTGGTTCTTTACTCTGCACCGTCGTTTCCACGTTTTTCAATTGGTTTGCCTCCGACGTGCTTTTCACTGCCGATTCGATTTTCTCAGCAGCTAAGGATTCGATTTCGTTGTTACTAACGCGGGATGCGGAGGTCGTAACGGCGGAATAAAAACTCGTCTCCTCAGCGGCCATTTCCGTTGGGACCTCAGGGATTTCCTTCTTTTCGCTTTGAGTGTAGGTCTGCGCAGCGCTGGGCTTGTTTATATGTAACTTGCTCTTCATGATAGGCCGACGTCTGATGGCCGAGGAGAAAACGTTTTCCGGTCTGACGGTGCTTAACCTTGACGACGATTCCCCCCCTCCTTCCGATTGCTGCTGAGACTTGTTACTATTGGCTATCCTGCTGCGATAAACGTTACCATTAGCGGGTCTTCTCTTCGGAGTGAACCTGTTGATTCTCTCCGTAGTACTGGGACCGTCTTCCACTCCTGTTTGCGAATTATCTCGCTCATTCGCCGCATTAGGAGCTGCCGTAGATGTTCTATAATTCACCCTAGACACGTATTTATATCTGCCGGAAGTCTCTCTCGGCGGCTGTTCGTTCGGTTGCGCAGTTGACTGACTTTGTTGTGATTTCAAGTTCTGTCGTTGCTTGACCGGCTGACTGGCTGAACTCTCTGTTGTTGACATGTGAGCCAATTTGTTCTTGTAGTCCATCCTGGTCTTGTAATCCTTAATGCTGAACCGCGGTCTCGTTGTATTTCCGTATCGCAATGGCCGGGTTTTCAGGGACCTGGTCGTCGAAACTGAAACTTGAGTCGACTGGGTAACAGGTGGATTCGTTGTCGTGCTTGTACTTGGTGTACTAGATATCTCAGGTGCTGTTGTTGTTGTCACTTTCTCCACGTAGTTCCCATCAGTCCTCACGAAGAGTTCTTCCAATGGGATGTTCGTGTCGGTATTGAAATTCTGTTGCTGGTGCCTATAATCTTCTTGACCGGTGTATCCGTCGGGTCTATCTCTCGTGTTTTCCGCTTGGTACACGAACTGAGGAACTTCCGTTACAACGTCAGAATAGTTTTGCACAGTTTGGATGGACGAGTAGTCGATCGGTTTTTCGATTGGACGTTCGGTAGGTTCGACATTCTCCTCGTAATTCTTCGGAATATCGGCAGTCTCGCGGTAGGGATTCACCGGAGCCTCGACGATTTCCGTAACAATTTCCGCGTCGAAAGGTTCACCTGGGTTAATTCTCACACGGTGGCCCGGTCGTTTTCGAATATTTGGCCTTTTCTCCGTCAATGTTTCCTGGTAGGCATTCTGAGAAGCCGGTTTAACTCGTCTTCGACGCGAATCCAGGGACAGCTGGTGATCGGGGCGGTCGTATTTCAGATTGTTCTCGGGACGATCGTATTTCAGGTAATCTTCCTCGAAGTTTTGCACTGTTACTGGTTCTTCCGTGGTCGTGGTTGGTCTTCTCCGTCGTCCTGGTATCCCCGGTCGACGAGTTCTCGGCCTCTGAGAATTCACGGCCACAGGGTGAGTCAACGTTTCCGGCACGGAAGTTGTGTACACCGAAGACAGTTCTTCGATGGAAGGTGTAACTGGCAGCAACGTTTCCGGTAACGGCGTAGGGGCTTCAGTTGCCGAGGACAACTCGTAATTCACAGTCGTTGGCTTTCTGCGCCTGTATTGCTCGCGCGAAGGTTTTTGGGGACGGTAAGGTCGTGTCTCAGGCTGTGGTTCACGGTAATCTACCTGTTGTTGTAATTGTTCTTGTAGATTTTGACCAATGGGCTGCTCCAAAATTTCCGTCACGGGCTGCAGAATCTAGAATTAACAAAAAAATTAAACTCTCAACACTTCAGAAAACCGAGGAACTACTACGTAATCTGAAATAGCGTTTCTTCAGTATTCAATGAAACCTTATAAAAACCAATATGACAATAAATTAATGAATTAGTACGTACTCTAGAAAAGTTAGTTTTCAATATCTTGCATATGAAATTAGAAACCAGCAAGAAAACACCAATTTTAAAGACAAATTAAATGAATGAAACCTTATACGAACTATTATGTTAACAACGTCTGTTATCAATTATTTGGAAGACCATTATTTCGAGCGAATAAATTTCGGTGTATTAATTATGAGATTCTACCTGAGGTTGCTGAGTTTGCGGTTGTTCTGGGCGCAAACTTGGTTCGGAAACTCGTATCGTCGACTCTGTAGGCGTTGTAACTTTCGGGATTTCATACTGAGCGAGCTGTATCGTGTAAGGCGTTTGCGTGTCGGTCAGTTTAACCGTTAGACCCTGTTGTTGAGCTTGGCTGTTGAGATTGGCTTCTTCTTCCTGTCGTCGAGCTTCTTCCTCTTCCTTCTGGAGCAATTTCTTCAATTCCTCTTGGCGTCTCTTAAGTTCCTCCCTTTGCTGCCTTTCGATTTCCAGCTGTTGCTGTCGTTCCTGTTCCGCCAACCGCTGCCGGTCCCGTTGAATGAGCTGCTGTTGGATCAAAAATTGCTGTTCGTTGAAGTGCTTGAGGGAGATGCTCTCCGGAGTTTCGTATTCCGGTTGACTGGTCTGCTGATGAGGCGCGATCGGCACGGCAGAACCCTGGTAATGCTGCTGTTGGACCTGGCCTGAAGTGTAAACGACTTTCGGCACTACTTGCTCGACATGCGCAGACGGGATTTCCGTCTCTTGACTGAACTTGGTGGGCGGGTTAACGCGCGGCAACACTTCGTTGATGTCCGACGTGTACTTCGTCTTCGGAATGGGCCAGGAGGACGGCGGGGGTGTCAAATCCTGGCTCTCCGAGACGTAATAAGTACTTGCCAGACCTGCACCCGGCAGGACGTTACCGTAGATCGTATTCTCCGCCTGCTTCGCCCCATTGTTTCCGTTTCCAGGCCTATTTCGCTTGAATTCTTGCTCCGTGCGGACTAACTCGTTGCTGTGAACGTACGTTCCAGGTTCTCGGAGGTGTGGGGAGACCGTGGTGGATGATGTAACGGGTGTGGATGCAGGTAAGGAGGGTGTAGCCGCCGAAGAGAAGACTCCAGGCGGTAGTAAGGACTCGTAGGGCGTCGAAGGCCTAATATTGTAACCCGTGTAAACAGCGGGTGGTGTTACGTAGCTGATCTCATGGCTCTCGTGGACCAGGAAGGCTGGGTCCCTTTCGTAGGAAGGTTTGTACTGATGGGACGGGTGATTGACCTGCGTGTAGAAATTCCCTGTACCGGATGGACCTATGACTTGGCCTGTCTGGGCCTGTGACTGGTATCTGTCGTAATTCACACGACGGTCCTGTTCGTTAAGATGTTTTTCCTTGGCAAAATCAGCTGGCGAGTTACTTCCAGGCGGTTGGAGGTACGGTTTGGCGTTGTTGATCTTCAGGGACTCGAATGGTTTGGATTGCTGTCGCGGTGGTGCCTGCTGAAAGAGTTGCTGGGGAATCGCGTAACTCGTGACGAACGGTCGGTTCTTCGAGGGTGCCGATTGCGGCTGATGAGGGTGCGCATTGTTCGGGGAATTCGTGCTTCCCACATAACCCTTAATGAAATAAGTCGCGGCCCTAAGCGGATCGTGATGAACCTGTTGCGGTATGTACTGAGGCTGACGTGGATACGCGCCATTCTCCCTAACTACCGGCTTCCTCTGCTGGTCCATCTCGAACCTGAACACGTTCTTCGGCGGCGGAATCAGGAACGTGTACTCCTGATTCTCCGCGCTGGAATATTTGTTGGACTGCTGGTGCGCCGGAATTTCCGGCCGAGCTTTCGCCGCAGCGTTTCCTAAAACCGTAAAGCTCCCGAGGATACTGGGGGGACTGTACTCGTGGTGGGGGGTGGGTTTGCTCTTCCGCGGGGGTTTCTGCTTCTCCGACGTGGCCATGTGCTCCTGGAATTTGCCGAGCACCGGGTGCAGAGGCGCGTTCCGTTCGAGACTGCTCGAAGGGGAAACGTTCGTGCCGATTGTTTCTTCGTAGGAAGTTGCCAGAGGTCGCCAGCCATTCGCGAGCATCGAAGATCTCGTCGGTGCCTGTACAATTACATCTACGTAACTATTCTTTCGATTCGTAAAGAATTTTTATCTTTCTAAATTTAGATCTCTAAATTTAGATCTTTCAATTATTACAACATTGTACTTTTAATTGTGATTTATACAGTTACTAACTGCGGCTAATTAATCCCTTTTATCTCATTTAAGTTTTCCTTTGATTCAGAAGCTAGTAGAATTCTAGTGTGATATGGATTTCGCAGTATTATATTTACAAATTATACATTTGTAATAGTTTTATTATACGTGTATCAAATAATTATAGTGCAGCATGTTTCACGTGCTTTTCTTAAAAGTTGCAAAAGTATTAACTCAATCGTTGCTTATAAATTCTTATAAATTCTCAGACACTGAAATTTGTTGAGCAGCGGAAGAGCAGTTTAGTCGAGGAAGAAAACTGAGGATGTCATACTTACGGCCTTGAGGTCAGATCTGTCGATGGACACAGTAATGGACTCGATGGATCCGACCATCCACGTCGCTAGGACACCTAGAATATTTCTCATTAATACTCCACGAACCACCATTTTCCTCTGGTAAGAAAAGTACTCACAATACAACATAAGTGTCGAGGACATCGTGGCAGACCATGGGACCATTTACGCGGATATTCTGGAAGGAAAAATAAGAAAATAGTTTTTACGCAGGGGTTCGATGGTCCTGAATGAAGATCGAATTAGTGGTGTCGGGCTTTTAGTCGGAAATAATGGTCCTTAGCCGAGGAGGAAAAACAAATTAATTGAACGTAAGTGGAATATCGCGTATCACGCGGAGAAAGGGAGGTAGAAAGCGACGTGCATTCATCATCGTAGCCCGAATCGTTTCCCTCCGCTGTTTTCTCGATTTTAAATCGTCCGTGTAACGGCGAAACCCGTGGAGAACGAACACTGATTTCTCTTATCGAGATTCCCCCGCCTGTGCCTACGAGCGCGCCAGATTCGCTGAATAAAGTGGAACGTTAATCATATCCTACTCCTATGAAATCCAGGATATTTTCCCTTATTCGACACGTTTTTAGCAGCTCCTCGTGAATCGTGAAATCACGGCGCCGAGGTCACCGTTGGTAATTGAAGCCAGGAAATATTGACAGTCATTTCGAGAGCCTGCAAGACCAGCCGGAACTGGCAGGTGAAAAAAATCGCCGAATAACGAGGAAGAAAAGTATCGCAATAAGTATTAAGCTCTTGCTACACTCTTGCTCGTCGACATGATTAATCATTAGTAACGGAAGAGTTCTTCCTGTTAATCAGATACGACAAATGATGGAACGTGATGAGAGAACGGAAATTTTATTGTACCCTTCTTTTAAGAGTGAAGACAATTCTATATAAGCATTTAACGATAACGAAATTAGTCAATTTCATTAATTACAGGTAATAGCAAGATTCTCTGTCTTTACAGAATACAAGAAACAATAAAAGTTAGTGAAAGAATGGACAATGAATTATCACTTTCTTTTAAAAGTATTTTTGAAACCCTTTTTTAGTGTTCTTTGGAAACTCTTTACATTCATCAGTAATGATTTTTGCCACGTAATTCATTATCGGCAGTAGAAGAATTCTTCCTCTACATAAGGACAAGAAAATTAAGTAAGAACTGACATTTTTTTACGTTATGCTTGAAATCGATTTTCATTACAAAGAAAATTCCTTGCGTTTGATATTCGATAAAAATCTTCTGAGGCGGAAATCTTCCACAAAAAAAAAGGGTAAAGTCGACGAGTCGTGACGAAACACGGGAGACTGGTGTCGACAAGCAATTTCATAAGTACTTCTGTGCAACGTCCAGCTGACGTTTCTATCGCATAATGATCTCTCTGCCGGAAGTGCGAGGCTTAAGCGGAACGCGCTATTAGCCCCGACACATCCGGACAATCGATGCGCGTGTATTGTACGTCCAGTGCCTATCCGCTGATTAGCTAATTATTTCGTGATATTCCGCAGAGATACGCTCTTGTGCATAAACACAAAACAGAGCCCCGAAATAATATTTCGTAGTGTTACCCGAAGCATGAAATAGCGGCAATGTTTAAAGCGGAAAAACTTGCGTTGATGCACTGCGCCGTACTTTCTGATGTGATTATGATAATCATTTAGAAAGAATACAAAGAAGTTAATAGGCGTAATTGGAAAATTGGAAATTGTGAAACTAGGAAACTAGGAAATTAGGAAATTAAGTCCAAAGTTGCCAGTCATTGTTTTAGATATTTTTTCTGAAACTTATCACATTGAAATAGAATTCAATGAACTTTTCAATAAATACAGTATGAATACCCACTATATTTGTCTCTTTTTCAAACTTTTCATTTTGACTATAATCGTTCCTTTTTTGTCTATAATCGTGCCGTTATAGGTGATAGTAATGTACCGATAATAACCATAACAATGTTCTTAATTGCAGATTGCTGTTAGGGTTGTCCCCGTGAAAAGCGGCATGGACCAGTGCCACCTGGATAGTCAAAATCAGCGGCAATCGAGAAAATCAATAGAGCGGGTAACGCATTGAAATTTCAGGCGGATCTGCCGGAATGATTTATGAACGGCGGATAAACGGGCCGCAAACGAGCGTCTACAGCCGCACCGACCGCAACGGCTTATCGCTTCTCCCGGACTTTTGGATCTTCGCTTCCCAAACATTTGTCCCCCCCGCCCAACGTCTACGTCGATCGGTGAAAAATCTCACGTCGAGATACCGCTCGGCTAAAAACTTGGGCCAACTTTCAGGATTTCCAACGGGGCCAATCATGTTCCCGATACTTGATAACAACCAGTAAAAGGATTTTACTTTTCAATGGCTGCGATATTACGGTCACTCGTAATTTCTGGAACAACTGTTATACCTTAATCTCAAGTTTTAGTGTGAATTTTTAACATTATGTTTTCAGTCCTTATATGTCGTTTAAGGTAAAAGTTTTTAAGAAATTTCACTGACCTGCTATCCGAGTATTACTGAGACTCCGATTTTGTTAGTGAGCATTTATATATTTCATATAATTTTTATGAATTTCAAATTACCGTGATCTGTATTGAATTTTTCGAACAGCGTTATATTTTTAATTCGTTTTATGCAATTCATGGGAAGTAATTTTTATGATTTTCGTTTATGCCTTGTCGGATAAATACTGTAGCTTCAATTTTGTTATAGAGCAATCATTTTACACAATTTATATGCACTGTTCCTAGATACATGTTATCTGTATGTACAAATTGTACGGTTCGTTGCGGTGACCGGTGATATTTAAAACCAGAGAGACGTACGGGAATTGAAACACCCTGCAGTATTTATGGTTATCGTAAATTCTCACAGAAATTTCTTCCCAGATGTAGATCTGCAATATTGAAAATGCAAAACGTATTTTGTGTTTTCCTTGATTTAAGTGACATGGAATGTTGGCACTTTTTATTGAAATTTTTTGTCGATCGAGTAAAACTAATATAAGAAATAATTCGAAAAATCTCTAAATCCTGTTAACGATTCACGGCTTTGCGATTCTTAAGCGTCCCATTAAATCCATTTTAGAAAACATTTGAATATTAGCAACTACACGAACGATCAAACACGATAACAATTACTTAAACATAAACAGGGGACAGTGTAACAAAAACAAACTATTACTTACAGCACGTTCGTTACACTCATAGGCAAAATTCATTGTACAAGACTTTGGTAAATGTAAATGCTGCTAATAAATTAGGGTTTTACGTAATGATACTGTTAAACTTATGCCGAATATTCTGGCTCGTTGGTTTCAAGCGTATCGGCCGTTGGAGAACGAAAGAACTTGCATGATATCGGGATATAACGGCTCATTGGCGGATTATGCAACGAGCTCGTTCGCGGGCTAACGTTCACGCTTGACATTTGCGAGCGGCGGTATGCACCGTCGAAAAAACAGGGAAGGAGAGGGGGGGATTGGGGATATTTTTTCCACTTTACGAGGTCGCCGACAAAGTCGTTCGGAAAAGTCGAGCCGCGCAATAAACCGGCCGTCGGGCATTTTCCGGCATTCGCGGCCGACGTGGGAAGCTGTTATGCTCTGCTTCTCCCGCAACCTTTCGCTTTCCATCCGGAAAAAGAAAGAGAAGGAGCTGCACGCACTTCATCGATTACTCCGAGCTCGATTACGCCGTTCTCGCCGGAAAACACTCGACGATCGCCACTGCCGGCCAGTCACGTTTTCCCTCGTAACGAGTGACAATTTTTCCCATTGTACGCGCGAATCCGCGCACATTTTTGAAAAACATTAAGCCGTATTCGTTACGCGCACGAACATCGCTTCGAATTTCATCCCTGACTTTACCGTAACAGCGTGCCATTTCTCTTGTTTTTTTTTTTTTGCGAAGGGAAAACATTTGTAGATAGTCGAGCAGTTTTTACCAATTTTTAACGCCGGTCAGACGCTGTTCGGAATATTAAGAGCGACAATTTTCCCACTGCACGTGTCAGTCCAGGCACATTTTGGAAAATATTGAGCCGTATTCGTTACGTGTGCAAATATCAATTCTCCTTTGATCCCTGAGCTTTCGTACTGGCGTTTCAGTTTCTGAAATCCCTCATTTTTCTCGCTTTCGAGTACTTTCTCGGCGAGGAATAAAATAGTTCTTTGAAAGCGCAGGACCGTCACGTGAAGACTCTGCGTGTTACGCACACTTAAATCCGTATTGGCCAATTGTCCGGTAATTACTGTCCCTTGGCTCGGTGTCTCTTTACGCTGGACAATTTTCACAATTATCGCGGCCGTCGAACGTTTCTTCGCTGCTGGGCGATTAATTACAGGACGTAGGGGTACATCGCGCGGAGGACAACGAGGGGACGCACGCAATGATGAATTACCACGCTGGAATCGTGCTGTAACGAGCGGATAAACAGCCGACCACCGAGATAACGCACTACGCATTGCTCAACGTACGTGCACTTTCGACGATCCCTTATCTCCCCTGTCGATTCATGCCATCGTAGTCTGCTGTCGCGTGTTCACGGTAGTCCGTCTTGTAAGACACGAAACGCACTACGCGATACCGACAAACAGCCACGCGTATCATGTGCTACGTTGCGTTACGTTGAATATCAATTACCGACAAATCTTAGCTAATATTCGTGAATCCGTTCATAAGCAACAGGGCTGAATCATGCAGGGCAATAATATTTGTAAAGGTGTTATGACAAATCTGTTGAGCATGTTGAATATGGCTAAATAAAATTGCAAATATCACGTTCGAATACGACATAGTCCAGTGGACGCAAAACTAATAACAAAGAGATTACTTTCAGATCACTTAAAAATGTTCATATTGAGAAATTTGTGAAGTTCCAAGAATTTCAGAAATTCAGTTAACGTATTCAAATGTAGTTTTAAAAAACAGACGGCGACTGAGGACTAAAAATGATTGACTAATTAACAGGATAAGAATAAACTCTGAAAAAATTAGTAAACATTTTTATGCAGAATATTTTACAGAACAAGTACAGTATTAAAGTATACTAATTTGGAGAAGAGTTTTACTTACATTTTTAGATTAATTATACACATAGAAAGCGATGATAAAGCTTAAAAATAATATATCTTTCTGGAAATTTATTATCATGTTTAAGCCGAAACGTAATACATACTAGGATCTATTTGTTAATTAAAAGACAATGTAAGAAAAACTTGTTAACGTGTAAATTAGAGTTTAACTAATAAACTATGAGAACTAGCAAAGCTTTACAGTCTTAGGATAATTCGCTTGTAATAATCGACCCACTTCTTCGGAATATACGGTGAAGGGATCACATGAAAACCCAGACGGTAGGCCGGGGTTTCATAACTAAATCCCAAACGAAATTACGTTACCGGTGGAAGTCCTCGGTAATTGGATATGCTCGTCGTGGTTTACTATTAAAAAAAACTTAGTGGCGAGGTAAATGATGTAGGAAACACCGAGCGGTATTAGCGTGGCTAAAATGTGATTGATTTCGATTAAAACTACGCCCACGCGGGCACTCGTTTTAATTCGTAATTCAATGGGTCCTGGGGTTATTTTTTATTGCCTTCTACCGCACTGTTTTTTTGCTCCCTGTGGAACGCAACGACAGCTGCAAGTGAGATTGCCGTCGAAATACACGTCGATGAGTGATGCGCGGTACAACAATGCTCGCGCATGGAGAAACGTGCGAAACGGACGAAAGTTAATTAAGATAGTCGATGGTCCCGCAATGCACGGGCCCGTCTGTGCCAGTAATTAGTCCTGTACTTCGGGCTATTCGTTACCCGCCAATCCGATTGACGACGAAAAAAGCCTACTGTTTGCTTTCGAGGCTTTCGTCGTGCGACCTGCTTTTTGTGAGATAACACATTTTTCCTCGGGTTTGGAAAAACCTTGTGTACCTATACTTGCCGGAAAATTATCCTAGAGCGGCTTCTTATGTTTGTCTCAATTAAAAGGGCATTAGCTTTTTACGTTGTCAGCAAGGACACAGAATGTTTCGAATCGACGCCTTTTTTCTGCGAAACTCACTCGTCTTTGTGATTATTTTCTTTGTCTCGTAGGTCCACTTTAATTAAGTAAAAGAAAAACTTATTTTCTGTATAAAAACTAATTAAAACCCTTCAAATTCTGGTTACTCTAATTCGAAACATGCAACTTTTGATATTTTTCTCGACGAAGTTAAACATTTATAATGTATTCCAATTTCAGATAGAACCATGAAAAACACTAATTACTGTTTCAACGTTAATTGCAGCTAAATACAGTTTTTACAATGATGAACAACAACGTCCGTAATGCATTGACCAGTCGTGAATATATTAACAATTCTGCAGAAAATGTTTCTGCATTCGCATGAGAATCATGCCATAAAAATGCTCGCTTTAAATGTTGAAGGACGTTGCATTGAAAGCGTAATAAGATATGCTATCGTTGTCGTTGAGCCGTCACTTTTGAGAATTGAAGTCAACTTTTTGCCCCCTACTTAGGGACGAGGGAAAAGCGAGAAAATGTCATTCGCATTCAGAGGCTCGAACACGAGTTTTAACGGTCCCCCTGACATCGGATTCAACCTTTAGGACGGTGCGCGTATATCTGTCAAGCGCACTCCGCTCGATGTAAAGGGTGTAACCAAACATGAAATGAACAAAAGGACGTCCCTGCGTGTGTTGGAAAAAAACTGCACCCGAGTGGCTGCTCATTGAAATTCACTCACTAATTTTACATGCGGCTTTGACTCTGAAAGAAATACGCCGACCATAATTATTAAACTGTACGGCTCGAAGGTAATTATTTGTTCCGCGATAATACGAAATGTTTTCACGGAAAGAACAGCCCTTTCTTCCGTCGAGTATTTTTAATCACAGATTTATAAGTAATGTTTATTATTTATAAAGTTATACTATTCACGGCTTCGTGTGTTTCTGTAAATGAGAATGGATTTTTCTTATACATATTTTTATAAAACAATGTTAAAAAATTACTGTAGCCGAAGATGCAGACATATTTCGCGTTTTCGAAATATGATACTAAATTAATCCCTTTTTTCGGTGACGCTATTGGTTCTATTTATAATAAACACACGTAATTTCTCTGAAATCCCTGGAGAGAAGAGTGAGCATAGTTTTAAGGGTTTCAAAGGAGTAACTTAAACGAAGCCCTATTTTCCACCTTTAATCAAACTCACTGAAATTTCGTTCAAAACAATCTTATTAAAAAATTCATTAAGAGGATATCAAATATAGAGAACTGAAATATAAGCATTTTCCATTTTGCACGAGTCAGTAGCATCAGTAGGTTTTGACCACTTTGGTTAAGAGGGTATCGTAATTCTATGGATTTGTTTATAACGGCTTTGAGAGGACTGGTCGAAGGGCTCGTAATAGTTGTCCGTATGAACACAGCCTCCTGGGTACATGGCTCTGTGTCTGAGAGCATCCCTTAATTGGAAACTCTATACCTAATGGCTCTGTGGAACTTCCCTAAAGGTAAGCGACGGGACGTATAAAGTGGAACCAATATTCCGCGAGTATGTCGCACACGCGTAATTGACCTGCATAGATCGAAAGTTTCCGCGTGATTCATCAGGAGGTAACGCGAATTTTAATGACCCCCCATCTATTCGCCATATGGTTTATAAGAAAATTTTGCGTAATTAGAAACTTAGAAATCACCGCATTTGGGACAGTTTCACGTCACACGAGGAATGTGAAAATAAAATGAGCACTACCGGATATTACTGAGTTTTGCTTTGAATAATTTCTCACTTGTATCATGTTTAGTGTATTAATTGTTTCGTGTAGTCAGTGACTCTTGATTTGTATAGTTAGTATAGTTCTTTGCTTAATTGTTGATCGAAATAATCATTATGTTTTCCAATTATTGAGTGGACAATAATACTGTTTTAAGAACATAATATCCTTCCAAATATTTAGTAAGTATAATCCATAATTTTTTATTAAACTTATGTGAGAAGAATATTTTCCTTAAATAAGTTTTAGCAAATAAAGATATATACATTATTTCTATGACATAAACAAAAAATAATATGTGGTAATTTCAAGAATAAAGCAAGTGGAATTTTGTAATGCGCGAGGTTGATAAAAATTTTTTGTCTAACGGCTATAATGATCCCAAAAACAAATTTGGCTTTTAACAATGATACTATTTGTAGATAATTTGCTTTAGTAGAAATTGGATTTGCAGATAAAAAGTCGAACGTTCTGTTCCGCCAAGCACAGCTTTCAAACAAACTATTAATCTATATGATTCTTTCTAAAATCGAGAAATAAAAGTCTATCTAAGTACAAAATAGCATCTAAAAACAACAATTAACCGATAAATACACTTGATGCGTAAAATAATATTTCCAAGCGATCGCTCTATTTTTCGGCCTTCACATTTCTCGATGATAGCCCATGACTTTTACCGCTGTAGGCCGTTCTCGATTGCAAAAAGTACTCTCCTCCGCCCTTAGCAGGAGTTATCGCTTAGGAAGTACTTGAAATTGGTGCACTAGCGATCAGCCTATTAAACGACGCTCTACGGTTGGCGAACGAGCCCTTAACCCACATACCTGACTCTGGCTAGACTCTCGAAATATCCGTATGCCAAGTGGACTGATCATTACCATGACGTTCGCGTCACATTCGTCACGGTATGGCGAACAACCTAAAATCATCATAACTTTCCCTTCGATGCCCGCACACGCGAGCCTCGACGTTGCTTTTCATTCGTAACGCGAAGCAAAGTCGAGTAGGTCTCGACGTGCTCTCTCTTTCTCTTCCCGGGAAACGAGTGCGCTGTAAGGAATGCATATCAAACGGCCCAACTGGCCGAGTGACTTGTCAAACGGGAAATGGCTAATAATAGCTCGGAAAATCGGGCCCTCTTACGGCAGCTGATTTCGGAAAAAGAACAACGCGTGGCTGGTTTACTGAAGCAGGCCGACGATCTACTAATATTCAAAGGGAAAAAGATAAGTTGAAAATTGCTGCTGTTTCCTCAGTGTTCCATTAAGTCGTATCACGAAGATAATGACATAATGCTACGCCGTTTTTGTACAATACTTTTTCTAATAGACATTATTAGGAAGTATTTATCCCTACATCTGCAGCATTCAAGCAGAATTAAATAAATGTGTTTCATCTGAGGTTGTCATTTGTCATTCAAATTTATCCCCATTTTCTCGGATGCCAGTAATTTTCTAAAAGATCGAGAATTATCATCTCGGGGGGACCTCGATAACAAGTTCTATGTTCCTACATCCTCTCTCTTGACGTAGAAACTGCCAGTGTTATGAGACATGCATGTCAAACAGCTCTATCATCGACCGACTGGTCGAATGACTATTCAAACGTAAAAAGGTTAATGATAGGTCAGAAAAGAGAGCGCCGTTGAAAGAGCTATTTTTCGAAAAATAATGACTTGTCCTCATCCGGGTAGGTAGCTATCAATTACTGATACGTAGAGAATTCTCGGGAAACATACTTTAGTTACTGGGCTACCTATTTAGATGTAAACATGCTCAATAATGGATAATTCATTTAAAGAAAGTTGACCTTCGTAACCTTAAAATAGTCATTTATACAAATAAGTAATTATTACAAACTAGGTTAAGCAATTTAAGAGTATAATATTACAAGGTAAACATGTAAGACTCAAATTTAAGACTCAATTAAATCTAATATTTTCTTGTGGCTATTAAAAATGCGGTCCAGAATTATTTCAATTCGTCATTATTATAAGTGACAAATTAGAGCTATTAAGTTTAGCCACTTCTCAGTATTATTTTCGAGGACTTGTTCGACAAGTCCCTGAAGACCTATTCCGTTGAGACGTTCGTTCGCTGGACATGCAGATCGTCATCTACATTGCCAATGTACCTGTCCTCAATACTCTGAAACGATTGTCATAACAGAGTAACCTAGATCCCTGGCAAAGATGTACACGAAAGCATCCGCGTGGAAGGATTAATATCATGGAACTAGGATTTTGATCCGTTGAAAAATGAACGGTCCAAGATATCGTGTGTTCGTCTCACTTTTTTCGGATATTGTTTCTACTATTGCTCAAACCTATAGCAGCTTTCCTGAAAAAAAGGAAATTTGGGTAGTAGTACAGCTCCCTTGGAAAATTTCCGGTTGCCAAGGTAGTCATATATCCTTTTGACGTATCAACTGATTGTTTCCCAAATTTTAGCTTTCTAGGTCTTATTGTTTTCGAAATGTTTTTGACCGGACAGAGGATTTCAAGTAAGAATTATAAAGAAGGATATTTCATTTTAAATCTACCACAGAATTTGCGTCATTAAGTAATTCGTCCAAGGCCTTGCTTGATTGGCATAAAATTAATATATTTTTTAAGGCTTGCTCGACGTAATACTGTGTTGCTGTTGCTGTTGACGTTATCCTTAATATCAATAGACTGCAAGACCAACAGAACTGCTAGAACCTCTGCAATGGTACGCAAGGAAGTTCAACACGTCCGCTCAGATGCAAATCCCTAATGCATATAGAAATGTGTATCAGGAAATATGTCGAATTTAACTTAACTCAATAGTACAAATAACTTCAATCAAATCAGGTTATTAGAATTGTTGACCTTATCGTACAGTGAATTTGAACGATTGTGATTTTCATATCGAGAGCTGTGAGGATATTTCAATTTTCTTGATATTCTCGGAACATTTAGATGTTCTAATCACATTTTTCCTTACGCTCTTTGACCTTTCTTTGCTTTATCTGTGTAAAATTGGCGAATTTTCTTTAAGATTCTGCGGGAATTCAATGTCAGTGTGAATGTCCTTGATACTCAAAGACTAAAGAAGTAACAGGACGACCTAGATCCTCCGCAACGAGGCGCAGGAAAGTCAACAACTCGTCCGCTCGGTTACATATGTATAACACATATGCGTGCTCGGTGCTCACATATCAGTGTCTTCGAGCATTCCGCCTAATCATACACTCTCTCGACCCTGCTTAATATTTCCGAACCCGAGCCAGGCCCGGCCGAGGCGAAATAATTACGGTTCACCGGCTGAAATTTCGTCTGCCCACGTATCAGCCTAATTTTCTCTACCGCGCCTCTCTGCGCTTTCTTTAACCCTTAAATACTACGCTACACATTTGTCATACTAATAGTGCACCGACTAAATTTCTATCCATTCGTTTTTCTGGCCTTTTAACAAGTCTCCAAGGAAATAATAATCTGTACAGTGGAAGAAATTAAAATGCTCCATTTATGTACAGAAAATGGAATGATCGTGTTTTGAATATGATCCCCGTATGAATTTCCACCTGTAAAGGTATTTTGAGGATTAATTTTGCTGACACTCGCAGACGTCATGCTACTGTAAGACTCAGAGTTCTTGTCGAGAATGGAATTAAAACCAGTTCGTTATGTTACGTGTGGATATCATTTGCACGAGACTTCAGGATTTCATGGAAAGCGGAAATTATCGAGGTTAATGGTATAACTTGTTTATACTAAAAATACCATTTTTTGTCTTTTTCATATATTTTCTTATTTACAGGTTTACGCTACTATTCTGCGATAATTGTTTTATTCAAAACACAGTTTATTAATGCAAATAAATCAGTTCTATATGATCGTAGTAACAATAGCGTATGACTAAGATACTGTATCTTTAATTTCATATTCTATACACTTATTGGATTCTATAATCTACAACTTTTTTATTTTACTTTCAATAATATGGCATTAGTTTCCATTTTCATATAATTTGTAAATGTATGACATTTTGACGATTACGTTAACCCAATTGTCTTTCTTACTATTATTCTACCCTCAAGGTGATTCGGTTTGCCATTCATTTTACGCAACTGTTGAAGAGATTTCCACGAAAATAGGCGGAACGTCCATCAGGTAGACAATTCAGAGGGCGTAATTATGTTACTAGAGTCGGTTTAATTACCCGACACGGTTACAATTTAAATGCCAGATTTCATTGAAATGAGCTTACACGCTACAGAGGAAAGAGAATTTTCCACCACCACATTCATGAGGATTTTTTTCGTTAGACAGATATTCCGGAAATTAGCGTGTTCCAGTTCCGTTGGAGAAGTAATTTGATTATCATGCTCCGTGGAGGGGAACGGAGAAAAAGTGTTCGTCACAATGTAATTGTCTTATTGTAAATGTAACAGGCTAATTATTGCACAAGAATGTCGTCATTATTGTCCCGTTGTTAAATTCTTCAATTGAATAGCCCAGGAAAATGTCACGAATTTAAAGTGAAATATAAATTTCATTATTGGCCAATTTATATTTAATTAAGAATCACAGAATTTTGAATACTACGAGTTTCTCGATACTCGAAGACATTGATTATTTTAAACAGTAATTATTCGAGTCCGATTTAATGAATTAGACAATCGAGTGACTTCCGTACGAATAAAACCTGACTTTATAATCCACAATATTATTCGTCTGAAAGTTGTGCAAAACTTTCGATTTCACATTGTTCAGAAAGGTTGAATCGTGGAAACACGGCTTTTTACGTCAAATGATCAGCTTAAAGAGCGTAGATAGTGATTAATGAATCGTTAGTCGGTGCAATTGGCGTGGAACGGGCAGTAATAAAAATCTAACTAGTGGGACACGCTCGAGAGCGGAGAAACTCGCCTTGCGACTCCGAAATTCCTCACTTGAACGATTCGCATGTAAGTTCCCTTTAAGCAAGTCTCGCTGCGCTAAATGCATAACGAATATGCATTCGATACTTTCGGAAAATTCATTAAAAGTTAGAAAAGAAGACACAAGAGAGAAATAAAATTCTGTGCACACAAATAACGAATTGAGCACATGTTTGCCTACGCCTACTCATTTATATTTACATTACAAAGATAATTTATCTGTTATTGTGCTATAAAGCAGTCATTTTCACATTAATAATTTGTGACATTGTTACACTTTTTATGTAACAGATCTGAATAGTCTGTAGATGTAAATGACGGTGAACATTGTTGAACCGTTATAAACCGGGTATCGTGCATACATCGTATACATTGTTTGTCGTGGCAAGTGGTGCATTGAGGTCGGCAGGAAAGGTAAGCGCGTTTCGTCCGAGCATCGCAAGTGCCGACGTGAAAAGTGCTAGCTTACTTTCCCCTAGGGTCGCACACGGGGCTCATTGTTCCCCTAATTTCGCGATTAAAGATTTTTCTATGGCAGAAAAGGAAATGTCTGAACGGCAGCGGTGTGTCCCTCATTCAAAGCGAAGTACAATGAGCTGCGGAAAACAATTCAACGAATTCGCGAAATGCAGCGCTGTTCAAGAAACTCTTTGAACTTTTGCAAATCCCAGCGGAACTCGATCAAAGGACATCCGGCAGGTCGCTGGCTAAAACCGGAAGTACATAAAACAGGAACACTAAAATTAATACTGTACTGTATTAGAATATTGTTGAAAGCGAAGTTTTAAGTAATAATGTCTTTAACATGGAAAGAGATGAATAATGAGAATATTTATTAATAATTAAGACTCAGTAATCGTACTTACTTCTACTTCGTATTCTTTTTAATAATGATTAAAATTGTCTAAAAATGCCATTCGCTTAGTAACACTGTTTAATTGAACATAGCAGTTTTAACATCTGGACCATCTTCACTGCACTCATACATGAAACTCTCTTTTGCTTTATCAATATCAAGTTTTGATAGCACAGTTTCCACGAAGCGTAATTTCTATAATTTCCAGCGAGAATATACCAGCAGTTTGTACGTAAAATTCTGAGAACGGAGCCTTGAACAATGCTGGAGAATAAACCGGTCATAATGTCGTATTCAGCAATTGTTCCTTTCCCAGTAGAATGCTATAAAGATTATTACGTGGCACGAAATCAGCATTGAAGGAGTTAGAATCAACGGAGGCTTTGAAGATTTTTCAGCGGGATTTAATCATGTCCAATTCCACATGCATGTTTTACACAGAATCTGACTACGACCTTTTCGTCAAAATTAAAAGTGGAAGATTTAAGATTGAAGAATCAAAGGATTAAAATGTCATCATAAAATTAAAAAGAATCAGACAGATAGTGAATTTTATCGACGAGCTTGCCAGATTAAAAATCTTCTCCGTGTTTTGCCGAAGGACGGTTTTAGAGTTCCTTCTAATTTTGCTTCTTTCAATTGGTAGGCGAACGTATGTATCGATTTCACGTGCACTACGTACCCCCCGATTCTTATAATTATGCAGGCTTCGTGAATAGCGTGCAGCAGTTTTCTATTAATCTAATGGCGTGGAATTAAAAGTAGAGGTTCAAGGACCGGCGCCCTTCTCCTAACGGAGAAACGAGAAAATCGAAAGTGAATTGCACATCGAACGGGAAACTGTAACGCAAACTATGACGAGGAAAGGAACCGCGAAAAAAACACTGAGAAACTTCCATGTACCATTATTTCCCCTGTTTTCATTTGTGGCGAAGTTAGCAAAAATGGTGTTAGCAAATAAAAATTTTGCCAAACAGGTTTGTAAGATCGTTTTTAAGAAGCGATCATTTTCAGTTTTATGAAAGTACTTTACAGGAGAACTTAATATCAATTTACGGTCATTTGTTTTTTTTTATTTTCAACGGTAAAATACGTTTGTAAGTTTGTTAAGAACAATTTAAAGTCGCTTACTTATAAGTAGATTACAGACAACTGGTCATTTTAACCTTATTGTTCCTGTTTAGCAAAATTCACTGAGACAACAATTGCCTAATCAAACAGATTTGAATTCACCTGTCCACATTTCTCCTGTGTTAAACGTTAATTATCTTAGGGAAATAGCATCTAACCGTAGAATAGACTAAAGTACATCTCAGACAGCAGCCATATGTCTAGGCAAATACCATAAACTATTGAAGCTCATTTGCCTGGACAACTGACATCTTACTGACGTTTCGTACAGGGATACGATCAGCCTGAAATTATTACTTCTCCGCGACATATGTGAGGCAAAGACGCGTAACGTGCTCTTAGTTTCTCTCGAGAGTCCAGGAGAAACCCAGTTTTCTTCCAAACGAAACGGCAAGTTAGTGGGCAGACAGTCCATTTTAGGCCGTTTTAGCGACGAAAAAAGTCGTTACTTCGAGTCCCGTGCGAACTGCCGCATATTCGGTTAGCGTCCTTTTCCGACGATTGGCTCGGGCACCCTGCACATTTTTCCGGTCTTTTATGGATAAGCGTGAATGGATTTTCTCGGGCGCATAGCCATCAACCGGCGGGAAAGGTGAGGAGGAATAGCTTCCCCGATAGAATACTTTTGCCGGTGCCGTTTCTATAACCACTTGAAAATCACAAAATCAATATCAGCTGTGTATTTATCGCAACAGCTATAAATTTACAGTTGCCCGCCTCGGCGTTTTTCTAAGCTGTCCGCGGGAAGTTTTCTAGAGACTTTACGTTTCAGCGACTATATTTCAACGGAACCGGGGAATGTGCTTCACGCGAGGATAAATCTCAAAGTCGATTCATAAATTTCAACTGTCACTGTAGATTAATACAAATATCATAATGCATCCGGTTATATTCTTATCGACTTTTCTTGCTTTATGGCTGAAGAAGGATGAGCAAGTTTCGTTTTCTGCCCGGCTCATTAGTCCCACAAATCAACGAAATATTTTTGCTCGACAATAGCATAATGATAATACTTAAACAATGCGAAAGTATCTTAAACAACATAAAAGAAATAATAAAGAATAAGGAAATTAATAAAGGACATTTTTGAATTTTGACAAATACAATTCTTTCGAAGTATGTATTGCCTCGCAATACCTTTTCATCTTAAAAAAGTAATTGTTTGAGGTGAACATGGTATACATCCAAGACTTTCATGATATTTTCTTCCCCGTATTGTACTACTGAAATTTCATATTTACAGAGCTTATTACAGTTCTTATCGTTTGGTTTATCCATCGAGCCTTAAGACAAATTCCCAGACCGCGCAGTAAATGTACAGCTCAGTAGTTGGCCGAACTAAACTGCAGGGTAGTAGTTTTGAATTTATTACACAGTTTTAGGATACTTTCGTACAGGACCTCGACTTCTTTAAGACAAGGCAGAAGCAATTTATCTTGTTGAATTTCGCACAGTTTATGCCTTAGGCCGTTGTTCAGTTGAAACTTGACTGTTGGCCGGTTTCATGGGTCATTTGACGCAGCTGTAGTGGTTCTCGGTGGAATCTCGCGGCGCTGACCCCATGAATGTGCAAAAGGATCGGCTTTTCTTTTCGAGGCGAAGGCAAATGGCGGTCAGGACGGTTGATCGCGCATGGAACTCGGACGAATCTCGCGTTGCTCGTTTAATGGATCACCGCTTATCCGATACGCGAAAGAAGGAAAAAAACTTTCACCTCCCTGGGGAACGGCAATTTCTCATACCGAGCGCGCGCGCGTGTTCGCGGTGAGCGAGAGAGAAAGACGAGGACGAAGATTATCGGTTGCAGTTTCTAAGCACGTTGCCACGCGAACGTGCATTTCCACAAGGACGAACGGGGGAAGAGTGACACCAATGGAAAGGGGCCAGCGGCAGGAAGAAAACGAGAGAGACATGGGTCTACGGCTTTTTCTGCCTACCCGCTGGCATTGAGGACCACGCAATGGGAACTTCTCGCTTGTTACAATTACGAATCTTCTTACGGGCCATTGTAGGTGCTCGGAATTCTGCCGGTGAGAGCGACGTAATACCAAAGTGGAACCGAACCACTGGCTTCCCACTTACGCTCCGACCAAGTCAATTCTCCTTGCTGCAGGCCAGTCTACCTCTGAGTTGCTAATAAACCAAACAAGGCTAACGTCGAGCGAAAGCACATTGATAACGTATCGTAGGGAATCGAGTCACTGGCTGTTACGGGTCAAAAAGGTATGTTAACAAGAGTGGCTTGTCAATTTTTAACAATGAAAGTGGTTTGAAGAAAAATTTCTACGTAATACTTGACGAAACTGATGGAAATGTTTTACACAAAATTCCTAATGAAGATTGTCTTTCATAGAATTAATAATATGATTCTTTCAAAACGTGTAATAATGTGAATTTTGTAAAATGTGTAAATGCTAAAAGCGTGCTAAAAACGAATTATAATAATCCTAATCACTATAAAAATTGTCGCCGCTACGAGTTACAATATTAGTGATGTTCCTCTTTTCTGACACTTCTGATTCGGTAAATACGCGGATGAAAAAGAAGTTTGCATGCGATAAAAGAAGTTTATCTGGTTCACTGAACCATGTAAAAATCATTAAAAGTTAGTTTGGACTTGAATCGAGTTCTGTAGACAAAAGAGTGGAAGATGGAACCTTTTCTGAGTGAATTCATACATTCTAATTGATTTCTACGCTATTGTGGACATCCAATATAGTCGTCTGCCAAAAAATCAAGAGCGATGATCGAAATAAATTGAAGGAATCACAATTAGAAAAGGCCTTAAGGACCTTGGGGTAAAATCAAGTTAACTTCGTACCAATCAATCTATCAATTTATCTATCATAGAGTCTAAATCTGTCGTTCGATCAGGACTGCAACGATTACTCAGCCTGAAAATTAACATCTATAATTGCCCAATCAATAATTACCTCTTCCCGATTCAAAAACTTCACATTGGCGTTACGAAACAAAGGAAAAAGAGGCACTAAAGTAGTAAAATTTCGGGTGAAACTTTGGTCGAAGAATCGTAAAGCCCTACGATTTTATCTACTTCTTTGATCTTCAATTTCGTCCTGATAGTGGAGGACGGGTAGGTGGGTCGTGGCAGACGTCCTCGAGGACCGTCCTATGATTTTTAGTGGTTGGCGAGAGTTCGAGAAGTCGGGAGGATCAGCGATGTGCCGACTGTCCGTCCGATTATTGAATTCGTTAACGAGTGCGGGACGTTTTTCAATGGGGCAAATCCTCGGAAGGCTTCGTCTCACCTCGTCCCACGGGCCAATAAAACGAACGCCTCGGCAAATCGAATATCAAAGCCGTCGAAAAAGCCACGGAATCGGCAGGTCAGAATCCGTGTCCCTGTTAACTTTTCACAAGGTAATCGCTCGTGTAAAGGATAATAAAAATTAGCAAGATACACGATAAATCAATTTACCTGAATCCATTGAAATTAATCGATTGTACTTATTCAGCGCAAACTTCTAAAGTACACACAGTGGAATATCGTTTAAAGGTAAGATCCACTGACTTTTTAGCATCAAGAATTATGTTAGTATGAAGAATGACATCGTGTGACGAACTTAATATTTTTACTTTCTTAGGATTTAAACCTTAATGAAAGGTGTTACAAGCTGATATTTCAAAAGTTTAAAACTAAGGTATCCTTGAAATGACCTTCGCTACTTTATTTAGAAAAAAAATTAACTCTGTCACAGGATGTCACTTGCGATACTAAACAGTCGTTGAAAAATAAAAATTCGATATTCCGGTGAATTTCAGAAATATTAGCTCGTAGGATCTTTCATTTCCAATCCTGTATATTACCAGTTTAATGACATAATGATACTATTAAATGTTATTATCGGATATAGTAGACTAATCCTTTCCCACAGAATATTGCATAAATTACAGATTTCAGTAGTATTGTTAAAATTCGTTGAAGTATGGTAGAGTGTTTTCTACATTTGTACGTAGAATATTTAACGGAGTGATTATGGGCATTTCATTATTCGGGGGTACTAATTAATACATTATGCATGCCGAATAACCAATGGAAACGGAACAGTCGTACGTAATGCATTTGTAAGCTAAAGAGGTATTAATTTAACGGAACGATCGATAATTGACGATAATAATTTACACATCGACCGCAGCTACACGTCTGAAAAAAACAAAAGTAAGAGATACCGCGGAATATTACACCACAATTGCATCCGCAGTTAATTTTCAATAACAATTAACAAAAAGCCGCAGTGTGGAGATACGTTTGACGAACTCCTGCTGTAAACAATCACGTAATGGAATGCTTGACAAGTGGCGGTGAAAATTGACGGGTCGAGGAAGTATAAAAGTTTTTGGACACAGTAAAATCACAAAGATAAAGGGTATAAACAAGCAAGGGAGAACGGTCGGGATGATAAAATGATAGGCAGGTCAAACGATAGGGAAATGCGGGCCAGGAGATTCCGGTTGCTTCGTGTTATTTCGCGCATTCCGATCGAATGGCCGTGGCAACGATGCGTTAATAAACGATCCGCCAACCGTGCCCGCTGTATAATAAAATACAGAGAGTCCAATAGGCGCGCTCGCGCACACGGTTAAACGTGTTGCACTTTGTATGTGTGTATTGCGGGGGGGGACGAATCGGAGAACAAAAGTGGGATTTTCCATGGCACTTGGCGCTATTCAGGGTGGCCTTTTATCCGGAAACATCGCATGCGGGATAAAGATAGCCTCCCCCCCCCCTTCACTCCCCTGTGATTCGCGGGTTTTCCGGGCGAAATTTCCACTTCTAATCACCGAGCTTAACGATCGAAACGACACCCACTCGGGGATTATATCCGCCGTTTGCCAATGATTTATTGCGACCACGGCTTTCATCCCCCCCCCCCTGCTTCCACCATTCTCGAGGAAGCTTTTGCGCTACGTTGTCGGCCGATTCTCAGGACGTCGGATTCAATAGGAATCAAAATATCGACAGCACCAGTGTATGCCGGTCTTAACGTCGATTTTTCTCGTCACGATCTAATGCAGCGATTTCCTGCTACTTCTAAAGGAAGAGACAGAGCTCCGTTGAACGACATTTTTGCGCACGTAACATTTGCACAATTTCTCTGAAATGATTTATCGGTTCGTGTTAGTCTTAAACACCACTCGAGAAGCGGAAATTACCCGTGGAACTTCTACGTGTATTACGTCGGGTATTATTTTGTTGTGATTATCATTTTGAAAAGAGTTAAGTGCCAAAACTGAAGGTTCATTAAAAACGAAGAAAAATGTATTATTGAAAATGAATTCTTGAGACAACTTTGTTTGTAAAATCGACGAGGTAAGTAAAATAATTACGCGTGAATTTCAGATATCAGACAACAGATATCTGCAGATATGTTGAAAGTAATAATGTTAAATTTAAATGTTGTCATAACTTTGCATCTTTTCTACAACACTTACTTCTTCTTTCAAGCTGATATTAACACTTAATCGTAAAATTACGTGGACCATTTCCAATGCAAGAACATAATAATTGAACATTTTGACAGATATCCTTTTCCAAATTACATTCCCTTATCATTTAGAATAAGGACACGGGCAGTTTATTATTTCGATTGTTCTGTAAGATCGGCAATTTACGACGAGTCGGTTTACGCGGCTTAAGGCACGTACAATCGCGCCGATCGCCCATGTAAAATAGACGACGAAGACGCGAAATGATTTCCGGCAGACGTTGGGGCGCTTCAGCGTCGGGAGATTTCATTTGGCAAATGAAATTCGCATTGGAAATTGCGATTCCAGCTGGTCTTATCCGACTTGCGGATCTACTTTGGCACAGGCCGATGCGTTCACCTGCTATGCAACGCCGGGAGATATAACCGAGCGATTTTTCCATCCATCGGATTACGTAATCATCCGGCCGACCGAATATTCCTCGCCACTTTCCACGATTTTTACGCTCCTCAAGCTCTTCCCTCTTATCTTTTTCACGCGCCTAACTCATGCGAACGCGATTTCTTGCCAACGTTCGCCGATTTCTCCGCGGCAAGTAAACAGGGGGGAAAGTGGACTTTTGTAAATATACTTTTCGTTTCGATTCTCGCAAGATTTTTCCTCGGTAGTCAGCCAGTTTGCGTAATGATTGTCCTATGAAGTACTGCAATTTTGTACGTGTACACTGCCATTAAGAACACTTACAAAGAAAACTACCGCTCATCGTTAATAAAGTCTTCAATATTTTCAAAAGCTGCACACTTAGGAACAAAAAATCATTGATTGTCGGCAGATGATATTTTTGAAAAGACACTTACTGGCACATTTCGTCATTTTGTTTCGGTCCATTTGCACACGCATGGAATCGAATCTATCTTTTCCTGTTGACTTTCACGATCGAACGAGTATGGATAACGGTAAACACTGAGCTGATAAGCATAATTCAATCGTAATCGAGCTGACATTGCATTCTCGCGCAGCCACTTTCTTCCGTATGAATGGATTCGTCGTGAATGAATGGACATCTCGTGGTTGAACGTACGATGAATGAACGTCTCGAATGACGTTGCGTTCCGCGACGAGATTTCCTTCCCGCGCGTACGTTCTGTTGTATTATTTATTAGCCGACGTATTATTTAATCCTCAACTGCCACAATAAGATGTCCCAAATATGTTTGGCCAATGCTTTGCTATCATTTTCACGTTAAGTGTATTTTTAACTTTGTATTTACCATTTCTTTTGTAATACATATTAAATTAAATTGAGAAATCAGTTTGATTTATTGTTGTTGGTAAGGATTTTAATCTGAAATATAAAAATCTCATTTTTATCTGTAGATACGAAAAGTACTGTAAGAGAATCACGAAGGCGGAGTGAAATGCGTAACACACTTCGATGCAACCTAGATGACCATAGGAGGAAGAAAAGGGGAAGGGGAGGGGGGAAACTTCCGGTCGGCGAGAATGCTCGCGGTATTTGCGATTGTAGCGAGAAATATAGGTACGAAGATGTTTATACACGTCGTGTAATATCGGACAGGGGCGGGGTAGGGGATGATAACCCAGAACCCAGGCGGGAACCCATCGAGCGGACTTCCGGTCTTCGACTCGTTTCGCTTTTCTTTCGACGCTTTACTTTCCAGCCGGGCGCTCTTGAAATGACCATCCTTCCGACCGAAATTATTTATCGCCGTGTCACTGCTCTTACCTCTCGTACGACGGGCAGAATGAGAAAAATTTATCGACAATTTTCATCGAATAACCCTCGTCAACTTGGATGAATCTTACGTTTAAGATTTCGCGGTGCAATTTTCGTGGATCATTTGTATCGTGAAACGGTAGGAAGAGAACAAATTTTACTTCCCGGTATAATTTAAGTTAAGGGCAATAATTTTCTTTAATTGTAAAACGAATTACGAGAGTAGTGTCGAGAATGCAAAATATTGTAACTTCTATTCTTGCGGAATGATAATTTGTATGATTATAAAAAACTTGCCTTTACCATGCTACGCCGTACAATACGTTACTTTCTATTTCCCAATGTTGGCTTTGAAGTGGCGGTAATTTGCCAGCTTTAGATGCAGCAACAAGGAAATTAGTTTCGCTGCATTTAACGTTTAGCCAATGAACAATTACTCTCTACTAATTTCGCTTTCAGCCAGTTAACGACTAATGCGTTCGTTAGCATGCAATGCGTATTGCCGGGGGGGGGGATTAGTTTATTTGCATTTCTGGCAACGTTGCTTTTTTCACTGGCAATCGACCATAAAGGTGGGTAATGCATCGCGATTGAGAGTCGTTAAAGCGAATTTCTTTGTCCCCCTTTCGTTGTCCTCTTTCGGAACGACACAGCGCGTTCGAGAATTCATGAAAATTTCACCGGCAATTCCCGGGGATAAACGTACAGCGGAAATATGGACTTACCAAGCTGACTCGAGCCTTTTTAGATCCTTCAGCGGGCACAACGCACGTCAAACCGAACGGCTATTCCTCGATTCGCGAACGAAACGTCGAAGATCCTACGGTGACGAGGATTTTCCGAATCGACCAATCGCAGAATCACCGTTGATCTATGAAATGATCACTGTTTCAAAAATTTTGGCAAACTTCGTTTATTGATACGTCAATAAAGTATATGTAAAGTGTTTGTAATGCTTATTACGGATTACAGAAAAGAAATTTGTCACAATTAGAATTATGATACTTTTTCTTACGATTTTCTCATTTACACTCGTTTGTACCAGTTTACGATAAGAGCACTGAGAAATGTTTTTATTTAACTAAGGTTGTTGGTTCTTGTCTACTAAGAATAAACAAAATATGCAGCCAAATGTAATACGTAGGCATAGACTTAAGCAGAGTAACGAAAATAAATCTCTATTATCAGTTAAACAATAATCATTGTGCATGAAGAAAACAATTTTACTGTGACTTTGAAATACATTTTAAGAGTGGTTATCGCGAACTCAAATTACCAGACGCCATCGAGACGTAATATCTTATCACAGATTTCATAAGACTAACGAATTTTTTCAGCCATAACCCTTGACAAACAGTTAAACAGTAATTCCTGAGTTGAAAACCGATCGAAACATCAGTTACAGATATTCCTTACAACAGCGGTACTTTCATTAAAAAATCGACGTGTTAAATTCGAATGAGATAAAAAGAAACAAGTCATCACACGCGTTTAATGTGGCAAACTGAACGTGCACGAGAAACGTATTTCTGCACTTGCGTGTGAGTGAAATACGCGGGAAATGTTCGCACCAGGAGCGTTTCCGTTTGAGGATCGGCGGGTCGTATCTAAGGGTTGTGAAGAGACAAGGCGCACACGCGTGGATAATCTCGAGATATCGTTCACTGGTCCGCGGTACTGGCACATACTGGCCAGGATCGTCGCCGGCAGTGGCAGTCTTGCTCTTTCTCTTTCTCCTGGTTTCCACCTGCTGCTCGCTCTTCCCTCACTCTTTTCGTAACGATTCGGACGAAGAAAGTAGGCTCGCCGGCTGACCCCTTCCTTCCACGACGTTCCGTGAATCGACTTCGCTATTATCTTCACCTCCTCCGCCGCCGGATAGAAGGGGGGGGAAGGGAAAAAACGAGACCGTCGCTTTTTCGGACACAGCCGTGGAAAGTTCTATGCGCTTTGTATTTTGCGCCGCGAGCCCACGGTGAGCCGGGGATTATTTCTTTCGCCTGCTGCTCGAGTACCTTGGGCCAAGTTCTTCTTCGTGGATGACGCGCTCGAGGTTCTAGCAAACTTTCAACGGCATTAACGACGTTAAATTACGGTCAATACGTTGCGGAAAATTCACGTTCTAACTTATAGCGGTAAATGTTTATCGGGATATATAAGTATGTAAGATTTCATGTTCCTTGAGATTTCGTAAGTTAAGAAGAAGAACGTTAAAAGAAGTACTAGTTTTTTTATTATCGTAGAATGAAATTATACCAGTGGACATTTGTCTTTCGAAATGAATACAAATGTCAACGTTATGTTAGTACACAATTGCGTATTGTTTATGTGCATATTTAGCATTATAAGATTTCACCTTTCACCTTTCACCTTTATCTTTTTCGTACACAACGTATTCGATAATAAATATATGACGGTGAGTGAAAATAGTTGACACCTGCGAAAAAGGAGATTGTTAAAGATTTATCGAAAGGCTTACCGTCAATGTTTATTACATAAGTGTAACCGATTAAATATTGTCGGGGACAAGTGTCTATAACGGGTATTAGATCGTATTTAGAGCAATAAATTTCTGCCGATAGCTCGCAGTCGAGGTAGAATTAACTTGGCGAAAAGGCGACTGGTTTTACCAAGGAGGAAACGGTTTGGCAAAACAAAAAAAAATGCTATATCTCATTGGATAGCAAGAGAATTTACGTGTGGGAATTCACGTGGAACCAGCTTAGAACTACGCACCTTTATGTTTATAAAATGCGAATGCTGGAAAACTGGATGAAATGGTTATGCAAAACGGTGCGACGTTTGGGTCGTTAGGGCTTTCGCGCACTGACGATTTTTTGACCGCCCGACTATTTGCCCGTTTGCGGATCACAGTGTATGCGTGTGTGTGTGTGCTGACTTGCGTTGAAAACAGTGTGCGAAAAGAAGAACGTGCGGTGGGTAAAATCTAGGCGAGGAATTCGCGCATTACGCCGTCGCAAGAAAGAGTAGTATGGACTAATGACGGGCAGAAGCATTGCTGCCTTATGTGTCAAAGAATTTATCAACGCCTTTTAAGAAATACTTCGAGTGAAAACATGTAATCAGCGCACAGAAATTCATTGTACACGAGCGAACAGACTTTGTCTTCCTTGTTAAAAATCTACAGGAGAAGTGCGATAATTGGGGCTATAATTTTTTCACGAAAACAGGACAGTAAGGAGATTAAGTAACGCATTAATTCCTGCGGTTGAATTAATGCTTAGGATCCACCTGGGAACAATTACTAACACTGCTTCCGTGTATATTGTCATTAAAAGCGACTGGGACTAATGTAACACAAATTAGTAATTTACCTAGAAAAATGTGTAATTTAAAGAAAACATTAACCTGCCTCTAAAACAGTAAAATAACGATGTATTCTCTCTTAAAGTAACACGCAAAATATTCTTACAGCGTGCATTTACTATGCTTAAAATCGTTTTTATTAGCAATCGCAAAATATTTTTCTTTAAACAAACCTTAGAACACTTCTCAATTCGAAACCATAATGTTATAAACACATACGTTTTGTTCCTGTGTATACAAATTGCACCTGACCATACATTAAAGAAGATTGGTCGGTTCTCGACAACCTTACATTAAAATAGAGCGTGGTTATGTTGATACGTGTTTCGTTTCGCACTTTCCTCGCATTGGGAAATATTTGACGAATTTATATAACGAGTGCAGAGCATTAATGAGGCATTTACGCGTTAGGCGGGGGCCGTGAGAAGCTGCGGTTAATTGAAACGAGTCGCAACAATGGCAGACGTACGGGTAGCTCAGTTTCCGTGACGTAACTGGCGAACGGGCCGATTTCGATGCATACGCGATCTCTCGGTCTCGTGGGACCCTGTGTTACACGGTTCTCCGGGCAGCAGATGAGAAAAAGGGGGGCACCGGTTCTGTCTTATGACATAATTGCTTAGGAAAGTTCGGAATGCGCGTCTACACGCGGCTGAAGTAGTACAAGCCGTTACGTGCGTTTCGCAAAACTCGTCCGACCGACTCGCCAGATCTTGGGTATATGTATCAAACGGATACAACTGTCTGCGAACTCACAGGGATAGTTTGGCTCTTTGAGGAAGTGATAATCATTAAGATCGTTAGAACCAGTGAATTGAAGGAATCACGAGTAAAATTAATCCTTTACGTTTACCGGAAAACTAAAACTAAACGATTCTCACCTTGCGTATATATTGACGATCCTTTCTTTTTCGTGTTATTGTCGAATTTTAATACTTTGAAATCCAAGTCCATTAATTCTATTTTTAATCCTGTGGAAGCAGGCAAAATCGTGGTCTTGGTGAAGAATTTTTGTTTATTTTCTGGATTATAAGAAGTCTTGACTCAAGAATCTCAGCATTCGTACTCATTTTCGCACAAAAATATCTCAGCTACTTCATTCTGACTTTTGCAATTGTTCGCTAATGAATCGCATGACAATGGGCACACATGCATTGTTATTACATAATTATTACGTGTTTTTTTTACGTCAGTGCACTAATTTTTGTGTTATATGATAATTCGCGGGTAAGCAGCATTAAATCCCCTCGAAAATAACATCACCAACAGTATCAATTATTGTGTTATACAACTTATACGAGAATATAATGTACGGCAAGAACTTATAATTTATAAATTACAAGGTTCGGGTGCTGAGGTAAAACTTCTTCCACAGGTTCAGTGAATTAGATTTTATTTAATACAGCAGCTTAAATTTATCGATTTAAAGCAACAAATTCATCATATTTTTAGCTGCTCGTGACCAATTTTACAAACATCATTGTTTTTAAGTGAACAAATTGAGAATACAAAAAACACTATTGCTTGCTAAGATCATTGCTATTCTTATTAATTCAATTAATACCTTAATTATGTCTATGAGATGAAAACTTTAGTGCAAATTGGAGCTCGCAAAGATTTCAGATGATTTTCGAAGCTTTCATTTCTTTCTGCTTGCTATAAATCTTTGATTTTTCCTTTTGCGGTTTGGCTGGTGGGCTGAGCGGCAAGGAATTGCCGAGAGCAATATTCCACGGGCTGTTGGCTTCCTTGACGCGACCTATAATTTCCGAAACTCTCGTTCCTCGCTGAGTTACGGGGTCGTTAATTATAGACCGATTATGTCGTCGTATGGTACCGTGTACACCGTTCCACCGAGCACGACATAATATGGATAAAAATCTAAAATTCCGCTGTTTAGGGCAATCACTGCGACAGGGCGGAAGGTAGATGAATGGAATGGATTAAATCGAGAACTTTCGTGCACTATCCTTGGATTTCGGTGAACGTAAAAGCGCTGCTTCGAGGGTCAGGTTCGATTTCCGGAGCGAAAGTACAGCCACCGCTGGGACATTTAAACGCACCATGAAGAAACGTAACGATCCGAATCACTCCGTTTCCCCGCTGGAAAAACGCGTTAACTGTCGTGCGCTGTCTTTCCACTTGAAGATCGTTTCTTGCCGTGTTTTCTTGCGGTCAGCGGATCTGCTAACAATCTGAAAAACCTCTTTGCGTTGAATTCGTCTTGAATTCAAGGTCACCTTGCGAGTGCCTGTTACAGTTGAAGTTAATACTGTTGTCATTAAATTTGTGAATAACGTGAATGAATGGAAACCTTGCAATTGCCGATCCCGGTTTAAATTATTCACATTGAGTTCAAGATTGTCTTGCAATTGTCTACTTAGACTAAGTTAATATTGTTAATACCAAATTCGTGAACAATGTAATTGACAATAGTAAACGACGAACAAATAACAGAATTAAATATGATTTCCTTGTGTTGGGAATAAGTAAAACAGAAATTGGCACGTAAACACTGTGACGAGTGATAACGATTAGAAAAGAAAAAAATATGCAAATGAAACTAAATATAACAATTGTAACACTTCTTCTATAAGGTACGAAATAATTATGCACTTTCAAGATCTGTAACAGTGCATCCGCTGCAACGAAAAAATGTATCTAGAACTTAAGGTCCAATAAAACATTTTGACATACCGTTCAAAAGTAAGACATTACCGATCTGTTATCTACAGTGAAAGTAAGATGTTGTTCCAAACCATAATTACTAAGAAAAACTGTGATCTTTGCTACGGTCGGCTTCACTGGGTGAACAAATTTAGACATTACCAACCCAGCAAAGCGTAGATAATGAGTAGAGTAATTGTCGATATACGACTGATACGGATATCAAAACCAGAAGTAAACATTACCCTGTAATATATAAATAATTCAAAGAATTGTTTTGCGATGCTGGGATGAATCTAGTAGTAGTAATGCTATAATGTATAACAGTAATAATAATCTACGCGAAGATCTGCAGGAAAAGTGTAGCCTTAAGATAGTTTTCTCGAAAGTGAATAATTCATGAATGAAACTTGAGGGTTCGAACTAAAGGAATTCAGCGAACGATCATTCAAATAATTCTAATAATTCTCGATATGTACAGAAGTAAACATTTTCACACTACAATAACATTGAAAATAATCAAAATGATACCAACAAAATTAATGTAACATTATCATATCATAAAACATGTACAATAAATCTTGAAATGGGAGAACCAGATAGTTTTCTCAGAATTAAATACGTGAAACATGCACTTTAAAAGACCGATGGCAAAATTTCTGAATTGTGGGAGAGGAGGAGAAGAGGAACCGTTAATCGGTCGCGCGGATAGGCGCGAAAATGATTACGCGTGTTGCCTTTTTTCCTACGGTTAATTAATCTTTCAGCGTCGCTGGCTAGGAGAGACGAGGGGGGAGGAGGGAAGGGGAAGAGGATCGGTTGGCCAGCGGCGACCGGTGATACCTCGTGCCGCTAACCCACTTTGGCCGGCCAATAACGATTTCTTTGGTCCACTTAGAAAGTATTCATAAAAAAAGAAGAGCGCCCGTCGAATTAGGTCCTGCATATCACGGCCCGTATACCGTGTTAAATCGCTCGTAGAGAATTTGCCGTGAGATTGAATCATCGTTAGCCACTCTTCCACGGACCATTTTACCGCAAAGGCCCGAGTTTGGATTTCAATAAACTCGCATCAGGATGAAAGCGAGTAAACTTTAAGAGTTCGCCGCTTGTTTATGCATGAGATTTCGGGTAATACGTTTGGCATTAAAACTGACAATTATAAATATAACTGACAAAATTGAGTAGAATGGTCTAGAAAAAATTGCCACTTAAATTTTTCTTAATATATTCTTAATATCTTCTGATTTAATTAACACGTTTAATACTCCTTAAGGTTCTCGATAATATGCAATGGATTGTTGATTGCTACAGACACGAGTGTTTCAAAACACTGTACAACATTGCATTTCAATAAACTCAAATGAAGACACTTAGGTTGCTCGAAAGCAAGGTGGAAAATAATAAGTAGTGAAAAAATATGTCACGAGGCGGACGGATTGCGAATTCTAATGAGTCGGAGGTCAGGATGGATAAAGTGGCATTCAATGAATTTCCCATCCTCTCTCCATTTGCGTCAGCTTGTAAAACTCGAGGTTGTGTTGGTGGCCAATATTTTTCATCATAATTACAACTAACAATGTTTCATAAACCTCTTTAAAAATTTCTGCAAAGTTTCATTAATCATTTTATACATGATAAACTGATGCTTCAACAAAACTGGGAGTTCACATTTTTTAGATAGTTATAACAATCTGGTATAAAAGGAGAAACAACGGTGCAAGAAATAACTATAGTACAATTCTGATTCCAAGACGATTCAGCTTGATTCAAATAAAAGTATAATTAAAATTAAAGGAAGAAAAATTACTGTCACCAATTTTTATGTCGCGGCTGATCTTCTCACAATTAGTTTTTTTAAAATGGCTTAATTTGCCTTTAAAATCCTTATGTACTTCGATCGGTTGAATTACTTCTGGAAATTTAGAGTAAAGATTATGTACGAAATAAGTATTACGCTAACTGTTTACTTTCTTTCGACTCGTATCTCGTTTACACTTTTAGGCACCATCGAGAATCAATTACTTGGACAATAGTCAAAAGTTTATGTTACCAAAATTCTATTTGTTTTCACAATAGCGGTGAATGGTCTGTTGACCTCGATCAGCCTATTCAAACACAGTTCAAATCTACTTTTATCCACCAAAATATTTACCTGTATCAGCTTTAACGAAAATCGAATTGTATACACCAATTTGTATACAATCTACGTAAACAAATTCCCAAAATTTTGCCAACACAAGACAAGTTTATTGCCAATTCAATCTAAAAAAAGACAAGAAGGTCTGAATATTCTTTTAGATTTTACCAGGAAAATCGGAACAAAAGCATTTTTAAAAATGGTTAGTATGAAGTATTGTTGATTATTTCTTCAATTTAAATTGCTTCTTGATAATTACGAAGGGGTGCATTTTTTACAGAAAAACGGAACAGTAACTGAATTAGCCCTAAAGGTAACTATGTATTAAATTAATAATCGAATAACCGTTTTTCGGTATGATCGTGATGGCGTCGTTCGGAAAAATAAAGTCCCACGAGTTAGTGATAATCGGGGCGGGGTGATGTCAGGAATAACTGACGTCCTCCGCCTGTAACTTTGCAATCAATGCCTTTTAATAGATGTCAATCAGACTGATGATTGGTCTACAAGTGTTTTCCCATCGGCGCTCGTTTCAGTTCGTTACTACGTCTGTAAATAACGTTAATCGTAACAATGACATCGTTTAACCAGAATATAATGATGACCGAGCCGCGTATCGTACGAATGGCCCGATCGGCTTATTTATTAATAAACTTATAACAGACTAGATCGGTCGGCATCGTGACGCTCCTATAAATACATATACGCTAATTATCGCGTCGCCATTATTCATAATAATATTATCATATAGTCTCGTATTCGCGCCATTTTACAATAAACCGCCAGTTGACGCGATAACACTATCGTACAATGGTACTTTTAATACTGCGATTGCTCAAAATCAAGCCACTTTAAATACGTCAGGCGAGAGGATCGAGTGCCAGTGATCTATGTATCTAACTATCGCATAATATTTATCTACGTGATTTACCCTTTGCTGTCCTCTCCTTCGGAGAACATTCGTCAACGAAACGGGAGTGTCGTTAAAACCTCTACAAATCTTTACGGGATTCTTGCTTCGTTATTACGCGGGGAAATCTCTTCATTAGCGGGCTACGTTGATATTAAAACGTTTCACAGACGTATGGTAATAACTCAGCATCGTGCCGTTATGGTTCTACGTTAAATTACCACTTTAATATCTCTGATTTTATCTTAAATTTTATTATGCTACAGCATCGCTGTGCCGCACAGTATTTTTTCGAGGGAGTGTAAATTAGTTATCAGTATGCAATGAGGCCTATGTGAAATTTCATAAGAACCAAACGTATCGCATTTGCATGTAGAAAATTCCCTGCAAGTCGATGAAGCTGATAGAAAATCTGTTAGCCCTTTCGATACTGTCGGGAAAGATATGTTTTGCCCAATGAACTTGACTCAATTAGCTTAATCAAGATCTCGCAGTAAGGAAAGGGTTAAGAAAACAATATCCTACGTATGCGTACGATTGCGAAAATGATAGAATTCAGTGGCGATCTTACGAGACTAAAAGTGCGAGGATTTCGTCGGCAGGAAATCCCTTCGCTTATCCTTTCCTGTGTTTAGCTATGAAATTCTAGAAAATCGATTTCCCGTCCTGGAAAATCGCTCGATCAGTTTCCAAGGGCGAACTACGGAGGATTCCCCACTTTCTACGTTCCGTCTGTTGCGTTTGCCGAAATCTTACGAAAGCTCTATCGGATACTATCTCGCCTCTGTTCGAGGTTTTACACGAAATTCTCTAAGCAGGAAATTACGGTGCGACGTTTTAAATGAAGCTATCGCGCGGTCTCTCTGAACAGCGTTTCATTTATACGAGCGAAATTCGTCACATCCGCTGGTCCGTTTCGTTTTCGGCTAGAGCCGAGGTACTCGTATTTCTTAATCCTCTTTGCGAAAGGACAATGCTTCTTTCATGAGCCTCCTTGTCCTCGGAAGATTCTACTTTCGTCCCGCTTTTAACAAGTGACGTGTGCTCGGCGATCGTCGCTGCGTGCATCTTTACGTTGACTTTTTAACTAACAGTAAGACTCTTCTGTGCTCTGTATATTTATATATAATATAATGTGTATATATATATGTGTGTATGTATATATATATATATATATATATATCTTTGTATTTTTTTTGAAAATTTCAACTAAATCAGTTGCGACGAAGTCGCTTAATTTCGTGCGACGAACGATCGTCCTCGAATTTGCGTATATGAGGCGTTGATTAAACGCACACTTCTACGTTTGTTATAAATATTATCGTCGAAGGTGTCGCGGATTTGCTTTGGTTCTCTTTACGACGCAAGTTTGTCTTCCGCTCCTACGTGTATTTCCTCATCTCGCTATGGACTAGGACTTTACGTCTACGCGTATAAGCTAGAAGGTACGGCTTAGAACGGGTCAGAGTTAAAGCTACGATTTAAAGCTACATATAAACAGTAATTAATTAACAAATAGGATTACCGCTGCAAAACACCAGTCACGTGTCAATGACAATCTTAAATATTTTCAATCACAAACAACTGTTCTTCGTGAAACAAGTTTTAATTACTATTTCCAGCTAAACCATTTCCGCGAAAATTACAACAAATTTCCTGTCCCTTACATTGGTTATTTACCCTTGCGGAGAAGATAGTAATCAAAACGTCTGGCTCAACGAATTATATTCGCGAATGATTTTCAATATTTAGAACTGTTGTTCGGAGTGCATTGTTTGATACACCGATAATGCTTTTCATTAATGAATCATATTAAAGACGATCCTTTAAAATTACGAATAATTCCTAGACAATATATAAACAGTCGTCCGGCTGAGGACGATCGACCCTTCTGCGCTTTTGTCTCAAGACGAAAAATTCACTCAAGGACTTCGGTCGTGCATGTAGCCCAGTAGATTGCCGTAACATTTGTTCTTCCTCGTGAATTCGTCGTTGTGTAAGGCGATTCCGCATAGCATGAACTTGGCGGGACTGTCGCCTCGCTGGGCCGGAAGTCAGATCGATGACCTTTCGATGAAAACCAACGTGACCGTGAGCTTCCTGGGCTTTTTGTGTAATAGCAAAAGACGCGCGGTGTCGAGTTTGAAAAAGATTCACGTGAAATATAGGTCGAGGGAGCTTAACGGAGCGAGACGTTCCGTGGAGGCTTCGTGCCTGCACGCTTCAGACACTTTCCTTCCTCTCCGTTAATCGCCATGTAAATACTGCTTCTACTGCACGCTCGCGTAAACATCCCCCCCCCCCTCCGTTTCTTACTCCAAATGCACGAGTGTACTATCGCGTGTCCGCTGTTTTCGCCGAGCGAGTGCCTGCTTGAAAATCCCGCGTGGACAGAAAGAAATCCACGGCAACGCAAGGTCAACAACGAATTCCTTAGAATTCTTCCACTTTACAATGACGTGTCTTTACGAGGACATTTACTTTTCAAAGTCTTTACCGTAGCATTGTTAACCAATGACCGACAAACTGTGAAGAAACGTGGAGTCAAATTATCTTAATATTTTTAACAAATTCCGAACAATCGCATCATGGAAAATCGATCGTTAATTTCTTTAAACCTCCTGGAATTTTCAGGCATTGAGTCTTGATAATGTTGTAAGTGATTTTCATCATTCTCACGCGGATTTTTCAATGAAAACGCCTCGGTCGAAGTAATCTCCGGCTTTTCGACTAACTTAGACAGTTTTCTCATACTTTTCTTCCGGTACTGTAACGCACTTGATCAACTTATTCGTAGTTAAACGTTATATTTTTGTGTATCACACTAGCAGCCACGGTGTCTGTAGACAGCTGACCTTCTACTACTGAGAGTTCCGCCCGCAGAACCCTGAAAATCACAGAAATGAAAAGTCATTCATTAGAGGGTATTTACAAAGGTTTATAATATTAGCAGTCATTTTTACAAGAAACGAGAAAATTGATAATTCGTCATTGATTCAACTTATCGGCCCAAAATGAACATATCTTTGCACATATCTTTAAACTCGTAGTGAAGTATTTTGGTAAATCAATTTTAATTAAGTCCAAACAAAGGTTTGGCATTTTTATTTTCTTGTTACAGATAAAAATTTCATGCGAAACAATTTGTGACACGTAAATCTAAATGAAATAATTAATAATATTTATAGCTTTTCCAAAAGGATAAACTTTGCAAACTGATAAAGAAGAAACTCGTTAAATAAAAATTGATTGAATTATGTAATATTAATGGCGCAAAGTGTGTGATGGTATTTTCGAATTTTAAATGGATAAATCCTTTGTATCTATTAAATAAATGCCTTGTATATACAGACCTGTCATTGCTTAGCGGCCTTGTACCTAGCCAGCTTGAGTTGCACCGGGTTGGAAACCTTCACGTGGAAAGCAATGTCCTCGACCGGTGCTTCTCGTACATCCTGTCCACAAATTGACACTACCCGGTCTCCCTTGCAAATTTTCCCGCTTTCGAGAGCGCTGCCGCCGGGTAACTGTAGCAATTCATAAATTCAAAACGATGTCATAAACTTGAATGCCCTTAAGACAATGAAAACCTGATTTTTCAATCGTAAAAACCGAACGAATCGAACTGTTTCAAAGGAAAGAAAATGAAATTTTTCAAAGTTTCAAAAAAATTATCACGACTGCAACACAGTAATAACTTGAATTGTCATAAAAAATATTAGCATTTTCTATTGCAGGTTCGGAAAAATGAGGAATAAAATCAGTGCTATCTATGGGTTCTTTGAGGGTAGGGTGAGTGAACAATTTTCAAAGGAAAAAATAACGAGATAAGAGAAATTACCAAATCAGAAACGTAGGCCCCTTTGCCGCTTTTGAATCCGATCAAGCAGAGACCAGCACCCTTTCCAGATTTCTTCTGTAACTCGACTTCCACTTCTTCACATGGGTTTTCATGTCGATGCACTACCATTGTTATCTGTGTAAACGAAACGCATTAATCGTAAACACATTCGTGGTTTAACATTAAATTAATACATATGAATCGTCCAGGTTTTCCGGAGAAATTCAAATAGCTTTATGTTTCCCAAAAAATTGATACATTAATCAGTATAAAATCCTTTGGACCCAATGCACATTTATGAAAGTATGTGGAAGCAATTGTCGTCATCGGTAATATACAATTATTGAAAAAGGAAAACACGGGAATTTCACGCGTAACACAGATTTCAAAATGTTTTTGTTTTATTTGAAAATTCAATTTACGAAAATTCTGTCTATCAAACAGAATATTATCAATAAAAATCAATAAAAAAGAAAAGCAAGTCCGATGTCAACGTGAACTCAAGAATTCGAGAGACCGGAATTTTTAACGTAGGCGTATAAGAACGTGTTACTTAGAACATGTTGTTGGATCACTTCATTAGTACAATAGAAAACGTGTACATTATACAAAAGTATTATAATGGAATTCAGTGAAATTTAAAGAAAGTCTTTACGTAAGTTCCTCTGATCACGATAAGATTTACTGAATCTGCATAAGAAGGCGTTTAAGCTTCTCGCTTACCTATTTTCTCAGAATAAAATTTCCGTTAGGTGGGGAACAAATTTTTCGCATAGAAATAATAAGAAAAGTGAAGCGTTGGTCCGACGGAAGAAGCATAAGTGTTAAATTGCTTAATTATAGACGAATGAAGTAATCGATGAAGGGCTTAAAAGAGAAGTTGTTGAAGTAAATAGCACTTACGGTTCCTGAGGCCTTCAAAACTGCTGCATGAGCTTTGTCGTGCTCTATCGCCTTGAAACTCTCCTGACACATGTCGAGGATTTGGTCCCCGGCCTGCAATCGACCGTCCTTACCGGCCGCCCCGTCCGGGAACACTTCAAGAATAAAAACTCCATTCTGAAAAGAAATTAGAATTGTAAAAGAATGCCACTTCATTCTCCAGTGCTTTATCCACTCTACGCAACAACAATTCATTTTAATTTTGAACCAATTATTCTTGAATAAGAATTTATATGTCTTTAGGAAAATGGTTTTAGCCATTTAATAAAAACTCCATTCTGAAAAGAAATTAAACTTGTAAAAGAATGCCACTTCATTCTCCAGTGCTTTGTCCACTCTACGCAAAAACAACTCATTTTAATTTTGAACCAATTATTCTTGAATAAGAATTTATACGTCTTTAGGAAAATGGCTATAGCCATTTAACAAAAATTTCGCTCTGAAAAGAAATTAAAGGAAAAGAAGTATTCATTACAGCCCTGTATAAACTTCAAAATTAATTTCTCTTCTTTGATGGAATATTTTGCGACACATATTTTGGAAAAAGTCGTGTATATCGGAAAAATTGTCCTATTTATTATTGTTTTGTATGCAATTCGGATTACTTTATTTTTTGTGCGAGAGTACCTAATGGTAGCAAAAAATTGACTAAAAAAAGTTCCTACGAAAAAGTCAGTTGCGCAATGTCCGCGCATAAAATTCCGTGAAATTGGGTTAAATCTCGAGTGTGCGGTAATAAGTAAATTTATTAGTTTCCGGCTACTTGTAATTTACAGGAAAGACAGAGGGGAACTCACCACCGGTGTATCGGAGCCTCCGGCTATTGTAAAACCGATAGCCTTGTCCTTGTCCTTCGTGAATTCGATCGTCGTATCGCGACCGACGTTTATCTTGCAATCCTTCGGGTCCTGAGGCGGTTCCGGTTCCTTCGGCTTCTCCGGCTCTTTGGCAGCTGTTACGAGATTCAATCACTGCATGAAGTGTACAGAACGCATACGGAATGTTTCTTAGGAACTATCCAACACAAACATCAGAAAGAAAACCAGAGTTTGGCCGAGGCAATTAAATTGCTTCCCACAAAACTTGGCAAACATGTCTGAGAAGCATGTCAATATTTCACAGTCGTTGCGTACAATTTGTATTAAAACAGTGGAAATATATAATACAGTGGAATCTCCATTATCTGAATACACTAATATCCGAACGTTCTACTAACCGGACATTCTATTATCCGAACTGTACACTAACTCTACTCACAACAATGTAAACAGACGCCTTTCCTTACCGCGATAGTGAGAATAATATTTACTTTGAAATTCACGTTGGACACGTTCACGCAGTATATACAATTATTATTTGAAATTAAAATAATTGTTTGAAAATAATTTCCACTGTGATATGTAATAGTTATTAACAATTATTACTTATAAAAATACTTAAAATAGTTTGAATGTTAGAGGTTTATAACTACAAATGGTAAAAGCGTTTAAATAAAAATACGAAAAACTCATAGTTCGATATTGTGAAAACCAGCAGAAATTAAAAGTAAATTGATTAAATACTAATTAGACTAGAATTACTAGAAAGTTAATCTGCTTAATTGCAAATTAATCTTCATGAATTATAATAACATTATGTAAATTCTCACCAGGTTTATCATCGGCAGCTCCTCCACCTTTAGCTTTCTCTTCTTCCTCCTTTCCGATTTTGCTTTGGTTCGGATTACAAACTATCAATGTCACCACACCCTCTGCCTTTTTCAGAAGACTAGTTGCCTAAAATTGTACGCTGTATTCACTTTTTATTCATCTACCAAACTTTATATACCACGCATCGAGAAACCACGCAGTAAATTTAGTAGATTCAACATTCTTATCAATAAGTAATAAATGTAAAACAACATTAGTATTTTATATTTTGTTAAAAAACAGCAGTTTTGTATATTTAAACGTTTTCATTGTAAAAACTGTTAGCATATTACGTGTTATTAATGATGTACCGTTACGACTGGCACAATAATAAACATAGAACCGATCGGAAAGTGTGTCACAGTAAATTCAATAACATAACAAGACGCTATAATAATGTATCCCAGTGTGGAACACTCTATTTCTGCTTTTTTCATTTATTTTTTATTTTAAATATTGAGTTTATTTGTACTGATGAATTTGACTGCGTTTTTTGGCAATCACGTACACGAAAAGATTTTTCATTAATTGCATGCGAAGTGTAATAATTGTAAGCTATGCTCTTACCTCATCGTACGTAGAGCCTAATAAACAATCCATGTTGACAGCAAGGATCATGTCACCCACTTGCAAGCCAGCCTGTAATAACCGTGAACGTATAAAATGATCAATTAACAGCATAATAATTTAAAAACGTCATTATCCGACGATTTTGGAACTAATATTTTCGACGAATTTTCTTGTAATCGTAAAAAAAATTGCGAAATTCTGTACACTAAATGGGAAGCAACTTACATTTAAACATTGGCACACGAATGGATGGACATTAATTGAAGGACATGATGAAGGAATGTCATGAATACAATTTGTCATTGATAAAAATGGGTATAAACTGACCTGTTCCGCTGCACTTCCCTCCTGTATGTCGGAAACGAATATTCCCTGTCCAACTTCGGCGTGTTTGCCCTCGATTATCATGATGCCCAGTCCGTATTGTCCCTACGTAAGGAAAACCTATACATAATAAGTGAAATACTTTCGAGCGTCAGGTGAAACTTGCCTTTTTCACCGGCACGTTCCGCACTCCCTTGTACTGGCTGAACTGGTCTGCCTAAAATACAAGTTTCCTTTAATTTCAGCTCCTTCATTTCCCTTCTTTCAATTGGGACAAGGCAAAACTCGTTGCAGAAAATATCAATTTATCTTTCGCGTTATAATTATACATCTTTCTTTTAATATAACGTTTTCATTATTGTGAAAAGTTGCTGTAGTAACCACGGTCATTGCATTTTGTAATGTAATAACTTATTTTTTTGCTATTGAAATTTTCAAAGTCTATTTAAACAATGATGCTGGAATAATTTTTTAAGGACACGTATAATAGATGAGAATATTTTCTGATGTTGAGATTTTTAAATTACCAATCATATTTACCTCGTCTATGGTTGGAGGAAATTGGACTATCGGTTTCACGGCAAGATCGTTTACACCGGATGATTTCCTGAAATTTTATATGAACGAAAGTTGCTTTAAAACTATCTAAAAAAAGGCAATTTTTGTCAAACATATTGATAGCGTGGATCCTTACCGAAGGACGACGATTTTAAAGCAGGTACCGGCCATTCCTTTAATTATAGCTGACGCGTTCAAGTGACATCGTCCTTGCAAAACTATCCCATTCACCTGCGAAATAAGACGTTATTCTACAACCAACATTTCTTGAACAGCAACTACAAAATAATTATTGAAAGTATAATTCTTTAAACAGGAAAAACTTTAAGCGGCACTTATTTAGCCTCGTCGTCCATTTGTACAATAGAAAAATGAACGAGTAGGTCACATTATCTTGATTACTTAATTAATTTACAGTCCAGTATCTTTTCTTTATCGCCTGTCACGCACTATTACAGTACATGCAAATGGTTGCATGAGTCTCTACAGCAATATTATTACGTAATTCTTGGACGTTGTAATATTAGTAATTGACATTACGAATTACTGAAGGTCGTGCTAGATGCACTTACATAAATGCGCATTGTACAAAAACGTTGATTGCAGAAATGGTTTTTCGTACCTCGAGTATTTCATCGCCGACGCAAAGTGTTCCAGCTTTGAACGCATTGCCATTAGGATTCAAACCGCAAATGAAAACGGCCATGCGATTCCGATCTTTGTGTCCAGCCAGGGAAATTCCAAGTCCACGCCTGTCTTTATCCACTTTGACCAGTAACACCGTGTGACCCAGTCCGTGGTATTTCTTATGTACCTTCTCTGGAAAAAAAATGACCATTCCCTTATAAGCTAATTCTGTCTAAAAGACAACTGCGGAAAAGAATTAGTCCAGAGACATATTCTTTGAATTTTTAGTATCAAATAATCTGTAATTCTATTTTTTGTACATTTTATAACTGATAAAGAGGTTAGCTTGATCTGTTATTTTATTCAAAAGCTCAAGTATTCAAGATATTCAGCCAGTATAGTATTAGTGCAATAAAAACAGAGTGTAATTATTTTATGTTACATTCAATGTTTTATGCTACCCAAAACAGGTTACTCGCCCAGGAATATAAAAATTATTTCTCTTCCTTGATTTCCTGTTGTTTCAACATCTTAATGATGTAATAATACGTTGAGTATTGCAAATTGTAAGAACTCGAAGTTTTGAAAGTGGCTTATGTCATGCTTTCATTGTTTTGAGGTAATTGCTCGTTATAAATCTAGAAACTTCAACCGTTTCGTGCAGTTCTCAAAGCGGAAGTCGTTTTAACAGTTCCATTTTACTCGTCCGTTCTACGTTTTACTGCGTCTTATATCACATGTTGTAACCGGTTTTGCGCGTATTATATAAAATGGTAATTACTGATGACAATCATAGATGACGAATGTTATTCTTTATGAAAAACAGATGAAGTGTAAATAGTAATAGATTTACTCACTGGTTGTGTAGCCGAATTCATCTTCCTGTTCCGGGTCGGCTTCGATCTCCTCCCTCGAACGTTTCACGTTTCCAGCGCTTTTCCTCGAAATCTGCCAACGAAAACGTAATGTCATGCAAACAATCTCCGCGTAAAATCTTTTCTACTTCGTGCTCTCTTTGCCGATGCTACAGCGTCGCTCAAAGCTTTCTCGAAATGAGAAGGCAGTACGGGGAAAGCTATTAACCCTGATTCACCATCGTAGAACTTTTAGTACGATTATCGCAACGCACAGTCATATACAACCCGGAGATTATTAACGGTAAAATGTAAAAGCCCAAAAGAAGATAATGAAAATACATTTTTTTAGCTCGTCGTGCTTTATTTTTGTGATACAAATGCGAAAAGAATGCACACGAAATGTCGGATTTTCAAGATTAAATCTATATTGTACTATCGTTTTGAAAGAACGTAATTATTTGATAAAAATGACATTAAAAATAGTGTTTAATTCGTCGAAGCAATAATTGATTTAAGTGCACTTCCGTCAACAATTTTTATATATACATTATATTATAGTTTTATATTTAAAAATAATTACTAAGTAAATAATGTGTTTTAATAACATTTTTTTAAATTTTTACTAGTAGAAATTGCCCAACCTAAAAAATAAGCAAAGTGTTCCGTTAAGATTTCCGGGTTTGCGAAGTGTTCCATTGCAGAAAAAGTTTGGGAAATCCTGGTATAAGCTATCAGAAGCGACGATTGGAATGATTGCGTAAATTTTCATCGATCCTACCTCCATGCCTGCTTTCGTGTAAACGTTTCCTTCGAGCATACGGGTGTCTTCCTCCTCGGAGCTCTCCTCCGAGGAGTATTTTCTCTCCGGTGGCTTCGGTCGACTCGCATTCTCTTCGCGTTCCTCGCTGAGCTCGCGTAGCACGCCGGGATTTGATGGCGGCGACGGCGCCTTCTTGCGCATTGACTTTTTCATGGAGGATCTGCCAACAAACGGGGCTCTCGTAAAATCGTTAGATATTCTCCACGAAGCTCGACGTACCGTCGTCCGCGATTATCGAGAAAACTGTACTGCTTTCGTACTTCGCTTCGGTACCCACGGCATTTCTACGGACCGACGAGATAAAGGGGGAATGGGCCAACATTTATTCCGTATTGCCTGACTCGTAAAATCAACCAACGTGACGTTTTTCACAAAAGATGTGCCAATGTACGAGGCGTTTATCGTTGCAGGATAATACAGATATGGCGTAGGGAAATAAAATACGATGCAACGATAGTAAAAGTGATCCCTTTTTGCGAGAAAAAATGGTAGGTTGAACGTTAAATTTACGGACAGTCGAGAGGACGAAATGTGTTTTACACTTTGTCGCTCTTTGCGCTGTACATTTTTCGAAATTAATTGCAAAGTCAGAATTTACGGCCTTTTATTGTTTACTGCTTATAAGTCATTACTTTTATAAATGTTTAATTTGCAATGACGTTTTCAAATTGAATCTAATTCCCTTACAAAAAGGAAGTCCTTAGTTCGTGCATAAAACAGGTTTAGAATCAGATTTTTCCAGCGTTCGATTTGTTGAGAAGCGTTCATGAAACGAATGGATAGAAGAGAGAAATTGGATTCTAAATTATTCATTTCAACACAGATTACTTAAAAATAAGTGTGCAAAATGAAAAAGTAATGCAAGGTTTAATTTGCTGATTATCCGAATTTATCAGATTTGAACGAATCGCAGTGTTTCGGGAACGGAAAATTGAATGGTTAATAATTAATAATGGTTAAATATTAACACGATACCTTCGTGCGCTCGGCCCAGCGCCATCCGAAATTTTCGTACTCTGCCGCCTAAATTCCGACCTTGACGACGATTGTGTTTCTTCAGTGCTCCTCTGTTAACAAAATCCAAACCATCTAAAAATTGTTAAGCCAACATTCATTCGCTAATCACCGAACCAAAGAGAATAACATTACATACTTGTCTATTTACAACTACGTCAATTTTGAACAAAAGTGTACCGAAAATTTGATTATTTAGCTAATTGTAAGTTCTATTATTTCAGACAAATTAGGTGGTTCGATGTAGGTAAATAAAAAACTGAGGAATATGTACGTAAGGTTGACGAAAAATATTGTTAGAAGAGACCTGTATTACATCCGGTGATCTACTCGGTGAATGTGTGGATTTTTGTCTAATTGACGTCGTTGGCGTTCCTGTTCTCCTCGATCCTCTGTCCTGTTGAACCTGTCCGTCGTCCTCCGGGCTTTGCTGAAACAACGTTCACTATATTTAACATTTCACGACATTAGCTGAACATACGAGACACTGACCGAGAGTACAGCGTGATCAACCGGGCATTATTCGAAGAGAATTCGTAAAACTTCATAAGAATTTTCGTAAACTGCCGCGCAGAAAGGGATCTTGTCGTTAAATTTAGAATCTTTCAAGATTCTACCGCTCCTGGGATTACGAAAGTTTGGAAAAAAATGATCCCAGAGTATTATCTGAAAAATCAAGGAAGCTACAAAGACAAAAAGAGCTGCTTACGTCTGAATGTTTCATCGTCTGAACAAAAGAGAAGCCTGATAGAAGCAGTTTTTTTAAATACTAAAGTAAAAACATAGAATTTAACTTACCACGAATGAATAAAACGAACTTACCATGAATAAAAAATATCTAAAAAAATGTTCAGCGAGATTTTAAATACGTTTTTGTGAAAAAGTTAATTTACTTACAAGGTTCCTTTCCACGGGATGAAAGTTTTTTAACTCTGTTAATTAATCCTCAGCAAATGTAACGTTGTACATAAAAGTCTTTGGAAAAAGCAGAAATTTACGGATTGACGCCCGATTGACCTTAAATCGCGAAGGATATTCTTCACACGTTCGATTCCATCTGAAAGTGAAACGTTTCCACGGGCCTCGTTAGACGACCATCCGCGAACAATACGCGTATCGTTACGTCGGGAGATCGCGTTTATGAATATACATGTGTGGTTGCATTCAATCGATATACACTACGACTTCTGTTTTCGCCAAGTCAGGGGAGAGTGCATATTACGCGGGTCTAAAATGGCCGGGGCCGGAGGATTTTAATATTTCACCGAGTCCATCACGAGCCGGGAACGTCAATAGCATGAATATAAAGTGCTGGGTGGCTGGCTCTAATATTCGATAAATCCTGTTTCAAGCGGAGAACATCGATGACGTTGCACAGGGCTATTTTCTACAATGGGCAAACACCTCGAAGGAAAAACAATCCACCTTAGAAGGGGAGGGGGATGAACGAAGCTTTTCTTCCAGCAACGACAAATATTGTCACAAGAACTCTCTTGGAAGGAAATAAAATGTTACGTCTATATTACCTCTCGAGAAAAATTCAAGCGCCAAATAATGGGAATTCGTTGCGTTTACGGGGACGTAGCTAATTTTGTGTGCCTAATTACACGCGGACAAAAGTTTAAGAATCAATCAGAGCAAATTTGCTTTGTTCGCAAGAATGTCGTTAGGACAAGGCAATTTTTTTATCTAAGAGGAAAGAGTTTGCTAATTCCGTCCATATAGCAAAGTACGCGTGGATAATTTTATAGACGAAAATTATAGCGCTAAAAGCGAGATTAATTGCTTTCACAGGAATGCAGCCCAGTCAAATGTGATTTGGCAATTGATAAATGCATCAAATAGATATTCGTGTCACTTAGAGAAATTTTTCATAACGAGTTATACAGCAGACGCAAATTTCAACGCCAATAAGAGGAGATTAATTTCGCCAGCAAGAATATATTCAGGATAAAATACATAGGAAAGCAATTCTCATCATTTTATTTTTCGCAAAAGAGCAAAGTAGCAAATTACGCAAATTGTCAAGGAACAACTAACGGTCCTGGGATAGCGATTTTTCAGTAAAACATGGAGGAACTTCTCGATTGGTCCATGCAGCAAACGGACATTCGTGTTACTTAATTAACTGGTACAGTGCTGACATAGGGTTGAAATAACGTGGGACGTGTTCCAAGGGGCGAAAGAACAAACTGTCGGCAGGCAAGTGGGGGGTAGCGAAGGGGGTAAAAACGTACGAAGCTGACGATGCATTTGCGTCCGAAAAACCGGTGCATCTCGGCGGCCGAGCGGAGAGCTAGTCTACCGTGCGGTTTCGTGTGTGCCACTGGACTTCTCGTCTCCCCTGCCGCGTAGCACGTGCAAAGAGGATGGCAGAGTAAGTGAGGAGTGTGTGTGTGCGCGAGAGAAAGAGAGAGAGAAAGAGAAAGAGAGAGAGAGCCAAGTAGAGGGGCGGTTCATGGTGTCGATTATGGGCGCTCGATTGCAACGACCGCTCTTTCGTCCGAACCGCATCATCCCCGACCTTCTACTAGTCGCGGACGAGCCATCCCCCCGCGCCCGCTTCGCCACCCTTACTCCCTTTTCTCATCTGCTCTCGCTCGATGTGCCCGTCCCTTTGTCAATACCCCGCGGTCCACGGTTTCACGTAGCTCAGATCAACGGAAATTCTGCTCTCCAACGAGTCAGTCCCGCGATTCTTCGGAGGGAATGAACTCTTTAGACAGTTCTCGTGGTCTGTCGTTCAGGACGACAGGAGCACGAGGAGTGACAGTTTTTATGAGTATTTGGAAAATTTTCCTGCAGGATAGACACAGGGCACAGCGTGCTTGGATTTTTTGGGATTTCAACCTACAGGGGTTCTCGGATAGGCACAAGGGTTTGGCAAAATGTGGAAAATGAAGAAATGTTGTGTGGGGAATAAGATGTTGTACAGCTTCGGCTTAAAGGAAATTTTATTTCGTAAGGGTTCAGTTGTGAAGTTCTTTTCAGGGAATCGTATTTCATTTACTTTCAATCTTCTCTTTTTTTTCTTTTTTTTTTGATATACATTTTCCGCATGATATCTATTGTTCTTTTTATGTGTACCTGAAGGGTTTTTCAGGAAAGTGAAGGAATTTCGTGTGGAAAATAAAATATCTTACGTTTTTGAGAAATGCATATACGAATATTGTAAATTCGCATCCCTTGTGCTTGTTGATGTGCAGATAAATAACAATGAACAGTATTAAGAATAATAATATTGTCCTACAGATTGGTCCACAATAGTCGCCTATAGTATTCAAACCTAATAGTATTTAAACACTTTGGAGCTGATTTTGAGAACCGACAGAAAGTAGCCCGTGTATATGCTGTATTGGGATGATACGAAAATAGCGTATCATTTTTCTCAAGAAAAAATACACTCGTTTTGAAACCGGATGAGAACAGCTACATGTAACACAATACACGCGTCAACGTCTATATCCTCCCCCACGTGATAACTATCTTCCTCCCCGCAGTTCAATACCAGGAAACCATTTGTCAGCTTCCGCGTGAGTTCATTTCGGTAATCTTTCCCACTGGGTGGGAAATCTGCAGCCGAAGAGGAAGGCGGAGGGTAAAGATCGTGGGTAACATTAGGGACGATCGACGAGAGACCCTCCTGAGAAAATCGGCATGGCTGACGAGTGAGAACCACTGGGAAGCCTTTTCGTCGCGGCATTAGACGTAGAGACCGCAAGAGATTCGATTCATCGACGGGACGGTCGAAGAGGCGATTGTGGAAAGCAGGGCGGCTCGGTAATTGCCGACCTTAATGAGCTTACGACGTACTCATCGAGCCCCGAGAAACAATTGTGCAATGAACGGTCAACGACGCTCGATAGCAATTACCGCCGATACTTTGGTCCTAACAGCCGGCCAAAGTCTTTCGTTTCAAGCACGCGACACATTAGCACGGCTTATAATCCATCGTAAACTGCCAATTACTTTTAACGAGCCGCGCAATTCAGAGGATTAATGTACAACCTCGAGGCTTTGACGAACTTTTTCAAGATGCTTCGTAACATTAACGAACTACTTGATACAATGAAATTCATTTAGAGTGGTTCCTTTGAAAAGTCAACCGGGAATTGTCTTATCAATATTTCATCCCCGAAGCAACTGGAAATTCCGAAAAAGAAGTCACGAATTTGTATACGATTTAACCATTCTTCTTTACACGTATCTTCACATATCTTCTGTATATGTGTAACTAATAAAGATTCCAATAATTCAATATTCAATTTCCTATCGAATTCCTTAAAGATCATCGACTTTCTATATGTCCAATTCCTGCGACTGTGCGTTTCACGAAATCTTCTCTTTGAAACTGCTCTACCAAGGGTACTACACAAATGGAGAAGGTGGGTGGGTATTAAGGGACGGTCACTAATGGCGAATTTAACTGAACGAGGAGACAATCGTCTGGGAATAGGGTGACATGATCCGAGGGATGAAGGGAACACCGATACGTAATGGTGCTGAGGACGAGGGGGAAAGCTCACCAGGTTGACCAATGACTGGACGAGCAGGCAAACGGGATTCCCTGCTGCCTGAATCACCTCGACGGCCCGTTCATGTGTGCTTTGCCGCAGATCCACGCCGTCCACTTCGATTATCCTATCCCCGACCTACGGACATACCCGTCTGCTTAGTCGCCATTCCAACGTTTCACCTTTACCAATCCCGTATCGCGCTTCACATCATTCACAAATTTTCAAACCTCCGTAGTTCGAAAATTCTTATATACAGACTGTTCCACGCAAATTGTTCATTTTGAACAACTTCTAAAGTGTGCATTGTATGAAAACATTTTTTGTGGAAAATTTGTACGGTTTGGAGGGCCACACTATGCAGTGCATGCAGTTTTTATATAGGTGGATGTGTTTCGGAGTTTTCGATGTCAACTTTGTTTTTTTAAATGGAAGGCTATATCTTTTATCGTTTGACTTTTAGTTTTATCAGAGAATGCATACTTTAGAAGTTACTCAGGGCGAACAAATTGCCTGGACCATCCTGTACAGAATATTTTTTACTAGATTTCGCCTATTGACTACCGATTTAAAAAACTACAGTACTATAACACTCTCTTAAATTTGCAGACTTGATTTAATGGATAGGCATTACCTTGAGTTCACCGGTTTTTCCAGCGGGAGTATTAGGCAGGACATTCTTGATGAATATCCCAGATATATTTTGAGACTTGCTCGTACCGCCATTGTGTAAGTCGACCTACGATCAGAAAATTTTTCAAATTAACACCCAAAGCAATGAATTTTAATGCCATCAGTCCTCTTCGCAAAGTCTTTGAATTTGAATGATTTAACGTCATTCAACGTATTTCCAATTCTTAATTCAAATTCGAATCAAATTTCTCAATTCCAAATCATTCACCTATCACATTCGATTGACTTGTGTTATCATTTTCAAAGATACCACACACTTATATGCTGACCTGACATCTTTTATTTACTATTTTGTTGCAAGTTGTTGCTCTCCACGTACCTTTCCACCGACGATGCTGAGGCCAAGGCTGGTTTTCGGTTCTCTGTATATCTTGACGAGTCTTTCCGGTCCCCAGTGTTTGTTCCAGGAGACATTCCCGTCCCTGTCCCTGTGCGTCACCGTCATGTCTGCCGATTTCTTCACGAAGACGACCTTCGTAACGTTCCGCGGCGAGCCTGTTGACGATTCCGATCCGTCCGAGCCGATCGTCTTAAAGCTCACGAATCGAGGCTGAACCGACTCTTCCGGGTCTTCAGCCGCGTCTAAGAGCTCCTCGTCGCTGCATTGGATGCCCTTCGACTCCTGGTATGTCTGGACTTCCGCTTCCTTTCGCCGGCTGCGCGCCTTTTTCCGACTCGAAATGTCACCGGGCAAACACTGTACGCTCTTGGACTCCTGCAAGCCATTGTCGATCAGCGAAACCTCATTCAAGAATCTTTTTTTCTCGATAAACAGTGTCTAGCAACTACAAAAAACAAGTGCTAAAAATCGATACGTAGTATACAAGTGTCTCATCAATACACTACTTGTATTTGTTCGGTTTAGCATGTCCAGAAAGTTAGTGATAACATTACTAAAAAGTGATATCGTATGTACAAGAAAGAAATAAAATCGATGGAAGGTCAGACAAACGGTAGAATTTAACGAGTCGATCATAATTTACGTTAAATAATGAAAATTGCATGTCCACTGTCATAGTAAAATAAATTTCTACAAAATAGCAGGTCCTTGTTTCATTACTATCTTGTTATATCGTAGAGATGATAAGATGTAATGTACGAATGAAAATCGAATAATTCATGCACTCAATGGCGTATTTTACTTAAGTAAAGGCTATTTTGCATTATTTCATTACATGTCAATGATCATTTGATATTCAATAAGTATGATTATCCGCTAAAGGAAGGATTATTGAAAATTTCTGCAATTCCTGACCTGGGCGAATGACCTCGCTGGACTTTCGGACGACGCGTCAACGAGAACGACGTTCTTCTCCTCCTCGAATTCCTCTAGCGAGCACTGAACACTTTTATTCTCGCCCTGCGTTTGAGTTTGCACTTCCTTCCTCGGGCTCTGATAGAGCCGCTCGTAAGCGCAATGGGGACTCTTCTTCGCGGGATCTTCCGGTTGAGAAACTATGCTTAATTCCGGGCTGCACTGCGTACTCTTGGATTCCTGAAGAGTTTGAGTCTCTGCCTCCCGGCGTTCCTTCGCGACAGCAACGAGTGGTAGAAATATGTCCTTTAAACCGACGTTTTCTAGCCTGGCGAAGCTACCGGCCGGGGAAACGACCGTTGGTGTCCAACCGTCCGATTTCGAAGCTAACTGGAGTAAATTGTCGAGCGAACTCGAACTTAGGGCAAATCGGTCCGACTGAGTCTCGAGGGTTTGACTCTGGTACTCGAGCGAATGTTCTTTCCCGATGAGACTGTCCTCCTTGGGCCTTAAAACTTGCTCGGATTTTCCAGCTGTCGATTCCTCGTTAGTGTCGATTTCAACCCGATCGTTAGCGAACTCTTCCACGCGGCTGGGAATCCTTTCGTTTTCGAGTCCTGAGTCCTCGAAGGTGACCCTCGCCGGCGAATCAGGACTCTCGTCGATCGGACGAACCTTCCTTAAGGTCGCCGAACGCTTCCGACTTTCCTGGGAGACTGTATCGACGTCCACTCCATGTCTATCGAATCAAATCGTACGACAATTTCGTTAATTTCCACAGTCGATTATTTCCTATGAATTCGTACTATCATTAGCTCCCGAGTTTCTGACTATTTATCGAAATAATCGTGCGTTAGGCAACGTTATGAAATCATGGTGTAAGTGATTACGATTTAAATAATAAATAATTTTGCGTCTTTGATAAAGAAGTTAGAGATTTATCTGTCTGTTGAATGGTAATGCATTCTTTCAATGGGTTATATAAAACTCAATCATAAATAATGAGTAATATTCTATTAATTCATAGATGATTTTAGAAAAGGATTTATATTCCGGGAGAAAATCACGAGTATATCTGCTATTTGATAGAAGAATATTTTCCGCGAAATTTTGTAACGCAATTGGAATTGAGAGGCACTGTATCCATTTATTTTCCAGCGTTTCGTGTTATTAATGAAGGCAATAAAGGAGCCTGGCGGGCAAGTGAAAAGATCTTCTACATTGGCCCATTGAAGACGAGAGTCGACGTTCAATTGTGTAAAACGGCCTGACTAATTGCACCGTCACTATTCATCTCATACACTGCACAAAATAACTCATTAAACCCATAAATCCTATATGCACCACTCCGAGGCACAAAATGGTTTTTCGAAAGGACGAAAAACTTGCGGTTAGGGAGACACAAAAGATTCATCGACCGCGCCAAACACTTTGACGTACGAGACGTTACGTTATAATTCGACGGTCCTTCGTAAGGACATTGCGCAACTATAATCCAACGAAATCGGCTTTCGCGTCTATACGATTTTATCGGCCATTCTCTCAAGTCAGCTAGATTCCTGCGTCAATGTCAGCAAACAGTTTCCTTCTGTACTTTCGATCAGCGGGTCGTCGTAATTTCGACCATTATTTCTGCACCCAACCGAAGCGCTCTTTTAATTCGCGACTTATACTTCCGACGGCTTTGAGGATCCCGTACTTCCGTTAAGCAGATCGGCGCAGGTCTTCTTCAGGCAGAGCCGGAAGTGGCTTTCGGCCAGCGACGGAAGACGGCGAAAACCTCGGGGCAATCCCCTCGGTTTAAAAAAACCAGGAGAACCCGAGGAAATAATGCAAGGAGGTAAGAAAGACGTGCGGGAGAGATTTTACGTCGCGCCACGAAGCCAAGGTGCTCACTGTCGCTTCGTGTCTCCGGCCGAGCGTGCGTCACTGCAAACTGGCTTACTCTCTGATCTAATAAACAACGCTCTCTCCCTCTCCCTACCTCCCTATATAGCACTCCCCCTCTCTCTCTCTCTCTCTCTTTCGCTCGATCGCACACACGCGCACCTATTTCACCGCAGTGAGCCTTTCTGCATAACGCCACCGGAAAGTCACTTTACGGCCAGGTGTTTTGTTTACGTATTAATTTCTGCCGTCGTTTACGTGCCTCGGCAACGTTTCATAATATTGTCCTTATTTAAGGAAACCGCAAGGGGGTTAAAGCTTGCGTAACCCCGCAACCGGCAAGTTATTGTGTACGATTTTGTTGTTACAGCTGCTCTGTGAAGAAGCAACGAGAATGTATAAAAAGCATTGTACGACCAAGTTTTCAAGTTTAACGTATTTACGGTGATGGGATCGTTGAACTCTCTACGTTTGAATGAGAGTAATCACGGTTTTTTTCGAAAATTAACGAACACAGAAAGTAATATAGGAAATTATTGTTATCTAAATCTTATGGATTTTGAACGAAACACAAAACAAATAAAAAGGTAAATGATTACACTATTTTCGCACGATGAATTTAGATGAAATAAAAATGCATCTATGAGCTGTTTATATTCAAATTAGTGTTAGCTTCCTATAGGGAAAAATTTGTCACGGTGACTAAATTTACCACGTGTAGATATTTGTTTAATACAATTAAAAGTGTACTCACACCGCTCTTAAAATAAACGGTCCATCTGTTGAGCAAGTTAAGTATGTTTAGGCCATCTTGTCATACTTTTCACTAATCACATTTCACAAAAGAACATTACATTTTGTTGGTAAGCAGCGATTTTTTCAAAATCCTTGAAATTCTTGATTCTTGAAAGTTTATACAGTGATACTTTATTATTAACTTATCGATTATAAAAAGATACTAATTGCCGAAGCTCAAATTGGAATGTTTGTGTTCTGTAAAATGTATGTAATTTTAATGATATTTTGCAAATAAAAATATACTGAATTATTGTCTACATATATTCCCTTGCTGACAAGGAAAACATGCATAAAAATTCAACAAAATCACGACATTAGTATGAGAGTTGAAAATGTTTTGATAAGTTGACCAAGGGTTTGAAAATTTATATTCTTTCGAAAATGGCTGGTGATAGGCGGAAGCTTTTTCGCGAAACATGCATCTGTCAAAGTGTTAACACTTTACGAATGGTGCCGATTCAGAACATATGTTCTTACGTTGCTAGGACGGACTAATTTTAGCATCATTCACGAAAAAAATGATCAATTCTCTGACGATAAATTCATTGCATACCATCTTTCTCGCTGTTAAAGAAAATAATAAATGCAAGAGGTATGAAAGTGATGATTATTACAGAGCATGCTTATGGACATTTAATATGCGTTACGGTGAAATATAGTTATGATGTAATCAATTGATACGTTTGAAAATACTTTCCAAGTAAGCAACCGATCTTTATGAGTATTTTTTATGCTCCATTCGCACGATCCTCGTTAACCGAGGAATAAAATTGCTGCAGTTTTCGTCCGGTTGATAAATAACTACGATAATAGTAACAGAGATATGACGTTATCTGTATTGCTTTAAAATAACAATTACTATCGTTTACTGAATGGTTTCCCGGGGAAGCAGTAGTGTAGACCTTGGCAACGATTCTTCCGCGCGGAAAATTCAGCTTAACCATGAATAAGGATATTCAGCGGAACGGTTTCAAGACATTTGTAGTATTCCGCCAGTACAAATGCACTTCTGTTACAGCTTCGGCGAGTATACATGCACGTAGTTGAATGCTTCTCACGTGTTTGCCACTTCGTAATCGTCAATTGTACGCGCACCTTACGGCTTCATGTATGCATTTGACTCGAATTCACGTTTCGATTCTAGCTATATGGAAATCGACGAACATAGAATGTGTGTGTATGTGAAATCGAGTACACACGTACATTGTATATGCATATGCATGCTCAGTTGATGTTTACTCAGGTGTCAGTCTAAACTTCTCCCCCCTCCCTCTCTCCCCTCTCGTTCTAACGGCGTAAACCAATGGACATTTCGTTACGATAAAACGCTTTCAATTGATTACGCCCTCATCCATTTTAATCTCCGAAAAAGGATAACAAACGCGAAAGAATAACAGTCTGTAAAAATAATAGTATGGAGGAGGTTTAAGGAATTATAAAGAAGAGCACCTCTAATTCTTTTATTAAATTCGTTGTTTCATTAAGAAATTTAGGATAGTTGCATTAATTCAATATGAAGGAAGGAATTAAGCGCAAGAATGATAAATTAACGTAGAATTCTGTTTTTTATACATACTTACGTAATCCACGTTACAGGGAGTAGCTTAGAAAGTCACTGTATACTTGCAGCTTTAAATTATTCGTTGAGTTCATTTTTTAATGGATAAATTTCTAGTGCTGTCAATTTTGACGACTCTTTATATGCACATTTATATTACCACGTTTTTAACGTACTACTAATTCAGGATAGGTCCTCCATTGAAGTTGTAAGAATTTTCTAAATTGACAACTTTTTATTTGCTTCACTTTTTTAACCGCGTATTATGCTTCCCTGCATTTCCGACATTTTCTCAAACTCAAACGTCGCGATTGCCGAGCGATGCGAATCGCCTCGAAATTGTCTATTTTCCTTCGGTTCATTCCACTTCTGGGTTTCGTCGATTTCTACCGCCTACGCAGTGTCGACTCTTAATCGCAGGTCCCCCTGTCAGGAATATTCTGCATATTCTACGTGTTTCTCGGAATATTCGAGCGTCGAACACCGTGGCGCATGACTGAAAATGCGAACACAACGGCAGACGAGAGTTTAATAAACTCGAGCTTTTACAATCTTCCTCTCCGTCTTTTTCAGCCGTTTGTCTCTCTCTTTCACTGTCTCTATTTCCCACCGGCTAATTCTATACTCGTTATCATCCTCCTTTCTCTTCATACCCCATCCGACATTCTGTCCCTCCCTCATTCTATCTTCTTGTTTCCTCACATACTTTTTGTCCCCTACTCGTTCATTTCTATTTCTTCTTGTCCCTGTTTTCCCCGTTCAACTCATTTCCCTCTTTGTCTTTCGTACGTTTCGTCTGATTTCATATACTTTTCCACCTTTCTCCTTTACTACGCTCTCTTTGTTCTTTGTTATTTGTTTCTCCTCGCTTCATTTTCCTCTTGCTTTGTCTCTCCTCGTACTTTTACATTTCTGTATCTTCTTCTCCCTTTCTTGGAGGAAAGGGTGTAACAGAAGAAGGAGCCAATTTTTAGGGCTTTTGTCCTTTTTCTTTAAGTTTCCTTTTTTTCTTTTTCTCTTAGTTTTTCTTCTTTTTCTTTTTCTTTTTCTTTTAGTTTTAGTCCTTTTTTTAGTTAGAGCGGGTTAGAGTGGATTTGTCTTTTTTCTTACGCACGCTTCCCCTTACCTTATCTATCTTTTATATTTCCTTTTCTCGTTTATTTCTGCCTTTTCTTCTTGCTTTCCATCCAAATAGCTCACTTTCTCCTCTAACTTATGTACATTCGTTTACAGCCTGTCTCTCTTCACGCTTCTCCTCTTTGTCAAATTCTCTTCTTCCTCTCATGTACATTCCCCTGTGCTTCTCCTGTTTCCTCTCTCTTGGCTTATCTTTATCCCACATTCTTGTCCCTCTCATAGGTATGGTACATTTCGCAGTATTCATGATGACCTACATTCCAAAGAACCAATTGGTTCGTCTTTCCTGGGGTTTCTACGGTCACACGTGTAATCCAACCCTAATCTACGGGCGACCAACGCAACGTAAACAAAATACCGTTTGTTAACCGATGCTAGAAGCCCCAGCAGATGCCTGCTTTTACGTTTGAAAGATTTGCTCATTTATTTCTCATCTAAAATTTCATTCAATCCTCCAACAGGAGCAGAAATTATTCGCACCGAAGACTTTCGGCGTGGTCCGTAGAGAAACTGTATAAGCTAAGTGTCTCACATAATGACTTCTAAAGGAGATAATTTACCTCGAATTGTAAAAGGGGACTATGCCAGACAATTAATGTAACGTTTAACTTATACTATGTACGTACATTATTAAAACATATTTCAAAATTATTGAAAGTGTGACCAGATCTCAATTGACCGCAGGTATGCATGAAAAGATAATTAGATAAAAGCATGATATAAAAGTTTTTAAAAAATCAAAATGAAAAGCTTACCAATAAAAGAATATCACTGAATTTTGTCGAAAGTATTAGTTGAATTCTAAGTACAAGTATATTTCACTATGATATTATATAAAAATTCATATAGAACAGATCGTAAATACACTTGATCGTAGCATTAAAACCGCTATTCTTTTTGCTGTATTACCCTCAAAAGCTCTTATTAAAATGTTACGTTTGTAAAAATTCGTAAACTAACGGGCTTATTTCTTTAGTTCTTGGACTGTCAGTGTACTTACATGGGATCCTTGGAATGGACTACTTGTTTCTGCGCTGCATTATATTGAACGGTGACCGCGTCTGGCCGTTCTGCGTGTGCTCGGTTTTCGTCCAAAATCGTGAGTTCCGGCTCGGCTGGTTGTGCGAGTTTCTCCATCTTGAAGCACCGCTGATCCCTGCCTGATCTTTTGGAGCCCTCGCTTCCGGTTCTGCTGAGGGGCCGTCTTTCCTTGGCGTCGATCGTTGCGTCGGCACGGGGCGTCGCGACTTCCTCCGTCGAGACGGACATCTTCGATAGATCGAGCAGAATTTCCGGCTTGAGGTTCCTCTGTGACACTTTGGATTCCTCGGCCTCGGCGTTGCTGGCCAACGTGTTTTCCGACGTCGATTTTGCAAGTGTCGGCAGTTGCAGCTGCAACGTGTCGATCACCTCCGCCGAAGGAATCCTCGTCGGTGCTTTTGGCTTCTCCACATCCGCAAGGACAATAGCCACTTCCGGTGGTGACCGAATCTCCAGGGATGAACAAACCTAAAGTAACATCGTGAAGACGCCAAGGTATAAACCGAAATATATCAATACGAGAATAAACAATTCCCTCGAACCTGCTCTATAAAGCAATGAATGTTTCGTTTAATTCTACTCTATGAAATGATTCTACGTTGTAAAAAAAACAAATCATTTTCTACTTTAGACCCTTACACAATACTATTATGTACGACAAATAATTCGTTCCCTCTGCGTCTGACTATAACCGGTTTATTTCCACTTAGAAATTTCATTTCATTTTAATAACTTCATTTTAATAATGTTTTGTCATTGTGATTATACGATTGTTTTTTAATTACATGTCGTGGCATAAGAATTCTCTATTTTTTCGTAAATTTCATTAAAAAAAGTCTCACCTCTATTTTCGATTCTTCGTGAACACTCGCGGCAGCTTCCTCGGCGCTAATAATTCTTGCTTTAACAAGCTGTACTTCGGGCAGGAAAGCAGCGAGGCTCTCGGTGCCATCTTCGAAGAAGATTTCCTGCACGTCGTCCTGTATTCTTACTTCCTTCCTGGCCTCGTCCAGCAGGGACTCCCTCGAGGAGTCCCTCGAGGCGAGATTCTTCTTCTTAAGAGAGCTCGGCCGTTTCTTCTCTCTTGGAATTCCTGTCCGCCCTTCGTCCATCAAAGAATCTCCCGAGGATTCCGTGGAAACGACTCTTTTCCTCGGCGCGGGGAACTCTTTGACGCTCAACGGCGTCAGTGGTGTTCCCCTAAGCGAGGCGGAGAATTTCTCCTCCTCCAAATCGCTCGACAATCCTTCCACCTCCCCGTCGTTGTTCCCAGGACTTTCCTCTTCCCGGATAAACTTTTCCTCGATCCCCCTCGGCCGTGGTCGACTGCAAGTGCAGATCACTTCTTCCTCTTCCTCTTGGCTCGTGAAGACCGGAAGTCCGGCCAGCTGATCCTCCTCGTCCAACCGTTGGGACGCGTTAATCTCCGGTTCTCCGGGGACGGTCATCGTCACCGATCGACCGAGGTCCAAGCTGTGTCTCCTCAGGAATTCCGTGACCCTTTCTATGCACTCTTGTTCCTTCAGGCTCTTCCTGTGCGCCCTGAGCCTCGTTTCGAGTTCCTGCGATTCACTTCCCTCGCCTTGTCTTCTTCCCGTCTCGTCGGCCGAGTCCGTAGAATCCACTCTCTGTGCCTGTTGCTCCGTTTTCTTGCGGCTCCTTCGTCTCGCGCCGTCGTCCAATTCCCTGGGGACTTTTCTCCTGGCTCCTTTCTCCGAGGAACCTTCGGATTTGTCCTGCGAAGCTTCCGGTGCAGGCCTGCCTTCCGAATCCAGGCTGCTGTGACGCTTAAAACTGGCTCTTCTTTCTCGTCTGTCGATCGACAAAACATTTCCTTCGTCCTTCATCTCCGATTGCACTTTACTCGTCTCCTCGGGTGGGTCTGGCTTTAACTTCACCTTAGGAGCGACTGGCTCCACGCTTTTCTCTACCCGATCTTCGTCCCCGGAAACGTCCAATTTGCCCGAAGGACTGGCAACTTTCGGCGGCGCGTTGTCGGAAACCGAGGAGACGTCGTCGACTTCGAGGACACTCGGCAAAACTCCAAGATACTTCTTTGTTGGACTGCAAACCGGAGTAACCGGAGACGCGTCCTTCCATTCTTCTTCCTCTTCTTCGTCTTCCTGCTTGTCCGTCGATAGGTCCGTCACACCTGAGAGAGAAATCGAAGCTACCCAAAATTTTGTCTTTGCAATAAATCATACACATACGCAAATTTCGAAACTCTCAAGTATCTTTAAAAAACTTTGGAAATAAAAATTCTTAAACAGTTTCATTAAATTTCTAGAAAATCACAAATCTTTTATGGGAATTAAGATTTTAAAGGATTCTGAATATCGTAAAAACGCAATAATGTGAAACGAGCTTATTAAGCCAATGGCAAGATTTCCATTTAAATATTTCAAAAATGATCGAAAAAAGTCTTATTCTTTTCCACGAAAGATTCACAGTAACAACCAAGTATTTAGTTACTCATTCAACAATAAGATTGAATCCAATTAGTTATTGAAAATCTCATACTACTTACTGAATAATAACGAATTAACATTAACAACGAAATATTATCTTAAAAACTCACAACATGAAAGTCTTACTATGGTAAAAAAAAAGTACTGAACTATGGTAAAATATTATCTTTGAAATGCAATGAGTGGATTCTGTTTTGGATGTATGTATGTCTATTGATTTGGTAGTTGAGGTTCTTTGAAGATAGTGAACGTACCTGATCTTGAGGATAGAAGGTCTTCGAGATCGGCAGCACGATCCGTCGTCTCGCTATCGTTCGGCAGACTCTGACTGCGTTTTATTATGCAGATCGGCGTAACACCCTGCTGCGGTCCGAGCATCGATGGTCGGTCATCAACGGGCAAAATGGGATAAAAGTCACTTGATTAGCATCGTTAATGTCGACAACCGCAGGGCTACCTACTCGTTTCTCTCTAACTGTTCGTTGACGTCTAGCGTTTACGGTGTATGATAGATCGACAAGGTAATGTGCCTACTAATGTCTACGATTTCAGCGTAACAACATTATACTCGCGCGTTTGTCCTTATATAGATCTTCTTGATAACCGAAATGAGAAAAGTCCCTTAGTCGGTACGTAAGTACTGTGTTTTATTCAATACGTTATTGTACAATATATTGTAAGTATAACAATGCAATGCTTGTTGCGAGAATTTGGAAAGGTTTAATACAGCGTATAACGTTTGAAATAAAAGCAGTGGAAATCATTAGTATGTAATTTGGGTTAAAGTGGTAATAATATAGGTGAAATATATATATTGTGTTTTCTTTTAGTACCTTTACTCATTTATTGAGAAAGTCGAGGATTTTAAGGGGATTGGAATAATAGGATTATCAAGCCGTAAATAAATGAATAATAGTTGAAAGTTTAGATAAATAAATTCTATGGCTGAAACAGTGAAGCGCTATGAATAATAACTTTGGGGTATAAACAATTAATAAACGCATCTATGTATGTTACGAAATATACCTAATAAAACAATACGTATACACTAAATTCCACTAAATACCGTTTTTTCAAACCATTCCTATGTACTCAAAAAACAGCATCGAAGGAAATAAGCTGTCGATATCAGCGTAAACTTATTCGTTACAGAGAAACCTACATATCCATAGGAAATTGATGAATAATCATATTTACACAAAAGAGAACACATAATTTTATATTAAATTTTAAGACATTTATTTATAAACCTTGTTTAGCAAAATGTCAGTTGGAACATAGAATAATTTTCGGTACTTCATAGAAACTACATCCTCAGTGAAACTAAACATTCGATTTTAAGTATAATTTCGTGAAATTTTAGCCGATAAGTTCGATCGTATTTCATGTCCCGTAGAATCTCGCCAATGAAATTGCCCCGAGGACCTTTGAAACGGGTTTCCGTCGGTATTACTATACATTCGTAGTAGCCGGTGGTCAGAATGTAATGTCAAACACGATGATGGCGATATCGTTAGAACATGGCGGCAATTGCCACTGTCACTCACGATCTTACATCAAAATGTTGAATTACATACATCCTTATCTATTGCGGCAGACTATTGTGCCTAAACCAAGGCACTTCCGGTGGAGAATAGCGCCCATTGCAACGCCACCTGACACGTGCGGTTATTTGTTGTATTCGCGAAATGATTTTAACACGCCCGGAAATAAAGGACAGAAGAGGATTTTCGCACGGAAATTTGATGTGTGATCAAAAAAGCTTTTTGTACGGCAGTGCAGGAGAAAATTTTCATGTGGAAATAAATAATACGAAAACACGTGTGATAAACTGGACGATTTTTGCAATATAACAAGTTTGCGTATTATCCGCTGTAAAAAGTGGAAACTCATAAATTGAAATTAGTACTGTTTTTGCTGAAGAATTAAACCATTTTTCAGCTTTGCATGGGCATCCGCGTTTGTCGTTTATCTTATTTTTTGCCCAGGTAAAAAATGGTCCTGTTGTGCCGAAATCCTTCATTGTTTCATTCCTTTTTGTCCTTATTTTATGTCCTCGATTCTTTCATTTATCTTGCATTTGCTTTTTCTTATCTACCTCCATGGCACCATTATTCTCGCCTTTTCAGTCGTCGGTGCCTTTATTCCGAATAATTTCAACTGGACCGGCGCAATTTATGTCATGGAATTAAGCATAAATTTAAATATAAAAAGAAACTTACATATTTATTCTATTCGAGGCGGAGCTACGACGTGTTTGTTTATCGATTCTGAATTGATTTAGATTTTCTAAATTTTCAAATTCTTTAAACGTATCTCAGTCCCAAACAACCACACAGTAAACCAATATTTCCACACCCGTTGTCATTGTCATTAATTCTTTAAGTATCAGGGGAGAGGAACTCTAACAACTTTTTACACAAATATTGGAAAACATTACTTGCAAAAAACGGGGATGTACTTTACTAGTATACTACCGACCATAGCATTGTAATAAAAAGTTTTCCCGAGCGTACAGTGGGAAATGTTTTTTGCCGTTACTTTCAAGGTTTCCTCGTCCATGGACGGCAGTTTGATTCTCCGTAAGTTCTGTACGAAATGGGCAGATATCAAGGGAAGCATTCCGATAGACAAGTCCATCGTTTCACGATCGGCTGCGCTCCATTCGAGGCGCCGGAAATTGACAACGCAAAAGTTTTCGACATTTCTTCCTCATCCAGAAATGTATTACCTTCCTAGTAGGCTGTTTTTTTTTGCATTAAAGGGTATAGAAGCACTTACCTCGAGGAACAATCTTGGTGGGCACTTTCTAGCCGCTCTCGTGCTAATTGCAATAGTAATTAAGTAATTTTGCATACTTAACTTGCCGGACCAAAGGTCATCGATTAGCGGCACAGAGAATCGGACGAAGATAAAGAAAGCTCACAAGTTCCTATTAGCAGCTTGAAAGGTCGTAATCGAAGCTTCAGGCCGGTTTTACGTAACTGCGCTTGCAAATGATTCGACGCTAACCAAGGCCGATGGGTTTGCCTGGCCAGTGGGGATAAAATAATCCGAAAGAAAAGAAACGTTTTCTCGAGACGTCTTGACAGGATAGCTAGCGGAGTGTATCGGCGAAGAAAAGGAATCCCTTTGATCGTCGAAACGCAAGAGAGGGTCGGTGTGTAGAGAAATCACGAGACGAAACGACGGTCTATTATACTTTCATATGGTCATTGTTATTCTTCCACCCTTTCTCCATCATGCATAATCTTCTTTATCGTTATTAATAAAATGGGAACAATGAAAACGGGAACATTGTTTCGCGATTGTATAACATTATGTATTTTTGGTCGGTAACTGTGGCTAAACACTGTGTATATTAACCCCCTTCGCAAATGATCCGCCGCCGGGTCTCTCTCACTCTCTACGCTTACGCGTCATTCTGAAAAATGAAAAGAGAAACACCAATGTTAAAAGCTTGCGAGATCGATCTCGTGCAGACGTGTGCCTCAACGTTTAACTATTGTATCGCCCGTGGCAGCAATCAGTGCTAATTCACTGGCCAATTACCTGTCTGACCAAACCAAATACCAACAAATCGATAAAATCATCTCACATATTCCTATTCGTTAAAAGCCTTACACGAGAGTACGAAATAACGAAACTATGATTTCTAACATTTAAATTTCAAATTGCTTTTACTTCTTTATTAATAATAGTAATATTATGTGTATAGAAAACGTACTGAAACGCATTGAACGACTCTTACACCATGATCAGCTTGTTATTTCAATTTCACAAGGACTGATTTAATTTATCCCTGACGCGATTATTTTTAAAGTACATAGGTGAAATTATATGTAAGAATGTGACAATAAAACTTTACTGGCTTAAAACTGATTTGTTGTACAGGATGATTGCTATCGTACTTTTCTTTCGTACTGTTACTTTTTGCTTTATTCATTTGCAGCACTGATTTCTGCCAGGCTTAAGAATTTGTAGCGCGTTGTTTCTGTGTATGGATCTCTGTGATTTAGCCGTATATTTTCGTCAAAACGAATGCATTCTAGTCTTTCGTTTTTAGTACTCTACGCGGCATTCTCTGTAGTTTGAAGTGCATCGGTGTGTCACACGTTCTGTCTTTCTGCTTCACTTATTATATTCCTACTGACGAACGTAAAGTATAACGTTTTCATGCAGCTGAAACTCGAGGGACAATCAGTATGTCGATTGAGTGTCACACACTGTAATTGCCGCTACGTGATGCTAAATTCGTACAGTAATGAAATAATTATGAAGTTTCATTGCAGTTGGGCCCCTATTAAATGGATCATATAAAATCAGATTCGACTGGAAATTAGATGAAAAATTCTTCTGAAAACAATATGAAAAAGTTTCGTTTAAATACATGCAAATGAAATAGAAAAACTGAATATAAACGCAAAATAAATTCAGAAATTTTGTGGAAACATTTTTTTCATGATTTCGTTCGCATTTAATGGTGAATTTGTTTACATATTTAACAACAAGACTAATTATGAATTATTGAATCGACTTTAATTTTGTAATGCACAGTAACTGACAAGGACAAGATACACTCTGATGCCGCAAAGTCACATCTGCGCGTCTGCAGATGCAGATGTATAATGTCTTTCTTTAGAACTCGATATATACGTGAGCCATTTATTTTATAGGACAGCATTTTGATGCATTTACATTTTACTGTCACCTTAAAATAATCAAAGACGATTCAATTAATGAAGGATGAACAAATGTTCTTTTATTTTCAATAAACCAAAAAACCACTACGAATGTCCAACGTAAATGTGAATAAAAACAATATCAGTTTCAGAATGCAAATAGTATAAATCGTTAAAATGTAAATCTTTTTGCATACCCCTTTCGAACAACTAAATTTCATACAATAAACTATTTCACGCTAATAATATCTAATTAATAACAGAATTCAGTTGAATTTTAGCAATAATAGCAATAAAATGACAATAAAATGGAAATTCTAAATGAACAGTGAAATAATATTTCAGGAACGTTAAGATAGAAATGCTAATAGTCGTGATTTGCAGGGCTACATTGCTCTAAAGTTTGATCGTGTAACTGCGACTGTTGTGCAATGAAACTCAGAGAAAGAGCTGCGGACACACCGTGAATTTGCATGGCGTTGCAATGCGAGGAGAACAAAGTGGTAAGACAGTAATAGGTCTGTGATAGTAATTATGACAGTAAAGTTATCAGTAAGAGTAATTAGAGTTAAAACCAGTTAACAATAGCGGTAACAGTGCAAATAGGATTAAAGCCGGTTTGTTTCGACAAATGGAGAATTCTTTTCGATGCTTTTTGCTAATTGGCAATATAATTTCAATGAGCGAGCAAATGTTTCCTTACGCTTCGTACACACGGAAAATTGCTTCATTGCTTGAAAACAAATAAAAGTTCACCTGGACTCTCCTTTGACTTCGAAAGGTTTATTTTGAAACTTTTTATCGCATGAACCTTACAAGTTAGATTTGAAGGCACTTGGATGCAGGAAAAGTTATTTAATGCCGAGAAAGTCGTAAACTAAATTGGAAGAGCGTAAAGCTCTGTTAAGTTAGTTTCCGATTTTTACGATTCAAGATTCAGTTATCCGGATTCCTTCGTTGGTTTTATCATCAAGTTTTTCAAGGAACTTCGCGTCACTTGCTCGACGTTTAGGAAGAAAATCCCAAGAATTCTCCATCGTGAGTTTCCCCAACAGTTTCGTTTTCGTTAATAGCGACACACAGATGAAGGTAATAACGAATTACCGTTAAGGAGTAAACGTGGCGCGGCGCGTGCCTTCGAGACATGGCATTCGTCGTGAAAGGATATTACAGAGAATCACGGGAAAAGAGAGTTTCGTTTTAAAACGGCGGAAGGAAAGAAGGAGAAGCCCGGAGAATCGATTGTTACGTAACCCTCTCCGTCTTTTTCTTTCTCTTTCTCTCTTTCTCACTTGTGCTCCTGTGGCGGAAAAAGTTTAGCGGCTTTGCCGGTCGATGCTAGATACACACACACACACACACCACACACACACATACACGTATAACTCACTACTCATTCTCTTTTTTCACCCTCTTTCCACCCCCTCTTGCTCGACCGATGCATTTGCGACTGGACTGCGCTGCATTGAGTTACACGCGAAATTCCGCGAGTCTGACGGATTTCAGAAAACGGACGATCAAAACAACCCTGCTGAGTTTTCATAGGCAGCGGCCATTAATTTGCTTCCTCTGATTGAAAGGCTCAAAATGAAAAATACGTTATGGACATTCTTTAAATTTCCCCGCGGAAAAAAGACCATTGTTATTCACTCTTTGTAAATATACCCGATTCATTTAATTTGACTTTATTTGAGATCCACTTTAATTCTTCTCACGCTTGTGCAAATTCTGCCAATTTTGATCTTGTAGAAAAAAAAAATAAATTACTAACATGTAATAATGGTACGAACATGATTCAATTTCGCTCGTAAAATCTGTAAGACTCTTTTCACGATTCATATCGTCAGTGTCTTACAAACTATCAGAACTAACAACGACAAATAAATAGACAATTACTTGCAAACCTTATTAACACGAGCCTGATATCAAAAGAGGAAACTTCGATAATAATTTAAATCCGCTTGTTTATACAAAAGTAAATAGTCTAATCAAAGCACATACTCTCTGGTATTCTATTTTCATTGATATCAATAGTTTTCGTGTTTATTTGTATTCCGCAAAGTGAATTCCTGTTTGTTTATCTTTCGGTATTCACGGGTAAACGATAAATCCCGTGGAACGTGTTTATGGAAAATTCATCGTTTCATTAAACGACGCTATAGAAAGGCTAATTACTCGCGTATTCGGCTAAGTATTTGCTCGCGTAGAATAATAAACGATACTGTGAGCGTGATCGAATTAGATGGTATGGATTAGAACGACATCGAGTTTTCATGTCGGCTCAGTTTTGCCTTCTTTTTCCTACGGGTTTACTCGCGATTCTCGCCGTTAACCGGCAGTTCGGTGTTGGGAAATGCATTAAGCCTTGCGTTAAAGAGAAAAACGCACGCACGATCGATCCCACGAGGCTCATGATAATAGTGAAGAAAGGTGCCAGTGTGAGTAGCAGCGGTAGCAGTAGCGGTAGCGGTAGTAGTGAAACGGGAGTAGCAGAGCTTCTACGGAATAAAGGACGAGACGAGGTCGACGTTAACACGAGAGAGCCGTTTTCTGGAGCGTATATGCCTGTACCCTCGTGTGCGTCTGTGTGTGTGAGCCCGTTGAAGGCGATTCGGCCGGAAGGGAGAGAAAGGAGTGTTAATTAGCGAAACATAGATCGTGTGTGTATTTTTCTACTTGCCTCTCTACCCCATTTCCCTTTCTCTCGCTCCCCGCTCTGCGGTATCTCCTTCTCTATTTTTCTCCGTTCTTTGTCCGCACACATGCCCTTCTTTCATATATGCCGGGGCTATTTGTCTTTCATTAGATTACAAACGTAGACGTTCATTCGCTATCACTGGCCCTGTAATTCACGGTTCCCCCTTCCTCTTGGACGCAGCGGCTGTTGTCCATTTTTTTTCTCGGGCTGCTCGTTTGCCCGCAATTTTGTATTGCGTGTACTTCTACCAGTGGACAACCGGTCGATCGCAATAAAGGGGACACTGGCATTGTATGACCGTTGATGTCAATGCAAACACGCTAAAGGTAATGCTCAGCTAAGAACCATCGTGATAACGTGTACAAGGATTGTGTGAGAGGATAGTCGAATAAAAAAAGAAATATATACGGATATGTAGTATGCGATTAATTGCTTGTCAGCTACTCTACCAGGCAACTTTCATTCACTATTACAATCGTTATGGTCTGTACTTACTTAGCTTGATGGTCGGCATATCAGACTCAACTATCACACATTCATCGCAATTGTACGTCATGGGCATCGCCGACGGACGTTAGAGGAAAACTCATAAAATACAGTCGTTGTCCAGTTAAGTATTAACCGACATTCCGCTCGTTTATACACATCAAGAAAAATCCGCGGTAAAGATTCTCATAGCGCCGCAATAATCTTGACTTCCGTCTGTACTTTCCTTAGTCTACAGCTGTAAGTTACGAGTGCTACTATGCATTAAAAATAACGATTAATGGTTAATGCGAGTTCCTATTCTTTAATTGAGAAGCATTGCAAAACAATACAACTTTTGGATTTTACTAAAATAATAAATATGAAAATATAATGATGTAAAAATGTAATACGAATGGATCTTGTCATAAAATTCTTCTCGATTAAAGAATCTTGTAACTTACGCTTATTATCAGTGTAATTGTCGAACGTTCGTGATGATTAACAGAACGCTTACAAATAAGCGATATAAGTCGAAATTACTGCGGTGGAATTAATATCTTTACCGTAAATAATTCCCAATGTAAGTCGATAATCATTGCTGAATTTGCGTCCCGAGCTACTACGAAGAAAAGTGTGGAATAAATACGAACGAAACGCGACAACGCTTTCGGCTAGCTATCGTGCAAGAATCCTCGAGCTTCCCTCATGTATTCATTGACATTTTAATTATCCGCCATTGACGTCTATTACGAAACTGAAGCCTTTAGATATCGAAGGCCTGGCTTTCCTCAGTAACAAAGTGCTTCTCTATCTTCTTCAAGATTTTCCTCGTTTTGTATTTGCTAAAACTCATACGACTGTTCGCAGCTTGAAATTATTTATCGACCGAATTGTAAATAGAATCATCTGTTTTGAATTACATCGCGAAAGATCACTGGTTCCTAAGTAATCTTAGCGCCCCAAAAAGTCGTCGTTCCCATTTACATCCGAGCTGGTGAGTTGCGATGACAAATGTTCTGAGGCCCAGCAAAATCATATTCTTGGTGGTTAATGAAATATGAGCCGAGTCTACAATGTAAGTACCGCTGACCAAGGGACGTTTTATCAACAGGATAAAGAACACAAAGTGGTTACATATAAACGATACACAAAATAACATAAGATTGGCACACAAAAAATAATGAGTACAAAAAAACATAAAGTGATGAAGGATCGGGTATGAGGAAAAAACAAAGCAAAACAGCGTATACGACACCCTATTTTATTAGTCATGATATACAAAGAAACCAAGGGTGTGGGTTCCTTGATAAACAATTGTGATTAACGTAAAATCTAATGAATCCTCGTTCCTCCCATTCGGTAGAAATGAACGGTCTGCGCAACATTGTTCTAACACTACTACACATGCTCTCATTTCTAATTGTAAGTACGATGTGCCGTATTCACGAAACAAAAAGCAAATCACATGACAGAGCTGTTAACGGGCAATTATTTTCCACTCAAGTCTCAAAGGTGCAAATTCTTGAGAATACAAAAGGAATTAATGGATTGCTAACACCACTGTCATGATTGGGACGAACAAAAAAAATAACAAACTCAAAATACGGATGGGAAGATGAACCGAGGATAAAAATATACTTCATTAGCAAAATTACACACTGTCAAAATAATGAATTTTATGCCAATAAGTTCGGTCTGCATTTATAGAATAAAACGTAAGAAATGAATTTCAATAGTGATTATTGTAAATCTGTATCAACAGATACGTCGATCGTTAACAGTAAATTATTGTCACTTTATTTTCAATTATTTATAAATATCAAAACCTAGTACGACTATTTTATTACTCACTCAGTCAAGGACAGACTTTTCGGCATAATAAAAGTATTTCTTCAGCACAGAAATTCTGCTGTATGTTTGTGCGATGTCTCAAGAACATGAGATTTTTAAGTACACTTAAAATACCCTAATTTTGTTCGTGTATGTTGTAACTTGCTTCAAAAGTGAAACAGTCGAATGTGGGACGGTCCGTTTGTCGTGCAAAACGTGTAATGCTGTAATGTATCGCTTGTAAGGAATGATTATGCGTAAACAGGTACGAAAATGAGTCTAACAGTAGGCTCAGCGACGTTTTCAACTATGTATTTCTTAATCACGCACGTCAACCGTCTCGAAGACACGCGAAACGCGGCGTCTGGCAGAGGCGGAGTCAGAAATTACCTCCCGATCGGGTTATTTCAATGAATACCGTACTTCAGTAATATTCAATTTCAGTACTAAACCTTGCAAACGACAATAAACGTCTGAATTTTAATAAAGTCCTATTGGGTACTTTCCAAATTTCTGTCTCATTTAGTGCAATTGTACGAGAAACGGTTATTAACAGTACATGAAAAAAATACTTTACGTGCAAAAATCTAAATCATTCATATTTGTAGAATACTTCGATATACTTTGCAAAAAATAATATTGTTGCACAAAGATGCATCTGAATGTATCTGAAAGCTTACGGATAACATTTATAAGTAACGTGAGACTTTAAAATGGAACTAATAGATTAATAGAAAACATGAAATTTAATCACGTGTTAAAATCTATAGTTCTTTCTTCACGACCGTTTACCAGAAATGAATAAAACAATTTAAAACACTGTAATGATCATAGTTAAATCAAAAACAATGATTTATGAAGAGCTAAGCGCTTTAACGAAGCAATTTATAAGACCATTGAAAAATACCCAATTGTAGCGTTTTTGTTACTTTTCCACAGAGGAGTTTACATTCAACATGCAAAGAAAGTTGAAAAAACCTGATATCCCGATCGGATGTAGGGACATTTAAAAGCTTTCAGACTTGACGAGATTGTGCTGATGTTTAAGACCTTCAATGAGGTCCATGTGATGAGGTGGCTCGATCACGTTAACCTTGCGTTCTCTAAAATACTCGCGCCTCTGCCTGTAGCTGTCCATAATGGAGGACGAGGCGGTAGTCTCGTCATCCCTGTCGGGTCTCGGTACGATCCCATCCTCCCGATCGCTCACCTGGACGATGCTATCTGGTATCGGCAAGGGTTTCGCCACTCCGATGCGAACGGTCCCCTTCGGTGCCCCCTTGAGTGCCTGCACGGCTTGGTCCAGCGTCGCATTCTCCAACGCGATGTCGTTGACGAACAACAACCGGTCGCCCGGTATAAGCTGCCCGTCCACCTGGGCTACGCCACCAGGTACCAGTGATCGTATTACTATCACAGTCTCGTTGGGGTTCATTGGATCCTGTAAGAAAGCGACAGTCCAGGCGGTCGAGAAACCCTTCGTTTCGATGCACACTTTTACATAAATTTCCACGTTTTTATGGCAAATATTTTCGTTGAACTATGTTTCATATTAATCCGGCATAATTTGTAGGTGTAAACATCTTTTTCTGGCATTCTTGCGCCGGTGGTTGATGTAGAAAACATATGTTTACCTGATAATCCAAAATCGAGAACCCAAGGCCCCTCTCTCCTTTAACTAATTCGATAATTTGCGGCTCGGAGCTCCACATCGCCAAGCCAGTGAGCGGCTCAAGCGAGCGTGATTTCATCTTGTTAAGACTGGCATCGGTTACAGTAGCGGTGGTCGTTGTTGAAGCCAAGGAACCATCAGACTTTGCCTTGACTAAGCGATCGTTGGTCGGCAGCAAATTCTGCAGAGATCCACCAAGGATACTCTGTAAAAGAAAAGAAATATACATCCACGTGTGAGAAAACAAGACGACGGGTTCTCCAAAAAACAAATCCGCTTTTAATAAACTTTTGCTAATTGAAAAATCGTCTTTGAGGACGTTCAAACCAAATCTACGGAAAATCATTACTATAATATTTTATTTGTAATTATTCGCGAAAGGATAATATCCTTCTTCATATTTTTCCATGCGAAAAGTTGTTTAAAAATAAAAAAATATGTTAAACCGATTTGCAATCATTTACTGTGCACTGCATAATTGGTATTCATGTTAAATTGGTTGAGTTCGCTTACTCTGGTCTGGAAAGCAGCTTGATGTTGAGCAGTATCGATCGGGCAGAGAGGATCTTGTGAGGCAACATTTCTTCCGCAAACCATACGGACGTGAATAGGTAATTCCTTCAGCACGCTAACAACTTCCATATGATTGATACCCAATAAGCGATACCCGTTTACCTTTAAAACAAAAACCAAACAATATTACAGTCAAGAGGCAGAAAGGCAAAAAGTCGAGAAGATATTACTTGAGAGTTTGATCCGTTACCTCCAATAATTCGTCGCCAGAACGTAGCGTACCGTTCCGCCCAACTGGTCCTTCGGGAAGAATCGAGCGTATGTAATGATGAGGCCTCACTTCTTGACCATTTTCCACGTCAACTGTTCCTTCTAAGCTTATGCCCAGACCGCTACCCTCGCCAAATTTCTTCAATTGAGCAACCTGACGAAATTCACACGATAAATCAAACGTTCTTCGTAACATCACCGAATCCGCCATTTAAATTTTTGAAAAATTAGACGAAAATTAAGCACTTGTAACCAAAACAGGACAAATAAATGCATTCATTTAGAGAAAATATAATTCACTGACGATGAGGTCAAGTAAAATTCTACGTAAACGGAAGGATGAGGGAAGGATGACAGAAGTGTGAAGATTTCAGTACTCTTGTACCGAATTAAAGGGTGCGGTAACACTTACCACGATCTCCGTATCTGGGCCGAGGATTTTCTGCCACTTGGACTTGATGGCCGCACGAATTTGCGGGGTAAGTTCGCTCGATGGATCGCTCAGAAGAGCCTCGACATTGGCTATATCCTCCAAGTCGTCTGTCGGCTTCTCGCGTTCTGCCTCTTGTAAAACCGTGCTGTCGACAGTGGTATGAGATTCTCCTTCTGGTTCAATTTCGGTTGTAGTTTCCCCGTCCTGTGCAGAGATAATATTAATCAACAAAAGCGATGGCAGTCTTACAGTATCCAATCCAAGCTGAACATGACACAGTTGATAGAACCTTAGAAATGCTCGAGAAATCAGTGCAATCAAATAATTACTTTTATTTATCAGACAACTGGAGGGGAAAGTTTACAAACTTCGTGCAAGCACTTTACTTCTTAAGGTTCGGAACAACTGACCCCTTGACATTAATATCCTCAATTGGCGTTACTCTGTATTTACCCAACTTATGCACAAGTACGCGGAATATAATGTTATTAAAAGTCGATAATCAGAAAGGAGACTCACCGCGCTGATCGGAAAACTAGGTAGGCTCGTTATGGACGGGGAACTTGGCTGAGGTAGTCTTAATTCGCTGGCGGCAATAGCCTGTTGCAGCTGCTCGTACTTTGGTCCACGAAGGTATCTTTCCAAACAGAGGACGACGGTTTGGCCGGTGCTGCGAAGAACCTCAACGGCCTCGTGATTCGAGTAGCCCTGCAGTGAATGACCATCCACCTCGACGATTCGGTCGTTTATTTGGATCTTGTTGCTCAGATCTGCCGCACTACCCTCGCTGATGCTCTTCACGAAAATGCCAGACAACTCCTCTGGAAATTCAAGATGGCCAATTCCCATTCAATGACACGCTTGAATGAACATTCACGTTCGTCCCAACCCTAAATTACTATTATTGGATCAAAAGTGGCTCCTGCAATTCGAGCAAACTCTGAGGGAGTTCCCTGCTCTGCTATTAGATACATTCTCAAGATTCATTCTTACAGTATTGATACTGACTGATCAATTTTACATCTCCAATTCTTTATTGCGATCATCTTTTTAGTATTGAAACTAAATAAAAGAAGAATGTTATTGCAACGCAAAATGATGTAGTTTCATTTTTCCATGTAACTCACTATAGTTATTACAGATGGTTAATAATGGTTAGGATTAATTTACAGTTATCAACATTTCGAGAAATTTTCTAATAAAAAAGATATATTATTATTTATAAAATGTACAACGACTTTTCTTGACATTTGGTGTTACACATTTCTGGGTTGTGACAAAATAAACATTGACTGTTACGATCGTACAGCTTTCGCGGACAAATAATTGCGAATTAAAAGAATTTCACCATGGGGACCATACCTTTTTCACAGACGTATCCTGCTATGGTGATCCCAAGGCCGTAAATGTCCTTCTTAAGCTCAACGGTGAAACGCTCCATTTCCGGCAGTGAATTAACGTCGATGGTGGCGTCCATGGTGAGCACCGGGAGGTCGGGAATCTGCGTTTGGGCCGGCGGTATGACTGGCATCGTTCCAATTGGCATAGGGTTCCGCACCACGTCCATGATGAGACTGGGTCTCGCCTGCGAGAAGTAACAGAATTCTTGGAGTCGTGGCGGCAGGACACGCGCAGAACGTCCACGACAAAGTCATTTCTCTCTCTACCCCCGCAAAAATGAAAAGAAAATCGTGCACTGTCGCAATGCGATAGGAAATGCTAATCGCCCGTGTATCTTGGCGCACGCTTTTCTGCATTTCGATGTCGGATTTATAACGCCATGGTCAACCAAGCCCGCGGACGAAAGACAAGCTGAAGAACTTACAACTCGGAGACATGGTTCGTAATGCCCCCTAAGATGAGCAAATACTATTCAAGAGTGCTCGTACAATTTTGTAATGTTTCAGTGTTTCGCTATTGACATTCAGTTGATTTACTAGACGTATGAAAGACTTACTGACTGACCAGTTCTAGCATAAATTGTAAATTGTAATGCTCAACTGTTCTTATATACCGATCAAATGAAATCTATTTCCTGCTATTCACAAAAGTTTCTTTGACAGCAAATATTCCTTTGACAGCAACCATCGCACTACAGTAATAAAGCAACTCCTAAACGTTCTGCCAGGGTTTACTAACACAATTTTTGTTTCTTATCGCATCGTGATACCGATATTAACAACAAAACGAGAAAAAATGACAACATAACTTGCATTTCTCCGTATTCGTTTCCCTGGTACATTAAATCTCGGAACAAATGGTATAATGGGAAAAATCCAATGTAGAATGTCTAGTGAATGAAGAAGGAATGCTGCGGTAGAGCAGACTCACGTGCAACTCCATATCGGACTCCTGGGAGTACATGTATCCATTGTCGTAGCTGGAGTCACCCTGGACGTGACGTATGTTGTACGTTTCCGGCACGCTGTGGACCAAATGCCTGTCGAGCTCGTCCGGATCGCCGAGAATTTTCGTCGGGACGATCGGTGCGTGGCTCCCGAGAGCCTAGAAAGCATAACATTATCTCCCCATTATTGAATATTCAAAATCACCAAGAATTATTTTACGTTCTTTCTCGTAATTATCGAAAACTATCTGTCAGTTTAATATATTAATAGTAAAACGTTCCTGCGTGAATGACGTTCTAGTACTATTTTTTATGATATGTCTATTATTATTAATGTGAGTGGATATTACATGGATCAATGGTGCCCACCTATTATCGTTTATCGCTGTGTTTTTGGAATATTCTTATCGACATACGATGATGTCGAAATATTTAAAAAAGAATATTCAAGTCCATTACGTGTTCTTTTCATTTATACTCATTCGAAGTTCCGTCATAGTTTAATAGAGGTCAGTAAATATTTAGATCGCTAACGGACCAAGGGAACGATATTCTGATTAAGTAAACGGATTTTACGGAAATTCAGGAGCAGCGATTTTCATGCTCGTTAGCAAAAGTTGAAGCGGAAAACTTTCATGTATATACTTTGGCCGAACTTTCGGCATAACGTAACCATCCGTAGACGGTAGAAAACGTCTGGTACATTATTCATGCTTTTAGATTTATACCATCCATTGCATACATATGTGTTTGAGGAAGTTTAGATATAGTCCTTGTTTTGATTCTTCGTCTATTTCATTCAATTTTCTTCATTCAACAATTTTTGAATGTCCCTATATACTCTGTTTTCTTATCCGACCCTTCGCTAAATCTCTTTGCTCGCTTTTGCTCGATGCGCTTCTTCCTCATACTCGGGAAAGTGCTTTCTCTTTCTGTCATCCGAAGTAGTGTCTCTCATGGCGTGTACACGTTACGCACGGATGCACCAAACCAGATCCACCTCGACGGTCGCGCGTTAATATTGATCCCGTTGCAGTTGCATCCAATTTATCGGTATGCGCATTTCAGAGCGGAACCCCGTACATTGGACAACAATGTTTCCAATCGTTGTATTCCGTAATCGAAGATCAAGGCGCAGAATGATGTCCGTTTAATTAAAACCGCAAATCACCTGTAACTGACAATCTACGCGAGCAACAGGTCACCCATCGAAATTCTTCCGAAATCCCGTTAAAGCGAACCCACCAATTTCAACTGCCCAATTTCAATGCCCTACCGTAAACATTAGTGTGATGCAGGCACTAAAAGATACGAAATTCTTCTGTATACCCAATAACTTTAACTCAGTCGAATTGAACGCAATGATAGTTCCTGATTCCGTTACCGCGCCTAATGGATCGTGGAACGACCGTTATGCAGAATTAATGCAATTCGACCTACGTTAATCCGTGGCAAATTATCCTGAAATCGCGGCTTTCTGCATCTTGTTACAATTTCCCGATGATCGTCGATTACGTCTCTGCGAACGTGAATGTTAAGTGGTGTGTAATAAAGTGTACAACGGCGGACGATTGCGCTGGAAATTCTATTGTAACAGGAAGAAGCGGGCGAGGAGGGCAGGGGTGATGATAATACCTGATAATCTGGCGAAGTAGGCTCCACGGGCCGTGCGACAACGAGGCGTACGTGAGTTCCAGATTGTCGAAGCACCGCGGCGACCTGCTCGCTTCCCATTCCCCGCAGGTTGACATCGCCGATCTGCAATATGTGGTCCCCGCTTTGTAGTCGATTGTCCTGCAACAAAAAGTACAACGGTCAGGCTAATCAAGCGCCTGTAATTAGATCAGTTGAAGGACACCGTTCAAAAGATTATTAATAACGTATCAACCAACATTTTTATTGAAATAAGATTTTCATCTTTTTGTGATATTTTTGACCAGTCAATTAATTTTTATTTTACTTATAGTTTGTTTGAGGTTCATTCGATAAACTATTTGAAAAAGTATAGGGGTCAGAAGAAAAAAGTTAATGATGATTGCCGTACTCAGAATCTATGAGTTTGTTATCAAGCAAACTGAACGTCATTTGGGAAAGTCAGTTTTGAAATAATGCACTTATGACGTGATATACTCCTTCACTTTATAATTAGTTTTGCGTCGTACGTAGAAAATTGGGGACGTTATTGAAAACTGATCTAGTCATTATACAACTTAAATTGTTGCAAATGTCATTAAAAACCTATTGTAATAGTTTAGGCTTGATAATTCCTATGAAAATTTGCTGTCTTCGTTCAATGCACTTTGATTATCCTTTATTTTTAATTGTTTCAGGACTATTAACTAAGTGTCACAACAAAAATTGATAAATAAATTATATCATTTACTAACCGAACCTCTTTCACTCATTTACAAAGTTTTAATTCTTTTTTCATAACACTTAGCGCAGTTGTTATTTGACATATTTACAAATCAATGGAAATTGTGATGAAAACAATAAAGTTGAACTTACGCGATCGGCAACGCCTCCCGGAAGGATCGTCTTAACGACAACGCCGGTGCTGCGTCCACCGATGATGCCGAATCCAAGTCCGCTACCATCGTTAATCAGATTTATCACTTCTACCTGAGCCCATTCCGTGTTCAGCTGTGAATCAAACGCCAGAGTTACTTCCCCGGTGGCTTGCAGACAAAATAGAACATTACGAAGTCTGGATTAAACGATAACAAAGAGAAACAAGGATTAATAATGCCTGAAATTTATTATTCTTGACTCATGTGTTCGCTTGAAAATATACATGAAAGTTTCCAAAACAATGAAGGAAATGAGAATTTAAATTCCAATGGAAGATTACACTATTATAAAGTAATGGGAAAAGAATAAAGAAAAATTTATAGGTATTGAAAGGTAGTCGAATCGTCATTTGCTATTTCTGGCCTGAAAGGAATACGTTTCCTACATTTTCAATGGTACACTAAGCTGTGCCAATGCATTAACGAAGGAAAAGGGGGAAAAGGAGAAAAGTTCCGAACGCTCTTGCAGACTAGTGGACGATAAATTGGCACGAATGAAAGAGAGGATCGAATCGTAGAAGCTATCTTTTCATTTCCCGAATGACGACAAACGAGGCTGACAAATCTATTTGCAGGCATCTCTAGGGATGATACAATTTCCTTCGGTTGTCACGCTAGCTCCATTTGCACGAGGAGAAAGGCTTCTGTTTATGGAACTGATAAATGCAGGCCAATTAGGCGGACTATCGATCGTAGATTTTATCACGTTTCTCGCTCCGCGTTGTCACAAACATGTCTTTGACGTACGAGGACCCTCGATTGTTGAGACGACCAGCAACTCACAACATTCTCTCCTCGAGTGTTCGCGAAGAAAGGCAGACCAAGAGAATAGGCGCTTATTAGGCGCAGAATGAGGGTTTCGTCTAACCGCGGGCCAAAACGAGTCAGACAACCTACGGAATTCACCCCCGTCGGTTTCGTCAATCTTGAGAAATAAATTGCGGGCGACAAGTGTGGCAAGAAAGCAACTCGAGGGTCCAAAGTAGGGAGCAAACTACTGGCGGGAAATTTGTTAACGGCTTGCTGAAATTTACCCGTCAGTTATGATTTCCAAGTTGTCTTCCTGTGTCAACACAATTTTACAAGTTTACCCGGGGGGCAAAATCACATATCCATATTCACAAGCCTCTAAGAATAAACATTGCGCTCATACGAAATGCACCGAGTTGCAATATGTCTTACTAGATTAGCACGTTAATTAGAGCGGAAAATACGGTGCGATATTTACGAAATATTGCAATTTTAAACTCGGCAAAGTGCCACTATATATCCTGAAGAGTTCTAGAATTCGCGGCAATTAAAGTCAAACTCAAACACCGCAGTTATAACTCCCGTTTCTGCCCGTTTCTCGACACCCGGCACGGTCCTGGCACGATCAAAACAGATATACTAATTCAAACTTAATTAATATCTCACAAATTCTCAATATTCTACTGTGCAGCAATGCCCATCGGCCTGCTGTACCATAAACCGTATAAATAAATAGAAAAGTTTGATATAGTTTGCCACGAAAGTTGAATAGGACGAAACTCTTGCCAGGCGAGTAAAGTCGATTTTCTGCGGCTCGGGTAACTTTTAAAGTCGAATCACATTATACGACACGACACGGCACGGCACGGCACGGCACGACTCGGCACGGCACGACACGACACGGCACGACACGACACGACACGACATGACACTGCACGGCAAAGTACGACAAAATATTCTTGTATGGTATTCATCCTCTTTATCTTTTGCTACCGGCAAAGGACGTACCGATGCCACGCGAAAGATATATGAATTGATTTTTAATGAAGGAAGGACAGAAAGAGACTTACCACCATGTCAGAGCCACTCTTGGAGGCGTCGCTGACGGCCGAGGGGCTGCGTTCGACGACAAGGCCGCCGGGAACCGGCGTCGATGTCGGCGTTGGGGTGGGCGTCGGAGTCGGTGTTGCCGCCGAGGCGATGCTCGGTTGGCTTGTCCTCGACGTCGGGCCCTGATTGACAGCGGACGAGCCGGATACCGATTGCTCTTTGTCGGAGCCGGGCTGGTTCGTGCCGGACACCGCTGCTCCTCCGGCCGCTGGCGTGACCGCGCTGGACAATTCATCCGTCGGCAAAGAGCTCCCAATATCTGCGCAAAATTCCTTGCTCAAACGTACGGTAAACAGATTAGAATAGTAAAACTACACAAGCGGCAAGACTGACCCTTGATCATCCTTACAACAACAGTTTATAACTATGTGATAAGTGTTTGGCACTAAGGCGAATTTTAAATGTCCACTTTCGTCATTTAAGGGTTAAGGGAAGTGTTTAGAGGTACTAACTCTAATGACGTATAATAATAAATATCCAGTTGATTGTATTTTTTACCTTGGGTGCTTCTTGCAACGACTAACTCAACCAGACCGCGAGCTTTCTGAAGGATTGAGATCGCCTGCTCATGGGAGATGTTCGAGTCTAGAGGCTGTCCATCTATAGCCAATATCTGATCACCTTCTACCAATCGACCGTCGCTGTAACAAGAAGTATTCATCGGAATTGTTACGAGTTGCTACGGGGAATCTATGAAATACTTATTAGTTGTTAACCTTGTTAGCTCATAGCTACTCATTAGTAAGCTAGATTCTGTAGTAAACTTGAAGGAACGGTAAAAAATCAAACTTTGCAATCTTTTACATGAATATCTTTGCAATAATTCTTTGCTTCGTTGACGAAATGATAATCACATAACAATATTTAGCAACATCAGATTATCTGATCGTATCTAATTTTAATTACCACTATATCTGATTTGCTCCTTACGTAAAACATTACTTAAATGCCCCTGAATAATAAACTAATAATTATATCGTATAATGAAGGATGTTAAGAAAGTAATACAGCTAGTAGTATTCATATTCAGTTATTAATTACATATTGTGTGAAAAACAGTAAGTTAAAATAATGAACGGAGTTTCCTCATATTCCCTCACTTTTCCTGAAATGCTCTTCAAATTACGTGTGATGAATACACACATTTCCACAGTTAAACCTCCGATTGCTATTGACATATGCACTGCATGATGGAGTATTGCGATTCGGGTTTGGTATAACAAACAATAATCATGCCCTAATACTGCCGAACTAGTCCGAGACACGCTCTTGACCATTCAAAGTTCTGTTTGCTCCCGAGGATATTCCAATTCATTCCGATTTCGACGTTTCAGTTCGGACGAAATTGCATGAACTCATAACAGTTATTATGTGGTCACCTTCAACCGCTAAAGCAGTTGATAACGAGACTTCTCCTACATTAATTACTCACGTTTAAACGAAGAATTCTAGGAATGTTCGGGTCGAATAATTGCGGCATGCATTGTGTCAGAATCTTTCTCCACGGATGTCAAAATTTTACAATGAAAATAAGCAATTAAAAATTAAATAAAATTGCTAAACATTATTTAAAAAAAAATTGTTGCCAATACAATTTCGAATTTACTTTCCTTCAATTTCTTTATTTGCTTTGCCATCGAGAGCAGTTAATCGTGATTAAATGAAAATTTCTTCTCGATAGGAAAACAGTAATTGATAACAGCGAGATATTAGTTAGATGAATCTCGTAAACGTTACATGCAAAACATATTTTTCACCAACGGCTTATGGAATTAACGTACATCCCAGTTACAACGAACATTTCTACAGAACGTAACCGGAGATAAGTCAGCTACATTAAATAGAATGAAATTAAACCCAGACCGGACGCGGTTTTTGTAGTGGTTTTATTGTGTAAAAGCTTTGCGTTGTACTGCAATCGGGGACTTTCCCAAGTTCTTCTCCTTTTTTTCCGCGGGGAAAAGGAGCCAGTACTTCTCCTTCGTTTCTCCACGGACATTTTACTCCCCTTATTGTCGGTGGTATCGTTTTCCCTTGCGCCATTTACGGCCGCGGTCTCTTTACGAGACGAAGCGTAGAACACGTTCGGGAATTTACCGTGGGTTAATGCGAACGTGTCCTCGCTTTGGACCGGCATTTAGTGGCTCCGTGGGTACCTGCGTTTACACGATAATTCCCTGGCAAAAGCAAATTTCCGAGGGAAACGGGGCCGCAGTATACCGTCTCGCTAACAACCTCCTGCAAACGACGCGATCGTATTATCAATCGAAATTCCCTTACCCCACCGTCAGAATTTACATCACGCACTCGAGCCGCAACTAGGCGCGGTTACGTTATCAAGGAACCTCGTCACTATCCTGACTATTCAAAGTCATCCTTAAAAAGAACCACTGATAAATACTACCTCGACAATAAATACCATCAAAAGAGATTTATTGAAAAGAACTTGAATGGTACTTGTAACACGTCTCACTTTATATTATTTCTATTCTTTATGATGAAGAAATATTATGCTCACAAAGAACAATACCGACATAAAATGATTTATGTTCCAGTTATCTGCTTTTCTGCATTCTTCTTATCAATATATATCTCGTGCGCAAGTTCTCTAAGTTTTAATGTAAGTTGGTGTACGAGTTATTCTCGGTAAAGGAATCACAAACTCATATTTCCTTGGATGGTATTATCTCATAAATTATATAATCTCAAGGAAGGATTAACCGATTTCAATGAAATCTGATATGCAAATTGTGCTCCCCGAGCGCGCTTGAATCTCGTAGTTCGCCAGAAACCCAACGAACAGTTCCACACAATAGATATCCTGGAAGTAAGGAATATATTATTTCTCGAAGGAATGAGAAATAACGAATTCTTCGCTTCACCTACTTTAACGAATAAAAAATTCTCATAACATAAACGATGTTTCCCAACTATGGTGACGGAAAAATTACAAATTTATAACTAGATGTTTTTTAGTTTTGCTTTATTAGAGAGAATGAAGTTGATAGTTAATATATTATTAGTCCGGTAATCAATAAATTGATACGACAAAGTGATAAATTAGTATTCAATCTATGTCTGACGAAACAAGAAATCTGTAAAAGGATCAATGAACCCTTATGCCTTACAGAAGATTAATAACATAAGACCCTTTGGTACGGCGCTTTGGGTCGTACGGATTTTCAATATCGATCAAGTATTAAAGAAATATGAGTCCGGTGTGATCAGCGTCGCGTCATTCCTGACAGTTTGTTTTTATAGGAGCCTGGCTAATTGATTTCGCGTGATTAATGACGAGGACGGGGACGACCGGGAGGTCTTCCGGGAGATGCGAACTTGGCTAATTAAGTTTTCGGGACACAAACGAAATGTTAATAAGATCTGCTTCAATTCCAGGGGCGTTCGGTCTGCCAGCCCTTCGGTTCGGGCACATTATATTGTCCCGTCACGTCGGTAATCCGCGGACGTCGTATCTCCGGCGACGCAACAGTCATTCACCGGCTAAAATAAGAACGTTCCTTTTGATGCTATGTTTGCGGAGAATACCCGAGGGAGGCTACCCTCCGAGGGGGGAATGGTTTCACCAAAAAACCAGGCCAGATGTGAGGGAAGCTCGAGAGGAAAAGACAAAGATAAGAGGCAAGGGAAGCAAAGGTGATGAGGAACTCGAATCAGACAATAATCAATAACAGCGGGGGAAAGGGAAGAGGAAAAGCCATTACGGATTCTAACGATTACTTCAAGACTTCTCGCGAACCGACTGACGTCGGGAAGATATTGCAATTATTCCATACCGCGTCGAGTAACTTCGCTAATACGAACCGTGGGTATAGAACTTCCGATACTTTTATGTCTATAACTTTATGCCGGTTCTCTTGTTTCGTAGAAAACATCTCCCACTGGCAGGTCGGTACTTTTTATGCTTATTATCCTGTTCTCGTGTAACGTGCCGGAGAAAAAACTATGAAGGGCGCTAAATTAACGGCGAAAGAAAGCAATATTGTGTAATTAATTCAAGGTACTAACAGGCATTATTAGCACTGGTATGAGAAATAGTAGAAAATACCCGTGATATCGGGCAAAGAGAAGTACGTTGTGCGAAGAAAGAAGAGCAGGAAAGTAGGAATTATTTTCCACTTTCAGGGACTTAGGTAGGCCGGGAAAGCACTTTGAAGGGCGCGAAATTAATGACAAATGACAGCAATATAATTAATTCAAAGCAGTAACACGAATTACTCGCAGTGGTATGAGGAGTAGTAGAAAATACCGTGATATCGGGCAAAGGGAGGTACGTTGTGCGGAGAAAGAAGAGCAGGAAGATTGGTAGGCTGTGAAAGACGAAGGAGAGGGGAGGAGGGGTGAAGAGCACGAGCCGGCGGCTCGGTCTTCGTAAATTATGAATGCGAGGAATATTGCTGGATCCAGGGGGCGAGGGTGTGTGGGGGGGCGTGTGTAGCGCGTCAGCAACAGCCCGACTGGATTACTTCCAGAGCTTAGCCCGCACACCTCGAAAGGACGTGGCAGTCGAGGCCGAGGTGAAAGTGCTACAAAAGGGATTCAAGGAGACCCACCACCCACACGGGAGCCGCTTTAAAGCACGAAAACCTGGCCGTCCGCTAAACCCGCCCCTCGCCGCCGACCAGATCCACGTCGTTTAAACTTATCAAGAAAAACCGAGGAAACGCCCGAACCTTCACCGAGAAGATCCCGTCATTTAAACTCGCTTGGAAACACAAGAACTCACGATCGTCAGCTCGGAACCGTCTAAGAATTGTCTTAAAAAGATGCTAAATTGTCGTCACAGGGCTTAGTTGGCAATGTCTCGAGAAAAATTAAACATGTAGTATTTTTCGTTCAGTAGGTCGTTTTCTATGAAAGTTATTTCGCAGCAGATATACTTATGACGTTAAAATAATGAAAATGCTAGTGTTGCTATCTTTTTCGTTACGTAACATTTTTCCAGTGAGAGAAGTTGTCCTCCAACAACGTCTGATAAAGTCTAATATTCCTAACTGTCAATTTGTCACAAAAAATATTTTTGACAAGAAATGCAACTAATAGGCAACTGTTTCTGAGCTGCTAGGAAGACGACGAAAAATAATATTGGGACGTTTTACGCTGTCAAGGAAACCAGATTGCACGGACAGACGCGATAAGGATTTGCCAGTATATAAAGCTGTCGCAGTAAAGGAGATCGTGCTAACCGAGCCATGAAGAATATTGGAACATTTGAATCTGTCGAGAAGGCGGGATTACACGCGCAGAAGGTGGCCCATTATTTAACCCTGTCAAGAGGGCCGAAATTGCACGAGCGCGTAGATCCTAGCAGCCACATCAGCTGCCAAGACAAACGGGAATACGCTGATAGTCATAGAAGGGAATCGACCTCTTAAACCTGTCGTTGGAGACGGTATTCCGCGTACGGCCATGAAAAAAGATAAATCCCAGCAGCTACGTAAACCTGTCGAGAGGGTAGATACTACACAGACGCGCGCCGAAAATTCCGGAACGCTCTGATGTCTGAAAATAGAAAAAAAATCCCCGGGCAAGTATTTTCGCCGAAATTCCACGACAATACATACCTGCGCAGCAATTTTTATGCTCTACTTCCGCCAAATCCTTTTAATATTTAAACGCCGACAGTTAATACCGATTTAACGCATCGATTCTTGTAACAATGCAGGATACGTTTCGTGTCGAAATCCATTGCGCAACATTTTCAACATTTTTCAATCAAATGGTATTGGTCGAAAATTTTGCCCCAATCAATGCCAATTTAAATTGTTACTTCATCCTTTGGTATTAATTAAAATATCAAGTCTGTGTACGTTAATTTTAGAACGATGCTTATATGATGTTTTGTGAGTCTGAAAAGTGTTCCATATTTGTCGCAGGGACTTTATCGATTTCCTTGGTCATGCTACTGGAAAATATCTAGAATAGCGATATTTTATTCCGCCCTGTATGCAATAGCGAGCAGATGCAACGTAAGTATTCGTGATTCTATGTACCGCATGTATTTATGCATCGGTGATTTTATGGTATTGTATTAGGAACGTTCGACAGCGGTGCAGGCAGGCAGTTTATATTTCCGTGATTGACCTTTCTTCCGGCCATTGTTTCCACCTATTTTCCCCGGTAATATTGAAACGGGACTCGTGAAAAGCCATTAAAATCTCCGGCTGAAGCGCAGAAACGCAAAACCGATCCGAAATAGAACGTGCCAGTATCGGACGCGTAAATATGTCGAAAACCGGTGATCAACGTCGAATTTCGCAACTTGGATAAACCGTTGTAACAACGAAACTATTCCACGTCTCCGCGTATGCTCGTGTACAAATGAACCAAACTCGTAAAATCAATCAACTGCATTAGCGGCTGCTTTCAGTCAGGCCAAGGGGAAACGGAATAATTGATGAAGGTATATAAATAATTTTATCACACGAAAAAGGTACTCGAGATTCTCGAAAATTCGGCAATGAAAGCAGAACGTTTGGATCGCGTGAGAAACAAGTCTTCGGGTTCAAACTTTCTTGTAATACATAAATATTGCGTGTTAGATATTTTACTACATCCCCTAAAGGCAACAAAATTGTAGTTGTAAAAATTTAAATGTGTATCAGTCCTAGACTATTTTCTAAACGACTTCACAAAACGCAATGTTGTATCATTCGTAATAACAAACCAGTGGAAGTTAGAAAAGGATCCTAAATTCAAATGAAAATTTATTATTTGTTTAATTATGCTTTGGTGTAACGATTTTAGAAAAACTATATATCATAAATATGAAACATTTTTTACTGGTGTCTTTCTTAATTTCTGATGTATTAAAGTATTATATAGTGATAAAAAATTGATTTTACTCGCGCGTGAAGCAAAAACAGGTGCATTTACGATCTATTAAAATCTAAGCCAACATATAATACCAGCAGGTCATAATCTTGCCAGTGCCGATAGTCGGTTCATGATTTACGAACTTGTTGTTGCGAACATCAATCACTGTCGTGCGAAGTATATTTCCTTTACCTGTCCACAAGTGTAATATACGATTCTGCTGGTACGTGACAGTAAAATACCGTTAAATTATGGTAATCTTAAGAACGTATTAAAAATATGGAGACCAAGGTGTGCAGCTGAGTGCTGGCCATGTTAGACAATTTAACGTTCAGAAAAGGAATAACTTCGAGATCCTTGAATCCATAATGGAAGGCCATTTTGGATTCCCCAAATGTATGGTTTTAATTTGTGACATAATACGAAAAAACATATATGATTCGAAAGGTTGACTTTACATTTTTAAGTAAACTCGCAATATGTCACCATTCGAAATTAACGAGAAAGGCGATTTTAATGTTACCGAATTCATGAAATATTGGATAACAGAAATAGAGAAATATATAGAAGAAAAATCGACACTTCCTGGACTGGCGGAAGTTTTGAATAATAGTTTATATAATAATTTCCAGTCCTACGGCTTAGAATCAGACAATCTTCACATTGTTACTATTATTTTTATAGAAATGTTTCTTCATGGATTGGCGAAAATTTTCAATAATCCCACGACTTAGAATCAATCCTTACACTGTTGCTATTGCTATTAGAAGTATTCCGTGTATTTTAACATTCGCACAGATGTCCCATTCGATTAGGCATGCTTTCTAGAACTCGTCAAAGGTCAACGATGCATACGCCTTTAAAAAAAATGTAAGTCACGAGAGGTTCGGAGTTGAAGGGTTGAGAGAGGTAAGAGCGTTGCGTGCGAAGGAGGAAGAGGAGGAGGAGAAAAGAATGAGACGTGGGGAAAGATAAAAAAGGAGGCGGGGGGGGGGAAGAAAGAGAGGGAAAGAGGCGATGTTTCCCGGGGCGGTGACGACGCCCCGTTCGATATTCCGGACGTGTGATTCATCATCGCTCAGAATTTCATTCGACGGCATAATGTTTTTGCGCTTACAGCCGGGCCGCACGGAATCAACTTCTCCTGCGGCCAAGGAAAACCACCGTTTTCCGCGCTACTCCTTTTTCTCTCATTTCCACCCTCCCTGCCTCCCCCTTCCCGGCAGGTCTTCTCGGGCCGTGAAAAGCGCCGTTTCAACGGGCCGTCGGCACGATCGAATAAATCTAAAAGGAAGGACTACAGAGTCCATCGGCAGAATCAGCGGGGAACAATTGGATTTTATTTCGCTTTCAATGCGAACAAATGGCGATTCAATTAAACCAGCAAGGCGATATCGCTGTTTGCTCACCGTAAGCAAGATTGAAGGAGAGGAATTACCGGAATTCACCTGCGAATATTTCCAATAAGATTTCACGTAATTTGCCCATCTAATTTATCGCGCTCCTTTGTATGCCTCGCATAGCCATTGCATGGATAATCCGCAGGTTACGCGAATAAATGAATGTTGAATAACTTAGGACTGAAACAACGTTTACCAAAAGAATGCCTCGATGGAATAACGTACAAGAATCTGTCCGAATGAGTAAGTCCTAAATGCATATTTATGAATATTTTTCAATCCATTGGAACTGAGGTAGAGACAAAACGTCGAGCTGGGCGCTGATAGCATTGTTTGACATTGTTTTTTTAAGTTATTCGTCGGTTTCAAAGAGATAATGCTACGGAAGATAAAACCGACGGTGAACGTTGAGTGCGGTGTTTGAGGGTTTATACACGTCGACGTGGACGTAAAGGGCGACCCTTCACGGGGGATGATGTAATCTGATGACAATGTTTTTGCATGTGCCTACACAGTTGGTCTTGTGCACATACGGCACGGATTACCACGGTTCTACACCAATCCCTCTTCGGTTCGAATCAATAACGAACCTCTTCTCCTCCTTTCCTCGCCATTTCTGTCATTCATACGGTCCATTTTCAACTGTCCTTGTTTTAACTGAGCTTCAAATGATTTCTGCTTAAAACGCAGCTATGCCACGATAAGTCTTAAGTCGCATTCTCGCCCCTTTTTCAATTACGTGCAATATCAAGGAAATTTAAAATTACTTCTAGGAAACGTTGGAAACGCTGGATTAAAAGGCATATTAAACAAAGCGTGTAATGAATACTACGCAAGCTGGTCCGTAATTCGTAGTACAACCGAAAAGAGGTTAATCCTGCATGAAAAATACGCGAAAAATGTAGAACAAAACTTTTGGAAAATCGGCTCTAAAAATTAGTCGAGTAGTTAAGCGAATCTGGATGCAGACGACTATTTACTTTTCTGTTTACAGGGACCGATGTGTACCTTAACATGCTGTATGTAAATTAAAATGAGTCACGATATTGACTTCTGGCGATTTCTTTTGATTGTTTTAAAAATTTTTGGAAAACTTGCCTACCCTGCTGTACGCCAAATTGTGTTTTTTCATTAGATTGTCCTGTGCTTTATCAAGACGGATTCGAATTTATAATGTTTCGAAGGCCAACGTAATCCCTTCCTTCAGATCCACAAAATTAATGATGTCTTCGGAGTACACGACTGCTTTGATATAACCCCGTAGAAGTCTAAAGTTTAAAATACGTCAAGTCGTGATATCGTGAACACATAGAACAGCAAATATCGGTCGGAATCCAAATCCGCTCAACGTCGTCTTAATTCAGTGCACGCGTACTCAACTGATTTTTAAAGACGATTTTCTCAGAAACAAAGCTATCTAGGAAAGAATTGTACTCTACATTTTTTACTTATATTTTTATAAAGTCGTTCAAGAAATAATTATGATACTCTATGTCTTTATATCAGCCAACGACTTGTCTGTTCAGAAATTTTGTAAATATTCTTCTTTGCAACAAAGCATGTTCAAGAAGATTTTGTCAGAATTATTTACATGAGTTTCTTCTTACCAATTGGTCCACAATTATAGGACTGTGACAACGCTGTACAACTTTATCTTAGAGGTAAATGGAGTTCTTCCTTTTCCCTGTAATGCTTCATTCTACTGCTGTCTTTCATACTTCACCCTTCTTGCTTCTTTGTTCGAGAAGTTTTGTACTGAGCCAGTCAGATAAGATGAGTTCAGTGTATAAGTTGAAATTCTTCCCGAAATATTTGTTGCATAGAAATTTAAATGTAATCCATTCAGGTCGGCTGATTTATTCAAACGAATTTCAAAATAGCAATGTTATGCGCATGTAAATTGCCAAATATCCATTTTCTCCAGTGTGCTTATAACGATTTGCGACTATCGACCATCGAAAGGTGAAGTATTATCGTTTCTATTTCGAAAATACCTAATAGCCCAACAGGATAGTGTGTCCCGTGGCGGGGGGAACTCTTCATCGTGAAGTTTTATGCGCCAAGAAAAATGGTCCATAGATGTGTAACACATGGCACCATAAAACTCAAAAAAACTCGGACAAAATAAGGTTACACGTGTTCAATAAAATCGCTGTTCTAAACGGCTACCATTTTCTCCTTTCCTAAACATAAACTGCTATATATTGTTGGTTAAGAAAACCATTAAAAAGGAATTATCCTCTCAAAATCATTGCAAAATGACTTATCAAGAATATCATTAACAATATCAAAGAAAATTTACCGTATTTTAAATATTTACTCAAATACAGAACATCGAAATCCCAATATTTTATTTGAAAAAGGAACCAAACGTATAGGAAAGTTAATGAAAGTAAATAAAGGAGATATGTTTCATTCGATTTTTTTTATATAAAATGGTATCGATGAATTTTTCAGTGAAGTTTCCGATATGATACATCGATTTGGTTCTGTCTGGGCTGACTTTTCCTTCGCCACGAACCGACCAAAGTCTACATGGGATACGTTATATCAGCGATGTCTCCCGAGGCCCTATAAATTGATCAGCGGCTCGACGACCACCATCGACGATAGAGCCATATCCCTGGCCCCTTCTCTCCTTTCAACCAGCGATTCTAACTTCTTTATTTCCGATACCTTTCACGGTTCTCGAAATTTTCAAAGACCCCCGTGTTTATTAGCATTAACGTAAGTCTCGTGTAAATGGCATATTAAATCTGACAAATATGATATACATATTAAATATTTATTTTGGCTGTAACTTTAATTGTCCTTTTGCGCTCACAGAGGAATCAGTTGGAACGTTAAAATTCACCGGTAATTAAATTCTTTCATTCCTCTTATTTAGCGGGAATTCAAGGAGGTCAAGTATCGCCGGCGAATTGAAGAGAAGTTTTTCCCCGTTTGGCCGATATAAAAAGGCACGGTCCATTGCATTAAAATTCGGTGAATTTATACGCAAGTACCTCGAGTACAGGTCTTGTAATCGTTTCTTGTGAACAGAGAAATTCGAGAAGAGAGGCGAATCGATGGGCAAGGATATTTTCATTGGACCGTGGGCCTGCCGTGCATAACTGCACCCTCGTAAATCATTCCTCGGGAAAATTGATTTGCCGCCAAATAGTCGTGCAACGTGCTCGTCCGTTGCCGGTCGCCATTCAACGGCAATATTTCTTTCGTCATTGGCGATACAGCCGAAAAGAATTACGTTCCGCGGGGAAAATATGCTTGGCCGTATTTTTTTCATCGATTCCTATCCCGCTCGTATCGATTTTTCCCTCGTTAATAGAACCATCGTGCTTACGAGTCTTTCTAACAAAACAGCCGGCAGAACGCGAGCGCGGAGATAAAACACGTACAGGTAACCAAGTACCGACGGCAAGTCCGTGGTTATCATTTTCCCATTTCTCCGCGGAAATCAAGATTAATGCATATACCGCGGAATACGGCGTACAGGGAGGATCCGATGAGACCGCGAGATGTGCCGTAAAAATGTCCCGCTGCGTCTGTCGAATATCAGCTCGACGTTCTCTGCGCCATCAGTTCCCCCTGCTCTTTAATCCACCGAACAAACAGCTACGTTGTTGATAAAACAATCCCCATGCAACTGTTATCTGTGTTATTTTGAAACAGCCAAACGAGCACATCGATATTGATGTGGGAAAACTCATTGCAACAAGGTTTAATTAGAATAAATGGCGGCGAAATTACTCTTTCCGTTATTACCCTCAATACAATTTTTCAAATTTTTGCTGCATCATCTTAGCGGTGCGGAAAATTATAGGTAAATGTTTCGGAATGTATGTTACGGAAATTAGTATTGAAATATGCAATTATTCTACATGTCACTATGGTACTCATATTTCAATGTTAGTTGGGAAAGAATATTACAAAATCACTGTTACAAACAATGCATCCAATTCAAAGAGTGCTTCTGGTGATATGTTTTTCGTTCGTCGAACAAACAGGTTTATTGTTGATAAATTAATCCCCGTGCAACCGTTATCTGTTATTTTGAATCAGCGAAATGAGCACATCGAGATCGACATGAAAAACTCATTGCAGCAACGTTTAATTAGAAATTTCTCCGTTTAAATAGGAACGAAATTACACATTCCGTTATTACTGTTAATACAATTTTTGAAATTTTACTGCATTATCCTAGTAGCGCATAAAATTACAGGTAAAAGTTTCAGAATTTATGTTTCGAGATTTAATATTGAAACACGCAATTATCCTACACGTATTTAGTGTATTTAAATATTCGGGGTGGGGGTACGAATATAACAAAATCATCATCATAAATGGTGGATTGAATTTAAGAATTGCTTTTAGCGCAACATTTTTAGGCTCTACGTCAGGGAGATATCGTTAGGAGTATTTCTAGATGAGTAATGCGTGCGGTTGTGCATGTGTGTGCGCCTATCCAAAATTCCAGGCGAACCGCTTGATGGATTTGGCCGCTTCTCAGGAGGTTACGTATAAGCCAAACTTCTGCTCGTAAACTCGAAGATTGATCGCCGGGCTCGTTCTCGGCGGCAGTTAATAAATTAGGAGCAAAGAAATTAATTAAACTTCAGACGATCGCCATCTTCAGGAGAACGCTCAAATCTTCAGCCACCATTCGCGCCTCGCAGACGAAACTCACCGAAAACTGCAAGTTAATAACAAGGAGAGGCTGGGCCAGCTCGTAAAACGTGGCAGGAATCCACGAGAAAAAGTTTCTCCGAACTTGCGAACATACACTTCGACAGACTTGTATATACGTTATATATACAATACGTCTAGAGAGTTAACTGAAAGACTCAGGAAAAATCACAACGGTGTGGAAACGGTACATAAATAGCAATCCTGTACTTCGATGAAAATATCGAAAAAAAATTCGGACGAAAATCGTTATTACATACAGAAGTAAATAACAAATTTTGTTTATGTAAAGAAACGTGAAAAAGGAGAACTACAACATGTTTGATTAAATGAAAAAACATTCAACTTTTTCATTACTGATGCGACAACGTTTTCATTTACGGCAAAGTTTACAAAATGTCGAGACGGTTTACCTATGACACAATATCATGTGGCAACTAATAAAAACAGTAAAGCCCTTTTACTAGCGGTGTATTGTGTTTCACGGTACGAAACAAGATTAATTCGTTTCACTCGTTTCATTACTGCAAAGTTCCTTACGCGCGGGAGTAGACTGAAGCGAACAACAAAGCCCATTTGTAAGTGAAAATTGGGCGCGGCCTGTATACCCAATGAAAGTATGCTAAAATGGAAGTTTTAGTAGTGTCAATCAAAAGTTTTCATCAGCGTCATTCCACGGTTATGACCAACAGTAGTTATGTGCCTGAGAATGTTCAACGAGATAACACATTTTACGAAGTCGTTTCGACGATTTCGCGCGAAAGACGAATTCCACGCATCGATGCTTCCGGCTCAAAGGGGGAACTTTGTGATCGTTAAAAATTTTTATACGTCATCGCGAGGCTCATCAGCTCTTTTGACACTAAATACACACGGTCAAAGGGGCGCCTGAAAATGCGGGCAATGTCGTTAAAAGCAGGATCAAAAAATTACAGTCAGTGAGGGAAATAAGTCTTCGTAAATAGGCCTTCGCGTTCTCCGTAAATTTGGTGGTTGCTGGTTTTCATGGAAATTCACGCACCCGGTGGATTTATCGTTATCGGCCGGGTTATCGCGTTTCACCGTTAAATTTCCGCACGGAAATAAAGATCGATGCTGCTTTATATCGTCAGCTGTCGAGCGCGCACCTGTCAAAAGGTTTTACCATACGTCCGTCAGGCGGGCAGATCAATTTTTCAAGGTCCAAAGTATCCCTTCCGCCCGAACAAACGTCGCTTTCGGTATACTTCGCTAACCTCTGCTACATCGTCAAACATATATTTTATTACGTAGTCGCTTCGCTGCGATTACGAGTTAATGCAATCCGGCTCTTTGTTGCACGGGCCAGTCCAGTCGTAAATTATGTTTCCATGGTAAATAAGAAGGCCGAGGATGAGCCGTGCTCAGCTCCACCGGTCTCTTAATCTCTCGCTTTGATCCTTGTACGGGGATAACCCGTGCAAATGGAACAACATGAAATAAGCCACCGGGGAAATAGAATTACTAAAAGAAAGAAGGCAACAAAGGAACAGAAGACGGCCAACACGGGCGATGCGTTCATTAATTCTTACGAGTTTTTTTCCTCCGACGAAAAGAATTTGAAAAAAAAAATGTTAGCTCTGCAGAGTGACACGGTGAAGACCGTAAATAGCATGTTTAAGGTGAGACAGTTTGCTGGATAAACGGACGAGCACAATTACGAAAACAATGACCGTCGACGGAGACGAAGTAATTATAGTTTGACAAATAAATCGGAGGCTTATTATCGGACGGTGTAATGCCGGTGAATGCAGTGCCAGGGAGGTCGACTGTCGAGCGAAATAAACTCGTAGGCGTTCGATTAAACTTCCTCGGAATTCAGTGAAGTCCGGATTTCAACGGCGTAATGAAAGAAGCTTTATCCACTACGCGTGAGAAGATTCGGCGGGAGAACGAATCTTCGGGACGATTTTCCGGGACCTTCGTTTACTCGCAGATAAGTGCCATTATTCCGCCACGAGGCACGAAATTTTTTTCACTGGGAAAACTCCGTGGAAATGCGTTCGCTGAGGACCGTCCTGAGCGTTTAGCTGGCCATTTTTTGAGCTTCATAATAAAAAAAGAAGTTAGGGATATAAAGTTTACGAGAGGATAGGGCATTTGTTCCCGGCGAATCGGAGTACCCCATCCAAGGCCAGGGGAAGTGTAAAGATTCTGCGGGAGGGAGGCAGGCTGACCGCAGGGGGGGGGGAGTAAAAAGACGTAAGACCCGGTGGAAATTTTCACGAGTGACGGGTGTTCGAGAGGTTCATGAGTTTCCGAGTTGGACGAACAGGAGGAGGAGGAGGAGAAGGAGGACGGAGAGGGGAGGAAGGAAGTTGGGAAAACTCGAATGCGCGGCGAGGGGGTAGACGAGGAGGCCAAGTAGAATGCGGGGTGGAGGGAAAGGTTTGGCCGAGCGCACGGAGGAGAAGCGAAGAGAAGTTCCTCGTATAGTTGCCCCGGTGAGGCGTGCCAGCGTGTGTGGGTATATCGATCTCCGAGTCGTGGGAGCGCGGAAAATTATATTTGCAATGGTGAAGCGAGGGCCAGGCAGAACGGGAAAGACCCTTCCAGCCGGTAGCCCAGTATCGAAGCCACGGATTTAGCAACACGCCGTTTCGCTGACTCCAAATCGACCAGCTTTGTCATCCATCTTCGCCGCTTTCCTTCTCCTCTTCCTTGTCGCCTCGGTTCCAACTTGCAACCGAAGGTTCGTGCACAGGTCCTACGTACCAAAACCCATCTCAGTCCGGCGTGTATAAAGGCGGCGAAAAAATATTTTCCTCTTTTCACCTCGAGGACCTTCTTATTGCCCGTCCTCCGGCGCGAGAAATTTATTCGATTCACGCCGGGGGACAAATTTTCAGTCGACCGCATTCTCACTGTTTTAGTGGAACCCGAGGGGGAATACTAATGCACTTTTTCCGGGCTCCAACAAATCAATAGAACGTACGAAATTGCAAAGGACTTAAGAACCATTTGCATCCGCAATTAATGCAATAACATTCAACACGAAATCGTAAAACTTTGTCCTGCTGGAGTTCATGTGCAATTTCTATCACAGGAAATTCTAGAGATTCAAAGAACAAACTCATATCAACGTGAGATTCTTCGGAGTTTGCATCTGTCCGTACTTTTTCCCAAGGCGAGCGATAAACGTGAGGCATGCTTAGGCCCTGGTTTCCAGTGAAGGTGTGGGTAACGTTCGCCGTTAAAGTGTACCGTAGGGGCCGGCGACTATCAGTTGGCCGACTACGACATTATATCACGGCGGTTCCTGTCAATTCCAAATAACCGCAGGAGAAACGTCTGCACGATGTAGCGAGGTAAACGGGCCACGGAGGTCAGCGGACAGGGAGATCGGTGGGAGGGAGGGGGTGGGTTAGAGTGCGGGGGGGGGAGAGGGTAGTCGAGTAGACGAGAGGTTGCGCAACGACCGCCCTTCGGCAATCGAGTACGGGAAAATTGTGCGCTCTGGCGAAGATGAATGCACCGCTTTACGCAATCACCGCGTCCCACCGACTACTCATAATTGCGCTACGAGACATCGCACCGATGGATATTACGATTTACCACTCGAACCGCTCGCTCTTTTTCCGCCACTAAACTTCCCGGTCTCCGCGATTCCCATTACAAATGTTCCCACCTGCGAACCCATTATTATCCACTCGACGACACGGCTCGGAAGACGGTTACTGACATGGAAAAAACAGCGTTTCTCTCTGTCGGAAAATACACAGCTCATTTGTATCGCTACCGGATGCCTTTCTGTGAGATTCAACCGAGTTCGCAGGAATTGGACAAATTATTGTGAAATTTCTAAGGGATCAGGGAACTGTCTGCGAACAGGGACACTACTTAGGAATGTTGCGAAAAATCGGATTTCTTTGTGAAAAATTTTCTTCTACCATTTCGTATGTTAATTGACGCGACGAAATATGCACATCGCGTGGGTAGCAAATTGTTATTGAAATTTTAAACGAATCCTGCGGGTTAAGGTTTAATGATGACAAAGCACCGAAGCACGGTAATATCGGTAATACGTGGTAGGGTAGAAATTGCGTTCGATTATCGATTGTATTCCTTTTTCCTCGTTTCTGGCAGGAGATCGATCGTAGCTACGTCCCGGCGAGTTACGTTGGAGAGAATATCGACCCCGTCTGAGTAGGTATAAAGCGATGCTTACGCGCGACACTGTATGCGACCGACTTCTCCCCCGACCCTGCCATTAAGATTTTAGTAGGTAGACGCAGAGACTTCGTCTTATCAAGGAAACGTTTAAAGCCCTGTCCACATTAACATACATTTGCCGGCAAAGGAATTACACAAAGGTTCCTTCGCCTTAGCTCGTGATAAAAGCTTTGGGAATTTGTCTCTATGTTTTCTTAACACACGACACACTGTACAAGCAGAATCAAGAGAATGTCAGTAATCGGTACTGGATTCAATGATTCTCAGAATAATCTTTGCTCGTACACATCTTTTTCGCATTGCTATTTGTTTACGGGCAAATGTGCGCAATTGCGCATGGAGTCTATGGACTTTCACGTTTCCGGGTTTGGCAGTAACCGTCGCGAAGGATGTTGAAAATCGGGACTTGTCCCTGACGTTCGGGGGGGATTCGATTGGAGTGAGCCGCCTGGAAATGTCGGACGCGAGAGTGCGTCTTTAAAAATGCAGATACTCGGCAAGTGGGAGTAGCTGTCGCGCTCGGAGCAAAGCCATCCCGCGACATTTGGAATGCGGACTTTAAATAGAGAACCGGGAGGAGGGGTGGAGAGGAGGGCGATAAGGGATACAGATAGGAGTAAACGATGGCAGGTCGTGAGTAGCCGATAAAAAATGCATCCCTCCGGCGCTGGATCGGAGGGAAAGAGTAAAGCGGGCCAACGTTGGCCCGTGAAAGCTTCGTCCTCGGCTTTATCAGCGGCGAACCTTGGACCCTGCGACGGCCAATAGAGATGCTAAGAGCGTTACTTATATACACGGAACTACCGGCGTTTTCCCCCACCGTCGGAGACACGGAGAAAGGGACCCTCGAGATACGAGGGAAACGGGGAAAGAAACGGCACGGCGAGGGACGAGGAAAACGGCCCTTCGTCATTAAGAAAGTATACTTAGGGGAGATTCCGGGCGAAGGGAACCGACACCCACGACCATCTTTTTCCCCCCCGGATTCAACCTTCGAGAACTTCGTTGTTTCTGCGCCCGGGGATATAAATAATTCGACCGCAACTTCCCGGCGTTAATAACGCAGCCTGGCTGATCGAAATCAAATGCTCGCCGCGGAAAATAGTGCGTAAGCAATATTTTTAACTTCCTGAGGATCCAATTAAAACTTGCGTCCAAATTCGTCTTTCAACTGCTTCAATAAACTTTTGTTATATGTCGACAGTGTAAGTAGCAGTTTGGAAATTTCTATTTGAAACGGTGTACTCGTACGTAGTTTTTCGTAAGTTTACAGTGAACAGAGTATCACGTAATTGGTCCTTAAGGGGTTAATTAACTCTCGGTTCAAGGCAATCTTTGAAAAGTCGTCAAGATAAACGCAACTTTGAGATTTGCGTTTCTTAAGCTTCTCAGCAAAATTGATTCCGTGTGCGTTTTTACTACTGGTAATCTTGCAAATGTGCACATTTTTTTAGTGTAGTGATAAAGTTCCAAGAATTAAGTATGTAATGAAAGTCGCGAGAGATTCCGTTTGAATCCAACACGGATAAAGAGTGTCAAAGTTTCTACGAATACTTTACATTTGACAGAAGTTAAAGACTGCCATTATTTTAGTCTTTATCCGCCCCCTGCATCTTCCACGGGGCTAGATATCCATCTGGAACGATATTTTGATAGCAACCCTCCTGCACTTAAGTTTCCACGATCTACCTAGGAAACTGTTGGATTTACGACAGTTCGAGACTATAAAATGCGAGAGAATGAACTCTACTTGGCGCATTTTTCGTTGGACTAGATATCTCTCTGACACAATCGTTTGAGAAAACGATATCGTAAGTTTCCCACATTTCTCAGTACAGGAACGGGAGCAAGGAAATTCCGGACAATAAATTTTGAGGAAACAAGGAAAATGAGGATGAAGACTTGAGATTTCGAAAGCTCTTATCTACCGAAAAATGGAATTGCGTCTGACAAATTTTCCTACAAATCTCTCTTTTATAGAATTCAGTGTTACAATTTGTTCTGTCAAAGGCTTACTTGCTGATTTACGAAAAATGTTGTACTTATATGACGTTCTAAGCACAAGAAATTGCAAGTACAGTCTTTTTACTTCTTTTCCTGTGAATGACAAAAAGTGACGTCGATCGAAATCGTTTTCTAATTCTCAAAGCTTTGAGGGTGACCTACCTGTAATCTTGATCCTCTTAGGCCTGCTTCTCACCGTTAAACCTGGCCGAAGCGGCAATACGCCCGACCGACAATGCGCATATTTGCAGAACGGACGTTTTTTTTCCACGTAGCACATTTGATAACCGCCACTTTAACAAAATTCTGTCGAATCATGAGAGTGCCCGCGCCGTGTAACCAGGCAGAAACTGAGAAGCAACCAAGTAAAAACAGGGGGAGGAAACTCGGTTTACGGGCCGCTGTGAGGGCAGTAAACAAAAATATTATCTCGCGAAGGACGTGTGTGTGGGATAAAGTAATAACTGCGGTTAACGAAATGATCCTTGTGTGGTTCGTCGTGAAATTATTGAATAATCGTGGTTACTCAGGAAAATTGGCATGTAAATGTGCTGATTCAACAATGAGCGTTTGGTTAAACGCAGCCACGGTGGTTGAACGGAGGAAAATGAAGTGTTCCACCCCCTTCCCCTTTCTCTCTCTCTCTCTCTCTCTCTCTCTCTCGTGAAGACGTTCGACGTTCCGATATTTCGAAGGAGCGGTGTGTCATCGACCGCGCAACAAGTGCACCGAGCCAGTTAAGATCCAAGGTAAGTCGTATCTGTTCGCCATGGCCCAAGGACACTTCGTTAGAACCTTTCTATAAGTTACGGCACGGCGGATTAACGTCTTAACTTCAAGGGCAAACGCACCGTAGGGCACTGATGGACGAGACAACCTTGCCGATGGAAGGTGTGAGAGTCAAATTCCCCCTACCCCCGCGCAGGCTCGAAACGCCGGGCAAAAAATACGAAGGCGACGATGATAGAAGGTCGACAGCGACGAATCTCCACGAAACGAAGAGTAATGTCGGCCAGCGGTATTCAAGCGGAGAAAGATAAGAGTAAGACGATATACACCCTCGTCCATAAGTCATGGGACATCTTACGGTTTCAATAAAAATCTCCATTACGATACACATACAGTCATTTACGTCGATGTAAATATTAGACCAAGACAAAGCTCTGTCCATGTAATTGCAAATGAACACTTTTAATGCTGCAATTGACAGTTTTATATAATTCATGGAAATATACGTGCAATGACTATAGTACGACGCAGATGCAGTTTTTCAAGGGATTCAGATTAGATAGCTTTGTTAGCGGTATTCATTTCTTCAAACGATTCTCAGGGATATAAAAATCTCTTTAAAAATTCTCCAGTGCCGTAATGCAAGAGCCATGTAGTTGCACTTTGGTTTTATTTAACAGCCGACGTAAAAAGGATCGAGGCATACTACGGTAAAGAAAGATTTAATATGCACTAACTCGCAAAGGCGGGAAGAATTTTAAAATCATCTTCCAAAATACCGTCCTAAGATCCTCGGCAGAATATCCTGACTTATGAACGGCGTAGTGAACTCTGCGAAGGAGGATAATGGGGAGAAGACGAGAAAACGAATAAGAAATGAACTCGCCGGCAAGGTGGCATACTTATATTTTTCTGCTAAACTGAAGAGTGTCGAGGAAAATGAATGACGGAAATTAAAGACTAGGAAAAGCGACACTCCCGAGGGAAGGGACAGGACAGTTAGAGTGCACGGATAGACCAAGGGGGAGATGTTCCCATCGAGATAACGACCAAGATCGATCTGCGAAGTAAAAAAAAACGATTATGGTCTAGCAAAACGAGCGGGGAAGATGCGAGAACGAAGGTTTATGGAGTAGCGAAATAAGAAATGATCTGGAAGAAAGGTCAGAGGAGTGTCTTACAAAAATAAAACAGATTTCAAAAATGTACAGAAGATACACATATTTTTACGACCAAAAGGACATATTTTTAGCTTAATGCTGTTCGATGTTTGCAAATGTTAAACGCAGGATAATCATGATAATACGAAATGTTGGGTTCGATGCTCGAACGCAAAGTTAATTCGATCTATCGAAAATTTATATGTAATTTCCCACGTTTTGCGTGTATAAACATGTAAAAAATTATAACATAATCAGAGGCAAACAAGAGTGAAATATTGTAATAGCGGGATATTTGAATCGTGCAAGCAGGCAAGAAATCAATGAAATTAATTCCAGGTAATGTTAAATACCTTTTAAATCTCCATTGAATGGAAAACCAGCGAGCGAAGTATTTAAATCATTAATAGAGAATATTTATAATGAAACCGCGATGTGATCAAAGGTACGGTATATCTGTGTGTTTACGTTTAATCAGGCATTTAGTAGTTTTAGCTAATTAACTCGCGGGTCAAACACGGAAATGTAGGGATTAAAGATGAAAAGGGACACAGTGAAAAATGAGGAAACTTGGTTTTATTTACAGGAAGCTTGAAAAATGGTGTAAAAAATTGCGGGATCCTCGGTTTCATAGCCTCATGGTCCGAACATGAAAGTGCAATTAGCGATCTTCGTCAGAGTTCCCGTCATTACCGTTGCAAAGGACAAAGGAAGACAAGTAGGCGAAACTGTTGGCCATTCATTAATATTCAGAGTCACGAGCCTAACCACCAAAGCCGTTAACGCTTGTTCATTACATCCAGTTACCGTAATATCACCAATGGATCACGATAATGAGAATTCCTTTAATAACGAATTCGCAGCGTACGATGGAAAAATTTCAGGGATATCTGAAGAAACTGCTGATTTTCCGATAAACTATTTCGGGCATATGAAAGGTCGAATATTTTGTCCTTCAAGAAGTTAACCAGGTGTAATTTTTCCCCTATTTTCTATTATTATTACGAAGCGCTACGGTCACATTATTGCCCAATTACAACCCGTACTAATTACCGGAGATCGGCTGCAATAGTTTAAAAACAAAGCTAACGACCTTTAGCCGAACAGAACGCAGTCGGTTGATTGCAATGACAATTTACTATAGAATGACACGCATTGTTCGAAGTTCGAAAACAATCATACTGGAGAGAATGGCTAACATTTGATCATGGACAAAATCCGACATTTCACGTGCAATACGCTAATGCCACGGACGCATACATTATTACATTAACCGGTGACGTATGTGTAACGTTTTAGTGTGACGTGACGACGGGGAGCACACGCGAATGTAGTATAAATAATAAAACTATCTGGCAGGCTGGGGAGCTTGATATTTTTCTTGGCCGGAGGTTCACTTGACATCCAGCGAAACGGAAAATGGCAGGTAGTCACGTAAAGTGCCGTAAGGAAGGGTGTAAAGTCGACACAGATTCCGCAGTCGTTTCGGTGCTACGTCGATAACGCCATTCCTGGAAACCTTTCCCGGTGTACGAGAACGAACGGGCTGCGAAATACAACCGGCTCGAGTACAAGTTATTGCGCCAACCTACACAGCGAGTAACTCGCCGTTGTTCGTGCATCTTCTAACAATCTTCAGGAACTTTTCACCGAAACCCGTCAAAGTCGCGAGATTCATCATCCAGTCGGTATCATTATTTCCAACTGTCGTCGTTGATTAATGTGGCCGGTTTGATCGAAATTAATGACACCCTTCGGAACCTATCGGCGGACGTCATCTCATCGTCGTAATGTCAAGTCGAAAATTTTCAATCCGACAGATTTTAATTAATGTATACCGCCAGATGAAACAGTTCACGGTTTTCTCACGCCTGTGGAAATTATATAAATTCTTTAGAAAATTCATCGTAAGGTACAGTCTTATCTAAAATTTCTGTAATTGTACATCGTTTCGTGTGTAGCGCAAAGAATCACAACGTGCGTTACTGAACAAGGCTCGTCCACCTTCGGTTCAGTGTACGTAAGTCACTAACCGCGTTGAGAAAATTCGATAACACGGTAGGTTGATTAGGAAACACGGTAAAAGCACGGGCGAATATTTAATGTGGGGAAACACGTGACGTGATATGTCGTGTCCCGAGGACACTGCTGAGCGAATCGTTTGTTCCCGGCCCCTTTCTCAATGAGAATTACTTTTTTCCACGCGCTCGTACGGGAGCTACGCGATTAATATGCTAATGTTACAGTGGCTTTCACGAAAGGACATTACCGTACATATGTACATTAAATTGATAAGGGCTAATGAAAAAATCGTGAAAGCGTAATTACCGGTTGATGGCCGAAAAAAGCGACGTGTTCGTTAATAAAGGACAACCAAGAGTCAGGGGAAAGCTGTCGTGCCGGTGAATTATTTGTCCCAGGTGTCTTCCAGCGCTGAGATTAATTTTTTAATGCAAGCTTCAACGAAAAGCCCAAAGCGGGGGGAAAGTGGCCATGAAGCTGAGAACGATAACCCCGTGCTTAATTTACAAATGTCAATTAAAACTACAGCCGCGAGATGGGATCGGGGGAGATTCATTTTTTAAACGGGCCTTCACGAACGAAGCTTCAAAAGTGTGCGACAAGCGACTGCCAACGACTAGATCGACAATGGACAATTTCAACCTATCGATCCTGTGCCATTGTTCCACAACAGTCTGCACTTTGTGTGTCAGTGTAAACAGGTAGCTACGCGTAGATCCGTAACATTCGCATTTTTACGAAGAAACCAGAGTCCTATTATCAATAAAAAAAGAACAATAGAAATAGGAAAATAATGACGTTGTAATTACACTTCCTAGGAAAAAGTCAATTCACAGAATGCAATAAATTTGCCACTTATATAATTAGAAAATAATATACCAGTAAACATATAAGTAATAATAATCGCGATAAAATGCAATAATGTAAAAGTTAGTTTTACCGCGAAATCTCGTATACTCGTTATTTACGCCGGAGTTTAACTTATTTACAAAAAATTGTTTGCGACAGGTCAACATTTATTCTATTGTGACCTACTTTTCCAGCTTACCCTTCTGCAGGAATGTAAAGAAACGCAATTAAACGATATTTCTCGATATTACAATATTTACTGAAAAATGACATAAACAGATCCGAGGCCAATTTCCTTAGGATCGGGTAAAAAAAGGATCTTAACGCAGGCAACGACCAGGAAATCGATGCTCGTAGGAGCAAATCTTTCTACTTCGGTAAGCCGGGGGGGGGAGGGGGATAAATTTTTCATCGGGCGACTTGGTGAAAAGCCCGCGGATGTGGAGGGGAAGGGGGGAGGGGTTACACGTAGCGCTACCGCTGTCTCGTGATTAATTTACAAATGTCAATCGAGCAGCATTGTTCGCAGCTGCCGAGGACCGTCGGAGAGGTCCCATGATATGAATAATCCAAAAGGAGCGCGAGCGTGGGACGATTTTCACCATGATAAATTCAAGCCGAAAATCGATGACGTTGAACCGCAAAGCAGCTCGGGTTACACGAGTTACACGAGGTTCGCTCGACCACGCGACTTTCGACTACACCGAATTTTTCAGCGCGACACACGACCTCCTAACACCTACGTGAATCCCACCTATGCGTCACCGCTTGTACACGCGTCATTTAATGAGGGTAATCTGCAATGCAGGTGTATAATGTAATTGCCGAATAAATTCGAGGAGTAAGAAGGCGTTTACATGCTACGCGCGGTGTATTTCACGTAGGAAGGTAACACAGAAATTTGCGAAAAATTTCGGGCCTTCGTAGAAACGAATTGGTTGGAAAAATATAACGAACGTATGGCATATCAATATCTCACGGTAAATGAGGAGCTTTGAAAATGGCCTAGTTTTTTGCTTGTACCTTGACATTTAGTTTAGTATTCATGGTCGTAGGTATTATTGTCTGTCTGTCAGGACGGAATAGTAAGGCTGCATTTCTGGAGCGACGTAAGTATTTAATTAACAGCGACGTGGAAATGTAAGCATTCGAAGAACTGTTTGGATGAATAATTCAGTTACAATTAGCCTATTCCTGCACGAGGCTCTAACCCAGTTTCGATGATAGAGCCGCGGAAGAGGGTAGACCTTCTGCCGAGCACTAGTCAATAAAAATGCAATCGCTGCTCGTTGCCTCGGAAAAGTGTGATGAATTTTCGGCCCGCGCGTCCCCGATGAATTAATTATCGCGCTACAGTCCGCGCGGCGAGGCTGTTGCATGGAAAAGAAAAACGTCGAGTAAGCTGGCCCTTACGTGCGAGGGCCAGGAACTTTCCCGGAGTAACGCGTCGGCTTCGATCGATGAATAACAATATTTCAGCCTGTAAGAACGGCGACGACAGAACGACCAGTTGAAGAAAGGCCTTTTATAATAGCGCGCTCAGCCAAGTACGTGGCATAGTAACCACGTGGAAATCGATAGAGTGTAATCAGATTTATATCACCTTTACTCCTACCGTCTCGCCGTATTTATTTACGTGCGCCTATTTCACTGAAAATTTCCAAAAAGTGCTTGCCAGAGCATTCGCCGTTGACGTTCGAGAAAAGAGCGGCTCGCCTCAAAGGGCCACGGAAGTCTGAAGATTCGCCAGGAGAGAGAAAGCGAGAGGAGAATGACCAAAGAGTGTGGAGGAAACGTTATTTACGTGGCGCGCGGATAAAGCAAGTGGAACCGGTGGAATGTCGAGTAGATGGTTGAAACGGCCAAGCTTCAGAAGTGGAAATCGACCGCAAGGAGAGATCCGCGGTTTCGCGCACTAACACGACCACCGCCGGGGGTCACTCGTGTATCTCGCGATTCTTTTGGATGCTAAAAGCCCCGCGACCACCGTTCGACGAAGGTCCGTCGAAGACTGGCCGACGAACGATGGGAGGTGCTCTTCAGAAGCCACCGTTTTCTCGCGCGACGGTATTGCCAGGCTTCCGGGTACAAGGGGACGAGGGGGTTGGAGGGAGGGTCTACCTACGGTGGCAAGGGGCATGCGTGTCACGGACCCGATCAACGCCAACGAAGCTCTGCACAACGCGCCAACTCTTCTGTCAATCCAAATCCAAGCTAGCCACGCTCCCAACTCTCTCCAATAACAACATTCCATAGTTTTGTTTAATATCTTTTAGTCAGTTGTAGCTTGCCTTTGTTTCAAATGTTTTCAATTAAAATGCAATCAAAAATATTCGAGGAACTGTGAACAGTTTATAAATTCTATGGCTGGTTGTAGTTCCACCTTTTTAGCGTTCTTTTTGATCAGTTATATCTGCCTTTTACTGCAACCGTTTCGTGTTCAAAAGCAATCGGGAATATTGCAGGAATTATGAGCATTTCAGAGTTTCTTTGTCCAGTCGCAATTATATTCCACGGTTCGAGCGTTCTGATCAATAAGTTACAGATATTTTTTATTAGAACTGTTTTACTTTGGATAATTGCCCTGGTTTAACACGTATTTCCGTGTTAGGAAGTTTTAATTTCAATGAGATTAGATCTTCATTATCTGAGAGAATATTATAAAACTACGCGACAATAATCGCTAAAATTAATTTATTGTGAAACTACAAACGATGGCTTATAGATGCAAATATTCGACAAAAGGTTTATTAAACCCAGAATAAATTCGGTCATTTCAAATTTTGCATTGTGAATCGGTATGAGTAATTCAGTAGAAACCATATTGAACAAATCATATCCTCAAGGGCAATAATAAACAAAAATCTGTAGTTAAACAGACGAACCTTGTGGATTTCAACATTTTCCCAAAAAAGCTGACTGAAGTTAACAACCTTAGAATCCGCATTCAGTGCTAGTAATTAACATATAAAATTACTTATGTTTTACGAATTTCTGTTTTCTGGTCTCTTTTTGGAATATATGCTTATTATTTTTCAAAAATTGTTATGTAAGGAAGAGTAAGGTGCTAACGATCCACCGAACTGTTCTATCGACAATTTTGAAGCATCGTCCGTCTTTGGATGAGCTTCAAGGCCGTACGTCAATGCCTTATCCTCCGTATATCCCGGTTTAAGCCCCTTATCACCGCGCAATCTTCCCTCCAACACGGTCATCCGAATGGCTTTCGACGTTTGGAGAGACTTATGCGAGACTATATCCAGAGCAGATACGAACATATATCTCCACAGTCTCTGCTTATTGGATATCCCGCAATCTCCATCATACCCTCACATCTTCCCTCGGAACATTATGGATTATCAATCATTTTCCTTCGTCAATACTATCAATTATTCCTTCATCAATCCATTTTTTATACGAATATCACTGTTATTACCTTATTTGCATTCATATTACTTCCGGTGTGGCGAGTATTCATCTTAAAATTACATCTGTACTATTTTGCTGATACGTTAAATATTTTCGTACGGAAATATAAAAAATGTTTCATCTACTGCCTTTGTCGACAATAAAATAAATTACGATACTACTTGTACATCACATAAAACATAATTAGTTCAGTTAATATAAAACCTTCCTTTATTTAAAAGACTTTGGAAAGCCTTATGAATGGATATCGCAGGCATTTTAGCCACCTTCTTTTAAACTCCTAAAATTCCAATACAAATATTAGTAAATAAACTTACCAGCCAGCTATACCATTCGGTTGTATCTCCTGTAGGAATATACCCAGTTCTCCCCTGTCCTTACTACGAAGGCCGACCACGCTGAATCCGAGGCTTGTACCCTCTGGCTTATATAACTAAGGAAACACAAAGATTACAACGAATAATTAGACAAAGTGTAGGACGGTATTCCTATAACACGATTTCGCTGTAAAATAGAGAATTAGTTATGGAAGTAGTTTGTTTTAATTAGTTTTTGGCTTCTAATCCTGTATTTTGTACTACATCTTACTCCCATGTACACAATTTTGCATAACACGGCATTTTTTAGGAATCTAACCACTGTATCATACGAGGATTGTCTATATATCACAAATATATTAAACTCCTAGACCATAAAACTTGTTATTGTATGAACTGATAAAGGTTTACACTATAGTGCTTATTATTTTATCACAAACATTTGTAGGTTTAAATATTAATAAATAACATATTTTCAGAATGTAGTATGTCTTTGGTAAATCCTGTAAATAATAAAGTGATAACCCACCTGCACTGTGCAGATTTGCCGTCCCTTTGCAGCAGCCTCAATAACCTTCTTGAATTCTTTGGCATATGTTGGTGTAGTTATAGGTGGCATACCCATAACTTCAGAAACAAGACTAGGGCTTGTAACCTGCAACAGTACATGGTCGAAAGATCAGAAGGGTTTTGATATTTATCAAAATGCTTCACGAACCAAAAGTCACCTGTGCACTAGTATCTTCACTGCTGCTGTGTACCAATGGAGCTACTGGTACTCTTTGATCCTCCAATTCACTGCTATCTTGATACAAATCTTGATAAATGTTTGGGCCAAGTGGTTGAACAGGAGTGTTGGGTACAGAAAGTTCCAATTGCCCACTGATGTTGATGTCAAAGTCTCCAGGTAGAATAGAAGGATGCTGGCCAAGCTGAGTGTTAAGCTCAATTAATGAATCTTGTATTGCAACTATGCTCCGGAAAACAGGATCCTCCAGCAGAGAAATTAATGATTTCAAGTCCTGCGTGGTATGCATCTGTAGTTTGGGATCATCGCAATCTTCTACTCGATTCTGTACATGTTCAAGTAAATGGAGGGCAGTGGATATATCTGGAATTGAAGCATAATACATAAATCAATGTATCCCATAAAAATGTATGTTATTTCTCATAAAACTTTGATCATATCAAATTTTTGCATGTTTATTACAATCCTTATCCATCTAAAAATTATTGCTTACCTGCACTGAGAGGCATGATGACTTTTTAAATTTTCAGCTAGTATAGAATATAGCCTTAAGAAATTTGTGAAATCTGCTCTGAAAAAGAAAAAAGCCCATGTTTATTAGAAGCTAGCAGAGAGGAATAATAAAAAATCAACCTGTAAAAACAGAGGTTTGTTTTGGTCTTACAAAAAGAGAATCTATAACCTAAAACGTAAAAATTATAATTTCTTCTTTGTACAAACGCTAGCGATTATTAAAATTTAATAATACCACCAAACTGCGCCACTTATATGGTCTTCAAATCATTTGTAAGTATTTCGAGAATGTCTAATCAATCAATAAACGATTCCATGGAGTCAAGGTACTAACTGGTCATTAATATGTAATTCCTCACCCAGTTTCGCACGAAGTACAATTCGAAGAATGTCAGAAAGAATGTCGCAAGCGGTTAATAAGTTTTACAAATGGCACACAGGCGATCAGAAAGAAACTTTGAAAAACCACATGTACAACTGCATTTTGGTATCAGCTGACGATACTAAACTGTTCTCGCTATCGAATTCCTGGCTTGACAGTTCTATTCACGGATAGCACACACTCAAACTGTCCCTGGCATCTCGCATTCCAAAAGCATACTTCATCGGCCATGCGCGTAAATCTTCATACATACAACTAACTCATAAAACGAGCAGCTGCGCAGAAAAGAATTTAGCAATATCGAAATGGACATAAATCGAGGGGTCTTATTAATAAAGTGCCTGTAATATACAATCAATATTAATAAAAATATATTCTAAATATATGCGTAGAATACATTGATTTGGTTTATAGTTGATCTTTTGGCCGCAAGGTGGCGGTGAGAGCATTTTGCCGCCACGGCGGTAACCATGCGTGAAGATTTGAATCTCGTTCAAGAGCGGACAAACAGAGATACTAATTGAATCCTATACATATTCATTTGCCGCGAATATGAGTCACGCATTAAATCATCGATCGATGTGGGAAAACAGAAGCTAATATCCTGCTGTACCGCTGTTCGAACGGTTTGATACTTAATAAAATCTTGTAGACTTAATATTGGTGTGCCACGACCCTATCAACAAAATAGGTCGCAATCTTTCTGTTTAAATAAAAAAATCCAGACAGTTTCAAAGATAATTATAGATATTCATATTAAAAAGAAGTCGAGAAATTAATATTGAGAGATAAAACCTTCTACATTCGCTCCGTTAGAATAGACATTTTTTGAAGTGCGTTAAATTTGAAAGAGTAGGCATTGGACGATTATCGAATTGCTGTCTATTCTTTTCAGTGAAATATGGCCATTCCAATATCACAAATAAAATGAATTTTAAATCTCTTGTCGAAACGACTACTATTAAACACATTGAAAGGCCACAGGCTAGTTTGACCTCGACGAGGAAACCTTTAATCCATGGTTCCGCTGCGGTCAAAGCGAATCAGTCTCTACGTTGACGATATAGCCACTTATAAAGGATCGTGCATACGCCATTAAATTTGCCTATGTTGAATATTTCATTGCAAAGGAAAACTTTGCAAACTTAAATCTCAATACATTTATCCAAAAATAAATACAAAAAGTGAAATTACAAGTAAAAATTTCTCTTGTACAGAATTCTTTGTAAAAAAATTTAAACCAACAGAGAAGAATATTCTTCGAGTCGCAAAGAGCATTCATCTTCCCCCACCCGAAAATTTGCAATGTATTGAAAATATTTTTTTATTTAATGAGAGCTTGTAGAGTAATCCCACAATGATGCCTAACATATTTTTCGTCCCAATAGACGAATTTTTGCTTTATGTGGACAGAATTTTATGGTGAACCGATGTGACGTTCCATACAGAGGAACGCACGCGCGTTCTTTTCCCGGATGGCGCCGGTACGGAAGCCGGACACAATGGAGGGACACTACTTCCGCTGAGCACAAGGCCACAAACCTCGGACAGGGGGGGTCCGCGAGTGCCGGCGGAGGGGGGGGGGGAGAAGCAACGAGGGGGTCGATTCGCCTCTGTAAACCGCGATGCTCTCACGGCCCCCGTTTTGACCCTTTTACAAAAGGTCCACTGATCTACTGTAATCTGATTATCTCCATATTTTTATGTCTCGCGTAATTAAATTTTTAATTAGTTTTAACCTCATTGACGGAGAATGGTCTTTAGTTATGAAAACATCAGTGTACAAGAACTTAGACAATAAATGAGGTATGTGTACCGTGAAAAAAACTGGACGAAAAATTGAAATTGAAATTAAACTAAAAACTAGTTTCGTCCAAAATTGTTGACGAACGTGCTTAGATTATTATTAACCCTTTACTGGCAGTATCGAAGACTGTTAACTGAAAATCGACGATTCACATTTAGTAATCCGTATCTCCATTTCAATGTCAACGTGCATTTAATCGCTCTTGAAGGCGTCAACTGTATTAAAAAATATGGACAAATTTAAAAAAAAATCATCTTATCAGTTTCTTTTCGTAAATCATTCACACCAACGGCGCTAAACCACGACAAATATTTTAAAGGCAACATATGCGTAAGAAAATTGATGATTAATGATTTAGCCAGTGGACAATGTCGAACAAGGTACATCCGTGCGGGGAAGTAGAGTCCCTGCGTTCTCCTAGGAAGTGTATTTCGTGGTCGTAATGGTCGAGTGAAAATTGAAAAACTCGTGGCGCGAGAGGGGGCCCCACCTTGTCGCACCTGTAGCCGCGTTGGTACCCCCTACGGTGTCCTGAAACTGCCGACAGGGAGGACCATTCATCGAAACGCTGGCTATTTCCCCTGCCCTCCTCAGCTAACCCATTATTTCCCTGTTCACACCGATTTCGAACGTCAGTTTGATTACAGGTGCCATTCGCGCTGGACGCGTTCCTCGCGAACCGATTACACGTACGTTCCGACGTACTTGTAGTTTCGTATTACATCCTGCACCCTCGTCTGAGCCTTCGTCTACTGGAGGATCGTCGCCGAGACCGAAGGACCAAGGAGGACGACGTCGATCGACGGCCGCGATAACGGCGAATCCACTCGTCGTTATCACGGTCCAATAGGCAATTTCGCCGTTTCGCGGGTCACGCTGCTCGATTTGCTTCCACCGAGTAGGAAACGGCGTAAGGGGAATTCATTTTTCTTCCAAACATACGCACGCTTTCGAAATGTACGCACGGACGTCGTCTTCGAGAAATATTAAAAATCATACTCTACTGAGAACAAAACTTTGGATTGTAAAAAAAGGGCCGGAAAATGTAATCTCATCGGAGCGAATGTTTAGCCATCAACATTTGTTTTGCACGTAAAATTTGTTTTCTTGCAAACTGATTTTTTTTTACCTTATGCATGATTGCTTAAACTGTACAAACATTTTATGTACAACTGCCATGCTATGCACAATATTTTTTTCTTAATGCAACCTTATTTCAACTGTAAAAATCTTCTCGTTATTTTATGCTGATTTCTAGCTTGACTTACACCCATGATAAGAAATTGAAAAGTTTGTGCACGTTCTTTATCGCTATTTTGCAATATGTAGTCTTACGTACCTGTGATTCCAGGATAGTATCGTTAATTCCTCATTTTTTTACTTTAATGCACGGAAAGGTGCAATCACAAATTGCTTATTTTCACAAAAGATTGCAGATTCATGCGCTGAGTTACGTATTCGATTATTATCTATGTAATAGCTCCTTCCCGGAAATTTAGTGGGAATCCGATTTGTTTTTATAAGAATTCTAACCGGACTGAAGATACGGAAATTTTATCCTCTGCACCTTTATTGCGTGTTTGTTTTCTTTTACGTATAACTCTACAATTAACCATCGCACAATATCATTCTCGATAACATCAGGTGAATGATTTTTTCTAAATTGTCAATTTCCAAATGTCAAACTATGGATTGGATAATTCCATTTTCCCAAATAACTATCGTACGTCTTTTCGATTTCTAACGCGTTATAACACCCCGACCGCACCTCTTGGAAAGTCGTTAGACAGATGATTTTTCGAAAGGCGACAATGGGATTAATAGGAATTAAGCTAGTACGACGGCGAACAATAATCATCCGTTGCGTGAGAACGTCACATTAAGTCGGCCGACGTACAAATACGATGGAATACGACGGGGATTCGACGCGGTTAAGGGAACAACAATGGCACTTGCGCGCACTAAACCGAGTTCAAAGCACTGCAACAATGGAACTCGGATGGAAGTTCGCTTCACGGGGGTCACAAGCTGTCGCTTTCTGCAGCCCTTGATAAAAAAAAAGGTTCAATTACCCAGCAACATCCCACAGGCATTCGGTTATCGGTTGAAACAATCGTTCCAACACGCTATTTTTGCGGAAAAAGTCTGTCGATCAAAGAACACGTGTTTTTTTCAGTTCTTTAGTTTCGCTTCTTTCAGATTTTACCTGTTGCATTAATAATATATTGATAATCAGTGGAATGAAATAGTTAATATTCTTTTATGGGAAGTAAAAAAAACGAATTCGATTAACAAGTAAATTTCTGTGCTTGTAAATTGTTTTTATTCTTTTCACAAAAGACTGGAAATTAAGTATTTCTTATCTGAAAGCGCGATTTAAAACTTGCTCTGTGAAACGTACAATTTACCTTGTAAACGACACGTTATTAAAGTATTGGAAAATAACATAAGAATGATGAAATACAGAAGTGTAACGACGCGATAAATCGTAATTACATGCATATATTTTTCGATAACTACGTAACCATAAAGAAAATATTCTCATCCTCCCCTAAGTGCGTAGCAGCAATGCTGGAAATGATATATAATTAAGGTATAAGGTATGGAATTCGGGGTGCAGAGTCACGTATTTTGGTAGATGGGACAAAATTGCTGTAATTCCGTGGTCGATGATGCTATTAACCTCTGAATAAGCTTTTATTCGCCGTAGGAAAGGGGAGACGCAATTAGCAGCGCGACAAAGCGTAACATAATTAATAAGCAGCTATACTACATAATGGGCGCACTCATGCCAAAATGGCACACGAGTGCATGCAAAGTAAAATCTCATTTGCCCTACGTTGAATGCAAATAAGCATCAACCTAGAAAACACGATTCGACTCTTCCATGTTCAAACAATTAACACAAGTTTCGATCGATCAGGAAACGGAGTTACTTTTATTCTTTAGAAACGGATTATTGTGTTAAATGAACATCAATTCCACTTTAATCTTAAATGGGTCAAGGGCAGAGTCTTAAATATATATCTTTAAAAATTTAATCATTAAATGAACACTTGTCCTGGCAAATCATCATAAAATTCTTAACACAAAGCATATTTTATTAAAACATTTACGAAGATGTCATAGCCAATTCCGAGATTCTTATTCGGAATTTTTTCGCCACAGCCAATATGGTTTGTAAAACATAATACTGGTGTTTTCTGGTAAGTAATTTGAAATAAGTTTTCCAATGCCTCAGAATCCGTGTCAACATTATCCGCTCTGTCTCGAGGCACTTTCAAAGATGAATATATCCCTGTCGGATTTAATATTGGTGATTACTACTTTCCCAGCGAGCTCTTCGCACGTACCGTCAGAAGCTTTATGCAAAACATCTCATTACTGAGGAGAAGAGATTCTGTTTAATTATCGCAACGGCACAAGGATTTCTATAAAGCTGCATAAATTAAATGAAATTATTTTATCGACCGTTCGTAAGAGAAATATTATATTGCATGGCACACGTATTTAATAACAGGAATTCACGTGATTAACATTGCTACAAATGCTTCGTTCTAATTACTAAAGGGCCAAATTCATGATCAATTTCGCAATTATTAAATCATCGATAATGCACGGAGAGTCATGAACAGTTGGTTCTAATTATTGAACGAAAAAGGTAAATGTAATTAACTGCTTGCGTTGTATTACCCACGGTCTCAAAAATATTCGGAAGTTTCCTTAGGTTTAAAAATGCGTGAATACATGAATCGAAATAAATGACGAATGATATAATCGACGGGTGCGTAAGGCTGAAACCGTGGCCCTTTTTTTACGTCTCCAAACGCGCGTGAAGAGTGGACGGACGTGTTCCGCGCGGTGTTTTATGGGATTCCTAAGGAGCGCTCACCCTGAACGATTCCACACGTCCCGTGTGTGGAAACGCGTGTGCGCACGATGCGTGCAGAACGAGCAAAAGGTCCGGCCGATCTAGCACCCTCACACTCAAACCAAAGCCAACCAACCGTGTTTCCAACTTTCAGCCGTCGCATTACTGACTGGTCATTATCTTCGGGATTTACTGGCATATCAGAAAATAGACACGGGTCAAAATTCACGACTCCGCAGGTACTCAATTTTTTTCTGATGCAACGGATTTACTGAAAATCTTTCACACGAACTACATTTATTTACGTGAATCTTTAAAAAAATGAAATTGTATTGGTATTACTCAATAGCACAGTAACAGAGACCTTATAATTCTTTAGTTACGGTGTTTTTTGCTAATATTAGCGAATTATTTTACGTGGCGCATAAGATCGACCAGCGAACGTTCACGAAAATCTCCTGCAGCGGGTTCCCTACGTGAACGAAATAATAATCGCCAGCGAGCAAACGGGTTCATTCAATGTGATTGCGGCGAATCCTTTGTAATCAAAAGCACTCTCCGCGAGTTTCTACCCTGTGGAATTCCACTTGAGTCCGGTTTAAATTATGAACAATTCCATTCCGGAGGTAATGTCTGGCCATATAGTACATTTTCCTATTTCTTTAATTCATCGTACAAGTCTTTCACCGTAAAAATTGCGATATGAACGAAATTATGTTCTTATACGCCGGTTAATTGATATTCCGAAATAAATATTTTTCTTACAGAGGATCACTGGAGCTGGCATGACCACTTGATAGCAAGACGTGTATTTAACCATCAAAATGAGAAAATTCCGCAGCGCGTTCAGTATGGTTCATGCTATTAGTGTTCTCACGGTCCTCAAGATGCTCGCCAATGGTAAGTTTCTAAAGCACCATAACACACATACACGTTGCTCAAATGTATCCTATGCGACAATTACATTACACAAAATACCCTAATTTTATAAACACAAGTATATAGAGTTATTAACATGCATTTTCCAAATTCAACTCTACGACAACAAAATAAATCGTATCACTAACAATGTATTTAATACAGCTTCCTGAATTATGATAATTCATTGAAATCATATATTCACAGTGTTCCTTACCTGTATAAAACAGTTTTTATCGTATGCGTCTTAATTAAAAGAATCGAAGCCTCCAAAACAAATCCGATCCGACTGGGAGAAAATAAAAAATCGAAAAACGACTAAAATGGGTTAATTCCTAAGAAAAATGTTACTGGTCTAAAAATCTTTGTTCCCGTAGTCAGTCCCGTTTGAAATTGTTGATTCCTACTGCTGAAATCTCGTTAGTACGCAATGTAATTTCTATATAAATCAAACATGGACAATCAGTGGCACATTGTCAGAGAAATGCGCGCACGTGCGGTTTGCGAAAGGAGCGACACAATGCCGAACTGTGCCACTTATACCGCACAAATATGAGATTCGATAAGGATCAGTCGGGTCGAAGGGAAGTAGCCTCGATTCGACATCCAGAGGAAATAATAACCGTTTTCATTCTGCTTTAAACAAAACGATTGGCGTAAAGCCCGATTTATCCGATGCACATTTAGTACGGTACTGGCATGAATGCAATTTGTTCAAGTAAAATGCATTTTTAGCTCAAACAACTTGCAACGGCGGTTCTGGCAGAGTGGTGTACGAGAGGTTACCGGATCAACAGCTACAAGGATTTGACGACGATGTGGTACGAAATTACCAGATTATTAAACATATGTGTTTGTTTAAATATCATTAATCTTCCTTCGAATAACGTTCGATAAAGCCAATTTTATATATAAAAAAGGGGGATGTTAATCAATATAAAATACTTTTTGCTAAATTCTAACTAAGAGAATTTGACAAATTCATTAATATTAGTGCATAATAAGTGTGTGGGCAAATATAGATATTTTTATATCACTTTGTAAAGAACTTTATTTATGTGTACACATCGCTCACTGTATGAGCATTATTCTTCATGGGACGTGTTTCAAAAAGAATGCCACCATAATATTACTATGACTACAACGAATAATGAAAAACAATAATCTAAAGCCGCATTAACCCAATGAATATTTTTACTCGGTTAAATTAACCGGGTAAATGAATCAGACCGATTGATCATGTTCTCAGCAACTTCTTTTTTTATCTTTTCTACAAAACTTTTCTTTAAAATGATCCGTTCCTCGGGAATGATGGTAAACGTAGTTTCTCTTTTGCGAGGAAGGTACGAGATGCCTCGCCGCCGTTTCGGGTGTTGGAGAAATGCCAGGACCTTTGCCTACGCGACAGGACGGCAACGACGAACCTCGTGCGAGCTTGCACGAGTTTCGACTTCCAACCGGGCAGCAGAATTGCTTCGTTCAGCGGGGCAGCCGAGTACGAAGAGAGCACCTGTTACCTCACCAGAGAACAAGCTCAGCCCGAAGGAATTGGAAATCTCATGCTCGTACCCAATAGCGTGCATTTCACGGAAGTTTGCCTCGCCTGTAAGAACTTGCACGAAATTTACGGCCCTCCTTCCCTACGGAAATATACTCGGATTTCCCGCATTCGCGGGATCATACTTAATTAATCCGGTTGCTCGAATAGACGGAACAAATCGTCGGAATATTACAAATTTTGCTGCTGTCAGTTTCTTTGAAAATACACGGAAATATTACTGTCAGCAGGAGAATCCATGTGCATTCCTCCGATTTGTGCAACATAGTTAATAAAACGGCACGGACGAATGGAATATTTCGTCCGAATATTACGGATTTTACCGTTTTAAATTTCTTTGGACATATCGATTTGATGCATTATAATTTTTGGTTAAAGATAAATCATTTTAAGTTACGAAAGTTTTGTAAATAGCGTCGGATGATATTCTTTGTATTTGCGTTAAATTTGCAATTTGTTCGTGACAAAAAACTTCATCATACGGTTTTCTACTTTTCTCAGCGAACAGGATAGAGAGAGAATGTCCGAATCGTCGTTACGTCTTCGAAAGGCACCCAAGAAAGAAATTAAAACTTCCACTGACCGACGTGAAAGAAGTTAGTGCTGCAAATAGGACCGACTGCGAAGAAAGGTATGACAGAAAAATTTGGAAAAAGAGACTAACGAATGAACAATCTTTCGTTTATTAATTGAACAGTTAAAGTATTAATTCACCTGTTAATTGGATCTTTTGCAGATGCCTCAACGAGTTTAACTTTATTTGCCGATCAGCTACGTACGATTCCGCTTTAAGAAGTTGTTCGCTTAGCCGTTTCACCAGGAGAACACATCCCGAATTATTAGAGGACGATCCGAATTCTGATTATTTGGAAAATACTTGCCTGAATGGTAAAATTTTATTGCTCGCTGGATTTTATGTAAATTTCACAAGAAGAGTGAATATTTATATTGCTCATAACGCTAACACAGAAATTCTTACGTAACAATCTCGATTTATTATTTATTATTTCGCCAGCTGAACGTCGCTGCGATGGTTTAACGGTGTTCGTTAAAGAGGAAAATAAACGGCTTCGCGGGCCCTTTGAAGTCGACATTTACACGAATCTCACCCTCGAGGAATGCCAGTCGCTCTGTTTGAGGGCCGAGAAGTACTTTTGCCGAAGCGTCGAGTTTGATGAACAAACTAGACAATGCATCATCTCCGAGGAGGATTCGGTCTCTCAAAAAGACGACATCGGCATCAGCAGCAGCCCAAGTCATCATTTCTACGATCTCGTTTGCCTGGACAATCGTGAGTATCTCCGAAAATCATGGAAATATGAATTCTTAATTACTGAGAGAGAATCAATATCCCGTAACATTAAGGTGAATCTCGGTAGGAGAGTTGCAATTTAAAATTCAATAAGCTGGCGGTTCTGAATAGATACTAGGATTTAAGACAATTCAGAAGTCATCATAACTATAAAAATATAATGAAAAATAAAAAAAAAAAACACAGAACACAAATTTTTGCATAAAATGACATACTAAATTCTCTTTTCGCTGAACACACTCTCGTTTAAAATCGGGTTGGATGGTAAAATGGATTGGATCCTACGGAGAGAAGTATAAATTGCAAGGATAGTTGTAAAAATCAGCAGGCTTGAATGCCTGATCTCGAAACCCACTTACGGAAACGTAGATCCGTCCATAGCACGTGGCTCGGAATATCCGGAAAGTTCGTCGAACCATATGTTCTCGGACGGGCGCCGGCCGGATACGGCCTTCCAGCGTTACCGGAACTCCCGGTTGAGCGGCGAATTCCACTCGGAAATCACCGGACGCAGCCTGAGCGAATGCCTCGACGAGTGTCTCCGGCAGACGAGTTTTCAGTGTCGCAGCGCCGTTTATTCCGAGCATTATCACACCTGCAGGCTCAGCAGGTTCAATCAGCGCGATGGCCACAGGATCATCTACGACGCGGACTACGATTACTACGAAAATCTCATGCGTATGTACCACGTGAAAGTTTGATGATAAAACTCGCTTCATCTAGCACCTTTTACCGCTCGTTAAATAGCATTTGATAAAGGAAATATAAGAATCTACCGTACACGCAAATAACGATTAATACAACTAAAATACATCGTAAGCAAGGCTATTAAACGAACAGATTTTCTGCAAGATTAAATTGTACAATTTTTCAGAATTCGAAGATAGTATGCTAATTAAGAAGTGTTGCTTGAAATTCAAACGTATTTTCGACTTAAACTTTGTCGCATCTAAGTGTACAGTTACGTGAGGAATTCTTGACGAATGTAATTCGGCACAGATCAATACTTGGACGGTGACCGAGATGGGCCTGGGTACAGACCGGATCCTCTTGGACAGGACACGAAATATGGTCGCCCATTTTTACGACCAGGATACGACGACACTCATCCGAACAGCGTAAAACCTGATCGGTATCCTTATCCTGACAGGCCGGATCGTTATCCATATCCAGACAGGCCTGATCGTTATCCCTACCCAGATAAAGATCGATATCCATATCCGGATAAACCCGATCGATATCCGTATCCAGACAAACCAGATCGATATCCATATCCAGATAAACCTGATCGATATCCGTATCCGGATAAACCTGATCGATATCCTTATCCGGATAAACCTGATCGATATCCGTATCCGGATAAACCTGATCGATATCCACACCCAGATAAACCAGATCGTTACCCTTATCCAGATAAACCTGATCGTTACCCTTATCCAGATAAACCAGATCGATATCCCTATCCAGACAAACCCGATCGTAATCCATATCCTGACCCTGCCTTCCCAGATCGATACGGACCTGATCGTTATTATCCTGGAGATCGTTATCCGTATCCTGATAACAGGTATCCGTATCCTGATCGATATCCGTCGAAAGATCGTCATCCAACGGGAACAGACAGGTACCCCATTCCTGAGCCTGGAATAATTGACAGGTAAGTACGAAGGATCAGCAAAAATATGCAATCTATTTGCAAAGATAATTCGATATTTCGGGGCATATATTTGACCATTTAATAAACTGTAAATTAAAAATTTAGTGAATAACAGTGGTATATTACAATGTATGGTAAAAATGTGTTCAAAATTATTTTATTGACAATTTTGGATTTTACAAGTTTTATCAATTTTTTCAAATGCAGTCGAATGTAATGGTAATATTTTAGATTATCTGGAAGGTTCATAAGGGTTTAATGTACGAAATTTTACAAAAACTTTTACGTATAACTATCATCTGCTCAGTTTTTCGATGATGTAATACACTGTTGCGTGATTCTTCAATTCTTCACCTTGATTGCAGGTATCCTTCGAGCATCGGAGGTGGAAGATTGCCTCCGGCCTATGGGCAACGCTATCCAGTTTCTCCGACACGACATCCGAGCGACAGTGACCGTTATCCAACTACTCTTGATCGTTACCCTTTACCCGACGATCCTTTGGATCGTTATCCGGGTGAAAAACCCTACGATCGACCCTACGAACGTTATCCGGACAAGGACACTTACCCGAGTAGGCAAGTAAACTCAGTGTATTACAAAAAAATATTACAAGGCTACATAACCACTCGATAAAACGAACCCCCTCGATCACAAAAATTATTTCGTACGTACTTTCCATTCTTTTAAGAGGTCTAACAATAACTGAAACTTAATAAAGGTAGACTAAGTAAAATCTAAACAAAATGAAAGAACTAAATTGAGCAATGCTGATTCTGTAAAATATTAAAAGTATGTATACATAAGTAACTTGTGTTAAACTAAACACACTCTGACCCACTCTAACCCGCTGAAAATCAGTAATACATTGCTAGTTTTCTGAACAATAAGACTGTACGTCGGTGTCTTGTGTTGACCTTTCACGATTTCTCAGGTACCCTCCGTCCGGGCACGATAATTTCCCGCACACTTTCGTGGACGACGTGCGAACCATGGGATACCCTGAGCGGCCAGGATACGGGCCAGCCCGTCCATCGGGATACGGTGGGGGATACGGTCACGACGGCATCGTCGGAGGCGGTTACGTAGGCGAGGGTGGCGTTTACCATTCTCGACCGTTCGGTACTTCCGGTGGCCCTATCATTGGCAGACCACCCCTCGTCTCCCGTTGCGACGAGCAGGATAACTTCCGGCAAGTCGGCCAACGCACGAGGGTGCGAAAACCCTTCGTCAGGCGTTACACAACGGCTTCGTCCTTAGCGCAGTGCGAGAGGGAATGCGCTGATGCCAGGGATTTCGTCTGCAGGTCGGTATTGATAATTTAAGCAGCCAAAGTTAAGAGAAGACTAGAAGGAATTCCGCGTAAAAAAACTGGATCCTGCGCAGTTTCTCGTTTATTTTTTTTACGTACAACCTCAAGGTGGTAGGTCTTTTGAGTTCAAGGCAGTTAATCTTGAAAATCGAGAAAAACTTTGTGTATAACTTGAAATTGGAAACCTTACAATAGGAAGGTAAATTAAGAGAAAGAACACCGATGGTAGTAAATTTGAGAAAAAAGTGTGGCAAGTTCAATCTTTTTGTACTCAAATGTTCTCCGTTCGAGATAGTGTACTAAATACACCGATGAAATATAAGAATCTAAAATGTCGCAATTTTTCTCTAAAATGACGCAGAAATACAATATTCCTCAGACCTTGCCGGGATTGAACTTAACAATAATTCGTTTTCGCAATAATCAAGTAACAACAATACCATTGTTTAAATAAGACAAACTTGAAGTAATCTTCAGACATTACAAATTATCTTACTCACGTTTCTAAGTTACCAAAGACATAATTTTCATTCCTTTATTAATCACAAACTAAAAATCCCCCGTACATAAATCAAAAGAGTTCATTCCATTCATTACCTTCCTTTCAGTTTCGGTAATTCAGTTCTAAATTGTATCCAGGTCATTCATGGCTGAGCCTATAACATTCGTGTTACAAGTTAGAGACGATTAATCCAGCGTTTAATCTTTGATCGATGATCTTGTAATCGTTGACTGAATTGATCGTCAGGTCCTTCAATTACCGTCCTTACGCGGCGCCTTACGGCGCCGAGCGGGATAACTGCGAGCTCAGCGACCGGGACTCGCGGGACATGGACATGGGGAACCCGGTATATTACGACACCGGCTCGGACTACGACTTTTACGAGCGGAACAACGGGCGGCAGGGTGTTGACGGGGAATGCCTCGACGGTAAGCCCCGGCTGGGTTTCAGGCGTCCTCTACACGACTATCCACCTCGCACCTGGAACTACCGATAACTTATTCACTATCCCGACTGCACTCCGCCATCGGACCTATTTATTGTCAATTATCTCGGAAACGAGCGCCGTTGTTTTCTTCTATTATTGTATTGTCTCCACGTGTCTCGCATTTGTCATTGTCTCTGGAATAATATAATTAGAATTGCAATGTACTCTCTCGTTTGGCGTTTATTTTTTTCATCCTAACGACGCCCCATGAATGACGTACTCAAAGTGATAGACACTTCCTGGTCTAGCAATCGCCATTCGAAGCTCAGACAAAAATTCATTCGTTCGCTGAAACAGATTATTACTGCTTTTTATTACTTTTTTATGATGTCGGTTTTGTGTTTCAAAGTACGGCTTGCATAGATTTATTAAAGACACATAAAACAACTGTATCTCCGTTGTTATGGATATTTGACACGTTTTATTTTTGCACATTTACCTTATTGAATAAAAGTTTTCACGATAACGAAAGAAAAATGGCCAAAAATGTATGTAATCAATCTGCGCTAATACTTACACTTTTCCTTTTCTTATTTTGAAAATTGACAGATTTTTCGATTTTTGAACGTTAAAAGAAAACCTAACAATCCTGAAATAACGAGGATATGACTGTAGAGTGTCAAAATTTACCTTGCAGCATACTCATATAGAACTCATCACAAATATGTTCACTGGAAAGAATATATGTATTCAACATAGCGAGTATTTACAAGTTTAGATTAAATTCGTACATCATTATCTCACAACTTTTTGCGCATAGACTTTTTTTACATATGAAACATACCAAAAACCACAATTTTATTTTGAACATCTTATTTCTCCCGCTCCGAAAATTCCGACATTCATTACCACATAACGATTTTAAAGTCTTTCAGATTGCATTTCATACGTTTGAAACTGACTTTGCTTGCACGATTAACGAACGATTGTCCTTGCTAAAATTTTGATTTCACTTCGGAGATGAAAATGCGAAATTCACGTGTTTTCCAGTGAGCCAAGTGTGCAGCGAAGACGGGATGGAGTTCACGCTCAGAACTCCCGAGGGATTCATTGGCAGGATTTACACGTATGGATACTACGACCGTTGTTTTTTCCGCGGCAACGGCGGAACGGTAAACGTACTTCGCATCAGCGGACCGCAAGGTTACCCCGAGTGTGGAACACAGCGGGTGAGTTATCCATCATCGCCCCTCTAATCGATAATCCTATAATTAATACGTAAGCGAATAATCGTTCAAGCGACGTGGCTGACGCGATGCAATCATGAAATTACGTGCAACGACTGCCAACGCAAAGAGAAGACTAAAAGGAATTATTTAACGGATAATATCCTTTCAGCAACTAGTCGATGTATAATTCAGAAATTTGCTTAATCGATAAGTCGGCAAATACTCGATATAATTTCATAGGAACGTAAATCTTTATCTTCGTAATAAATCATAAAGCCGGTGAATTAGAATGAAAATTTTACGGATATGACTGACACGAATAGGAATAGATAATTCCACGGCGTATTATCAGGCTCACATAAATTTAGATTTGTAATGATAAAATACAGTATTTTCATTCATGATAACTCTAATGTAGTACTCAATGTTTGCTGATATAATTCATAGGAATGTATGAACCTTTTTATTAATAGTACGGGGATACAATGACGAATATCGTGGTGGTCCAGTTCTCCGACTACGTGCAAACCGGCAGGGACAAACGGTTCAACCTGACGTGTCTGTTTCGAGGACCAGGCGAGGCTGTCGTCACTTCCGGCTACATCGGTGCCGGGTATGCCAGGTCATAGAAATAATCGAGAGCCCATTGCACCGGAACCCGAATCCTCTGAAAGCCATTTTCGTGCAACCACAGAGTTCAACTCGTTGCGTATCGATTTCCCGTCGCATGCGTTTTTTCTAATCTAATAACTACGTGAAGACCTCAAATGAAAACGCAGCCGACCAAAATTTCCGCAACAATGATTTTCAGATAAATACCGTTCTTATCTCATTGTGCTATCATGTCCGATCGGTTACTCGGTTTTTTTATTTCCTGGAGCTCGGCCATGTTTTTGTTTCACGTTTTCACGTATTGTTTTATAGAAGTTATTGCATTTAACGTTGTTCAATGTTGCATTCTCCTGCAGAACTATGCGAGTTTTATGACCAACTTTTGCACCAAATCGGCTGAGTATGCGTTGATATCTTTGAACAGATAATCTGTCTTCAGAGTTTTCAAAAAAACGTTCCATTTCTCTAAATGCAAATCCTTAAGGAGTTCTGCAATGATCCTCAAAGAGTATGAATACGTCCAGCAGGTCAGGTTCTCCAATCCCGATTGAGTACCTCCCGGCAGAAAACACCCTGAGTTCAAGGGTACGTTTGCTGATTCTTTATCAAGGCAGACCGACAACGACCATTGCTGTTGGAGATCCACTTACCTTTAGGCTAGAAGCACAGGATGGGTATGTAACATTTTTTATTCAATATAGCTCAAAGAATCACATCATCCAAGTTTATCTGGTCTATATCCGCACACGTATCGATATTATCGAAGAATAACATAATGTACAGTAACGTATTTTAGCACCCAGAGATTCTTGAGTAAAGAAGAAAATCGGAGTTTAAGAAAATAAATTTTAAGTAAAAGTAAACCACGGTTAATGAGAATCATGTCTTAGTATATATTTCCTGTTTTTTTTTTTAATTGTTAGACCTATCGTCGTACTGTTATATCTTTCTCAAAATATCATATGATTCATTAACTTGATGTATATTGAATTCATTGCAGACACAGTTACGTGACTGACATCTTTGCCACTAACGTCATTGCTAGGGACCCTTACTCTGGAAGAAGTGTTCAACTTATCGATAGATATGGGTAAGTATGTCGTACTCGACTAACAACAGAAATGAGTTTTTATCTATATAAAATTAACAATGAACATTAATCTACATCTCGTAACTCATTGAATACGAACAATCTGTATATTTCGTGTAAAATCATCTGGACACTGATGCTGAATTTCGTTGTGCATTTTATAATTGGCTTTCCTCCGCGGCAGATGTCCAGTGGATAACTACGTTTTCCCTGGACTGGACCGTTTGAGGGACGGCGACAGCCTCGAGGCGCGTTTCAATGCCTTCAAAATCCCGGAATCGAATTTCCTCGTCTTCGAGGCAACCGTTCGGACCTGTCGCGACGGATGTCAACCGGCTTACTGTTCCGGCGGAACCGGAAGGAGCGAACCGTCCTTCGGACGTAGGAGACGAGACGTAGGTAACGATACCAGTACGAATTCGACCGAGGAATTCAGCACGAATTCAACGACCGAGGAAATCCCGACGACCGATGACTCCACGGTCATTACGTCTGTCTTTAATTTGACGAACGTGGAGGACATGCCCTCGGATGAGGACGAAGAGGACGAGGAACACGTTATGGAAATGATTGAGGTAAAAGCGTAAGCTAGTCTTCAAACTCAGAAAAATTGTCACTTACTCGCGTTCCGTTTACACGTACAAAATGTTGAAAAAGGTTCATGAGATTTTAAAGCTTTTAGTAGCTGAAACTAATATCTCCTGAGGTAAACCAATACTTATTGTTAACTGAAGAGATGAATTTTCGGACACGTTTATACATATTTTGTGCTAGTTTAGAAGACTCAGGTATTATATATCAATAAAGTTTGTGGTCGATTTTTTACGGCGCTATATACCTATAATTTCAAGAGATTTATTGATATTTAATACGATTCTTTTAATTGACGGTTCGGCGTTTATCATAGGTGCTAGATTCGAGGATGGATATCGCTGAAGAAGGAATGATCGAGAAACAGACAGCAGTGATCGAGACTGTTTGTGTGGCTCCAAATGAATATTATGGTCTTGTTACAGCCATAGCAATTCTTGTGGTGCTACTGGCTTCCGTGGTTCTCCTGTCCATTCTAGTTTACAGGTAATTGTCAATCTTTTACATTATAGAATAGTTATATTATCTTGCACTACGCGTCCCATTATTCTGATTTTATTCTTATCTTATAAAGTTATACAATTATAAGTATAAGTATAAACTTATACGATTTCAACGTCGTGAATTTTGAAGTGTATACTATGTATTTTGTAAAATCTTTTAGAAAATATGCGTATACTGTGATTATGAAGAACCGAAGGGCTGACAAAGCTTGCAGCCGCAGTATCCATTCAGACGATGCTTACAGCACCCGTGCAAATAACTTTTCGTTCATGAGGTCCGGCCTGCACAAACCATTCCAGTCTACGTAAGTTCTTTGAATATTTTAAAACGACCCAAATTGCACTACAACTGTGTCTGTGCCAACAGAAACTTTTATTACCGTTGTACCGTTTAAAATTCAAATATTAACACTAATTAACGTCTTTAACGATACAAGATCGTTGGCAATAGAATATCAAAAAGCATTCTTAATGAGAGGAAAGAATGGTACAAATGCAGTTAGTCTTAAAAACGAAACAACGTAATTTGAGTTCTTAGAAAATGAGCATACCAAATTTTCTTTGCCCTTTTTAAATAACACATGTACAATGATATTTTGTTTAAAATTGATGCTCAATAATGGAAATCCTTCATTTTACGTAGAGGCATTTCTGTAAAAAACTGTCAGTCTTACGGAGTATTATCTTGAAATATTTTCAGATCAATCTCAAGGTCGATGAGTAACATCATCAGCCAACGCATGAGTGCTTCGTCAACAGGTCTCGAGGGTGCTGTTGGGCTGTCGACTAACCGGAGAACAGATTTCGACCCGAGCGAACCAATTTACACCGACCCCTCGCTTTTTGAAGTCACTCGTTGTTCCACGAACATGCCAAAGACATCACTCGCTGATAATTTCCATCTAATGTAGATCATAATAAGAATGTCCACGCAAGATAAATGGGCTTCCGAGTCTCGCTATACAGTTAGGTACTCTCTACATTTTTCATCGTGTAATTACATGCATCAATGCTGATTTTTAGTGTTAACTGTTTTTCCTACTGTAATAATCTAATTAGGACGTTTATGACTCTCTTACATGTTTTATTATCTTATATATTTTGTTTAATACTGTAATAATTAAGGAGTATCTACAGGTTTCATCGGAATTACAATGAGGGAAATTTGGAAAGCACCGACTGATGTAGCGTAGTAATTTTTAATGGTACTCATAGGAATTTTAAGAAGGTAATGATAACAATTTATCTGAGAATTACAGATATAAATAAGTCTTCCAGGGACTGTTCTACCAAAGCATTTTTATCAGAACTAGTCGACATCATTGTACTGCCAGTAATACTGCCCAATACTTTTGAAAAAATAAAACGGTTTTAATTACGTCTCTACTAAAGAATTAATGCAGACTTTTCATCGAACAGAGTTGACAAACTACTAAATGTACTAAACTGGTTAATAACTTTCCTTAATTTGAATCCTCTTTTGAGAAACTATTGTACCGAAAATGATAATCAATACAATTGTATCGACGAAGAAGAGTATTTTATTTATTATACAATTATATCTAACTGCATTTCTGAGAAATAAAGTGGTTTTACATAAAGGACTATTCACTACTGACACTGCAAATCACATTACACGGGAGTGTAGAGAGAATGAAGACGTTTGTAAATATGCGAAACCATGTTAGCCTGAAAACCAGCCGTACGCACGGACAGAACACGTTTTTTTCATCGGAATAAAATGTTTGCGAATTCAGCAAAAACTGTGTTAAATCGACAATCATCTTTTTCGTCGACTTTTACATTCTTTAATCCTCTTTTATTCGGTCGAGTTTGTACGTGAAGAAGACCATTCGAAGTCTGGCTTCCTCCTTGCGATAATGAGCTTCCTCCAGCTTCATTCTAGCTTCTTCCTTGAGCATCGCCGCTGTGTCGACCTTCATTCGCGCCTCCGATAACGCAAGTACGTGTAACTCTTCCTCCCTCTGGACGGATTTCTTCTGCTTGCGCGGACGATCACGCGATATTACGTTGAGTTCTTTAAGGATCACGCGATTCTTCGTCGGCAGCTCTTCTTCGTCAGATCGATCCACCAAGTTCACCGGTGAATCGAATTCACGGACGGACCTCTCAGCGCAGTCGCTCGTCGATTCGTAAGACGGTGCAGCATTTTCCGACTGACCCGGAGGCTCCACGTTCAACGAAACATGGTTCATTGAACCGATGTCTACGAAACAACGAACATGATTTTTTAAATAACAATGAGAGGTTTTTTTAAAAGATTAGCCGGTATGATAACAAATCTTCTGTGTAATTCACATGTATACTCTTATAATATAACAATGTCACTACTACTTCTTAAGTTTGTAGATAAGATAGTATGGCATTGTTAATAAATTTAGAGGTACATAAATCAAGTTTTGCTTGCAAAAGTTAATTTTATCACTAGATTACAATATTCTCAGGTAAATTTATCTAAATAACGGCAAGTAAATAAGACTACAGGGCAGAAGAGAAAGCGTATTAACGATATTTTAATCAGTTTGCGCTGTGAAATAAGACTTTCAAACTGCGAACCTGAATCACGCGGACCATCAGATTCTTTTTTAACGAATTTTGCGGGTTTAGCAGGACAGACGCTTTGCAATGTAAACGGTTCGGATTCGTTTGGCTCGAAAACGACATTCGGCGGTAGACCGACAGAACCATTTGTTTTTTGGGTATCGGATGCTGTGGTTGCACAAATTCCATTTTCCCAGTCGTCCACGTGACTCGTTCGACCTTGATCTTTCGGCGTTTGAATAAATGTTCGGACTCCGTTTCTACGTTACAGATAAATAGGAAAAATCTATTACATGCTTCTTAATGTAAGTTAATTATGTATAGCTATATTCCGATCTTTAGACAGAATATGCTAAACCTAAATAAAACACAACAATTTCGCTCTTGTTTCAACCATTGCTTTTTTCAGACTGTATTATTGTTCGATATTTTCCATCGAGTCAGACGAAAATTACAGCTGTAATGAAAAGTTTTTATTTCCTGTAATAAAGTGTTTGTTTCGAACTACAAGTTTTAGTCTAGAATCTATTGTTAAAAAAAACGATTGCATTTCGTGCCTCTGAACTAGAAACAAACTTTTCATAATTAAATTAGTTTATACAACTATAACAATTTACTTTTTTAATTAACATCGATTATTTCTTCGAAGAACAAGATAAAGGTTCATGGAGTCAAGACCTACGATAATTTCTGAAATTTGTGAAAACGAATGTGCAGAAACTATCGCCTATCTAATCAGAAAGCCAAGAATCCATGAAATGTCGATTTACTTTTCGATTATAAAATTATGTAAGGAAGGATTAAAATGTCGTCAATCTACCGCGTCTTTTTCTCCTCGCGGATTCTCTTGCATGCTTTCATATTCTCCCAACAGCGTCTAAGCTGTACGGCCGATCGCGCCCCTTGTGGACCGACGGTCGAATTGTATTCTTCGGCGAGATCGGACCAGGCTGACTTGCGCTTCCGCATCGACAGGAGATCGAATTTCTTGTCTTCAACGTCTTTATACTTATTTATCAAAGAAATCAGGAGCTCCCGCTCTTCAAAACTGTAGGTTTTTCGTGTACCTTTCGATGACGATGACGCCATTTTTATTGCCACAACAGAAACGAAATCTTTCTTTAATCGCTCTACTGTTTTACACAGCTTTCAAACGAATTTGTGTGCATATGGAACTGAAGCTAGCGGTGTTTGCCAAATTCAAAATTCATTTTTAAAAAAGCTTTGAAATAAGTGTTCAGATTGATTTATCCTTTAGAATTACTTTTTCAACTTTCTAGGTTTCGTATTTGCTTTTTTATATGAGAAAATAGTTGCTATTTATTAGAGATAATAGATTTTTCTATAAACTTTACCGACCGATGACAGTTGAATCTAGCCGTTACTGGCGCTGTGAGGACTCGACGAAAACACTCGAACACATCCGACTAAATCCGAATAATAAAATAACAAATATACAAACTATGCAATCACAGCTGATTATTAATTGTAAACGAAACGACCGTATAGTTTTGAACGCATAACATCGTACAATGAAACGGCATGAATCAGTTGTCGGGTTTTCTTAGCGGGCTCTTTATTCTCATTATATCTATATCTTTGAGCGATGGTGTGGACTACACTTATGAAATCGATTGTAATAACCTACGAATGGGACAGTACATATGCCCGCATCCCGATTATGATATCATAGATCCGAAAACGCAACAGCCCAGGGGATGTACGAAGGAAAACAAAGCCAAAGGTATACTAAATATATTTTTTGTTACATTTCTTCCCATTTTACTCAACACTGTGTGCGCATAACCTTAATTCTATTCATTCCACACCTCTATTTTCTTTCTTCTATTTTCTTCTTAAATACTTAACCGCTTACTCTTTACTATTTTGCAGTGTTGTGTTTAGCAGCGGATGGCCTCATTTGCACAGAAACAAAAAATAATACATTTAAAAAGGATATTCCTTGTAAATGGACGTAAGTATCTTTTCGCAGTCTTATGTTTATGATACGTTTATCAGATAATCTATGAAATTATAAACAAAGATGGTAAATTATACATGTCTTTACAGAAATGGGTACTCCTTTGAAACCTCACTGCTGCTCTCAATATTTCTTGGTATGTTTGGTGCCGATCGATTCTATCTTGGATATCCAGCTCTTGGATTACTTAAATTAAGTACATTAGGTTTTCTTTTCCTTGGTCAGTTTGCTGATGTGATACTTATTGCTACACAGATAGTAGGACCTGCAGATGGTTCTCACTATGTCATGCCGTATTATGGTGCTGGCATTAATATTGTCAGAAGTAATAACTTTACATATAGGGTACCACAATACGACTGTTAAGAAAATAATACAAGCAGTTAACAGGTGACGATTATTCTAAGAAGTCCATGGCATACACTTCTGTTACGAGCAACGATATACAATCCTAGAGAGAACTTTTATTACAGTATAAATTAATATAAGTTGCATTGTAATCTTTTTGAAGCTAGTTTAACTGTTATGACATGATCATGTTGTAGATAGTTATTTCAATGGGATACTGTATATAAAATGTTTGTTAACAATATACTTCCTATTATTAATATAAGCAAACAATAAATTCTTTTCAAGTAAATGTTCAGTCTGTATCTTTTCCTTTTGTTCTGAAAAATTCCGGAACGGTAATATCAGGTAATGGTCAATACTTGTTAAAACGTACTTAAAATGCATTATTCACGAAAAAGAACATGTTATGTATGTAATGACTGACATTGATTGCGATATTTCGTATAAAACACGTTCAGAATTAACTGTGCTGTACTTCATAATTATATTTTCACAAATACATTTAGTAACCCTGTAACTGTGATTGTTATGATTTTCTTGCGGACGGAGCATATCAATACGAATAAGACGCATGTACGTGAATCTTTCGGCACTGGGCCATTGATAGCACAATCACCGTCCTTAATCGTAACACGACAAGCAGAAATAACAAACAGATTAATCTTTCATAAATATACTCCTTAGCACGTTTCATGTCGCGGAAGTGCGATAAATATAGGCGTTTAAAACGGCGAACAAACCGAAATCAATGTTCTTTTCTCTTCAGTAACTTCAAAGAAGTGACGCTCATTTGTGTTGCACAAAATGGGTGTGTCACGAGGTATAGATCGTTTTATTTCCTTCGGGTTTTACATTTTCCTCATATTTTTTCGTTCGGAGGGCAATGCAGATGTAAGTACCATTTCTGATTTCTTCTGTTAATTACATTCATAGAATGCATAAAATAATTTAGTGGGTAAGATTTTTAACAGGATATTGACAATATCCATGCTCGTGGATGTCAAGCAACAGGCACTATTACCAGCAACTTTTAGAACACGAATGAAATGTTTGCTAGTGTGTGAAAATATGTTAACTGAAAATTAATACTACATTTATTTTATTTATTCGCCATTAATTTTATATACTATAAAACGTTGCAGTTGACTCGAGCTCCAGTTCCAAGCCACACAAAGCCTGATAATGCCGAAGGATCAATGTGTTACCGAAATCAGTATTTCGACATGGAGGACGGTCGTTGTGTAGACATTCCTGGAGGTGGCCGAGTTGTTCACATGTACCACATTCCCCAATTGTGTGGCCCAAATAATGTTGGCCCTTATTTGCTGAATCCACGATATTATTATGCGTGCAAGAAGGATATATCTATTCTAGCTGAATGTCCCGATGGCCAATATTACGACCAGCGACTGCATAAGTGTATGATCATGGATAAAAACTCTTCAAGTACATTCTTGGCCCTTTCCGAACAAGTAACGGACAACCGCCTTCAGTTACCTGCTTGCGAGAAGATTGGCCTGTTTGCTGTAAAGAACCAATCCGATCTGTTCTATAGCTGCGAGTCAAACGGATTCCAGTTATTCCAGACTGTGTATAAATGTCCGACAGGAACGCGTTTCAATGCGGAAAACCAACGTTGCACAGACAAGTTAAATCCGTTGGAGTCTGCCGTCATAAAATCACGTGTCCCCACTGAAAATTTCGGTTTGCAAATATCGAATCAGTTCACCACACAGAGTCCTCCAGATGCTTACTCTGTACCCATTCCAATACCATCAGGTATTGGCGACGTGTCAGAAACAACAACGCCGAGTTATACAGACGCAGCAATTCCGTCGTCGATTCTCTCTAACAATGAAATGGTTAAAGCACGCACTGGAGAACAAATGGGTGAAATTTCTCTTATACCGGCGTGGCAGAATGCCGGAATAGTAGTAGCTGATGCATCACAGCCGAAGAGTGCTGATTCTGTGAGTTTGCTTAGCCAAACAACAACAATCGCGCCTCCGACTTTAACATTAGAATCACCATACACGGCACAAGTTCTGACAGGCTTTGAAGATGCAATGGAGAATTCTCAAGGTGCAAGAAGTACAGAGAAAGGAACGTCACAGAACAACTCTATAATAACTCAGACTATGGACCAAGTTCTTGATCACTTAGTTACGGAGCTTACTGTCTTCCAAGGTCATGAACTCAAAGGAGATGCAGCGACGAAGGATATTGCACGAACATGGAATATGGCAAAAGGGACCACAATACAAGCTGGAAATCTCTCTGCAAGGGATCCTACCAGGGCACAATACGGTGCAGTGGTAAACGACGCTTTTCCTAAAACTGTTGATGCTTTACACCCTGCTGATAATGTGGCAAAACCACCTTCCGGAATGTTCACTTGGGAAGAATTGCTGAATATTCTATCAGCTGCAGCTCATGATATACGTAGATTACATGCAACAACAAATCTACAGCCTCAATATCCTAACTTAAATAGGCAGCCTCTCATTACGATTCCTACTATGAGTGAATACGGTGTTAGCCAAAAACCGACACAATTTATTAATCCACCAAATGACGCTCTAACAAACGATATTGTGAGTGATATTACCAAGAGTATAGTTACTGAATTGTCTGAAAAACAAAATTAGTCGCAAAAGGACGAAGACTTTAGGAATCATTTTTTTTGTTAAAGTAACAAATCCATCCTCATCAGTCAATTTCGCTGTAGGCACGTTAGGAAACATTGAGCAATTTTATGACGAACCGAATCTGCGAATACAAATGGCGGTGATTTCAACTTATCGTGAGAAACTTACGTTGTAGAAAGATAAGCAAATAGTAATAGTAGTATAGTATTCATACATGTTATGTTATTATGTTTCCGGAAGCAATTTAATAGGCATGAACAGTATTATCTTTGACCTGAATTGTAATAATAATTGGCATTTATAATCAGTGTTACAGATAGTGCATGATTCAACAAAAATAAATAGTCAAACAATTATGTAAATTGGATGTATGTGTCGTTTGTTTTAACCCGCACAGTATTTACCTGTTTTTTATCCGACCAATATTTTGAATTAACTAATTTGTACTACCATCACACATCTTCTCTTTCTTGTTCGCTTACCAAAGCATAGTATGCTCCTTTTTTTCGAAGAAGTTCTGAGTGAGTTCCCATCTGAATTGAGATATTTTATACGGTAGCATTATTTAGTTAAAAACAAAATGCGTAAATAACTTTATAGTTACCTCGACAATTACGCCACGTTGTAAAACTACAATAATATCAGCACCTTTTACTGTGCTTAATCTGTGTGCGATAACTAATACCGTTCTGCCGCGTGTGGCATTGTCCAACGCTTTCTGAACCACACGTTCGCTTTCATAATCCAGTGCACTGTTTAAAAAATAATAACATTTAATCTGCATGGCCTATCTCTAGAGAAATATGTAAACATACCTTGTAGCTTCATCCAAAATTAGTATGGATGGTTTTTTTAACAAAGCCCTGGCGATAGCAATTCGTTGTTTTTGGCCTCCTGAGAGCTGAGCTCCTCTTTCACCAACTTCTGTATAGTATCCATCAGGAAATTTCGTAATAAAGTCATGTGCATTTGCCTCCTTTGCTGCTTCGATCACCTGCAGTCACCAAAATGAATTAGAATTTTGTTCAAGTTGACTACTTTTAATCGGTAGTACAAACCTCTTCATCAGTGGCTACATGTTTTCCATATCTAATATTTTCCATAATGCTTGTTGCAAATAAGATAGGTTCTTGATCGATGTATCCTAAAACATTTCCCCTAAGGTAGCTGGAATTCAAAGACGTTATGTCTTTGCCATCAATCGACACAACACCCTTGTCCACATCGTAAAATCTGCAATATTAGTAAAATTATTACAATTATAAAAAATACTGTAACATTAATCAAGCAGTACCAAATACTAAAAGCTAAGGGATGTTAATTTTCATTATTCGTTTACCTTTCTAATAGAGCTGCAACTGTCGATTTTCCATTCCCACTGGATCCAACAATGGCTACTGTTTTTCCAGCCGGGATGTATAAATTGAAATTGTTGAAAACCACATGATCTGGTCTGGTTGGATAACTGAACTTTACATCCTTAAAAGCCACGTTTCCTACCAGAGACTCGTCTTCAATAACGTCGCCTCCAACCATCATTGGTGAAGGAGGCATGTCTAAATACTGTAAAAGATATATCAATAAATGACAATTTTGCAAGCATAATGACAGCACTTAATTACCTCAAACACTCTAGCGCCAGCGCTAATTCCTCTAATGTAAGTTCCAAATATTAAGGATAACTGAGAAAGAGATCTCTGAATGGTTTGTGTAGCCATGAGGAAGGCCATAACATCACCCGGTGATAACTGGCCAGTGGACATTAAATGCCCACCGAAGTACAGAGTGCATAATAACGTTCCGTTAAGAAACATGTTTGTTCCCGCCTGGAATAAACCAATACCAAATCCCAATTTTTCGTATTGCATTGACGCCAGCTCAACTTCTTTACTGTATTTTTCTATTTCTCTTTCCTCTGCTGCAAAGGCCCTCACCTATTCATAATAGGATATCATGTACCGGACGTTTGTAAGTTGATAGCAACATGTCATATAGAATAGCAAGTTACTGTTTTAATATTTTGAATGGCTTCCTCGCAAATGGCTGTTGACTTTGCAACTTGATTCTGTGCTTCCGTAGACATTTTCCGCAAACTTCTACCAAGTAGTGAGCCTATGAGTATCACCGTAGGTACGCAGAGTACCATAATACCAGTCAGTTGTGGCGATATTACTATTATAGAGACAACACAACCGGCAATTTGCGTTATGCTCCTTAGACCTTGTGAAATACAAGTTTTAAACGAACTTTTAAAGTCCTGAATATCACTAGTTAATCGGCTTACTATTTCGCCGGTGCGATTTTTGTCAAAAAATGCAACATCTTGCATGATAATCGACCTGAAGAGATCTTGACGCAGCTTCATTGCAATTTGCTCACCAATATGAGAGAGAGTATATATGTACACAAAGGTAAACAGTGCCTGTAATGGAATGATTTGAAAATAAATTATACCCTTAAAGTAAAAATGAGAAAATATCTTCTTAATGATAATATACACATTCACATACAATATTCAAAACACTATACTCGTAATTAATTAATAATTAGTATATACAGCATATAAAAAATGTTTTTGAGCCAGGCACATATACCTTAAAATATATACAATATTCAATTATCAATTTATTGCAAAAAGTTAATCAGAGATTTTTTCTAAATACATGGCAAAATATTTTTAAATAGAGTAGATGCTTACGTACTTGGGCAATATACATACGTGCTAATGTGAGTGCAGGTTGAGCCAACTGTGCAATCATATTACCAACAGTTTCATTGCCCTTGGTTTGTGAAAGCTTTGTCAAGACATTTATTACATCCCCAACACATTGTGGTATCCAAATATTTAACATTGCAACCACTAATGCACTCTGTATATGAAACAAATAAACCAATGAACAGTAATATAAATTTACACAAGATAAACAACAATAAGTAAAGATTTATACATACAGAAAGAGCAATTAGCAGATACCAGATGTGGCAGTATAAATACTTGAAAAATTTCTTCCACTTGAACTTTAATTCTTGGTTATTTTCCACAGTATTTAATTTAATTGTACTGTGTGCTGAGACACTTGCAGATGACCTTAAAACAAGTGCAGTGGCTATACCCATTCCTGTAAATCCATACTTATAAACAATTAAAATGTTTTTCTTTTTAGCACAATTTGTGCCATTAAATGATTTAAAGTTTGTAATCATTTTCCTTTTAACAGTTTCAAATGTACTTTTGCCATCCATCAGAGTATAAGAAAACATTGTGTTCCTGTAAATATTTTCAAACCTTTTAATTAATACAGTGACAACATCAAAATGTGTAATAAAGATACAAATGATAAACTTACCTTGAAAATAGTACTTTCTTAGCATGGCACTTTGAAAAAAGTGCGATTCGTAATATCGACATCATTTTTGGGATAACGTATAACTGTTAATTGCATCAACTATTACACATACAGAAAAACTGGATCTAAATAGTTTTTATATATGAATTATATATGAATAATCTGTGCAAATGAGTAGTGTCCTCTTACTAATATGACAAGACAAGTATTCCGTGTCTAATACGCTAGACATTTCTATCACCATTTATTTTATTATTTGGAAACAGGTTAACAGAAATAATTAGTCTTAACCTTTGAACCTGTAACCATGCGCGCTGCCATATTTAAAAGTCAATGTCAAAAACCAGACAGTTTTCTTTGCCCTTAACAGATGGCGGTAAATGCGTTATCCGGTAAATTTATTTTCAGCAAATTTTCAGCAATTAATTTGGAATTTGTGTGAAGTATTAACAAAAGTGGAGTATTTACTGTGGAAACGCAGTTTTTGAATAATTCTACGAGGGAAAGGTGAGATAATACACAAAAAAAATAGATTTTATGACAAACGTGTGCAAAAGCTACAGACATTACTTTCGATATTTTATACCCTTATCGACATCGAACAAGAAAGATACTATCAGAAGATTCATATTTTAATTAAAAAAAGGTTAATAAAATCCAACGGTACATGATATAATATTGTTCTACGTATTTCATTGAAAGGAAAATCATGAAAATGTTCTGTTTCTAAAGCTGCATATTCAATATTGGAACGAACGTGCATGAGCACGAATAAATACAAACAAATAAGTTTACAAACTACAGAAAGCACGATGAAGCATAAACAAGCAATTACAACACGCGGAAATATTGTGATGGAAGGACATTTACACCTAATGAACGAACAAATGCGTGTAGAAATCCACATTCACGTTCGGTTCGTACATGTGTAGTAGACTTAACGAGAAAGCATTGTGAGCATACAATGTTTAGCGTACAGTCAAGATTCATACGTGCGAAGCGGCAGGTATAGTATACAGTACAACGAAATCGTATTTCATCGACAGACTCGCAAAAGTACTTGAAGAAGTACTTAATGTCCCTCGTGCATTCACCGGCGCGATTCAGAGTGGATGTATAATAGCCGCACAGGCAATTAAACGTGGCAAATACATAAATACACGTTATTAACTTTGTGCTCAAAGAACTTGACAGAAACGATTAGGCCTTTTAGATTCAACCGTTCACCCCAAACAGTCCACTCCTATGGCTCCCTTCTTGTTGGGACACAATTCCCGAGCTTTTTTATCCGCATGCCTCCATTATCTCGCTGATCAAAGTCTCTACTCGTAATTAGCGAAAAACGCACCTACTCTCTTCAATCATGCATGCGGTACATGGGCTGTTAACCATAATGCCGAATAACACATATCAAAATCATGATATTTTAGTAAATATGGCGGCTGATCTCATAGAAATGGCTGAGGAAAAATGTTCCATGTTACATTGCAATAGTAGACCAAAATGTTAAAATATTGACTGTCAGGAGTTCAATTTGTATCAGTCACTTGATTATTCTAGATCAGTCCTTTAGTTCAGAATGTTACATACCAAAATTGTATTGTAATGCGAGAAAAAGAACATCGCTACAATATTTCCTCATTGCACTCGTTACGATAGATCGCGTATAGTTTGCGTTTTAAAAAAGGCATTTTAAGTACCGTAGATCATTATTGGCACTTGCCGCTATTGGCAATGCCGCCAATATCTAGATAATACAACACAACATATCGTAATCTTAGCAATGAAACTATTTTCCCAGGGGTGAATTTTTCAAGATCTCTTCGCTATCTTTCATTTTCCTAGCAAAGTGTATCACTTCCGCCATAACTACGCCGTAGTTAAGCGATTAAAATAAGACACACTATTTCACGGTTGCATTGTTACAGATGGGGGACATGCAGTTAACGTTGATTCGACGTGGAAATGTCTATTGGATAGTCGTGAGCCATCGTGCCGAGGTCACCCTCTTAACCCAGATGCAGGAAAGGCAAAAGACACTCGGCTCGTTCATATTCCTACAGTATATCTTTGTATACGATATCAACCGCATGCCTTTATGCCCGAAGAGCGTCGAATCGAGTCATCAGGATAAGGACGAACCTTTCGCGAGAGAGTTTTAGAAAAAGAGGGACAGGTGTTTATAGACGTAGCGTCGGCTCGTATTCCTATATAATATGTATCTTTGTCTGTTTGAAACGGCAGGGACGTAGAAGAATAGGGCAAATGAAGCCTCCTAAATTTCAACATCCACTCCACCCCCAACCTGCTCGACTGCACGACGGCGCGATTTTCTCTCCTCTTTTCCAATACCTCATACTCTCCTTTCCTCTTTATACCATTTCTCTCACTCTCTTTGCGCAATTCTTTTCATTCTTCTCCTCATTATCCTCTTTCACCGATCTCCTTTTCACCGTATGTACATGCATACCTCGTTCTTTTTTATTCACAGACATCGATCTCCTTTCGTTTCCTTACGTTTTTATGCATCCTCGACTTTACTGCTTTTCTTTTGAAACCTTTCTTTTCTGTTGATTTTCTTCAAACGATTTTACCACTTTTTATTGTATGCACAGTTTTACAGGTATTCTTGGGAACTTATAGTAAAGCATTAGATGAAAGAGAAATTCACGATAATTACTTGCAAAAATTGTATTAGTTTCTAAAGAAAACGGGCACTGGAGACTGCAAAGTTTTGATAAAAGGTCTTAAACAATACCAGCGTTGTAAATCAAAATTTTTTATATGTTATGCTTAATTGTGATTCTTTTGCCACATACTTGAAACATTAGTCTTTATTGTTTATTCCTTTATCGCGGCATTAAAAATATTGAAAAATGGGTTAGACTATGCCAGCACGATCGTGAAAAGCTAGATACTAATAAGAAGACAGATAGTTTGTAGCTGCTTTCAAGGAAAGTCAGGCATACATTCTTCGACAACATTTACAATAGATTATGTCATGAAAACACAGTGCTCTATTTTGTCTTGCCCACCGACCCGCCATTTTTCTCGATTGAATTTGTATTTTCTTCCTGGCTACTGCAGGTCCAAGTGGATCTAGCATCGTTTCTATATTGGTCGGCGTTTGCATCCTGAGCGAGTATCCCCCGCACTGAGTCCGCAGCGACACCGAGGTGGCGGTCGCAAGTAAAAGTCCATGGTATTCACTCCTCGTTCGTGAAACACGCGGCGGTGCAGGTGCAGCCGGGATTTCCGGGGTGGCAATGACGCAAAGTCAGCGCGGGCCAATGGACTGGCTCTCCGGCGATGGTCGAGGGGTGCGTGCACGTTGGGGGTTCGTCGATTGGGCGTGGCTCGAGGGTCCGCCGACCCTGTGTGTGGCGGGGGCCAAGGGGCGGCAAGAGGGGCTAAGAGGGGCCACGAGGGGTGAGCCCGTGAGAGGCCCAGAGTGAGAGAAAGAGAGGGAGAACGAGTTAGAGGGCGGTAGGAGGAATGGGGAGGGCACCGAAGTGTGCCCCGGGGTGTAATATCATACCGCTAGGTGGATAAATAGACGCACGAGAGACGAGAAACGAGCCGGGGAAGGCCAGGAGGGGTGGGTAACCAACGAAGGGATGAGAGTGGGTGGTCGGATCCGATGGCAGGGCCGAATAGGCAGGGCTGAATAAGGAAAGAGAGATCGACACCTCGCGGAAAAAGAGAAACCAATGGTCGGGTAGAAAGGGCTAAACGAAGAGGGAGATTATATCCTCAAGTAGAGGGAACGGATCCAAAGCGAGGGGGTAGGCCAGTGCGACGGAATTGGCTGCGTATAGAAATACTGGATACGTAGAAGAAGAAAGAGAAACACGAGCCAAACCTAAGTAGGTATCTTATTGTTTCTGCGTTCTGCCAGCAACACAAAGTCCACGCATGAAATTGAAAAATTGATTAAAACTTTCGGTATTACTGGTTTTTACTTGTGAAAATAGGCACTGCACTGCACTGTACGCGCAAAAATATACCTTTGAGACGAGAAAACGAATGGCTAGAATGGCGTTCTTGTAGAATGGGAAAAACTCGATTTTGACTCGGAGTAAAAAGACTTGGAAAACGAGATAATGCTGGGAATAGGGAAGAAGATTTCATGGAGCAAAACGGGTATGATCGCTTGAGAAGGGAGGAGGGATGGAAACGAGGTAGAACAGACTCGATGTAGGAGGGAGATAGGAAAGAGTAGGGAAAGGGTCGTACGCGGAGGGTTGCTTGAGGAGATGCCAGAACCGTAACGATGTTCCTGGGGAGGGGTGAAAACGAGGGGCGAGGGGAAGGGAGCACGAAGAGGAATTGGTTGGCTGCGATGGTCGGGAAACTAGAACAAATAATGGTTGTAGTCGGCCTTAGCTTCTCTCTGAGGTATTTTCCATCGGCGCGTGAGGGCTTTCTGCACCTATACGCGTTTCCACGCGTTTCCGAGCGGTCGGCAAACGCTCTTCTCCAACCCCTCTCCCCCTACCCCCGCCACCAGTAACGCGTGTATTATTACGAGGCCGGAAAACAGAGATTTACTTACCATAATGCCGCACGTAATGGTTGCACGGATCGCTACGAATGGCAGAAAACTCTGTCAATTATCGATAATTCTTCGAACGATATATATTTTTATGCGCCGTAAACGCCAAATTTACTAACGAGCAATGGGTATTACGATTAACAGGTGCAAAATTAGCAGGGACCTTGTGGGTTTTCGATGAAATTGAGTTTGAACTAAGAACCTCTTATAATTATGAAAATCGAGAAATCTGTTTCCTGAGTCAGCAATCTGACCTCGCTTTGGAGACTTAGAAGTAGAAAAACTTAAAGAGGATCACTGAGATAAGTGAATTTACTTTAAAATGTTTCCAACTAAAACTTCTTTTTTCCAGTCCTCAAAAGATGAAAGAAAACTAATTTCTCCCTTCTAATTCTAACACCGTGAGTTAGCTGAAGGAATATTCCCTAATACTTGTCCAACCTGTCTTCCGACGTTTACGCTTTTCTAATTAATGCAGATCTGTTTTGCCTAACAGTAGTAGTTACTTTGTAGCAATTTCGCTTGAACGTAATTCGCGTTAACCGGAACGTTTTGCGCTATTGTCAGCTGAAATTAGAATTAGAAAAGACATCGAGCGGTGTAGGGCTTGAATAATTCCGTTGGCAACTAAGGAATAGTCAGACGGAGTTTCGAAATGTTCAGGTAGTAAACGTGCGGCTGAAAATTCGCTGAGCGATGCGCCGACGTCTGCCAGAGCGTCACGACGACGAATCTGTGTACGATTTACACGCTGTAATTGGAGCGCCCGATAATCTGCCGTGCAGCAACGTGCCATGCATTTTGCTGAATCAAGTAACTATTCATACCCGACCTGGAACCAACGGTTTTCCTGCTGTATTGCAGCTGACGACAGTCCTGCCATTTTACACTCGCACTGCGCCAACACGTAATTTGAATGTTTGCACGGCACGTGTTTTACGAGAGCATGTTTTTCTATTAAACTGTAAGGTTTCCAGAAACAAATTACTATTTGTACGAAGCATTTTCATGAATAGTTTTGCCCATCGTGTAATTGGATGTCTGAGGTCTTCACAGTTTTGAGAGACAAATCATAACTAGTGGTCTTCGCGTTGAAAGGCAGGTCTTTGCTATTGTGTGTTTTGAAGAATTTTTCTCTTCGCAATGGAATTTTCTTGACAAGGAAATTTTCTCTGGTTCTGTATTAAAATGTTATTACTGATTGTTATTACTGAATTAATAAGATTTCCTATGATAATTTGCTCGAGTAATAAAATTCAAATCACTTTATAATCTAAAATTATCATGTTGTGTATAAATGATAAATTCACATTGTAATTAGTAACATTCACAAAACTAATCAAGTACTTCAAATATTACAAATACAGCTAATCATTCTCATCTGCCAAATATTTTACCATAAGTCGTCATTTCATGTTGCTCACAATTTGTAGTTCAATAATCCAAACACACTGATCATCAATCAGTTTAACAAGATTCAGATGTGACCTACTCTGCTTATGTTTTAAACTATCATTGGATTCTAAACAATCACTAGACCAATTTCCTGGGTACACCCCTTTTATGTGTTAAAAAGATTCAATAAAGGGTTACAAATAATGTGACGTATGTACATGCGGTTAAATTGATGGAGGGTTTATTAGGCAAAATAGTGGAGGACCGTGGAGAAGCATCAGGACAGCACAGATATATATACATATATGTATATGTATATATGGCTAGACTAAACTGCTATCGCCACGCATACGATTTCCTAGACTGCTGAGCGCAGTGCATGCGCTGAAAGAGGATGTTGTCAGCTGAAATTCAATTTTCCTCTCGGTGCGGCGGCGAGTCGCTCGGCAACCCGATACACAGAACCGTTAAGGCTCGTCCACAGTGGTCGACGTGCTCGACAGTCCTTTCACAGCCGTCATTCAAATTCGAATTAGAGCCTCGTCTCGTAGCCACACCTCCAGCAATTCGATATCGCTTTGCCCAATTATTATCGTTATTCGTATTAACGTCGTCCTTATTTTTAGTCCCCTCTTGTCTTCGTTATTCCCCAGAAGGTACATACGTATGTATGCTGTTGTTTTGCAATACATATACTCATAGCCAAAATTTACAATCCGCAGATGGGTGATTCGTCAAATTTTTGTTGGAATTATCAGCCGAATTGTACAAGAAACTAATTTTACCGGAATTATTGATAAATTCGTCTTTCCGACTGTAACGAAGAAGTTTATGTCTATGTTTTTTCTAAAAGTTTCTGAAAAGATATGCCGTCCAAAGATGAATGAAATATTTTCATTATTCCCCCAGCTATGTAATTATTTTGTGTCATTTACATTGAAGAACTTTTCCGAGGTAGAATATTTCGAAGAGAAATGTGTATTGAACATTTGTTATTGTCATTGTGTTGCATTACTATTCATATTACACATTCGGAAAATCTTGTGAGATTTCTATCTCTCTACATGATGGATTTAGTAAGAAAATGTCATAAATATATGGTGTATATATAAATATATCACTGTAGCTAATAAGAATAGGTCTAAACAGAAAAGAACGACAGAAAAGAACGACAGAAAAGAGTACCAAAATGATCTTCCTGCATCTGTTCGCTTGTTACTTTGTTCGTTCTTTCGCCTCACACAATCAGTGTGAAGTGCCGACAAAAACAGGGCGGCCATTTATCGGTGAGAAACCAAAGGACTTGGAATCCACGAAAATGTCCACTCTAAAACTTTCTCATTTCATATCTTTTTTCCTGATTAACACGAACCTTTGCGTTCAACGGTCAAGAGAATAAAAATATATAAAATATTCGATGGCAGAAAGGTTCAGCAAAATTCATGTTTACTTCTTACCATTTCATTGTAAGTATGTAGTCACACGTATACTGATATTTTTATGTTTAAATATCACGAGATTTTTTATGATTAAAAATGCAAATCCACTGGTTTTCAATTTTGTCTCAGCAATGTCCAATTAATATAATATTGACACAAATAAAGAATGTCATTGATAACTCCAGTAAAATCATTTAATTTTCTTACAATGAATTCGATGTTAAGCCTTCAAGTTTTGTTATGTGTTCTAACATTTTTATCACCCCCGAATTACGGTTTGTTTTCTTCCTGATTTATTATTCAAAGAATGATATGGCTCAAATCAACATATGTTATGTTTTTCTTATCTACGGTAAGTACTGTAACTGAATAAAACACAGTGAAATGTCTATTTCCGTAATTAGAAAAAGTACGTAGCAGTAATTCCTCGAGTACATTGCTGCGAGTGACGAATTAATTCCATTCGAAATGATGATATTTATGAGATGATCATTTCGATGCCTTTGTATTCAGCATTTCTCGTTTTGATATAAAACTAATAAACGGCCAGAACCCACTGAACCCTTGCGGTGGCAAGGAACTATCGGCCAATGTGACTTTCCAAAATGCTTTGTACAACGTTTACAAGGGTCAAAATGGATATTAGCGTTCTGGCGGTGGGTATTATTCGAATTTGCGAGAATGCATTGTCACTGCGGGCGTGAGGCTGGCTTAGCGTAAGCATTATTAGTACCTGGGGAGGACGATCCTCTGGTCCGTCGCATGACAGCCTTAACGACTGCTGCTCGTCCGCAGAATTTATTGGTGCGGCTTTATCGCGATAAATTACGAGGGACGGTCGATCGCGGAGGCGTCGGCAGTCGAGGGAACAAAACGAGATCGATTTGCTCGGGGATCTCGCCCATTCAAAGGGATCGACTTAATACCGACGGTGATTCAGTGGCTTCCCACAGAATTAACTGCTCTAAATACTGTTATTGCAGTCAACAAACAGAGATGCAACGTCACTTTCGTGACGCGCCAAGAATCCTGACCTTCGGGAACAATTCTCTGCCAATAACTCGACGATTGAAAACTTCAACATTTTTCAGGTATTAATTATGCGCTTAATAATATTTGTGCATGTCGTAATCGTTATTCTGTAATGCGTTGTACATGTAACTGCATATTTGTGCGTAAAGAAATAAGCTATTTTCCTGATAGTTCGCATAACTCAATTATTCCTCAATTTTTAGAGGGTTCCTTATCTGTTCCATATTTTATGACAAGATTTTTCTTCGAGACAAATATTTTTCATGAATATAACAAATGTATTTTGTCGAAAAAAGTCACCTTCACTTTTCATATTTTCATAACTGACTACGAGCTAATCGCGTTAACGGATTTGATCCCTCACTGGGTTTGATTAAACACGTGAGCCGCGTCCTTAAAAAGTAATTATTTTGGCAGGTATTCGTAATGCGCTAGGCGGGAGAGCAAGTGGCGGAAGATTAATTGAATTAGAGGGACGTATGTCCGAATAATACGGCGAGCGCCATGTAGAATGCTCGTGCCTCGGAATATATTAACGTGCCGGTAATAAAACAATTTCGGTGTGGTGAGCCGGCGTGACAGGTCGCATATGAAAAGCTTTTTACGTATGAATGGCCGATCGGTGATACGGTAAACGCATCTGTTCCGGGCGGAGCAGGTGCTGTGTTCAGGGCATTTCATTCGTCCGGCATTTCCAACTGGATTATAGGGTCGCGGCTCGCTTTTTGTTGGGTCACGTGCTATCGTGAAAATAAATCTCTTGTTGTAATCGGATTTACAGCCGAGGCGATAAACCGCCCGGCGATTATGAACTTTCCAACTACAATGCGATACATGCTACTCGCTCTGTTATTTTTCCGTACCCGGCATTAATCCGAAATTTACCGGCGCGACAAATCTTTGATTCTTGCGTTCATTGTATATACGTGGAACAAAGTAGTCTACGCACTGTGATTTATTTGTATTTGGATTCACATGTGTAAGCGATTTATGTACCTGAAAATAATTCGTGCATTTGGAACACTTAATGCACGGTTATTTGCAACAGCATGGCAATTCTAACAGTGAATTAAATCGGGCTTGCGCGTTAAGGGATTGCATAAGGGAGGAAAGTCTCATGGCTTAAATTATTTTTATAATTCGAATAATTTGTACGATCTTTCTTGAGTAGTCTATGTAATAGGTCATAGTATGTCGAATGATGATAAGTAACAATAATCGGGCATCTTATTTATCAATTTTAGATGATTGGTCAATGCAGAAATAAGACATTTAGAATTCGGTCCAGTTAAGTTTCTCATTCTTCGAATACACATTTATCAAGCGAACATATATTAATGATTTTCTTATGAAACATCCTTCCTTGATACGTAGATGCAGCTTTTGAAAAATTTAGAACCCGTGGACGGGCAAAACTTTGTAAAAATGTTATGAGGAGTTTAATTAGCCGACATTTAATTACCTCCAGCGGATCGAGGGAGAAGACGGTGATGAAAACGAGACGATAATTGCAAAGTTTTCCGCAGAGCGGCTTCAATCTTACAAAGAAGTTCGCGGTGCGAGCAACGACAGCCATTTTCGGCATTATTCGAAGTAAACGGGAGAAACTGTGCCCGGGGCTAATTCGCAGTCTGTCTTCCATCCAATTATAACCGGACAGAAAGAGGGAATTGATAAATCCGCCGAAGACTTTGAGTTTTCTTTATTTCCTATCAACGCTAATTGCCAGACATCTGTCAATTCCTCCCGTAATCTCTTCTGCAGTTTCCGAAACCCTCCAACGCATCTTACAAAGTACAACAGAAGAGAAATTATCACGATACCAAAACTGTTTTTATTATTCAGTTAAAACCATACGTTATTACTTTCTTACATGTTTTTCTACTTATTTTCATGACTGAATCTGATTATTACACAGCAGAAATAATGTAAAAATCCACTCGTACAGTGTCTAAAACTCTATAGGTGTGTAAGTACGAAATTTATTTACCCGAAGAAAATTACCCGTCTTGTAGAGCGTCATGTTAAAAGAAATTTTAGGGAAATACGAGCTACGATTCTGTTGCTAATAAAATCAAGAAGCAAACGTTATTCGGCGAAGGCGAATAACGGGCTGAGATTTCGAGGGGATTTGCGAAAAAGCGTAGAACAGTTCGAACCGTTCGTCAGTGTGGATCTTTGTCTGTCTTATAGAGGGAACGGGGGGCGACGAGGGATGCTCGGTCGAGTGTACAGTGGCAGAGCCCTAATTGTTTTACTGCCGTACCCTCAGCCGTTTCTCTGTCCCTAGAATTGTTCCCTCTCCTTCTATCGACCACTCTTCCTTTCTCTCTTTCTCTCTTGTACGCCCCGCAAACCGTCCCTTTCCATCGCTCGAATCCTTCTCCGTCTGCGCTACAATTTTCCCCCTTCCTTTCTGTTTTACACACGCGCAAACACATATCCCGTCGCTGTCTCGGTTCCTCTTTCTTCGCGCGTTCCCTCTTTGTCCATCGGTTTTCCTGCGAGCACGTTCTCTTCTGGCCGGGTGAAGTTCCCCCGATCTATTCCATTCGCATCCCCCGCAGCCACTCTCGTTTCATCGTCGACACCACCCGCGGCGTAGCTATCATGCGCCACTAATGCCTAACAGGTTAACGTCTCGCGTCATTATTCTATTGCTCGCCTTCGAAAGCACCCCTAGTGCCCTCTCTTCGTCTGCTCTTCCGCCTAATTCGGCCGGTCTAATATTTTCAGCCGACGAGCGCACTCGCCCACGCGAATAAATTGCTTATAAAATAAGGGCGCAGGCCGCTCGAGGGGTGCAGAACTCCGGGAACATCGTTTCCTGCAGTCTACCTCAAAAGCTTTTGACGTTTATTAGGCGCTTGCCGCAGTTCTCTATACCCACGGTGGATCAAAAGGTATCACTCTGTACGGCCGAAAAAAGCTTTTGTAAAGAATTTCAGCACTTTTCAAAAGTCCATTGGCCCTACTTCACCTCTATCCGTTTTTCGCCTTTGTTTATTTCTATCGTGCAGTGCCTCATTATTCGTATTGCCTACCCCAGGAATTCAAATGGATATTAGCAATGAAAAGCATTTTTAAAAGTTCTTTCGTCATTACACCACGCGTGTTTCTATATTAATTTGCACTTTCCGGACGCACGGTGCAACTTATACGTTGCGTAAGAAAAGGTTTATATCTAGTAATTACGGATTAACATTCATGAAGATCGTTTCTAATTATTTTTAAATCTACATTAATATGTTACGAATAAATTCGGTCATTTCATACCGTCCTATTATGTGACAAAATTAAATGTCAACAAATTCATTACAAGTGCATGTAAACTAACGGAATAAGTTTCACGAAAACATTTTCTGATTGTACAACAGTACTGATATACTATGAATACTTCCTATCATTACATACCGTTCCATTATACTTGCTAGAAAAACAAATCTCGATGGATTCACGGCAAATGTGTGTGTAATCCTCACGGTAAACTAAAGGGCGGTCTGGGATCGTGAATAACATTGACCCCCGCGAGTTTTCTCCGTGTGTAAGCGCACAGGTGCAGTATTGCGGAGTGCGAAAGGTTCTCATACACGTACAGCGTTAGACGTGCAGAGAGCCGTGCGTAAATGACGGCGTAAATGTTGGAATATCCCCGTGGGAATAGTCACTTGGCTTTGCGTTTAAGGAGACCCCTCTACCAGCACAGCGATGCGTTTGCTGCACGGATGCACATGCACACAGGGCCCCGAAACGTTTGCGGGATAGTGCGTGTAAGGCCGTAAACGTTTGCGAATATGTCGGGCAGCGTGGACGTTTCAACGCTTCGACGGCAGTCCCCGAAGTTTAGCGAACTGTTTGCACGCGGTACTAATGGCCGGGCTTAGCGAGATTTAAATTTCTCGGGTCCGTGGGTATCGCCGTCGGCGCATCAGGCCGATTTAAACTTTCTGGCCCCCGTAATCAGTCTCTCTCTCGCTTTCTCAACTTACACAGCCCGCGGGCCGATCTCCTTCCTTATTCATCCAGCCTATTAAACCACTCGCTGCAACCGTGGCAACTACAATGCTTAGTTTCCGCCGAGAAACTCCGAGTTTCGCCATTTTAAACGGCTACATTAACGGCAAAACTTTCGTCACTATATACAGCCTTTTTGTTTTCGCCTTCGTCTATCAGAAGAAAATACGGGAAAACCGAGAACTGACATAAGTTATCGGTGACCGTTGAATTAGATTGATAATTTCCTGTTGCGCCGATATAAATCTGTGTCAGGTCGAAAATGGAAGTTGGAAAGGTTTTCCTCCGTCCTGCTCGACGTCGTACTCTGTCTACGTACCTATATGCGAGCACACACATTCCTACATATTCGCATACCTTATTCCTACGTGGAAACCACTTTTCGTGCGACGGGAAAGTGAATAAAAGTTTTGAAACGCATGGCCCTGTCTTCCCAAGAAACCTATACATTATAAATATCTCGACCTTCTTCTCTCTGCTTTTCGCTGATGTCCCTACGAGCGATAGGTGTTCTCCAACTTCAATAAAAGTTAATTTATTTCCTAGAAGTTATGCTTGTACGACATTAGTTTCAAATACTGTATCTTACGGCATGTGTAATACTAAAATCAGTAAGTAAAATCTAAATTTAAGAATGTAAAAACATAGGTACTGTATGTGTATATAATGATGTTATACAATTTTCATCACACTTGGTTATTATCTTATAACCCATGAGCCTTTTTTATCTTTCATTAAATGAATCCTAAAGTTATATTTCCTGTATCCAAATTGGTTTTATTTTGTTATTTATGCTGAATATATTGTTCCGATGTCATTGTAAATGGTTGATTCTTGATAATTGTGAAGAATGCATGAAATTTTCGAATATGTTTTTAAAGAAACAAGTTCAGCATAGATAAGACAAAATTAACATTTTCAGTTGCACGTTTTATGGCAACCCGACGTATAAAAGTCGTAATCAGTTAACACGTGTTGCAGAAATTATCTAAGTGACTGTGACTGACAAGGCACGTGTTAATGAGATAACATCTGCAGACTGTCTGGAGAATTTATTCTTGTCATCAAAAATCTTAGATGATACAGAAGAATTGCATCAAGTAGATATTTGAAAATAGAGATTCGTTTTCTTATGACATGACAAAAAGCGTAACAAAAGTGGAAAAAATTTGAATGTTATAATACTTTGAATGTTATAATACTTGACTTGAAGGCATAAGGTGATATTTTGTAAGAAATCAATGCCAGCAAGATACACGCGTATTCTTTCTTCTGCACGAGTAGCTTGGACGAAACGGCCTTAGAGACCCCGACCATGCGAAAACTTTGTCCAAGAATCTAATATCATCCTCGGTTCCCACACACATTCTCAGAATTCCAGTTCCGTACGACGAAACAACGATGTCGACTCATACGAGGGACGTGATGATATAGAACACCTCATAGGGATTCGACGCCCTAATCTCTTCGGAAATATACAGTATTAACAGCTTTTATGTCTGTAATTACGACTGCTCTTTTTCTGAATGCTTTTTGCCGTCGTTACAGAAATCTCAGGTACAACAATTATTATCTGCAGCAATGAAGAATAAATCAAGGTTTCGTCACCTAATAAGGAAACAGTGTACTTTCATCTGTGATGGAATTCTGAAAAAACACTTTACAGGAAAAGTATTGTTCAGTTTGAGGAATCATATGTAGTGATAGAACAAACATTGCTTATCACTTTCGTACAATTTAGTTAGTAAAAGTTAGTAAACTCTACAAACAAAGATCAAATCTTAACAAACAGGTTTCTTTGTTAATTCATTATTAATTGCAACATGGAAATTTCGGACTTTAAGTTGTACTTAACATCGAGAATAACATATTGAACCAAGAATACAGTGTGAAGTATTTTAAATGTCGTTAAAATTAGTTGTCTCACAAAACATTCCGTACAGCGGAGCGTCGTTAATTTATCGTAAAACGGATAAGCTGAGAGACATGGCGAGGTGACGATCGCGAAATAAGATACCCCAAGTGCGTTGCAACGGGCGAGAATTCCGGCCATCGGCAGATATTCCTCGACGACGGGTATTCCTTAAACCGTCGGGACGTTTGAGCGTAGTGTAAGTTTAACAATAATTTCTGGCCGTGCGAGCATCGCGTATTGTGTGCAAAGAGGGCGCATGTTGTGTAGCGCAGGAGGAGAAACGAGGGTGGCGTAGGAAGGAGTGACAGCGGCGAAGGGGAGGGGGGGCGAGGTAAAGTGAGGGTAGACGAGGGGAGAGGAAACGGAGGGGTTGCTATCTTAGCCACCACAAAGCAGTGATAACATTTTCCCTCCCGGACAGAAGCCTAGCAACCCTCCTCTCTTTGGCTCGGTCTCCGGCAGGTCGATATCCGGATAACGGCGCCGGCCGGTTGCCCCGGGCAACCGGAAGCAGGCCACGCCCCGAAGATGGCCGCACCGCCGGAGCAACGAAACCCCCCCCCCCCTCTCATCCTTCCCCTAGCGAGGGTGGGAAAACGCGCGAGAGCCTCGAATTATCATAATATTGGTCATTGCCTTCTCCCGGTACGAGGTGAAGTAGCTGGCTACTGCAATCTACATCACGGGCAACCCTCTCTGAAGCTTTCTATACGTTTTCCTCCTCGGGCAACTACTGCCGACGCGTCTGCCGATGATATGCCGCTTCCTCGGCCGCAACGTATCTCCGGACTTACCTTTCCTCTCGAACCGACCGACATTTGTAAATGCCAATTCCTCCATTGGAGATTCGGAGCACCGCTGGAATATCGCCGTTACGAGAGTAATTTCCCCGGAATTAGGGGGTAATTAATGACCAAATTAGGCTACTTTTGTCGATCTCTTGGATGCGATGTCTCTCTTATTTGTTTTTACAAGCCCTATTATTCGTTAAGATCGATTGTTAGTATAATTAGTAGAGTATACGATATATCGTGAGTTTTACGTTGCATTTTCTACGATATACCTAAAGATACTCGATTCTTCCGTAACCCTAATTCTATTATTCACAATTATCATTAAATTATCGATACAGAAGTAACTACAGATTTTTCAACACACCGTTTTTCATCCCAAGATTGTAGAAGCTACCAAATTGATATTACGTTCCAGCTAATTGCCTGAGTCTGCCAACTTTTTCTACTTACCGTAATAAAACGACCAGCTACATTAACAAGATGGTAAGTTGATTTTTACTTCCTTTAGACCAGTCCTGTCGATTTTTACCTGGGCCTCATTAGATGGGGCTGTTTTGACACCATTCGCCGCGACTGCAGGTTTATGATTCTGAGCCGTGAAAGCCTTTGTGTAGCTAAAAGAGACATGAAGGTTCCGGCCGTGTGCGACACGCGTGAAGAGCCGTATCATCGTCACGATCGGCGGGTCGACATGATCGGTACACACACCTCGTCCACCCCTTTAATCGTCCGTCAAGTGTGTGTGCATTCGGAATGTAATATATCTCCTTGCTGGCCGACACGTGACCTGTCCACGTGCCGTTAAGTGTTTGTTTCGGTTTGTATTGTCACCACGGATACAGGCCAAAGGCGCGTGTCTCTCTTTCTTCTTCCCCCCCGCCCCCCGGCTCGTTTGCTCGTTCAATGGGAAAAGCGAATAAGACGCCGAGAGCCGAAATATCGCTTGTCCCTTCGGTCCTTCCACTCGCGGGGGTAAATAATGCGACGGCAATTAAACGCTATGGGAAAGTAGTTAGTTATTACATGTATGCCCCGCACATTCAATGGTCCACGTGTCGTCGATTCGAGTGGAAACCGAAGGAAAATGAGTAACTCTTGTACAAAATCATCGGTATTTAGTTAATCCGTGACTGCGTTTTCTTTATATTAATTAGGTGTAAGAAGAATGATGTTGGTTTAATCATTAAAAAGAATAAGGAAGATATATTAATTGATGAGTTATTAATGTCTGCCGATGGAAATCAGAAATACAAACATTTTTCAATGAATATTCGGTTCAGATCAGGATCATGCAACTACAATAAAAACTAAATAATATTGATTTTATCATACTCTTAAGAAATATATATTTCTATAAAAGAAACACTGACACAGTAGATTTAACTTTTTAATTGTTAAACTGCTCAATGAAAGCAATTGAAATAAGTTATAAATAATATTGTCTTTCATAAATTGACGTAAAAATGTCATTTCCAATTAATCAACATTGGTTCAAGTACTTCTTTTCGCAATGATTCGGTTTTGCTTTTAATTGTTATTTTGCACCTCTGGAAATATTCTAAGCAGTTTGGTGCTGCATAAAATTTGCCGCGTTCTCCTCGACCCTGAAAACGGATGCAATTATCTCAGCACATGGCGTCTTTATCAGGTACGATTGGTCTTACGTAAACGCCCAGATAGTGCAATAATAGTTTGCGTTTTGAGTGACAATGTCAGCACTGCTCTGCGTGGAATAAATCCCGCGGAGCGTCCGAAAGAGAATGATAAGAATAAGCCCGTTATATCTTTTTAGCAGCTAAGTAAATTCCGTAAAGGCTGTATCAGTAGGACAACGGAACGATACCGTGGTGAGTTATCGTAAGTGTAATACTTCTTTCCTACCGCCGATTCGTGAGGCGGAACGTCGACTGCGCGGAAATAAAGGTGCAGCTTGCCGGCTGGAAATTGAAGTGCGAATATGAGGGATGAGACGACAGTGTAATCGCGCATCGTGTTTCGCGGCTGTTATCTTCGTCACGATCGAGGAATGCAATATCGTCACCCCAAGCGACAAGAGTTGCCTTCGCATCACCGTTTAGAATGCCACCCTGGAAGGGCCACCGAGAGTAGGGGGAGGGGATTAAACTGCAATGAAAATCCACTCATTGTCCTCTCCCCTTGCTCTTCTCCCGGCCGTCCCTCTGTCTCCCCGATTGCTTCTCTGGCCTAACCTTTTTTCACAACCCGCATTATCTTTTCCTCGAATCGTTCCTCCAGCCGTTTCTTTCTCGTTCATTTCAATTTCTTCATCGGATTAAGAATGTTATAATAATTTTTAATGTCTCTTCTTGTTAGCGTATGTACTCACAACCGGCAGGTATGCTTTATTAAACGAAGAATTGCTGTTTCTCGTGTATTACAATGCAAGTGCGAATTGTATCTGATACGCTTACGCGTAGTTATGGAGTCGTATTTCGTTAAGATCAACTAACATGTCTCGAAATTTGATGAGAATGGAAAAACACGAATGATAAACAAAGCAAAACAATATTACCGAGTCAGTTGGAAATCATGGAGATAATATTCGAAATAATTTCTCCTTTTATTTTGTTACTTTAATTTTTTTTTCATGCTAATGCTAATTTACTTCATGCTAATTTATTTTAAAATTTTGTTGCTATAATTTCCAATCACCGCAATGCATTCAATTTCTGTTACCTGTAAAATAAAAGTAATCGCATACTCTAAAAATCTGTATGCGACAAGAACACGTTTCTAATTACACGAAAGTAAATTGGGTTGTCCGGTAAACATCGTAAGTGATGATTTATAATATATACTTAACGATATTTTATTATTATCATTACATATTATTATAAACCTATCGTATCGACACATACAATTATTACAATCATCTACGCAGAAAATTTTAGTGGCATGTTCTATTACGTGATTGGCAAAGAATTATGTATACGCATACGTGTCTACATCATTGCCACCGTGTTTACTTTACTTTGACAAAGGAACACTATGGATTTGCTTTCATCGTATTCTTTTACGCGTTTGTCACTCTTTAAACAACCGTTAAGGTGCGACAAAACATGACGAGCAAGGTCGGTACATTTTTCCACGAACCTTTAAGTTTTGTTCCAAGCCGAAGGTATGGCCTAAAGTAAAAGATTTTTCTTCGTAACTGTTTATGTATATCTATATGTATATATGCACAGTCGTTATAGTATACAATACATCTTCCACGAACATACCCTATCTATTATTCTACTTCACCGTATGTACACTAATGGTCTGTACTTGACCGATGACGGCCGAACAGTGGCTTCGCGTTGAAGGAAGTTGCTCCGGAATAATAGAGCTCAGTGTACATATTTGATCAACCCGTATTTACATTGCCGTTATTAAACAGTCGTGGATTACACTCGACGAACTTCGCGAAAAGGCAATGCGAAGATACTCGGCCCGATCGATCGCCGAGTTCCTCGGCGTATTGCGGATCCACACCGTCGATTATAATACAAAATACTCCAAACCCGCTATAGAGCCGGTTAGACTAATCGAAAATACTCTCGAAAGTTGCACCCAACGAAGATAGGAATTCGTGGCGCGATACAAAACGTTTCTATTACGCGACTATTGCACTAATCCTTTTTACAATCGTTCTCGAATTATATTAAAGTTACGTCTACCTTTGGCTACACAACCTTACCAACGCAGGGTATTCGGTTTTTTTAAGTTAGTTTCACTTGGGAATGCCGAAATAGAGTCTAAACAAGTCCCTCCGTCCTTTGTTCCGGAGTCTTCGTAGAACCTTCGTTATTTCTGAGTCATTCCATGTACGCAGAGTCAGTTGGAAAGAACGCGAGCACGAATTTCATGAACCCTCGCACAGTTCAACGCGTAAAGCCGTACGATTCGATCCATTTCATTTTCAGACACGAGTCTGTTGGACAAATTCTTGGCATAGTACGACGATGCAGATAAGGAGAATCGAAAGTACGATCTACATACGTCACATGGGGCGAGTAGAGTTCACTACAGACAACCGATTCGCGGGAACACAGTTGACCGAGTAAGTAGAGTCTGCCGTAAGAGGAAAATTCGATTCCTCGGTGAAATAGGAGAATAGTCCTTGCCGTGTGAGAGGATCCTAAACGAGCGGTGAAAACGCTGAGGCCTGGCTGCGAATTTCCCGATGTTCCGAGGGGCTAAGGTCCAGAAGCCCGGGGCAGGTTTGCTCGGAAGCTGCTTGTTTGCCGATGAGCGCGTCGATGCTGAAGTTCCTCTTCTTGTCGAGCGTGCATGTCGTGTGACTCGTGGGGATGCTCGTCCTCGTAGGTATGGGATCGAGTTGTCTGATGGTCGGCGCCGTTATGGGGACCGGTTTGTAGAGGGGCGGGGGTGGTTCAAGGAAGCCGCCGAGTTTCAGGGCCTCCAGGGTGGACGGGGAAAAGTCGAGAAGCGGAAGTCCAGGGGGTCCAGGGGACAAGTAAGCCGCGGCGGCGCTCGGATAGGCCAGGGCACCAGGATGACCGGGCATTGCAGTTGGACCGCTGGCACCTCCCCCGGGACAGCTACCCCGGTCCCCGCAAATCGCGAAAGTCGCCATTATCGCCCTGTCACGGAGGACATAATGAGGCGGTGGCCTCTTGTAACGTTTCCTACGACGGAGGAAGCTCCCGTTGTCGAACATATCCTCCGCGAGGGGGTCCAAAGTCCAGTAATTGCCCTTACCGGGGTTCCCGGGCTCGCGGGGGATTTTAATGAAGCAATCGTTGAGCGACAGGTTGTGCCTGATGGAATTCTGCCAGGCGGGAAACTTGTCGTGGTAATAGGGGAATCTCGACATGATGAACTCGCAGATACCGCTGAGCGTGAGTTTCTTCTGCGGGGACTGTAGAATCGCCATTGTTATGAGAGCAATGTAGGAATAGGGCGGTTTTATCAGGGACGAGGACATTTTCTCCGAGCCGTAGGACGATGAGGTGGAATTGTTGTTGTTCTTCGACATGCTCGAGTAACTCGAGGACTTTTTGCTGGCTCTGCCGGTGCCATTGGTGCCTCGACTCCTGGAGGACGAGGTCGTTGGGACCGACGGCAAGACGGAGACCGGCGAGCTCGATATCACAGGACTTGGGGACAATTGCGACGGCGAGAGTTCGTTCTTGTCGAGACTCACCGGGTCGACGATCATGCTGCTGCTGTCCGAGTCCCGGTCGCTGTCCATGCACCCGTCGCACGACAGATTCGACATCATCGTCGCTCGCTGTTCCATTCTTCGCCGCCTTTCAGGCGCATCAGGCGCACTTGACAGTTCGTTCGACCGATCTACACTTCATTCAATTGCTCTCTTGACTTTTCCAAGCTCTTACTTACGGCTCGCATGTTCCCCACGAATCTTCTTGTTCATCCCCGAACCTCCGACACCATTCGCTGGGTAAAACACGACACAAATTCGATTAGCACTTTCTGTAATCACGTTCAGAAGTCCTCGATTGACTTTCTTGTACGGATATTTTCTGTCTTTTATGAATTCGAATTGTTTCACGCGACTGACGGAACGGTTCAGGAGTGTTCCTTTTCCGACATGTTTTACAGTGCCGACTGTCAGAGGTATTGCTGTATCTGCGGCGTTTGCTATCTTAGGCTAATGGTTTGTTTCCACAAAGATAACGAACTTTTTCTACGAGATTTCCCCGGTATCGCCGAGAACGCGACGTCGATGTATGCGCGTTCATTCAAAACGATTAGAAAGGCTTTTCCAAAGAATCCTCAATCGCTAACTTACTTCTCTCGTACGTCACGACTTCTCTTATTCTAACGACCGCGTATCTCCGTTGCTTTCTTCTCCAATTATCCTCGCTGACGTAACCGGAAGTCCCTCTTTCCTATTTAATCGTCTCGTTCGTCAGTCTCCGTGGAACATCTGAATTCGAATTACGTCTTCGATGACACGCACTTTCCCAACTTTGTCTCCGGTGAATATTTCCACTGAACCATCTCACGCGTGGCGCCACTCGCACGTGTAGCCCAGCATCGTTGTGAATTCACGAGATCCACGTTAGAAGGTGCACAGCGTGCAGGGATTAGAACGAGTAGTTTGGTTACTCTTGTACTCTTGTAGCACTCTTTGTCTTTGAGTAAGGACGATAAAAGTGTCGCTAGCCGAGCTCAACTGACGACGCATCGAGTTTTCGAAACTCGGGAAGCACAAAGACGTGTCCTGTTTTCCTTGGTAAAAGGGCCTGAAGAAATTGGTACACGGTTTGTCAGAGACGGACACGATCGCGGCTGCACGGTTAGCGAATATCATCTGACGGGGTGGATTGACTGCGAATCTCTGCCTCGTATCGTCCGACGAGGGTGGGCGTGCCGATAGGCGTGCTTTCCAACCACCACTGAGCGCCTTCAAACAGCCAACACTGAGCGTTTCAACCCCTACTGCCGTGTATACACCCCCTGCACCCCCGTACACCCTTTCCGTCTCTGGCAGGAACCCCCCTCTCGCGGGCTAAACCAGAGCGGACCTCGACGCGGAGGGCGAAACCGGGGGGTGGGTTGAAAAAACCGGGAGGAAGAGGGAGAGGGACACGGGATTGTTATTGAGTGGATAAAGAAAAAGCAAGGCTACCTCGCGCAAAGGAGGGAAAGGAGAGGAAGTGTAACGAGCACCGATGGAACGGACGAGGACCGACGGTCCGCGGGGGGAGGAAAATTCCCGGAGGGGTCTCGACCGGAGTTAGGAAAATAGCAGGGCGGTCGACGGGTGCCGACAGTGCTGTTGAAAGCAGCCTGGAAACGACGAGAAGGTGAATTGTAGCACTCCACGGAGCAGATCTCCTTGCTCCGCGCTTTGACCGAAGGACGATGAAAGAAATAGTAGACTGGACGCTCGAGCTATAAGTCACAAAGCAACTGGATATCACTGGTCCTACGGTAATCTACATACTTGCCCAACAAATTCTTCTCATTGAATTTATCAACCAAAACAACCGATACACCGATGCGTTGAATTTATTTAAGAAAATTTAGCAATTTAGAACCGTCCCAGGTGAACAAGGGGTCATTAATCAAAGGTTTTTAAGAAACACAAATTGCCATTGCTATACTGCCCTTGAGAATTACAAATGTATCTCAACCCCGATAATTTCGTACTCGGTTTTATCTTGAGCCCAGTTTTCATTTCTCTTAATATCGCAGTATTTTGCGAGTATTGGAAGGCGGCACGGTGAGGATTTTTGCGACTGGCCAGTCGCCGGGAAGTTTCGTTTCCGACGGAGGATGATATTCGTCGTGGAAATGGTGAACTGCGAGCAGCGACCCGGAGCGGATCGCTGACATAGCGAGGCGCTGTGCACGCATCACGAGTTAACTTCCCCGAGGCAGCACAAATAGAATCTGTATTACGCCACAGTTGTACACAGAGCAAGGGCGGAAGAGGGAGAGCCCGGGGGGGGGGGTGGGAGCGAGAACCCGGCGAATGGCAATGCCGAAGGAGAAGAGGACGAACAGAGAGACGCGGAGAGAAATGGAGGCGAATCCATTGAGCCGCGCAACCCGCGCGGTATCGGTTCACAGAGCCGCCAGAGAGACCAGAGAGAGCGAATATTGTGTTTACCCATACGCACGGCTTTGCCATGCAAATAATCTCGTATTATTGCACTTACTGCGCATACGGTGGAAGATCTTGCCTGATTCCTCCTACCCTCGCCGGCCCATCTCTAAAAGGGGGGAGGGGGGCTCTATTCCCCATCCCACGCAAGCACGGTCATTATCCTCAATTCACAAAATACATGAAAATCGATCTCTCTCTCTTTTTTCGATGTGTCCCTTTGCGCTGCTACGAAAACGTTTCCTTTATTGTCATAATATCCTTATTGGCTGGGAACAATTCTGTGAATTCTAGTGTCGTATGAAGAGCAGAGTAAGTTCGATGAATTGGAATGTAATTCTGTGAAACGACGATTCGTTTACGGCATACCTGAATTTCTTCAAATTTATCGTTTTGAATACTTTAACAATTGGCCGATTTACAAAAGAAAGGTATTAACAAAAATGAATCATAGTTTAAGAGCTAAGAAAAACATACAAACAGTTTTATGTTCCTACGTGAATGTTCGTACTTTCCTTTTCCACATTATACAGGAGATTTCTCTTGGCGTAAAGCGTTCGCTCGAAATAGCGAATGTAGGATTGCCAAGGTAGGGAGATCAATCTTGGGCGAATGTCTCGTCGCTGAAGAGAGTACCTTTATGCAAATATCTAATAAGCGAGAAATGGGTATCGTCGCCTTGGATTTCTGTGAATGCTAGTCAGAATGGGTACAAAGGAGATTCTTCCGCGCTCCCTTTTCCCTTGTCTCTTTCTCTCCGTGCGTCGGGCCGCTTTGGTCTGGCCTTTGCCGATTCAGCGATTACCAGCTTAATCTCGAGTGCCGGTTAGGTCGCACCGGAAAAGTCGGAGGAGGTGTTTGGTGTGCGGCCCGTGGGCGATCCGGTGTATTCTCCTACGGAACTCTTAGACCCTCTTGCCATTCACTCTACGGCGGATTGCGCATTCCGCGCGTTCCACCATTCGATCCGATTGCTTTCTCTCGCTCTTTCTCGCGCTCCTACTTACCCCCGTGTCTCCCTTCGTCTCTCCCCCCTTCCCCATGCCGACAAAATTATCCGGAATGCCGAGTCGCGTCACGGCTCGCTCTGAGGACGGTTTTTACAACTTCCATTCCCCTTTCAGCGAGTAAACGTATTGGGATTTTACCCAACTGCAAAAAGAAACTTCCGCGAGGCATGTATATACCTGGCGTAGCAATCAAGACTGTTCTTTTAATCTCAGGAAATTGAGCAATTTTCCTAACGCGACAGAACTCTCTGACGAATGAAGAAAAATGTGAAATTCTTCGAATGTAATATGGCTAATAATTTATTTGCTGTCAGTAAGGTTTCGTACTCGTTACATGTCTTCGTGGTACACGGTGATCATGTGTAATTCAGAGGAATAAAGTTCAGTTTAGGATTCCATTTAATGTTCTCCAGTTTGGCGTAAACCTGTCGGTTCAAAGCCTTCTTGCTTTAAATCAACGTAGTGCTGGCAATATTCATACACCGTTGCAGGGTGATTGTGCATCGACCGAGGACGCAATTATTAATAAATTCCTTTGAAAATGATCATGCTTCGTTGGCTCGATAAGAAAGGCAGGAGTTAGGAGGAGATTCTGAAGGGAAACGTATGCTGAACTGCGCGAGTACCGAGATCGACGAGGGTGGAAGGCGGGGTTCGAGGTAGGGGGTTGAAAAAGGAAGAAGGAGATTGAGAAGAGTCCAAACTGAGCGAAGAAAGGGACAGAGGGTGAAAAGCAGTAAGACGAGAGGACGACGAAAGTGTTTACCGGCAGAAAGGGACCGCTCTCGTCGACTTTCCTGAAAGCCGGGAAGATTATGCCGCCATCTTGGATGTTGGTAAATATCTCGTAGCGACGAGAGGCAGTCGGCATCAATCGACACGTACGCCAAAAGAATCTGCTAGCGGCGAGACAATTGCCGTTATAAAAAAATTATCAAGACTCCTCGCCACAAACAACCCTACCTTTTGCCAGAGGCAAAGGGTTACTTATACTGCTTTTTGTTATAAGCGAATTCTAATTTTGTATTTTATTGAACTCAGATGAAATTTTGTATTTTTCAGAAGTAATTTACTTGGATTTAAACTGATTGGATTTGAGATAATTTGAAACGAATGTAACTACATTTTGAGTATTTCATTCTCAATATTGAAATTGTATTATGACACCTCGTTTTATTCTTAGAAACTGAGAATCAGATTTGTTGTTGGATGATAATGAGCTATAATAGTTTTAATTATTATCCATAGATTATAATAGCGACGGCAAGGTGGTCGGGTTAGTGAGAATGTTAAATCTGCGGAAAGCAGAACTTGCTGGTGATAAGTAGGCGGTGGGGGGAGGACAGGGTGTGGGGCTGCGGAAGAAGGCAAAGAAGTGCAAGGAGGTCCCCGTCATAAGGCGAATATCCCGGCTACAAAGAATACTGTCGGCTTTGCACCTTTTCCAAGACGCCGTTTTTACCGCTACCCACTCACTTTTTCTCCTTCGATTCATTCTCGTCCTTCAGCGTCAACTCCACCCCCGCCGACTTCTCCCCTCTTACCCCACTCGAGTTTCTATCCAACGTCTCGTCAGCCTTTGCTCTTTCCGTACCACCACCACCACCACCACCACCAACAGCCGTTTACCCTCCTTAACACACGAATCGGCCTAGCAAACCGCCCCACAACCCCCGCCCTCTCAAGACAAAGATGTCTCTCTTGCCCCTTTATTCCTGACTTGCCAGTTTAATCACTCTCCGTCTTACGACACTTCCTCCTTTTTATACCTCTCTCGAGATTATTCTTAATTCCCCTGCGTTTCGTTCATTGTGTCGATGTAAGAGACTTTAATTTCGTATTTCTTTATTTCGCGAATAAAGGGCAAGTAGTTGGTATAGTAAAAACTTAAATGCTCGCTTAAATACTGGGCTTACGCTTGAGGTCAACTGCGCAACAAAGAAATGAAAAGTTTTGCTTGTTGCTAGAAAGTAATATGCTTCAGATGTTTCTGTAAGATGAACTTAGGGATTGCTCTTTACGAAAAAACGGTGATAGTATAAGGAGTGGAGTAGCAATGGCGGAAAAGTATCGCGAGCACTTGAGGGAGGAAGACAGAGAGAGACGGTGAAAGGGGGGTTCAGAGTACGAGGGGTCGCAGTAGATTTGAAATTCAATTCGATGCAAATGACACACTTGCTGGCTAACCGGCGAACGAGATCGACGATTCGTTGTTGAAGATGCGGCAAACACACTCGTCTCACTTTTTCATGCTTATGAAAGGCCTTATGAAATATTGATAGACCTGCTTTATTATGGTCGACTAAATGATGTCATCGTGTCGAGATCTGGAGAAGAGTCTTTCCCCGGCCCATTATACGTCCTTGCCTATTAAGCTGTAGTTTTCGGTTTATAGACAATTTAGTGGTCCCTGCAATTCTTGTATACTCTTCTCACTCTCAAACGTCAAACTCAGAATTTTTTCCAAGATAAACGACGAACGAAAGACAACGATTGTACATTCTTCGTCGGGCTGAAAATGTCATATTTATTGAACGGAAAAATACGCAACCAATTTATAATCTTCCGACGCGCATAACGTTCTTACGTTAGGTTTACGGTCTGACATTTCCGCCGCGATATTTTTATGTCCAGATTTAGATCGACGTTTACATCCACGTGTATAGAAATTTCGCGACATTTATACCTACCCACTTTAATAGCTAAATCTCGAGATAGAAATTCTTCGTCGTTTAAGATGAAATTTCATTTCCGTCGGACTTCAGTATCAGCGCAATAAACGTCAGACGTAGAGCCATTATCGCGCGGATTTTTCGTTAGACGTGAAACGCGCATTTTCCGCTGACGAACTATTTACGCGAATTTTCAATGGTGCCGTGGGTCGAGGGCGAGAAGTGTGGGGGGAGGGGGGGGGGGGAATGGGCCACGACGATCCCAATTACAAACATTTCTCGTGGCTTTACAGAGCTACATTTGTCCCGGCTTTTGTAGGCGGTCGCACGCAAGCGGCGCATTTCGTAGTTGCCGAGGGCCTTTGCGCTCTCAAACTCCTCTCTTGCGGCACGTCGACTGGCGGGCCCTCTCGCCGGCCAAAAGTACTTTTCCTTTTCGAGTGCGTACGAGCACATGCGGGTTGATTTTCCGCCCCCCCTCACCTCCTCTTGCCACCGACTGCTACCGACTGCCCCTTCACCCTCACCAGCCCCGCGGGCGAAAAAAGATTTCAAGGCAAACTATGCGCGGCCAAAACTGCGCGGTATTATTTTGTATATCCTTCTGGAATACATTGCATTCCAATGATAATGAGAATCGCAGAATTCATGAGTCACAGACAACTGTAAACTTAAGAAAGCTATATGTCTGGGAAGCAAAAATTTATAAATATGAAGGACAGCTGAGGCCTTGAAGAAGCCAAGAAACGTACAAATGATTCTTTTGAATTGTCGTAAACCTCGCGAAGTATTAACGAAAAATAGGAACTATCTCTTTGCTAATACTTATGACAGGGTTCGTTCGGTGATTCAACTTAATTTACTTTACATTCTTTCAGCGCGAAATGCATGAAGCTTAAGACGTTCAATCTGACGAGCCAGTGGAAGAAGATAAGTAGAAGAAATGATAGAGAGAAAGGAAAGTAGGAGTGGTGTTAAGGTAACTGCGAAGTGACAGAAGAAGGAACGACGAGGGCGGAGGGAAGACAGGGAGAGGGGCATGAAAGCGGAGAAAAACAAGAGAATAGCGACAGGGGGTGATAATTTGTTAGCATGCGCGCACCCCAAATGCGCGAAATCCCGTCGAAGTGCGGCTCGTGCGCATTGTTTCCTTGTTTGCCAGGTGTTTCGAGTGCCGACGACGAGAGGGGTGGGCGCCATTGTTACGAGGAGAAGTCGTGCAACTGCTCGACAAAGCCGGCGATCTAATGCTCTTTTATTGTGCATTGTGCCCGGCCAAATCAAGGAACGGCCAGAAAGAGAAAAAGAGAGAGGGGGGGCCGCAGGGTGAATAGGCACACGAGCCAAGGGATCTGTCGCTCGAGTATTCCGGGTGAGCCGCATTTCATATATACAACGTCTTCCCTCGGCGAAACTTAAGGTCCCCGTCACTCAGCGCTCTTACCTCATTTATCCGGACTTCTTTAAATAACTACGCACTTTCGTGCATGTGAAAATGAGGAAATTCCAATGATCCGAAGCACCGGATTCGCTACAACTAATAGGGAGAAACTTATGAACTAATTGCCAGAACGTCTTCTGCTAATCGGAATAAAAATTACTGCAAACCTAAGTAGCTAAACACAGATGTGCCAAATAAGATGTATTTCCGAAAAAATTGCCAAAGAAAGGGCTTTGTGCTCAATGTTTCTTAATTGTTTAATTATAATACTGATAATGATAAATGAAAGTGAAAGTAAATATATGAATATCTCTTACAATGCACGAATTATCAAAAAGTTTTGAAACTATTCATATGGAGAGGAAAGAAGAAAAAGTACACAAGAACATGTTTCACGTATGGCAAAGATTTATGGTATAATTCGTTCGGCTTCTAAACAAAAAAGAAAAAAAGGAAGGATTTCGGCCTATATGACAGATCCTGGTGGCCAGTTTACATATGTATATTACATTACACGGTACGACAAATGCCTGCTTCCACTTTCGGTTTTTAAACTCGTGATTCGATTTGTTCGATCACCGTTACAAAAAAGATTTTCATTACATACGTTATGTATATACCTATTTGACTGTTTCCACAATAACGATCGGAATATCGCAATTAGCAAAACGAATTCTGTGGTTTTTTTTTATGTTTACCCCTCTCCCCCCCTAATTAACTAATCTCAAGTTTGACTTCAACGACTGCAAACCTCTGTAAACATTTATCAAATTTTTACAGGTAATAAAGTTAGTAAACTCACAACGAATAGGGCTATAATCATAAACAATCGTTCTATACTCTACGGACGATTTAAATAAATAATGATTGTTTGGACAATGTAAAGTTAAATCCAAACACGTTAACTACGATGACTGAATTGACTAGAAACGAAAGAAATTACTAACATTATGACGTTTATCTCGTCCACTGTCAAACGTAAACTTCGTACGCCAGCACATAGTTATAGCAATCTTTTGTTTGTTCTCCATGCAAAACAAACAGTATTGCCTTGTTTAGAAATCGAAATGTACGATTACCGGAGCGTCTATCGAGATTCAGTACTCATCCGACAGGAATGGTCCTCAACGCTGCAGAAATCATTTATAATAAACTTTCATCTTCACGTATAAAGGGGACAAAATTACGAGGATACGTTGCGATCTTTCCGTTGGGTATATTTAAAAAATCGACCTACCGCCACTGATCGTAAATTTCGACAAAAATGCAAAGTGGTCGCTAGTTGAAAGACGTACAAAAATCATATTTTGATTCATCGAAGTTAGGAATATTGATTGACGGTTGTCAATCAACGTGAGTATTTCAAATTACGAGTACAATGTCTATTTTCCAGTATAAACGATTTTTCACATTCAATATCATTTCACGCCCGGCGAAACATTTTTTCCTTTGTCTCCGGAACAAACATTAAGATGCTAATGTAAGTGGTCGCGATTGTGTCGAAATTATACCCTATTCGGAGAATTCTCTGACAATGATGTTAACACTATCGCTATACCTACAACATTATGTACAAATTTATTAAAACAGTGACTAGCATTTATAGCAATCGCACAAAACACAAAACTCTCCGTATCCGACAAGTTGTTATTCCAATCTCGTAGAAATTTATTTTCATCCAACCGACGCTAAAGCGCTAATCCGGACGAACCTGTTAAAACTCTCTTAACATCTGGCTTTGACAGAAATAATTGTCTACGAGAAAGATATAACAGCTCATGCGAGTTCTGTGTACTTCGTGGTACGATTACACACGTGCCATACGACATGTTATTTAGTTTGGAGTTTAAATCCTTACAGCTTCATCGTTTTAGTACGTTTTTATGCATTTCTGGCATTATGCCTCTCGATCACCCGGGTCTTTATCAATTGATACACAAAGACAGGCATTAATAAACGTTGCCGACGAGGATACACGAGAATAAAGTCCTGATGCGAGAATTTCTTTACCAAAGGACAATATTTCATTAACAAAGAAACAGGGACGACGATGATCTTCTCAATCGACCTTCAAGACATGTCATTTATGCAACATAAATCGATCGTTCAATGCAATGAAAGAAACTAACCATGGTTGCCATGTTAAGTGACAGATATATACCCGTAAGTGCGTGAAATGAAGACAAGGAAACTGAATTTGCTGAAACTCTGACACGATGTACCATAAAGCCTATTTAACGCACATTTATTGTTCCTTTATACGGCAAGAGTATTACAGACATATTTTCCATTGAAAGTATGTAAACGAAGAAGGTACATCCGTGCATTGTGTTCAGCAAATCCTTTTTTGGGTATCTAAACCCACAGTCGTCGTTGAAGTTCTCGGGCGATTAGCCCTATTGGATCAATTAAAGAAATCGTCGTCGTCGAAAGGATCGTTTTCCCTGGCGAAGATGTTCACAGATTCCGATTTCCTGATGTACTGATCGCCCCTTCCAGTCTTGTTGTTATTATTATTGTTCCCGCCGGTGTACTTCATTTGTCTGGCGTTTTTCATGGTAGTTCGATGATCTGGTACGTTGTCTTCGAGTTCGGATTTGAAGGCAAAGGCATCGTCGTCGAACCTGAGGTCCCCATTGTAGAAGGAATCCCTTCCGCCGTCCTCGGAGGGAAAACTGTCGATCGACTGATGTTGATGTTCCTTCCCGTCGCAGGGAAGTTCCTCTGGTGTGGCTTTGAGGTCAGACGGGTGTCTCTGTCTGTCGGAAGTGTCGCTAGAAGCGCTGGCCGTGGGTGTGAGTTCATCCTCGAAGTAACTCGAACGTTTGCTGTACTCCTTCATGCTTCCTTCTCTCCTAGGGTGGTGTTCCTTGACGCACCTGCCGGCCGAGGAAGGACTGGCCGGTGGTTGTTCCCGCTTTTGGTCAACCAGGTCTACGCGCATTCGCGGCTCCAGAGTTGACAATGCCTCGACGTTAGCGGCAGCGACATTGCTCGGAGACTCGATCCTCTCGACGCTCTGATGAGCAAAATCGTCCTCGAAAGGACTCTGGGTCTTGACCTGCTGCGGCTGAGGACGCGTCTTGTGCCTGAGTACCCTTTTCCTGTGAAGGCTCTCGCTCTTAGAATCTGGCCCCTCGGACCAGTAGGGCCTCTCGACCCAACCGTCGTATTCCTGATCGCTTCCCCAGTAACTGTCACGACTTCTCGATCTTTGCGAAGGTCTTAGATACGGGTCAGCATCGTTGTCGCTGCACTCGGACCTGGATCCAAATTTCGATCTCGGCTCGTGGTACGGCACGTCGGAGTTTCTTCCTTCGTTCGCGCTGTTGGGTCTCTTTGGCCAGTGCCTTTTTCTTCCAGGAGGTAGATTGTATCTTGGTGATTCATCGGCTGGTCGTTCCGGTCCGTATTCCTCTTCCCAACCGGCCGAGGGTGGTACGTAATCGTGCGGTCTTTCTCTTCCCTCTCGATAGTAATAATAGCTGCTTTCCCTCATTGGATACTCCCCTTCCGGAGGTGGTCTCCTTCCCCAGAACCTCGCATCTTCTTCCCATCTTCTCCTCTCGTACTTCCTTCGGGACCATCTATCGTCGTCGTCGTAACCCATGCTCTCCTGACTACCAAACCTGTCCTCCTCGTTCCAGAGCATCATTTTCCTCTTCCTCTCATCGTCGTAGTACGGGCCATGGGGTGGTTCGTGGGCCCAGGGCCAACGCTGAGGCTTCGTTCTGCATTTCCAATGGGCCTCATACTGAGTTTCCTCTTCGTCCTTGTACGGAATCTTGCCTCTGTGGGGATACCTTCGAGGTTCTTCCTCCCACTGGCCCTCTTCGTGCCAGGGGGAAGGATCACAGGATCTGTGAGCGTTCTTGGCCCACGGTACACCGGATCTCGATTTCCTACCCCCTCTTTCGCGGAAACTTCTCTGTCTATCAGCGGACGCAGGTGGCTCTAGGTCGTAGACTGATCTTTCTTCGTAACTCGAACCTTCGAATCGCGTATGTCGCCCAGCGCACCAGTACCTTCCTTCTCCTCGTACTCGTCCGTTACTCTCTTCGCTCTCTTCCTCGTCTTTCCACTCGTTATCGCTGTCACCGGAATGCCTCTGCAGGCTCCCCTTGTACGCAGGATCCCTGTGCACCTCTTTGCCATCCGGGGACCATGGTGAAGTGCCACCGACGGAACGCATACCCTCGCAGGACGACCTGTCCGAGGCGAAGACGTTCGCGTCGAATTTAGCCCAATTCCCGTCGTCCTTGTTCTCGATCCTCTCCTGCTTCGTCTCGGCAAACGGGCAGAACATGTCTTCAAAACCGGAAGTTGCCAAGGTCGGCTTTACCTCCTTTATCAGATTTGTACCAGTGTTCAGCATTTTGATCTCCTCGAAGATATCCATCGCTACGGCTTTCAAGTCCTCTTCCTTTTTCGTGGCTGGTTTCTTCGGGCTAGAAGCCGGTGGTATATTGTCGGAGAATAAGTTCAATAATTCTACTTCTGCCAAACTCTTCGTACTGGATGACTGCATTGCCGCCGCTGGCGAGGAACGTCTTGAACTCCCTTCATCGTCATTTTTTATAGCAGGTACTTCCGCTTCACCAATGATTTCACGCAGAGCGGCATATCTGTCGCTGGAAGTCGAAGTCGAAGGTTTTATGTCCGTGACTTCCGTCACCGAGGAACTACTAAATTCCTCTGCTTTATTTTCCACGAGCGTTTGAATCTTCTCGCAGGTACTATTATCCTCGATTACTCTTCCTGCTGTGTCGGATTTCAGTGGATCTTCAATAACGTTATCAGTCTTTTCTTCGGATTCAGATTCAATTGTCCTCTCGCACGTTTGTTTGGACAGAGAGTCCAAGGAAATGTCCAGGACTTTGGGCTGTTCTTTATCGTTCTCTTCGTCCTCGCTGTATCCGTCCTTGTTCGTAGTGGACTCCGTCACGATTCCATTGATCTTGTCCAGTTTGTAATCTTCCTTAACCAAATCATCTACGGTGGGCGGTAATCTGACAGTTAAATTAGTGAGGGAGACAATAGTCTCGGCTTCGGACTCGGTTCTTTCTTCTTCCTGGACTTCGGTTTCTTCCGATTCCTTTTGTTCAGGATCCGCTAACTCTTCCTCATTATTCTCCTCACTCCTAACTTCCTCCTTCAACTGTTCCATCTCGAAGAGCTCCCTGAATACGGCATACTTGTCATACGTTGACTCCTGTTTTTGTTCCTGAGTAAAAGACGCAGCAGTCTTAAAAAGGGTTTCGTTGGGCACGAAAGACGTTTCGACAATCTTGCTCGCGGGTTGGGCCTTCGGTGCGGAACTCTGTTCTACAGTTTTTGTTGGAGTAGAAAGTTCCTCAGCTTCGTTGCGCGCAGCTTCTTTGGCGGACAAGGTAGCCAAGCATTCCGTTAGTTGCTGAAGGGTCAAACTCGTGAGTTCTTGAACCGTCATGTCGAGGCTATTGGCCAATTCGGCTAGATTTGAAGAAGTTAGCTGACTCAGTGTGATATCCAAAGACGGTTTCGTCTTCTTCGACTGCGTTGGCGTGCTCGTGCACGTGAATAACGAAGAAAGATCTGACGACGGGATTACCGCGTTAAAGGAATCTTCGAAGGCAGAGGTAGTGATCGTCCTACCTGTCATTTCCGGTCTGCTTGGCAGGTGAGGTGGTGGACTGAAATTGTCGTCAAACTGCGTCTTCGTTTCTTGGTCATATCTTTTGTGTTTCTCTCTCACTCCCGTCGGGGAAGGTGAGGCTTTCTCGCGTTCAAGAAAATCGTAATGGAAATGTTCATCGCCGTGCGGTGGTCTCGGCGGGGGTTTCACTCCGGTTCTGCCAATTTGTTTCTTCGGCGGAAGCGGAGGTGGGTTGATCAAGATGCTAGCGGCTCCTCTGGGTGGTGGTTCAGGAACAAGTTCGAGTTCCGTGCTCGAGCTGGACAGTCGGGAATTAGCATCGGACGAGCAAGATCTCAACGGGGAAGCTGGCGAGTCACTAGGCACATTGAAGTCTACCGGGAAAGGCTTTTCCACGTCGAAATCCTTCTTCTTCACGGATTGGCTGAACTTCTTCGGAGGTAATTTATTCAAAACTTGTATAGATTCGATGAGCGCAGCTGGTGCACCTTCGACGACCGTACTTTTGGGAAAACTCGTGTCTTCCGGGGGTAATGAGACTGAAAGGGGTTGGTGATGGCTGAGATTAGCGAGGGGTTCCTTTTTACGCGGGGATTCGGGTTGTTGGACACCTTGAGCCGCCTGGTTCTCGTCAAATCGGTCGAAATTCGCGAAATTCCCGTCCTCGAGGCCTTCCTTTGAAGGTTGGTCATTTTGCACTTTTATGCTGTCCAGCGGCTCTTCCGTGATGTTGAAATTTGTGGGAAACGTTTCGCTCGCATTGGTGCTTACCAGATCTTTCAGCACTTTCTTCGGCGGATTCTTCAAGTGTTGGAAAAAGTCTTTCTTATCGATGTAAGGCTTTATCAGCCCCGTTCCTAAAGGATCCAGCTCCGTGAACACGTCTATCTGCGGACTCTTTGCTTGCACATTTCGTGGCGTTGAGTTTAGCGAATTCTGTAATCAAATCAACAACAATCTTTTCAGTCTGTCAATATGACAATAAATGAAAAACGAGCTATGTTTACACATGGACATTGTCAAGTCTCGGTAATTAAAGTTTTTAAATTATTCGTGCTTACGTCATCCTGATCTTTTTTATTTGTCCCACTTTTGGCAAGAGTAGCTAGTTCCCCGTCGTTGAAGAGGTTCTCGGTTTCCTTGTCGAACCAATGAATGGACGATGGCGGTGGCGGAGTTTTCCTAGCGACGGTGGTTGCTGGGCTGGACGTTGCTGATGACGTGGGTGCTGGGATCGTTTGCTGTCGTTCTAAGTGACCTCTCTTCGCAGATGACGGAGGTGGTGGCAAAATCGGCTGAACGGTCTCTTTCAACTGTAAGCCATAGACGATGTGCATTACAACAAACCAGCAAAACACATGGAATTTCGTAGAACAAACTTTGCCCAATTTAACGTAGTACAAAATAGATATAATCCCTTGAATCTCAAGTACAGTCCTTTATTTTATAATACGTGTATCAATTATTTTAACATGCTTTGCACTCTGTTAAAGTTGATTAGGAACACCGTTTAAAAATTACACGTGAAATTTGCAGAGACTTCCTGTGAAATGTAACATTCATACCTTCATGTTCGCAAAAGAATCTCCAAACGGATCCGTTTCGAAAAGATCATCGCTAGAAGCAACAGGATTATCAGGCGTAATTTTATCCATCTGATGAATTCCCTGTTGCAACGAGTTAAGCTCGAATTGCAGGTCTAGGAGGTCTGCTATGATGCCACTTTGTGATTCGTTTTTCCGATCTGCCGGTTTCTCCACCTCTGAATTATTGTTCGGAGGTGCTGTTCGTAGCCGACGAATCCATGCTTCCGCACCAGCCGCGCCCTAATTAAACAACCAATTTACAAAATTAAAGTAACTTTGAAATAACGCGGGTATTATTGTTCACGATATCTCCATCTCACTCTTTAACGTTTGCATACTAATTTCATATTTTAATTTTCACTGCATCGTAATATTGGTATATTAATTTGGTAAACAATTAACAATGGTAGAATTACTAATTGAAAGTTCACAGAAATGACAGTGATAAAAAACGTAAGTTTTTAATGGTATAATAACTCACTCTAACCCACTCTAACCCACCTTGGTGTCTGGCGCAGGCTCGACAAAAATACCGCTAGTATGGCACTTAATGACATTCATGGCGTTTTGTTCTATATGCTGCTTAGCCAGTTCAATCTCTTTCTTCTTCAGCTCGAATACCACTTGAAACAGGTCACGCATGGCTATGACGACCTGGAAAGAGAATTCCTTGTCTTGATAATCAGAATTTACTATTTTATAGAATCTTTTCAAGCTTTCACAGAATGCTAATAAACAACCACTATTTAATTATTTACAACCAATTAGTATCTTATGTGTAAACTGCACACTTCAACATAAAGAACCCTGGAACATAAGTGCAGGAAAAATTCTTTTATTTCACCTTTGATTCGTGAAGGATTAACTTGCTTGCGTTTACAAATGAATATTTTACACTAAACGTCTATTGGAAAATAATGCTCTTCGTAAGTTCGATTCTTGATATTCGTTTTACGCGTGGCTATGCAAGGATATGAGTAATGATATCACTGTACCCCTTCTTCGGGAATATCTAACCGCGGTAGCTTATCCATGTCTGCGCGCATAAATATGCGCGTACACGGACGTAAATTAGGCACTGTTCATCGACAGATCGTCGAATGCACTGAATCCTAGGGATTCTTTGAAGCCTCTGGTGCTTTTGGAAATCCCGCCCCTATCGTTTGCCCTTTCACCCACCCTTCGACGTCCATTTAACGATCCCCCTTGTTTGCGACGCAAGATCCCCCTTTCGATGCACTCTCGCCTGTAACTTCCACTGAAACGGACGGCCGCAATGTATATATTATCCATAAATGCGGGGATTACCCGGTCGTTTACAGGACCCATTGGAAATGAAATTTACAAATCAAAGGAAAAAGGACTTCCCCCGTTTTGATTAATCGCGCGTCCCTCTATTCATGGAATTCATTTATTACTATTACAAATTTCCGTAGAGAGAGATCATGTATAATAATAATAAGTACATTACAAATGTATAAAGGATTCAACCAGTAACATTGATGTTGTAATGTTTCTAACTTTCGAACAGTACTTATTAAACAGAATTCATAGTATTGTATTTACTGAATTTTCTTATGTATTGATAGAGTATCGATAAAAAACGCTGTAAGCAACACAAAAATTATTTGCAAAAGATAATCATATCGCAAGTAATTTTGGTTGTTAAATTCAAACACATCAATGGGTAAAATGTTGAGTAAAATAAATTTGAATTTTTCAAAAAACTATACAGCCCTTATACGGCTTAGATAATACGATTTTCAAAATTGAGAAAGGTAAAACTGCTCGTTCGTCTAGTGGGTTTTGTAGCCTGTTTCACACGTAAAATATTATCCGTTAGAAGATCCACGAGAGCGTGGAGAAATTTGAATATCAAGAAGCTGCTGATCGATGGCGTTAAACGAATGTGAACCGAAGCGAACATAATCCGACGACAATCTCCCGCGGTGTATCGAGGGAGACCTGCACGACAACCGATGTAATGCAATTATTTACATACGCGGTTGGAATTACCGGCGTACGGGGTCGATATTACTCCCCGTGATCGGGCAAATATCATTTCGGAACCCCTCTCGTCGTTTCCCCGCTTCGCGATTGTCTACGAGGATTTACACGCTTTAATTACGTTTGAACGCGGCACGGGCTATTTCTTGTGAAGTTCTACTACGCTCGGAGTGAAACGGTTCCGCCTGTGGGAGATCCAAATCCGTTTAAAGCACTTGCCGAAGACAAAATCGTATTTGCTAATTTTCCAATGTGACCGATCAAGAACGCCAGCGGGACTATATTCCGGAGAAGTGCAAGGAGATTCTTGGGAGAGGATACAGAAATAATGTATCTATATTTATAGACACGGGAGGAAAGAAGGCTGGGAAAAATAATTAATTTTTATAACAGGAATGTGAATGGCAGTTAACGCAATCTGCGTGAAAAGTGAGACGACTAGAATTTTCATTTAAAAGTTTAATTGTTAAAACGATAGACTTTTCTGTTCTCTCATGTTATAGTATAAGAGTATGTGTGCTATTTTCGTTCATATCTTTTTTATTATTCTTTCCTTTCTTTTCCTGTTTGACGAAGAGGGGTGTAAATGCACCCCCTGCATTGACTGCCCGAAGAGCCGGTAAAGATTTACTCAACGAAGTCCACCACGTGAATTACGCCGAACCAATAAGTCATTTACTGAGTGATATCAACCCCGTGTCAAAGCTCCCGTCGTTAAACGATAAAGAAATTCACTTTGCTCACCTGACTGGCCGCTTTGTCCGTTTTAATGCCGAAGAACCGATGCCCATTGTCTGGCGAACCGAAGATATATCCGAATGCCCGAGAATCGCTCATGTCCTGGGCAATGAACGATATCTTGTGAACCGGATGGTGGTACAAACAATCCTGAAAAAAACACCATAATTATAAATTAACTAATTCTCTTGTCACAAGAGTATAATATAATTAATTCAAAGCAGAAACAAAATTAGGACAAATTGAATTCGACTATAAAACTAGATTTGGTGACAAAAATCTAGCAACATTGCGACATGAGAAATCAAAATGGATGAATTAGAAGTAGGACTAAAGGACTTAGAAGAGTATGAAATGACAATCTTCTTCCTGCTTTCCTTGAAGTTAACAAAGAACCTGAATTTGTCCCTTTGAATGTGTGAACAGTGGAATATGAAGAAAAGCATCTCTTACCCCGGTTTTCTCGTCGCGCAAACGAAGCCCGTCGATGCTGACCTGAACGACGATCCGCTGTTTGTGTTCGCCAGCCGCGCGGATGGCCATTTTCAAATCCGCAAGTGCCGCCTGACACATGCGATCTCCCCGCGCCTCCGATACCTCGAGGATACCGATGAGCTTGGCCTTGAACGACACACCCGCCCCGAGGAAGCGGGTTGGATCGTTCTTGACTGCACAAACGATACACAAGTCAATCGCAGTACTAACCCAAGAATCTCGTAATTGCGCTACCATTGTAGCAAACGTAGTTGTATTTCATGAACACATGGTTTTTCTCAAGGAGTTGAAAGATGTATGTGATGTAATCGTTATTATTTTTCATTAAGAGAACGTGTTGGACTGTTCAAACAAACTCTCATAATGAATGAATCAATTTTGTTTGTATGTTGAATTTCATATGAAATTCGACAGGTGTTATTTTTATGTATGTTAAATTAGTACGTAAAAATCGTAAGATATATATTACGAAGAATATTTTGTGAACGTTCGAGATTGCTTCTGAAATTCGATTAGCCTGTCAACAGGATTCCTAGCCTTTGGTTTAAGTCGCTGTTTGTAAATGAAGACACGCATCTGTCGGTAACACGATCGATTAAAAGCCGCGGGACATCGCCGTGCGGTTTGCGCTGGACAGAAGTGTTAATCGGAGTGGAAGGGCAGGATAAAAGCGTAAAATTTGCCCGGTAAAATAGATTGTTCGGCGCGTAGTCTCGGCATGTGGGCCTCGACGAGGCCAGAAGGACACGCAGTAGAGTGGCCGCCTAACAGAAACAGATCGAATTATCGAATTTAGAGTCGCAGGGGTCCGATCCAAGTGCGACGGGCGTGAAACATATTAAAACGATATCGATCGGCCGCGTGATTTCAATCGAAATCGAGGGCATCGAAAAGGAGTGTTCTCTCCCGGCTGCGGGCTTCTCAAGTGGGTATTAATTTCTCTCTCGACGTCTCTCCACCGTGAATCATCGTCGTAATCTCATCTTTCAGCAGCAAGCACTGACGGGTTTACGGTTCAATACCAATCGACGTAGCAAGCGCTAACCGTTTTACGATTTAATATCAACTGATACACGTTCGCAATTCGTGGATCTGGAAATACTAAGATAAACAACTGCTGTATATGATGGAGAATAACTTTCTGAACTTCTTAGAAAACGCATTAATTTTGATACATGATATGGAAGCATCTATTTTCAAGTATCGTGCGAGTTACTAACGAAGACGTTTAAAAGTTCACTGTAATGAAATTATTATACGTTTATAGTTCACTCATCTAACGCTGATGTTTGATTGAAAATTGATGAAAAATCCAAATTAATCGTTAACTCTTTCCATTAGATTCAAAGTAATCCGAATAACGTTTGAGTCCGTATTTTCCTGCCTTGAACAAGACTTCATTATTCTCTATTGTTGAAAAAAAAATGCTGCAAAAATAGCCATTTTTTTTCTTGTTCAAACTGAAGAAGTTTATGAGTGAGATTGGACCCATAGTGGTACCTATAAATGACCTGAGAAAATCGTCTTTTTAACGATGCCTCGAGCTATTACGTTGCTAGTTCCTAAATTGAAATAACCGTGGACTTCGGGCCATTTGTCGGAAGGTACTCATGCGCTCGAGTGGATCGCGCCAACTGTCGGCACTTGAGAATTCGCCATGAACCGTTCAACCCCCTCGAATCTCTCGAACCTCCTTTATAACTTCCTTCGGCAGGAGATCTTCTCTCTCAGCCGATATCGTGCCAGATGCGCGCCCGCAACAATTATTGTTATTACGCCAGTACCCCGCAATAGACGACAATAGCCCAATCAGAGATCGCGCAAATCATAACTTCCATGAAGACTCTTTGTTTACTCCGTTGTACGCTGCTACAACATTCGATCATTTCTGGTATTTGAGAAAAGGAGCATGAGTCGAAAATTGCCAGTTTTCTGTGACTGTGACATCAATTACTATATTAAATATCAAAACAATATTAAATATTAAAGAGTATTATTATAAGAACGTAAAAAAATATAACTTTGAAAACAAATATCGATACCAAATTGCGCTCATTTTATGATTTCTATTCTTTCTTTCTTGACTACTTAAAGCAAACTGAACAATTCGATAAATACAGATTCATAAAACAAACAATAGGTATGTATTAAGTATATTAATAGATTAATTCCAATAGACTGCGTTGTTTTAAACGAAAATGCATAAACACGTTCCTCCGAGCAACTACGTCATTGCTCCAATAGAATACTTTGTTTGAGATGGAAGTGTACAAACAATTTCTAAACATCTATCTAGTTGGTCCAATAGAACGGGCTGTTTTAAGTGGAAGTGATTAAAAACGGGCATCCTATTAAGGCAAGCAAATAATTGCTCAGCAAAAGTTGCAATGCGCCTTAGAAGTTGCTGTCCACTTTAAGTAGTATAACTCGATAATTAGACGACATAAAGCACGCTTAAAGTTAAGTAGTAATGACTCGTGTCTCGAACGACAAATGTGTCGCCACCGCCATCTACCGGTAAAATGGGGAATGCATCTGCTGGTTGATCGGTAAAACGTGCGCACTTGCAACCCAATGTTTCGCCGCAAAGACTGTCAGCTACTTTTTTCCGGTCTAATTCGCAACAACACTACTGTGCACGCATGGATGCTTGTCGGCCCGACGATTTATTACGAAACGAAAGCACGGATAATTCTCATAGCAATTTACCGCCGTAAGGAAGCCATTTCGGAACTTGGTCACACGATCCATAGGGTTGCACACGTCAACACGAGGGTGCGAGGCTGAATGCTCGAAAAAATGAGGCTAATTGCAGCCCTTACTTAGCATCGTCTGCTTTACACTACCAACAAAACAGTTTCATGAAAAGAATTTCATGTATCGTCACGAACAGTAGCTAATTTCCTTGTATTATGTTTCCTTCCACTCGGAAACGTTAGCCATGTCCCAATGTTGAGACATACCCCAACATGCTTTATTGCACTTTAATCCATTCTAATATTCCTTCGCAATGGAATACCATTACGATAGATTGCAACTTGAGATGCACTACGAGCTACGCTTCCAAGTGTTGGGATTGAGTTTCGTGGGGATGTAGAAAACGTCTTGACAGATTCCGCCACCCTGTGACTGGCTCGACATTACCTGGCGAAAACGTTTTACTCACACTTGCACGGACTGTTCTTCTTCCGTAGGGTCTGCATCGGTGCTGAGCAGCTTACGACGAGAATCACCTCGGATAAGGGAAGACCTCCACCGGCCTCAACGCACCCTCCTTACTCAGTACACTCGAAACATATCCTCACTACGGACACATGTCTTTCGCACGTCCTCTCTCCGTCTCTTTCCTTCTGGGCTTCAACCCTCCAAAGGCCTATCGGCCTTTTTTCTCCTTCGAGGCCCCGCACTCCCCTGGCGCTTTTCAACCTATCTTCCTTGCTCCGGGGCCAAATGTATGAGTTTCTCTTCGTCTCCCTTCCGCCGGCCCTCTGGCCCCTTCCGGCCAACAGCCCTCTCCCTCTCTCACCGTGCCATTCGTGCTTCTCTCGCTACTACTCGCCCTTTCTCCGTCTGCGACTCTGTCACTCCGTCGCTCCTTCCGTGTATATTCAGGAGCGGACGTAAGTACGAGACGTGGCGCCTTGCACGTACATTCGGTGGTTCGTCGTGGCCGAAAAGCTCTCGAGATTTCGCCGCGGTCGAACTGAACGGCAGGCGGTTTAGCGAGAAACCCTCGGGAAATGGAGAGAACAGTGGAAATCGGATCGGTTCACGGGCCGTGCGCAACGTGGAAAAATGCCGAGGAAGTGACAGCTGCCTCTCTACCGGCACGGTTCGCCCATGTCAGCCTCTTATTGATCAATAATACAGACTCTAGTACGGAAACATGACGTGTGGTGGCCTTCCGCCGTTTGCGCCTCCAACGAGCTTTCTCGCCAACGATTCTTCCCTTATCTTTTCATCCCTTATCCACCGATGATTCTTTACGGTCCAAAAAAAAACCGCACCCACGCGCGAATATCCGAAACTTCCGGAATTCACGGTTGAAGAGAATCACTCGCTAAGTGTTCGGCTTCAAATACTTGATACTACAGTATCATCTTATCAATTGAATTACCAACCCCCGCATGGCGGTATACCTTACAAATCATTCGCCAATTTATGATATTACGCATTTCGGTAATTCAGAATAAAAACAAGGGTAATAAAGAAATATTAAACTAAGGGTTAAAATGCGTTCGCTAAATTTAGAGTAAATTAAGTGATATAAACCAGTTTATAATTATGTGCTATTCCAAATACATTTTTCCTTTTAACGTATTGAATGCGGGAATCCATTATCGCGTTTATTAAGATTTAATGAACAAACTACATGGTCATTAAAGTCACTAAGAATTACAAAAAAAATTGCCGGGATACGAATAAGCGTGAAAAAGTTCGATCAACGTGATAATCTATTGTTTTTAATTCATGATAAATTATATTAACGTTTCGCTTTTCGGCGAACCGTATATTACAATATTTGGCGTTGCGTTTTAACGTGCAAAATTGATATAACTAAGCACCGTACATTACACATGCTAATCAATTAATGAAGTTCGAATATCGAACGAGGTAGGAATAGAAATTGGCGCGTGTCAGTGCGCATGACCGTAAACTTAAATTCCTCTGGCCCGGGAAATAAGAATAAGAAATTTTCCGCCGGTAGAACAGTCATTCGGGCAATATAGAATTTTCCGAAATTGTATAAAGCAACCGTAGCATTGACTGTCCGCGTGTATAGTCGCGAGTGGCGGCGTGCTGTTGAAAATACGTAAATGGTGATACGAGGAACCGTGGGCAAATGGTACGGCACTGGAAACCCCAGCATGTATAGCGGAACTCGATGGCAAAGTCAGAGATAGACGAGCTTTCAGTTGGCGCACGGCTAGCGCGGCGCAACGTTCGGTAGAGAGTGGATTTGCATTTTAATCTCGTCTTCGTGTCCACGCGAGAATCCGCCGTGTCCTTACTCCCACGTCACTTGCCACTGGGAAAACACGAAAGTTCCGTGCCAAGTGACTTAACCAAATGACCGATATTCAAGATGTACTGTGAACCGCGGAACGTCTTCCTCATCCTCTCCGTTTGTGGGTTAATCATTAACGCACATGCCAGGTCGTGGGGTAAGTTATTAATTGGAACCTTTTATTGGCCGGATCATTCATCGAGCTACGCTGAAAGACAAGCGATTGTTGGACTGTTGTATAACACACCGAGGCATTGGCCTTACCGTGGAATTCTCACGGGCAACACTGTGCACGTGATTCGTCTCTGGCGCCGTTGAAGTTTACCAAGTTTTTCTGAATTAAATGGAATTTGCCGGCGGCTCACTCGTACAATACGATCGGACAATTAAACGTAGCTTTAGCCTGAGTGGCCGGTGGGTCAGACGGAAGGTGGAAGACGAAACACGCCGGGTCGCGCGTTAGAGCGAGAGAGAGAGAACGAGTAGGAAGGAGAGAGACGGAGAAAGTATCGTGGCTCGCCGTCTGCCACCATTCGCGCCTTGCGGAACGTCACGTACGCCACTTTTCGACGAGATTTTCGCCGGTTGAATAGTTTTACTGGCGAATCGTCAATGAAATCACGGGCAGAATGATTACCTTGAGCGTTTTCGACAATCGCCTAGGCACGTCAGGCCCGTCCGAAGGTCGTCCTTGCACCTGTTTTACGTAACGAAAGTCACGCAGGGCTGACCCTGCTGTCCGCCAGTAACGCACAGCCGCGACCATCAATTAGAAATCATCGAGAAACGCGCGAAATTCACTTGAAACACTCGTAAAAGCCTACTCGGATGAAAGGACAAGGAAATCGCTAGATCGGACGTATTGGTTATTGCCTCTGTCGCACAAACTTAGCAACAGCCAACGCGTTTTTATGAAGCTAACGAGATTCGTATTGGCCCGGTTTTCCAAGCTCATTGTGCCCTCGTTAAAACGCTAACCGTAACAATGAAACGGGCAAATTGAAAAAGCGGTGTGAAACACGAAAGAAAATTAGAGTAAACTGTCCGCTGGTAAATCTATTTTTAGGATCCTATTTTTGTCTTCGAAGAATAGATTCATTCTAGTTCCAGTTGATTTGTACGCGTAACGCATAGTATTTTCCGATACGTACTCTAACGTATGTACATATACATATATATATGTGTATTTCCGTTAAGTCGTGTCATCACACGCACCGTGTCTTATATGTAGGCACTTAGGTAACTTAAATTCATATTTAATAGCAGTCCACATATAGTAATAAATTATGTAAAACCCTTTCCATAAGATTCTTCAGGTGGTAATTTGCTCACGTGAACCATTAATGTAACGTGGTGTAACATTTTACTCATACTCGCTTTCATAAATCAATAATGATTACACTGTTACTCGTATTTTATTGAATTCAATTCTCAGCCTAAGTAGATGATAGATTAAATTTATCTAATAGTGTTACAGTTTGCTTTCGACGTATGCATAAAAATCGAGTTTATTCTGTTAGAACGTTGAAACAAATGTGTTCTTAAAAAGTCTGTACCATAATTCGAATACAATCCTCGACGTGTACAAACGTATTATAAATTGTGCAAGCTGTGGGAACAATTACGGCAGAACAAATGAAATCGGTTACGTAATTAATTGTTGCGTACCTTTACGTGCGTAATGACACATCATAATAATCGGAATTACGATAAAAGTGAAAAAAGAATAGATTTTTTAGTAGCGCATAAAGTTTCATTTATTTCCATCGAATTGCCATAAATGTCAAAAAATCGAGTACTTATATTAGTTGGTGGAAACATTCAAATGATTGCAGGATATAATAATGGAAAGTCGCAATTTTACTTGAGAAATCGCACGCAGAGTTCAGAAAGTACGTCCGAGGAGAAATGAACAGCGATTGGCTGTGCCTTTACAAATTTTCTCCGAAAATGTGCTTCACCTTGTGTATAATTAGACTAGCTGAAGCTAGACGCGATAATGATAGTAGATGGACGGGCCGATAACTGTACACTCGTTTTTCCGCGTTTTGTAATCTTATTCGCAGCATACAAAATTAGCTTTCAAGGAGTCGCGTACTGTTATTTTCTCAATACAGAGATACTGTTGTGTTTGTACTATCGAGATATAGTTCTGCCTTGCAGTGGATTAGAGTACATAGATTGGAAAAATATTACGTAAAGTTACAATGAGTGGATGTACGCTTAATTAAATAGGCGAAATACGTGTTCCTTTTTACATATCGTGGTATCGGTAATAATTAGATTGAGTTTTCTCGCAAATTGTTTTACAATTTACCGCGCGCAGTTTCTCGTTGAAATTCACTTTCTTGGGAACTTAAGCTTCGGACTTATAATAAGTTTTTCCCGAAAGTCCACAATTTTCTCCCGGCTTAGTAAAAACGATTGAGTTATCTAGTTTATTTTCTGGCAATACGTTGACTTCGGTTTTTATATCTATATTGTAGCGTTGTTTATCAAAATACCAAAAACAATGACGAAAAAAGATGTCAATAGAGTGATGAGAATGAAATGAACGTGTTCATAAACAACATTACAGCCGGTGTTTTTGTATCGGGACAGATAAACCACCGACAATTGCAAACGACTTTACACCTACATATAAAGAGCGTTGCAAAAAAACACTAGTTTATAAAGCGATACAAAATATCTGTCGTTAGCGGGTGTGAAAGCTGTAATTCATTCAGCGCATTAATAATGGACTTAAAAACACGTTGCGTCGCACGCAATGGAATTGTATTAATTTCCATGAATGCAATATTCATGATACATCAATAAGGTGAAGGAGCTGTCTTATCGTTGAGCCTTGCTTTTCAAAACATAAACAATATTTTTGTACGGAAACGTGTAATCTGATTAAGTTGAGAAGGACTTTTAGTCGTTAAAAGTGACGACGCGACATCAAGCCTTACTATCATTAAAAAATTATTTCTTCATTACAGAGCAAGGTAGGGCTTTCGCATTATTATTGTTTGATTTGAATAATTGGAGTAAAATGAATTGCCGTTTGCTGATGGCTGTTGCTTTTCTTCACTCGTTAGTGGAAATACGTTTCGGATTGACACTTGGCAAACAGGTCATCTTCTGGTAGACAGTCGTAATCTCTAGTTGCAATCGCTTATGTGCGACCTTTGCCGAGAACTGCTCCGTTCGCGACCTTTTCAACATCTTTGAGGTCCACCGAGTCGATTCGATGAAAGAAAACACCATGTTTTCCCGGAAGATTCGGTCTTTCCTGTTAGCAGAGGACGATTGGTCAACGTGGAAAGTTCACTTGATACCGGAGCCGATTGATTATTATTTTCAATTATTCATTGAACGGCTCGACACAGGCGACAGTTTGTAAATATATACCATCGAATACTCGAAACGGCCTTACAAGAGGCTTATTGTTAGATCCTACCGGAGATCTTATCTTACAAGAGGTATTGCTAAGACCGTTTAGATGGGGTCAGTTAGACAAGGTCGTGGCTACGGAATAAAGGAGATTTGCGCATGTGTGAAGCCTTAATTGATCGATCTAACGATCCACTGATTTCGAATTATTCAAGTGTACCCCCTTAAACCGTCAGCATTATCCGCGATACTCTTCTGAGTCTTGCATAACTATCCAAGCAAACGATACGAGTGTCGCGAAGAAATTCAAGCGGCGGCACTGATCGCTCATACGCATTAATTCCTCTGGAGGACTGATAATTGAAATGAACCTGCAAATATTAATAGACCGCCAACGTTGGCGGTTTTTCAGTTACGATGCCACTGACGGGTACGTAAGGGGCGACTTATCAGCGATTTCTTTGACGGCAATCTCCACTCGTTGATATGACGATCGTCATTGCGTAATACTACAGAACACTCGGGCCGTGCGACGGCCTTTGACGTAATATCGCAAAAGATTTTATGCCGTCTAAAAACGTCAATATAAATCATGGGGAATTTTATCAGCCAGCTGAAAGAACGGGGTTAACGTTACGCACGTACGAATTCGACAGGGAACAGAATCTTAGCGATGTTTAGTAACCTTCGGCAGAGTTAAAGTGCGCAAGTTCTCGCAAAGTAGTCGTCATTTTATTGCGTCAAAGTTCAATGATTATGTTACTGCCTGATGTATTTTGTTTAGTAAATAATGCTTTCAAATCGCACTTTATTAATGATCATTAGCAAACTCAACGCACTAAAAAAATGTAGGCAAATGATCGTTTTTCCCGGCAGCCACTGTTCAACTGCGTAACTTAATTTTGTTTTGGTGATGAACATCACAGTTTTAAAAAGATTCATAAAACAGAACGATAAACAGCTATACACGTATATTTTATTAAAATGTTTCTCTCCGACTGCAAAAGTGTATGCTCAACGATATCGTAATGAAAATTGAATTACAAAGCAAACGCGAAAACGATATTTGATTAGATTACAAGCAGTGCAGTATCAAGAGAAATGGGTTGTAAATAATACGGCCGATTAAATTTCATTAACCGCTGTGATCACGAAAACAAATATACCTTTGCACATGTCTCGGCGGTATAAAAAAACCACTGAACCGGGTAATCTTTGAACAACGTTTTTTTTTATGATTTTCGTGATATTTTCCTTCTTTCATGTAATTGGATCAAAGCATCGTCCTGTTGAATCATTCATATACGTTGGTTGAAAATATTCATAAAAGCTTTTATGCTATGACCTCAGTAAATATTCTACTCAATCAGCAGCATCAACCCGATTACTAGTTGTTTAATATGCGAAGGCGAATTAAGGTCGGATCAGGCGGGGATGAAATTGGCAGAAGATTGACACGAATATGACTATTAAAAATTCAATATTATCTGAATTGATAGAATTGATACTATTATCAATTGTTCTTGTTGCAAATGTTCGTGCTATACTTGGCTATATTTTTGAAATATTATTTCCAGAATCAATGTTTGGGGACAAACATCTAACTCATCGTTCTATTCCTTTCAGATTTTGCAGTACTTATTGGTCGCGAAATCGAGTTTTTCGCGCGCAACAAAACACTCACGGGTCAGATAAAAATTGCTGAAGCCGTGACTCTGACGAGTGTTGCCTACGATGACACCACGCACACTATGTTCCTTAGCGATGCCTGTAACAACGTGTCGATCTTCAGCAATGACCTTAGGGAGAAAGATGTCAAGCCAAATCCCATAGTAAAGAGTACGTATATTACCGATTTTCCATTAAACACATTTTTAGCATTTAACAATACGGCAGACAATTGAAACGAATTGCCATCTTTGCATTCTTCACCACCCTTGTACGTTTCATTATTCTACAAGTATTGCAAATTAAACTTTCTAGTTGACAACATTTTTTCTCTCTTAACGTACAAGTTTTTGACAATGTTTATCGCAAATCATTGCACTACGTGTTAAGCTTACGGGCAACAAAACGTGTTTGGAAACTTAAAATTGAAAGTCGAAGGTATTCATATTTGCTCGAAGTTTGTAATGATTTCTATTCTCGCGAGATCCGTTTCTGCTGGAAATACGAAATTAGCTCGTTTACATTTCGGGCTTGATGTGCTTCCTGAGGAGTTGTGTGAAAAATGAAATAAATATTGGTTTGACCGGCAGACCAAAATAAATCACATATCCTGGGCATGGCGTTCGACACTGCGTCGCGCACTTTATTCTGGACGGATAGTTTGCGGGAAGTGATAATGAAGATGCACGTGCCGGCAAACGGTCCGGCCGAAGAACCCGTCGTTCTGCACGCTCTCACCAATCGGAGCCCACGTGGCATTGCCCTCGACGTGTGTAACAGGTGTGTCACATTACCCACTCTCTGTACTTATGTACATATAAAACGTCATATCACCCTCATAAACTCTCGCGTGTTGTATTAACTACCGACGAGCTCACATTTCCTGCGCATAAGGGAACAACCGGTATACCGTCGTTTATCAATAAACGTCTGACCTGAGTATACGTATAGTTGGCAATTTTCGCCGGTTTTACAAGTGCATTATATACATTCAAAGTGTTGTTTAGATGTTGACATAAACGAGTGAGTCAATTACATGAACCAATAAGATGTATCGGGAAAAAGTATTAATTTATAGCGTGTGATATAATTATTTTGACATTCGGAGAAAAGTCTAACTTCAGTTATTAAGCTTTAAAAAATAAGCGAATGGAACTCAAGACTATGCATCTACGAAATGAATTTCAAGACGTATGTTTTGATACGTGAATTATTTAAATCGCGTTGCGCATAATCATTCCGTTAGGCAAATATTGTAATTAACTGAAGTGTATCTATGAATTCATGATGGATTTTTTCAACATTAAAATCTACGTATTTCAACCGTTAATACTTATAACTTACGTCAACATTCAACTATCATGTATTTTAATGTTACTGTTAGACGTCGGGATAGATTCCAAGAAGCAATTTAACAACAAGTAGCTGGAAAAACATGTCGAAAAATTCTCATTTACGAAATGAATCAGGCATATTGCAATAGATAACTAAATTTTTAATACAATATTAATGAGAATGGACTTTTCGTTCATTTTTGTGTGGGCTGTACGTTACATAGCTTGATAATTTACGATTTAAGCCGAAGTTGGGTAATAAATTCGAAGTGTTTGCTTTCAGACGGATATACTGGGCGAACAGCAACACAACGAATCCAAGCATCGAAAGTTCGAATTTGGACGGTAGTGACCGATTGACATTGATCACGGAGAAATTATACGAGCCTGTGAGTTTGGCGGTGGACCATGAGGATGGCAAGCTCTACTGGAGTGACGACGAAGAAGGAATACACTACAAGATAGAGCGTAGCAATTTGGACGGTTCGAACAGGGAGTTGGTGGTCCACCGACAGAACCAGCAACCTGTGTACCTCGCTGTTGATCGCGAATTGATCTACTGGTCGGATTGGACTTCCAGGGCTATCTGGACGATACCAAAAAACGTTAAGCAAAATGACATTCCCAAAAAGTTCAAGTCCTATTTGGCGTCAAAGGAGGACGATCCAACAGGCATTCTGACGCGAGACAATGTCGGCAGCAGCATCGATTGCAAAGCTTTGTCGAACGTCAGAAAGACTCACGAAAGTCTTAAATTGGTCCCCTCTCCGCAACCGACAGTGGAATCATATAATAATCTGACTACGAGTACCGAGGAGATCGATCTCGACACAGACAGGCAGATCAAGTACTGCCTCAATGATGGTGTCCTCGATAATTCGGCTGACCGCAAGTGCAAATGCAAGCCGGGGTAAGGTCAATTCCTGATACTAATTGTCGCATTAATCTTTAGAGACTACAATGTGGAATTTACTTAGAAAGTGTAGAGTCATTGAATCAATGATAAAAAGAAATTTAATTTCCTGTACTTCAGGCAAAAGATGCTTCGATGAATCAGATGCTTACAAAGAAAGTGCTCTGTATGTTTAGATTTTTCGGACCCCTCTGCGAAATTTCCATTTGCTACAATTACTGCCTCAGTGGAGCGTGCGTCACAAACAAAGACGGTACGCCAAAATGCGTATGCTCGCCAGGATTCAGTGGACCAAGATGCGAAAAAGACACCTGCGATGGTTACTGCCTGCACGACGGCCAATGCTCCGTCCAGAAAGGGAAACCGTCCTGTAATTGCAAATACTCAAGAGGGACGCGTTGCGAAATTCTCTTGCGGGAAGTCAATGAAATTTGCGCTATGGTCTGTTCGGATACTCAGCCGGAACTCCATAATCTTGACACAAATTTCTGCAGGTGTGTGAATTTTTCAACCGTTCAACGGTGATGAAAGCCCATGAAAATTTCTCTCTCTAGTACATTATCTTCTTTATATCTACTTTATTTTGTAGTATCTGAAGGATGCTACTTGCACTGTCCTGTATAAATAATTGTATTATTTTTAATTAGGTGCGACCAGATGAATAACACCGTTGCGAATTCCATGTCTGTTACCAGTGACAGCGACGGAATCGTAGATAATTTTAAATACAACACGTTGCTGTTAATTCTCGCTGCGTTTGTTGGCGTTCTCCTCTTAACGGTCGGCGTACTTAGTTATTACGTAAATAAATTACGGCGGCGACCACGAATTAAGAAACGTTTCGTTGTTCGCAAGAACGGCGTAACGCCCCTCACGTCGAGACCACAAATTCCAGACAATCAATGCGAGATCACGATCGAGAATTGCTGTAACATGAACATCTGCGAGACTGTAAGTAAAATCTGTCATTACATATCTAATTGCGTACTCTGAACATGATGTCCAATAATGCTGATATTTTTAGTAAACAATTACGAAACCTTATTATTATACGTGAACATTCGTTTGCGTAAATTTTTTCAACTACCATGAAATGTTTGAAAAATATTCAATGTTACAATATTGACTTTTTATATATTGTAAATCAGGTGTATAAAGTCTGTTTTAAGATGTGTACAAAGAAACTTTGTTAATTTTAGCCGTGCTTTGAGCCTAATTTACGGACTACAGTGCCAAGGAACAACAGTGCGAAGAAAGAAGAGAAGAATTCGTTGCTGGACAATATGGAGGGGAATTCATGCTAGCACAAACTAATAGCTTACCGTGCTAAATGGCGAGAGCTGTGCAAGACCTACTTACGCTTCTTGCGGTAATTCCACACATCTGGCATGACACATGAACTCGTTGCAAACGGTACTAGTATTGTTGTTAAGTTTGGCGACGTCTGCGCTTGAAGTAAGTACATGAGTGTCGGACTGGCGATTACTTCATTCGCCTTCTCCTTTCGAGAGAAAGTCAAAGTTCGTCTTTTCGCAGGAGAGGCTCCTATTTCTTATCACGTCGCGCATGTAGGGCTGTGTTTATAGAATTTACCATTTCGAATATATCATTAATATCATTTCGCGGTTTTATCATACTGGTAAACATCTTTTTCGAATGTCAACACAGTAACACACTGAACAAAAATTGATCCAAATATTAGCGACAATCGTTGATTATTTTTAGCCCACGATTTTCGTCCTAACGGTTGTTGCGCTTTTTTTTTAATTTGACAGAAGTAAATATTATGTGTTTCGTTCACGCAGTGAAACGTATTACTCGCATCAAATTCTCATAACAAAAGTTCTTCTGTCTTAAGGTTGTGTTTGGTTGTCATCATTTCATAAGGAGAGGAATGACGAGTCTGTACTAGAATACAATACATATCTTACATAAATTCTTACATTTTTGGAAATTACGGTAAAGAGCTTCTTTTATAACCATCGTTGGATAAAAATAATCAACGATAATTTCAAAATGTTTGTCGGATTCTTTTTCGAGTGTCCGTTTCTTTTCACTAGTAATTGCAAGAAAGCAGTCTATTTGTGACGCAGTGCCTTATTCATATTCGCCTTTCAGCTGAATGGGTTTCTTTCGCGTTTATCATCTACGGCATTTACTAAGGAAAGTATGAAGTGGAACTATAAGACTAAAAAATGGTTCAGGTGCAAGGCGCATTATTCAAGCATACAGGAAAAATCAGCTGTAAAGTTTGATGCACTGTATTATTAACATTTTAAATGATCTTCGTATTCAAGTTCACTGGCATGATGAGGCAGCATAACGAGCTAATAACCAGTGGATCCATGGATTGAGACCATCGTATTTTACCACTTTTAGTAATTTCCAAATTTGACGCGTTTTCATATTTAACACGACACAGTAAAAACATGAAAGATAATATTTACAGCACAACAGAAAGATCATTTGGAATGTTGAAAACTCAGTGCATCACTCTTTACTGTCAACTTTTTGCTAAATACTTGAACAGTGCGCCTTACTTCTTGTCCGTTTTATGGTTTTAAAGATGCACTTGTTTGTTAAAAATGTTCAGAATAAATCGGTAACTCAGCGTCATATCTTCTCTTTGTTCGCAAAGACTAATATGAGTAATGCACACGAGCTCTCTCAATCATTAAATTTAGTGTAGATTTTAACATCGTTTCATTTCATGGTAGCTTACAAAGTGCAAAGGATGTGTCTGGGCTGGTTACTTCTGATAAAGAATTAGAAAATGTATTGATAGCTTTATTAGCGATTCAGTGGAAAAATATGTATAGCGGCTATTACGATGTTCACATCGGATACAGATGTATTGAAGTGTACGGTCTTTAAGTTGCAATCGACGAAAGTGTTGAAGTTGCCTTAAGCGACAATAGAATTATTGCTCAAAGTATCGACAAGTACATTCCCATGAACAATGTACAACATTCGAAGATTGCAAGAACGCCGAAGATTTAGTGGAATCGAAGTTTCTTTCATTTTTACATTTTATAAAGTTTATTCGAAGCTGACCAAGTGTCGTACAAATTTAACGATGATTTTTATCAGTGAAGTTTTTGCCACTAACATTATCGCGTGCTCTTAAGCAACAATAGACCTATTCAAAAAATTAATAGAATATATTTATCAAAACACGTAAATATGTATTCTAATACGAACTACAATGTTGGCTATTTTTTGTTTTTATAAAAGTTTACCTGTTTATAACAAAATAATTTGAATTGTAGCGGTTTTATACTTCTCCTTAGGTCTATTGTTTTTATGGGATAGAAGTTTTTATCAAACACATAAAATACCAATCCAAATTCATTCAACGTCAACGTTATTGCGTGTATATACAATCGGAATTCTTCATTAAAAGATGTAAAGAATTGTGTAATAGGTATCCTAAACTCATCGTTACCGTGCTCTTTAAATATCAGTCACTACATGTACATATTTCCCCACGTACGGCTACGTGTACAAAGAAACGATCGAGTTCCATTCATAATCGGTAAAAGGAAACTCATCTTACTAAAGGACTGTACAAATTTCTAGGAGCGGTGTACTTAGTCTATTTTGTAGTATGCGAATTCATTGCAGTTTCACGCGATGCTGTGCATTAAATATACTTAAAGATTTTCTCGTTCTTCATCGAGCTTATTTAAATGTCCATGCAAGAGCTACCGTCTTAATGTACGCGTAAATTATCTAGGTTGGAAAAAGGCACATATAATAGTATTTCAGGGTTTAAATGGGTTGCCGATGCGTTTTACTTTTTTTGCGGGTGGCTGCCATGTTGCGATGACATTATCATATATCAAAGGAAATCTTATTTATTTTTTTGCATTTGTTCATATTATCCACATTCTAACTTCAAACCCATTAAAAACATGTTCCGAACGTAAAACTTGTGCATACACCAAAGGTTTTTGCTCTGTAAGTAGTTAAGGAATGATCATATTTATGTCGGCTGCATCTTAATTATGTTGGTTTTAAAGCGTCATCATTTTCCGGATAAAGTCCACAAACCAATTTTATATTTGTTAGGTTTACAAAGAAGTCCATAAAACTACATCTGCAGGAAATTGTCTAATTGTCACTGTCTGTCAATATTTGTTTTAAAAACCGAACCAATGATTTATGCAATTTAAGCAAGCTGTTTATGTTGCATTATTTCAAATTTATATATATATATATATATTTATATACATATATTGATAATGTTCCTGTTATTATGAAGACCGGAAGAACAATACATGACGCTTGTAATTTTGTTCCTGTCAACGGTAGATACTACATTAGGTCAATTCTTCATTTGAAACTTTAAAAAAATAATTTTGTACTAAAGTTTTCTGTTATGTTACTTCAAGTAACATATCTATATCAGGCGACTTATGTAATATGATTTAGTAATTGCAATTTTTTGTTTGTTTTGGAAAATAGCCCTCTCCCACACACTCATCTCCAGAGACGGGATAGTGGATTTATGGTGAAAGGGTTATATTCCTCTTGCGAGAATGTAAGTTTACCATGTGCTAAGTGTTTATGAAAATGTCTGTAAAACATTAACAATTATTAAGTAACAGTTTCACAAATTATGGTACAAATTCTGAAAGTGTCTGTAATCTTTATTTTTTATCACCTAAATCTTATCATTTGGTTGTTTATTTAACATTATCATACTTAACTTATTTAAGTCTGTGATATTAATGTAAAAGCTAAAGAATCACACATATAATGTTGTGTTGGCATGGATGTAATGATTGAACACTTAGCACATGGCGTATTAGAATAATTCTATGCTAATTTGTATAAAAGAAAAATAAAATAAAGAATACATTTACCATTTCTTTGGGTTTATATTAACTAGACTAAAATTATCAACCTCAGTGCGTGTTTATTACATTAAAGGATATGGGTGTTAATCATAGTAACATTAAAAACATTTAAGAATCAGCAGTGAGTTGTGTTTCGGGTAGAACAATTTTTTCTCCCGGCTTAAATGCTGGCATACCAAGGTAAGGACAACTAGCACATCTAAAGGCATCTCCAAGATAACACTGAAAAAGAAAAAAGCTGTTATGACATTTGTCATGCAATTCAAATATGGTATGTAAAAATTAGAGGACATTAGTATTCAAATAGAGTTAAAAAAGAAATGATACATACATTTCCACAAGAAGATTTTTCAACTTTTGGTTCTGGATTTTCACCACTTAATTCTTCAGCTAATCCACATGAACAATCTTTACATGCTTTCCTCTTGCCAGTTGTGCTACACACTGTAAAATAACACAAAGTTTATACTTTTGTTAATGAAATAGTCCTTGTTATATGAATATCAGACAAGAAGCCACTTCTTTTACCTCTTAAAGCAGAAGCTTGAGGTTTCATGATATCTGTTTCATCAAGTAGTCCATCTTCGTCTATTAAATCATCTTCCACATTGTCATCTAATTTCCACACGGTGTTCTTTTCTTTATTAAATGAAAGGGCTACGCATGAACCAATCTACATAATTTATTACAACCATCAGTATGCTGTACCCATAATAAACATAGGATTACATGTTTACTTACCTCAAATGAAGGTTTTTGGGCCACAATTTCATGTACATTGTGCAGATTAGGAATTAGACTCTGAATTTTAGGAGCAATCATTTTACTATCAGCATCTTTTATAGTAAAACCAGACAATTTTAGTTGTGATATGATATCTTTTCCTTTTCTTAATGTATTTGATTGATTTTCAGTTAAATCATATTCATAAACTATTAACTGCCCATTTGGTTTTAGTACCTTCAATGACATAGATAATGTTTCGTTATCAATTGTAAGTCCACTTTTGTGAAAGAGAACAAGCAAATCCACAGAAGATGAATCATAATTCCCTGAAAAAATAAATTTTCATGCATGACAATTTGTGTGAAGAATGCTGCAAATGAAACGTTCGACGTACGTGTTAATTTTAAACAGCATTAAGTTATTATTCCTTCTTAACAAATACACATTATTAAAAAAAATATTATAATAGATGCTCACAGTGTCAGCTGAAACTTAATATTTATATTTGAAATGATATCCTTACCTGTCTTTGATTCAGCTAGACTTGTTGTTATCGTACGGCCAGATTCTCCGTTAATGTTTTTCAGTTCGGCAATGTAATCTTTCAAGTCATCAGAAGAAATGTCATTGCCGAATATGACGACAGACACGTCGTCTTTTTTTGCAAAACCCTCCATTATGTGTGTAATGCAAAATTCACGACAATGGAAGTTCAAAATATTATAAATAATACACACTCAAAAGTTAGAAATAATTGTTTTAAACACTTTTGCCATGCACTGAAACTTCTGCACTCGACGAGAATCTTCTCTTCTTTTGGAGGTTATGTTTTACACAGTTTTATACCACATCTGACACATGCGTGAAATCCATATCCGTGAGGTTTAATAAGTGTTAGGTTTCATCCACAATAACGGAAACAAATATCGCTACTTGTGCATTTGCCTTTGTATTTTCAATATATAAACTGTTGCGTTTTGTCTACGACATAAACATTATATGAATAGTTAATAAGCTCATGAAATTATTTTTCTGATTTAAGCAGGATTCCGTGGATGTATTGCTTTTATTAAACACATATTTATACGGCGGAAATAAGAGAGTATCACAAAATAAATATGACTAGCCTACTATTTGTTTTACCGTGGAAAAGGAATTTTTAAATAGTGCTGTAATGTTTTGAATATAGAAAAAAAAAGAAAGGTTGTAATCATTATAATATGCACATTAATCGAATTTCATTTCACTTTGAAGCCAGTGTAGTTAATATTCATGGTACATACTAAAGCAAGGAAGGGAAAGGCGATAATGCATTCTATAATAATTGTATGTCATTATGTTGTTTATTATTTATTAAATTGAAAACTGCATACATCTCGTATTCGGAGAAAAATCTCACTATAAGTTTTGCTGATTATCACGTTTGCAGCGTTTATAATTAACAATTTGTAGATTATAAGAAAGGAATATAACAACGATGTACACATATCGCGACTATTTAATATTATTCTGGCTCACTGTTGCGAATGTTAAACGCAAAATTTAATAACAAGCATAATATGCGTTTGTGTACGTCGAGAACTTGATTGTATAAGCGGTATTTATTCGGCAGAGTGTAACATAGTTTTTATAAAAATGCCTGTAAATACGATTGCTAAATTTAGCATTTGGTAACAATTTTAATCGTTGCATTTTCCATACGAGGAATTCGATTTTTATTCAAGCCCATCAGGTTACATTGTTCGCTATTAAAGATTGTAAAAACACATTCGGAATGTGAGGTATCCGAGTATTATTTATTAGAGTTCAGTAGTATTAAAAAAGATAAAGTTAGAGGCCGAGCTGGGAACCGTCCATCAAGTCACAGGAAATTCCGGCAAAGTCTTAGGTAAAGAATATTCAACTTTATCTGAATTTCGAAGACTTTTTAACGAATTATCGGCCGAGCGGTGTAAGGAAGCAGAAAAGTTCGCATCAACGTTTCGATCTGAGCGTAGCACGGGCATTGGAGGGTTTGTTGTGTAACATATTTTCACACTTGGGAATATGTCTCTCAGCTGCGGCTTGGTTGAATTTCCTTCCGCAATGCGGACACTGAATGTAATCGCTGGTATCGCTGACCGGTGGGGGTGGAAGGTCACTCAATTTTCCTCCAGCTGCAAGATGCGCCTGAACTTGTTTCGCCGAGCGAATAGCGTTGATGAAATCTTCGTGCTTCCGTCGCCAGTTTGACTTCACTTCCGGTTTCTTAGCCTTCGCCTGAAACAACCCAAACAGTCTTACATAACTTTTTCCTTTTCATGATTTTTCTCCGCCAGTGCAGCGTAAAGGTTTACACCGAATGTGTAGTTTTTATTATTCACGAATTTCTCCAGAGAAAAGAGTAAATAATTTAAGGAACGTAGGTAAGGGGATACGGAAACTTCTGCTTCCAAAGAAGTATTAATAATCATCATCTTTACCTCCGTCACTTTCTTGGCTGTTCCTTTCTTAACGAACGGTTCCAGATCTGTACCTTTTACTCGGTAAATCATTGTATCGAACTGCTTTCGTTTCTTTTGTGCGGCCTTCGAGCAGATTTGTTCATGCAGAACGATGCGGTCCGGAGCGAATCGCCGACCGCAAACTTTGCAAGATACCAAATTGTCTCTGCAAAGATTATCCACTTCAATATCCATACCATTATAAAAGAGATTTCGCATAATAGCTTATTAATTCACCATTTTCTTTAATTTAGAATCTCTTTGCTTAACTAAGTAGAAAATATTCTTACACGCTGTTGCCGGCATTTCCTCCAGTTTTCGCACTTTTCGGCGACGCAGATGGGATTTTTGGTGGACGGTTTCCGGTTTTCACTTTCGTTGCCATTTTATCTTTTACGCTGGATGTTTGCATCGAATTAGGACTGGAAGCGAGCGAGATTGACGAATTTGGTCGACTGGTTGACCTCTGAAAAGTAAGTAAGTAATAAGAAAATGCCCACTTATAGTATAATTACCCTATCAAAGTTATAAGTAAAAGACAATTCCTGATTGTCACCATTTGTACATCATGATATTAATTCATTCGTACCACTTTATGGTTTATTGTTTTATGAACATTCGGAACATGTGTAACATTTTCTATTAGCTGTATCCTTTTAGCGCGAGCGACAACAGACTTACACTTAGTACCTGTTATAATAATGCTTAAAGTTTTTGATCATCTACTCGGTATCTTCTTCCGTAGACTTGAAGCCGCGGCGAATATTTTATGAAGGAATCCATGTGCGATCGGTACTAAGATACTGGTTAGTTTAATCTTTGTCGCAAAAGGGACGCCATTTTAAATTACGAAGGATGTCTCTTTGGATCGACATTTTTCACGATGATTCGTGCGAAAAAAACAAAACCTAACGAAAACTAATTTCAAATTACTGGACGGACAACTTACTTCGGACATTTGCTTTCTTCTCGTGGATTTTCTCGAAAACTCTTCGTCGTTTTCTTTGGATTCGATTCGTTCGTCGAGCGGGGTCGTTGACCGTCGTTCGTTCTCGAGTGTTGTTTTACCCGTGTACTCCTCCGTAGAATAATTACTTGGTGATTCGCCGCTATCAACGGTGTCAAGGCTTCTTTTTATTGACGACGTCGATATTTCACTCGCACCAACGTCACCAGCTTTGGTAGTTGTCCCTTTCCAGGGTGATCTCGAATCCTGATTTTTTAGACCAAAGGATGAAGACGTTTTCATTACTGGTTTATTGGCGAATCATTAAAAACGTAGAAAACGATAAGCAAAATGAACATCAGACAGGAGCTCACGCAGAAATACACGTATATTAATATGTAAATAGCATTAGCTAATTTCTGATATACAACATCACAGTTTATTTTCTGTTAATTTAGATGATTTTAAATAACTCGTCTTTAGATGGTATTTATTGCACGAATTATAGAATCTTGTCTGACCTTGGAACGTACGGAAGTAAAAAAGGTAAAGAACAAATGACGATAGTTTGATCGAAGAATAATCCACTGTCTTACCCTAGAAACGACATCAGGACTCTTAGATGGCGAAGTAACAGTAGTAGTAGTAGTTTTCCTGACAATTGTCCGAGTGTTCGTTTCGAAGGATTTCTTCTGAGGAGAATCCGGACTCGGACTTTTCGTAGTTCTGGAGTAATGAAACTTTCGTTCAGATAAATTATTCCCGGGTTTCGCCAATTGGACATTCGGAATATCTTTAACATTTTCGTAATTCCCACGAATCTGATGATTCCCAACAATTCGTGGCTGCTTTTCCGTCTTAGCCGGATTGGATTCTCTGTACTTATTGTTTGTTATTACGAACTTCGGTTGTAATTGCCTGCTGAGTGCAATAACAACTGACGATGATACCGAATGGACGTCAGATATCCGTCGTATCGATTTTCGAATATCTTCGATGGATCGTAATTGCTTAATAGATGGTGAACGTTTCAAGTTGGACGCCATTTCATATTTTTGGAAAATATTGCTCTCCTCAAGAATTTGCGATCGAGGTGAAAATGAAGCCTTTTCCTGTCTAAAGCTCGAAGTTTGCGTACATGGCGGACAGTTTTCCTTTCCACCGTTTTTTATAATGTCACGAATAATGTTCACGGATTTCAACGTGTTGTAAGGAACACGCGGCAATTTTTTATCCCTCGAGTTGCGGTTCCTTTCAAGATGAACGCGAGTCTTGAAAATGTTCATGTCCCGGTTAGATTTGTCGACATTCTTTTTCTTGCGTTTCAGGATACTCGACTCAGTTTCATCGAAATATCTGTAATGCATTTCATCGTTTTTGCTTCGTCGATCTTCTGTTCCAAAATCTGTAATAGGAATTATCTTTGCCGCTTCGTAAGACTTTGTACTTTTGGGGAATAACTTTGTTGCTGTAGTTTCTTTCTCTCCCATTGAAGACTTCTGTGTTTCCTTCCGCGAGAAATCGGCGTCGGTTCTTTGTTTCTCCATAACATTGTGCCGCAGTGTTTGTGAAACAGGACTGGTAGTCCTTGGTTTCAAACTAAACGTCGCAGTAGAAGTTTCTGATCCCTTGCAAAAAAATTCTGGACTTGGGCTTCGTTTGCTCAGAAGATTTTGTCGAGTTGTTGCGAACTTTTCCTTTTCGCTGAGTAATGCAGGTGCTTCTGATTTTACGCTGTGGATTTTTAGTCTTTCAGAGCTATGAGGCCGCTGTTTCAAACTGTATGTTGTTGCTGAAGTTTCTGATTCTCTACAGAAAAATTCAGGACTCGCACTTCGTTTAACAGGACCACGTGGTCGAGTTGTCTTAAATTCCGTGCTGATAGGTTCTGACTCAAAATTTGGACTTTGTCTTCTATTTTTCGCAAACTTCTGTAAATTTGTACTTAATTTCTGATTATTCAATTTCGATTCAGTGCCAAACCTTTCGACAGATGTGTCTATGCTTCCGCGATTATAATCGGAAAACTTGTCTGCAGTTTGTTGCCAAACATCTTTCCTCTCAGGACTTTTGGTCCGTGGTTTTAAATTGTACGTCGTTGCAGAAGTTTCGGTTTTCTTGCAGAAAAATTCCGGATTTGGACTCCGTTTATTCCCAAAATGTTGTATAGTTCTTTGCGATTCGATGTCAATGGATTTGGATTTCGTGTTGTTTTTCAGTTCAGACTTATCTACGTCGATACCGTGGGATTTAGAGCAGGTACTACGTACTTCATAGAGCTTTTGACGTGGTACTCTGAGTTCAAGACTTTGTGGCCTTGGTTTTAAACTATATGTCGTTCCCGAAGTTTCTGATTCTCTGCAGAAAAATTCTGGACTCAGACTTCGTTTCTTCCCAAAATATTGCCGTGTTCTTCCTGATTCCGTGTCAATAGGGTTTGATTTCAATTCCAATCCAGTCTTGTCTGAGTCAAAACGGTGGAATTTAGAGTAAGCAGTTTGTTTTTCAAAAAGATTAGAAGCTTTCGTTTCTGTACTTTTAGATCTCGGTTTTAAACTGTATGTCGTAGCCGATGTTTCTGATTCTCTGCAGAAAAATTCTGGACTCGGACTTCGTTTCTTCGCAAAATATTGCTGTCTTCTTCCTGATTCTGTGTTAGTAGGGTTTGGTTCCAACTCTAACTTAGCCTTGTCTGAGTCAAAACGGTGTAATTTAGAGCAAACAGTTTGCTTCTCAGAAAGACTAGAAGCTTTTGCCTCGGAGCTTTTAGATCTCGGTTTCAAACTGTATGTTGTTGCCGAAGTTTCTGATTCTCTGCAGAAAAATTCTGGACTGGGGCTTCGTTTATATCCAAAATAATGCTGCGTCTTTCCCGATTCTATATCGGCAGATTTCGATCTAAATTTCAATTCAGACCTGTCGGAGTCAAAACGGTGCAATTTCGAGCAAACAGTTTGCTTCTCAGAAAGACTAGAAGCTTTTGCCTCGGAGCTTTTAGATCTCGGTTTCAAACTGTATGTCGTTGCCGAAGTTTCTGATTCCCTGCAGAAAAATTCTGGACTCGGGCTTCGTCCCTTATGAAAATTTCGGTAATTCCATTGCAACTCAGAACCTGACCCTTGTGGCTTTTCATTAAACGTAACTGAAGTCTTTTTTTGCCGATCGAATTCAATGCTCGATTGTTCGTCCTTATACATATTATATTGGGATACTTGTAAAACGGGGCTTTTGGGTCTGGGTTTCAGACTAAACGTCGTAGCTGAAGTTTCCGACTCGCTGCAGAAAAATTCTGGTCTAGCGCTTCGTTTCTCCGGATACGCATGAGTTGTTTCTGTGTACTTTTTTGATTCACGATCCCCTTTTGTTTCAAAAACTTTACGGTTCTGTGTAACTATCTCGGGACTCGAGCGAGACTTAACAGAAAATACCATAGCGTCTTTTCCCGACTCTTTGCGTAAAAATTCTGGACTTGTGCCTCGTTGAATTCTCGATCTTGATGTTTGCAGCTCGGAATCGGCATGTTGTTTCATTTGCACAACGTTCTCCCCAGCCGTGTAACGTTGCTTCCTAATTGCCGAAATAGCACGTTTTTTTTGCAAAATTGCAGTTGACATTAAAAATCCTACTAATATCTTGACAAGCATAAGTTACACGAAGAAGACGGAATTTCTCGCTTGCTGGGAAATCGTTAGCGATGGCATTGACTGTGTGCTAGTGACAAATGTATTTATTTTCTGCTGCTGGCCAATTTTTTGCCATGTTAAGAGCCTTGCGAAAAGGATGGTTAGCTAGACGTATATATATACAAGATGTTTTTATAATTCCAAGCTGCCAAGATTCCGAATGACTTAGTGCTTGTTTTACTACACATTTCATCTCTTTCTCTCTTTCTGCGGCACTTCCATAATGTTTTTTTACACCTGCGAAGTGGTTTATGCAAACGACGAACATGAAATTGTTTATACATGAAAATTGTAAGAATCCACTGTTTGTTGAACTCGTCACCTTTCCTTAATGATTTATTCATGATTCTGACGATACACAGCTAATTAGACAACCGTAAATCAGTGATATACATTTGTGATCTGCCATTCGTAGTAATTAGGCGGTTGAGCATTAGCAGACGATAGTTAGTGTCTTCTTTTGCGTTAGGTAAATGTCGCTTATTTCATAGGCGGAAAATTCGGTTGAAGATTAAAATGACTTCTCCGATGAAAAGTATGTTTCATTAGGCACAACGTGCCTGTAAAGAGCAATTGCAATTATGTACTGATTGATTAACCGAGGAAAAGCAGCTGCGAATTGTTAGCACGAATCGATTTCGAGCTTTCCTGTATTACAACAATATCTATAGCTATGTTTTCAGCATTTATATTGCCTAATTGCATTTTATATTCACACAAAAGCAAGTTGGACATGACTAAAGAATTTGACAGTTAATCTCCGGTTTTTTGTTATACATAAATTCCATTCACATAGAATACAATGTATGAATAATAAAGTAATGTTTTACCGAACGTACTTGTAATGCGAAACATTTACTCACCTGACGGTCGATCTCGCGGGAAATGTTTGTTCTTTAACCTTTCTCGTAGTTGTAGTCGTAAGATTCTTCGAAAGGTTGTCCTTCTTCGCGTTAGCATTTTTGAAACGCGCTAGCCTCGCCTCGGCTTGCGTTAATTTCTTCGTAGGATTTTTCTTTGGCAATTTATCCGGCACATCGATCATCAGGTCCTCCGGGAATTGTTCGCTCTCGAGGTCGTTCCGAATACGGTGTTTCATACTCTCGTCGAAATCCATTCGATGGATCTTCGCCATCATGCGGTTTCTCTCGATCGCTTCGTCATTGAACACTTCTTCGATCTGCTCCTGCAGTTCCATTAAGAATTTCATCAGCCGAAAAGTAATATGAAACATAATTAACGGATCAAGCAATTCATTGTGAAACGTACTGTTAAACATGCGAACTTTCTCTCAGAAATCCTATTAAAAGATCTTACTTGAAAGTGTAAAATTAACTTCATGTCGGATTTTTCAATTCTATTTATACAAAATTTCTCTGCTATCCTTTATAACTTCAAACCAGCCGCATATTATATAAACGAAATTACTGTAAATCTGGTACACTTTTCGCAATTTAGATGAAAAAATTTTCTTTCCGACGAAATTACTGTGTTACAAAAACTAAGAAGATTATTTCCTCGAAATTCCAGCAATGACAACCCGTTAAAACTTTTTTCGAACGAATACTGTTTGATGCTTGAACGAACCTCGTCGCGATTGGCATTATAATTTCCGTTTTCACGTTCACTCGTGTTTCTGCGATCGTGATCGGGAAGTGCGTAATTCTCGCGGCTGATCTCCTCGTGATAAGAAACAACTGGTTTGCCTCCGTTAACGTTGCTGTTAACGTCGGCACGAGTGACAGTTCGTACGCTGACGAATTGTCGATTTCTCGGCTGGTTGCCGTTCTTCACTTCGGAGCCACCGTTGCTGGACAGCTGCTTCGTCAGTTTATTGTCGAGGGGCTCAAGCGGGTAGCTTCTGTCAATGCCCTTCGTTGTCTGCCGCCTCTCGTCGAACATTTGCCTTACCTTGCAAATAAGCCAAATGCATTATCCCCTACCCGCATTCTCGCCGAGCGTCAGCGAAAGCAATATCTTCACCGACTCGATCTCATTTCTAACACGACTCGAATAATATATATGTATACTGCATACAGTTATTGAATAAGTTTCGTTAAAACTTGTACTAGTAACATAAATTACATTTCCTAAGTTGGTTAATTCTTGCAATTAATTCTCCTTCTTTAACATCGGAGAGTTAAAAGTACTACTTTATAAGCTAAAATCTTATAAGGACTAAGCCGTTAACCAAAATTCATTTGTATACAATAAAGTCTTTCTTTGCGTTTTTGTGGCCGAGAATTACGTAAAATGTCAAGAAATATTTCATAAATATCCACTTGCCTTTTCCGTTAATTTAAATATTTCATTATATCATCTTTAAAAGTATGTTATTTCCTTATTTCCTGATAACCCAAGTATCTCCGGTCCACTTGAACTCGTATTACCGAGACTTTACTGTAACACTTGTGCGTCGTGTGAGACTCTTACCTTGCCGCCTTGGGAATTGGAAGTTGTGTAGGTCGTCGTGGAGGTTCTGCTGATAGTTTGTTGGCTAACATTAGAGCCGTTGGAGCCGTTGGAACCATTGGACCCGGCGCTACCCCTCTGCACGACTTGGTAAGCCCTTTGTTGTTGCTGATCGTAAAGCTGCAGCAACTTTTGCTCTTTCTCTTGCAACTGCTTCTGCTGGAAGCGAGCCTGTCACGTGCACAAATATTCCATTTAGTTTTACGAGCCAATCTGGTTTCGACTCAAGTCGAAACATTCGATTGTACTACGACTATTATGTGTAACAACGTGTTATTGCAACAGTACATTGTGATATAGCGTTTTCATCTCGTTCATTTAATGCCGGCTGGATATTTTTCATCGAAATGTGCCGAGTTTTGCCGGGTGGAACGCCGGGTTCCGGTTCCAACATCTGGTTAACCGCACATCCGGCTTGCAATGCTGTCGCGAGGCAAATGTGCGTATGCACCTTGCGATGCCGGCTACTATACAGCCGCCGACGTGTATAGTCTCATCGATTAGCTTGTAACCTACATTGCAGGATGGGGTGAGTAAACTCATTACAGGCAACTTCGGCACATTGCTCCTTTTTTCAATAAATTCTCATCTATTGTTACTGTACCCTGTTGCAAGGATCGCATTAAAAAACGCAGAGGATTACAATAGGAAATAGTTTCCGAGTTCTTTTTTAGATTTCGGAATTAAAATAATATATTTATTTGATATGGATTTTTATTAAATTTCAATGTTTCAGGATTCACCAAATTTTTATTAAATTTGTCAAATCTCGGCGATCCTTTTTGTAATCACATCCCGATCACTTTAATTCTCATGCTGAATTGTCGACTTTCGATTTTGTAGGAAGAATTAAAATCCTTGTCTCAAAAAATAGTTTTTGTCGAATTTCTCGATTTTAAAAATATATAAATATGAGGGCATGATGTAAATTTTCCAAAAAACTTCTCTTTTTTAATTTTGTTTCTTTAACATTTCATGAAGGTTAAAAAAATGCTAAACTGCGAGAAATAATTTGCTGTGACGCTTCCATGGACTTTGTCACAAGCCGAAGATTGGGTGAATTATTATCCTCGTTGGAGCACTTTTCTGACAATAATTCCGAAATAGCTAGTCATCATTTGCGACCCAATTCTGGTAAACCTCGTAGCATGTATACATAGATATTTACATGTAACATTCTCGACGATGAGTTACCAGGAATTATACATGAGATCGATGGAATTCCGCTATATAGAAACCACTATGTCCACGATCGATGAGTTGTACAATGAAATTTATACAAGATACATCGATCTAAATGCCGGTGTCTCTAGTACATGCATTCCTAATTTAAACGCTCATTACTGTGCCACGACGACAAGAACTTTAGTAACGTTTACAACGTACGTAAATCTTATGTAAAGGAGCCAAATGAAATTTGAAATTAAACGAAAGTTGATGTCTTATTATTCTAACGTCAAATATTTAAATTTCTCTTTAATTATTTCGAGATATGACGAATGAAATTCTGTTGACAAATGATTTGCAATTATGACAAAATTTTCGAAAATTCTGTGTCGATCGTATTTATGGTTGGCATTAATCTTATTTTCACTTTGAAACATTATCTTTGAAATACAGTTTATTCCTTTAATTGTACTTTTGAACGTCATGACGGGTGTTTTTATATGATGGAAATTACCATGTTGTTTGCAGTTGAGAACGTCGATGGCCATCCATGAGAGGACCATGAAGTTTTCGTGTCCATCGAAACCCCCTTGGTCCCCCGCGGTTGCGATCGAATTGACATTCTATTTTCAGTTTGTTTCATACTTCTCCTCGCTATGTCATCGAACATTTTTTCCGGGGATTACACTCACGTGTCGGGACATTATTCCAGGGGTTTTATCGCACTGATCATCGGAAGATCGCAGACGAATTTCTAGGTCACTAGTCACTTCCATTTCAATTTGTCTTTTCCTACGAATATTCTTCACACATTACACACGCGCGTTTTTTAATTGCACACACGCTTCAATGTACCACGGCGATTTGATAAACTCATTAATCAATATTTAAATAACAGGTTTTGAGCTTCGAATTTAATAAATTTCGTATAACAGTTTTTGGGGATGATTTCACTGAACAGCACAGATATTCATTGCAAAAAGTTCTTATATTCAGTTTTACTTAATGGACTTTTAAATGCTTTCTGCCACGTATCAGCGTGTTATAAAACATTCAACTGACGAATTCTAGGCCCAAATTACTAGTTACACCTCCGACAAGCAACTTTTGCATCATGCAGCATAAGCTATAAGCACTTAACGTTCAAAGTTTTTCAATCTTCTAGTCCATTATTTATACGATTACGTTCCATGCATAATTTATTATCTCATAACTATGCCCGTATTCTGTACATGCAAACAACTGCAAAGTATGAATTGCATGTATGCATTTTCGCAAGTTTCAATCGATATCGATCGACGATCAAATACCTAACGGACATGAAAAATCGATTTCAATTACCTGAGTTTACATCAGAATAGAAAAGTCATTATATACCCTAGCAGTGACATGTTTTGGAAAGTTCAAGGTACATGACGGCAGCTTGACAATTATTATCAGCGGTCTTTTTATGAAACTTCGATACTACTTTGCAGTTGAACAGGCCGACGATTATAGTCCTCCAATTCGTTATGGCAATCGTCATTTTGTTTTTGTGTCAGTCTTTCTTGAAAGCTTATCAAGTAATTTGATGAGTAGATATTACGCTTCTTCCGAACGTTTTTCCTAATGAAAAAATACTCTTACCACCATCACTCGTCATATCATTCACGGACTTTCGGGCTTTCAATTCGCCCGTCTCTAATTCGGGCAACACTAATTTTTTTTCATATTGAACTTCTTACTTCCTCGTACCTTTTGTAAACTTCCTGTAGAATTTGGGCATCGATTGATAAACCGCGTAGGGTATACTGTCATTATTTACTTCTCAATATACCTTCACCGCGAAAAAAAAGTTTCCAAATTTGGCTTTCATTCGCACGTTTACGAAAACTCTGTCTTGACAAATTTCACAGCCGTCGAAACACTTGTTGAAACTTTCCACTTTATTCTTGCTTAATAACTTCGCATCGTTATGCATCATTCACGACATTTCTTTGCCAGAGAAGCTCATAGTTGTGATTGCCGGCGTTTTACGTGATGGTTGTAATTACTTCATTCAGTATAATGAGCATAATATTGTTTTCGGTCGGACGTGATGACGTAATGACGTAATTTTTATTTTAAACTGCCCCGTGGCAGCGTTGGTCGGCAGCAACACGTGTCCCGAGGTTGCAAAACAAGGACAATTTGCCGACTGTTTTGATAAAAGAGGAGCAGACAAGTGCAGCACCACGAGGGTTACCATCACAACTGGCTTATCGTCAACGAGGGAATTTCGTGCTGTCCAATAGCGCATGTGCAGCTTTTCTACCGGCACATATTCATACAGCTATGTGCACAAACTATTGTGTAAAAAAACCCCTTGTTGATGACTTCCTAATGTACTTAACATTTCATCGTTTTTGCGATATAAATTTATAATGCGTCATTAAATATATGATACATATTAATATAATATGTATAAATTAGATATATTATATACATAAATATAATATACATATAAATATAAATATAATATAAATAACCATTTAATTATGCGTGGTCTTTAACAGTTTTACAATGTGTGGGTAAATATCGAATACAGTTCTATGTAAATCACTGCTTTACATTGTTTTCTATCCTTTTCATTTTCTTTTCTGAGCATTAGCTTTCTGCAAGGGAAAGGGTTGAACGTATGACAAACAGATTTACATCTTTTACGCGTTTTATGAATTTATTTATTATTTAATATTGAAAGTAATAAAATATTTTAAACTTAAGAATGTAGGCAAAGTTTAGTAAACATCTAACTTAAAGAAGAATATATTGAAGCTCTTTATATCAGTTTTTCCGATTTGCAAAATTTTACGGAGTACCTGTAAAAAAATTCTATGTATAATATACCACTCTTTCACGGAGATACTTACAGCATAAAATTTCACGTTGTCCTTTAAACAAAATACGACAGAAATCCACAAATTCTATAACTATACATTGTTTTTGTCAAGGACTTTGCGACAAAGTATATGTTGATCTTGTAATTGACAAACATTGACTATTTCTTTCGAAACATAATTAGTTATAATGACAGGGATATAAATAGATCCACTTCAAAGGATGAACAGTGGCTCACGTGGAAGTTGTACTAGCATTATCGACCGGTGTCTACACTTGTCCACACTTTGTAATTCAGTAGTACGTAATAACGTCGCATTCTAATACGTATATAGCCGTGGTTTAAATTAACCGTACCAGCTGGGATAGTATCCGATTGAGAACTGTGAGCAGAATTTTAAACGGTATCCATGACCCGCGCAGTACCATTTTTAAAAACGATTTTCACAATCTACAAGTACTTCGTTTATTACCTTCGCGTAATCTCTGAATTTTGCACAAAATAATAGTAAACATAAAAAGCAGTAATGTTCGCGTTTATTTGCATTCTTTAGAATTGAGACAGTGTTAATGTTTTCAAAAATAACGTTTTGTTTTTGGACGTGCGATACTTTTGTAAATCGTAATTATGGTTTCACATTATTTTGTAGTTCATGCTTTACGTAATTTTTTAAATGTGCCTTACGTAGGGATAATATTTCCCATTAAGTACAATGTATATTCATCATATTTTTGCTTATACAATTGTATAACAACATTTTACGACGTCACAGGCACAAGAATATTTTATCGAAAAAACGAATCTTTATAATTTCGCGACGGATATTAATAATTTCATCAACGTCCACAGTGTCCTACGCATTAAGTATGGACGATACCCATACGCGTGACATATTTATCTACGATTTTCTGGTAACACGAAATATGTGAAGCTTATCTGATCTCATTTTCAGGGAATTTCATTGTCAGGAAAGAAACCTTCACCGGCAGTAACGACCTATTACCGGAAATTCATGTCCAAGTGACCTTGGCAGAATATATTTCACGGATTTTTACGTTCCTCTAACCACCTTTATTTCGCATGTTTTTCTTCAATATTTACTCAGCGGAGAGTAGTGGTTAAGCAGTTTTCTTGCGACTCGATATGACGGCACTTGGGAGCAAAATCGCTTTGCTATAATGAAAACAAGTACGTTTCTTGACGCCCACCGGTAACCTTCTCGCATTGGGACTTGCCCGAGGATACGACGATATTCAAGAGTGCACCGCGCGTTCATTACATAATCGCTCGACCACGAAACGTAGGTACCTGATGTCATGACTGGCTTACGCATCAATCGTGAATCGAAGTACTTGAAATTTTGACGAAAGCAACGTGAAGCGTCCTTCGTTGCCTTTCTCGGAAATGAAGAATATAACCGTATCAAGACGGTTTCTTGAGTCAATCTCGATTCGTTCAATTTAGGGGATAAACAATCTTTAGTGACTTGTAATTGTTTCATGATGAAAATTTTGAATAGGGGTCAACTTAAATTCAACGTGATCCGAGGTACTTGAAATTTCGACGAAATCGAAATCAAGCATCGTCCTTTGCCTTTCTCGAAAATAATGACTGTGCTAAACAGAATATTAGCTTAGCAGCTATGGTTGTTTATATTTCGTTTGATTAAGATTCAGAACAAGTCCTTTTGAGAAATGTAAATATGGGTCGACGTGAATTATTTCTAGCTCTGCGCACAGGATGTGAACTTTCTCTGTACAAAAAATAGGTCGAGCCTAGAACTTTTGGAGAAGGGTTTTCTGTCGCCGCTCAAAATAAAGAACTTAAAATGTCAAGATCGCGTGTCTGACTGAAAATTATTTGAGCCTCGTACAAAGCCGATCATTCTTCATTAGGACGCTTGCTTTGTTTGTGAATCTTTCGCGATCTTTTGATCTGCGACATTAACGTAGGCCGCGCGATTCAAATGAGGAAGGAAACGTAGGTGGCTCGTTAAATGATCGCCGATGATTCACTCTCTGCAATCATAAATTAAGGATACGTCGTACGTCAGTGATATGATTTGCACCGAGGACATTAATAATAGGTTTCGTGCCTTCAGTTTTTCAAGGATTCAATTGCGCCGTGTGAAAAGATTCTGTGTTCTAACCGCACCTGCGTGGGCATACGATAGAAAAAAAAACAAGACGGATCCGACGACCCACATACGGGTTCTGCAATGTCCGTCGGTCCGTACGTTTCGAACATTATTTGCAGACCGGAATGACAATGTCCACCTAAAATACCTCTCCAACACTGTTCCACCTACGTAACGACTTACGGCAAATCGTAAAAATGCTAGAGGTCAAATTTTACAAAAACCGAAGAAAATGCTCTCAAGATTTATCGCATTATTTTCAATCTTTTTAGAATTCTGAGCAATCTGAGATCAATCATTTCTTAGAATTAAATTCTTTATTGTTATTGTATTGCTTATATTGTAATTGAATTGATCAATTAAAAGATATTAGTTTCTGTTACCTTGAAAGCGAAAATTACGTTCATATGAAGATTGTTACTTTACTGTCACGTGTTTTGGAAAAACTGTCAGAAGTAATACGAATTTCTAAGAAATTATATGCATGTACATATGTCACTAATGATCCATTTTTTTGTACTTTCCCACTAATTCTGGGCGAATATTGCGTTTATTAGTATTATAGGAATTTATTAGGAATATTCTCGACAGCGTAGAGAGTAGGTCTAATGATTCTTTTCTTTCTACAACCTGTGAATAAATTTGACACTTCGCGACAATCGATCAGCCACTAACCTTCGTATTCTTAAAATTCGTGTCTGCACGTTTTGTCCTCATCGTTGCATTTAGAAGAAAAAACGGCAAACAAATGGCAAATGTGTCTGCTCAGCTACATGGCAGATGTTTCGAAATTTCAAGAGTCGACATGATCTTAAATTTCATCACCGGCCATAAATCGCATTATGTTGCTGACGGCAGACATAACTGTACAAAAGGGTTTATTAAACTTAGAATACAACAGTTGGTCACGTAATCTTCTGAGATTCTTGGAAACAAGTTAAAAAGTAATTCGCTGTATTTTTGTGTCTTGACATGCTTTACGGGCAAAAACATTTCGTAATTTTTAACATATTATTTATACGTTTCTGATAAACTGTAGGTGAGTACATGTTTAATTTTCTTCTTGATTATCTACCTAGCCTTTCAGATAGACACGACTAGCTTGTTTGAGGCATGAGAAAACTTGTAGACGGAGGATGTGACGTCACATTATTATGGTTACGGATCAGAGTTGTCGGACGCGGTTGACAAACCAAGCGTTCACTGTTTCATCCTCTTTTAGTACTTCACCGTATTGCCCCCCATTCCACAGCGACCCCCTTCTTGCTTTTTGGTTTCTTCCTGAGAAAATCGTTCCTTTGTCGGAAAGGTACACTTTCAGCCCCACTCCCTCTTTTCTCAAGCTACTATGTTCCCATCGAATTTTACTCAGGTTTCAACAAAGAGATTTCCGAATTTACTGCCTGTATTCAGTCATTAATGCACTTTATGGCAAATATTTGATACATTACAATTTTTCAAAGCTATAATTTGTCCGTATTTTTTTGTTTCAAATTATCCTGAGAGCTAAGAATCCTTTCAAGGTATAGTATATCAAAAAACACCTACGGGACTTGCTTCATTCCTTTGTAATATCTACGTCTCGGTAGACCCACGAGTGTTCAGACATTTCTCGGTCGCAATTCAGACGAGTATAGTTTTCCCCGGACCAGTTTAGTGATGTTACTTAATGGCGTGATTCACTTTAGACAAGATTCCATATACGCCGGTTAGTCGATGTAGAGAAGCGATAGGTGGGCCAAGAGAGAAGGATACACGCGCGAAAAGTGCCTACCATAATCAGCCCACGAAGGTCGAGGAACTCAGGAATAAACTCATGAATTGTCATGAGCGAAAATCATCGGTTTTGCGTTGGTCGAGTATACAGTTATGATCGACGTGTCGAAGAAATCTTTCTCCTCCGCTTGTACCATATGTTAAAAGCAGCGGCTTATTATGCAGGAGAAATTAGAACGGCTTTTACCGATTACTTACCTGCATCATTTCAAGTCGCGATGATGGCTGTCGTGTCGTCATCCTTAGTCACTGATATTATCTTCTACGATCCGTCAACGCACGATCGTTATACTGTAATAAAGAGATATAATATTATTCCGATATTGAGTAGAACATTTCAGACAATTCGGAGCATCCTTAAGCACCAAAATGGTATAAAATAAAATATTCCAAATAAAATTAGTTTAAGAATTACAAGTAAACTATGCCATACCATAAAATTTACTTTGTTCTAAAATGAAAAAGAAAATAATATTCTGAATGACAATACGTTATTTTAAATAACGGATTTCCCAGTTATATGTGAAAGACATGTCTTCAGAAAAAATGTAGCACATAATTACTTTTATTCATAGATAAATTTGAATTCGGTGAACTGCAAAATAATAGTGTAACGAAATTTTTCTACCGTGTAGTATAATTCAAGAATATTGAAGTTTTTTCCTTCCTTTTAATCGCATCTTTATTGCAGAATATAATTAATCAACTAAAAGGGCTGTAAGAAAGGAATTGAGTTCTGAGAAGCACTTAAATGAGGTATTCGATAGATTGCCCTGCTCTCTGATCTCCGGTGTCGATACGAAGTTTAGGACTGGAGCGATAAATCTTTCGTTAGGAGGTATTTTGCTTTTCCCTCGGTGCATTTAATCCTTTAATGATATCATTATCTAAATGAAACTGAGCTTACATGCAAATGTTTAAGATGATCGGAGATTATTCGTGGGTTTAATTATCTCAGATACAATCTTCTGGGTCGGGACTGTTGAGCGCAAATATTTAACCAGGCGTGAAACTGAAGGATGCCAGGCAATCAAGATTCCCGATGCAGAACACCCAAATGCCAGAGTCCCAAACCCGATGGCATTGATTAATAAATTCTTACTGTCGAAAACTTCATCTCCGACATTTCGCAGGAGAATACACGAACGAGTCGACATGGCGATTGTTTTAAAGAGCCCTTTAAATTGTCCATTTGCATTTTTTTCAATTCCACGGTACGTCAATCGCAAGTCAAGGTTTTCAATTTTAAATGCACTCGTATAGCGAGAGACTTCGATATTGTCGATTGGCAATATCGAATGTTCTTAAAAGGAATTTAGTTAGAGCTCACGCAGACCTCAATGTTCAATGTCGTTCGATTCTCTTTCTCTTTCTTCCCCATTCTCTGTTTCTGTAAGTAGAAAGTTGTACGTTACCGTTGCATCTCAACGAGGCACCATCAGTGCTTCTAAAAAGTCCAACGAAGGATACTTTGTTCTGATCTAACTGTGCGAAGGGCGACGACGAATTAGAAAAAAAAGGTCTGAGGAACGTAGGGTCATCGAGTGATCCTCGTTAGGCCCGTACGGTTGTACAATTACATTGACCGATTCTATAATGATCGTTGACGGGATACTTTTTCGTAGGAAATTATTAACGTCAGTCCTTTGCCGGGGCGATAGCGATTTTAGGCCAGCCGCGTGACTCACGGATCGTGATGTAATCGCCGACGGTCTTTTATGGTTAAGTGAACGTGCGACGGGACAGTGCGGCGTTATATATTTTCGATGTTCTCTCGATGCTTCGACGTCTACGATCGAGCTAATGCATTAATGGATGTATGTCACGAGAGCCACCGTTTCCCATATGCACTCCTAACGTCGTCTCCGCAAATGCCCTGTCACAGAGAACCCGGAGGAAGATTTATAATTCAACGCCTAAATGGACAATCGTTTAACGATTTCTACAAATTTGTTGAACCCTGAAAAGGTGTGCTATGACATAAAACCTTCATCTGTGTCAAAACTTTGATTCTTCACAATTTTTTTCGTGGCAGTTTTAATCACTTAGTTCTTCAATTAAAGTGCCGTGTAAATGGTATATTTCGTACGTATTTGTCAATTGCAAACACGATTGTTTAAATCGTTCGAATTAAAAGGGCAAACATCAACAGTCGGGCCATTTCTCTTTCACTCATGAATACCGGCCGACAAATGCTGCACGTTTCAATCGTTTAAGTAATTAATTAAGAGCGCAAATGTTTTACTTTATGGCACGCGCCAATCCATATGCCGATTGCTAGATATTATTAGGTTTATATACATCGCTGTACGTACGACGTATCGTTTATTAATGCACACGTGTGTGTGTGTGTGTGTGTGTGTGTGTGTACGGCGAACGTGCTTAATAGTTCTGAACGTCGGCGCAATGTCTGTTGGCCCAATTATTCGTCGAGCTTTGCACTCATTGCGAAGATTATTTATAGTTTAACCGAAAACGGTCCCAACCGCGATCACCATGCGCCAACCCATACGTGATTTTCATTGCAAGCATATGTACATTTGCGCACGCATAACACGTAGAACAGTTTCTATAATTGTATCTCGGCAAGATGAGTAACGCAAACAAGAAGTTTATCTACGCGGACTATTGTCGTATTCCAAACAACAAACTATAATTACCACGCATTCTATTTACATTTATTACAATGTTGCACGAAAACATGGTTGTTATTATTCAAGTCACGTTATTCAACATGAATGTTATGTTGCGCGATAATTTATTTGTATTTCGTTGTAACGATTTTCCAGTCTGTGAAAATTATTTTGCTAATTCATTGTAAAGGTTTCTGTTTAAATATTTGCTTCGTCTATTTCACTTGAAAGTGTGTACTTGTAGCAAAACTGTAAAATTTTGCAATGTTTTCATCCAAGAAAAAGCAAACGAGTATGTTATTTTGTATGTTTCAAATAATAGTCGCGAAGAAGTAAATAAAAACTAAAACATGTTTCGACGATTCAACCGAAGTTTTATTTTGAGCCTTTCAAATATCCTGCGTTGTATGTTTTACACGGTCTGCGCTCGACAAAAAACTGTCAGGTGTGAAAAATTGCAGTAAAATGTGTATTTATCCTGCGCAGTGTATTCAGCGTAACGTTCCGACTTAAAGAATATTTTTCATGTTAAACTTCTGCATATTACGTACGACATTGCAATGGCAATAATTCTTCTTACATATTCTTTTTCATTTGTACAAAACAGGCTTAACGATTATCTGTGTAATTAATTACTGAGTAATGTGAAGTCGAATTCCCGACAGCGATACATTAATTGTTACTTCCTTCTGTTCTGCGTTCTTTCTTTTTCTTCCGCAAAGAACTGAACAGCAATTTTTGTGATTACTTATATACGAAAATATAAGTCGCGTAATTTCACCAATTTTTACAATATGTTTTGTGATATTCTTTTACATTCCTTTATATCCACCGTGTTTTAAGTTACATGATCTTCATCGGTTACTGAAATTTCTTTTATTTCTAGCGAAAGACATTCCAAGAGAACCATCGTGTAATTCGTTATTAGATAAGTCAATAGCGTCGGGATCGCACACTCGACGAGTAAATTGTTCGTAACGGCCAGGTAATTAGGTTGCTGCACCCTCGACGAAGCCTTCTATCAATTCTCAAGACACTTGAGTCTTGTATCTTTCATCTCGACTCGGGCAAACCAGACGCTCGCCAGACGTAATTCTCCGCTTTCGTCGTTCTTATTGCTCTTTGCATGTTCTTGTAATCGATACCGTTCCGTTGGTAGCAGTCGTTCCTACGTCTAGACGCACTCGCTACTTTCTTTCTTCTCCTTTCCACCGATCCATGCTTTCTTTAGTCCCCTCTTGAAAAACGCATACTCTCCGACTCTGTCCTTTCGTTACTCTCACAGTTGTTCCGTTTATCCCGTCGTTTTCAGTAACCCTTTTCGACACGTGCTGTAGCGAAGATGAATTACTCGGTGCTGTTAATCGAACCTCATTTGATCCACGCTGCACTCCCTGTCTTTTCTATTTTCTAGCACGATACAATTCTCTCAAAGAAATATCTTTTAAGGCTTCTTCCTTAGCGATTTTTCGATTTCTCTAGTCCATTATTATCTGTTTATCTACGTAACATTTTTCACGCCTGTCATCGTGAAGTAACGAGACGTGCTATACAAGTAAATTAATAGATCGTAATCGTAAGTGTCCACCGGAAATGGACTCGAACGATTAAACGAGAGAATAGACAGGTACCCTACGTGGTTAGCATTGAACTGATTGTACCGATGCTTTCGCCAGACACATGCGTGCAAGTGTTCGACTGGCTGTGCACTCATCGCTAAATCTACTTTGCAAGACAGATACTACAACGACCGATTGACGGTAGAGCATACGTTATGCACTTGAACGAAGTCAAAACTTTCTTGAGAATGTATTTACTTTTAAAGTGTACTGAAATAATGGCACATAAAAAGGAAATAGTTGCAATACTTAGGCGAAGAAAATGTTAACTAAAATTCAAAATAAGCTACAGCATAGAATTTGTAATTCTTTGAATTATTTCAATATTTGACGTCTTTTACACTTAACCTTACGAATTACTGGCATTACTTGAACATTTTTTGCAATATTGTTAACAACATCTATCGTCTGCTATTGTGAATTAAACATGGTCAATGATATTAAATTTACATTCATAAAGCATTCTAAACAATGATATTATACTAATTAATGAACGTTGTTATTTTTCACTGAGCCAGAATACAAATTTTAAGCATATGAAGTGTAGGAAACCAGTTGCGTGTCTTCATTAAGATAAATTCATACCGAAAATTTAATATCACTGTAGCCATGAGTACCTTTGCGTGTGCCCTTTATTTATTTTTATCTTCTTTTATGCTATATACCGTTATTTAGTTTCCATTCAATTTAGTATATACATTTCCATTTATATTATAATAAAAAGTTCCCACATAATATTAATAAAAAATAAGTCAATTTTAAATCATATCACCTAAAATTCAAAATTAAAATCCACACTGAATAGGTGTACACACAAAAAGAAAACGGAATCGTAACGTTTAGCGTATTAAAGATAGTTTAAATGACTTCACTATATTGAAATTCAATGAATGGAAAATGTCTCAAAAAACACCAAACACGATAATGTTTAAAGCGAGCAGTGATATACATGAAATTAATTGCATCCACTTCTAACGTAAAGTTAGAATGCCATTAATAATAACATCGTGAGGCTTGGAAACTCGCGAAGTGCGTCGACGATTTTCGTTTCTCGGAAAGGTTTGCCGACGAAATTTAAGCCAACGTGTAGGAGCGGAATAATGGGTACTTACTCTCTGTAAAAAGCGTGACCGCATAGAAATTAGAATGGAGCGATGGCATGTAATCGTGGCTGGTCTTTACGGAGAGAGAAGCACGGTAGAACTGACTGTCTTCGCGTCCCTCTCTCCGTAGTTTCCTCCTCCCTCCGCGACTCCTCTGGCTTCGCTCTTTCTCCAGGGTTTTCGCACCGGCCAGGACGAGAAATAATCGTGGGGGACAGACGGAGCCGAAGACGGGGAAGAATCCAAGCGGAGCCTCAAAGAGCCCGAAGAAAAACGTTTCAGACTCGGGCAGATCTATGAAAATTTGCCATTCTGCTGTAAAAAACGATTACACTTTCTTGTACATTTCAGGATATTCTTTGAAAAACTTTTTAGGTTTAAATAGCTGTATCAATTTTTCTGCGCCGCCGTAAAAAGAATAGTTACCCTTTTGTTACCTTCGAGGCCGTTTCTGAAACTTTTTTAAAAGCGTTTCAGGCTCGGGAGTTGTATCAAAAGTTCGCCACGTTGCTGTAAAAAGGATGGTTATACTTTTTAAAACGCGTTAGGCTTTTTTTAAACTTACTTGAAACGTTTCGGACTCGGGTAAGTGTATCAAACTTTGTGTTGTTGCTATAAAGTTTTGCACAAGTCAACAAGGAGATAATATAATTACCACAAAAAATGTGATTTTTAAAGTACGCAAGTAAATTTACAGAAACTAATACACTAATACATTATACCTAGCATTGCATAATATTATATTTTTATAGCCTTATTAACTTGATGAACGTGGTTAAATAAAAGTGTGACTAAGAGAATTTAAAAAGAGTTGAATTGGTCAATTATTGAAATATTAATGGAAAGAAGTTCCCGAGTAAGCATTGAAGGAAAACGGTCTGACTTATTCCTGTCTGCAACTACTTAAGTCCTTTCGTCGTGTATTGGTATCTCTTATTGTTATGTCATAGATAAATTTACATACGATCGCTTGCTTCTAAAAACAAAAATTTAAACTTAACTGGTCTGTCAATATAAAATTAAATACAAAACAGAGGGATATCAACAATTTTTTTAATCCATTTCGTAAATTTCCTAGGCATAATGGCGGTTTACATAATTTTAACCATTTTCACTCTGATTATCCGGATAAGTAATCAATTGTCTGAATTCACATTCTGACTGTAATTTTAGTTACTCCGAATACACGAGTTTACGAGTGAGTGATATATTATAGTAATAACGATAATGTATGTTAGTCAGTGTGTTTAATGTATTAATAATTGATGAACGAGATAGTGCCAAAGCAAACAAGCAATTAATTGCGAACCTTAATAAGGATTATGTACTGTATACTAGCGACCTCTGCTTATTTTATATAGTGACGAGAAAATCGATCGAAATTCAGCTTGCCTTTTGGGTCGGTACAGTAGATTATGAACTTCCGGTTATATTTAAAATCCCAAATTTCATTAAAAAAAATCAAAACTTGTGTACAAATTTTAATAATCTATATAAATATATCAAAAATCATTCTCACATTATAGATTTATATGTTTACATATTTTTCAGACTATTTTCAGGAAAAGTAGCTCGCTTCGTAAAATCTGATATTAGCTAAAAAAAGTTCTGCGATATTATTATTATGATCGAATAATCGTTTCTTTATATAGTTCGTTTATGTCACTGTGCTTACTGTTCGCGACGTTTTATCTCCTAAATATATCATCGATTTTTAATGGATCAATTTTCGTGTTAGGAATTATTGATCTTGGCTGTGACACTTTTCCTATCGGGGTTTCATGTAGTATTCAGCGAGGTTGCAGCGATTTTTCAGTGGTTCTTATTGTTACTGAAATTGCCCGACATCAAAATGACCGGCACGTTTTCCCACATGTGCGACACTATAGAAACGAAGCTCTTCGTCTTCACGCTATCTTACTTTATATGGACAGGCAAAAGTAAGGCCGATGAATCGACCCTCGTCTGCAAAACCCACTCAGCCTGTTGCGAATACGCGACTTTTGCCTCTTTAGTAAATCGCTTGCTCTTACACGTACGGTTTATAAGCGTATTACTGTAGGACTATACATCTTCTTTCTTCTACCCTCTGCATGATCCGACACGAGATCCCCAAGGGATTAGCCTATGTTGTGCTTTCTGTGCATATTTCTCCCGTTCCCCGTGTTGCCAGCAAATGAAAGAAATACATCGAAGATTGAAAAATTGCTAAGCACATTATGAACAATAAACTATACCCTTCGTACAACAGTTGGAAGACTGCGTTTACATATTTGCATATCTTGCTATTTAACGAATCATCCGCGAGTCAGGGAATATTCAGCATTTTCTTAATACAATGTCTATAAAAAGGTCTTACAGTAAGGAATTTCGAATAACTTTGGTCGAAATTACGAATGTAGACATATCGTTGCAGACCTTTCACGTAAAAAGAAGAATATAAGTATAGAAAGTTTTGACGCGCGGAAGCAGCAATTGACTGGCGAGTTTTGATAATCGGAAATGGAGTGTATCGGGGAAGAGGGGTTGTAGCGTAAGGGGTTGGTGGACGCTTGCGCGTAGCGTCGCCGTCGTCGTGGTCGTTGGGGGCGTCGTTCCATCGTCGTCTCGCCATCATCGCCGCGGCACGGCGCGAGTCAGAGGGTCGCGAACCACCAGCACCAACGCCACCACCACCACCACCACCACTACCACCATCACCACCACCACCATCAGCAACCCCGAGGAATCGTCGCAGGTACGAACTGCGCCTGCACGAGCGAGCGAGCACGTCGAGGCCGAAGACGAAGGGAAACGTGTCGTCGTGGTGCTGGAAGACTGGTCGAGACCGTCGTCATCATAACGGTGTCGTGTGGCCGAGAACAGTGACGGTGTCGTGCTTGGCAATCGCGGAAGAATCGTGGAGGGTTAAGCGGTGGGAGCGGATCTTCCGAGCAGCCAAGGGCGAACGAGGCTAGTGGGTGTTGGTGTTGACAAGGGGCCGAAAGTCGCTCGAAGAGTCTTGCCGCTGGAAAAAAAAATGGGGCGTACGGGAGGCTACGTGACGCAGATCGATCGCAGGAGGGACGAGGAGTTATAACCCGTCCCTCGCGACGATATTCGGCGATTCGGACGAAGGTCGGATGCGGACAGTGCAAGGGGAGAAAGTGCTCTCGCGCCATCCCGCAGTATTTCCTCGAACTCGATAATTACCCGCCCTCCCCACCACCCCGCCAACAACCCCTCTACACGGCGTCGAACGTTCAAACGCATCTGCCGATGCGACTGCACAAATTGCCAAGAATTTTCCGGCCCGCGAAACTGATTGTCGCGTTACGAGTTGCTCGTCCTTCGGCGACACGAGCTCGCGAACGTTTCTTTCTTTTCCATGAAATTCGTGCCTTCTTCGTTGCTCCAACATATCGTTTGTCTCTCGCGTATTGTCAGTGAAGAGACGTTCGCTCGACGGAGTGAGAAATTAAGGGACCGCAGTAAGCTTCGCGAGGGCTTTAGCAAACTCGTCAGGAGATTCGAACGGTTTGACAGCAACAGTTCCGGGATCCTTAAGCTCTCGCCAGAGTCCGGATGAAAGGCTCCCGCGGGAATCCTGCGAAACCCATTGCTTTCAATGAGTTTAGAAGATCTTCCGTGAATTCAGCTGCTCCTCTACACTGACAATTCTCAAAGAAGGAATTCAAAAGAAAAGACTGCTTTTTCAGAGTCGAAACATTCAGCGGTCGAATCATTCGATCGACGATGAAAAATACGGAAGCTCGTTAACCGCTTCGCGTAATCTCTGAAAAAAAGAAATACGACAACATATCGATACGAACGACCAGTTTATATCTACCCTTAATTTTCCTACGACTTTACGTCTAAGTATCAACCGTCTTAATTTCGCTTAAGAAGCAAACAACTCGTAGAGCAAATTCTACGCGGTATTTACAATCAGAGGTTAAGGTGTGCTATCACGCAGAACCGTGGACGAGTGAGTACGGTACGAGGACTGTAAGGGTTGAAAGAAAAATGAAAGCGAATCCAGAATAAAGAGTGCGTTTAATGCATTATGTGCGCGTTGAGGCGGAAGGGGAGGAGGCTTTTTCAGGCTGAGTAAGTGTGTGTGAGGGACATAAAGAGGAAGCACGTGCGTAGACCCGTGAGGATGGAGGTTGACGTATGACGGAAGATAGGCTGACCAGTGTTAGAGTGTCGGGTAGACGTACGCACGCCTACGCACACTAGGGAAATACGTGGGAACGGAGACAGGGAAAGCCGTTCTTCCACGGTCATGTACGAGTATCAGCGGCGCGTGTGCACTATCGCTCGGCCTCTTTACCCCTCGACGTCATTATCCTTTCTCTGACGCGCAGACTGAGCGTCGCGCTTGCGTGGCTGTCTGCTGGCTATCTGCCTGGCTGCCTTGGCTTTACGTGCTCCCTGCGTACGCTCACGTGCAACGCACTTATGCACCGGGCGCAACGTGCATGAAGAGCAGCAGCAGCAGCAGCAGCAGCACGAGCGAGGATTCCTGCGAGGGTTCCTGCGAGGGTTCCTGCGAGGGTTCCCGCTTCGATTCAGCGTCGTATGGCCCGTACGGAGGGGCAAATTGAAGCGGAAAACTTATCACCGAGCGTCATTGGCACGGTCCGAGGAACCAGGGAGATTTGTCTTTGCAATCTCGGCTAAAGATGTATCCGTCTGTGATGGACAAGTGCGCCCGGCTGCTGCCGTTCCTGGCGATTTTCCTTAGCAGGATGGTCCTCTCGTTCGTCCTCGAGGGCACGGCCACGAGCTACGCGCAGTTCAGGAAGTGGAACGCCGGGCTCAACGGTAGCCTGGAGTTCGAGTTCAAGACGGAACAGGGCAACGGCCTGCTACTCTACACCGACGACGGCGGGACGTACGATTTCTTCGAGCTGAAACTCGTGGAGAGTGCCCTCAGGCTGAGGTACAATCTCGGCGGCGGTGCGCAGATCGTCACCGTCGGCCACGATCTCGGCGACGACCGCTGGCACAAGGTCCAGATCACGAGGTCCAATGAAAATACGACCTTGACGGTCGACGGCGTAAGCGCGGTCTCCACGTCGCGCGGAAAAGAATTCGAATTCGGCAAGCTCGCCGGCAATTCCGACGTCTACATCGGCGGCATGCCCGGCTGGTACAACAGCAAACTTACCCTCCTCGCATTGCCCAGCGTTATCTTCGAGCCCAGGTTCAACGGGCTCATCAGGAATCTCGTCTATGCCGACGGCGAGAATACCGTACCCAGGAGGCAGGAGATGAAGACCCGCGACGCCAAGGTTAGTATACATTTCTTTCATATTTTTCCCCCTCGATTTTGGGGAACAACGAAGGAAAACGCCATTTTTCGATGAATTGTGCAAATAAATCTGCCTCTCACTGAGATCTTAAAGAAATTCCAATATCGATCGATTATTTATTATTCCTAAACAAGTATAATGAAAAGAGTTTTATCATCCATTAGCCCTTTGATGGCCTAATTATCGCCTTATCGAAAATCAAGTCAGTATCATCTTTTACGTGAAGTGGAGAATTGTTTTTAGTCACTGCTTTCCTCAATGAAAGGTTATTAATAAAATTCCCCAATTTGCGTACTTCGATGTATTCCGGAAGGAAAACGCGAAGTGTGTGCCTTTTGGGGAATATAAAAGTATAGCACAACTCTTTTTTACAGCGATTATAAGAGTTGTATTGATACCATGGGCGGTCATACAAAAAACAAAAACGAATTCCGTCATTTAAATTCTGATCCTTAATCGCTGAGAATTGTCGGGCAAACAGAGTCCAACAAGTGATCGTGGAGATAAACTAATGAATCATGTTTCGTGAGCTTTCTTTCGAACCGAGCAATTTTTTACTCCATGGACAAACTCGTTATCTCACGGGGTATGAATTATTATTTTCGTACCTAACTTGGAAACGCTGTGTCACAGCCGTGCGGTCTTTCATCGTCGTTTATTGATCGATGCGAGCGTAGTTAGATTCATCGCGGAGGAGCAGTGACTTGGCAAGAATTGAAAAACAAAAAATAATGGCGCTACAGCGGAAACGGAACGGTCGATATCGGAACGATAACATCGCCCTAACCGGTCGATTCGCGTAAGGAAGACGTGCAATAATTTAGTAAGGTGAACGGCAAAAATGTCGCCCGAAAGAGGGTTCACGCTACACTTCTCCGGCGGCTTTAAGAGATGATCATGAGGGTGCTAACCTCGTCGCTAACCTCCGAAGCTTGGAACATCGGCGGAAAGGGTGTCGTCGATCGATACAACTTCATGCACGAAACATTGGAAATATTGAAATACTCGCGAAGTAAATTCTTCATTGAAATCGCCCGGAAGTGAGAAAAATGCTAAATGGAAAATCACAATTGTACACAATTTTAATTTTACGCACATTTATTATTCAACGTTATTTTCGTACATTAATTTACAGGATTAATAAAAATGGAAATTTTTACTCATTTTTGAGCAATCGTCGTGGCATATGTTTTATTTATATCCAGTAATTATTCGGAAATATAAATCTCCTCACTGGTAATACTTTATAACGCCTGCAAAAAACAATCAGAATTTTTTGGTTGTATTCTTTTTTTAATTTAATATACATATATTTTTCTGTCAATTTCTGTCAACTTTGTACAATAATCATAAAAAAAGATTCAAACGTTAAATGTTAACTAAGAAACTCGCCATAGAAAAATTGTTAAAGCTCTGTAAATGATGTGCGCATAACGCACGTGATAATAAAGTATCAACGACTTTCTCTTAATAATTTTCGTGATAATAAGACAAATGTATTATCAAGTAAAAATAGAGTGATTATTTTAACGTGGAAAATTTTTCGGTGTAACGCGGCTAACGATCTTTTAAAACGACTATGCGACGAACGTTCATAATTTGTCTCGTTATCCAATAATTTATGGATGTTTCGTAACAGTATACGCCGGAGATGGAGGAAATTGGATAAGAAAAATTAAGCTACCAGTTTGCTCTTTTATGAAAGATGATTTATAACGGCGAACAAATGGTGCCAGAGTACATTATTTTCTAACATTCAGGATCCGAGAATGGTCATTTTTAAATTGTCAATTACAACACATATATAAATATATATGTGCCAGTTGTGAGAATTTTAATCATCGAACAGAAATTCACTTGCAATCGTTTGAATTTGATTCGATTGAAACTTTGTTTTATCCTTAAGCAAAAAACTGCAATAATTGTAAAGGTAATAAGCAATGAGACATTTTTTTTAGAAAATTACTCTTTGCGCCAGTTTGCGTTTGTAGTATTTCTATCGTATTAAATTCTGTTGAATTTCAAATCGAACATCACACATTTCAAGCCACAAGGTTATTTACCAATCCAAAATCAACAAACGTTAACTTACGTGGCACGTAATTATAAGTTTTGATTGAACGGATTCTGTTTGAAAGTAACTTTTCATACCATTTGACAGATGAATATTATGAAAATTTTCCTCTAAAATGCGCATTAGTTATAATTCTTCTATCATGTCATAGAACAAAAAATTGTATTACTACAAAAGTTTTCGGCAAAAAATGTACATGTAAGAAGTCGTATAAACCGATAAGATAAAATCTGTCAGTAGTTCTACTTCGGGAAACGTACGAAAAACTCTCTTTACATGATTTTCTTTTACAGTACAGTGTAATAATCTTGCGTAAAACTACGCCACAATAAATTTAGCAATGTACTCACAATATACCGGTTAATCTTGGCACATAAAAATTATATTATTCTGCTATCGGCTAATCAATTTTTTTACGTATCGTGCTCACTTAATGATGATTGCTAGGCCTGGAAAGGACCGTAGAATAGCGTGTAATAATAAAAAGTACTTTTAAAAATGATAAAAAAAAATGGTTCGTGAAGACGGTGTAATCAGCTGATAATATCGCTTAATGTACGTCTGACTTGTCACTTTTGTACCACTCCGCTCGTTAATTTCACCGGCGAGATTTTCATCACGCAATCTCACGTAAACCGGAAACTTAGTCTCCACTTTCAACTCCATCGAAAGAGGGAAATTGCAGCGGGGATTTGGCACGGGAACGCGGATTTTCTCGATGGATACAGTATATGCATACTGTATATAAGTGGTAATCTCCATAGGAATAAGTATTGGAAGTGAAGGCGGAAAAAGTAGAGATGCCATCTATTCTACGGATTACCCCTGTTTGCCTAAATCAGTCATTCTTTTTATACCTCGGGAGAACGATGTTAACAATATTTTTAGCTAAAAAATACAATTTAAAGCTCTTAAAACGCCTTTTACTTAGGAATTAGTAATTAAACGAATAAGTATGTGAATTAAGACTTTTACGTAGTTTACTGCGGTTTTATAAAATTTTGAAACACTTCCCAGCGATATAAGAAGGTATATTTCATTTTACAACGCAATTACATGAATGAGTTCAAGCAAATGAATCACTCTTGCCTCGATGATTAAAATTATCTCGGTCGGTCGTAATTCAAAAGGTCTTACATTTTTCTTACCTTTCTTACAACAGCAGTAGCAACTAATTTTTATTATCGACACACTGATAACACTACTTGCTTCATTGACAGCGACATATGCAACATGTTGCACAGAAAATCGATTTTTTCGCGCTATCAGCTTTTACCATTTACGGTTCAGGATTGGCAAACGTGCGGGAAAAATGCAAACAAAGGAGCATTATTTCGTTGACACGTCCTTCTTGATCTTTCTAACTGACCTGGCCAACGCGTACTATGTGTTCCTGGGGGAAGGCAGATTGTGGTCATTACGAAGCGTAATTCCATGCCAATGCAATTACAAGGCGAGCGGCGTGCACCGCGAAATAGCAGTATTGCCAGCATCGGACGGGCAGAGGGCATTCGCGTTTTAATGCAACCCAGGTGATAGTATCGTTAGCGTTGGAAAATGTTATAATTTGCGTAGGCTGGATCAAAGCTTACCACCGCACTGTTAAGGATACTTATGGAGTTAGCAAGTTTATCGAATAATCCGTTCGCAGCTTCGCCAGGCTGTTATGCAATAATGGCCATTGAAAACAGACCGGGATTTCGTACCTACGTACACGAAATGTTCGTAGAACTGCTGGTAAACGGAAAAGCTTGCTTTAATCATTCGAAAATTAGTAACAAGGAAATTTACTGATCGTTCCACTGGTGGACCCATTGCACATCAGTAATAAAATTTCGGTCATTTCGATTATGCATAAAATGAAATTGTTTCAAGAAATGTATACAATGTCGTTACACGTCGTTAAAATAATGTAACAAACAAATGTCAAGCGGAATTTACTATACCCGAAGATTGGCTTGTTTCGTAGGTTTTTCTCTTGTTTTATACGTGTTTTGTGGATCACTATGATATGATTTTTGGCCAACACCGTGCAGAGAGTCGTACAGATTGTCCGCGGTTCGCCAAAAGGGCTGCACAATACCGTACCGATGGAGAAGAGTGAGAACGTTTTCCGTTTCCAACGAAACTCGTGTCTGGGACATGGGACTTCCGGTCCTAGCCACACCGCTCGCCGGATGAATCCAAATCCCTGGCAGTTGGTATTCCCACTGTGCTTCTCCCGACCACCCTTCAAACTAAATAATTAACCATCCTTCCTCGGTCGGGAAATACCGGCTGGTGGGAATAGTTTTTCGACTACATCAATTGTCATATGCCGGTGGAATAAAGAACTCGTCTATTTACGATGCCAGGGATAAATATCATGAGGTTCTTGTGGCACGTGAAGCTCTATTTCGGCCGTGCACCGTTTGAAATGTTATTTTGGGCTTTAGACGCACCGCTGCGAAAGCTAGTTCTTTGTTATCCTAGGAACAATTGTGAGACACGAATGCTCCGATATCTCTCGCTTTACATCACGCTCAGATGCTCGTGTATCGCGGTATTACGAATCCAGAATGAAAATCCAATCCGCTCGGTGCGTGTATATTTAGCTACAGTATTTTCCTTTTCAACGGAACTGCGCATTTATCAAAATCATATTTTGTAATCTGCTCTTTGTAACTTCAATCAAATTTTCCATTTTATTTAAAAGCCCGGCTCATCACCGAAATACCTTTGTTTCTATATGTTGTTTCAATGTACATCTGGTCATTTATTATAAATTCGGAGTATTTTTTATTTGGTAAAACAATACAGTGCATTTAAACGTGAAATATGTATCAATATTCGTAATACTTCAAAAGGTTTACTACTCCATTTTCTCACTGTATACGACTGCGTGCGTATGTTTAAATAGTATTAAAAGAATTCGTGAAAATAGAAAAAAAAGTAGGAAATAACTAGAAACTGTAATTTCTGGACGTTCTATTTTGTCTCCTGGTATTGCTGCAATTCTTGCGCGTGTACGTTTCACACAAGTGCATTCAACATTCTTTTGCTACCCCCTTTGAAGACGGTACAACGACTGGTCGTACAGTTTCAGCATTAAAGAAGTACATGGACCTCTTTTTACCGTGGGGGAAATTGAAAAGCTTAACCGAGGAGGAGATCCAAAGGGCAGGAAATAAATACTTCTCCGTGCAGGGTACATGCAAAGCAGGTGGCATCGATCTAACAGATTCGCGATGGTCTGATAACATTATTTTCCGTTCAAGATAGAACGTTCACCCCGTCCGTTGTTAGCGAGCACGCACTTTTATCCCCGACAGGATTTTTATCTGAACCTATAACGTGCAGGGCCTATTCGCTCGATATATTGCACGTATATACAGCCATGCATCGAGAGGACGGGGATACTTTATCTGCCGTGTCTATCTAAACCTTTTTCCCTATTTTTTATCTAAAGCCGCCTGCGTGAGTGGCGACGAGTGCAACGCGTGCATGGTTTCCCCTGACCGTTGCGCAGGAAATGCAAGATCCGCCAGTATATCACCGCAAATTATCGACAGTAGAAAAATTCTGCGGGCTAAATAAATGATCAAGTCCAGTCTGAACGTCGCAAGTAACTCTATTTCGGTGTACCAGTTATATCTGAATTTTAAGTTAAGGATGTGAGCCAAGCGTATTGTTTAGCAGAAACAAAATGACGTCTTACATTGCTGATTTTTGTATGACTATTCTTGTTCGATCTGTTAGTAAGAAACAATGGACCATGGTTTCACACGTTAGGAAATCGGGTATTCATTGACCACGAAATTTGGAGATTACAAGACGAATAAACGACGTGCATGGACATTCGGGGATTGACATTGATTGTCCGCAACGCTTTGGATAAAATTACGGTTGTTCGGCGTAAACGTCCCGTCAGGCCGTCGACATCGTGTACAAAGTGACGTATATGTTTTCACACGCTCATGAGCGGATAATATCGAAGCGATGATCGCGCAACACCGCGTGCTGCACGTGTTCTTTTATGAATTATCTTGCCGGGGTCATAAATAATTCAGGCCCGTTTACGACAGAGAAATATCCAGCTGATCGAATGCACCTCCGAGTGGAAAGACTGTCGGGTCCACTTTGCACGGGCGATCTTCCGACGTTAGACCAACGTATATAGAAATAAGGGGGTGGGGAGTAGGGGGGGGGTGGTAGGGGCAAAGTCGAGGGATAAGGAACTTTAAAGAGTTTATAAGGCGCCTCTTCGATCTCCGCCTTTATCCACCTTTTTCTTTTCCGGCTTACACTTCTCATCCTCGGCATTCTGTTGCTCCATTTACGTCCGGTCCGAGACGGCTTTCGAATATTTATGAACCGGAAGCTGCTTTGCCCCTTGATTCCCCGACTCGTGTATAGTTTGCCGCCCGATAAGGATAGTCCTCGATCCCTGGAACAACGCGCGCGGAAGAACTTTCCGCCAGGTCGGAGGCGACCGATTGAAAACCGCCGCTCGGGAATTTCAGTCTCACGAGCGCGCCGAGAATAATCTAATTATCGCTATCAATCCTCATTTGTCCACCGCCATCTCGCCATCTGAAGAAGCGGATGAAAAAGTATCGTAATATTTAACCCCTTTGTTTCCTCGCGACGGCTCTGCATTATTCTCAAAAATGATCTACTACTTTATCGAAAATAGTCCATGTATTAACTAATAGTTTCGGATTATCAGAAAATTCTACTAAAATCGACGATCAAAGTGCGAAGTACTGAAATAGCCTTTATCGTGTTTAATTTAGTTTTATTAGTTTTCGTACAATTCTATTGCTATGGCTCGACTCGTGATTTTTGTTTCAAGGGTAGATTTTATAATAAATGCTCCGATTTGTGGATTTACCGAAGTGTGTGTGGTAGCGTGGTAATGGCCAGAGTGCAGTTCAGTATGGATCGGAATTGTGTTCGATACTTGACTAACACCAAGGCTAAAACTTGTCTGAGGTTTCCGGGTTTGCAGTCCCGCAGGAAAACTCGGGACGCTTTCTGAGGGTGTGGGGTTAGTCGTGATGGTGGTTAAATGTAAAGAGGTTGGGTCTTACGGACTTAGCTGACCATTGTCTAAGTTTTTACTACTAATTATAATAATCCTGATAATAATAAATGTAATAATGATGGCAGTTCAAAGGAGTTGCGTTCCTGGGGGGAACGCCTACAATTTAAATTATATAAAAACTAGTATTACAACCCATTGGAAAATCAACGGTACAAGATATCGCGTGCACTTGTATCAATTTTCCCGGATATTGTTTTTGCCACCACTCGATCCATACAGTGGTTTTCTTGAATAAAAAACGTAAAGTCGGGGATAAGATTTAATCGTATAAAAAATTTCAACCTACTAGGTCTTACGGTTTTCGAGATATTTTTGGCCGAACGGAGGATCTCAACTGATAATTACGTAGCAGGATATCAGCGAGGTGGATAAAATTCATTTTCTATTTTGTGCACTCCTGTTGTCCGCTTGAAGAACGACCGTTTCTACTTCTGCGACAGGTAGGATAGGAGCGGAGTATCCCAGACTTTGGGTTTATCATACGGAATGAGGATTATTTATGAGCGATCGATTTCCTTCTTGGAGTCGCGTCTCAAGGAACGCCCTGTCTGCTTACTCCCGCAGTACTTGGCTTTTCTTTCGGTTTTCTCTTTCCCCGGCATTAGCAGTGCGCCGGGTATAGCGAAGAATCTTGAGTATCCTGTGTGTAGCTCTTAGCCGGTATCTCCCTGGAGAAATTCTATAAATTCGGCGCTCGGAATTCTGGCATTCAGCTCGATCACGTAATTCGACGTGAAAAAGGCAACGGAAGCGAGCAAACGGATGAACCAACGCATTGGAATCGATTGGTTAGCCGACAGGCCAGACGGCTACTGGGCCAAATGAAAATCGGAAATTACCTATTATTCTAACGGCATCGAGAAAATCAGCCACCGACAATAATGAAACCTGCTATGATATTCACGGGTTTTTCATTTCCGCGTGTCCGACTCGAAGTACGCGGTAATCGCCGACAACGCTTGATTTTCGCATGTACCAATGAATATTGGTGCTCCTTTTTTTCAGCCAACGAGTCGGACATTCTAATTAAAGTTACCTTGTGCGTCACTCATGTGGTATTTTATTTCATCGTAATTAACGAGTCTGCTTTCAGAGAATAAAATTGACAATTTCGTGTCGAACGAGAATAACGAAAATAACGAAAATACAAGCCGTGTAACGCGTGTTGCGAGCAGACTTGTAATGTACACACCAAGTAACGGGAGATATAATGAAAAGTCTCGTTTTAATCGAGTAGTCACGCGTAATTGAATATGTAAAGCAACGGGTGAAAGTAAATTACAGAGAACTGCGTGAAACAATTCACCTATGTTGCCCAGAAAGAAGAGAAGTGGGAAATCATATTTATGTAAAATTATTTCATTCCCTTTTCGACACGATGGAATTAGAAAATACAACATCCTCTGTCGTAATGATTTTAAGCAATTATTCTCACACAGAGATTTGCGCCGATAGAAAGGAGATAAAAACTAGGACAGATGGTAATCCAAAAAAAGATGTCAACTGGCCGAGAAGAGAAAACTGCCATCTCCCGGCTTGTATTCTTTTTTGAGATTCCACTGAATTTCACTTGAATCACATTTACGCGCCCAGAGGGGAAGTCGCGACTGTCGGTACAAGCGCGGTTCTTATTTTCTCGAGGACGAGGGGGGAAGCGACGTCGGCGTAATGATTGAGTTCTTTCCCTAGTTTTCCCGGCTTCCACGGAGGAAAGTCGATTCGGGAAGACTGTAACTCGTCGTCTCGGAAGGGAAACTCGGCTCTATCTTCGATCGTACATTCGCGCCGCTGCGGTCTCGTTTGCGCAAAGTCAAGCGGGATAATCGATATGTCTACGACCAGCCCTGTTTCTTACGGTAGCCGCAGAGGATGTTACGCTCACCCTCTCGAATCCACCCCCCCCCCCCCTCCCACACTCACTGTCGGCTCTCTTCCTTTGCCCGCTATCTCCGCCCGCTCGTTACCGGCCGAGCTGTCAATTTCCATCGCTAATCATTTTTCGAAAACGTAAAAGTCACCGCTAATACGTAAATCACATTAAAGACGAAACTTAACGTCGGTCTCTCCTCTTGTACCGTTCACTTTGCATCAATTTGTCAAAAGAAACAAATCGTAAGGAGGGAGATTTAATCTAGGCGGAGTTATCTTCTTTCTCCTGAAAAGAAAATAATACCTTGTCAGTCGGGGCAAGAAAAAAATGTACAGAGCGAATATTTGTTCGATAATATTCTTTTTATATAGCACTCGATTATGTATGTATGTACATTTGGCTTGAGTGACTTGGATGATGTATTACTCGATCCCGAACGTTCGTTGCTTTGAATGGGAAGATCAGGGCATTAATATCGATCGTTTTTTCGCGGACAACGATAAAAATAGAAATATTACCTGGTGTATCTCGTGCGTGGTTTAAAGCACGATACGGCGGATTAAGCACGCCATCGAATCCTGAAATAGGGTAATACGTCTGTAATACGCTTTTAATAGACTAAGCTATCGTCTTTCTTAACGTCAAACAATACTCACCGAATTTTTGATAGATCAATATTATTTGAGACAAAAATACCTGAATGTTAATAACACAATTGTACACGCACTCCCGATGATTATGGGCACTAAATAAGTCATTTCATTTTTATCATTTCAGTGTGGCGGTTTCCCGTGCGTGGAAAATGCCAAACAGCATAAATCGCCAAGGGTAAGTTTTTCTTTCAATAAAATTCCCACCTTTCCATTTACCGTGCAACTTCAAAATATACATGTATTGCTCATGATAATGATATTCATGCTGGTAAATTACTTGGATTCCGTGGAAAGTACGGATTATCGGATAATTCTTTCCGAGTGAGCGGTAAATTTCTTGAAAGGATTAGCCGGTAGGTATTGGTATTCCCGCGTCTCCTTACGTAATTAAATTAACTAAGATCCAATTAATAGAGTCATGATAGAATCCGTTGTAGGCGGGCACATAGGTGAAGCTCTTCGACTTCTCCTCGGTCGTGGTACACCCATGCAATTGCACATGCATGTGCACATGCGCGTGCCTTCGCCATCGTAATTAACCACGAATCTATGCATGTATGTAGAAACCGCGCGTTGTTTGCCAATGGCAATTCAGTGCTCACTTGATTGAATGTAACGTGGCAAACACAACGAGATCGACGTCTACAGGAGCAATTTGCATAGTTTCCGCCCGTTTTACGCGGAATCGTCTATCCTACTAAGGAAATGTTTCGCTGAGAAATGCAGATTTAATATTCCCTTATGAACATATTGATCCGGCAATTCCCTTTCTCCTACGAGCACGAGAAATCTTAAACATATCGTAAATGAATGTCACAGATACGCTTACGTAAGGATTTCTTAAATTCTCTTTTCACACGACTTCATTAAAGTAGCAGTTTTGTAATTTGTCATTACATCAATTCAACGAAACTGGTCTTTAATCCCCTCACATTCACATTGGACTACAACGGGATTTATTACATTATGTATGGACAGATTAAAAATGTTGATCTAGGATAATAACATCTTCGGACTAATTGTAAGGCATTTACGTACATCCGTTAAGTCTAGGAATTTCGATAAGCTTCCTCAAGAAGTACAATCTACCCCAGTGATCTAGAAACGTGGATGTGAATTGCTAGGAGCTTGGAAACGGCTTACGATACAGAAATCCCGAGGAATATGTCTATGCGCCGAGCGTAATTAAGGAGCGAATCGATGTGTACAGACGGTCGCGGCGTAATTTCGCTATGAGCTACTCGCCAATACGGATTATTGCGTTATACAAGGTACACTGCCTCGCAGGAACATCGGGAAACTAACGACATTTCGATCGAACTTAACTGTTGTTCTCTTATCGTTAGTGATTACCTATTACGAAATATTACGGATCATCAATTTTATTCCTGACAGATTGCTTATTGTAGTCTATCAAATTGAAGTATTACGGAACTGCCATACGTGAAATACTTTGAATTGTCATGAATTGTCATGAAAAGGATTTCACGTGATAATGTGTATTCAATTAATGTCACATTTTAAAATCTGACGGAGTATATATTTGCAGAATTAATGAGATTTGTTTTCGATGTTTACATTTATAATCTATCAAAGTTAACGAGTAAAGTAAACAAATAGCTATTGATTATCATTGTGTCCTGCAACTTCGTTAGCTGCAGACATTTAATGAACGCACTGTACGTAATAAATAATATTGTATTTAATATTCAATATTCGTAATTTGCTGTTTTCTGGCAAGAATTGCAGATGATACTCATCTCTCGATAAAAAAGTGAAGTAATACAAAACTGACTGTTGTATTGCATAATCTTTTTGATCCCATACAATTTCTGTTGGAAAATTCGTTTACGTAGCAAATCGTTTACGATTAGCTTAAAATGACCACATTAAATAACTCATCCTGAATAAAAAAATGAATAATAAAATACACAACATAAGTCCTCGTTTGCCTTGTTGTTCTGCTTTTATGTAATTCATCTCTGAAACACGAGGCAATGAAATTCGCTTGTCCATGACCGCTCACGGTTGTCATAAAATTGAGTCATAAGGCGCTGAAGAGAAGAAGAAAGGCATTGGGATAGGTTTTCGGTGGATATGGCGTAATCTTAATACGATCGATCGTTTAGAGACGATTGCACAGGTAGGAGCAGTTGGCGGTTGGAAAAGTGGAGCAAAGGGAGGTGAAACGAGGGAATCGTTAGGCGAAATGAAAATAAATCGCCGTACCGCAGGCTGGGTTTCCTGGAACGTCGGGTCCCGGTGCAAAAGTGTGATCTGACAAATGGCAGGCGATAAAAGCGCGCAACGTTCATTAAAGGAACTCGGCTAGTTAACTTAACTACGGCTGTAAGTCTGATATACTACGTAATCATACCTGTAATTGAATAAAATCACTGATATTTCCTCGAAGAATCCTTTCGCTCCGGGAGCAGAATGATCCACTGCTGCGTCAGCCGTTAATTCACTGATTTAGAGCACCCGCCGAAAGAATTATGATTATGAACTCAACGGAGTTTCATCACGAATATACATTATCGCACGCAACCTTCCATCGGTTGCATTTAGGTAATGCATGAAATTAAGCGAATAGCTTTGCGTTGAGAATGAGATTAAAGTCATAAATGCTTTAGAGTTCCTGCAAAAATTCAGAATAATTAGGCTGTAAGTATACGTGATAGTTTCTACACGTCATGCGGAAAGGAAATTATTTCGATATAAACAAAAATTGTTTTTATTAAGTTCTACAAGAATTCATTATACTAAATCAGTTTTCACATACTCTCTGTTTCAGTCTACAAGTAAATTGTTTCATATTTATTTTTAATGCTTTGTATTTTCCACAATTTTAACGGTAACGGAATGCAAGCATTTTTGTTTTAAAGTAAAAAAAATCAATGGCGGGGAGATGGCTAAAGTAAAACGCAAAAAAATTCCATTATAATGCCCCTTTCTTCTGAGTGGGTCATGGATACATTTGCGTATAATATGAGCCGGCAGCGTTATTTAAGCCATGTAGGAGTATACATTTAGTCGGAATGTTCCACCCACTCTACTGACTGTGACATAAATACTCGTAGCTCGTATCAGCTTTTCGATAAAATCGTGGCGTATAATGATTACTGAGCTGCCCATTCTCATTGACATTTCCGGATAGCCCATTGCCACATACACATAGGTATGAACCCATAGGCCAATACCTTATTAATGTACATTCAATATGACCTACAAACGATCATATTTATTTGCATTTATATTACTCCCATCTGATCAATGAACAAATTTAAATCGCTAAATTTATTTATAGAATTTTTTCACCGGGCCAAACGATATTTTCTTTTTAACTATCACCAAGGAATTGTTTTAAGATGTGATTGAAGGAAGTATAAATAAAATTGAAAAGGTAACAGTCGAAATTTACTTTAGTCTCGATAGTAAAAATCGTCAAGTAAATCGTGACACTCATAATTGAAGCATTCCTCTGCGAGTGAAGTATCGTTTCGCATATCGATTGCACGGTTTTTTCTTTTTGTACATTTCACCGCCGCTTTTAACCTCGATAAAAAGTGTGTCACCGTGAAATTTTAATAATTTAACGTACCCACCCCAGCGTCCATTTGCGCTGAGCATACATATACCACGTGTTTTCATGGATATGTAAATATTTGAAACATTTTCAATGGCCAAACACGAATACGGATTGTTTAACAGCATCACTTGAAAATAGCTCCATTTATTATAGATTATTTATATTTCGAAATTTGTCTGTTTAACGAAGCACTTTCGCAGGCGTAAAAGTTTTAGCGGATAAACCGTCGCTCGGGGACACACGTTTATTACTTAATCGTTTTAATCTGCGCAAAATAATTGATGCGCCCCGAAATCCGGGAAGATGGGAAGAAACGTTGAAGACTTCGTTATGAATGTACACCACAATTGAAATGAGCCGTCGTTTGACGCCGGAGGGACGGAGAAAAAAAGGAGAGTGAGCGAATGAGAATGAGGTGAGAGTTTGAAATTAAAGAGTTAGCGGAAAGTTGTTATGAAGTTGAGGAGTTGGAAAACTATTTGAGATTAAAAGCTGGAAATTATAATAAAACTCTTCTCATTAATTTTTCACCGAGGGCACAGTAAATATTGTGTTTCGTATTCTGCGCGGTGGACGCGGAGTCGAACCGACACACTCAAGTACCCACGAAATGAGGTGAAACGAAGGGAAGGTTATGAGAAAAGCGGATTAGTGTCAGAGTGTAGGCGTACGGTAGGTAAGGCATTCGCCCAACTACATCCTTTTTAATGGGCACAAAACCGGGCTATATCTGTATATACATATATCGATTCGCCCGACGGAGCTTGTGCAGCAGGAACAATCCGCCAATGCTTCTATTGTTGGGAGACTGTCGTCTTAGGTCTTCATTCTAGTGTCCTTCACTCTCGAGTGGAATCGTCACTCTCCCTTCGCCCGAGGAACGAATTCACGGTCGTCTACGTCCTTTTCACTGTCCTTGCCATCATCGTACCTATCACCGTCTCCTTTCACCGTCTTTTTACGACCACGTCACGGCTTTGCCCGTAAGGATACCCCAAGTTCAGTTTCTCTTAAAACCAAATTGTCGCGCGAAAACCGTTAATTCGTTCCGCTGAAAAGAATACTGAGCTCTATGCTTTGGCACATCACGGTATTCGCTTCAAAAAATACTAGTACTTTTTACAAGTTATCCTTTCTTCTCAATATTTTTGAGCCTCAGTTTTTGTAACATTGAGAAGGGCAATGATAACATTCTTGAAAACATGTTTTTCTGAGTAATATTAAAACGAACCAGTCCAAGAGACATCCATTTCCGTTGATCGTGTAATTTGTTGTTTCTCGTCGAAAAAACGTGCTTCATTTGGAAGGCAACGGGGACAAGTTATGTATTTCTGAGATATCATCAGGATTTGCGGGATCTTTGAAAATTGGCTATCGTGTAGGAAAGGGAGACGAGTAGGAGCCGGTGGTGAGATGCGAAAAGGATCGGCGACATTATCCATTATTTCCGGGAATAGGTATGCAGCGGCGGAATAATCGCGGGCGATTTTCATCGTCGATGAAAGAGGGATGAGCATCATCCTCGAATCATCTCTCCATCCGTGTCGGGACGTTGGCAATCCTTATCATCCTCCTCGATCTCGAGATTTCCTTTTCGATCTAGCGGTGCGATAGTCGAGAAAGAAGGTGAGAGAGATAGAGAGAGAGAGAGAGAGAGAGAGAGGGGGGATAGAGAAAGGACGAGAAAACGGAAAGGACGTGCCTGCCGGTTTGGAGATGTTCCATATTTCTGCTTCCTGCAGCTGCTACTTACTCCTTCGCTTTCTCTTCCATTCCCATCATCTCCTCTTTTTCCGCGCGGTCCCCGCGATTTCGTTCTCATCCTCGATTTCCTCTACATGACGTCGCGCCGATGGCCCGATCCTAAGCGCCGTTCGGTTCGCCGACGAATATTCCGCCGAAGGATTCATAACGTTCATTTATGCACGGGTCAGTAACTCATATTGCCGAAGGAATAACTCCCTCTTTTCCTCTGCGTCTGCATTTCCTCCCTCCCATTCCTTTCCGAATGAGTGGCTTCTTTCTCTCAGCCGCGACTTTGCTCGCCACGTCATTTAAGCTTCTTCTTTCCTTTTCAATCTATGACCCCTTCCCCGCTTTGTTGACATTTTATACCACCAGCCAGCAGCCTCTTATCGGGCAGGCCATTTATTTTTAAAACCCTTCTCCAGGATACTGAGCTCTTGAAAATTGATATTCCGCAAATTACCGCAACACATATCTTTTATATTCCAAATACATTAGCCTTCACTTATCGAACTAAATGGGACATTCCTGTCGGACGAAATAGATTTATTTAATAACTGTACAATACAGAAAAAACGACGAAATCCTGCTGTTCGACTGTCCAGTATTTTCTGACCAAAAACGCATTTTTGGTGCATCCTCTTTTCTTTTGTTTTACGTTTCAACTGATTCTCACATATACAACCGGACGCATTCTCTCACTTCCACACTCCGGGTGGAAGCTTTCCCACATATATACATTTTCCTGTATTACGTTATCAACGTTAAACGATGCTAAATATAGCTTTTCTTTTACACGGTTTTTACTGGAAAGTTCCGAACCGAAATGTCGGGCTACAGTTTTCATCACGTTAAAAATTATGTAATATAGTATATCGACAACCTAATATAATTGAACCAAGCAAACCGTTGTTCCTAACCGCACGATACAGAGTATTGATCAACGGAAGTGAAGTTATCGAAGCCTAACATGCCACAGCGCCCCTATTAAAAATTTCTGCACATTCCATTCTGGATTTCTGTAACTTCACATAAAACCATTAAATCAATATTCGATGTTCGTTTGAACAGGCCGTTAATGACATTTTTAATGCCAACCCGCCTCTAATTTTTTCATGCTCGTAATATCACGACACAATTTTCGAAAGTGTGAAACGAAATGAAATTTTTCATACAGTGACAGAAATTAATATGATGTGAAATAAACAAAAAAAAATGCATCACTTTACTATGTCATTTTGCGAATTTATGATATATGAAAGTTGTTAGAATTTGTTTAGGGAAATAACTGGATATACGAGCTTCGTGACCTTTTAACTTTATTTAATGAAAACATGGACTTTTCGCAAAGGTCAAAAGAGACGTTAAATGGAACTCTTTCAACAATACCTATTCTAAATTTTAACATGTTTGCTTAATTTCGAAACCATACATATATATGTTTTCTTCGCTTTTGTGAAATGGGACAGCCGTAATGTATCTCCTGGGAATTTCTAAGCTGTGTGATCGATCTCAGAGCCCAGGCATTCGCGGATTGCAAATATAAATTAAAATAAACTCGGGTGAGCAGTGATTGAGATATTGCGGTCGGAATATTACCATAATTTCATTTGGTTAATCGCAGACACGATTTTGAAATGGAAGCGACAGCAATTACGTATTATCACGGGGAACAATAAAAGTTGGCCAGAAAAATGGAATTATTACATTACGCCTTTTAAATCGTGAAAAGGAAAAAGGGAATTGTTGAAAAATGCCTGCACGAATTTAGGTAATAGGGGTGAATTTGTACCGAATCACCGATTTATTTTTATCTTATAATGCACATATATTACATTTCAACGGATAAATTTTGACGTCACATTATTTGCAAATTGTTATCGTGCTCCGATGATCCGTTTCATTGTACCCCTGATTCTTGCAATAAAAGCAGTCGGACGATCTCGAAGCTCCGAAAATAATACTTCTGGAAGCGAGCAGCAAACGGGCAATCGAACTATTCTTTGGCAGTGTGCGGAATCTCGTGTTACATCATGCAAATGGTCTCCACATTGATACGCTTGCGTGTTACGGCCGATTGATTTTATCGGCATTCCCCAAGTAAGTTACAAGCGGCGCCGGCCTGCCGTACGTTATTTCCATGAAAATTGCAAATAAGCTCCCGGAATATAATTCCGTGGAAAAAGTTTTGTCGCCGGGGTAACTCGATGCCGAGATGGTCGGCCGCCGTTTTCGCGACCGGCCAAGGATTCGTGCTCGGGGATCGTGTAACCGACGAGTGTGGCGAGGATTCAATGGAATTAATTGAAAACATGTTTATTTATTGGCGGGTCAGTTTGCCGGCGGTGCGGTGCAATCACAGCGGTGACTAGTTTTCGGCAAACGTCGGCAAATCGTGCCAGACATGAGATATCCCAGGCTGCTCGAGGTAATTGGAAATAGGATTTGGAGCAGGAAAATAATTGGTTTGCAGCTCCCTCTCTCTCTCTTCACTTCTGTCCACGCGTTTCGTTCTCGGCCAGTCCAGGCCGTTTCGAGTTCCCTTTCACCCTTTCTCTCGTCAAATCTCGCCAAGCAGATGGCAGCTGCACGTTCAGATACGCCGGACATTCAGTTTTATTGCAACAGACGCATACAAGTGCGCGACACAGGCGATTGCAGAAAAATCTACTAACGATCACAGCTGCGCTAGGATGTTCGCTTTATCCTTCGAATCAACAGATGCCTCCGGGTCGACGAGTTTATTAGCCGCTAACGCATCGCTGGAAATATCTTAACAGCTACACCTTGGAGATAACAAATATCGCGTTATTTCGCACTTTTCGATGATTCAACTGTCAGGAATATTCCTATTTACATTGAATTCATTAAAATCTCCGTATGCCGGAAAACGTACTTAAATCTTCAAAGTGTGTTGAATTTCCATCGCTTTTCCCGCGCTAAATATTTTCCGATATCGCGATATTGTTCAGGGAATTTCGAACGGTGGAATGTGATTAAAAATATCAATAACCGCTTAGCGGAATGGAGGACAGAGATTTTCGTAAGTACCGTAGGCGGACTTAGGTTTTACATTTGAAAGTAGGCGTGCATTAGCGGATTTCCATGGCGCTGACGGGCTTTTACGATGAAGGGCGGACAGCTCGAGCTCGATCGTTAACAGATTTAACGCTGACAGTTGTAAGAGGAGGGTCATTTCGAGCGATCTTCAGGGCTGTCAAAGTGAGCCACGATGGAGCGAGTCTTGCAAGCTTCACCACTGCGGAAATAGCTGGAGGATCAATTATCGCGAGAGATGCTTTAGAAAACGACAGGGATATTTTACTAAGACACAAACTCGTTCATTAATGAAAAGGTTGCTGGTTTTATATCATCGCCATTAACGCGCCACTTGAAACAGAGTTAACGAAAACGAATAATATTATACAATATCCCTACAAATTTTTCAGCATTCATTGCTTCAAACACGAGCCTCAAATGGAATAAAGTCCAGGAAAAAGGAATCTTATTAACATTAAGAGCAGAGGAGATAGATTAATTCATTACTGTATAATAAATCATTAATGATATTCCTTTATGACAAAAAGAGACTATTGGATTACTCGAAAAATTCAATTGTAGCCCACTTAGCTGGGCAATCACGACTGTACTGCATAATGCATGTGAAATTATACCGCACAGTTGAATTCATTCAAACACATTAAACAGCTACTGATATTCTTCCTTTGCACGGGATTACTGTGTGTATAGGAGCCATACGCGGGCTCCGTAGCCTTTGCCGGTTAACTTGGCGATACTGTGGAATGAAGTTGCAATTGTCCGAACGTGGGCGGAATTTTTGCCGGCTAGGAGCGCACGGCCTCTGTCGCTTAATTTTAAAGTTGCAAATTCTTGGCAGACTCAAGCAATACGCGGCGTGGCGAGGGGGAGGAAAGTTTCGAGTTGAAAAGAACATCTTGGAAAAAAAGTAACCTCTGTAGTTTCTCGCGCAAATGACTATGTGCCCGGCGCCGTTGGGAATAGCGCATGTGTTGCATAAATTACGAGGGAAAACGTATAATGTCGTACGCTGCCAACGTAACATCAGCTAGGAAAATAGCCCGTACGGAAATTCCGTCTTTAATTCGATTAACGCGACGGACAGGCCCGTGTTGTCTTTGAAAACAATCGCGGTTTGCAGTGAAAATATATGTGTATCCGAGGTGGTCGAAGAAATGGATTCATGGGTATTTCGATGAAGGGAGGTATGAAAACCGCCGGATATAATACGCGGAACGGAATGTAGTACGCATACGTGCAACCTTTGTTGCCTGTAGTTTCTACTCATTCTGCCTGAAACCTCAGAGATATCACTTCCACGTGGAACAAGAGCAACTAGACTAGCGGCATATGAGTAATGAATGGGACGATTTAATCTGCCGAGAGTGATACGTGCTACCGGGACGGTTTGACCAATTGCTTAATTTAACCATTCGTCTGGCAGATTAAACCCAATAATATTCCAATATCCCTCGATAAAAAATCGCCGATCTCACGGAAAACGAATTTGTAAGATTGAAAAACACGTAGGCGCATTAGATCCGTGCAGTGAAAAGTCAAATTTGAGGGAGTTATACGTGAATTCAAAAACTTGTACCTCTTTTTACTTAGTTAATCAAGATAACTTTCGGTAACTTTCGTGCACTTTTCCCACTGATCTTTCAGAAAATAAACTGCAAGTGCTTCGAGCTTCCAAGTTTTCAACCTAATGACGGTTTCCGGAGAACTTCCCTTTTAAAAAAACTTTACCCCCGAAAGAAAATATGCGAATATAATCTTCATCAGGTGTTTTTTTTAATGTTATTTACTTCCACAATTGCATTATTCCAGAATTTGATGAATTATTTTTAAGTAAAAAGGACCTGAACATAGAACAACAATCTTGATCGATCACTGGCACAATGATCCATCGTAGGGTCTAATTACTGAAGCTTTAAAACTTTTTGGCGAAAGAAGCTCGCATGATCGTGTAAAATACGTTTAATCGTCGACAAGGAAATGGCGATATATAACGGTAGAAAAGTTTGGCGGAAATCTGTTGGTCGGATAGATATATTCCGTCTGAAAAAGAGAGTGAAAGATCGATATCGGCGTATGGCGAGTGCGACGGTGGGTGGAGCAATTGCAGTCTCGCAGTCAAAGGCTTTCGCTTATATTACCCTACGACCGCGCCTCCCGCCGTTGTGCCTTTTTTCCATCGGACTTTTGTTTTATCTACACAATTTTTACTTTATACCCGGCAATATGAAAGTTCGACGGGGATCCTTATGGAATAAGTTTGCCAGAAAATCAGGAAAGTTCGTGCTCGACCACTTGATCTTCTTCATATTTATTCAGTTCCTTCGTTTCTTCCAATTTATACCGCTGGCCCTTTGCGCATCGATCCGTGGGAAGCTGCGGAACCAGTGGCCCTCTTACGAAAATCACAGTCGCTTTGTTTCCTTCTGCTCTGCAAAATCGGCTTGTCGCTATTCCCGACGGTTATGCCACCGTTTGCTTTCCCCTCCCTCATCTCGGCCACCGCGAAGGCGACTAAATTAAAGTCCGTCTTTCGGTGCTCCGAACGACAGCGGCGAAATTCCCCCCCCCCCCGTCTTTCAATAGTCTTGTTACGCCGCTGGCAGTTGCCCCTCGACGTTCGGAATTCCATTTCTGCTTTCCTCCAACCCTTGCCATCGCTGCTCGCTTTTTGCCCACTCGAGCATTCGTATTCTTTCGTATCCCCGGGACACCCTCGAGCTTTTATTGGACAGCCATGGAAATTTCGCGCACGAATAGTTAAATGAGGCAGCGGCCACTTCAGACCCTCGCACTCCCTTACCCCCACCCCTAAGTGCGTGCGCTAACCCTTGTCTGCCGTTGCGTACACTCGTCCCTCAAGAGTAAATGCACAGTTTTACGACCCGCTTGGAAGAAGTACTCCGGAAGAACACTTTCTAACTTGACAATTCTACGACGACTACATCGGCGACAAGTGTATATTCAAAATTGCTAAACCTACTTGACCATCAATTGACGGTGAATTTTTCCATACGAAATTGACGACCTTGTACAAAAAATAGGAATTTCATAGTAACAATTATATCCGATACTTATCATTTAAAATCGAAAAATGTGTAAACATGGATGTAAACGTTGACACGAATATCAGGACTGAAGTGTCACGTGTAAATTTGACGTTATCAAATTCTCCCCGAAAAACAATGCGAACTTTTAGAAAAGGTACGTGTTACTAGCTACTTGCAACTTTGAGTTTTAGTACATACTGTCACAGTGCCAATGCAAAAGGAACATAACTGCAGGGCCCGAAGTACAGAAATTTGCGATACAAATTGTTGGCCGGAGAACACAAACATGTCGTCATCATTTTTCCCGCTCGGCGATGGTTTTTGCGATATTTCGTACGACTGGCACTGGCGTTTCCACGGTATGACGGGATGTTTTTAGTCCCATTTGTAAACAGAGTTACGAGCTTTATGACAATCGGGCCGATGTCATGCGAAGATATTGAAAAATATGTAGCCGTGCCGTGGCTGCAGTTTCCTGCCGGATCGCTACGAAAATTCTGGCGATGCGTTAGAAACGGTTCACGTTTTATTCAGGGGAATGCGCTCGGGCCGAATGCCGGGAAAAACCTTTCGGCCAGATCGCTTTTGTCGTTAAACGAGCCCCACTGCCAGCTTTTTTTCCCCCTTATATTTCGCGGGATGAAGAGACGGACGGAACCGTCGGCGGTCGGGGCGGGGGTTCTAGGGGTAGGAGGGTGGGGGGGGGGGGGGGGGGTAGAAGGGACAGGCTGGACGCGATAGGACAATTAACCGCGCGAAACTTTGGCGGTACCATTAAACGTCGCGGTCCCGCCCGATAAATTCGTTTAATTAAAACTTCATACTATGCATCTGCATAAAACGCCGGGAGTGTCTCGTAGTTTGGACTGCGAGGCTCATTCATATTTACAGAGCATCGCATGAAACGTGGCTATGGCGCGTGACACGCAAAGCAGAAGAAAAACTGACCTCCAGACCGAGTGGAAAAATGGATTTCAAAGGCGCCGATTCTTTTGCATAGAGAACACAGTTGGTTCAATTGAATTATTAATGTCGCTTAGCCGCATTAAAATGTCACGTGGACGGGGAAAAAACTGTCGCTATGCCGCACACAATAAAGTCATTTATCAGGGAAGGAAAATAGCTTCATGCCAAGAATAAAGGATAGGGTTACCCCTGATCGCTGGTCATGTATTATATTGCTTACAACTAATGCTGTTTATATCGCATTTGGAATAAACCGGACGCAAAGAACATTTCTTGTTCCTGATAAAAGTTCGGCTTTGCGATAAGAAGTATAAATATCCGATGCATCGGTTCCAGTAATTATTACGTCTACAACCGTTGTCCCTTGGAAATGTAGAGGACGAAATTGAGGACACTCGCTGTTACGATTTTCTTCCATTTACACGCCGTACGTAAAATAATCCTTGGCCGCGGGAAGCAAGTTATTACGACGCGTTTCAGCAGGCCGATGACTCGTATTTTATTGGCGGGAGGGATGATGGGCCTTTCAGGCGATTTACATTGAAAGCAGTGACGTTGAAAAAGCACATTGCGAATGCCCGCCACGTTATTTTGATTGCATAAAAGCGGCCAGCACTTGACACAGAGAGCACGGATTGGCGGAGAGTGCTGAGAAATGCGGAAGTAAAACACGAGGTAGGCAGAGTCCGCGGGGGAGCGAGGGAGGGGGGGAGGGCGAAGCAGGTGAAGGAGATGGTCGCTCGTCGTAGAAGGGGAACAGGGAGGTGACGTGGGGGGAGGAGGGCCTGAAGTAGCGAGGCGGAGGTGCTTCATGCAGGCTGTGTCCTCGTTACCTGTAGTGCTACGATCCTACAGAGATAAGCTTCCCAGCCACCCCTTAACAGGTAGTACAAACATTTCGAGTACGCAGCACACAGTTGCAAGGAAAATGCCAGTGGAGAACGTCGACTTTCGTCGCTCTTAAACGGCTAATATCTGCCCACGGTCTACTTTACAAACGGTCACCCACTTCCTTCAAAGTTACATTATTCATGCTCGAAATAACACGGGTTACGACGATGTTACAGCGGGCCCACTGTGTCGGCCACCGCTGTTCCTTCGCGCTATATTTTAAGCGGTCAAAGCGTATGGCTTTTTACGTGTGTAGGAGAAACATCCAGGAGACGTGAAAGCGAATGCTCGTCAGACGGAAGACCTCGGGAGAATCGTCGTTCTTTCTGTCGTCGTAATAAAATACTTTTACCATGATAGAGAGTACGGTGTAAACATCGATTGCGGACAAAAATTCTTGAAACGAGGATGAAAGACCCGGAGTATCGACGCGTACGATAATTCGCGTATTTCCAATTGTGCGTAACGAGCGTAGCGCTAGATGGGCTTTTTTCCCTCAAACGAGGGCCGTGTTTTGTCGCATTAAAGGAAAAAACCATTGCGATTGCGTGTCCGGCTGAACAGCTTGGACGTTAGTGGATTATTTGGCGCGGGGCTTAACGTACGATGTACGAGAGCGAGTGGGATTTAGCCATCCGGAAGGCAGTCCCTATTATTCGAGCGATATCGGCCGGTAGAGTGAGTCGCGCTGCAGGTGGCTGAGCGATAGACGAAAAAAGAGGAGCGATAGGATAGGTCTCGCTGATGATTGGGAGGGTGGGAAAGGAAGGGTCGGTTGATCGGTGGCCCGATGAGGGGTTAATCGGCACGTTCACACTCACCGCGCATCGAATCGTCCAAGCGCATCGCAGGAAGCAACGATCCGCGCGAGCCAAGTGCCAAAGTACCCGAGCTTTATGGCGAATCGAACCTCCCGAGCAAGAACGTGCTGACGATACAGTGGTAAAAGCCCAAAGAGGGGGACCGCATGGCCAACTACGGCACCAATGTGCCAATGAAATTCTACGGGGACAAATGCGAATGAGGGGAAGAAAGCGCGGACGAAAAATCCTACGCTAAACGCGAACGGAGCAAAGGCAAACGATCCGGGGATCCGGGGCAATGTGGAATTGTAAAGTGGACGAGAGCCCGGTGCAATATGTACCGGGATGAAATCAAATAATAACTGTTCGATTCGTTTAGTTTCAAGAAATAGATGTTCCAGCTGCAACTGTGTCATTTTATTGTTTACAAGAAAGTACTTAGAAATAATATCTACATAAGAAAGCTGTATTAGTTTGACTAATGATGTTATTCAAGGACCGAAAGAATTAACCAGTAAAGTGGAACATTAAATGCCAAAATGGTGGAACAAAATGATTTCAAATACCTTGATTTTTTATCTATTTTTTATCTCTGCGACTTCTTCTTAACAAACTTTGGTGGTACACATTTCAAGCAGGTTGAGGCAAGTGATAGAATTTCCAGCTACTGGAATACCCATGTACACATGTATTCGCGAAGATACAATTTGACAGGTTCTCTTTTTGGCGTCGTGTTGTTCTTTCACCGAGTGAACATAAAGGATACGTCAGAAGCCGAAGGCCAAAGGCAGAATATGGGTCAATTCTACGGTTCCAACTCACATGCACCTTACATAAACAAACTCACCCCTTGCGTCCTTGCACTTTTACCCCGAAGTGCATGAGTGGCGTGTTTCTCCGAAGAAGATACTCCGATAGTCGTGGAGAATGTGCAAAAGTTAAAGGTCAGGCTCTGCAAGTACCATCAACTGCTTTTAGGCGCGAAAACAGTCACGATCGACCCCACTGTGCCTTAATTTCAACTAAACTCTACCACTCGTCTCAGTATTGTCCGCCCTCGGAATAACGGAAAGCAAATCCACTTGAAATACCATCATGACTATGTCTTCGAAGTTCATGAATCTTATGAACCCATTTTTATGAATCATGAATTTCAACTTTTTAGACTTCAGCTCAGTGCTTTGCTATTTTAATTCCTCGGGGGCCAATTACGTAGCATTAAATTCTGTCTGAACTGCGGAAAAATGCCTGCTACGTAATAACCCGGCAGTATAGCACTGCAAGTATAATCTCAAAGAATGCTTCTTACACTATTTATGACTAACATGTCACTTAAAAAAAAAATTGCTTCTGCACAGAGTTTTCATTTTCAATTGTGCCCTTGAGCCGTTAAAAGTTTTATTTCTTCAACGAAAGTTTACAGGTATACGACAGTGTTTACCGTTCACTTAAGTCTGGTTATACATTAAATTCTCGATCTAGGCAAACTCTTTTTTCTCTTTCTTTCGCACTTTTCTGTCCGTCTACACCTGAAAGGTACCCAATGTAAACATCCACGCGGGGCCTATAAACCGCGCAACATTTTTGACATGAGCGATGTGTTTGTACAAATGCATACATACATGCGCACCTTCCTCTGGCAGTGCACATGCCAGTGAGTATACGTCTACGCATACGCCGACGCGTAACGGCTGCACGCTGGCGTTGCATTTGTCTGACTAATCGTGAATTATGCTACTGACTTAATGTCCGCCGTGCGACGTTGGTACTGCATTAGTAGTGTTTAGTACGTGCAACGAGACACCGACAGGCACCGAGAAGCCTTCGCACAAATATTTATAGAATTGTAAGAAAAAGAAAAAAAAGGATATGTACGTCAGTAAGATTTGAGTGGACCATGTCTCGGGATTAAATACCTAATTCTCAAAAATAGAACAGTTGGTACTGAGCTGTGTAAGCAGAAATCATTGAAAAATTGGGCTTCTTAAGGGCTATTATATTACGTTCGTGGGTGAAGCATGCGGTGTAACATTTTATTAGGAAACGAGATTTTAATATTTCGGTGAAAACTTTTGGCCTGGCTGGGGAAACATTTAATAAACCGCTAGCGACACACTAATTACACAGGAAAGTCATATGAAGGGATTAAAAACCGCAGGGGAAAAAAGTGCGCGGTGTTGGAAGCCAAATTGAAAATCCCGGAGCTTTCAGAACCGGAAGCGAGTAGTTGGGGAATTGAGAAATTTCTTCATTCAACAGTCCTCCTTCGAAGCTGTCTCTGAGATAAAACTTTTAATTCGAGAAAGTACGGAAGGGAGAGGCACGGAGATAGATAGGTTGGTGCATGGTGGATCGGCGAGGGGGGCGGGAGGGGTTGGCAGAAGAGGTTGAGGAGAAGGGGGTGTACGTGCGAAGACTAGTATCATATAGCTCACTTAGATGGGACTGATCGGAGAGAGTCTTCTTCTTCGTCGTCGTCGTCCTTCGATGCCTCGAAGCGTGAAACAAACGGTGGCGTCCAATATCAGAATCGAAACGTTCCGCGGCACAAAAGAATACGGGAACGGAGAGGCAGGAAGCTATGAAAAGCTCTAAGAGAATTGGAATTGCCAAGCAGAGGAAAAAACTGACGCCAAGAAGGAGAAATAAAGATAATAAAGACGAGAAATAGGCTAACTGCTCGGCGATGCACGTAAAATGAAGTACAAGTGGGTATTTGCCCGTCTCCTTCTGCTACGAAAGAGGAAGATAAGGGGGAAAAAGACGGTGAAACAATCTTGGTTCGCTTGAGTGATTTAAAAACGGAAGAGGTTGACGGCCTACGAAAGTCCTGGCACTGCTGATTTCTCCATCCGTAAAGAAGTATTCTTTTACTCTTCACTGGAGATATTCTCCTCTAAACTTTGTCCTTTGCCGTAAAAAGTTTTAATACTCATGTATCCTTGGCAGAAAGACAGCCAGCTATTTTAAAACAACACCGCTTACTATTTTAAAATACTCCACAAACACGATTACAACGCAGAACGATCATACTTACCATACTTTCCACGAATTGACGAATTTTTTAATAAAAATTATCCGCAACATCGTTTTCTTTGGCACGTAGGTAATAAAGGAATTTACGGGAAGCGAATTACCGTGAAACAAATAATATCTCTGCGACATTTCATCCGTTAATGCCAGTCGGGTCAACTCCGGGCATTCTTGAGATATTCCCCCGTGGATGCGCAGGATTTAATTTAAAATTCCTCCTTTCACGAAAACAATAGTAATGTTCCATAAAGTGAACACGCCGGCGGGGCCGTGATTAAATGTTGACGAGAATGTAATTCTCGTGGCTTCATAATGGTCAGCGGGCGGGCTGGGCCGTCGTTAAATTTGCCGGAGTACATCCGTCACAGGAATTACCCATCCGGGAATCAACGTAGAAAAGGCCCTGCGGCGGCAGGGACGATTTTTCAAAAGAGACATCTGCCGTTTCCACGTAGCTAACTAGCAGCGTGGTCGCGGATCGCGTGACCGCCGTTCAAAAGGTCAAGCAAAATGCCGATGGATTCGTGGTAAAGCCCCGTGGCCCATAAATCTTACCTCAAGCAAAGAACGGGTTACCCCCGAGGAAAGCTATTCCGCTTTTCTCTGGACGCTGTTCCAAGAGACGAGTAAAAAATTAATTAGCAGCTTGCCTCGGCTAATCAAAAAAACAATTTCCCCAGTCAGTGTGCCGTTTATTTGCGGACTGACCTTTGCGTTGAGCCTTTTTCAAACTGCGTTATCGATCGCAACGAACTTATAATGATGTTATGCAAGTTTTCTGACGTCTCATTTTTCACTGGAAATTTTGCTGGATCGAACGGGAGATTACCTTAAATAGAAATTTCATTACCGATTAGTTTTTTTAACCAAAAAAAGACTCGGCCAATTCATTAATCTGTGTATTTACGAAACGTTGAAAATAATTTAAATTAAGTTATTGATTTTAAAGGACTTGTAGCGACAGGTATAATACAATTTTTCTCAATCAAACGAACATGCTTAATAAAATTGACACACTTTGTCCAATTACAAGTGCAGAAGAATTTCCAGCTAATTAACAAATTTGTCGCAGAAAAGGTACCAAGTTTCATTTACAACGTTTATTTTCGCTTACACTTCACGGAACAAGTTTTCGAATACAGCAGATGTTTATCGATCGGAATACACGCAAATATATACATGACTCTCTTAATAATTTCCATTTTGCATTGCTGTATCACGGAACGAGGTTATTAATAACACGTTTTCCTCTTATTTGCAATACGTGGAAGTAAAATTACCACATGTGAATAACAGTGGTTTATTATCTCATAAGAACAATTATCTCATCAAAGTATCGCAAAATGTGTAAAATACAAATATGTCAATGCTTTAATAAAAGTTCAGAAAATGCAGTAAAGTCTTGATAATCCAAAGTCTTTCTCATTTTTCTTTTAATGTCGGATTTAAGATCTTTTTACGTCTTTTCTAAACCAAAATTATATTAAATGTAAACAAATACCTCATTGTTAACTGAAATGTCTCATTATATTATGCTTAAACGAACAACTTGGCTTTTTTTTATTTCCGTATAACAAACGTTTATTATCAACATTTCCTTTACGGAGAACTTGTTTGCTACTATCCCTTATGTTAAGACAATTTAGAATAGAATCTGCAGGTTTTTTCTGCTACATTTACCCTTTAACCCTTGTCCTAATTATACAATTATGGTGATTAATTCAAAATGGAATGTCATAATTAAAAGAAGATGAAGAAGAAGAAGGAGAAGAAGGTAACACAAGTGACGAGCCGGCCATGAATGCAAAGGATTACAATGGAAAGTCAGAGTGTCTGCATGAGGGTTGTTGTCGCGAAAATAGAAAGACGCGGAGCTGACCTTCCGGTGTAGTTGGTGACAAAAAGTTGAGTAAAAAGACGATGAGGGGACAAGGAGAATGGGTCGTACGATTGCGGAGTGAAAGAAGTCAGAGGGAAATGTGGCAACGTTGGATGCTGAGACCTGGGACAGATGAGGATGGCGCGAATTTCAAACATGTCGACACTGCAGAGTGTCGCTCCCATACCGCGGGTAAAGTGTCATCAACAAAATGTAGTACACTACAGCCTCCATTAGTCGTATAATGGCGTGTCAAGCGGAACTTTCGATCCCTTAATTTTCTAACCATACCTGCCTTTCATCCGGTATTTTTTATGCGTTACCCATGTGCTGTTAACCGTCCGTTATGCGCGACATCTTTGACATCTTTGCATGTGCAGTTTATCAAATTCATATCTTCATTTCACCATGGATTTTTTCGGGAAAAAGCAAACAAGAATTATGAAGAATGTTCAATCTGTGATTGTACGGTAATAAAGAATGACACGAAACTTTGCAAGTAATATTTTACGTAAAGAATATTAATGGAGTACTTACAATGACGATAAAATGTCGATTATTAATGAGAGAACAGATAAAATTTGTTATTAAAGAAACAAGTTACCATCAATGACACCTTGCAGCGTTTAAAAACATAAAGGAACGAAGTAAGCATTTCTGGATAATCTGGGTAATTATAAATTCAACTTAATGTCTGTGTACGTGTCATATTAATGCGGAAGACTGGAGTCCTAGTTTGTCTGTCGGCTTTTCCTTCATTCCCTCTCTTCTCCCCTGGATTCCACCTGAAATTCAAGCTTGCGTGGCTCGGTTATCCGAGGGCGAGTGTGTAAGGATGAGCGACAGTCCTGTAAAAGACGTGGCACATCGGGGGCCAATCCCGAATATTTAAAAGGGTGCTGCGAGCACGTCTGATCGTTTAATGGACTGATTTATGATCCAACGTAGAACTTACGCTCTGTAAAGCGTGTTACCTTGCCCGTTGATCCGTGCTACAAGGCGGCAGAAAGGATGATTAACGACTGGAAAATCGGCAATCGCCAGCGCCCAACACGATAGACGTGTTTCCACTCCGTATAATGAACTTTTTATTCGATTTGCATTCCTTATTTATCATCCTAATGCACTTTAGCAGTAAACTCATGTTTTCCGAGGGTAATTGCCCTTTCCCGACGAAACGGTAATAAGCGCGAACGTGATAACGCGAAGGAAGGAATACGAACAATTAGTTATAGCAAGTACTCCACGAGCGCATTTCATACAGCAATAACAAGATAAGTTTTCCGGATAAACAAGGAAAGGAGATTACTTTGGATGTAACAAGTGGTCTATATCGATTGCGGGTCAAAATATTCACCTGAGTAAAACAAATTACTCAAAGCCCTATCGATATTGTACAAAGCCTCATCGTACAAAGCTTATGTTAATGGCAGGGCCCTACAATTATCCTGCTGCTCCTAGCAATTTTCTCTAAAGGCTTTTGCTTGTACCTCCGCGAGAATTACAGGAATCAAAAGGAAATCGACCGTGGTCCTTTACCAAACTAAACCTTTACCTCGTTTGCTTTGCTCTTCAGTCACAAAACAAAATGGCGCAATGGTAAAACTCTCTTCTCGGCGTATTTTCCCCGAGCTTTCGCCCATCGACACTCGCTAAACTCTGCATTTAATGGAAATTGCTTGTTCTCTCATTCTACAAACGTTCTATATCTTGTACATACTTACACAGCTTTGCTCAAACTTCCAAGTACGAATGTACGTATTGGATCTTCTGATCTTAAACCGTTTGATCCGGGCTTACGATCATCGTAATTCACCTTTATCCTCAAATACGCAGGAAGATAAATTTTTAGCTTATGAATGAAATTGTTGGAGAGTCCACAGTCGTATGAAACGGCAAGTTTTTTTTATTGCGCCTACGTTTTTATGCATTGAATTTTTTCAGAATATTGCAAACAGTATTACACCAAACTTTATGACAAAAGGATACACATATATGCGTAATGTAACGAAGGATTTCCTTGGCCATGTATTTGCTGAAAATTAATATCAGCTCAGTACCGCGCAACGGAACGTAGAACACCCCTTGAGACATACACATCGATCGATTCTCGTGAATTGACATTTACGTGCAAACGAACGACACATGAAAAGACCTGACATTCCCGTTCGATGCGAAGAAATTCGAAGATATAACGAGAGGGGCAACAAAAAATCCAAGATACGTATTATCGGGGACAACGTGACGTATCGCGAAGAATATAAAAAAAGCTTAGGATGATAAGCCAGCGTGGGATGTACGATCGGTCGACCAATCGGGAAAATGACAACTCGCAACAAGGGGAAGGGGGTATACGGCGAACGGACGGGGTGTGTAGGCACGACAGTTAATTAACGAGGGTAACGAATCAAAGGTGAAAGCAGAGCGAGTGCGTTTGAAGCGCGGATGGAGAAAAGGAAGCAGGAAAAGACGCGGCAACATTGCATGGACTTGGCTGCAGGGGTGTCAGCGACGGGGAAGGTTGCAGGAAGAGGGGATGGTCGAGGAGTACGTCGATCAATATGGCGGCAGGGGAGGGTGTGGCAGGGGCAACAGGGGCACCAGGGGAAGTTTCAAAGACACCGCGGCGAGGGGAGGGACGGATGTGCCGAATGCTACTGCTTTTCTACTGTGACCTTGAGCTTTTCCTGCGGCCAAAAAACTGCGGCAACCTACATAAACCGATCCGCTCTGCACAGCTCCGAGTCTTCGTCTCTGATTCCGCTAACGCCGTCTTAGGAAATTTACATTTCGTGTCCCTGTCTGCATTATGACCGTCTCTACAGGCATTTCTGTCTGCCTGGTACGATCTGTCCCTACTTATCGGGGGTCTACCTTCTTCTTTCCGTTTAATCCTCGAACTATCTTTATCGCTGACCTCTTATATTTTCTTATGAACTGTACTTCATCTCCTCTGTATTCCTGTTCCACTAGCACAGTGGTCGTGTAAACAATTCGGCATGGAATCCAGATCACTTATGGATAATCGATTCCTGTATTGTTCAGCTTGGCGGGTAACTACAGGCGCAAATCATTCATGATAATTGTCCAATCAATACTGGCTGTCAGTAAAGATCTGCGTTACCAGATGATTAACATTGAGATGCATGAAATGCAATATTTCATTAAGAACAACAATGACCTATGGTTTGTTTCTATTGAAATCAAGAAAATATGCGATTTTGCATATACATTTTCATTTAACACGCGGTGATACGATTATGCCGGTCACAGCAAAGTTCTGTCACTTTTTTTACACCATCGCTTACTCGTCGCTTGGAATCATTCAAACTTTTAATTAGGAAAAATTTATTGCCCTACTCTGAAGTCTGAAAACAGGGGAAAGTCGTTAAAACGATAGTGGTTATATTTCTTGAGCAAAAAATCTTAAGTTATAGACTCCCGGCAAACTCCGTTCGCCTCGGTTTTTATAAACACTTTCAAGCGCATTATTTCTGCGCATTAATTTCCTGCGGAGGCAGGGAAAATATGAGTTCGAATATGAATTACTGTACGGTATTAATTCGCTTCAACTTAATTGTTTTGCGTGGATGGTACAAGTGACATTTATAGAAAGGTCTTCGGTACATTAATTTATTTTAACGTTTAATCGCCGTCGCTTAGTTTGTGGTAACTTTGCTCAAGAGTATCTTGTTACTTTGATTATAAGAGGGGTTGTGGCAGAGAGTGATCGATATAATCCCAGTCTGATAATGGCTTCGAGCCACTACACATAAAAAATATCGTGGTAGATAGGAATGCTTAACCCCCCCCCCCCTATACCACTCCCTTTCACCCCTTTCCTATTACCAAGTATCTGTTCTGCTCGAATCGGCGCGCTGCGAATTTATAAGCATGAGATTCGAAAGCAATTGATCATCAAACGCAATACCCCTCGCCCCCCTCTGCGATTGTCGACGAAACTGCGAGGATATTGATATTGTCCTCTCTGAACATAATTATTCACTTCGAAATCCCGGGAGAGGATTCTTTGGTGCGGCTAATTGGAAGTAATCAATGGGAATTCTTAAGACTCGTCCGTTTAAATATTTTACTGGGGCGGTACAACGTTTCTACGTTAAACGGTTTAACCGGTTTACATAAGCGATATGTACTCGAGTATATTGTTAAATGAAAGGAATCGTATAGTTTTCCCGTTCGCGTTTCTTCGGATGACACGAGAGAGATTACGATGAAGGATGGCGAATGCCGACTGGCAAGACGAAAAGAATGAACCTCGCTCTAACGTCTTCCTTTGAAATCCTGCACGATGACGAACCGGAGCCCATCCCTGAGCGAAGAAAAGGTTTCCATCTTCCTTCCCGTAGCTCCGTCTTTGTGTGCGAAGGAAATATGAGCGAGAGCCTAAACGTGTTTTACTTGTATCGCCGACCTTTACAACATACTTTTTATGGCCTACGTGTGTTTACTATAAAACTCGGTTTAACAAAACTTGCGACAGAACAGGTACACTGATATAAATGTCCAGCACGAAAAACATTGTAAACTCTTCCCGATTGTCGATAGAAATAACACGACACAGTGTGTACGTTCGATTGGCGAAAAAATAACCAAAGTTGTTTCCTTTTAATCAATTTTTCATGGTTCAGTGAAATTTCCTTTCTCCATTGACTCATCGGTCTATATTTTCATTTGATAACAGCAGTCGGTAAGGTCCGCTTTACTAGTAGTAAGTAGTATCAAATCCTGTAAGAATCAGACAAAGACCAGCATTATCGGAAATCATGTACACGACAATAGTCGTTTCTTGCCGAAGGATCGAACATAGCGTAATAGGTTGAGGCAATGCCCATCAGTGTAGATTGTCGACTTGGACTGAAAGGCTGAAACACCTAAGCTGTCATCAGATACGTTTGCTTCCGTGCCTGAATGGTCCATGCAAGTCGATTCGTGATAGAAACTTTACAGATACTCGATAGTTCCCAATTTGTAACTTCAGCAACCTCAACATATCATATATCTAGTCAGAAAATTTTTACACGTCAAGACGTACATTAGAAAATTTGACACGTGCATATGAGTGCATGCAAAACCCATGATTTCTAAAAACAAGTTAAAAATATGACAATTATAGGATTATTATAAATTGTACCCGATAAAATGAATAAAAATGGCATAGAAAAAATTGTTACCGAGAAAACTTGAAACTAAAGTTTCTCCAATTTACTATTTTATGATTTCATTTATTTAGTTTTTCAATTCTGTGGATTAATGGAAGGAACAGTGTACTTTTTAAAATAATCCTTGGAATCTAATCATTGTATTGCCTTGTTATTCGTTTGGGAATTGTTCCGAGACTAATGCACAAAAGATTCTCGGATAAGGATGTCTATTGCTGCAATTATCTCATTTGACATTTACGTGAAAACTCGTCTGACGATATTCCGGACGTTCCGGGAAGATTATTCTTACCTGAGTAGGCAGCGGTGGAACGGAGAGACAAAAGGACGAGGCAAAGGAGACATAAAAAGTATTACGATTTCCCGACGGATGAAGAGGAGGGCGAAAATAGGCGGGCCGGACCGGGGGGGGAGGGGGGACGGGAGTGAGGGTGACTTGATTGGAAGACATTTACTGACGAGGGATAGGAAAACAGAAGGAGGACAGAATGGAAGTAATTTCCGGACTGAAAGAAACCGTCCTTACGGTAAAAATATAATCGGAGCGTAGCTTTAAAGTTCTCGTGAGAAAAGGACGGGAGAAAAAGATCTAGGAGACGGTCAGTGCAGCGCAGAGCCGGGAAAACGACGCAACGAACGATTTACCGCAGAGGACAGCTTGCCATGGCGTTTACTTTAACGATACTTAGCGAGATTCATGGGATATGGGTCGAAAATTTAAGAGACCAGAAGAGTTCAGCGATATTCGCAACGTGCTAAGCTTCATTCCGTTCGAATACCCCGATCGATAAAGCTACATAGCTATGCGTACGACGAAACGGGGCGTAAAAATGAAATCGGATACCTCTTTCGCTTTTTCACGCTCAGCCGATCATAGGTAACACGAACTAATTTTCATACTCCTCGTGCACTATTTTCACAGATTCTTCTCAACATGGTAGGTCGTTAAACCTACGGAAAAAGCACGTTGTATCAGACATTGCCGTTAAAACATGAAAAATGACAATTTATGGTTCTAAATTCTAAATTATCGAAGCCCACTGTAATGCAAAATTTAGTCTATGCACGTGTTAATTAAACTTTCTTCCACTGAATGTTACATTCATCTGTCGTACACAAGCTGTCTTTTTATGTTGTATTACGAAACCCTTATGAAACAGAATTTGTAAATTTCATTTCAAACTTCGTTATAAAGCCCCATTTTGTTAGACAAGCTTTAAACTCAATTTCCTGGAATTTAGTAGTTTGTAAAATGCCAAGGTTGATTCATTTAGCCGTCCAATTATATTTTCTACCTTTCAATTAATAAATAGACGTACGTGTTCCGGTGTACTAGTAGTCGGTTGTGACAGTGTATAGGGCGGTTTAGTTTATAGGATAGAGCTTTGCCGACGACTAATCTTGTGTACTACTCGATTGGAGGATTCTCACGTTCCCGTGGTCCTTGTGTCTCGTGTTATTGGCTTGCCGGCTCGTGAGTCGTAGATCGTCAGTGACTAGACAACCTCGTCCTACTCCGTTACCTCGTATCCTTCGTTTATTCGCAGGATCCCCAACTCGCTCGTTACGTTCGATCGACGAACTCCCACTAACAAGGCCCTCCCCACCGCTGAAAGAATTCAAAGCTTACCATGTCCCCATCTTTCGCTATATTTACGACATTACCTTGACGAAAGTGGTACGAGGTAGATGTCCCCCAACCGCTTTGTCTTATTTTTCATGTCACTCGATCGCAACATCGTTTGTACAGGAAAAATGATTATTACCCGTGGCCATTGCTGTTAATCACATTATCACCCGTTTGCAATAAAACCAAGGACCTCGTTAGGTTAAAGTATGAACATTGTTTCATCGACGAATACGATAAATCGGGCAACCGATGGCTTCGGTAAAGTCAGTGAATTATTTATTTATGTATTTATATACCCTGCCTGTTTAACTCGTCCAATGTTACGTAGATAATAATAATAATGTCCTGCGCTGATAATAATGCCCTGCGGGACGACACTGAATTCAGTGTCCCACAGGGTAAGGTCTTTACTACGTGTAGTTAGTCGAGATTGCAGTTGGCGTATATCATATTTGTCAATGTGACGCACCAAACAGAGTGTCGCGGCTGTTAGGAGCAAAAAAGTAGCGTTGGCAGACTCCATACCGTCGGTGTTTCCTGTTTGCTGGAGGTTTGGCAGGCCAACACTTGCCTACTTAAACTACTTGTCCCTCTAAGCTACGTAGTTTCATTAGAACTTGCGTTAGACCGAGACTGTTTTCATGTTCCTCCGCGGGGAAGGTCATTTAGTTGCACAAAAATATACAGGAGTAATCTCGTGGAATAAACTCTGGAAAGGATGTTAAGCTTTTTTCAGTTTTCAACGATCCAAACAGACGATCTTAATGCGACACTATCCTTTACTAACTTCACTTATCTCTATCATTGTCTTAGAATTTTATTGTCCGACAGCATTTCTCCTGACTCTGCTTCTTTCATTTTAATCCTTAAATAGGGTAAACTTGCTGGACCAGTTTTTGCCCATTTTTAGGATTACAAGTGACCTGAACTCAAACACGATGGCAGATTCGAATTTTACGTAAAAAATAGTAAACTTTTGTCCACTACTTTATACGAAACGAAAATTTCCAGGAGGCGTTTGCGTATCGAAGTGAAGCAAGACAAGAGACGAATGGAGAAAGTTGGGGCGAGTCGCAAACCGTATACCCTGAGAGTCGACCGATGCCTAGAGGGTTCGACGGATCGTGCAAGTTTAACCTTTGCGCAGAAAGAAAGTTGAGCGAGTAGTTTGCCTGGAAATTTGTTCTTTAAAAGTCATCCATACCGGAGGAAAAAAGTTAACATTGGCAGATTCCCCAACAATCGGACAATTTCGGTTTTATAAGAAATGCATTTCCTATCTCTCAGCTGTTCATAATTTATTCAACGCCTCGGTACTCGGGTTTACAAAATTCACTCTATTTGTCGACGCAATAGTAAATTTATCCTCGCAACAGGAAGAACTTGCAATCGACGTGAACACAAATATTGGGAACTTGTTACGTTCACCGGTTCCACACCGCAGATCAAAATTGGGATTAAACTAAAACCTCGAATTTCTATGACCGGTAATCTCGTAAAACGAAACGCACATAATAACGATCCGGTGCACATTTGAAATCCTCTCTCGAAAGTTGCGATTGCACTTGACCAGCGGGCTTTATGGGCAACACGAGCGAAAGTAATCTGTTGCAGCGTATCCTTCACTATAATCCATATTTCGATTGTCACGGTAGGAAGCTTTATTGAAGCCGTTACGCGGAGTTAAACGTAATGAGTGGACTTGATTGGAACACGGTTGATCTGCTAAACGGTGGCCGCGTGTCGTCGTCAGCACTCGGTTTCGCATGTCTCGCTGTCAGTAGCAGACGCGCTCGAATTTGACCAAACCGACGGAAACCGCCGGCCGGAAACGGCCATTTGCATTTCTCAGGGGAGATATAAGGGGGGCCGAGAGAATTCTCTCCCCACCTCAATGAGACGAACGCTGGATCCTGGCCTCTGTAAATCATACGCCTCCTGATCTATAGAACAGTTGTCTTCGGAGAACCGCCCAGAAGACGAACCGATCACGGATGATGAGGATTTCAGTGCTTAATTGCTCAATTAACCACTCGCTAAAGTACGGTAATGCAAACAATTTTATAACGTTAGTTGCGATACTTGTACGAGCCTTCTTTCCGCTGGAATTTTAATGGTTATTAACTCGGTAATAGTTACGTACAGCTAAAACTTTGACGAGCAACTTTTCGTAGGAATGAAATAATATGTTGGGAGCTGCTGAAACTGTAATAAGTTTTAATCGGCCGATTTAATTGACTTTAAAACACCTTTTATGCGTAGGGATAAAATAATTTTCAGGGGATTAAACATAAAGACGGTTTAGCATGTTCTCAAAGGTCTTAATATTGAAGTAGTATGTCAATTTAATTTACATGAAATTACTGGAGCAATGACAAGGTTCAATCAATCGACTTGAAGTTCCAAAATTGCTAATCATCTTCTACAGAAGCATTTTTAACCAAATCATTTAACGAGTAAACAATTTACTAATCAATAATACGTAACACTTTCTTTTATAAACAACCGTTGCGCTAATCGATCAAGAGCTTAACATTAAACATTGAGCAATGATAGAATGTGATGATTTCATCCATACAAACATTCTCAACCAATTCGTCTAAGGCAAGTAAACAAACTGTCGAGATTCAGCATTTTCCTTTACCATGTATATAACCGTTCTTTACTATGTATATAACCTAGCTAAACGGGAGTATCTCGGTACTTTTTTAATTGTGCAATTGCACCGGCGACAGAGATACGAAGTTAGCGATATCCACGAAGGAAAGCCCACGAAGCTCGTTACACATCGCGACGGGGATGTTAGGGCACCTATTTCCTGAAGGGCTTCATAACCATCTCTGCGACGTCGGTCTTTCCCTCCGTCTTGGAGTTGGTCTTGCTCTCAGTCGGCCCTTACTCAACAGATCCGGGAGTTTCCTTCCCCGAAGGCTTTCTCCCGACACTCCGTCACCTCTTTCATGCTCGAGCCAGCGATTCTCTCGCACCTCGGATAATCGAGTCAACGTCAATTATACCGCCGTTTAATTGAGCCAATTTACCCACGCGGCGAATTTTCACGGAGGAAAAGTCAACAGTCGTTGCCGCGAATTCGCCGGTCAAATTTTCTCCCTTTACATCTATCCTGGAGTGCATCTTCTTCGGCTGGTGAAAATGCCGCCGCGTTCGCTAATCTTCCGTTTAATAAAGCGAATTTATTACGGCCGAGAACTTGCCGAGATTCGCCGCACTTTTCCGAAAGTACGGGCACGCGGACAATTGTACAAATGAAAAATACAAGATTAACTTTGGCTAATTATCAAGTTATGCAGTGCCCGCTGGTTCGCTCGGGAAAAGTATCATTTAAAACTTGTAGAAAAGCTGAAATAATGAAGCGGAATATTACTGTTCCGCGGTAGTTTGACCCATGGTCTTTAAACTATCGCCGTCTCATAGCCGACACTCTGCCCGCGAAGAAGCCAACTTACTTAACATCCGACCTATCTTGCCTATCGAGATACCTATATCTTAACTATAGTTTATCGTGCGAATTTGCCGGCCGACTCAAATTATGCAGACATTCAATTTACGTGCATTTTACCGGCTGCTCGTTCTAATTATCACAACTCTCGAGAAAGCTCGTAATTACTTCCAGCAGTTTCGCGCTTGTATACTGTGAATACTTACTGCAGTATATAAGCTTACCACACACAAACATGGAAAAAACTGCGGTATTCTCAGGTACGATGAACGAAACACGGATATTATACAAATCAACGCAGTATTGCTCGACATAGTTTCTTTATTTTATCAACGAGACAAACGATGTACAGATACATCATCTAATTAAGATGGAACGTGAAAGAATGTATGTACGAAAGTGACAAATTAGGGTCATAAATGTAGAATAAAAACTCAGAATTGACAGAACAATGTTGTACCGTAGTCAAGATTAGTTCGCAATATACCATTTATATTATTACATTGTACATCTGCAGTTTATCTTCTCGATGCCTGATCTACGTGCTGATTTTGCACTATCGAAAAAAAAACAGAACTCCTTCATTAATGATAATAATAATACGCATACTTAAGACATGATTTTCAATTTGGCAAACATACTTGTATTCTTGCTTTTTTAATTAACTTTCAGCGAAATTGTTTTTGGAGGAAAAGACTGTAAAACGTACATTCAAAAGTCGATAGCAATACGAGACAATCGGACGGTTATCATAAAGTCGAAAATAGTATACACATAAAGGAAATGGAAGAACGTAAAGGTTCCAACCGTACAAATTTGATGAGCCATGCTGTTTCGCCTGTCTCATCGAAAATCTGTCGATGTTTTATTCGTAGTCTGAACGACGTAGATTGTTTTTCAATATTTACTTTCCACTCACAAACGTTTATCCTTAGCGTAAGTGCAGAACAAAAACGATACACGTATGTACGAATCATGAGAAGCAATATAGAAACAACATAAAAGCAATATACGTAACTACCAATAGATATTTGAACGTATTTCTGCTTTTGGTCAAACGGTACCTCATTGTCAAGTAAATAGAATGTATGCACGCGCAAGGAAAACCGTACGAACTTTATCCATTCAATCCGTTTTATTTCATAACTTACGAAAATAGATTCCGTACTGTACAAATATTCTTCGGTACAGAGTTTTCTATATATGTAGACATATTCTTCCATATATGTGGAGTCCTCCTTTACACTTTATCACTTTTTGCAATGAAGTTTAATGTGAACAAAAAGAAAATAAGGACATCAGTTTAAAATTTAGAAAATCAGAAGATTATTATCAAGAAATATCGAAAAATCGGACAGCAAAGTCAAATATTCCGGCGCACTGGATTTCGTCAATATTAATGTATATCGGCTTTTTTTTTTAACTTTTAAGTATTACGTATACAATAAATACGCGATCCATACGAAATTGAATTGCACATTTACCGTATAACGCGATATTAATTCGTAATTTATTGTGAAGTAATATTGACATTGATCATCGCTGATGAGCAGAATAATATTACAAGAATGTAATTCTTTTAACACGTATTACGCGGCATGGAGAGAAACATCGTTTTAAATATCAATTAAGCGAAAATAGAGTTTCCCGTTGAAAAAAAAGGAAAGTCTTGCGGATTGAAGAGCGTTGGTTTCAATTTCGCGTCACTTTCAGTCGTGTTACTCGCGTTTGACCTCCGCTATGGGGAATTGCAGCGCGGTGAGGAAAGGCACGTCCTAAAAAGCAACTGTGAGGGATGTTTGCAATGGACATACACAGTGCGACGGGCTGCAGAAGTATAAGTAAATCCAATAAAGAGGAAGAGCACGTAGTAGATCCGGTGTACGGAGGAAAACGTGTCGATTCCCCGATGACCGAATCGTTCAATTGCGTTCGGCTCCTTTGAACATTTCCGTTATCCGTGCTCCACGCGAAGGCGCTAGTGGATTATAAGAAAGGGAGTCGCTCTCGAATGCGTTATGAGAATAGATATCGACCGAATCGTCCGATGTACACGTATGACCGGCCTTCAAATAGCCCCAGCGCAACGTCCAGAAACAGTGATAAGTTGCCGAAATAGCCAGAATCGCACGAACGAACCAGTACGGAAGGTGCAATCGTTTTCTCAGAGGACAGAATCTTGAAAGGCGAATAAGTTGGGGCAAGAGTTCATAGAAACAGCAAAGCTTTAACGCCATTACGCTGGATAATATCAGTGTATCAGGTAGGATCGTGAAAAACAAACAGATGGAATTGTGAGTAATAATTTGTAAAATTAAAATTGAAAGCCTGGTCAAAAAGGGATGGAAATGAGCAATCTTTAATCCCTTAATTAATTCGAAATAATGGTACTATCAGATCCCAGTGTTGAAAATTGTTATTACAGAAAAGAGAGAAAAAAGGGCTTATGAACTGTATGGCTTAATCTCCTCAAAACCGAATCGCGTAATATTAAGTTCCCTGTAACGAACAAAAACGATCATCAACGAAATGTAATCGTCTTCAAATCCTTGAAAAGTCTGTATTTTTTTGAAATATTTGAACTTAAGACTTTAAATGGCCCGCGTTAAAAATGAAACATTGCAATTAATTAGATCCGACTCTTAACGAATTGAAAGTTGCGCGTCGTATAAGATAAACTTTGGCCGAGGGAAGGCAGTGAAACGAAAGTGTCGGCAAAGTAATTTAGCGCAGAAGAATGCGGGGATGGGCCCATTAGCGCGTATTTGTCCGAAGGAACGAATTAGGGATAAATATTCGCCCAAGGTGCAGTAGCGGGGCGAGTCTGCTCCCTGTCTCTCCGTGCTGCTAGTTTACGAAAGTTTTGTAAGCGCGCCTCCGGCGGACGCCTCACACGATTACCCCTTTGAGCTAACTTCGATCGAAGCAGAACCGTTTAATCAAGTTGACAACTTTCGTAATCACAGCTGTAATACGGCGAGAACGCGTGCAAAACGAAGTTAAATGAGACCGAGGGGGGAGAGGGGGGGTGGCGGAGGGGAGAAGTAAAAGGCTCGAAACACAGGTGAGTCATTGAATAATGGCCCATCCTGAAAAAGCCGTCTCTCGTCTCGCGCAATTTGCCCGCCCGCGAACAATACTCATTCGACTAACGACCGGTAGACGATCGGAAATTTAGCCAATTAAGAATGAAACGCAAAACGATCGAACTGTCGGTGCTTCAACACTTAGTAATCCGATGATCCCACGAGATCCTAACTGACACGTACGTAAGTCTTGATATTTGGTCATTGCAGAAATTGTTGGCAGCGTATGGTTTTGCTTTTCGTTTGTAATTTACTGCAATGATATTAACGTGAAAATGAAAATCCCCTCCTGAACGAATGCAGAGGTTTCAACGATTATTTTGCCAAATTCCTGGTTCTAATTGCGAAGGTCTTCCAGAAGCCAGGAAGTGAATATCAACCGAGGACTCGTGGAAATGTAGGATCACTCCCTTGACAATTCCTATTAAGGATAAAATACAGAACTCCATTTCCGATTCTCTTAATTGTTTCCAATCACACCGCACTCGATCATTTAACCGTCGCGCATTAATATTATATTTCGAAGCTTTAAGTGTCGTTAAACCTTTATACAGTAATATAAATAACGTAACATTGCCACACGACATTTCCATAACAGTGATACTTTAACACGATCATCATGTACGTATAATGAAAAAGGTGGAAGAAAAAGGAATTTCATTTTCAGTAGGAACGATAAAGATTTCAGTTAATTATTCGTCATTACACTTCAAAACATTTTTACACACCGCCTAATCATTCTAATTGCTTACATTAGCAAGGACTGCTTTATTTAATTTATTAAATTACCGTTGAAATAGAACAGATTTCAGTTAATCCTTGATCCTCATGCTCTGCGCATATTATTTTCATAGCCGGAAGACAATTTTTCCAATGTCATTATCAAGGATTATTTCTTGTTCCATGGTGAAAAATGAGGGGAATTTTCTGGCGCAACGCGCAGGGAATAGATTTCGCAGGGAGGACAAGTGAATAGGATTGATCGGTTCAGAGTTATTAGGGGGACAATGGTAAAGGTAGGGCATCGTATGTAAAATTTCCTCGGTAAATGCGGGGCACGTCTCCGTTGGCGCGTAGAGGATATGACGAAAGTTCAGGAGACTCGGCTAACCGATTCTGCGGTTGTCACACGCTCACAATATATATGACAATACGTTTCAAGTTACGATAGATGTTCCTACTGGCCCGGAGACTCCGTCGAATTTCCATCTAGCGTGCCTACACTTCGTTTCGGGAAGACACTCGCGGTTGTCGACTTCTCGCCGTAAACGTTGCTCTGCGGCGAAATTTAAAGGCGGCAGACACGATCCTCGGAAATCCTTTGCCAGCCAAATCGTCGGCTATTGCCTACCGTAGTATTGTCTCGCATTGTAGTTCTCGCCATTGTTACACGATCCTCGCGTCCCGTCTTTGCCTTTCGTCCGCCCTTCGTCGCCTGTGTCAATTTTTCCACCGCAAATAGGACTCGACGCGAGTCTGACGCTCCTTTCTTCGTTCACGGGGAGAAAGGAAGGTGCGACGGAGCTTTACGTTTCATCGATAAGTTGACTCTACAACGATTGACGTCATGGTCTCATTGAGAACACTTGGAAGAATCCTACGTCATACCTTCCGAAGGAGTGTAACCGCTTAAAAATTGTAAAATGTTCATGTTGTATTGTTAAAAAAAACAACTAAATGTCACCCCTGAATCACGATTAGAAACGTCGCACGTGAAATTGAAAAAAATTACCCTTAGAAAGTAATCGTCTACCTTTTTGAGCATAAATTCCTAGCCAAACGATATCCGTTGTTCAGGCGTGTACATTTTTTGTTGCCCTTGTGGAAAGTCTACGTGAAGTACTGTTTATGAAAGTTGGCCTGGCAGATGGGGCAAAAGCATCGCGGGTTGGATTTACAATTGCTTTCTTGCGCTTCTGAACAGTGGCGTTTAATAAACGAGACGTGGAATTGGTTAGGTAAATTTCTGCTGGGAAGGGCCGTAATGTGCTTTGGAAACAGCGTGGAGTAGCCATCCGTAGTTGTATCTGTTGATCTGCTGCTGGCAGCCATGACCAAAGACCAGAGAGAAACAGAATACAAAGCAAGTGCCACTTGGTAATGGAGTGCGATCGTGCGTGCATGCATGCATTCGCGCGACGACACGTATAGTTTAGGCAGTTGGAACTAACTGTAACGGGGGAATGTATGCGCAGGGAACTATGGGGCTCCTGCCGGCCGGCTTATTTATCGCTTTAGTTTCAACGAACCCCCTGACGTACGTGAAATTCTTCACGCTCACGCCTTCTGTTCGCTTCCTGTCTCATCGTAAATCCTCTAACGTCCGTCTCGCATCGAGCCATTCTTGCGCACATTTTCCATAATTATCTTGCGGCCTTTGCCGTTTTCGGCTCTAAATGCTAATTTACCGGCCCATGCGCCGCCAAATATCAAAGCATCCCTCGGGGCAAATTTCCACATAAGCCGGAAATAGTGTTCAAAGAGAAAAAGATAGGAAAAAATGTTCTTATCCTTTGCGTTGTGATTCGAACGTGTTTCAGGTCTTTCTCGTAGCTGATTATTTTTACGGGCACGTGAAACGTGTTTCACGGAGAAGATGAAAAAATGTATTTCCTATGAAAGGGAGGAAAGGCCGGCAGTTGGAATAATTAACAAGTCAGTTTGAATACGGTAAAATAGTGTGTAGGTTATGAAAGTGGACGGAAGATTTTATAAATGATAAGGACCTCGCGATATTCCACGGCCGTATCGCTAACGTTCGGGTAATATCTCGATATTACTCGGCCTTTGAAATTACTTCCGATGCGTATTTCTATAAGTGTGATAAACATATTGCCTCTGACTTCCGTCGTTGTATAAAAGATATCAGGACGCGAAACGGGGACAAAGTGGGACAAAAGGGGGCCAAATGGTTGAGCCAAGTCTCTTCTTTGGAACGTGAATACACATTCCCACCGAATACTCGCTATTGATTATCTTAACGTGACGAGAATCTACTACCTGCCGCACGTAGACCGCAATCCTCCTCGCGAAAACCCACCAAACATCAACTCGCCACTGGACACTGCGGTGTACCATAAAAAATCGTTTCCACGTGTATTTTTTCGCCTCGATCGGCACCACTCAAGCCCCTTGTCATTATTTTCCCAGCAAGAGCCTATGCTCCACACAGAACCGTACAATTCTTGCGTTAAATGACGATGAGACAGGCTCGAAAGAAGTCATTACGTTTCAACGAATCAGTGCGTTAAAGTGCGCCCTAATCGGCAGCTCTTACTTCACTTACTTTAGCACGCGCTTAATAATGCACGAACGTTCCGATTTCACGTTGCACATTTTCACGTAGGAAAAATCGAGCGCATCTGGTGCGGCGCAGATACGAAAGGAAGTAGGGAAAAAGCAGGAAGCGTGATAGCAGCAGATTTTGTGGAAGGAAGACGTGGTTTTTCAGGCCGGGGCCATTTATTACACCTCCTTTTTTTCCTCCTATCTTACTTTCATCGCTCGTTTCTAATCTGTGAAATAAACGGCCACTACTGCACTGCGGTTACAATGGTGCAATGTGTGCGGGCCGCATCGGTGAAATCCCTCAAGGGTGAATCTCACCGAGAGTTTTCCTGCACCGGGACTGCATAGAAGGCGGGTGGAAATAGAATACTCTTTGCAGGTTAGCATTTAGCTGTGCACGTGTCGGGTCACTGGGTCAACCGAGTAAACTATCGCCCCTTTGTTGCTGCACACCGCACACCCTCGAATGCGAAGGGGCACGGCGGCGGCAGGGGGGTGGGCCAGGGGGAGAACGGACTTTAGCATTCATTTCTCTTTTTCCGCATCGTCGAATCGATTTAAATACGACTCATTAGTACACAGACCGGACCGCTTCGAATTGCTGTTTATAAATTAGCCATCTCCGGCCCGAGTCTTACACGATATCGGGGGGAATGTTAATGGCGAGGAGCACTTTGTTATTCATGGAAATATAGAGCTGCTCCGGAGGATCCTTTTAACCGTCAAGCGAGCACCTCCTTACGAGCCCCCCTTTTACATTGATTTCGTTGGATCTGTTGCAGAGCTTGCGCAGCATGATAACGCCGAACACAACGGACGCCTGCGAAACTCGGGACCCCTGTCAGCACGGAGGAATATGCATCTCTACCGATAGTGGGCCGATCTGCGAGTGTCGTAACGGCGATTACGAGGGAGCATACTGCGAGAAAGGTAAAAACGACCTCGATTTTATTGCCGACAATAATGTTCAATGTCTTCGTCCGTTATCAAAACGTGACGGCCGGAGAAGGGCGGTCATCAGTGAAATGAGGATTGACGAAGAAAAGCGAAAGCTGTAACGAGTCGCGATGGTACACACCTTAGGTGGGATTTTGGCCGGGGTAATCCCATTTGAGCTTCCGGCAGAGCCGTCAACGGCGCTTTCTTGCGAGATAGAAGCAACCGTTATACAGGATATAATGTCATTTTCCGGGGTTAATGGCTACCTCGAGCGCCGTCGCCGAGAGGAAAGATTGAGAGTATCGAAGGAGGAGAAGGAAGGTGGCTACAGGTGCAAAATGTTGGCTGTAAAAACAAGCGCACGGCAGGACGGCGACAGAAAGGGTAAGCGCTAACGTCGAAGATATAAAAAACGAATGGATCGTGTGAAAGGAGACACAGAGGCAAAGGAAAAAGGAAATAAGAGGATCGGGATTTATTAGGGTCGGAATTATCAGTCTTGGGGGATCTTTCACAAATACCGTGGAAAATTGGACGATCTATGCAGCGGCCGGCGAGATAGGAACGGCGAAAAAAAAAAACGATATTCCAGTGCTGTGCTAATAACCGTTAGAGCATAATGAAAAAATCTGGGACTTTTACTACGCGCCAGAAGAAAGTAATTAATTCACGATACAAAAGCACTGTCCAAGATTATGAGTATTACGCAAAGCGCGTCTAATATTACAATGAGCGGTGTTAATCAATTTTCATTAGGCGAGCATTTGTCAGACGTATAAAGTGCGCAGCGAAGAATCATGAAATTCTTTTCGCAGAATACATTTAAGGGGATTATTCGTAGCGCAGTGTTTTTTTTTATTTATGGAGCACAGGAGAGATCCAAGAGGAATTTTGTTTTATCGTTGAAGTTTTATTTATGCCCCTTTGTAGCATTTCTTTTCTGCCGAACTTGAAATTCGTTTTTCTGAAGAAGTTGGGAGAAGTCGTAAGGTGCCTTTTTGGGAAATTGCATGTGTGAAATGATATATTCAGTATCTATCTCGTAAACGACAGGGCTATCGAGGAGAAACATTTTAGATACGGTTAGACTGACGACTACGGGCAAACGGGCAACGTAATGCCGCGTTTAACGACGTTTGCGAATAGGTCGTTAAAGGAAGGGTATGTCGAAACATCATTTACGGTGCACGTGCAATTCTCACGACCGAAATGCGTCCACGCGTCATCATCCTCTCAAAACAACCGACGGAGCGTCTATAGGTACGTTTTAACTACTACTCAAAATTTCATGACAACTAATTGCACATAATGGAATCGCTGCTTGAATTGCTCCCGCTGCAGGATAAATCTGTTGATCCGACGTTTTATTGTCCGATTGAATGCGCAGCGAATTGTTTACTCATATCATTAATCGAAAATGATGCCCGAGAGAGTTTGTAATGTCGCGGTTTCAGCGTGTTACAATTACGGTGCTATTGTAAACGAATAAACGATGGTCCACTTTGAACGTTTTTACTGTTTTGCGAAGAATGGCAAAATAATTGTGGGAATAGTTTAAGTTTCTCTAAATATTTAAACGTTTAAGTTCAGTAAATCCTTGTTTCTAAGTTCCAAGTGCATTGAATATTGCTATTATTATTAAGTACGAAAAATGTTTCTTGAAAATAAAAAGCGAGGCATATTAATTCATTGACAATCTTTTCAAATTGACAGAAAGTGCTTTTGTAATTCTCACTGGAGGATTACATTTCATTGTTGAAAATGCTTTATGTCAGTTCAGGAATCTCTTATTATTTGATATTTTAGCGCGTTTTTTAATATCACTATTATCATTATTAATAAATATTTCGCTCGGAAAATTCAGATAATTTCGCCTCGACCCACAAGAAATAATGAATTACAAAACAGCGAATGCACTTTTGGTACTCGAAAAAAATATTATTTGTTTAGACACGACACACGATACTTTTTATCGGAGAGAAATCTTAGTTTTGGCAATGCATGGTTGAGTTCTTTATGTTCCTTCTTTCTGCCATTTTTTCCGTAGAAATTTGGAGCACGGTGCTGCCTACCGCGGGCGCTGGTGGTTACTGGTCATGGGATTACAGTGAGTCTTACTAATTACAAACCTAAGATAAACCTCCGACATAACTTGCAGTGGCGTAGGCTAGAAAACGTATTTCCGTAGCGCTTATTAACATACCCGTATAATGTAACGATACCTTTACGTGCAGGTAGCACATTGTGAACATTAGCGAATATGCATTTTCGAGGGAATTTATAGAATCCCCCATCCCCCTCTTTCAGCCCTCTTTACAGCATTACGTACGAATGTAGCCCCGAGGAAGTATCGATTTCAGCGCTTTCGTTGCCGGCGGAATACGGCGGTTTATAAAAAATAGAAGCTGCTGCGTTATCTGCTTTTTTAATGGAAGTAACAAGCCCCCCCCACCTTTGACTCTTTGTTTCGCAAACTGCGATTACCTGCCGTAATGTACTTGCCAACGTCAATAACCTCTGCCCTGGACGGGGATTAAAACATGCCGCGATGAGCGATTGCAAAAATAAAAATCATCTTTCCCAACGAATCGGATTTTGTCGTGGCTCTTTGCGGCACTCACGGTCTTCCATTCGTACAATTTAGTTACCGGCGAGTGTCACTGCAAACGTGCTCACCTGCGAAAGAGGAAATCGTGGCCCAAGTCGGCGAGCCGCGCCGTCGACAAAAATTGTGTAATCATTTCTGTTTCGAGAGTCGGAATGGACATATACATATATATCTGCGTACGGCATTAGCATTGTTTGCGATCGCGGACCCCGCGGGTGGCGGGAGGGGGGGGGGAGGTGAGGAGACATCGAGGTAAACTTAATTCCGAGAAGAGCGCGCCGATCCATTTTAATCGACGGCCAATAGAGAAATGGGTTTTCTGATCGCCGGGGGTGATTTGCAGAAGAAACGAAGAAGAGAGAGTTGGCTCGTTGATACGGGGCATTGGACCGTGCTGCCTCGCGATTTGAAGCGACGCCAGAGCCATTAAGCCGCCTTACTACCGCAGGAGCAAGACGCTCACCCCCGGCGAATGCATTTTTGTTTGGTCACCTGACAATAATGGGATGATAGGAGATAATGAGAAACTCCCGTCCATCAAGACACTCGGATAGACTGTCGGCCACGCTTTCAATTTAACTGTTGTCCCTCGCAAATGGAAACTACTTGGAAACCATGAAATTATTTTCCAACTCATTCGGGATGTTAACAATCTTCGTAAAAGTCTCATTCTATCAGTTGTTGCGCACTTGTTTAAGAAAGATTCTGATAGAACTTATGTTTACGTCAATTTTAAAGTGAAACGCAAAAGTTAGTAGTGTTTTTAAATTAACCAATGATATAAGGAATTAACATCAGGCCATTGATTATAACTTTAAAGCTTTGAAAAGAAACTTCCTGATTTCGAATTATGTCATTCGAATAATATGATTTCATACTTTTTCTTGAGACGGCAAAGGTATCAGTTACAAACTGTCTGTTACTCCGTAACTAATTGAAGAATTTAATGGTTTTGTTCAATCCTTCGTCGTGGGGTTGTTTCTCCGTGGAAAATTCTGCGTCTCTGATAACTCCCGCGTTTCATTTCGAACCCTCATAACTTGTCCCCTGGCGTATGTATGTAACTGCAAACTGATCCCTAGAGCGTATACGTGTACAATTATAAGTTAAACCCAGCGTATATAGTGATCCGCCTGAAATGTTTATCATTGTCGCACAAAGTCCGACATTTTCATAATAGTCAACTGTAACAACCCAACACCCGCTCTTGAAAATTAACAACGTCGTTCGTAATCAAACATTGGACTCAGTTAGAAAACTGGGCAATTATGCGCTCCACTTTTCTCGGCGTCGAGGAAAAATTTTTAAGCACCGCGAAAGAATTGTTTTCCACGGGCAGTGTAAAAATTTCCTCCGAAACGAAACTTTCCGAACAATGACACGCGGCAATTGCATTTCTAAAGACCATTCGTACGAACAATGTGTTTTTAATACAAAGCCGTTATTAATGCAACGTCGTTGTTGTGTGACAGTAATTGTTCCTTTCTTAGAGAGAAATTTATCGTAGAGGCATTTGCAAATATGTACCGTGAACAGTTAGTTTCGTCCTCAGAGAAATACATTCCCCCGAAGAGTTTCGTTGTTGGTCGCCGTTGCTTTTGTTTAGATACATCGAAGTTGTGATAATACTTGGAAATTGTTTGAAAAAATTGTCAAACGACGGAGGGGCACGTTCCTTGTTTATTCAGCGTTTGCTTAATTTTCTGTTGCAGACAAGGCACCTTCAGAAGCCTCGTTCCGAGGTACCGAGTACCTCACGATAGATCTCAGCAAAGGAGATCCAATATTCAGCACGCAGGAATCTGTGAGTCTTCATTTTAAGACGAGGCAACCGAACGGCTTGTTGTTTTACTCCGGTAAGTAAGATTCTTTTGGTCTTTTCGTTATCCTTACGAAAGCTCTTAGATCTGCCATAAAAGGGCCAGATCGGAAAGGTCTGATATGATGAAAGATGCGAAAAGACCAATGCCTTTCGGTCCGTCATACTTTTATCTTATTTTTCCCTCCACGCTTCTTTGCCATTTGCCAATCTTTTTCTCAAAGCTGCTTCTTTAGCCGTTTAACAGCTGCATTGTCCGTTTCCATTCTTAGCACCGACTCTAATTGTAAGCGCCGCGTCTAGACACGTTTTTATTGTTGCGTTTTACTTTTACACAATGCCGTGATACAGCTTGAAATATCTTGAAATGAAGGGATTATTAAAGCTTGTTTTATCGGATCCGAATTTTCTCTCGACGACCTAACGTATGGGTGTTATAAAGAATAAATAAAGAAGAAAAAAGTGCCAATGAAGCTGTAAAATAATTAATAATGGCTGTGCACACGAAGAGAATAGAAATGTCAGAAGAAATGATAACCCCTTCATAAATTTTCGTTAATACCGTTCGTGTATAAGGATGAATGATCTTCCAATATCCCGATAGACGTGCTATTTGCATTGTAAGCTTCAACGAATAACGGGAGGGAACGTTTGTGTGATTGTAGGAAAAGGAGATGATTACTTAATCGTTTCCCTACGAGACGGAGGTGTCGCAGTCGGCATGTCATTGGCCAAAGGCAGGTTGGACCTTCACATAAAACCCACGAGGGTCAGATTCGACGACAATCAATGGCACAAAATCATCGTCCACAGAAAACTTCAAGTGGTACGTCCCATTTACGACGCGTCAAAAATAATAACACACATATATTAGGCTATTCACTTAAATTCTAATTTACAAAAATTTTAACAAATATTTACTTCAGTCATTTTCACCACTAAACGTACCGCATTCTGGTGTGGAATTTTTGCTTCGCAGAGTGTTATTTCTAAATTATTTACAACCTAGCAGGTAAAGATTGCAACGTTTTTCTTAGAAGCTTTTTTGTACTATCGTCAGTTTCCATTTAGGTTCCAGATTTTGTGCAAAGCTGGCTCATTCCGTGAAAGTAAGATTGCACTGATATGCAGCGGGTTTTCGTGAACGTGTGCTAGTTTTTCTGAACACGAAGTAAATCCGTCCACATGTTGGCCGTACTTTTTATAGTATTCTTTTGAAATAGATGAAAAACAGAATCGATTGTAATCGCGTGAGAGATTCTGGTTGAAATTAGATAGCCTCGTCTTTCGCGGCACGTTTTCAGCCGGATTTTTTATGATCCAATGGCCGACCTGAAGTTGAGTTTTTCTATCGATCTAGACGTCTAGTCTCTGTTGAAACAATTCACCGGAATTCAATTTATTACCATCCGTACCTTCGATGAATTAATTATATAAATGAACCGAAGTTATCCGGGGATTCGTTGCATTAACGTCTAATTCGGGTTATTGTTATTACCGTTATCAATTAAATTATCGGTGTTCGATCGCACTTCCAATACAGGCGCACCAACGTTTCGGGAAAATGTTATATGAAATCTCACCGCGAAAACCGCATAAAACGCTAACAAAAGAGACAGGAATTCCGTGATCCGTTGATCAGCCAAACATTGCGATTAATGGATTTTGCAAATTATTTGATCTACGTCAGAGATAAAAATGAATAGACCATTTTAATCTAGATTAATGACAAGCATCTGATAATTGTCGCGAGCAATAAGCGTAATAAAGCTGAGCACGGATCGGCTAATTTCCACCCACAAAACGATCGATGAATAAATTATCGTCCTAACTCGAGACCGTGTCACGTGACCTTAGAGCATTCACAAATCCAAAGCTTTTTCTTGCGGTTCTCGACTATAGTATGCGCCAGGAATATTCGCTACTTGAATTTCTTTGTTGAGGTCGGCCCATACCGGAGTCATCAACGTCGATCGACTCAGAAACCCGATAAAGTTTCCGTTATTCTTTACCTACAAAAAAGATCATTTTTATTGCAAGAAATGAATCATCTAAAATCATCTTATAAAAATTACTTAAGTACTTTTTCGTAAACGAAAGAAACGTTATCAGTTTTGTTACCGAATTCCCAGACTTTATTTATGTCGATCAATATTTTCCTAAGTGAGCCCTAATTTCGATATTTCCCTTCTTTGCAGATATCTCCCATTGCCACTTTCTGCAAGGTAAGTAAACTTACGTAACCATTGTCCGAGTTACAATGCGTTGGAATAAAGAGAAAGGAAATCAACCTTCGGGAAAATGCCGCTCCCTTTTATTGCGAGCTGCATGACAATTTTTGCAGAGTATAAGCGATTCCGATAACTCTTATCCGCGACATAATTCCTGAGTAGGAACTGCAATCTTAGAAGCTGCAGCTGCCATTCAGAACCCAATATCGATAGCTTTTCCGTGTGGCTTTTACTACGTGCATTATATTCTGTCATGGAATGAAACGATTCTCAGGTTTGCCCATTCAGATCGACCTATTTCGATGTACGTGGAGAGGAAAAGAGTGTATTACTCGATCCAGTACGATATTAAACGACGTAACGTATTAAGAGCCTTCTAAAGAGAAATTCTTCGTGAAGATCGAAAAGATTCGAGAGATCCGTAAACCGAATGATTCGTTCGTAAGGTTTTTTTATTTCATTTCGTCTTGAAGAAGGAACTAAAAAGGTTCGAGAAATACCCAAGGATATTATATCTAACAAAAACGTACATATATAAAAACAAAGTAAAAATAACACGAAAATTCTTATAAAGTTTCGGAAATATTAACTATTAATTAATGTATGAAGAAAAACAGTTTCAATGACATGCTCCGTCATTTCCTTTTATCAAAGTAACATTACCTTTTCACCGTAGATGGTCGTTAGTCGTTTAATTGTCACAAAATCGAACACGAACAAGGAAAGACTGTTAGTTTATAAAAATAGTTTAACAGTTTAGAAAGAGATGTGACAGCTCGAACGACTTGGCTATTACGACGAACTTCGGCAGGGAGATGTATGTGCAGGTGCTTTATGGTCGCTGGCTGTTACAGCTTTCCGCTATAGTTGACGGGATTTTCGCTGAGCACGGACACACGGCTGGTACGTTCACACGATTGGCGAGCGATCGGCTACTTGTCGGTGGCGGTGCGGATGCCAGGTCCTTACAAGGCGCCAAGAGTATCAACAACTTCGTCGGCTGTCTACGAAAGGTGATTTCTACTTGTCCTCCACCCTCAAGATTCTCCATCGATCCTGACAGTTCAGTCGGCTTACCCCATCGACGCGAAAATTTTTGAATAGCTTCGTTTCTATCGCTGTTTCTCTCTTTGGCGATTTAATGGTAGCTTCGAATAAAAGGTGCCTTGACGGTTTTCAGGAGAAACATAGTTATTCTCGTATTTCAATGTACTTCGATACAAGAAACATTTGAGACGAGATTGGAAAATTGTAACTCTGGTAGTTGGCAGAAACTACAGAATTGTTTCTCCATTGAATTTTTCATTTCCAATTGAGTTTCTTATAAAAATTACAAAAGAAAAAGTAATCTCCTCTAATTCACAATATTAGATTAAGATAGATTGATATAGCTTTACACAGAGTACATTATTACCTTGGATAGGAAAAAAATTGATATACAGACACGGTCTGGGCGAAGACTGAGGTCATGGATGTTTGGTTTTTTTCTTGCTAGGTTGAATTTATTGCGGAAGGGGTGAAGATGGAGCTGATCGAGGCTGCGAGGAGCGGAGCGACGGGCGCTGCTGCGTGGGGCAAAATGGATTTTCACTGTCGAGAGCCAAAAGCCTCGGACCCCATTACGTTCACCACACGTGATTCCCACCTTGTGAGTATTTCATTTGCCTCTTGCCATGTAGAAAATCGGCTTATCAACTCCGCGAAAACGGACGGACCGTCGAGCTTACTAGCTCTCCGTATTTCCACCGGTAGACAATGTCCCGCAAATCTTCTCTGTGCATATTTTATGACGAGCCGCACGATTACGGGAAACGATGGTCGCCGCAGGATCGTTTCAAATCGCCCCGCGCGATTTTCCAGATTCTTGCATTCGGGATCCAATACTTTTCTAACTCATGGTAATGGCAATTACGGTGAAACGCGGAATTACATCAGCAGATTTTTCTCACAGTCCGTACGACTCTTTCGATTGGGACATTTCAACTACCAGAATATTCTCATAACACGTAGTTTTGTACGATAGTAATTGTTAAATTGCAGAATAAATGACGATTTGACTACAGCAATGTCAGATTAAACAGAGAAAGTCAATACTTTATTTCGGACGATCGTTTTATGAAAATCTTTCTAAGCTTATCGTGACATTGCGGTACTCAATGTTCCTATTTTCTCCGGAACGCGATAGAAATGCGAGTAAGGGCATCTAGTAATGCATAAATTTACTACTAGGAGCATATTTGTGCAGTATGTAAGTGAAGTACCGGAAGAAATATGAGGCAAGTGTAGCGTGGCAGGCAGGTTTAAGAACTCCCCACCTATGCGCCATATTTGCGAGCGGTAAATTACTATAAATTGCAACATTTGTTTCATTCCGCGATGATATACCGCCCACGTAGGACCGAGTCATTAGTCTCACTTTTTTTCGAAAGAATTCCCTTGATTGCCCTCATACCTGAAAATGTCTACGCCAGTTGTTCCACGAGTATCGCACGTATTACGCGAGTTCTCTTGAGCGCAGAAAACGTCGCGGGAAATATCGTAATTATATAGCGAAAGCTCGGTAAACTTTGTTAAAGTGTCAGCAGTAGGAAATGGTGAAACGATGAAAATGAAAGGAGTCGAAGCAGATAAAAATAACGATAAGAAGCAAGAAATGTACCATCGAAAAATTGATAAAACGATTCAGTTCCAATCACAGGAAATAAATAACTTCCTATGTTACTTACTTCTTTTCGCTTTCCATGTACTCGTCAAGATTGCATTATGCGTCAAATAATGAACTGAACGAACGGCAAATTGATGAAAATAGAGAAAAATAGTTTCTATTCTCGGCACAATTTGATTAATAAACTTGTCTCGTTTTATGCTGGATTTTTCGTGTAAAATTACACACAACGTTCTACGCGCGTAATTGCATCACGCAAGGATTAGAGGAAATTTTACCTATGCATTTTCTTTTTTAAGAATCATAATTTGTGTATAAATCTTGCAAATAAAGAGAATTCGTGAAAATATTAGGGGTTTTTAAGCAACTAATCAACTTTGTTATACAAATAATATCTTATTTCCTAGGAAACAAACTACAATACAATGACAAATATTATATCTGAGCTTTTGAAGAAAACCAAATGAACAGCCAAAAACTGCCTGGGATACTGAGAAACATTCTCGTAACAACAATCGTACGATACTGTTGGCCACTTTGAAAATTAGGAATTTATTACTCGGTGTAGCCGTGGAAAGCATTTGAACTGACGCAACGTTGCCCCTGCGTCATCGAAAATGGAACTTTTATTGCGAATGAGAAAGCGCTTTTATTAACGTAAAAGTAATGACTTCCTGCGGGTAATATAAAATCGTGCCGAGGACATCGCCGGTAACACACGGCGATAACAGAGAATCTTGAAGGAAGCTTGTCGCGGGTACGCGTATGGTAGGTTTAGCGATGTAAGTAATACGGGCGAGCGTGTAAATTTAAGTAGATCCCGGACCTACGGTTTAGGAATATCGAGCCGCGCGTAGAAGCGACGTCGAGCCAGCGTAGATAATCCTGGCTGACATAAAAACGGCACGTCATCTCGGTAAGCGGATCATGAATGTCAGTCCGATCGTGTGGCCCATATGGCTCGTTGTGTACCGACTAACTCGGCGCTCGGCCGATGCTCGCAGATCGAAACCGTCCGCACGAGTCCAACTACTGAACTTTCAAAGAGAAACTAGTGCCGTCCAACGCTCTTCTCCCCGAAATGATGACACACGACGTCAAAGCGAAGAGGGCCGGTTCATCGATTCGATTAACCCAGAGATTTCTCATTAGTAATAATGATAGTAATACTCGTGATTGCGACCCGCTCGACATCGACCCCTCCGGACCCGCCACATGTGGTTTCAGGACAAAAAGGATCGAGGGTAATGAGAATTCAACGTCCTGCAAATGATCCACATGTCAATGGAAATAATAATAATAATCTTGCCTGGCCTTCGAGGCGCGTAGCAACCTCCTAACGCTATCGATTTAATAATACGGCTAATCTATTACGAAAATTAGATAACAGGGGTTGTCCTCGGTACCTCAATTGCCACAATTCCATCGGCGCGATTAGAATGATTTCAGGGAACTCGACTCCCGTGTGTATTCCATTAAGTGTACCGTGTCGAAGGTGAAATTAAAAAAGCCATTATGTTCCATCAACTCAACGTTAGCGCAATTGTACGCGTGAGATATTGTTTTCAAGATGGATCACCGTGACCTGAGGTTAGCGAAAGAAAGAATCTACGTAAGATCCCTCAGGAATGTGGAAAATTAATGTAAACAATTCACTGAAGATCAGTGAAGTCAAGACTGAATTGACAGTACTGTATGAATTGATGAAAAAAATATTGCTCGGGAAGCTTCTGTACTAAGAAATTTCTCGCTTCGCGTAGCCTACGATGGGACTGTAGACGACAGTTTATTGGTAAGACAGGATAAACGCAGCGTCGTTTTGCGTGCTTGCAATTAACCGCACCGGAAATAGAGCGAAACGGCAGGAAAATATAATATAATTTGCATAGGGTCAGTTAATTAGGGCATCGTACCCCATTAGTGTTTGTCATTTAGCCGGGTTTGTTTGGTGAATTTGCGATGCTCCGCTATTATTCAGCCTCGTGCAGCGCTGGCGTTTACGAACGTTCTCCAGCAACGTGACATAAATACGAAACGTCGCTATTTATAATTGGCTGCGCAACAAATCGTTTCATGTACTTTGTCAATTTTTTCATATTCGCTTTTATTCTCAGATTCCCCTTTTTATATAATTACGGTAATGCAGAAAAACGCTTTTCTCTCGCTGAAAATAGACGAAAATGATAAACTTTAACAACCATACTTCGTTCTCGTTGGAAAGGAAACATTATTTGCCAACAATTACACATTGCTACCTTTGTGAGGGACTCACACACACAGGAAGTATTTACATTGCATTATTAAGCACTTAAAGTCGCTTTGAAAATTCTTTTTAATGCCAAGTTTTAATGAAAAGGAATATTAATCGGTTCTTCCTGGTTGTGTTAATTTCCATTGATAGGCCATATTTTCATTATGCATAGAATAATTGCTGTTGTTAATTGCCAATATTAATGCGAAACAGCCCCTTATTTCCTGGCAAATTCTATAAAACAAGGTATTTTACATCCTTTGTACTGAACGTTGTGATTAAATATCTGAAAGGTGAAAAACCAATAAGTTTCATAAAATATCTTACTACGCAATTGGCTGTGTGACAAGACAAATTTCAATATTTTATAAACCAGTGGATTATTTAGGATCAACGAAATACTTTTAATTTTCACATTTTTGTACGCGCACAAAACGTAAGTTCCTTTTAACTCATCACATTTTAACAAATAAATAGATACGCCTGATTAGCGTTCTTAATTCTTACAAATAATTTTATTCGAATACATTTGTCGAGTATTTTCCACTGACGAGAACTCAATCTCGAATCGAAACGTCTGAACGCAACTAAAACAGCAATATTTTTGAATTTGCATATGTAAATATGTCAGTAATGTCTTAATAAAATTAGTAACCCCTGCTAAAACATTTTCTTTAAAACAACCGTAAAACTTAACTATTTAAAGGAAACAGTAGCTTCCATCAATCGTGGATTCGATTTTACGTCTGTCAGGCAAGAATATCAGGCAATAAATGTCATAGGTAAAGCCGACGCGAGATTCGTGATATTCTGTGATATTTGCCGAAAGATTCAGATCGCCGGCGATATTAATGTAAAATCCGTGGCGGTGAGAGGCAGATTTGTAACGTGTGACATTGTGGGCTGGTGGTTTGGCTAAAGTTTCAGGCGTATTCAAAACCTAAAGGCGTGTCTCCTCATATTTATGAGGAACCTTCCTGTAATGCTCCGAGCTGATGTGCCGACACGGAACACGACTGTCTATACCCGCAGACTTTACTGGACTCTCTCAGACCGGCTTACAGGGGTGTACTCTTCACTTTGCGGTTTTCCTAACCGCGGCAAACGTTAAAGTATACAGTTTCAGCACTCTTATTTGCCAGATACTCGAGGCCCGCGCCAAAAAGTACAATTTATCGAGTCTGTTATTCCGTCGTTACGCTCTTGGATATCCGTTTGTTGACACTCAGTCATTCAATGATTGCTTTTTCCAATCGATTTGTCGGTCTCCGCTGTACAAACCGCGTGTAATGGCGGCATAGCTAATGAATTAAACAACCCCCCCTTCCCGCCATTGCGGTTACACTTGTGAGTCATTGTTGTCACGTTACATTGGGATTCACAAATCCCAGATATTTTGGTCTCGTAACAGCCTCATGAAAATGAAATTTTATAATTCCCTTACTGTAAAGTGTAATGGCTTCGCCGTTTTATAATCTTTTGATACTTTGTAATCTTCGGCAAGCATTTTCACCCTAACCCACTCTCTAAGCCAACGTTCTGTTTGATCATCTTCAGTTCAGTTGAAAGTTTGGTGTGGTATTTGTTGATTTATTTAACTGTGGGGACAACTTGAATAACGTGAACTGCACCCTTAGTGGGTATTTCAATGAATTACACGAATAAATTGTTCTCGTCGGAACGGCTTTACGAAAAACCTGAAATTACGCAAGAGACGGAATAAACGTTGGATTTTCGTATTTTTCGCGGAACACTGGAAAATGGAAATTTAACGTAGGGTCAGAAAAGAATCTGCTCTCGACTGACTTGGTTCTTTGCAATGGGATCGGCTTAAATTCGAGAGCACGCGAGTACGCCAGGAAGAAATTCATGGCAACGACTGTGAGGAATAGATTTCTGAAGGAGAGCGAAGCAAGGGGAGATAGTAGCGATCAGCGATCGTTCGGCGCCCATGTCTTTCCTGTGGATGGTACGATATAAACCTGCGTTGCACGGTGGGAAAAGTAACCTCTTGATGGTGAGTTTCTAGCCTCGTTAGGCAGTACGAGATTTCAATTCCGCGAGAACGCCGTGCGGCAGCGTCCTTGTATTCGCTCTTAATTCACCCGATGTACCTCCACTCAACGCATTTCCCGCTTCGGCTGACTGCATTATGCCTTCTGTCTGCCGTTAACCCAGCAACCGCGGCGTTATAGATACGAGCGCTTACAACCAACCGGTTTCCGCCATTCTTCAGACTTGTCATCTCCAAGACATCTCGAAAGTGTAACGTCGGAAATAACGTTGTCTCTCTTGTTACATTTCCGAAATACCGAAGTAAATTCCCCATTTTTGTCTAATCCGTGAAACTGTAATCAGAGTTAATGCTATTTTTGTATTAAGCATTTCTCGAAAGACGATGTATCGCTGTGAAAAGCAATAATGCAAACTTTGGGCAACAGTGAAGGTTCAATTCATATGTTGTTAATCGACGAATCTTTGCTAAAATTAATATTCTTTGTGCATTAACCATTTTCGAAGGAATTTTCCACTTTCGAAGGAAAGCAAGGGACTGCAACAAAAGTTCCAAACAGCGAATGCATACAAAAAAAGTGGCCAACCAGTATCGTAAAGTCCTTTTTATTCGACTTTATCAATAATTCGAAATAATTCATCTTACACCGTTATCCTATTAATAAGTAGCAAGTGTCTATTTATTTGTCATTCTTCTAAGTATTGCATGAATCCTATACACGTTCCATTTTCAGAGTATTACCGTTAATTACTGCCTGGTCGATCGAATTAACTGTTAATAAACGGAAATACTGACGAGAATTTCCTTCGAATATGTGCGGGAAACCCCTACGCATTGTGCGTTTAGAATAGGAATGTTGCGCTTATCATTTTAACGAATCACATTCAAGGACGTATTAATCGTTAATGCTTGTTTTGCCTACAGTGAGTACAGAGCGGGGCGCAGGTAAATTTGAAGGTTTCGTTATTAAAAGGGACTCACGGTGACGAGTCCGTAGGGTACTCGATTTACACGCGCCGCGATTCTTTTCGCCGCGAAAAAGGTTTTCCTCGCTCGAGAGTCTGGGTTTACGTCGCGCGGTTTACCCGAACTGATGGTTCAATCGCGAGTATTGTTTTAATTAAAAATCTCTCAATACAGCGGCTCGAAACCGTTTAATTGGCCTGTCGTGCATTACGCTGCGATAGAATCTCCCCTCTGCTTTTTATCTACAATTAATCCGGTCCTTCATGGAATATTTGCGCGAACGAAACTAGCTGCTGGGGGAAAAAAACAAGAAACGTGAGAATCCGCGTTGATGTCGGCAGAATCACGAGTCTCCGCGTTGTAGCAGAAGATAATCACTCTTTCCCTTGTAGATAGTGTATAAGTGTGTACCAGTATGTACATACGCCTGTGTGTGCGTGTGTGTGTGTGTGTGCGCGTGAGAAAGGAGAACAGGCGGAATGAATAGAAAAATGGGAAAAGTGGCGAATGTCTTGGGAGCCGATATCGAAATGTCTCAAATTGTGTGTCTCTTGTGTGTGCTCGTGGTGATCAAAAAATGGGCCGGCACGCGATTGGACGCTGGTTTATGAAGGATCCGGATATGACGATAGACTCGAGACGACTACACGGCGCCGAGGTCACCTTCACCAGTCCAGAGTCCCACCTGGTAAGCTCGTTACCCAAAAAGCTTGTCAAAGAAAAAGAGCAAAAGGAATGAAAGCAACAGAGACATGAAAGGCTAAATGAGCTTGCGGCCGTGAATAGAGGCAACCGGCCCGGCAAGTCTCTCACCTGATACGCACCTATTGTAATTCGTTCAATCTCACGCGAAACGTAGCTTTTTAGCAGAGAGTCATCACCAAAGCACCGACCTCTTTCACCCGCCATTCCGTTTAGCCCTACGTCGCCAGTATCGGCCCGTCCACCCCCCTCTCTCCTCCCTCCTCATCCCAACCCTCCGTCTACCCTCTGTCCTTTGATACGAGACGTGGCACGATGCGATCAGTTACGTGGGCCAGAGTCAACCGAGATTTTCTTTTAATCTCGCCGGAATAAAAAGTCACATTTTACCGCGACACGCTGATTCGCATTAACGTCGCGCGTTTCTAACATATCACCGGGTATTACAACTTACGCGTAAAAAAGATTATCCCTTTACGTGTTCGGTTCTTAACGATCGAGAGAAAGGATCTACTCAAAGCATGAGACAGTTTAATTTCTCTAGGATTTTTAACTGAAATATTGAAATTTAACTGAAATTAACTGAAAAAATGAACTTGTCGTTTCCTCGTTGTGAATTGCTCTTTTCGTTCGATGATAAATTCCGGTACGGCCAAGGAGATATTTCTTTCGCGGCATCGTGCCGTAGATATTCTCTTCCGGCGAGCCATGTACAGCGCTGTCGAGCGAAGTTAGGAGTAATTGTAAGATATTGAGGCGGCCACGTCAAATATGTACCGGCAAGGAAATTCGCCGGTATTCGTTGGACACAGACACGCGTCTATGACGTCGTTGACGGCACGAAGCTCCTAACTACGCGGTTCGCCTGTCACGCGCCTATCTTCCGCGCTTCGTCGAACTGGCCCTGTTATCGATTAAACGATTTCCCACTGAAAAGCCTATCGATGAAATGGCCCGCCCAGGAGACAACGCTTCCATTTTATCATGTCAGCGGTTCCTATTCATTTGATTTCCAATGTACGAACCACTTCCCCCAGAAATTTTATCGTGCATTCGAGGCCACCGCTCGAAGAAGATATTACTCTTCGATGCTTCGACGAATATTTGCCCCTTTTGTTTTTCCTTCGGACGACAATGCCACGGGCAATAAGTTGGCCAGACTTTCGGAATAAAAAGACAGAGTCTTCCCGATTCGATCATACGAAGCAGGAATATTTCGATGTGAAGAATTGATAAAAATCCTTGGGACGAGAGACCGCAGGTTTATGCACTAATAATTCCCCATTATTCTCGGCTTTTCGATGGCAAGGTACAACGAACCGGTCGTGTGGTTCCTGGCAAAATATTTTCCTTTATTCGACCGGCGCGAATAAATCGGGAATTCTTCACGGGGTATTTCGTGTCAATGGTGAAACATCGATCGTGCCTCTCCACACGTAATTCCGATGCACTCCCTTGGGAATGGCTAGGAAAGCACTCGCGATCCTTAGCGCGTAGCGTCAATGTTCCTCGAGTATACCATGGATATTCATAGGAATATCGAGAGGATGCTCGACGAACGTTCGTTCTGCGCTACTTCCTTCGTCCCTACATTACACGTTCACACAAACGCACCTCCACCCCCCTCTCGCAAGCAAATCTATATTAGGTATACACCACTGATCACTGCACATACATGCACGCAATGATCTTCGCTCGTCGCATTAATCATCATCATTTTCCCCCTTACAGTGCTAACGCGCGAACCACACGAAATAACGAAATTCCAGGGAAACGGGACGTCTCTGAGGGTAATTCGGAAAACAGGTTAAACGGTTGAAAATAATTTACATGACAGAAGAGATTCGATTATTCGTTCGATATCGCGGAACAAAAGGACTTCGAAGCCGATCAATGATACGAGATTACCCGGAACGATAATTGTTTGAGCTTGTCTGTAATTTCGTAAGACGACCTAGTGGGTTTCATGGTGAAAGCTCAAAATGAAGGGTCGAGGAGGCCCTGAGCAGGGCTAAAAAGTCGCGTAAAAACTTGGAATCGTCGGTCCCTTTCAAGTGCATAAGCACCGTAGTCCAAGCGACCGCGTGTTCCATCGCAAACAAGCCGCACTTCTCCAACTTGGGATCATCGAGTACAAAGTTTCCACTCCGGTCGGAGCCTTGGGCGCCGAGGTCGAGTAAGTTACGCGACGAACTTGCGGTTGACCGGCGATTGCGGAAATTTCCTCCGTTTTTCCCGCGTTCCGTCTCATTTTTTAACAGCGGCAAATTTCCAAACTGCCAGCCGGAATCGCTAGAAAAGAACGTATTTCCGTTGAAATGAATGACAAGGACCCGCGATACTCAGCTGTGCGTAAGGGAAGTTCGTTCGTTTGGACAATGAGGATTATAGGTAAATACAGAGCGCGTAATGGTAGTGGAAGAACGGTTTTAGCCGATTCGCGGCATCATTTTCACCTCGAGCCATTTCTTTGCTACATGGAATGTACGATCACTGGCCGACCGTCATACGATTGTCTTAGCTCGAGCACCAAATTGCATGTAGAAAGGAACGGAACAACACGCACCAGTATGCATGCCGATGCAAAAACCTACGTTTATTATTCTTTCAGGATGAAGCGAAGGAAGTGCGAGAGAAATGCGGCGATGTAACGCGATGAGAAATAAAGTTCGTTAAGCTTCGTCTCGCGGTTGATTTTCATACCGTCACTGCCGGATAATTCATCAAGTCAGATCGAAACGGTCCATTCACATGAAATTCGTGGCGGAGTAATCACGCGGCTACTAGATCCAAACGTCGATTCAACCGTATTAATTATCAACGGTCGACCTGAATACGAGTCGTGCAAATATCACTACTTCTTACACTTTTCACAAAGCAATACCCATTTATAGGAATATCGCATTGGTAAACTCAAAGACACGCTTTTCTAAGGCGATTGAGAGATCACTTGCACGTTTCGACATGTTTTAAATAAATTTCAAAAAAGGACAAGGATTATTGGTCTATTTTTTTATAGAAGCCTGTAGAAGAAACTTAAAACTTGTAATTGGAAGAAAAGTAAAATATACATGAATATTTCGATTTTCGTTCTGCGAATTTAAATACATATTTCCAGAGTTTCTTGTATCGAATTATCAGTGAATAGGGGAATAATAAATTAATAAATTTACGTATCAATAAGTTTACGTGTAATGTGCGGCATATTTTGATGATTCGCGCGATTCACATGATAATTCAAAATGAAAACCTATCCAACTGCAAAAAGAATCAGTCATACGTGAAATCGATATACACATTCCGAAATCAATCCCATTTTCGTCGTACAGAATTGCGCAGTACAAAAAGCTACTTCCGTGTGTACACTTTTACACGAACAGAGACATACAGGCAAAATTCATCTACCCACGGTGCATTCCTCATTTCTTGTAAACGTCCAAAAATAAAGATCAATCGATATTCTGCATCGCTAGGTAATTCTAAAAGGCCTAATGAAAATAATAATCAAGAGGAAGTCCGTCTAAAATTCGGTAAAAATAGATTAATGTCTCAATGATTTATCAAGGTTTATAAAATATTAATGCTTTATTCATTTATCATGTTCGTTTAATTTGTAAGTTAAATTCGGGACGAAAATTTATTATTAATTTAGAACCATTCGTTTTAATTTCATATTCCATGTGTCATCGAGTTTCAAGTTTAATAAGAAGCAAGGAGAGTTGCGAAATGTATTTTCATCGGGCCTTAAAAGTAAAAAAAACAAGAGGGTAAGAGCGATGGTAAATCGAGCACAGTTGAAATACGGTGGGGCTCTGGGAGAAATATGTTTGTAATAACCTCGGATATGCGTCTCAATTACTTTTTCGTAACGCAATTATTTTACGTAAATCTTCTAACAAGTGAGTGGAACAGTTTGCTTATTTTCGTTTTGAGGATAATAATTCAGATTCCTCGGGATCTACTATTCTTGCAAAACCTATGAGCAACGTTTATTAACTTGTCTAGCACAAAGAAGAGGTGTAACAGAAAATTTTTGTTTGTCAAATATTCCTCCATTTTTTTTAAACTTTATTTATGTACAAATATGTATGTCACTATTAAAATTTTCTTTATCCTCAAAACAAATTTTGTAAAATTGTACCTTAATTATTAGTACACTTATAAATTAATGTCCTCTGTTAATTTTTGGCTAATTTTTTCTGTAGAAGCGGAGGAACTTTCTATAACATGTTTCTCGTTTTGATTAATTTGGTTATTAAATTATCATACGAAAATGCGCAGCTGTCAATTCATTTATTTAATAAATTGAAAAAAGCAGCAAACGACTGGCTGCTTTCAAAAGCACACTGAGAATCAAACGAAACGTGTTCATTTCGAGCCTTACGTCGATCTTCAATGTTATTTGCAAATATATATAGAGAACCCCGGCAAAGGGTAATTCGCTTTGCGAGTGCTCTGAGAAGCAATAGAGAAACAGGGATCCCGGTATCTTTGATTTTCGATACGTCTTCAGACTTTCACCGTGCAGCTTCCGCTATTACGCGTATTTACTGCGAAAAGCAGGAACCGAAGGGAAATGGCAACGGTAAGTATATTTGCCGATAATTTCCATGTTGTTGATAAACGTCGAATGAACGATCGAGCGCGGAACCTCGTCGGAGCCAATGAAAGCCCTCCGCCCGGCGCAGGATCGTGAAATTTTGGATGTTGGGCACGGAGGAAGCGGATTATTCCGTGGCAGCGGCGATGGATCATCTCGCAGTATTTTTCACGACTTCCCCTTTCGGCGTAGGCGAACGCCATACTGAGAGCCATCTGTTTCATGTGTTTCAGGTCTTACCACCGTGGAAAGCTGCCAAGTCCGGAAGCATATCCTTCAAAATTCGTACGAACGAACCCAACGGGCTGATCATGTACAGCCGTAGCGGAGCCCACTCCAGGGTACGTGAATTCTCTTCTTCATACCTCTAATGAAAGTTTTATCCCCCTACCCTCGGATTACCCACGACCAAGCGAAAGCACGAAATAAACAAGAAAAAAAGGGCGCATTGCGCTACCGCGGGCTTGTTGAAAAGCGTCAAGACTGTCAGTTTTTGCCCAAGTGAATTTCCGACGTTCCTGCAGATGCTAAGTTTACGTTTTTCTACCGAATGTTTACAAAGCGTCTGCGGTATACGGCTTTCAATCGGGGACGCGGGCGAAAGATCCTCGGTTACAGATATTTTCAAAAATATTAGGTTTGCGAGGCAAGTTCCGTCAATTTTCCGTGCGAGAGTTCGCTGGAAAATAAAATGTAGAGATATTATTTTTGAGGAAAGTCGATGATCCTCGGGGAAACTTTTGCTGACATGAAATTATCCGTTGTAAGTGGAATATCTTGGCATGTGCCGAATAGAAGACTGCTCCTGAGAACTTGGTGAAGCCACGTAAAGTGGATTTTTATCTCTTTGCCAACAGCCTTCTCTTCCTCTAATATAATCCATTCTGAGCAACTTCGCCGGGCAAGTTTTGCTCGAAGAAAGACAATTTGACGACAAACCGATGTGATTGTCCGCTTACGGTTCAAAACTTCAGCAAGAAAATACCTGACATTTAGAATACCATCCAATTAAAATACGAACGAAGGGATCGAATCGTGCAGCTGCACTACGTTTGTCACATATTACTCTCACGATAGTCAGACATTTTTATCTATAGTTTCGTTAATCGAGGACACCCGTGAAGCGTGCGAGTGGAAACTCATGACACGAGAAACCGGCGAAACGTATGTTCCAGTTGAACGGCACGTCGACTTAGCGGAGAAAAAACGCAGCTGGCTAGAAACGGCGGGAACGGTAAAAAGTGGGCAAGGGATGGCAGTGGTGGTATTGCAAAACGCGAATGCAGCTGCGAGCTGGAGTATAGCTGCTGCCTGGAAGGATACAACAAACTTTGTGATTCTGTTGAAGCAGGAATGGCTGTGTAAGGACGCTCGCAAGGAACGGGTTGCTCCTCTTGCGCGCGAGCCCGCAAAAAAAGGGGAAAAAGCTGTCGCTGACATGTAGCAATTGTAGTCGCTAATTAAATTGTGGCCAACCGTCCGTAGACTTTCTGGAAAAACGTCATTTTCTCGGATAATGAAGGCCCTTCTCTCCCGCTGGACTGCTCCTGAGTAATCTCCTTTGGAACGTCGTAAACGACGGTTTCTCATGTGACACGGTTTTTCCAGTAGGAAAATCGTGACAGATGTCTTCTAGAATTCAACGGAACAATCAATGTCTCGTCTTTGAAAAATTTACCGACAAATATCAGGCGGTACAAAAGGAATACTTGGACGTGTGAAAGTCATTGAATCATCTTCCTTCGAAACAATGCGCCATAAAATCAATGCCCAACTCCGAGCTGAGAATTTATTGCACGGAGTGTCACTTGATGATCAATGAAGAATCGATGAATTAATTGCTCCAATAAATCTTTTCGCTCGGCGCGTAATTTCATTTCTAAATGAAACCTTCGCGTCCCTTTAAACGGTGATGTAGTAGCGGTCGATAAAGTCCCGATAAAAGGAACTTTCGCTGTGTCCCAAGAAACGAGGTCATTTATACCGCTTCTTTAAATGACGTCGTTTTATCGCGCATAACGAATTCATTTTCCTCGTCGCAGAGGAAGTGTCGCGTTATTCGATGAACACGCCAGATAGCACATTTTAATGTAATTTTTTCAATTTTCTAATAATCACCCGCGATAAACAAACAAAGTTCTTATTACTATTAAACAGCTTGTAGTTCTTCATGCTTGTTCTGTATCCATTTAACTATTCGGTTTGCCAATGCTGAGTTAGCAAACAATTCTTCCTTGAGTTATTCGAAAAAATGGTTTAACGAGTGTTCTGGAAAGTTTGCTCTGTGATAGCTATAAAATCTTTTTGTCCGTTGGTGCGCTGATAAAAACAGCCATAGATAAGCACGAATAGGTTTACACGGTCAAGGCATAAATGGTATCATAACCACACAGAGCCGAGCCTTGTCACTGAAATATGAGTATGCAAATTGAACGACAGCCGTTCCCGTGGTGCTGGCTAACTCTTCGCGTCGTACGTTGTAATCAGCGTGCCGTTTTTCAGCGGCAAAACGGAAGTCTTGACTGAAGCGACGTCGGCTTTACAGTGGAACACTTTTCTCGATTACAGCCCGACTTATTCGCCTTCGAAATTCTCGGAAGTCACCTTTACCTCCACGTCGACCTTGGCAGTGGTCCTGTCAAGGTGAAAGCTTCGAAACACCGCGTCGACGACGGTACCTGGCATGATATCGCCCTGAGGCGAGTCGATAGGGACGGCAGTGTCACCGTCGACGGGACGACCGTCGAATTCCGAACACCAGGTAATGACCATTCAACCGTTCGTTGACCATTTACCGTTCCTTCATACGCGATGAATAAAACTACGCTTCTCCATCGCTTCCATCGTTGATGGGTCAATAATTATCGGTGGATCGTTATCCATTTTTTTACGTAATACTTTATACAGTCATCCTCGAGAACTTATCAGTTTTTCGTCATAGACATTTTACTACGCGATGAAAATCACTTACCCCAGCATTTCGTAAATAAAAATCCATCAACGCTCTTTGATTGCTTCGCGAAATATTTACGTACCTTAACGTCTTTAACACGAAAAGAAATTCTCGGGCTTCTAGTTTAAGCGATTACGGCAATGAGCTGAATTAAGCGCTTAATAAACTGCCGGGAATAAATAGAAGCGGAAATTGGATTCCAAGGTATTAATTTAAATGGAGATTACCTGAAAATAAAAGGTTTGAAAGGAACTTGGATGATACCGCTTTGGAAAAAGATGTTGAGAATGTCTCTTTTACGCAACAACGAGGATTGACGTGTCAAGGGGGTCAGGTATTTTAAAGGATTTTTTTCCCATGTTCCAGGTGATTCGACGCAACTCGATCTCGACGGGTTGTTGTACATAGGAGGCGTTGGGTCACCGTTCGCGCCTTTGACGGTACCAGCTGTCCTCTGGACCGGCACGCTCAGGCAGGGCTACGTGGGATGCATGAGAGATCTTGTTATAAATGGACACCCGGTCGATATTGCCGGTTACGCGCAGCAACAGGACTCCGGTGAGCTATTAGCCAAATTCCCTCGTTTCCGTACACCGTCTCCATTAAAATGAACTACCCGGAGGTACCTAACCGAGGAGTATTTTAACGCTAAATTTAAAGTCCCCGTTGAAGGGAAAAAGGATTTGTTGACCGATCTAAATGTCTAAAAATGTCTAAACGCTAAATTCAAAATTTATGTTGGAAAAAGTTTGCTTTCTAGCTTGACTTAACCGTTGAAAATGGATTTTGGGTTTCCTTGCGATACGTTGTCGGCCGTGAGAAATCTAAGACATGTATTTTTTTATTCATTCCCGATATTCATTTCAAAGGGCAGAGTAGCCTGTAAGAATCTGCGTAATCGACGGGTAATACTTTTACGGTTTTCGTACAAGAACCCAAACGATTTGAAAGAGACCATTGTTAAAATATTCACGATCTACAGGAACCCCAAGAATACATTGAGTTTTTATGGGTGGACAAATTTATGGGGAAACGGGAAAGAGGACGATCCCTCTGAAATACCATCTTTTTTTTGTCAGAAAGTTCCTCATTTTTGTCCCCCTGCTCGCATTTCGGTAATATGTAAGACCAAGAGGGAATAATAAAAACAGGACTTAACAGGGGGTTAAAACTTATTCTGCAGGTGCTGTGCGACCGGCTTGCCACACTCAACCGTCTCACTGTTCCACACAGCCGTGTATGCACGGAGGATACTGTCTCGAAGGATGGAACAGATTTCATTGCGACTGCACAGGAACACCGTATACCGGACCTACTTGCGGAAAGGGTGGGTTTACTCTCAGTTCGTGCTACTTTGTGTTTGAGTAAGAAAAACAACCATCCACGAAAATAACCTCGAGATATACTGGACCCACCATTCTCGTTACACCCGCAGACAAACATACGGATAATCAAAGGAGAAGTTCACAGATTTCCTGAAAGAAAAACGTACTTTACCTTGGCCATGTTGCTTAGAGGATTATAATGTGCACGATGTCACACTTTGAATGAACATGATACATAGAATCGATAATAAAACGCTTTACTGTCGGTGCAGTTATTTTCTTTTTATTAAAATGTTGATGTTTCTTGTACAGACGCATCCGTTTTGCATTTGAATGGAACACAGCAGATGACGGCACTGATGCCAGAGGATTATAGAACACAGGCAGAGGAAATTGTAGTGCGTTTCAGGACTACGAAACCGCGTGGTCTACTACTGGCTACCAGCCAGGAGAATAGTGCCGATCGTTTGCAACTGTCTTTGGAGGGGGGAGCGGCGAAAATGTTCATTCACATAGGAGATCGAGAAAAAGTAAGAACATTTGTTAGGTCGCTCATTAAGTTTAATATTGTTCTTTGTACTATAGTAATTTGACATCGTACAATTAACTAGTTTAATCTAACGTTGTACACGCTGTAATTTGTGCTTTTTTTATTAATGACTCGCTTATTTTCAGCTTCTGACGATAGGACAGGGTTTGAACGACGATATGTGGCACACACTACGATACTCCAGAAGAGCAAATGCTTTAAAATTCCAAGTTGACAACGAAGGTCCCGTGCGAGGTACATTTTTAAAACCTAATGTTACCATATCAGTGGTGCAAATGCTTCCACTTTTGCAATAATACAACCAAAATGGCCGACATCCTTGTAACACTATTTATTAAAAGAATTACAAGAGAATTAACGATGAAACGATATTTTAGAATTCTCTAATGATGATTAAAAATAACTAAGCGTATTAAGAGATAACGTATGATTTGCATGCGATTATATCTCATTAATTTTCTGAAATGTTTCTTAATTAATTGTATGATCAATTTTTGACAGGTGAAGCTCAATTCGGGAAGCAAAGCACTTTGGAATTTCGAAATCTCCACATAGGTGGATACTTGCAATCCGGGGAAGACGTGCCGCATTTTGTCGGTCAGCTTCAGCAGATCTGGTTCAACGGTTACCCATATTTAGAAATTGCTAGAAGCGCTGGAAACCACCAAAGCTCGCATCAGGGCGTTACGCCGATCATCAGGGTCACCGGGAAATTCGGCAAAAGGAACCACCCGGTTCACCATCCGGTGACTTTCACGTCAAAACACACATTTGTTGGTTTACCGGTCCTCAAAGCTTACGTCGAGACGAATATTTATTTCCAGGTAAACAGATTCTGTCGACCTGCCTTTGCAATCTCTTCATTTTCTTCAATAGTGCACTTGAATAAGAGAAATATTAAACCCAACCCAGAGGTACAAAAAAGCAGATGAACAAAGAAAAGTCAAACACGCAAAATCACAAAATTACAATATCTTCAGAATTTAGAAAGCAGTTGTGACTTAGCTATGAAAGGGTCCAGCATGATTTTCGTACTAAAAAGTTTATAAATATTGAGTTATTTAATACTCTGCTGTTTCAGATTTATTTGAATACTCAAAAAAGTTGACTAAACCGTCACTTTTAAATACACTGAATACTTCGTATATCGAAACCTTGCATCAGCAATGTTTCCCTGACCGATTACAAAACCGTTTCCGTTAAATTTCAGTTCAAAACACGCGAAGCCAACGGCTTGATTCTCTTCAATGCCGGACGGGAACGTGACTTCATTGCCGTTGAATTAGTGAACGGTCACGTGCATTACGTTTTCGACTTGGGCGATGGACCGGTGAAGGTTCGAGACACGTCGAAAATGAAGTTAAACGATGGAAAATGGCACGCGGTGAGCATCGGCCGACCGGCACCGAAAAGACATACTCTTGCCGTTGATGATCATGTCGCCGCTGTCAATAGTCAAGGAAGCAACGAGAACCTTGATCTCGATGGAATTCTTTACATAGGTCAGTAAAAACGTATAATTGAAAATTTGCAGATTTTTACGGATTTACAAATTTACAGATTATTGAAAATACCAATAATGTGATCTATCTACTTGTTTTAAGGAATCGTAAAACATATGATAAGGAACTATAAATAGTCCTAAATAATATAACTTTATGCTTTGAAAGACAGTATTCTAAATATAATAGATTCTTTAATATTCAAGCAACTACTATTTTGTTACTACTTATTCACTGAACTGTACCGAACCTTTTTTTACTTTATGTCTCGCGTTTCTTTATTTAAATAATCGAAGTCCACCGAGTTGTGTTTTTTACAACACTTTTTTACGTGCCCCAGTTTCTCACTTTAAATGATATAGACGTAATTACCATTACCTCTCAACGTGTGGTCGATTATTTAACTCCTTCCCGAAATTCTGGATTATTATTAGTTTGAGGATAATGGATAATGAAAATCGCTTGTCTCCATGCAACAAGAACCGATATCGAGCTGTTGCATTATACAAACGTACAGAAATAAATCACTGCGGCGAATACCGTCGCCGTGTCTGGTGCATCGAATAATTTCACCGAAAGGATGCTTTGTAATTTCAGGTGGCGTAGAAAAATCACAGTACAACCAATTGCCGAAGCAGATACTTAGTAAACACGGATTCGAAGGGTGCTTGGCCTCGTTGGATCTCAGTGGTGAAAGTACTGATTTAATAACCGACGCGGTGGTGCCGAGCCCACTCGTTGAAGGGGGTTGCGATGCTTACGCCAATTTACATCCTAAGAAGTGCACTCACGATTTATGCTCGAATCGTGGCACCTGCGTTCAACAATGGAATAGCTACACTTGCGACTGCGACATGACCAGCTACACAGGGCCAACTTGTAGCGACGGTAAATCTTACGACCTTGTCTTGCCCTTGCCAAGCTGTACAACGCGAAAAACACGTGATTTAAGGTCCTTACGAAGGAATCACAGACGTTTCTTGACTTAAAAGCAGTTACAGTTAATTCGTCGAATGACTTCCTTTGAAGCATTGATACAAACGGACACGAGCTATCTGTTATCCTGGAAAGAAGATTTTAATATGTACCCAAAGTGGAATACTAGATTTGCTATTTGCTTTTCCTGTTATCAACTAGAATGCAATTAATAATAAACGTAAAGCAATTTACATTTTCCCTGAGTGTAGTGACATATGTTATACCAACAATTATCGATACCGTTTTGCAAATTATAACATTTAAAATGTTTACGATGTAAGGTTCTTGTTTAAAGGAAAATTTACATAACGTAAAGGAGTATATTGTAATTTTGATTATTTTTGTTACTTTAGAAGCAATAGCCTACGAATTTGGCGCGGGCAGAGGTATCATCACATACACATTTCCCTTGGACCGAAGGCCGGAAATGAAGAGAGACACAATAGCATTGGGATTCATTACCGGAAGTAACGATGCCGTGTTACTCAGAATAGAATCAGCTACGAGTAACGACTACTTAGAAATCGAAATCGTAAGCTTTACTCATGTTCCTCATGATTTCAATCCAGGAAAAATACTACACACTTCACGAGCAAATATTTCATTCCATCGACTGTTTCGTTAAATACCTTTCGCATTCTAAAATATCTATTTCACGTGCGTCAAAATGTTGAAAAAACTAGACAGAAATTCGAATTACAAAGACGTGTTCTGTGTACATTTATTTATTATCTGAAGACCTACAAGTTTTACTTTACTCTTACAGGTGGAGGGGAATGTCTTTGCCGTCTATAATATGGGCACAAACGACCATCCGATAGGAGAAGTCAGCATTAAGGTCAATGATAATCAGTACCACGTCATCAGATTCATTAGAAGCGGAGCGAACAGTACACTTCAAGTGGACGACTACAATTTACAATCGAATCACCCGGCAGGTGAGTAATTTTTAACATTGACATATCGTGGAAATTAATAGTGTCGTCCGTCAAATGTTAAGGAACTTTCAGTTCCAGTTGACATTTACCTTTTAATTAATGTTTTTCGACTTCAACATCCGTACGTTTATTAATAATAACGAAATTGGAAGGTAGGTAGAGGTATTCCTAGTCGCTTGAAATCGTTACTGATATTGTTATGGGAAAAATGAGTTTATTGGGAAGGGTGGAAGGTCCTTATACCTGGAAGATATATATACCTGGCACAGTGCGTAGGGTGAGCTCATTATCTGTGTCAAAAGTATCAGGAATACAGACCGAGCGACCGTCTCATACGAATCAATAATGTCCCTTTTTACAGGTTACTCTAACAAATGGTAGATTGCAGGTGAAGGTAGCATTCCAAATTATTTGCACGTTATTACGGGGAACAGGAACAGTCAAAACTCATTCTCTTCGCAGTCAACATAATACTATCTAGACGAAAATAATGAGTTTATAAAAATCTACACGATTGTTATCTAACATGATCACAAATTATTGAGATTTATAGAATATTTTGAGAATATAATGGAAGGTTTAGTTGTAACAAGACATTATTATTCCTTTGTAAATTTTAAATAACTTGCAATTATAAAAAGCCTCGTTTTTTCTTTCCATGATTCCAAAAAATATTGTATGTTATTTGAATGTAATTCAGGTAACCTTTTTGGCAAGATTTTAGCAACGTCACAGGACTCTGTACACAATAACTGGCGCATAGATTATAAAAAATGGCGATAAAAAATACTTACACAGAGAGATCATGATATTGCAGCTGAATATTTTCGTTATTAAAGGTTTCCCTCGCATTCTTCCCGGCGAACAGCAGAGTTTGAATTTTTCGACGGTTAACAAACTTCCTCAGTGCGAGCGTAATTACGAGAATTCATTAGAAACTTCGACAGAAGAAGCTACACTTTGCTCAAGAACTTAGACGGTCAGTATCCGTCCTGCTGAAATTGAATGGCCGAAAGGGTACTTACGATGCGGTACAATCCTGTAGAATGGGACGGCCCAAGTACTTGGGACGATGATGTTAAGATTAGGACGGCTCGGAAAACCTTTCTGGAAAAATACCTCCTCAACTGTCCTAAGATCCTGCTTACAAGAAACTTGATAATTGACTTCAATCTCTTTTTTGAGCGGATCTTACGGAAATGACTTGACCGAACTAATACCCTAAACGTTATGACACTCGGATACTCCGTTTCCTCTGAATGTTTCAGTAATCACAATATTGACACTCGCACAATATAGTTTTCGGTTTTACTATTAGTTTACAATTATTGTGCGGTCGGTGTTTATTTATATACTTTGCGAACCTCTCATTTGTCATTTTACAGTAACAGTTCGTGCGAAAATTATTCTACTCTCCTAATGTAGTTACAGTACTGTCTGTAGTACTGTAGTTGTAGTAGTAGTACTGTCCCTTCGAAGGTTTATATGTTTACCTGTTTACCCATTTACCTGTATACCTCAGTAGATGCTCAACTATTTTTCTACTCTCCTATTAACTCTTGGTCTACTTTTGCAGTATTTTCTTTAAATTACGCCATTACAAACCGCTGCTTATGTCAAATCTTTTTCAAACTTGTTACATATTTGCGGTCTGTATTTACTAATTACTATGCTATCAATTACTAATTTATACATCGATAATTACACACTGCACAAGTTTTGTTCCTTTGAATCAACTGCTATAATATCTTGAAGAATATTTCCGTCAGCAAATAATATATTACCTGGCACATTTATACCAAACCTGAGATGCCCTTTGCCATTTGTAAATCACTATTTGTAGACATCGGAATTGAATCGTTATTCTACTCCCCTGATACCTATTGGCCTACTCACAAAAATATAGTGACAGACTCGAGCTTCTTCTGTCCCTTCAAACTATTTACCTGAGTACGTCCCTACTAAGTCCCTACTATTTTTCGTCTGACGTTAGCAAACTTAGTTACAAATTTTCGCACTGACAAACCAATAGTTCACATGACTTATTCACATCGGACGTATTATTAATTAATTAAAAAACTGAAAACCAACAAGTAATAACATATATTTTTAATACACTTACTAGACACTGCACGTATGCCAAAACATGGAATAATTGTAAATCGTACTTTTTAAGTAACCTTTCAAGCCCACATAAATTACATAAACTTATAATAATACACTGATGTTGCATCATTGAATTCAATAGATATTGTAAAAATTTCCATGCACAAAACAACTATACATAGTACAAACCACTCATATACGTAACATTTTGAAGAACAGTATAACCATTCATTCGAGAACAACTGATTTTCTTGATTTTCCTATAATACAGAAACAGATAAAATGCAAGAATTCACACCGACGCGAAATCCTTAACACCTCACCATAAAACTAGTGAATGTTAAAACCAACCTACGCGTTATAAATAAAAGTTCACGAGACAAAATATAGTTGAAAGGAAATAAGGAAAACTGAAGACAATGCAGAATGTGAAACAAACACTCTCGAGGAACTACAATATCCAGGGGACGTTAAGTTATCATTTTTGACATCCTCCGCGTGCAGTTGTGAACTGATCGGCAGTTCGAACGAGAATGGAATCGTGGAGCCGAGAAAGGCAAAGATGCAGGCCAGACCGGCAGATCCACTTATGGAGAATACGTGCCTCTCCGTACACACCATTCCCAACCCCACTGCCCCAATCCGGAAACACGTGCGTTCAAAGAAAACTGCTACACAATGAAGGACTTCCCCAAGCAGAGAGATTGTCCACACTAAAATTCGTCCAAAAAAAAACCAACTCTATTTCGTCGACTTTTATCTTATGATTATCGTATAATTATCGTATGAAAATTCACTCGCGAAATTAATGAAATTATGTAACACTCTAGTAAAATTGGTGTAAAACTAAAGCAACTCTTTCGTCGGCTTCTGTAGTAAAGTAAAAACATATTAGCTAAATCATGATATATTCGCTAACAATGATCGTATGAAAATTCGCTCTCGAAATTAATCGAATTATGTAACACACCATTTCGTTGTATCCGAGACTTTTTATATGCTTTGAAAAACGTGATAATTACTCGAATCCGACGGAGTACGTTATCGCATTTGACTTTAATGAAGTAATGTGCGTTGAATTGCGTAATCGTTGCGTAAGAAAGAAGTGCACGTCTGAAGTGGAGGTGTTTCTTGGCAAGACATGAAACCCTAATATCTCAGTAGCTCGGATTCAACCCCGGTCGAAGTATTTCTCACGCTCGGCTCGAACGGCATCTCGCTCTTCCGTTGGCGCTGTGTCGGAGAGAACTTGGTCTTCCAGAGGGTCGTGGGAGAGTTCAAAACACCATCCTTTTCTCACGCATAAACCCGATACCCAGTACGACACAAGAGAATTATCAATTTCAAAGTCATCCGATGCGCTGAGCCATAAACGCTTACGCGTCGTATTTTAATTCCTTGTATGAGCCGTTCTAGAAATTTCTTTATCCGTTTACACACGCGTGACATTGTGCCCATAATGGATGGTTTACTGCGTTAATTCGAGATTTGTCGACGGGTCTCGTGTAAGTCAAATGCTAGGAATGCCAAAAGTACCCATATCCGATAAATACCTGGGTTTTTTTATGGCCATTGAAATGCATCGGCAATCGTCCTTTTCCGGGAATGACCCTTGTGCGGCCCACGAAAACGGATCTCGTAGGCGCCGCTCGAAAGTACCCTGCCCCTTTTCTCTCACGGAAAAGGCAGAGCCGTTTTCTTACCCCGAGAAGCGACAATGAAGCGGAGTGGAATTTGCTCGTGGAAATTCGGAGGCAAAGTCCAACGCGAGCGTGAGAAATCCCGGCCCGAGCGGAACGTTTCTTCTCAGGAATATTAGGGTATTATCCTGCCTCAGAAAGCACTCACGGGGACAGAAAACACGTAGGCGCACGCCGGAATGTGACGTCAATGTCGTTCAGACAAGAGAAGTGTAAAAAAATAAAGTTCGCTACGACATCGTTGGAGAATTTATTTTTAACGAGACATATCCTCACAGAATCATGTGACACATATCTAACTATGTCAGATTCTGTTCTAACCATGAGTATACGAAAATACAGATTGCTAATGCTTCCCCCCCCCCCCCCCTCCAAATTGGTTCAATGAAAAATATAGATCTCCAGATTTTTATAGAATCGTTTTTCTTCATTTAAAAATTTTTGTACGACGGCACACTGTCTTGCAGGTTATTAATGAGAAATTTTCAACCCCTCTACTCTTTCTTCTTATCCCTTTTGCTTTCTTCGTCTTCTTACGGTGTTGAAGAAATCTCTTCGTACCTGCTGACCGCCTGATCAGCCTGAGAAAGAGTTGGTTCCTGTAAAATCTGAGTTCCCACGCTGGATCCTCTTGCATCTCGGCCTCTTTTTTTCTTCTCCTCGGTGGCACTACTCAGGTAAACAGCGACCGCTGCTAATCTCCGAAATATGTGAACACCACGCCGAAGGAATTTTAAAGCCTAACGTTAAACCGTTCAACGACAAACCGAAACGTTCGTGTAAGAAAATGTCACGGTGATTTCGGTTTCGTAACTTCCTTTTCATCTCGTTTACTTCAGTAGTGATCAATTCTTTCGTTTTTATCAGTCAGAATGATTGACTGATCCACGGAATGCAGTGTACAAGAATATACTGCGTGTTTTAGAAGAAACTAGTCGCACCTCGATCACCTTAATCAGAAATCCTTATTAAGGGTATGAACATTTTTGGTACAGTAATAAAAGATTATTTCTATCCTTGTTAATAAACAAACGCAAAAATATTGTTGTTAAGAAACATAAGTAATCTAACAGTTTTTCAGTGATTCAAATTAGAAGGGAAATAGAATGACAGACAGGCATATAAAATATGACAGAAAAGTGATAAATGACAGAGAAGTAAAAAAAACTCGTAATTTATGAAAGTTATGTGCATATATTCATTAATAAACATACGTAAATTGTAACACGATTGTGTATATTCGAACACAATTTTTTAAATATCTAAGACCAATTTACATATTTCAATAAAATCCTAATTTGTAAAATTTTACAATTTAGTGGACACTGGCCTTCCGGTACCTGTATGTGTCGTAAAAATTAATAACAAACCAAGAAAATAAAACTTTTAGGTTTAACACAGTTGCAGAAAAATGATCACCTATTAAGTATCGAAATATTTTAGCATTTCAGCAGCACATAACAAATGGGAAACAGTTTGATCCCAAAGAACCTGTGTTTAGTTCTCAACATTTTCCGTGCGATGCATGTAAAGAAATGTACTTTACGCAGGATAATATTAGGCCGCATAGATTGTTGATGTTTCGAAAAGTAGTGTTCCTCGCAGCCTGATTCCCTGGTTGTTGGTCACGCTCGAGTGATTTTTATCGACGGGCAATAGCCGAAAGGGAATGGCGAAGACTTTCTACCTGCTTCCTTGGCCGCAGGGCTTAAGGCTCTTTATTATTCGGCTGGCCTGCGTTTACTTCCTACGGGCTTCTGCGCTCCTATTTTCCGTGTTACAGAATATTGACTTCTGATCGTAATCAGTACTGATCCCACCATCGACGTTGTTGTCAGTAACGTCCAACTACAATGTACATTAATGACGCATTGAGTCGTTAATGATGGACCATTCGAGCATCCGAGGATTATCCTCAATGAAAGTGAAGTAGTCGCACACCTGCTGAGAAGGTTGTGACAAAGCCGTTGCTTCCTATTGGTCGCAGGTGCGTCCAAGGTCTTCAGGTGAGGCGGAGACTGACGTCTGAACCTTGAGGTATACTTGCTCGAGCGACATGTTTCCCTGGCCGAGATGGTACCAGGTTTCTCGAAAAGTTTTAACCCTTTCGCTCGGTGAAGAACCCCAAATGTCGGTTCGCCTTGCGAAATTAGTAGCGAAATTTTCATACCTTGCCCGCCGGTGCGGTTTTACGTGTTTCGGGGAGCAGACGTTTGCGACCAACAATTACATAACAATTCCGTAAGGTCTTTGCAATCTTCGCAAAAGGCAGGCCATAAAGGAGTCAGGTACCAGCCTCGGGCCATGGCCTCCTGGTGAAAGACCGTCGGAAATTAACCCTTTCGTCAACTCGGAAGTCATAACTCTTTGACCAGCGGAGCTCAACTTGTTCTCACCTTCTGCTCTCCTGGTCCGACGACTTCGATTAATTTGTATTTACAATGTTCTTCGCGCCTTCTGACAAGCTTTCACCCGGTCTTTAGTATTATAATGATCTATTGACACTTTCAAATAAGCGCCTGCTGCTGTTTACCCTCGTAGGTCGTAAATTATTTCGTCTGTGGATTCCACTCGGCGTGAGTAGTTCCGAAGCACAAATTTTCTTCTGCCTTCTACCAGCCTGGTAGAACCCTAGCTCAAAATCGTCTTTACCGTATTTTTTCGAACAAATTTCTTTTGTATCTCTCACAAAACTTCGCACACGTAAATAAGTACTGACGGATTCTACTGTCTAATGAAATTGGGAAATGATTTAGGTACTAACTGTGACTTATTTCGTGTTGTACAGTATTGCTTTCAGTTGTATCTCTAATTTGACCTATTACAAGAAAAGGGACTTACAAGGAATTTACAAGTATACGAATATTATGAGCATAAGACTACCATTATAAGATTCTAACAATAATGCTAAAACAGACCTTATTCCGTCCTAAATATTAATAAACGTGTTGGAAAACTCTGCCTGTTCCCCCTATTCCTTACTGATCATACTTGATCATTAGAAAATTAGAGAAAATCTTCTGACTACCGTCATTTATTGCCTCTTCCACGGTACAAAAGCAGGTAGAATCCTGTGAAGCCATTACATTTTATCGTCGGGAGGATCTTATATCCCGACAGGCCTAATAATACCCTTTCGTACGATTTAATCCCGCAACTGCCTTACGGATCGGTAAGCGTTGGGCAAAGGGGCGAGGGGGAAGGGCGTATCGGGATGAACGGTAGAGACGGACGGAACGAAGGGAAAAGACCTTCTCGATGCTTATGTATTCCTGGCAACAGAAGCGCCACGCGCCTCCACCGTTTTCCCACGAGTCCTCTCTCAGTTCTCACGTGCATACAAGAGATCGGCCCCCGTCCTCGTCGTCGTCGTCGCCGTCATCTTCCATATCGAGTAGACGCATGGTTTTCTCCCCGTGCGACCAGGGATTCGACCTTCGCTGACTTCTTGGTCGCGCATAAAGTCCTGACCGGGCCGGGACTCGCGTTCTCGCGTTCTCCGAGCCTCTCCCACGGTTTTATCCCGTGGGAACGACTTAATTGGCTTGGGAAGCGGACTTACGTTCCTTCCCTCTCGGATCCGCTCGGCCGCGGGGATGGGAAATCTTTCTTCCCGTCGACCTTCGATTAATTTCTTTTACACAGAATCGATGGCTTTTGACGCTTGACCTCGCTCTTGCCGAGGGTCAAAGTCGTCTCTTCTTATGTGCCGTGCGGGTTTTAACGTCCTTCCGAAATCCCTCAAATCGATCATGTTCATGGTCGCCGAGAGAAGGTCGAAAGATTTTTAACTTCATCGACGTTTCATACCGAACCATGTTCATTCACAGCGAAGAAAACATCTCCAGTTGTCTTAGAGTTACGTATATTTTATGTAAAATATATTTGTGTATATTTAACATTTGAAAGATTCACTTAAAAGTATTTGTATGCTGATTAAAATCAGTGGGAGAATTGAGAGAACTTTTACAATGTGTACCGATACGAATGGGTTATTTAGAAATATAAGAAGAGTAAAAACAACCGACAATTTAAGTGATTTAAGAAGAACGTTCATGGAATTTCTAAATAGTAATTGAACGGAAATTCTGGACAAATTGTAAAGTGACAGCTTGTGTGCCGGCATTCTGAGTGGAGATTTATGAGTTCCCATGGGATCCTGCAGGTTCCTAAGGTTCTCATTGGTATCGTTCTCAGGGAAGAGGGACAGACGGAAGAAAGACGATGAAGTTCGTGAGAATCTCGACTGTGATCGTGAGAAAACTCACAGCTTCGGGGAAAACGAATACCCAAATCGACTAGGAGACTAGCATCGGGAGAAACTTGTTTCACCCTTAACACACAACAACCTATACCAACACATAGAATCAGCTCTCCTTCCTTATAAATAATAATTTAGGATCATTATTTCTGCTCATTACACGACGCTAATATACAACGTTTTTGTTTACTTCAAATTATGTCACTAGTAGTCAGTGACAAATGAGTCTTAGACTTTATAAATATTGAAAACTTCGAAGATTTAGAAAAAACAATGTTACATAATAATGTACATAATAATAGTACAATTATCTGTTAAAAAATAGCATAAAACATTATTGACAGGACAATGAAATTTACAAAAAGCTAATTGCGTGACGTAACAACTGTCTTAGTTATTTCCTCAATTTGGGCTTGGAATTTTGATCTTAAGTGTAATTTATATCAATTTCTGCCCCAATATTTTGTCCTAAATACATAAAATCGATGTCGTCACGAGAAAAACGGGGAAACTAGGAAATAGTGATATTCTAGCTCCCTCACCAGCACCAGCTGATAACTGCCTGGTAGAGAACTGAAGAATTTCAGTCACAAGTGCGGTGCCTTCTCACGGTCGTTCTCACAATCATGAGATACCAAATCCCCTCTCACCATACCTCCCCCTTCATCTACATATTTCCATTTAACAATGTAAAAACTGTTAGTATTCGCATGTGCTCGCCATCTCGCTATCTGTTTAAGCTTCAGCCTGTCCCGGCAAGTGTTTTTACTTAACCGTTCAACCGTGAGAAGAATTTTCTAGCATGCTTGTAACAATCGGCACAGCTGTGTTTTTCTTATCACTTTTTACTACATTCGTGACACACACGGCAGTATTAGGAAATATAAATCGTTGCGTTATAATCGCAGGTTTTTACGCTGACGGTATCACAATGTTCATAATTAATTCTTTTTTAATTTGAGCGTATCGCTTCAATTCATAAAAACCCTGAAATATCGAGTAAATGGTAAAATTGATTGATAGACCCGAGAAGGTAATGAACTATACGACGTAAAAACACCTCCGTGGCGTATGAATGTCTGTAGAGATACATTTTTGACCGTTAAAATGGGAAATATTCAATGGCAAAGTCGAAGAACGACACAGAGAATAAGATAGAGGAAATTTAGAACAGGGTGGCTGGGCAAAAATGGTCAGATAGGTTGGGGCCAAACTTCGTCGCGCGTTTAGAAGTAACAGGCAAGTATACAGGACCGACGGTCGAGCTGAACTTAACATACTCGTCCTAGAACTGGCCTTGAGCATCAAGGTCTTTCTATCCTGTCCTACCATTTGCGTTTCTGCAAACTCTCGGTAACGTAGAAAACTCGGAACTGGTTTAAGCCGTCTTCTCACATCCAGGAGTAACGAAAACGTTCATCCTGTTCGCAATTTCTGCTGTTCCACAATATTTATAAAATAATTTGTTTATTTTTCTGCTATCAATCGACGTCAACACAACACATTGTATTGATGGTATAAGCGTTGTGCGAAACATAAATTAAACTAAAGTGTATTGTATAAATAAATGAATATTTAGGGGATCATAATGGTTATATTGATAAACAGGCATAACAATTAGATATGGTCTTTACGCCGTATTAACCAGAGTTGGGCGTTATTCGAACTGTTTCGAATAAATATTTATCTTACATAATCAGCTGAATGAATTCTTGTTAGTCGAATGTTTCATATGGATAATAATTATTCGTTATTCCCAACAAATTATTCTATATCTATTTATTCGAATAATTCACCATGATTTATTCGGATATATTATTAATTAAATAACGTTAACTGAATACTGAGTAAAAATATCATATGGAGTAAAAATGACGTGAATTCTGAACATAATAAATGAAGTTCGTTTATCATTTATGCGTTATCCCGTTAAAAATTTGTCGAACACTGCTTCGAATAACGAATAGCAACTGAATAATTATTCGGACAAATTCTTTTCTTATTGAATAGCCATTCGTTAGCACCGAATACATTTATTTTATTAGATATTTTGATCATTTATCCATAATCCGACTAAAATTTTGCCCCGTTCTGGCGCGAACTATGTATGCCTTGCAAAGATAAATATGTCAAAGTAGTGTGCACATTTGAAATGAGCAATTTACGAGTTGATGAATGTCAGGCGTATCCTCATCTCCTGTTCCATTTTAGTCGGATGTGCTACTTGCCTAACAAAGCGGCCGAAGCGACGGCTACTCGTAAGCTACCGTACCCTTCACCCACTTTCAGCCTTTCTACCTTCTCCCCGCCCATACTTTCCTGTCGGTTTACTTATTAATTTAGATTATGTCATGTAAGAGCTAATTGCTACAAAACGTACGCCTCGAGGCTTTATAAGACCATTTATTCCACAAGGTCTGACGTCAACGAAGTTCCAACGATAAACTTGGACGTTACACATGTAACGCTGTTGTTGGAACTATATTATTCAATAAAAGACATGAAAGTACGAAAAATCAGTATGGAAAAGATGGGAACGTAAGGTAATACGTGACAGGAGTATGTTGGAATTCACGAGTTGTTGGTAAATTAAGAAAAATATACTTGAATGTTTATATTTTCAATTTTTCTTACGTGTTTTGGTTTGTACGCATGGGCCTCGCCTTGACACACTTCTTTCTACCTGAATGACAATGTTGAAATGCCAACATTCGGGGCCCGAGAGAAGGTAGAACCGGGAACCCCTATCCAACTCCTGTTCTCCTAATAAAGTGATACAGTTTATTGGACTTCTCCAGATTGGAATGTGGCGTCAATGACATCGTTATTGACGAAATCAAAAAATAACGTAACTGGCCGCTACGTTGACTGAAAACAGGTGTCAGGATTCAAAACTAACAGATCATATATCTTACACCGAGTAGCTAGTCTAATTGCCAAATGTTTGCCTATCCGCGCCGGATTCTCGGGGCAAGGAAACTCGTAAACCTCTGAAATACCATCTACATTTTTATACCACGCTGATACGTTTACTATGTCCGATCAGTACTTGCCTGAAGAAAGAAACAAGCATAGAGATTCATTATCAGAAAGTAAATAGGCTCTAATGTTTCAAAAGCAATGAATTAACAGTGGCAATAACGCGTTGTATAATTCGATAAGGAAAGATTCGAAATTGTTTAACGGTTTGCTGTGTTATCGGCAAAGAAATGCCAAAATTTTTGCAGAATTGTAAATTGTAAATAGAAGCTACGTTACAATATAAAATTCGAAACGATGGAAATAATATTGTGAATTCTTCAGCCTTCAACACCGAATAGTAATTGAAATAGTGAACGAATATGAAGAACGTTGAGTATGAATTGGAAGTATTCAGAAGAATAATGATAACGGGTATTAAAAAGAATAATAATACTAGATTCTTCAAATTTATAGCAAGATATAAACAGTATACTATTAAATATATTACAAATGCGTTTCCTTCTTGTTGACCACAATCCTTTGTACTTCGCCACAGTTGCAATTTATTTCTAATTAATACTCGCAAAGGACTAATTATATGATTACCATTAATTAATTAATTTCATTTACTGGGTACGACTGTCATTAACATGAATTGTTGTAATACCCTTTCAGGATTATTGTACTGGTTTTGCAATAACGTTTCGTCATCATTGTGTTCCAGGACAACAATTGACGGTCTTTAACAGCCAGTCGACAATTCAAGTCGGGGGTCGGTGGAATCGCAGTAAAGGAAAAATCGAAAGACCGTTTTTGGGTGTGATCGCGGGATTAGTTGTGAACGGTGCACGAATTTTAGATTTAGCAGCTGCAAAAGACGGCAGGGTCGAAACCAGGGGAGACGTTCAGTTGCTGCCGACAGGAAGTCTTTCGGATCGAGCAGCACCTTTCCAAAGAATGCAACAGGTTAATATTTATTTCCCTTCGCAACATAATGTAGCAGAAATATTTTCTAAACTCTGAGCAGTTTGTTACCGTTGTAACGTTATTCTTTTATTTCCATTACCCGATTAAATTGGATTACAGTAGCGATATAATTGATAATAATTTCAGTTCTTGACGTTCGCTTAAATTCAACGTAATAATTTAAGTCGACGGCTTCTTAATTTGGTAAATTTGTAGCGATTATTTTCCTCCATTGAGTGATTAAGTAAGTGTTTAATCGTATCCTTTTGATACAGACACCTGCATCTGGTTTGCCCGGAGTCATGGATGATCTTGTATTTTCTGGAGCTGGAAGTGGCTGTGCGGGAGATGACGAAGATGAGGAATGTACGCCTATTTACGAATCCGGTTCCGGTAAGTAAAATATATTATATAATAGTAAATTGTTTAAACTAAAAATTACTTTTAATCTAGTTAACCCAACAAGTCACAATAGATATTGTTTTTCTTATTTCTATGATGGACATATTAACAGTTTAATCACACTTCATGAATACTTATAAATGTAAAGATTATGGGATTTACATAAAGAACTGTTTAGATACTGGTTCGTTATGACGAATGACTACAGGAAACAATAAACATTTCATTGCCCTAACAATATTAGAAGAAAAGAATGCTCAAATACACAGACTGGTAACCTTATGAATATCATATTTAAAATTAGACTTTCTTATGGCCAATGGATATAAGAAAGAGTAAACAGTTTAAGAAACTATTACTGTATCTCAACAGCTTATATCATGTTATTATTTGAATTAACTGTTACTAAGGAAAGGATAGTCAGGTGAGAAAACAGGCAACGTAGGACACTTACATATTTATTACCATGTATTAGCATTATCAGGCTAATTTTAATTGACTTTAGGAAAAGACAGTCAGGTAGAAAGGCAAACAGGGTGTTGACAGATATTTGCTTTACCAATGTGTCATTGTAAATAGTGCTTTATTATGGTAGATGAATACGAGAATGGTAAACAGTTTAAGCGGTCATTGTTTCGTGTGAGTGGTCCGTTTAGCCCTGTAATTCGGGTTAATTGCGGACGATTATGGGAAAGGGTAGGCAGGTAGGTAGGCAGGCAGCGTGGGGGTCGGTGCAAAGGCTTCTCCGCACAGCTGTATAAGTTGGGTGCACGCATGGGATCTTCGCTATGCCACCTTTTCGCCTTTATGTTCGCCCGGTTGTATCTTCGATTCATTTGCATATTTGGCATCCCAGAAGCCGAGGATATAGAGCCGTTCCCGTTGACCGTCCTTTCTCCCCCGGGACACCTCCTTCGCCCGCATGATCGTCTGCTTGAAAATCTTCTCCGGCTAACTAAAAACTGAATTAATAACGCTGCTTTAATCCGCGGCTTAACCGACCGCGGTAAGTGATGAGGAAAATTTGTGCCTAGTCGATCGGTTTTACGAAGATAAAAATCAATGATTTTTGTAAATGATATAACGCACCAAGTAATTATAAGAAAAGTCGAACCCACTAAACTGATGATTTACGGTCCAAGAGGTTTATAAATCACGATTTATGGCATATTATTATATTTACAATACTTAATTAAGTTACCTCTCATAGACTTAGGGCTATGTCAAAAATATTGAGTTGCGCCGAGATGATCTTTCGCAGCATAAGATTTACGCAGGGTTTGCTTTAACCATGTGTCGAATGTGCAAAACTATTTACATGACGACAAGATTTATATAAATTCCGTGCAATTTTTATGCAAGTGTTACGAAAAAATTTAAGAAACATTTAAAACAGAGGTCCATGCTACTACTGTCATACACACAGGTACCAAACAATAAATCTCGGTTATACCCAAACCTTTTTCATTACCGGCAGCAAAAATTCACACAGAAGGAATACTTATGGGAAAGTATTGGTGGTAACGGGGAGTTGTGTATTTATAGATGACCTTATAACACCGGTATATGTGGCACCTACGCGATCACCGACGACGCTGAAACCGACGGGTCAGAGAGGAAGCTTAAAGGAACGTCCTTCCTGCGACGACGAAGAGGACTGCGAGGAAGGTTCCGGGGATCTCGGCACAACCGAAGAACTATTCGTCACCTCAGCGACCGGTCTGTCCCCACATCATCTAACAATACCCTTGACTTTGAGGAAATTTCTCTTGTCTCACTTTTTTTACTAACCGCACGTGCCTCCTGCATTCGTTATTGATCCCTCGAGCGACCCTTCCCCGCCACGTTTCGCTCTGCACGGGCTAAATATTTTGAGCAGCTGGATGCCAGCATCGTGAAATCGAAATTATAGAAAAGAGCTCCGTCCCTCGAAATGAAAAAGAGAGAGATATACATATATGTGTGTGTGTGTGTGTGTGTGTGGTGTCGCTGAAGAAATAGTGGTCCCCTTTTTGTCGAACAAGGTTACCAGTGGTTGAATATTTCTAATAACTCGATATGTACGCGGTGTATGGAAATACTTGGTTTTATAATAGTCCCCTGTTCCGCGCATGTGGGTATATCGACGTTGATGGTACGTGTATAAGACGATATGAATTGACGTCGATCAGAAGAGCCGACGGTGGAGTGAGTTGTAGTAAAAATAACACTGTCGCCTGCCAATAAGACTGACTCGCTATTATTTACCGGGATATTAGCCTTCGCGTCATCGACGGCCATAAATAAATGCCATAGTCGCGTCCTACGGTATCGCGTAAAACCGATAGAAAACGTAAACAACTTTGAAAGTCAGGCTGAGATGAAAAAATGCCGTGCGATATATTTACCTATTTGCCACATACAATTACGTACGATCGCTGAACGTTTCATTTGAAAAATAGACTTTGAAAGAAGAATATAATGTTACAAATGCAACATAATGATTATACTTTTCCAAGTAATACGTATTAATCTTTCTACCTATAAATAACATTGTAACAAGTGTAAAGAACATGTGAGTAGTTTCTGAGAGCAAAACGTCGTGTTAGATATTGAAGGACAGGTTGACATCCCGTCGCGATTGGGGAAATTGATTGATGGAACGATTGTGAAGCTGCGGCTGAGTTTTGCTGATTATTAGCTCGAACGTGTACGGCCCTGGGGACCTCGAAACCCTTGGATGCGTTGAAGCAGAATCTAGCCAGGAAGCTGCGTACGCACGCGTAAATATTGTCTGCGCCGGCAGTAACTGCCCCTCACCCCTTTGTCCCATCCCCCTGGAGCGTTGGTAGAACGCGTAGGCAGGTAATTCCACGTAGTGCTACCCCCGGCTCATTAGGCTTTGCTTGTTTCTCACCGACAGACTCGAGCTCAACGACGTACACGACCCAGCGCGAGTATTCAACCAGCCACAGCATCAGCACGCATTCCACCACGGGATCCTCATCGTCTTCGGCTACCATCAGGGACATCGTCACCGTCTCCGCTCAGGATAACGCGTCCTCCGCGGATATCACGGAACCAAGCCATGGAAGGCAAGTATACGTGAAGCACGAATTGACATAAAAATAATACGCCGGAGGGTCAGTTGAAAATCATCGATTGAATATGTAGTAGCGTATAAAAAGGTAAAGACGTTTAGACAGAAAATTGATGGGTGGAAACGAAATGATAAATTGTGAATTGAAATTCGGTCAAAGTTAAAGGGAAAATAAGCTTTACCCAAAATTGAAATAAGGGTAATACTTGAACAGGTAAAATATATGAATTCAACTGACGATCTTCATGACGAGTATCAAGCATGTTTAATTTTCCGTTACTAACTAATGATTGTTTCTGATTGATCGTAAATTGCAGTGAAGAAAAACAAGAAATCTAAAGCAACTTCTATGTCTTCAATTTCATTACCCGTCGTTTAATATGATACTGAAGAATTCATATAACACGAAACATAATAACAATACAAATTTTCTCCGTTTTGAAGCAAATAAGAAACAAATCACATAATACTGTTGAGGATTGGAATCTTATTTGATAAACTCGAATATTCCATCGATCATGTAATTGTCACATATTAACTGATAGTTTTGCCTGATTTTTTACGGAGTTGTTTAAACAGAAAAAAAGTTTCCTTTAATAAGATAACTGAAGAAAATCCTCTGCTCTAAAATTACAGTAGCCTGTCGACGCACAGAACAACGATCGTGACGACGCAGCCAAGCACGACGGAAATGACGGATGCCCCGGCTCCACCCCCTCCGCCGATTTTCCCGATGCCGACGCCGCCGAAGACGACGACGAACAACAATAACAAGAGGATAACGTCCGAGGCGGCGGAGAACGCCGCGCTGATAATCGGTATCATCGCGGCGGCCCTCATAGCGATCGTCCTCATTATCCTGATAATCCTCAAGTTCAAGAACCGGCCGGAAACGAGCTACAAGATGGACGAGACGAAGACGTTCTGTCAGGATCCAAACGCCGCGTTGCTGGGGACGGCCGGTTCCGGGCAGACGTTCAACGGGGCCCTGAGGAACGGTGCGAACGGTGGGAAAAGCAGCAAGAAACGAGAACTCATAGACATCAAGGAGTGGTACGTGTAAGGCAAGAGAATTCGTGGTACTTGAGAACCCGCGAGTGCATCGGTGTACTCTACGCAGTGGAAACCTGTCGACAGTGAGTTTCCCCGAGGTGTCTCAAGGACGAGTCCTGGACCGGGGGCAAGGAGGGGGAGGAAGAACGTATCGTTCCGTTCTACATGGTAGAATATTGAAACTGTGATAGACCGTCTTAACGTTGAACAGCCACGACACGTGGCTCGTCTGCACTTTTCACACTGTAATTCCCGCCTACTCGCCACACGATCCTAGTACGAAGTCGATACCGCTCGAGCTTGAACGCGCTATTCGTTGTTAAACGGCGGACAGAGAGAGAGAAAGAGAAGTAATCTAGTCGGCACGAGAAATTACCCCGTGCATATGGCAATAAGGATCCAAGCCGTATCAGCAGAAGAGACATTCGATGCTGCTTCGTTCGCACGAAGAGAAAAGACTGAACTTTGTTCGAAATAACGCGAAAGGCCACCGTTATCGTTATATTTCACACACGCTACGCTAACTTCCCATTTCACACATGCATGTGGCACGACGAGGCTAGCAACAAGTGAAATACACGTAAAAGTATTCAGTATCTTTGGACTATCTCGAAAAGTATTTCAACGTTTTGGCCAGCGCGAAATTATGAGATTATTGTAGAGGAGGAGGATGTATATCGTGCGGAACAGATCTTACCTATCGATTATTATATTATTACATATTGTTATATAATAGATATATATATATATATATATATGTATGATAATTATAAATTACGTTATGTGTGTAAATTGTTTATGAAAACATCAATATGTAATATTGAAGCGGAAGCGGAAGAAAACATGAACAAACCGAGTTTCGTATAATAATAAAAGCTCGATCATGCAACTAATGAAGGATTACTCGCTTAAAGCCAAATGGCACCAACTGGTAAGGCAGCTACACGATAAATGTCGTTCTTCCATTTGTCATTGTTTGTTGGTATACAATAATATTGTATCTTAAAGCGATCGGAACGCCCCAAATTCAGAGAATGTAAATATATGCGTTATAGACAAATAAAAAAATAATTACAAAATATATTAACTTTAATTCGTATGGTGCAAAGTTAAGTTGACTTTTAGTCCCTAAGCTTTAATATCTCTTTAGTCGAATCCGCACTCACGCTTCGCAAAAAGGATGCAAGCACACTTATATCGCTTAAATTTTGCTTCAAAGTTATATATTTTATGACGGTTAGTAGTTGTAAAAATACATAGTATTAAGCTATGTCTATCCAATCAATGAGTTAAGGTTGTTGAAAAATTCGTTAAGTGTTTAAGGTTCATTGTTCCTCATCGATTCGGATGATGTTATAAAAATACCTGTTACTCAATGCCTTTTGTGTTCGTTGAAACTAAGTACAATCGTATAAGTTCAAATTAATATTTGACATTTTCACACATTACAATTGAAATGCCACAATTTATTTCTGCATTTACATAACAATTACATGATTATTGATTAACACAGACTTGAAGTATTACGCGTGCAAGACAATGAAAAAAAATCAAGATTCCACAACGCAAAGGTGATTTATGTACAGGAAATATTCGTTGTAATGATACGTGTAAATGTAAAGTTAGGACCTTAGAATATAGCTTTTTAGTTGGCGGAAGTGAAATACGACATTTATCGTGCCAGTACCCTTAATTACCTCCACAGGGTGTGAATATTACCGCCATGATTTAAGTGCTATTCAAAAAGTATAAGTTGTCAGCGTTCTCTCGTCCAACCCAAAACTCCATTGGCAGCATTTTTATCACATTACACGACTAAAAATTGATGTGCGTGTGCGTGTGCGTGCGAAAACTTGGATTCTCTTTCTAATTATCGCAACGTGTACGCATACCTTGCGTGAAGACGTGCCGTGAAATTACTCTTATGCTTTTATGAATTTACACGATGTGCAACCAGTTATTACGACGATAGTAAAAAGACATTAGAATGATCATTTGCAAATAGTTGATACATTTGTTTAAGTTTTTCAGAAACAGTGCCCTACGAGAAGGTTTTCAAAACGTTCAGTTTTCCTTTTTAATTGATATTCGCAAAATGAAACTTATGATTTCGCAGTTTTTATTGTACTTGGCGAAATAAGGCAACTCTGTACTAGTTTTAGATAAAAGTAAGGATATCATCCATTGGCAAAGGAAGGGTCGATTTAGAGCAATAAAGCGTAGAAACTTTTTGAAAGGACATTGCGCCAGGTGAAAGATATTTATGTATAAACTTTAGCGTTAAATTCATTTAATATAAGACGATTTTTCATTCCTATGGACTTTATTAATTTCTAAGTGGTTGATAGGAATTCCCGCGAGGAAGGATGTTATCTACTTTGTATTTTTTTCGAGGCCGAAAAATAATTGAGGCATCAAAATTCTCTAGTGAAGAAGCAAAATAATGTTGTTGACGACCTATGTAAATCGAGAAAAAACGTCCGATTGTTAGAACGATCATGCGTACTGTGTAATGATTGCACAATGTTATACACTGATATTCCTTTTTCTATCTATGCACCTGTAAATCACGTTCTTTATTCGCACAGACTAGAAAAGATATTACCACTTTGTGAACTCGTAATTCCATGCATTGGATTCGAAGTCTTTCGTCGACTTTATCAAATTATTAAACCTTCAGAATTACGTGCTTCGTACACGATAACATATCAATAGTTTCGAATTAAATCAAGTTACTAAAAAGGAAACGTTACTTTCGAAAAAATCGAATAAGCTACGATGGTATTTCTTGGAATTTTAATGATGAGTAAAAGAACATTTGCAAAACATCGTGTCGAAGTACAACCTCAGGGAAGCACAATTAACATACTTGTTCAAAATCAACCGCTGTTCTACAATATCTTTTTGTAATTCGAGCTGTATCTATTTCACTCGAAACGACGGACATGAGTATTACCCGATTCTTTTCGAAAATTATGTACAATTACGTGTAATAGGTGGACACTGATGAATTTGACATGTTTAACGTAGAACCATTCAAGAAACAGTTAGTATCTGCTTCCCAAAGCTTTCACAGTGCTTCTAATAAAAACGTCGAAAATATCAAGCCAAAGTTTATTAAATTATCAATCGCATCGCTTATGCCAAAAGAATGAACGTTATGTAATCGAAAATCCTTTCCCTTGTTGTGATTTAAAAATAATTCTAATCATAAGTCCGACCCCCGAGGCAGAAGTGTGTATAAAATATGTACATAAATTTCGCTGAAATCCAAGGTTACACGTAATTGTAATGAACCACTCTCGTTGTTGGGGTACGAAAGTCGTGCGAAACAGTTTCTCCCGGCAGTGTAATCTTAAAGAAAGCACGCAGGCAAAGCAGAATACGTAAATTTCGGTGCTGCCGAGCGTACGTTTCATATACGCTGTGCCAGTGTATAGTAATTCCTTCCCTCCAGAACCTTCGCCGAGCTTGCTACTTCTTCTGAGATTGCCTGTAGTCTATATAAACAATAAATATATGTGAATTTCGTATTCTATATGATTCATTCGACCGGGCAGTCGTAACGATATCACTCTTCGTAGTGGCGTTATCAGGCGCAGTAAGAAATAAACGCGGAAGTTTTGCACGGACGGACGTGGACGTTAGAAAACGCAGATGCATTGCCTTGTTTCAATGAAAGTTATCCTGAAAGACTACGACATTTCACGACGTCTACTGAGCTGCTAATTGCCAAAAACTACGGTACTTCCTGCGCGACTTGAGCGCGGAAGTAATGCGTGGCATTAACGCCTAGGCAATCTATGTAAATATATTTCGAAATGGAGAGTACGTCGAGTAAGGATGCTCGTACACGAATCTGCACGGTCTAGGTAGCTGTGAATAATTCTTCGAAGATGGTCTATACTCCCGAGAAACGTATTGTTATCACTGCCCTCGATCTCACTATCTGCATATCCTTAAACGTACCGACAGCTAGAGTTTATACTAAACTAATTATCTTCTTATAACATACCTGATAACGGGCAAATGTTATTCTACTACTAAGGTTGTGCATTCACCTGGATTTAAGTGCAGAGAGTAATATATCTCGCTTCTTCCTTCGACTAACTGTAATGCTACAACGAGTGGGCAACCATCGGCGAGAAAAGGTATAACAACTCATAGAAATAGGTGTGTATGTAGGATTGGTTCGTGTAGAACTAGTCGCATAAGGTGTACGATATGCATATTCGTCTTTCTTATACTTCGGTGATATCTGTTCGGAATGAAATTGTACGTGGACTGTTGAAACGGTAATATTGCCTGTCATTTAAGGTATTCCGAAACCGACAGCTTGCAAAATCGAAAATTTTACACTCACAAAACGGGCCTACTTGTATTTCCAACATCGGACGGAAGCATATTTCACTGAATATCGGCAAATCATATTACAATGAAATTTTCCATACAATCAGAAGTTTCGTAGTCCGATTATGTTAAATTAAGTCATAATTTTAGTTGCTACAAATTTGTTTTACAAAGTACTCGTTTCTACTGAAGGATGGGAATAAAATAGCTGAAAAGAATTTTCGTAAGACGCTTTGCATCATAATTTCTTTATTCAAAACGACGAAGCCATCGAAAAATAAGATAGGTGCTTTTCCATGTACACAATTACACCCGCAAACTTGATCGTAGCAAATGGACAAACTTTTACAGTCAAATGCCGGAGAAGCATTAATGACAAACAGATGTGCATAATTGATTCGTTAAAAATGCTAATAAAGCTTTTCATTTATTTTCGTGTACAAGAAGGTTTGTAATACATTCATTCTTACAATGTCATACGGAATTCTTATAAACATTTCCTGCCGACGAAGTGTAAGAAAGTTGAAATTAACGATATAATATATACGCGCGCATACATAGCCAAGAAGTATCGTAAAATTACACCGAAACGCTCATCACTGTATTTAGAGCACCATAGTCAGATGGAATTATATTTTACATTGTACAGTTATACATACAGATGCAGAATACACAACAAGGCACATCAAGTTTCACAAAATTCTTTTCCGCGGTTCATGAAGCTAATAATTTTTTTATAACACTGCAGGTCATACAAATAAATCATCGTACTATCATGATTTCTACCTTTTACATCGTGCAAGAATAAAATTGCAAATTTCTTTAATGAACAGGTAGTAATATAAACTTAAAATACATGCCCCTTACATCACATATTGCCTTTCTCCATTTCTTCTACGATGATATTTATTTTTCGTAAGTCCCGTAACGGAGCATAAAATATATGACATAGGGCTAAGTATAAAACAATCGGTAGCATGATTATACAGATAAAAACGTACGATTATTAAGCATTTGCTACCCTGGGGGAAATGAGTTTGTAACACTTCATGTGCCTCGTTCAGTGTCAAATAGAGAATATATTGGCGGTAAGAAAAATGAGGAGGGATGGTATTAGGAAAAAAGCTGAGAAACATTGAGACCATAGAGCTCGTAAGTATTTCGCGAATATTTTTGCGTTCATTTTGACACGCGCATACGTACAAATTGTCAGATTTGTACACTATTAACACGGGGTGGTTTGTTCATTTTCCGACTGACAAAGAATACACATGTTCAAATCAGAATTATATGGACCCAGGTATACACGTTATAAGGCGCAGCACTTCGCAGAGACGTTTTGTTTCACACTTGTATGTTTATCAATAACATTAAGAATAATAATAACAATACATTATATTAATGCGGGACATATAGATTTTATACACATTTAGGTGAAGCCTCGTGTCCTGTTCCGTTGCGACGACAATTTTTCAACAAATTTTCTCACCGTATTGAATTACACTTTTTATGATTTCGCCTCGGAATGTGCGTTTCTTACAAAAAGCGCATATTTTGCATTACGTCGAAGGACATATTTGAGATATCATAGTTACAGAATGGTCACATAAATTAACGTCGACATGGGAGACTTGTAAATATATAGAGGTAATGTCGTACTTATAAAATTATCTGAATAAAATACTGCAAAGGTATCCATTACGTTTCAATCATTCTACCTGTATGTTAAGAACAATCTGTTTGAAACACAAACACAAACACAAACACAAACACAAACACAAACACAAACACAAACACAAACACAAACACAAACACAAACACAAACACAAACACAAACACAAACACAAACACAAACACAAACACAAACACAAACACAAACACAAACACAAACACAAACACAAACACAAACACAAACACAAACACAAACACAAACACAAAATGACCGAAAGACGACCGAAAGACGACCGAAAGACGACCGAAAGACGACCGAAAGACGACCGAAAGACGACCGAAAGACGACCGAATGTATTCTAATATATCTATAATCTATCTTTATTCTATGTAATATGATCTATGCTATATTGATCTATATTTGGGTAGCAATTTGACGCAATACTTCTGCCTTGAACTTATGGGTTGGATTATCGAAAAAGTTTAGCATTTCGACCGAGTTTGCAATCGTACATAATCTGTGCAACGCTAATGCTATTAAGCGCGTGTGTACATTATACGCGGCTATAAAAAACTTTAAAATTTAGTTTTAATTCCTGCCATGCGCAGCGTTCACATCTTATACTGCGCCCGGACGATAACATTGAGCGTGACACGAAAATGGTAATGGGGCTCTAGAGCCCCACAATGAGGTGACACGAAAATACATTGCATGAGTGGTCTATCCCTATACCTAATACCTTGTCGGTGATACACTCATGCAAACTTATTAAATAAATTAGATGTTTTTATTAACTTTAATGATTGACTCATCTCTAGGAAAAACAACAAACACGCCCATTTTACAAATAATCGATATAGCAAGTGATGATTCGAAATATACCATAGTATTCGAATATTTTTGTGCGACTGGATATCACGTGTTCATTCGTCTATATACAATAGTAGTCACGTGGGAATACCTACTTCCTGTTTGGGAAAACTAAATAATAGGTTATGTTTACGTTTACAACAGAACGTCTCTATCAAACGAGCATTGGAATTAACTGTCGACCAAATAGAAAAAAGGAAATACCAATAACATTAAAGTGATCCAATGAGGAAAATTATAAGATATCAACAGATCGCTGGCGACGCAAATAACGTTATCAAGACAAACTACAAAATAAAAGCATCTAGGTTTTGAAGGTTAGAGTATTTTTAAAAAGGAGTAAGTAAAGACATTCATTGCATATAGTACAATTATTAAGAATTAATAAACGAATATTAGAGTAAATATCATACATAAATTATATGTTGTGTTAAATAATTTTTTAACTTATGTCTATAATTCACGAAAGTAGACATGTAGGAATCATTCTGTAACATTCAATGAACAAATTTATTTGTTTTAGGTGATTAAAGAAATCACAAAAATGCCTGATATTAAAGTAACTCCTTTGGGAGCTGGTCAAGATGTAGGCAGGAGCTGCATTTTAGTATCCATGGGAGGAAAAAATATAATGCTAGACTGTGGAATGCATATGGGTTTCAATGATGAAAGGAGATTCCCAGATTTTTCGTACATTGTTCCAGAAGGGCCAGCAACCAGTTACATCGACTGTGTCATTATTTCACATTTTCATCTGGACCATTGTGGTGCCTTACCATATTTCACTGAAATGGTAACATTTACTAGATCTATCCTATAACTGCAGTTCTAATTCTTGTCTGCTTAACATACTTTAATTTATACATTTAAAAGAAAATATAAATTTTTGGATTTTCTCAATAACCTTTCTTACAATTACAATATCGCTTTCTTTTAGGTTGGTTATACAGGACCTATTTACATGACACATCCAACAAAGGCGATTGCACCTATACTACTAGAAGATATGAGAAAAGTAGCTGTTGAACGTAAAGGCGAAAGTAATTTTTTCACATCACAAATGATAAAAGATTGTATGAAAAAAGTCATTGCCGTAACTCTTCACCAGTCGGTGATGGTTGACTCTGAGTTGGAGATAAAAGCGTATTACGCAGGCCATGTACTCGGCGCTGCGATGTTTTCGGTTCGCGTAGGCTCCCAGTCCATAGTTTATACTGGCGATTATAATATGACACCAGATAGACACTTGGGTGCCGCGTGGATAGATAAATGCAGACCTGACTTATTGATTTCTGAATCTACCTACGGAACTACTATCAGGGATTCTAAAAGATGTCGCGAAAGGGACTTCCTGAAAAAAGTAAGACTTTTATTGTGAAAAGTGCGATATATCTCAAAGAAATTTAGTATATCACTTATTAAAAATTAAGAGCAACATGAATATGATTGTTTATACATTGACCTATTTAAATTTCCAGGTACACGAGTGTATAGATAAAGGTGGCAAAGTATTGATACCTGTATTCGCCCTAGGTCGTGCCCAAGAACTATGTATATTATTAGAAACTTATTGGGAACGAATGAATTTGAAAGTTCCGGTATACTTTGCCTTAGGGTTGACCGAAAAAGCCAACAATTACTACAAAATGTTCATTACTTGGACCAATCAGAAGATCAAGAAGACGTTTGTACAAAGAAACATGTTCGACTTTAAACACATAAAACCCTTTGACAAGGCATACATCGATAATCCGGGTGCGATGGTAGTTTTCGCTACTCCAGGAATGTTACATGCTGGACTGTCTCTACAGATATTTAAGAAATGGGCACCGAACGAAGCAAATATGGTGATAATGCCGGGTTTCTGTGTGCAAGGTACCGTCGGACACAAAGTACTCAACGGATCGAGGAGGATAGAATTCGAAAATCGACAGATAGTCGAAGTAAAAATGGCTGTTGAATATATGTCCTTCTCGGCACATGCCGATGCCAAGGGTATCATGCAATTGATACAGTATTGCGAGCCGAAGAACGTAATGCTTGTTCATGGGGAGTTCGCTAAGATGGAATATCTCAAGGAAAAAATCAAGCAAGAATTCGGTATCGCATGCTACAATCCAGCGAACGGGGAGACATGTGTTATTACAACAATGTCAAAGGTGCCCGTTGATGCCTCTTTAGCATTACTCAAAGCTGAGGCAAAGAAATATTCAGCGTTGCCACCTGATCCAAAACGACGAAGATTACTTCATAGTGTTTTGATGCTAAGAGAAGACGGCGTGTGTCTCGTAGACGCGGATGAGGTATTTTTTCTACTCTATACATCACAAAAACTCGAATTGTATATTGTGGGCATATTCACTGTTTTCATTTATCGAATTTCATATTTTTTAGGTCGCTAAAGCTGCTGGTATAACAAAACACGTGGTTCGATTCACATCAACTGTCCAAGTGCAAGATCCTGGGCCAGCACATTCGACGATGCTTAAATTGTTACAACCTTTGAAAGAGAGATTGCTAGGCTGGACTGTACAACTAACGGACGGTTCTATCTCAGTGGAATCTGTCTTAGTGAAAGTCGAAGGGGACGAAGACGATCAGAAAAGTGTTTACGTTTCTTGGACCAATCAAGATGAAGACTTAGGAAGTTACATCCTTGGTTTTCTTCAAACCATGCTTAGCTAAATGACAGTTAAATTTACATTCGTATACGTTACATTTAGAGATTTCTCGAGCCTGTGATACAGATATGGTGAATACCGTGCACTTTGTAAAACACAAACTAGGTTTACCATCTGTTTCCTAGGACTGTTTTTTAATCGGATTTCACGTTCCAAAGCGTAAATAACAATTTATGGCTAATGGACGTTTTTATAAGATATACTTTTGTAACAAAGAGCACTAGATAAGTAGATAATAATGAATTATTATAATATATTATAAGTTAAATTGAAGATATAATTTGTGAAAATATTTTACACCTGCACAGATCAGCAAGTATAAATACATTTCAACTTGTAAACACCGTGTAAATATTGCTCCTCTAATAAAAACTGTTAACCATTAATCAAACATAAATAGTATAATAAGTAATTACATATCGATGTATAGATTTGTGTATCAACACGGATTACTTACACAGAAACGTAGGCTTGATCAGTAGAAGAATGGGTATAGGAAGTAGGAGGTAAAATGGATGATGGACGTTCGGTGTGGCAGCGGAATACGGTAAGCTTTGTTCTTTTTGATTGGAAGGGATATCACCATACTAAATTTCATGTGGTTCATCTGAAAATATGATGTATGAATATTTCATTATTACACAAAATATGGTGAGATGCATAATAGTATACGAAAAGAACTGCACGTGTTGACTTATCACATACTTTTTATTTTAACATATATCATATCCTACAATTAACTCGTAGTACTATCGAGTCTCATACAAATCGATGTTTCGTGAAAATACCAGTAAAATTTTCATCTGGAGTATTTTATCAGTAAAACAGTCATAAAAATGTGTAAACAATAATAAAAATCTATGCTCGACCTACGTAACTTCATTATGTGGCTATAATTCGCAAGTAAAAATATCTAGAACTACAAACAAACACGTAATCCCAGTATTATGTGTGTATGTATTTACGAATTGTACGTCCTAGCCATTTTTCAATAAGATGCAATTAAATAATTATGTATATTCCATAGTTTTCGCCAAATGATGCAGCATAACAATGTCAAAATTAAAAGATGATATCTGCCCTAACATAAAAATGTCAATAAGTACTGCGTATGAGAAAATATAAAAAACGTGTAACTGCCGAAAAGATTAACATGATCATGAAAAAAATGTGTCAGGTGATAAGTCGGATTAACATTATGCAGTTTAATGCGTTAGTCCATGACTGTGTAAGATCTCACGTGCTGCTATAAAACTGGCAATTTATGTTTGTTATATGAAAGTACCTGGCATTGTATAATTCACGACACAAAAAAACCACAACTATATGTTCGACAAATTACTTTTGCTCTACCTTCCGTTTATTGATAACATTTCATTTATTTCGTAACATTTTTGGCTAATGAACATCTTTGACTTTTACCGTAGTAACAAGTGTTACTTTGTTAGGTAACACTTTTTACTACATTTTCTTCAGAAAGAAATCTTGAGGTGCGACTGTGAGTGGTCGTCCCGCACGAGTCAACTTTTCCGTGTAATTAAAGATTATTAACCATTTCGTGTATAATCGTGTTTTAATATCCAATGAAAGCAATATTTGCTTGCGCATCTATGCGTACAGACGTAAATACTTCTCTACGAACAACCATAAACTGTATACATGTCGTTCAAATATTGCACATTCAATATAATTCAATGATTTCGGTTTCGCACGCAATAGAAAATAAACGTACGCTGTGTCCCACGGCAAATTGATTAATCGTCTTGAAATAACATTGCATCAGAACGTCATCAACCTGCAGTACTGAGCCGGACAATTACGTACCTCAGAAAATTGTATTCAATCAATTTTTCTTGGGAAAAATCGATACTGTTTAGATTCAAGTATTTAAAAAAAATCATCTTTCCATTTGGTTTCATTTTCAAAATTACTGTATAATTCTTCCAATAAAAGAACTATAATCTAGTACAAACTGATTCTCTTTCTTCTAAGAACTCAAATTTAAAATGAATATTCTCGACACATGATTGAGAATGAAAAATTTTTATTTTTTAATTTTCCGTTTTGTAATATGTTGAATATCTATTTGACCTTGTATTTAGTGAAGCAACGTCTTAAGAGAGAGTCAAAAATAGGCTTCTGAAAATAATCCGTGTTCCTGTACACAGAGAAAATACGCGCAAGGCTGTAATCGTCACGACCTTTTCCCAAATATAGGCAATAAAATAATTTAAAATCCAGGTTTAATGTGGATAAAACATACTCCTGCACGATGTTAAATCTATTTGCTGTGGCATGTCGTGCGTGTCTGACGGTTTCTAATTACGTCCATTAACATTCTTCAACCCCTTTCCGGCGACTTTTATTATTTGCTATAAATCTAGTTATATAAAAAAAGAATGAGTTTTCCTCGTGGTATGCTAGTTTTCAAACTTATTTCTATCCTCTGTCTCATTTCGTATTATTCATCTATCCAGTTCTTGAAACATTTTGCTTGCAGAAAAGCAAAACTTTCGTACTTGTGAATGACAAATTATTCTTTAAACTCACTCAAATCAAAGCTATATTTCCATGAACATGCGAGTCTGCCGAAAAAGAGTTAAACGTGTATCCTTAGCGCACGTAAACCATTTTCAATATTTTCCTTTCATCACCTGCAGGTATAATTATTTATAATCTTTTCACATAATAAAATATAATATTTGTATAATAAACATTATTCATATTATTTTGTTACAATTAGTCTTCTCAGTAGCAAAGTTTCTCATATGCATATACATATATGTATAAATATATATAGATATATACACATTTATATGTATACATATGTATATACACACTGAGGTATGTATATTTATACATATATATTCATATATGCATATGTGTGTACATATATCTACAGCGTGGCTGGAAATTTATTGAAAAGTTGTATCCTCCCACTATCATTTCACTCGCGTATCAGTTTAACGCAGTTTGTTCCTGGACGTTATTTTTTTCCTGAACCAGCCTGAAATCATAATTCACCAAATTTATAAGAGCAGAAGGTTACAAATAAATTTCAAGTCCATCCGTACAAGAGACAAGCCATAAAAACATGTTACATAATTCACCCTTCCAACGAATGCCGGGCTATACAGCATAATTTTTTAAATCTATTGAAGTTTGCATAATATTACATTTTTTAGTAGCTGTTATACAGCAGGTAATTGCGTTCAGCACCCACCGATAATTGCAATAACACCAGCATCCGTTGGTCGAAAATATAATTATTCGATAAATCGCTAAAATCTAAACCGTAAATTACAGTGTATGAAAAAACTAGAAGCGGGGAACCGTAAAAGCTAGGTAAATTAAAGCACTAACCGAACATAAATAGTTTATACTGCCTGAACCTTAAAACAATCCGTTGTGCGTTAATGTTACTAATGTAGGTACGTTATTATTAATTACCAACTCCACTCTACCCTTTTATGCTCAAACAGTATGGTTTTACCTTCCGCACTGGCCACATTATTTCGATGTAATACAGCAACATAAATGACACTAAGGAGATACTTGAATGCTGATGAGAAATAATGAACGATACAAGTTCTTAATGTTGCGTATGCGTTATATTAAATGAATGTATGCAGTGTGTAACGCAAAGAAATGAACGCGTTGTTAAATCAACGTTAAAAGCATGGTCGATCAGAATGATGCAATAACGAACGTATAATAAACCACGGTGTACCCTTTACCCCAGTGTTTGTGTTCGCAAAACTTACTTCATATCGTGACTGTATGAAGGATATGAATTTATTGTATCTTAACATTGGTTTCTATTGTCTCAAGTTAGAATGTACGCTGTTACCTTATCTCAACGGTGCATCTCTATGTACACAATTTACACAAGTTGATTCTCAAGTGTGCCTTTCAATTGATGTTGCTTAAACATCTGCAAATCGTGACGATGAAACCTACCAAGTCTCTTATTGGTTAATAAATATAGCAATAATTCTTTGCCTTACACAAGTTGATTTACGGTTTCCTAATAAATCATATTTTCGTAAAAGATAAAAGAGAAACAAATAATGTGCTGAGACGGACAAGATGCAAAACATCAAAAGTACATTGTAAAGTAAAGAAAAACACGAAGTGTCGAACAACAACGTTCCGTGTACATCACGCACAATCATAATGGTTTACGAACATTTAGCGATGCGATATGAACTCGAATTTCACATCAAGAAAGGAATTTGGAAGAAAACTTTATACGAAATACCGGCGATCGTTAAGAAATAATTCAACGGAATAATTACTTCACTTAAATATATTAATCGCCACTATTGGTATACCGTAAGAATAAAAAAGGATATCGCCAGAATATCCTACGCTTTAACCCCTCACAGGCTTTTTGCGAAATTTTTTTTTTTTATCGAATTGAACCCGGATTTCAACAATCATACGTTTACTGGGTCTCCTTAATTTAAGATGATAAAAAAGAATTAATGCGCTATTCTAATGTAAATATTACAACTGTTTTTACATGTGCATTATAAAAACAATATTAAGACCTTTACTAATCCTCTTCTCAAAGCTAGACTTCGCGAGGACAGGAATAATATCACGAATTACTTACTTATAGAGATTCAATCTGTTTAAAAGTTTAACTGTAATTCGTGAGTGTATTCATGAGGATAACTTTGATATTTTTGCGACATCCTACACTACGATCGAAGGAAGTATTATACAATATAAATAAATATATATTAACGATGTGCTTGGAACAAAATGTAATAATCTGAAGCTGTACAAAAATGATACCAAAGAAAATAAATTACGATGAACCCCGGCGTTCGAGAAGTTGGAGCGGCACAGTCGAGTATACGAAATACGTAAGTGTTCCAAGAACAAAAATTATATATACAAAAACAAAGAAAATAATTCGTATTAATCAATCTTAGCCTACGAAAAACACTGCGTATATGACGTACAATAACGTTCACAACAAGTTTAAACAAATATTGACGTTGTTAAATAGACAGAAAATATTATTTAAATTACTGTTTAATTTGAAGAATATTAGAATATCAGTATGAGGAAAAGCGGCTTTCGGCGGGTCAAAGCAAACCATCCTACAGTAAACCTAATATATCAAGATTTATTTTTTCTATGCTTATTGCTTAAGATGTCACGATGAACTATCAACGTGTATGTATTTTTGTCTAACATATTGAATGTTAAGTGTTTATGTTGACATTCTCCTACGACTGCGTTTTTAACAACTGATTTTATCACTGGGAACGTTAGTGATTGAGGCAACCTTCCATTAAAAGCAGTGAAAAAGGATGGGCTAAAGGAAAAGTGGATTAAACTGAACCATAAAACGGGGAGAAAGGAAGACAGGGCATTTTGTTTACTTAAAAACTGTGTTAGCTTAGAAGCTATACTACGTTTCGTTAATTTCAACTTCCTTTAGCAATATTTTATTCCGCCCCTGACTTCAGTTGACTGTACCGCTCAAACCCTCTTAACAGGCTAAGAGGCAATACTTATTCCAGAATTCTTTTTTGTACGTTTAGATTTGCATACCTGCGAATCCGCGCCGCTTTGCCGTGGATTTCTTAGTGGACTGTCGAAACAACGAAAATGATCAGATCGTTATTCACAGTTGCATAAAACCATGCGAACTTTGGATTCTTATCAGAGAAACAACTTTCATCGACTGCTGCTGTAGGTTCGCGGTGTTTAACGCTGTATTTACACAACGAAAACCAAACAATTCGTACAGAACAAACACTGGGACAAAGAGACGATCTTTCATGTTACGCTCGGATTAAATTTCGCAAATTGTATGAATGTTAAGCGTTGTATAAAACATGCTTATAAGGAAAGAGTGCCAACATCTCGGTATTTAAAGGAATATTCGGTTTATATCGGGCAGCTATAAGATTATAATGCTTCACCATAGCACATAAATTAACGAAAATATAACTGCATTATGTAAAGCTTAACTTAATGTTCCCTATGTTTACTTATGGATGCAGGAAGAAACTGCCTCTTCCTAAAATACGCAATTCTCACTTGATCCGTGTTGGCTATGTTATTACCAAGATCATGAATTTTAGTAGGATAAATTCCATGATAAGACATTTACCACCAATTATGACTTTTAAGATTGGTTATTTTATCGCATGTACGGACATTAAGCAACATCGATTTCTAGATTAATGTGAGAAGTGAGGCGTTATTACACTTTACTGTTTATCGTTTGGACGGATAACTTGGACTATATAAAGTAGTTTCATTAAAGGAAATGAAAATCACATCTTCATCTCCTTTTGACAACATACTAAGTCAGAGGTAGTCTTACATTTAATGTGCTAAAATGTAAAACGGAAAGGTAAATTTTAATTATTACTAGATGAAGGTGAACAAAGAAACTTTATATTGCAATCTGCTATAAATAACGCGACAGAAACTGTTGTTGATAGCTACACAACAGTGTAGCTGTAGTCATTTGAACGTAGCAAAAAAACGTCCTGAATGACACAGATATTATTACTTCCAGTAATTTCGTTTCTCAAATACGTATTATAACGATATACCACTGATAATTGAATAAAATTATATTCTTCCTTAAACACATTACTAAAACAATCCACTACTTCGGAAGATCGAAATCTGTGAAGTACATCATAGATATTGATTTGACTAAACATTTAAAAAAAGGGTGGCCGAATCCAACTATGCGATAAAAACAAGAAAATATTACATTATCAATATTTCTTCCTTAATATCTCATTACACCTACATTATAAATAGATTTCGCAAAACGCGCAAATTGTGCATTAAACATACTTGTATATATAAAAAAAACCCTAATTGGTTCAGTTACGTTTACTGAATCAGTATTCTGGGTATCCTTTGCGTGTAATACCAGAAAAAAAACTGTTACCGTATTATTTACTAATGATAACGTTAATATATACTGACCTCAGCTTGAGGAGAATTGGCGGTGGGTGGTCCATTTAACATCGACTGTTCCGCACTACTACATCCTCCAATAGTATCACTCTAAAGCAGATAAGAACGATTACTCTTTATCAATAGCGAATTTCTTCATCTCGACCAAACAGAAGACAGGCGATAAACTCGTGAATTCTTGCTATATATCACAGGCATATCCGTATAAATGTATGAGAAAGACCTATATCTAAATAAATCAAACTCAATGTTAGGTGAGAATTGAGATCTATATTTTTATACCTTCAGCCTGGCCAATTCTTGTTGAAGTTGTGTCGTGAGTGCTTTCTCTTTAACTAAGCTGCTCTCTGTTGCTTCTACGACTGATCGTAATTTACCAACTTCGACATTTAAATTAACGCTTCTACTAGTTTCATCCTGTAGTTTCTCCGACAAACGCGCCTTTTCCTGGAACCAAGTCAAGTATAATAAAGATGTCGATCAAAAAACGATATTCTCGAATCAATGCTCAGGTCGTTGTTTTTATTATCGCATTAAAATATTATGAATAGTTAATCGCGTAAGGGCTCTGTGAATTAAATATGAATGAAAACATACCTCTTCGAGTTTTTCTATTTGAGCGACGTTATGGCTAGTATCTCCGTCAGAACGAGATTTACCCGTAAAGGCTAATCTAGATTCCAATTCTGTTACCTTTTTTTGAAGCTATAAAGGAAAAAATAAATTAGAACAACGTTTACCTTATCAATGCCCTGTACAAAGAAAAATCGAACACTCTTACCGTTTCCTCTGTTTTTAGTTTACCACGGAGTTCGTTTATTTCTACCCTAAGATTCGTAATATCATCTTCTTTTTGTCGAAGTTGCGCTTGCCACCTCGTTTCTTCAGACTCTATGTGACTTTGTAGTTTATTAAGCATGCTTTCCTGCAGATAAGAGTTGCGTAAAATCATCCGTTTAAAGGAGTTCATGAAATATAAATACATTTTTCGCAACGGCGAATATAGTAAAAAGACTCACCGTATCATCAATGATCTGCTTATAATGGGATATCATTCCCTGTAATTGTTTATTTTGTTTTTCTAATTCGTAATTCGACGACGCTGTATTCTTATTCTTTAAGTCGGCTAAAACGGAACATATTTTCTTCTCAAAGGCACTTATCCACTGTTCATGAGATTTCTCTGATACTTTAATTTCCGGGAATATTCTTTGCAACAGAGCTTTGGTTAAATTCTCCTGTTCTGTTTTTATGCTTTGTGCTACTTCCTAAGAACAAGGAAAGAAAAGGATTTTATAGAATAATTAAGAAATTACCTTCCCTATAAATTTATCCCCGGGCAGTGACAATTATAAAAACAGGGTCGAAAGAAGTTTTTGTCGGGGAAAGATCAGTAAATACAAAATCGCTTATTCCTCACTTCCAGTTTCCCAGAAACATAAATTAATAATGATTTACAATATAATGGTAAAAATGAGCATTACAAGTAGATGTAAATATATTTCTGCGTTCGAAAGGTAACGGTAAACTTACATGGGTGCTACTCCCGGAATTAGATTTAGCACGTGATTCAGCAGCAGAAAGAGCTTCCATCACTTTCCAGTTCTTAACACGTAATTCCTGCACAAGCCACCAGTATAAAAAAAACGGTGTAAGACTACTGTGCCAAGTGAACCGTGTAAATAGGAAACGAATATAGAGTCAATTAGAGATTGATAAGTTAAGAAAGTCTGAACAAGATATCGGTAAAGTGATGGAAGCAAACAAAAATTTTTAAACAAAATTTCCTATGAATAGTATAAATCGACTCATGTTTAAATGAGCAAATAATCAATCCGTTGGAATGTATTTGACTTACATTATTCTTCGATCGTTGAGCATCTAAATCCTCTTGGAGGCGTTTAGCAATACTATGTTGATCGTTTGCTTTGCTTCTCAAATTCTCAACCTGTACGTTTAATTGGGATATTTCTGCTTCTTTATGAGATAATTCCACTTTCAAAGCGTCTAACTGTTTTTCTTTCTGAGCTATTCTATAAAAGCCAGAAAATTCGCTATTACAAAAGTACAAGTGAATTACTGTGCAAAACTTTTAATATAAATATACTTGTGATTTCCTACACCACTTTTATTTTCCAACGAGATTCATATTTATCGATTTAAAATTGATTAAAATATCGCATTATATTTTAAAATTATTACATTAGGTTTAAAACTGGACGAAGTCCTATCACAAGCATACATATAAATAGGGATCGTGCATTTCTGACAAATGATAAAACGAAATAATAGATGGCAGTTTGTAAGAGGAACTAACGTGGTGAATCACCCATCGCGTATTTCCTTTTGATAAGTGGTATATTATTCTCTGTACCAACCACAGTGAGAAAAATTAGAAGAAAACACACCATTCAAAATTACACTCAGACAGATCGATGAAGAAAAGTGATAATTCATGCAAAAGGAACTTTACATTGTTTACTTGCTAGTTCGTGAGTGTACAGAACATCCTTTTCTGTCCGTATTGCTTCATAGCATTTTTCCATGCGATATTGTTTAGCCGTCAATAGAACCACCACGCATATTCCGAAAATCAATGATGAAACTGTGTGCACGATCCCTATAAGGCTCTTATGACAATATTAGCTCAATTATAGAATAACTAACAAACTTGCGTGTTCCATCGTTTCTATCTCTTTTTGTTCTATTCCATTTTCGCGGCCTTCGGCGGCTGGGCGTTCTGTTGTTGCAGCTAACTGAGAAGCTAACGATTCATTTTCCTCGCGTAATTGCTTCAGTTCTTTCTGCATGTCTGTGATATTTACAAGCTGAAGCAAAACAATATAAAAAGCATTATTGATGCACAGTGCGAAACAGTATAAAGTTCAGGATTTCAGTATGGGGTTAATTATAAGTACCTGTGAAGAAAGTCTTTCGTTTTCTTCCTGCAGCCGTGTAAGTTGCAGTTGAAGGTCTGACAGGTTCTTTTCGTTAACTTGTAACCTGCCCATTTCGCTTTTTAGCATTTTCAACTCTGAGACGGACTCATGGGACGAGTTGATTCTATCGAGAGCCTGTGATAACTCTTCCTTAAGCTTCAAAGACTCGCTGCGATAGTTGTTCGCCTCATCCTGTGCCTTTGTGAGATTATTTCCTGCCTTTTCGAACTCCTTCTTTATTGCATCTAACTCGTCGCGTGTAGTGCGTAACTTTGATTCCCATTGCTTCGTTTCAGCCGTAAATTTCATTAAGTCGTTGCGGACCACAGTAAGTTCGTTCTGGGACTTCTTAAGATCCTCCTCCTTACCATTCAAGGCAGCTTTTAACGTTGTAATTTCTACTGCCTCGTTCTTCGATTGTGACAATTCGGATTTCAACTTCGACAATTCGGATTGCGCTTTGCTTAATTCGGCCTTCAAACTCGACGCCTCATTTGCCTCTGCTTTGGAAACATTCAATTCCATTTGCAGAGCGTTTATTTGCTTTTGTAATTCCTGTTCGTGTCTGTGTGCATTTTTCAATCTATGATCCAAATCAGCATGGGCGCGATGGGATTCCTAAACGTACAAGACACGTCAGATAAACAGATTAAAAACTATGTACAAAAATGGCACAATATTAATGGTAATATGATCACTAGTGGTACTTAATGAAATGTACCAAATCATTTGAAATAACATTCCTACCTCAAGCTGTCTGACTACATCCTGTAATCTGTCTCCCGCTTCTTTAAAGTGCTGCAACTGACCCTCGGAATGCATGAACTGCGTTTGCATTATTCCTAATTGCTGACGCAGCATATCGATTTCGGCACTACTACTGTCACAAGTAGCCTGCAATTCGTTCTGCAACTCCTGGACCTCGATGTGTTTTTGAGCTAACTGCGTCTTTAGAGCGTTTTCATTTTCTCGCATTTGACCAAACTGGACCTCCATCTGTTTGCGTTGGGCTATTAACTCCTGCTGCATATGTCCCTGCGTTTGTCCTTGATCTTCCTGCATTTTATGTATGATTGCGGCATCCTCGTTGATCTTGGTCTGCAGCTGTTCAATTTGCCTTGCAAATCCTTGTTTCTCGGCTGCATGACTTTCCAGAATGTGTTGCATACGCGTGTGTAAGGTCTGAGCCTCAGTAACTTTGGCATTCAGCGTTTCTTCTAGTTGTTTAACAGCACCGGATAAGCGAGATCTCTCGCTATTGAATTCCGCTCGCAATTCCTTCAACTTGTTTTGGAATGCAACGTTGGCTTCATGCTCATCCGCCAAAGCCTTTTCTTTCTCAGCCAGCTGTTTCTTTAGTTTAATTACCGGATCTGTGCGACCTTCGGTCCATTCAGAATGTTCTAGTGGGTTGTCCTGCTGTTTATTTAACAGCTGATCGATAAGTACTTGAATTTCCGAACGACTCAACTCTGCTTTCTGAAGAAGAAGCATCAGAAGAGACACATTCACCGCACCCTTTTCCCCGCCTAATAAACAATGGTTTTATTTTAGCTTGCAGACAAAAAGCTACGCTAAAATGTCTGCTGAATAAAAGCATGACAGACTCACCGATTTGCGCTAAAATATCATTCTTTTTCTTGTTCTTCTTCGATTCCTTGTTCGCCGACTGAGTAAGAGGAACACTTTCCTTAACAGCCTCTTTCATTTCTTTAACTGGCGCCTCCTTTAGCTGATCTTTACCTTCCTTATTCTTATCTTTCGCATTTGATGACGCTGGTACGCTTGCATCTTTCACGACATCATCCTTCTTCTTCGCTGCTTCCTTTGCGCCCTTTTTCGGTTTCGTTGGAGTATCCTTAGGAGACTTACTTACAACTGGCTCATTTTGATTCAGTTGTTCAAGATTTTCCCTCTGTTTGTGATAACGAAAATTCATTATACAGTAGAAGTATAAACATAAGACTATGATTATCTAATATTCATTGAACATGCAGGACTAGGTATTTCAAATGACTTTTAAACATTTTAAGTGTCTAGTAAAATGAGACAGAATGAAATTCATGCCTCGTTAGTTATTCTACCCAATTATCGTATGTTAAAAATAAAGAATATTACCAGGCTATGTTAAAATTGACATTATTTTCTTCAAGCTACAAAATTTTCACAACAAACACTGTCGCATGTTTATTGGACCACATATAATGAGTTTAACATGCTGTTAATTACGTTGACAGATATGATTAATTTTCATGAACACATGTTATTGATATAATGAGATGGACCATTCAGCATAGCTACATCGGTATCTTCTCCTACCAAATGTGTATCGAAACGGTATACTTCTAGTATACTTTCACGAATTTTCGACGATAATGTTGTAAGTAATCGAACAGAACGTTGAACAGCGTAATGCATGCAGCAAACAAACGATTCTACGAAATGCATTACACTCACGCTGTGACTCCGTATAAGTTCGAGATCGTCCTTTGGATGAATGAGGTCGAAATGATTAACTTCTGTCAATGGTGATTGGGAGGGACTCAGGTCGGTGACGATTACCGATGGCTCGTCTTTATTTATTAAAATAGGTTTCACCTTTTCGAGCTTTCCCTTCTTCTTTCCTCCCTTACTATTCTCCTACGATTCCAAAGCAAAGAGATTTTTCTAGCTTACGCATACAAACATTTGGCAATAAAATACACAAAATACTAAACTAGAAAGTGTTACGTGTAGCTATAAATTGAACGAATTTATCATCATCCCCTATAATCTCCTTCTTTATCTTTTACAACGTAGCACATGCGGTCTCCTTATTACACACACAAAAACGATATCTTAATTTATGAGCACCGCAGTTATTTTTAGAATGCTAATCGTATCATAAAAGCTGTTTGCGAATGATTTACATCCTCAGAATTTGGTATGTAAATAACACTCGAAATCGAATGTAGCCATTATGTAAACGGAGTAATATTATTCAATGCCGACTTTGGAACCACATCGTCTCCTATAAGCATATTAAAGCTCGAAAACGGTTTCGAGTTTATCATTATAATCTTCTTTTTTTCACAGTGACGGTAACGGAATTAATCAGGGCACTAGGCCACAGTTTTCATGAGTGAGATATAACATTGAAATTACAACAAATGAAAAGCGTATAAAAGTGCTATTTATATGTAATTACAATGTTCCATGAATAACAGTTGATAACGAAATCAACTGAAAAAGCCTTTCTTCTATCACCGAAAATTTCTTTTATCACAGCGATATAGGTCAAACGATTGCAACGGATTTTCGGTACATGGATCACTTACACGGAGATTAAAGCTATGACCTTCGCGTTTTGCCATGGAATCAAAAGATCCGTATGATTCCACCATACGAAAGATATAGCTTAGTTTGCAATATGTAAAGTAACCAACCAAACGACATATTAAAATTATAACCGACCAAATGCATGTTATTATAAATACTGTATGAGTGTTCCTCAGAAATGTATATAATGAATGATGTGCATCTTTCATGAATATTTAAAAAGCACTATGAAAAAAGTTATGTGACCACGACAATAAAAAATTCCACCATGAATGAAACACAAACATATCTTAATGTGATGACCTTGAAAACATGCTATTTTTTCATGTAATGACAAAATGCAACCTTGTACTTGTAAGAATTGTGATATGTAATACATACTTTAGCCTATCATATTCCATGCATAAAATGAAGGCTAACAAGGAACATATCAGCATTACATCTTTGTCTACTTCATGACAATGTCAAGAGATGAGGGTAATAAGAGCTACAGAATTTGTATTTACAGAAATTCGTGAATTGCATAATTTGTGATTTGGTTTTAATTAAAAATTTGCACAGAGTGTAAGACAATAATTCCCATAATTAGTTACAAATGGAAAATATTATTATTCAAATAAGGTTCTGAATCATGTCTTTAAAAAATGAATATATGTAAATAATAATAGGCTAAAGATAAACATTGCATTAAAAGAAGATTCTTTTTACACAACTGACAGGCTTTAATCTTTTTACACTCATTAAATATATTCCTATGCATCACCTATAAAACAGTAAAATAGCAGTTTTACTGACAATTGTATAATTTCTATGTATAGTATAGCTACCAAATAGAATGAAATTACACATAGTGTGTAGTACCCATCCATTATCAATTGCAGAGTACATGTTAGTATAACTTAAGAACAGTGTGCATTAGTAATATTTATGTATTGAATAAAGACTGGAAGTCTAATAACATATTCTATAGACCTTACCTGACTTACAACCGGTTCAGGTGGTAATATATGCGGAGTTTCTTCGAATTGGACATGTTCAGGTTTCTCCTCTCTTTCTTCCTTCTCATCTTTTTCATCTTTCTCATCTTTTTCTTCTTTCTTCTCCTTTACTTTCTTACCAGCTTTGTTTCTATGTTTCTTTTCTTTACCCTTATCCTTTTTATCTACAGATGAAAATTGCTTTATTAGTTACTATTATTAAATAGTTATGCACTAGACTATTTAGGAAAGAAGTGTGTGATTGTACATACTCAATAACAGATCATCTGGTAACTTCCTTTGTTCGGCAATAGCTTCCTCATAAGACTTTTCTTTTATACCAAACATAGAGACCAATAAAATCACTGCCGCAGACACAACCACAACCCCCACATACACAAGTCCTGTTTGGAGATCCATATTAGGTCGTTGTGCCTGTAAACATTGATTGCCCCTATTAAAATTTGTATAACAAAAGTCCCTTCTAGATCACAATTTTAATATAAAACATGCAATTTTGGGTTTCAATCTCAAATAGTTTGTACTTTGTATGACATTCTGTAAAAACATAAAATTATGGAACAAGAAAAATTCACAATTTTATCTACTTAAAGTGCCTTTGTCATTTCTGCAACTTTTATAATGAAAAGACATCCATGTATAACTGAATACTAAAAAAAAAACTTCTACATTGACAAAAGTGTTCAGAGTTACTGCTTAAGTCAAGTCACTTGTGCATATGATTAGCAAAAGTATAGTACAGTATATCTTAACTGTCTACTTATACTTTTAGAGTAAATGTCAGTGAAGAAATATGACACAGAGTATAAAACTAATGGACTTACTAAGTTTATTAATCACGCTTTTTTCCGGTAATAACTATGGTATAAAGAAAATAGCCAAAGATGTCAATGAACAGAATTGACCTTCTGACAGGCTGCAAACGTTTCCAAGTAGTTGGTAAATTAAAGTTTCAAATATTGTAACTCAAAATGACAAAGCTAGCAAGTCTTTTGAAGATAAGTTTTTCGAAATGTTTATTAAACGAAGCAGTGCAGAGTGGCCGTACACAATGAATTTTTGGAAATGTATCAACTTACGTTATTTTGGTATAAAGGTATGACCGCCTTTTAACATGCCCAGTTGAAAGTTTACATACAATAGATACAAAAAACGATTATATGTGTAGATACAGGCGTAACTATATTTCCTATACTTGTGGATAGAATTTGAAGAAGAGAGTAACGGCATACGTTACGCATAAAACGGGAAATTGAAAGAAAACCGTGAGAAATATGACATATGGGTGACAAGACAGGTCATCGACACGACTCTTTAGAGATGAGTATAGGTATGTAGGCAGGTATGTATTTGATTGCGAATCGACTAGTGCTCCTGACCGGCAAATGACTCGCTGTCCGATATCATTATTAATGTTGTATTCAATCTCTATGACTTACTAACTCGTGTGATGAATGTGCAACGGTCAGCGGCGTTCAGCGATAATTCACAGTGGATAGAACACTTGCCTCCAGTCCAATCGTTCGGTTCCTCTAACGTCTAAACCGTCGTCTTGGGGAAATCACGATGAGAATTGTCGCACACGCGAAACGCGATTTCTTCTCACGAGACTTATGGCCGCCGGACGTAAAAAGCAAACCGTATATACGTACGGGTTTTCAAGCCACGCCTATCGGAACTCCACGCAACCTGATTGGCAGTCCTCGCTGCCACGTATGCAGAATCCTCCTGCTCACGATTCACGTTCATCCGCGAGAATTCCAGAGACTCGCCGTCATCGACACGATACTCTCCCGAGCACGGTATATACCAATAACCTAGTTCGACTTATGTCCGCGTTCGAACTACCGATGACCGTCAGGAAATCCCCGCGAAATGCGCAAAAGGGTCAATTGTTTTTTCATCAGATTTGACAATTCTGCATTTCACCGCCAATTCATTGTCAAGAAATGCATTCTAACAGGTTGACCAACATTATCAAAGTTAGATAGACATATGTATCGCCCCTTTTAAAAACTTTTTCATCCACTCGTCCCGATAACAAGATAAACTTCTTCATCGCAGTAATATAAGAATTCTAATGATCATAACTATTTTTACAATAGTGTAATAGATAACAATATTGGACAGCTGCAATTATGAATTAAGTTCGTATTTAATATTGGTCACATTCGAATTCTCAATGCTAATTTTCCCGGCGTTAAATTAAACGTTTTAAAACATTTTTTGTTTAAATGTTTTTTATCAATATCTCCAAGATTGATTCCGAACACTTGTTGAGGAAATTGTGTAAATGTTATTTCATTATGTACAAACAAGTTGAAATGGAACGTTTGCACAATTTTAATGTAAGAATTGTTGTTTTACGATATCAGTTCTGCCGAACATAAGTCACGTGATAAACTAAACCGAAAGAAAGGATACTTAACATTCAGCTGTAGTAAAATTGCAGACTCCTTTTTACAATGCTTTATTTCAGAAATTTACTTTACTGTATATACATATGTTGTTCCTTATTGCCTAATACTTCTAAGAAAAAAATATTTGCCATCATAAATCTACCATTCCTTAATCATGGAAGGTATTCGAATATATTTTTATATGGAATGTTTATGCAACGGCTCGAGCTTCCGGCAGGAAGTTCTCCCAATACTTGATGAGCTGATTTTGATGTTGCAACATAGACTCCAAATACTCAGTTAACTGTTTTTTGAAATCTTGTACTCTAACTAATTCGAACCTTTCCACTTCCTTTTTAATCATTTTAGATATATTATCGAATTCCTCTTGACCTCTCTCTACTTTTGCCTCCCACTCTATCACTTCCGTAGCGGCTTGGCTCGTTTTATCGGTGCGACCGGATTGTTCTAATCTTGCTTTTTGTTCTCTCTTCTTATTCAACATCATCTGTGCGTGCTGCCAGTTTTGAAACACTTTTACCCGTTCATGAAAAACATCCTGGAACAATAAATATATGTATTATGCTGATATTTAATATACTTGAAAATGTTTTACGCGACATCTGTGTTTTGTGTATGTTAATTTAAAATTTAAGATTGTCATATGCCTTGATCGCACCTTAATTGCTCCGATGAGCGCAACGTAATCTCTCAACATTTCACCGAACTGGTATAAATCACTATTACTCTGCGCCTTACGGATTACTTCCACCTTCTCCAAAGTTTCGGCTAATTGCGCTAACGCTCTGCCGAGAGATGCTCCCGATTCACCATGGCCAAGAACCGCTATCGACCTGGCTGTGATTCCAGTGCATGTGGCTAACTCTCTTCTTTGATTCGTTAATGTCTCCACAGCAGAGTGTAATGCACGTAACTGGCTATCGAGGGAATCAATCTGCGCTGTTTTTTCTTCAAACCACTACAGGATAAAGTAGTTTTAATTCTCATCGCAACATAAAATAACTAGAATATGTAACAAAAAATACAATATACTTATTTTACCGTATCAGTTTCATCCATTTTGTAAGTTATCTTGTTAACAGTCTCCCCTACTTTATTGAAAAGTCTCATGACCCCAGCGCCACTTAATGCGGATGTACTAGTCGCTTTTGGTAACTCCATATCTAAAATAAAAATACATGGTTACCTGTATTGCAGTACTATAAAATTAAAAACAAAAGCGGCATGATATTGGCTTACCAGCCTCAAGAAACTCTCTGAAATCAGGATCAATATTGAGAACTGGATGTGCAGCGGTTCTATTTAAATATCGTTCAAGTGCCGCTCTGCGGCGTTCAATAAACTCGGTCGAACTAAAATTCTGCTCCTGATTTTTATCTCCTGACATCTTAATCTTTGTTGTTCCTATGATTATGCAGATATACAAAAATTGAATTCTATTTCTTAGTATAATGCCATATTCTAAAGCAGAAATGATAAGCTAAATTAAATACCAAGAACACTCTTCTCTGGTGCAGGTGGAATAATTCTGCCACTTCTAAGATATTTTTCTGTTAATTTATCATGAAGTCCAAGAAAATCACTGAATCGCCTTATGACACTGAAACTTCTTTTCCTAAATATTGGCATATTGGTTTTTGTCTCAACTTTATATGTAACATAAGCTCCCATACCATCTCCTATTTTTTGTGGAGATGTAACAGAGATTTTCAAAAAAACATCAGATGAATCTGTCAGCACCTATGTAATCATACAAATTTAAAAAATGTAAAATGGGATTTTATTGCATGATAAATATGAAGCAGACATTTTTCAGTAAAAATAGAAAAGTTAGTTACTGAAATATGTGCCCTCCCAATTAACTGGAATCAACAGATAATACCTCCTCAAGGGAATGAGATCTCACAACACTTGCAGATAAAGTGTCAGCATTATCATTGATTGGAACATCATGCAAGTCACCAATGTCTGTTGCCATTGTTAATGGTGGACTTAAAGGACCTGGTACAGGACTTGACATAGAAGAAAATGAATTTTCTTCAGGCGCATCTTTCAAGGATAATTTTGGTAATTCTGCTTGAACCGTGGATACACCATTATAAGGGAATAAATCATTTGGTGAATTCTGTTCCTAGAAGAGGTCATAAAGATGTAATATTCACATATCAGATAAAGTATTAAATATATATATATATAAAATATTTTTTCTATGGCATATGGATAATCATATAGATCAAGGACTCAATATTTCCTTAATCTGTGACACACACTGATAAAATAATGAGATAAAAGTGAATTTCTAGACAGCGACAGAGAAGGGCAGAAACGTTTAAAGCTATTTTTTATAGCAAAGTACATTGAAATGTCAAGTAAAATAATGATTTCCTGTTAAAATCAAAGTAACATCTAATGGTTAACCATTCCTTCATTAATTTGAAATACTGTGCAGGAGGTTAGAAAAACGCTGTAATTACGTTTATTACAAGTGACTACCAAGTTAGTAAATCTGGAGTAATTGACAGCTTACTTGTACTGCGGATGTAAAAATATCTTCGACGTCGTCATCCAAATCGTTAGTTTTGGAATCATTATTGTCAAATAACGAAGATGATTCTTCCGGATCTGCCATTTTCCTACTACTGTCAATTTACGATAACAGGGAGCGGCCCCTCGATAATGATGCGTGTCAACCCGTCAAAACAGGTCGAATACAGCTATAAAATATGAACTTGCTGCTGTCACACAGATGGCTACTGCCAATGCGAAGTATCTGAATGTTACACACGGAGAGCTGCTAAGTGTATTCTTCCTTCTCATTGGTGCTTTTACGCACGACCGCTTATGAAATTATGAACTCAAATTATATACCATGATTTACCATCCCGGCCGGCAGTTCTGTGAAACGCATACCAATATTCACAGTGAATAAAACAACGAAATTTACTAAGAACAACCTCGATACCTAAGCACTTCCTCTTTCTTTGCGTTCGTTAATAAATATTAACGATGAATTTTATTATGTTCACTTTATTCACTGCCTCCCGACAAGTACGTATTGCTCAATGAATAAGAACATGTGCAGAAAGATTTATTTTTAGCCGCAGACTGTAAAAATAATGATAATAATCAGTTCGGTTCGTATTGATAAAACATTTGCAAGACAGAGAAGAATGCGAACTGTCAGTGATTGTCAGGACTGCGTATTATGTACTACAAAATAATGGGATTCCTGTAATTCTTATGTACTATAACATTTCAGGCGAAAGTTACCTACGAGACTGCTAAAAATATAACTGTTTCCATGCCACCTGTTTAGGAACTCATTCACTTCTATCAATAAAAAATGAAAGCAATATCCCAGTGTAGGGAACCATGAAAATGACAAGTGCTTTACCAATGAAAATAGGTCCATAAAATATGAACTGAAATCACTGATCTTTGAGAATCGGTCTTAACTTGAAAACAACTCACTACCGACTTTTGCATATCTGTCCACGTCTACACGACCTTTCGTAACATAACCTAAGCTGAAGGAAAGTTAGTTTTGTAGAACGCAGTGCGATTCTACCTGTGAATGGAACGTATACGTAAATGATACATTTTTTCTTGTAATTTGTAACAGAAAAAAGGTATTTATGACTAAGCTAACGGTTCGCTAATTGATTTCTTATTTATTTACCGAGATCATTGCCACTGTAATGGTTTAATAAACAAAAAAACTATGTTACAGTATAATACAGACGTACTCTGTTTGCAGACAAAAGCTGCAAAATGAATTGGCATGTGTGGGCTTTTTTTATCGTCTGTTTTGTAAATAAATACACGAACGCACAGGGGCAAAGAGTAGCACCTGGTGTTCCACCTCAGCAATATCAACAGGTAATCCTACAAGTCTAAAAATGAAACATATGGTTGCAATTGAAAATAAAATAATGTTACCGCATTTCGTTTGGTATTGTTTAATTCTTTGAGTGTTTTGTTATTAATAATTTCATTAACACTCCAATCTTTTTGTTATATCTCTTTATATCATGCTGATCAGCAAGCGCATCACCAAGTGCCACAACATGCACCACAGCATGTCCCTCAACAGCAGGTAGATTTTTTAGATGTATATTTGGTGTGAAGTCTATTTTAGAAGTATTTTAATATTTTTCTAAACTGTATATACCATGCATCATGCACACAATGTCTTACCTATTTGTGATTGATATTAAATTTTAAATTGAGCTTAAATTAAGTACTTTTAAATTTACTTAATATCATTCACAATTATTTAAACTCTGATTAGTAGATGATTGTTCATCTTATTATTATTACCTAGTACCAGCAGATGCCATCCCAACAAGTGCCGATGCAACAAGCACCTGTTCATCAGCAGCCACCTGTTCATCAACAAGCACCTGTTCACCAGCAAGTGCCGGTTCATCAGCAAGTTCCAGTACATCAGCAAGTGCCAGTACAACAGCCCCATGGACATAATCATGGACATCCACAACAGATATTGAATGCTGCCAACATTGCTCAGGAAAAAGCGTAAGTTTGTATAGTAATTACTTATAAATATTTTTCCATCAGTTATGTATGAGTTACAAGCTTTTCTTTTTATGTAGTCATATCGCGGAGCACTTGGACGTTCCAATAGATACAAACAAAATGACGGATCAGGAATTGCAGTTCCATTACTTTAAAATGCATGATGCAGATAATAATAATAAATTAGATGGCTGTGAGCTCATAAAGTCTCTCATTCATTGGCATGGTATGTGTTCCTCAAAGTTTTTTTATATGTATATTTATGTGTGTGTGGCTGTATTAAATGTAAAAATGTGCATTTTTGAAGAATTTAATAGTCACATCAACAGTCAATATAATTACTTTTCAGAACAAGGTAATAAAGAGCCTGGAGTGGCAGATGGTGAAAATAAAATATTTAAGGATGAAGAGTTAGTTGCTTTGATTGATCCAATACTTTCAATGGATGATTCCAACAAGGATGGTTACATTGATTATCCAGAATTTATTCAGGCACAGCAAAAGGCTGCTGCCACTGGACGTCAGTAATTGCTGGCACAGCAATTGCACAATGTGACATTACAGCAACAGGTGTACAATTAATGAACAATGTTTCCATTTACTTTTCATACATAACAATTTTCAGTTTTATTCTCATTAATAAAATTGTCCTCCGTTATCATATTTCTATGAGTTGAAGCATAAAAAAATTCTAAAAAATCATTGTAAATTATTTTCATATGAGAGTAAATGACAATTAACAAGTGTACAATGAAAATGTTACATTTTATAATGAAATAAATGTAAGACTGGGTCTTAGATAGAACATTGAGTATGACTAAATGCTAGTATGTAGTTTCTAAATAGTCAATTTATTACAGCATATAGTATGGATTTAGTTGTACATAATTTCATTTGTTATTAGTGTAAATTTAAATTAGACATAATAATTCAAGGGCCGCAGTACGTTAAAGTCAATATGTCAATCAAATTGATGATGGAACTACTAAAATTAAAATTGAAAAAGCGTGTTGTGAAATAAAAAATATTTAATACAGCAAAAGCATGCTTTTATTTGTGTATAATTAATTCAACAATCATTGATAATATGTTTACAAAATTTTGCTGACAATCACCCGAGATGAGTCACATGTGTTTACATAATTGAGTGAATTTTCTGTTAATTTTTATTTGTGTAAAATTCAAGAATACTGACTCGTAACTTTAACATGTCGAAGCTTGTAGTTCTTAATTATATAACGATTGTATGAAAATATGACTAGATATATTTTGTTTGATTAAAGGTACATTCCGTTGACCAAATAATCGGCATCGTGAGCATATGGACCGTGTCCACGACGGCCACGTCGTCTCACTACTCGCAGTCTGCATGCAATTAAAGCAGCAGTGATTGCTGTGACCGTGAGTCCTAAAGCTAATGATACCACTGCCCCTTTAGGTCGTAAATTATCTTCCTCGTTTACCTGTCGTAAATGTTCTACGATCGTGGCCCTGTGATGCTCTCTCGCATGATCTTCAATGTTTATTGCCTTGTTTTTGTGATCTATGAAAACAGGACAATATCATATCATTTGTGATAAAGTGTATAAAAGTAGAAACATTCTCATAACAATAATAAAAGTATGTTTATACCTTTACTATTATTTGATTGTATTTGAATTTGTTTGGTATTTGTAATAGAGTTTTTGTTGTCTAATTCTTGACTCTTTGTTTTTTCCTGTGATGAACCTTTATTTACCACATTATGCGGTTTTTCAGGTTCTTTGGTTTTTGGCAATGGATCATCCTGTTAATTATTAACAAATAATGGAAAGGAAATTATACAGTCTACATAATAAAATTATTCATATTAAATAGGTAGTATGCTTACATCACACGCGGGAGCCAAAGTGGTTTTAATATGTTCTGGCAGCAAATTAGACTTCTTTTCTTGAGTACTTGGTGCTTCTATAGTGGGTTGTTGTGGTTGTGGCTGATTCTTTTGCCATACTGCTCCGTTCTGCAGGGCAAAATGTGATGGGTGATTTGGATTTGAGTAACCACCAGCTGGACTGAAATTTATTAAATTACGGTAAGTCCATCAGGGAAATCGAATGTTTGTATCAAATATCGTCAGCTCAATATATGACTAATTATTTATTACCTGATTGACTCATTTGGATCGACAGCAGCGACTTCTTGGCGCGTCAAAATGGGTGGCTGTTCTCCTGCAAATATAAAGGCTACTATGTATTGTTTGGTAAACATTTGCATAGAAAACAATAAATAAATTTGTAATACTTTAGAATAACCCATATCTTATATTACAAAACGTTAAATAATTATTTACGGTCATAAGTATTAATATTCGTCGGATCTCGAAACGGTGCTGAGATTTTGTAATTTTCTTTGTTTCGTTCGTATAACGGCGGATAATCCCAGTGATAATCCTGTGGTCCAAAATTCTTATGCAGTTGTGGCATTTGTATCTGCTGTGCAGGATACATAAGATTTTGCTGCTGTGGTATCACTTGGTGCACTTGATTTGTCAAGTCCCAAGGGTGTAGATTACCTTCAATTTCAGAAGGATAAAGTGGAGGAATGGTTTTTCTCTGACTCAATAACTGCTGATATTTTATAACATCTGTAGGTAATTGTGGTATTATAGGGTGCTGCACTGCAATTGGTGGTGCAACAGTAGGCTTTTCTGTGGGACAAACTAGTTCTGCAGCTTCATCTGAGCCATCTGTACATTGAGGAATACCATCACAAACATTATATATTGCGATACATTCTCCAGATGATCGACATTCATACTGGTTTCTGCTGCAGCTTGCTGTAAATGTTAAATAAATTATTATCAGTACACCACAATAGAACACAATAGAAAGAATACATATCATGATTTTTATTCTCATAAATCTTCATTTACCTGGTTTAGCTGGCATTGGTGTTGTTGGCAACATTCTTGGTGTTTGAGTAACAATTGTTTTTATTGGTGATACAGTTAATGATGTATATTCTGATCTACCATCAGTTAATTTCCTGTGGGTTTTATGAGTTATAATTTTTTATGATTTATAAGAAAATACAACAAGGGGAAGCATTTAACATAATACTATATTATAATACAGTAAAATTACCTCAGTGATTTCAATTCATGTTCTTGCTGAGAAATTATTAATTCTTCTTCTTGTGTATTATAAGTAGTTCGAACTGCACTTGTGTAATTGGCATGACTTGTAAATTTACACTTGAAATCATGGAGAGGGCCACATTGAAAAAGATAACAACTGCCAGGTTTCTGAAAACGTAGTACTTGTAGTGCTCTTAATTATAACACTTTTTATCATTGTAATAATATAAGTGAGACATGAGAATTTTAAAAACTGGAATACCGTTTTGAAGAAAACTTCTTATTTTATGAAGTAAGTAAAAATATTAATTAAGATCATTTGATTTTCGTTGTTATTAAGTAATATAGATAATTTGCCTTACCTTTTCCTCGAAAATGAAAACATCGCAGCCGGCAGTTTTGCAGCAAAATCTCAAACATTCATCTCTACTATTAACATCTATCTCGTTCAGGTACTTTGCCCCCATTTCTTGAGAGTCTTGCGTCCTGATAATTTTATTTTTATGGATGTCGAAACTGTCGAGACACATGCGGAATTCATTATCCACATGTTCGTCATTTTTGCCTATTACCGAATCTCCGTTTGCACAATAAGCAATTACAGTAATAAGAAGAAAACAAAAGAGTTCGTACAAAGTTCCGCAAAACATCATCCCTTACGACTAAATACAGTAATAAAAATGCGCATGCTCGCTGCACATTTTCATTTTCGATCAATAAATTGTGAGATACGTGCGGTATATGATTTCACTGTGAACCGAATGAATCGAAATTGCTGCCAAAAGTTTAAATATCCAACATAGTGACATCTTTACAAGTTTTCAATATCAAAACAGTACTGTTGGATTATGAGTGTCACTAGGATACTTCAGCGAGGTGTATAAAGATTTTGAATGTCGAGATTTAAATTCATAGTTACCAACCATCTCCTCGTTATCACGTTCCTCTCGGATCATATGATTTTCTAACCCCCTCTGTAGCATGCTGAATCAAGATACAGGCTGCGACACGATGACGTTTGACAGACAGATGAAACTTTTTAAAATTATTCGGACCACGTTTTGAAGTAATGAAGAGAACAGTGTTTCTGTAGCAATTACCTACATATAATTGGAAATCCGACATTGAATGACAAGCTTTGACGTAAGTGTTTTTCGACCTTGCAGCATAGGGTTCAGGTGTATTTTTGAAATTCATATACATAACTCAATGGCAGATTTCATCATTTTTTATTTGATTTATTCCTCATTTGCTTTTAGAAAAAGTATATTAAAAATGACACTGTATTTCATGAGAAGAGGCAACAGCTTCAACTATCTTGCCTTTTTACTTCCGAGGTCACAGGCCTTGATTTCTGTTTCATCCTGTGGCTATGCTAATGATGTGAAATTTCAAGCATTCAATGGACCAATTGAATCATTGAAACAGAAAATATCTAAAGGGGAATTGGTAACTGATGAATACCAGATGCAAGTGGCACATACTTTACAAAATATTTATAATGAAGTCCACAACTATAAGCCTGATCAGTTCAATATCTTAAGCAAATGGCTTGGTTGGAATGAGAGAAAACCCCCAAAAGGACTCTACCTTTACGGAGCTGTAGGTGGAGGTAAAACTATGTTGATGGATCTTTTCTATAATTGCTGTCAGGTACTTTAACATGAATGCACATTTGGAACTACTGACTACTTCTGAATAATTTTAAATTTTATGACATTTTAATATCATGTCATGTAAAGAGTAAAAAAGCTGTACTATGTTTATATATGAGTCATATATATATGATATTCAGAAGCTCAGTGAAAAAACAAGCACTAACAGTTTACTGTACCTTTTTCCTAAACTTTTACTGGCATTCTAGGTGGAACACAAGAAAAGAGTTCATTTTCATTCATTTATGCTTGATGTCCATAATAAAGTCCATGAAGTAAAGAAAAGCATTGTGAGAGATTCAAGTAGTACAAAACTTCAACCATTTGATCCAATACCTCCAGTTGCATCTAGTATTACAGAAGAAGCCTGGCTTCTGTGCTTTGATGAGTTTCAGGTTTAAAACTTAATTTCTGTTAACAGCTAGCTTTTTTTAAATGTTATGTGCTTGAATATAATGATAATGCTTCAGGTGACAGACATTGCTGATGCTATGATATTGAAACGACTCTTTACAGAGCTCTTCAATAATGGTGTGATTGTAATTGCAACTAGCAACAGAGCACCTGATGATTTGTATAAGAATGGTTTGCAAAGAGGAAACTTTGTTCCTTTCATACAAGTATTAAAAGATCATTGTATTGTCAGTTCATTGGACTCTGGAATTGATTACAGACTGAAAGCTGGTTCAGGCAAAAATAAAGTTTATTTTATGTATGTTAGAACACTGCTGAGCCAATAGTAATGATAGATCAATTGAAGTAAGTATAATAAATGAACGATCTTTAATATTTCAGAAAAGGCAGAGACATAGAAAACGATGTGGACAAAGTTTTTAAGTACTTATGTTCCATGGAAAACGACATAGTTAGACCACGCACAATTTCAATAAAAGGACGCAACGTTACGTTTAAAAAGACTTGTGGTCAAGTTCTAGAGTCAACCTTTGAAGAATTATGTGATAGAGTAAGTTCTGTGTTTATTAATTTTTATTGTCTTTATATGTCATAAATCCATTAATATTAATAGCTTTTCAATTATAGCCACTAGGTGCCAGTGATTACTTAAATTTATGTCACATTTTTCATACAATCATAATAAGAGATGTGCCCCAATTAAACCTTAGATTAAAATCTCAGGCTAGAAGGTTCATTACACTCATTGATACATTGTACGATAATAAGGTAAAAATCACATCTCACACTTTAAGAAACTTTAAAAATTAGCGTTTACATCACGTCCCTACGTTTTCAGGTAAGGTTAGTCATATCAGCAACAGTTCCGCACACACAGTTATTTATACCGGACGGTGATTCTGAGTATACTGATGAAAAACGAATGTTGATGGATGACTTGAAAATTTCACATGGATCGGTGCGAATAATTTTAAAATAAATACGTATTCTGTGAGAAATTCAAATATGGATGAATTATAAGTGTTATATTTTTATTATCGTAGGATGACCATAAGTCGAACATATTCACTGGGGAAGAAGAGCTTTTTGCGTTTGATCGTACAATATCTAGACTGTCCGAAATGCAAACTGCCAACTATTGGGAGCAGTGGGAGAAACATAGATAATGATAAATTATTATAGTACATAATTGATTATAGTACTTAAGTAATTCATGCAATGAATTACTAAATATTCAAGGTGTTCAGTTTTTGGCGGTGATTGGTTTTTAATTTACGATTTTACATGATAGAAAAATACCAAATTGTTTTCATAGTATTTATTTGGTATAGAAGATTATATAACTTTTATTTAACAATAACTTAATTACTTATATATTATTTATTCGATGTTTATATTGGAAATGACAAATGCGTGATAATGAATGATCATTATAATCTGGTTTTCCAAATGATTTGTATAGTTTTTGATGTAAACGTGCAAAATAAAAATTTATTAATAAATACCTGATGTTACCTGAAATGCATAAATGAAAAAAATGATACATTTCAATTTTACCGTGCTTAGACAGGACCTAGCAAGTTCGAACATGTAGAAAAGACAGTTCAGATAAGTTCTAAAGTGCGTTACTTATAGAGCAACCGCTACAGTAAGCGGGTAGTATTCGCTTTCAATTCATGGCTGGGACAAGGATAACGATATAAAAACAGATGTAACACAATTTCAGAACAGATCTTTAGTTTCAAATAGAGCGCGCCAGTATGGCGACAATAACAAACGTACAATACTCGAGCACTTATGTTTCTTCGTAGTTTTTGCTTGTTATTCCAATTTAACAAATAAATTGGATAATAATTTTATACACAAATAATATGTTCCACAACCTTGGCTATGTTTGTGTCAATAATCGAGTGATTATCTACAAATCAAGGAATAATAATTTTGAGGTTAATCTTGCGTTAGATATGTTTGAATACGTTATATTTTTGATAAAATCATATTATTCCTCAGGAAATTGTTAAGTGTATAGTTTGACTACAAGGTTATGAGTGAATTTCAGTAGTACGTGATCTGTGAACATTTTCATGTAAAGGCTGGAAGAATGATGAGTCCAAATAAAAGAAGATTGACAGATGTTCTAAGGGAATATGTGGATTACGACAGTTCTAAACATCATCGAAGTTCATTGCAAGTAAATCTGAGTTACAGCTCGGATTCCGGAAATGATTCTTTGCGAAGAACATATTGTGAGGGCAATGATATCAGTGCTGATGAAAGTCAATGCAGTGATGATTTAATCGCTCATAGAACAAGATCTAGAAGTACGAAAAATGAAACAATAAATTTCAGCAGGTCTGGTAAAAAATACCATTCTGAGAATGATAAAAATTTTTGTGACCAACCTGTCCGTAGAAAAAATAAAAAAGTTTCAGAGCTTATACACATAAAACAACAAGAACAAGCATTAAATTCAAGTTGCGAGAAATTGAAAGAAGCTATTTTGAGCAAGACAAGAGAAATATTTGATAGGCAAAATGAATTTTCTCTAAAGACAACAATTGTTTTAGATTCTGCTACAAATGCTGCAAGTAATGATGCACAAGATATTTGTGCAATGGCAAAAATAATTGACAAAAATGCAATGGATGAACATAGAATCACAATGGATTCAAAAGAGAATGACCATGGTTTATTAACTGATTCATCTAAAAGAAATAAAAAATGTGACAATCATTCAGTTATTACTGCAACTCCGAAGGTAGTAAGGTCTATTATTAAGTTCCCAAGGAAATTTAAGCCATCCAAAAAACGATTATTCACACACAAAGATGCTACAGAATCTGTAGCAATAGGAGAAAGTTATGATCTGAGAAAGGACCCCCCAAGACCATCAATGTGTGATCCAAATACTGATCCAAATAGTCCAATTCTAAGTGGTAGTAATAGAAGATTTAATAGGTTTTTGCTTAGAAATTTGCATAAATCAAACTTTCGGAAAACCAAAGGAAATGAAGCTATGGGGCCAGCATCAAATATGTCTAATTTCACTGCGTCAGAAGATGAATTTGAAGATGTAAATGTTCAATTGCCAATTCTATGTTCTACTTTCATAGAAGATGATGGTAGACATGGCAAAAACACTATAAATAATCCTGATACTGAAGAAGCCAGTCCTTCTAAATTGAGAGTAATCACAATGAGTAATGTACCAGATCCCAAAATCATAGAGAGTTGCACTCCTTTACCAAAAGGTGACAAAGAGTTAACTTTGAAGACTATGGAGTCAAATGAAATAAGTAACAATAACATATCCAAAAATGGATATAAAAAAATTGGTAAAAAAAACAGTTTGTTGAAAAATCCATGCAGCTCTTTACAACAAGAAAATGTAAATCATGAAGTGGTAGATCAATCAGCAACTACTATAATTGTTGAGTACACTGGTAAAAGAAAAGAAAATACTGCAATGGTTACACAACATAACACAATTTCAATGGAGTTAACAACTATACAGCATAACATCTCTTTACAAGAGGAAGATGCTGGTAACATGAGTAGACATACTAATCAAAATAATGAACATCCTTTAAATGGCATGAATGGCAGTGATCAAACTGCAAGATCTTCCTTAGATGTTAATACTTCAATAGATGCTTTACACAAAGACAATAAATGCAATACTGATAAAAGTCAATGCAGGCAACCACTTGCTGATTACACATCTCCTTGTGAAAAGGATAAAGAAAGTATAAATACTGTTCGCAGTTCATTGGATGTGAACACTTCTTTAGACTATGTATCTAAATCCCCAGTCAGAGAAATCACACATGAACTGCCACAGTCAAATGGAGAAAGTGAAAACTCTAAGGAAAGAGAAGTAGAGCCACTTACACAGAGGGACAATACTTTGAATGATTTAGAAAATATGAATTTATTGGAGAGATTAAGAAACGTTTCTTCAGGGAAAGAGATGCAACATAATGACAAAGAATCAAATGAAGAAAGGAATTCTAGTGGACCAAGTTTTATTGAGGACACCCCAATGATCTTACCAATACGCCTGAGACAAAATAATTTTTCACAAAACGTGAGGCAAGAAGAGGAGAGAAGCCATTCTTTGCCTTCTACCTTCTGTGAAATTCACAGAACAGTCATTTGTAATGAACGAATTGGCTTGAATAGTAAATTGCGTAAGACGTAAGTATTTCGATTTGTACTGTGTACATAATGTCTAGTCTTATGTATACATGTATCAAGTACAGAAGATGTTTGTTTTAGGCATTCAAGGGTTTTAACACATCAAGCAGATATACCTGGTAAAATGCTGCAAAAAGATCAGCAGGATACAATTATCTTGGATGATACCTTGTATTGTAAACCAGATAATTTTGATAAAAAAGCACCAGTAATTATAAATGATACAATTTCTGAAACTAAATCCTTTAAAGATCGTGAAAATACAAACTCCGAAGAACAGACAGACGTGATTTCTAAAACTAGAGGAAGAAAGAAGCTCTTACCTTTACGCGACAACTCGCAACTGATATCGCTCACACCAGTAGAAAATGTGCTTAAAACACCAGAGCAGTCAAGACTTATTAAGAAACGAAGAAAACGCTATTCGAAGTTTCTGAAGCAAAAAACAAGAAAAAGACAACCGAAAGAGAATGAAGTTAAGGATACCCAGAATGATTCAGAAGATATAGATGAGTTTTTGTCATCAAGTAAAACTTTGAATAGCCCTGAAAGTCAAAAACGAAAACAGAAGAAATCAAGGAAGGTAGTAAGCAAGAAAATTGTGATTAAGAAGTTTGCTAATGAAGATGTAATACAAAAATTACGGAAAAACAGAACACTATGTACCGATAGACAACACGAGGACGATGCAAATCGAAGTTCTTTGAATGACTTTCAGGAAAATAAAATTATATCAACAACAAAGTCTAGCAAGCCTCAGAAAATTGTTATTGTTACAACAGGTTTATCAAGAGGGTAAATAAAATTTGTTTACTATTTTTGCTTTTGCTGTCATTATTCTGAATTACTGATGTCAATATATAGGCGTTACATTGATTTTACTAATGTTACAGTGATAAGTGTCTAGTAAAGAGTGTTATTAAAGCTCTTGGAAAAGCAAGAATTGAACAAAATGTAACTCGGCATACAACGCATGTAGTTTCTACAGGTGTACGAACAATAAATCTGTTACATGGTATAATAAGGGGTTGCTGGCTTGTGAGCCTTGAATGGGTTTTGCAATCTTTGGAAAATAATAAGTGGTTAAATCCAGAACAGTTTGAAATGAAACACTTCTCAAAGGCTGTATTGGTAGTCGAAAAAATATCCTTCTAACTTTGTCTTAGAAAAAATAAATACTTAGAGAATTAATCCGTTTACTTTACAGGAAAATCGGCGAGATCGACAATTATTTGGAGCATTCTACATCCCAGAATTATTTACCACATGCGGCCTTATTTACATAACCAGTAATACAACACCACCAGCTCCTACTTTGAAAGAACTTATAAAGGCTGCCGGTGGTTTGATCACTGAAGACTTAAAAACTGCAAAGGTTGTTGTTGGTACAGAAGGTCTGAAGGAATCATGGGTTTTAGATTGTATCACTACAGGTGAATTACAACCATTAAATGAATATAGAAGAAAATAAGATTGTATATAGAAATGTGGAAGTTTATAAGATATAGAATTTCTTTATCATGTTTATAAAGAAAAATTTGGACACTTTAAGAACAAAACATTTTTAGAATTTACATTGAAACTTATGAATTTTTCTTAAGAGTATTATAATATATTGTACTTTGATAAAAGTAGTACACACACTTTGTAAATATTTTTTTGTTTATATCATGTAAATCAATCTATTTTTCTTTGGATCTCATAACAATTGCAGTAGGTTTCTTCTAATCAACAGAAATAGTTATATGTGTAAATGGAAAAAAGCTGCTATACACAATTATATATGTTTAAGTAATAAAGTCTGACAAGGTCAGGTGTTTAAAGACAACCTAATATGGCAATGTCGATAATAAAAATCAATTGTAATATATTAAGTTTACAAAATACAGTGTATCATGAAGAGGTATATATGAATAATTTCTTTTGATAAAATGTAACATTTATATTTATATTAAATACATAATATTTAATGGTCTTGTGGTTATTGCAAATTATTCTTTTTCCATTACAAAGTCAAATGAATTACATACATAATAAACAATAAAAATAGGGTCATAATTAAACGAAAATATATATAAAAATTACACTAGCTAGAATAAACTGAACCGATAATATATACGCATGTGTGTACAGTCAAGAACATAGAGAGGCTAATCTATTGATAATATTTCTCGGAATCAGCGTGTAAAGTTACATCGAATAATATTTTTTGACATCCATTGATGGCACAAATTATTGATGTATAATGTTATGACTCACTATTGCAATAAGTACGAGTTGCGAACTACCAATTGAAAAATGAAAATAATAATGACGTTATCTGGAACTTTCAATCCTTGTTCCTAATACGGTTCAGATAAGGTTAGGTCAGTCGCGTTGGGATACTCGAGCGAGAAAGTATTCATCGGACCATACGAATGTCAAATTGACACATGCTCGATAACATGACTCTTTGTAACAGCTTGACGATTCTTTGATTCCAAATGTCTTCTACGATTATGGATTACACCTATCCAAAGTAAGTTTACTCACGTCCTGCTGTCGTTTTTTCTTGTGTCCCATGTTTACAGCTATTGAACGTATTTACAATGGAAGATTTGGAACCGTCTTGACAGAACATTGTCTTTTCACTTTGATATTCGTTTGCGTGTTTTGATGTTTTGCTTCAACCATCACATAAATACTTGTTACAAACATATTTTTTTCTATACTGTAAGAATGCTGCAAGTTATAGCGCGAAAACAAACGTATATAGACATATATTTGTTCGAGTCGTTTTTGTTTATCTACACATCTATGTTTTGCCCTTTTTTTTGTAATTAGTTAACACTTGATATAAATATTATGTAACTTGTAGTTTAAGTTTGTACGAAGCTCCATCACCAGAGACCTGTATACCTGTCCCAAGACACAATACAACTATAATAACTGATGTTTATGCTGGAATACCCGAAAATTTATTGCTAAACTTCATTGGATTTTTGGTAAGTATTTTCTGTAGAGTAGTGTTAAAATAATATTATTTTTAATGTGAACCAAAAGATTTGATAACAGACCTTGCTTTGTAGTTTCTGGTTGTTTTATTTGGTTTATTACGCAAGAAAGCATGGAATTATGGGCGTCTTGCATTGTTACACAAAACGGACAACAGATGGATGGAATTATTTTATGGTGACAATGAAGATAGAGGACCAGATACAACATGTGTAGAAGCATCTGTGAATACTCAGCTCTCCCAAGTCGACAGAGGCTTTCTATCATGGATAGTCACTGCATTCAGAGTGACGTATGTACTTTATGTTTATAATTTGCTATTCCTGGTTTAAAGATGTGCAACATGTCATTACTTTACAATATACTGATTCATAAAAATGCATTCTCTTAATTTCTTCTCATTACAGGGACGAGGAGTTGCTGAAAAGAGCAGGGCCAGATGGTCTACTCTACATTTCATTCCAGCGCTATCTGATCATTTTAACAGGGCTGATGGTCATTGTTTCTCTCAGCATAGCCTTACCCATAAACTTTCATGGAACTATGCAAGGTGACGATGCGACGTTTAGTCATACGACGCTGTCGAATTTAGACCCCAATTCATCGTTAATTTGGGTGCATACAATCTTGATATTATCTTATCTACCGGTCGGTGCGTATGTTATGAGGCATTTCTTGAAACAGGTAATGCGAACGGTTTATCTTGATGTATTGCTGTTGCTGTATATGAAATATCTTTGATATCAGTAGTATTTGATTGTATAGGTACGAGATAGGCCTGGTGGTGAATTGGCAGCTAGAACATTATTGATTACAGATATACCAAAACATCACTGCAATATTGAGAATCTCACTCATTACTTTAAGTACGTTAATTACATCCTACTTGTACTTTTTCTATCTGAATACATTTAAATGTTGACAAAATTAATTTTAGGGAAGCGTTTGCTACGTTGACTGTAGAAGATATTACTCTGGCTCATGATATTAGACGTCTTTCTGCTTTAGACGCAGAAAGGGATTGTGCCGAACAGGCGCGGCTGTATTGTGAAAATTATGCGAGACGAAGGGAGCCTTTAAAAATGTATCCATATCCTTGCGGACAAGTTATAGGATGTTGTTGCAAAACCGTAAGTACGGTCGTCAAGACGCTTCTCAAGTACCTGACAGTCCGCTTTATTCACAGGTTGATGCACAAGAATTCTATACAAATGAAGAAATACGTTTGACTGCTTTAGTCGAAGAAGAAAGAAAAGTGGCCTTGAGCAAGCCACTTGGAGTAGCTTTCGTTACACTAGGTATGTCTTTCTGTAGATAATACGTTAAATCTCGTAGTACGCATTGCATAATCAACAATTGCACGAAAACAGGTACTCCGAGTGCCGCGAGAACCATGAGAAGACAATTGCGTTCTTCACCTTCTGTTAGATGGGGTGTGCATTATGCACCAGCTCCTTCCGATATTTTCTGGGAAAATCTCAGCATAGCCAGACCATGCTGGTATTTAAATGCTGTACTAATTAATTTATCCTTGGGTATTGTACTATTCTTCCTTACTACGCCAGCTGTAAGTCAAAGTTATTTTGAAGCGTTAATAAGCACTAGAGAAGTCATTATACAGATTAGCACACAAATGATTTACGACCTACAGGTTATTGTGACTGCTGTAAACAAGCTGCCAATTACTGGAGAAATAAAAAATCTTAGTCCAATTGTATCGTCGTTTTTACCAACTGTATTGCTAGTGAGTGTAGCTGCTCTTATGCCTGTATTGGTTGCGAGAAGTGAATCTCTTGTTAGACACTGGACCAGAAGCAGTTTGAACCGCACGGTTATGAGAAAAACATTACTTCTCCTGCTCCTCATGGTTCTAATACTACCCAGTTTAGGACTGACCAGTGCTCAGGCATTTTTAGACTGGACCGTGAACGCGGGTAATAACACAGGAAGATGGGAATGCGTTTTTCTCCCTGATCAGGTAAAACAATTATCTACAATGCATTTATCACAAATGCGCAGATGGTTTATGATAGCTTTCAGCGTTGAAAATATACGGTGCTTTTTTAATAAATGTATATAATTAATTTTACTTTGTAGGGTGCCCTCTTTGTAAACTACGTGATAACAGCCGCCTTGCTAGGAAGTGGTTTGGAACTTGTCAGGTTTCCAGAGCTTGCATTATACACTTTCAGACTATGTATAGCGCGTAGTAGGGCAGAAAGAGTACACGTGAGGAAAGCAGTTCTCTGGGAATTTCCTTTAGGTGCACATTACGCTTGGCTTCTATTAGTTTTCACTATGACAACTGTTTACAGCTTAGCATGCCCTTTGATCACTCCATTTGGATTATTGTATCTCGTCGTAAAACATCTGGTATGTAATAATGTCTTAAAACTCATGACAAGAAATCCCATGTCCCTACTAAAATGGTTTTTCTAATCACACAGGTTGACCGGCACAACTTGTGCTTCGCTTATGGACCAAGCGTTGGAGGTGGTCAGTTAGCTGGTGCAGCTGCAGCTGCAGCTGGAGCTGCCCCAGTTTTAGCTCAAGCGGCTCTTCTGGCTTTAGGTTTAGTACGAAGAGGTCTCTCCCCCTTAGCAGCAGTTCAACTTAGTGGCCTCGCAGCTAGCATCCTTGGCCTCGTCACCGGGGTGTCGTTGCCTACGTCTAGACCGAAAGTAAACATCAAATTACCTTCATATTATGAAAGTATACCACGCACTCCAAAAAAGTTGCAAGCTCAATTTGTAGATATTTTATCATTGATCACTTAATTTTGTTCTGTAAGAGAATCAGTTTTGTTGACCTATTAAACTGTTGTACAGCCTGCAATCATTTCTTTCGAAGTTAGTATTGTTTGTATAAATGGCAAATAATTGATGACAGAAAATTTTAAACAACAATTCTATTACCTTCAGTTATTTCTATAATGTAAACCCTTAACATCTTCACATATTAATCGTTTCTATTAAGCAAATATTTATTTCTACAGACACAACCACCAAAAAGGGATTTCTCGACTGGTCAGAATTTTGTTGCTCCTGTATTACGGAAAAAACAAGTCATCTTAGAGGAGACAATATCTATAGATTCTAATTCCGAGGCAAATATGCCAAGTCCGCGAAGTACAACTTCCACTGTACTAGAGAGTCCAAAGCTTTATCAGAATTATGGCAAGGAGCCAAAGGTTTGAATGTCTTTTTGTAAAATAATTTTTCAGGGAAATTCAATGTAACACTACCGAATTACGATATGCTCCGCATGAAGCTTGAAATAAGCGTAAACCTCGTGATATTCTCGTATATCTTTTTATGATTTGAATCTCCTTTGTCAACTTAATAGTATTATGGAGTAGTCGTAATGTAAAGAGAAATGTTACAAATGCATGGACAGCAAAGTGAATGGAACGTGCTGTTTTTCAGTTGCTAGAGCGCTTAGATAAATATAAAATTTATTTTTTATATTTTGGGGAGTTCATTGAAACGTATTACTTATTATAAATGAACATTATTTCAAAATTCTGATCAAGCAGCCTATCCGGTAGTTAAATTGGGATTTATTTATGTAGATGATGCAAACTCTGTGTGACTAATTTTTACTAAATTAGTGCACACGTGAAAGCGATTATTAGTCACCAGTAATAAGTTCTGATCGAAAAGTGAAGTGCCTGTATTTATGTAAATATTTCTGATTCAGTGTTAGTGTCGATACTAGCCTTTAAATCGATTATATGAAAAGCTTTAGAAAGATTAGACAATGTCATAAAAACAAATCATGTTTAACAATATTATAATTAGTACTCATAATGTACTATCCATCTACAACAATGTACTGTCGCTTAACTATTACATTTGAATTTGCAATTTTAAGTTAATAAGAAGGGTCTTTAAAATAATTTCGTTCATTTTACCGACTGCTTTAAATGGCATGATCGTCGAAGGTTGCGCATGCATAAAGAAAATATATTTGCAGGATGTGTGCACTTCTGCAAATTGGAAAATAATATAAAACAACATTTTATGTTCATATACTCTTAAAATCGTTTGTAATAGATATAACTTAATTATACATTTACATAAATCAACATTTTTAATAATACCCTTTAAGCCGGAGATTCATTTAGCTGTAACTTATCTAAGTCAAAGGCAAGCAATGCTAACTGTTTAATATTGTCAATTATGCAATACCAGTGCACTTATTTTTAAGCACAGTTGTCAAAAACTGTACAAAAATGATAGTGTATACAATGTCTCATTATTATTTTTCTTGTATGTGTAATAAATCGAATGGAAGTAAATGATCTTTCAGAATTTTTAATAGCATTTAATTTTACTGCGGCGGAACTTGTTGGTAAATTTTTCATGTACAAGTGTTTTTTTAAAAAATACAACAACCTAAGACACAATTCTCGTTCATACATCACTTTTAGGCTGTAATACAAGTGTAAATTTCGCACTATAGTACTACGTTTATGTGTATAAATAAATAGTGCTCCCAACACGCGTCATTGAATTGAAATTTTCCTTTATCAAAGACAAACGATCCTATCAGTCTTATACAATCTATATTCCAGACTTGTTCATTCTACAATACAACCCTGGTTAATGTCATTCAATTTAACGAAGCAATCTGCCACCGATTATGGCCTCCAATTGACTAGAAGTGAGATTATTCAATCTATTTGCCTGCTCCTCTTCTTCTTGTAGCCTAAGGGATAATCGGTGAAACGTCTTTCTTCTCCATGCCGCAAATCTTTTACTTTCATTTGATACGATGGAAGTGTCTGGGTCCATTTCTTCTTCTTCCTTCTGAGATTCTTCACTCTCTTCGCTGCTCGAGACAACCTGCGAGGCATATTGCCACTTAGGACTTCCCTTTATTGGGCCACGTGCAAAATACTAATATTTTCATAACACTATAAAGGCGGGTAATATTTAAAGGAATCCTTAACATAAGAACACCAAGGATGCATGTGCAAAATTACCCAGGGATATGCACTACTATTATCTATGCTACTACTGGAAACATCGGAGTGTAGCAGTTTCCTCGGTTAATTACTTACATGTACGTTACTCGCCCCCAGTATGACTCCATTCTCAAAATCATTTAGTAGCTAAGAATCTTGATTACGGACTACCTATCATTTACTACAATTTACTGAGAGCTAGGGATTCAACAATAGCGTAGCAAACACAAATTCACTCACAGAAACTAAATCCTGACAGTAACTAAAGGTCACTACTGCCAATTTTAAGGAGAGGAGTATGGGAGCAGTGAAAAAAATAATAAAAAAAGAAAAATTTGTTGATTGTATAAGTTCATTTCTTTCGGTGACATTCTTTTACATTGGTAGGTATATCGTAAGCTCATTTCGTGTTCTTCCTTACAGTGTGATAATCGATTCGTACAATATAGAAGGAACGCAAAATAAGTTTAAATGTAAGGGGTAAAAACTGAACGAGAGAGCTAACTGTTTAAAAGCACTGTGAATGCTTTAGACGACAACGTCGCGGCCCGTCGAGGCATATATGCAAGTGCTGATGAGATTTTTGTAAAGCATATGTTTACAATCATTGCCGAGAATTTTCGTTACACACGACAGAAGTTGCCTATAAACTTTTGTATTTATCTTGCGCACAAAGTAAGAACCATTTATTCTAGTAAAAGCATAAACTTAAAATTTGTACTGCATAATGACAGAAAAGCCAATAACAAGATGTGACTCTTTCTTGTGTATACGCATATTTTATATGATTTGATTAAAATACTTTTAGTAGCATTTTAGGCGTGTGTATAAACACATATCTTAATGTGTAGATATCTCTTTTCATGCTAGCCATCACCAACATAATAGAATACTTTACAGATTGCTGTGTTACTTTGTACAAACGTAAACGTCTTATTTGTACTTTACACACAGATCGGTATTCATTTGAAATAACTCCACGAAAGACAACGTTTAAAATAATTCATTATCATGTGTCATTACGATTGCTTTTCGCAAGTATATTCAGTTTATGACGCAGTTAATCATGTTCATATGATTATCCGTAAAAACAAATGTAACGAATGATAAAAAACTTGTTTAAACTTTCAAATCTTTCTGCGATAGTTGTGCAGCAATTACAGTAGCATTTCTTACTGTCAGTTATAGATATTAATGAATAAACGAAAAAAAAAATTATACGGTAAATTCTAGTTAGCTTGTTCCAAAAATCTTTAGTTTTGGACACGTTATTGACTTGGGGCAAACGTATTTCAATGAAATCCCATCTCTGATTCTATACGTAATAAATGCTCGCCGTATTAAAGTGGAGTACATGGTCTAATCTTCTCTAACGACAAACAGTGGAGTGCAAGCATTCATCTTACCTCCACGATAGAAACCCTCGGGGATGATTCACGTGGTGACATTTTCTCCACTGGGGTCGGACTACTCGACGTCGTGGAGGAATAGTCTTTATCCGTCTCCATTTCATTGTCGGAATAGTCCTTCTCCTCCTCCATGGAAGACTTCTGAACGTCTACGTTCTCATGAACTTTACAAACATATTTTTCACCACTCTCGAACAAGTTACCTTCCAGATGAACTGCAATAAATATTATCATTTTATGTTTTGATTCAACATTGTTAGTTGACTTAACAACGTTGTTAAATATAGGATATATGGAACCTTACCTTGACAAAAGGCAGCACTACACAAGGAACAATGGGCGGATGTCCTTTTTCCGCACTCGGCACAATGGTGCCAGGGACAACTAAACCTGACATCCGATTCATCTACTTCAACGCACCTTTTGTGGTATTTCTTATTACACGTTTTTTGATCACAAACTATGTAACTGTCAACATCACTCTTTGATATGTCTTTCCCGCAGTTCCAACATTTCACCTTTCTGAACCTACGATCATATGGATGGGACTATAAACTTAAACGTTTCTAATGGGTCAAAATAACAGATATTTCTTAGAAGTTAATCATGTATCCATTTTTTTCAGTGTTAAGGAAATTCACCTTCTTTGGCGTTTAACTTTTTCGGCCTTCTCAATCTTTTTCTGTTGAATTGCACTTAATTGCTGTTGTTTCTGCACTTTCAAGCCTATAAAACCGCTACAGTTAGGCGCACCGCATAAACATGGTTTACGGGTTTCACCATCACTGGCTAAATTGTAGTTGAATGTCAACTCTTCGCCGGGTTCTATATCTCTTAGTGCAAATAAACCGATACGCGTGTCCCCGTTGACAGTCCACTTTTGTGTTTCGCAATTTGGCATACATGAATGATCTACGAGTAATTATAGAAATAAGATATGATTTCTTAAATTCGTATCAGACAATTGATATATAGAGACATCAGGTTGCCTACATTAGTTGTAGATGATGCTACTTACTCATAAATCTACTTAAGTTGCCCTTTGGCTCAGCGTCAATCGTTCTATTATTATCTATTGTTAAAAAGTAATAGTTCTCATTCTTTAATTCTTTTTTTCTATGTAATCTTCTTTTATACTCCGCTTCGTCTATAACTTCACCCACGTATTCGATGATAAACTGTCCTGATTTAATTGGCTCTAAAGACCTAAGACCCCATCCACGTTCTGCGGTATGAAACGCCTCCATGGACGGGTATTGCCTACGTAGGAAGGACTGATTTTTGCATTTTGCCCCAGCAGGACAGATATCGGGGCTACATTCTACTAGCAGTATACGATTTAGGCAGTCTGTTTCTGGAGCGCAGGGATTATCCCATTCTTCGCTACAATCACACGCCACCATACTTTCAACTTCTACAGGTTTCACATTGCCAACAGGTTTATTGACCTAACAAATAAACGGTTTGATTAATCCTCTGTGGGGCAAATTGATTTAAGTTATTTCTTAAAAATTTTTAATTATGAATTTTTACAAATATTTAAATAGAAATATACCTTCAACTTAACATAAGGCGGTGGCTTCAGTCCTCTGGGTCCATGGTCCTTTGCAGCAGCCCTTTCATTCTTTAACTCTTGATGAATTCTGCTGGCTTCCTCTACAGCCTTTCGGAATACATCGTCTCTGATAGACTTTTTATTTGTACTCGGTATTTTTATATTAGCATCACCGTCCTGATAAAGGAATGCACGACCTCTGCAAACAAAAGTAACAACTTTGTGCTAAAACGAAACTATTACATTTAATATCAAATTATGTGTCCTTACCTGTGTACCCAATAATAATTATTAGATCCTAAGAACATGACACAGAATTTACCAGGGCTGTGAGATATTGCAGCTACTTTTTCAGGGATTTCATGTGGGAAACAAATACGAGAGGGCCACCAACGATAGTGTCCCAGTTTTACCCATACTACTTCTCCATATAGTGGTAATCTTCCAGTTTCACAGTCTTCACAAATAAATGCTCCGTCGGGTGCATTTATTCCTGGAAAAGATCACATAGATTATGAAACATCCTTAATGTTAAGAAATTAAATCATACAATGTCACAACGTACAGTATTATATGTTATTTGTTTACCTAGACATTCTAAATGGAACGAAGTTGGACACGTGTCGCAGCAGATGAGACTTCCACCTTTGGTACATAAGAAACACCAGGTAGCATTTAATGGAGGATGCGGTGCTTTATAATGCTTTGGACAAATGATTTGATTGCCTGTAAGAATAGCCGAGCCAGCAGGCAAACAAGCTGGAGCAGGATGATAGGAGGAAGGGCAGCGTACACATCGCGCTAATTTATCGCTTGTAGTGCGGAAATGACTGTCTTGAGGATTATCTGAACTACACGTATGGCACATATGGTAAGGGCAGGTCAGCCGGCCACCTTGCCAGTGAGCCTAAATAAAGGATGTATTATATGTCTAATAATGTAAGTAATGCATATATTTATTGCTGCATTCATCTTACTTGAGGCCAACTTTTCAAACAAGTTGAATGATAGTGTTTCCCACAAGCCATAGCTGAACATCGGATTCTGTCTCCGTCCCTCTCATTACATATGAAACAAGCAGGGGCTACACCTGATAAGCAATCTATGCATTTAAAAGATTCGTCATCGAGCTCTTCGGATTTACCTAAAATTTATATTCGTTACAATCTTCATTTCTAGAACCAAACGGTAGAAATATAGGGCACATTAGTATATTTACCGTTTACTTCATCTTCGTCAGTCATGTTTTTTTTCGTGTCCTTAGAATCGTCTGAACTTTTTCCATCTAACGATTTCTCATCAAGAGATTCATCAGCACTGGATTCCCCAGGTTTGACGCATGCTAAATGGAAATACGAGAAACACGGACCCCTACATCTAGTTAATTTTCCAGTCTTTTCACAAATTTGGCAGACTTTCTCTTGCCTCATCCCCTTAAAAAGGTTGTATGGTCTGCTTTTTCTTGTTTCAGAAATAGGTGTTTCCTCTTTTTCCTTGACTTTACCTTTTTTACTCTCTTTTACAGATTCTGTTTCAACTGACAGATCATCTTCCTGATCCGAGGAACTTTCCTTTGACTTAATACTACTCTCCGGTGTAATATATTGGCGATATTTTTTACGGAAGGAAGAATTCATGTCATTCCAAGTTTTTTTTAAATACTTTTTGATGTCATCTTCTGTTGCATCAGGATATTCATCTTCCAACATATCCCTGTTTCTTTCATAATATGCTTCGAAGACACCGTTTCTGTCGACATCATTTCTAATATAAGTTTTTTGAGACACGCGGACTCCATCACTGCTTGAGGGAGATGCAGGTGGAGTTTCTGTATTCACATTAATAAAGTTTCTTCCACTTTCAACAGATCTGTGGCTTTTTAATCTTGTTAGATCCAATTTTTCTGCGTTATTTACCTGCGGACATTAAATGTTTACTAAGAAACATTACAAAAAGGCAACTACATATGTCATTGAATAAATTGCTTTTGAAGCTTACATTTTGATGTTTCGCGCGTTTGGGTTCCGGTTCATTTATATCGTTTGACAGTTTTCTTTTTTCAGCTTTGTCTTTCTCGTGATTTTGATATCTTTTTTTCTCAGTTTTTACTTCATCATCATTAAACTGCTTCCTTTTATCGTTTTTGTCATTTTCTTCAACCATTTTTGTCGACTTAGGTTTAGGAGCTTTTGTTACAGGTTTAAACATTTCTGCCCTTGCTTCATTTGACAAAGGCCTCACTTCAATAGCTTCACTAACAGCACTATCCCACTTGATTTTTATTTTACTTTTGACAGTAAATGCAGCTGTGTACTTAGGATCCTTCTTCTTCCCATCCACAGCTGCCGTTTCTGATAGCTTTTTAAAATCTGTTAGGCTAGTGAAGGGTATCATCCAACTGGCAGAAACCCATCCATGACGACCCCTATCTCCAAAGTACAGAACATGAATTTGAATTGTTTGATATCTCGCATTATCTGAAACAAATGACAATGGTAAATGTTACACCAGCTTGTACAGTGCAATTAAGATCACACTATTCATTTTCAATATACATATTAGATGTTTATCAAAATGAAAGAAACAAATTACTTTTCTTCTTGTAGTATATCATTGAGTCTGGATCAAGGGAAACTACACATGGCCAGAAAGGATAATTTCCAACTCTGGCCCAAGCTAATTGACCTACTACCCACGTGCACTCTGCAGTGGTCTCCCCTACTACTGCTGGCGATTCTTCATTCATGACAGTTTTAGTAACAGAAGAATCATTTACTATGTGCTTGTTTGCATCACTAACTATGTTGTTTTCTTCTAGAATTTCATTGTTACTATCAGGTGAGTTAACTTGTGTACTAGTCTTTGGTATCCTAGTATTCTGTAAAACAACATATATATTATGTCAACCACAACATCATATTTCTTGAACAATATATGTTCATAAATACTTAATACATGTTGGAATGTTAAACATATATTATCTTTTATAATGGTAATTAAAAATAATTGTTTGAATAATGTATAAATGGAACATGTTAAAGTAAACAGATATAGTATGGTCAAGCGAAAAAGTTAGCAAAACATATTAGCAGATAGAGATATCATGCCTTTGGTGAACCGTCCACTGTATTCTCTGGAGATTTGGGTTTTATAATTCTGCCGTAGCGACTCATGCTGGGTGATTGTCCATTCACGACTAATGGCTTCGACCTTTTTCGAGCATTTTGCGATTCTTTATCCTTAACAGTAGCACTCTTGGCAGAGTCGTTTACTGCCGATTCGTTTACCGTGTCTTCTCTACTTGGCGAGTTCATACCTCGGTAGTTAAAATGTTATTTTCTTGCTACTAGATGGTTGTGAACACATTATCAAGCTAGCTTGTCGACTTCTGAAACGGGTAACGCCAGCCGACGTACCAGACCAAGCTTGTGAGAGACTCACGAGCTGAAAACAATTTCCATTACCGCTGAAAATAGCTGTGATGGCCGATTTTCGACGGATACCTTATACTCGTCTAAAATAACAAATTGTTGTATTCAAGTAAATATGAACAGTATCTGTTTCACTAAAACTTTTACGCAGCCAAGTAAACTCCGCCGTTTATAACTTTTAACTGTTGATATTATGAGATTACAGCTGAACCTCACGGAGCACCTGGAACGGGACGCGTTTCCCGCGATTTCGGGTGATTCTCAAACGGTCCTCATTCTCTTAGATTTCATTAGATTTCAAACACATTTTTCTCAGTGAATTTTTCACTTTGTAATTACCATTATTTCCATGCGAAAACATATTTTAATAGTATTTATTCAGAAAAACATCAAAGAAAATATTAAGGATGCTTTTAAAATATTATTTTTAATCATATGATGAATTACATTTCCCTTTGTTCTGAACTTTTGCCACCATTGATTGGTTTATAAATGGATAGTTCTGAAATGCCTCAAATTAGTAACCAATTACCTTCGAGAATTAAAACAGCCAATAGTGGAAAGTGAAGTGGCAAGAATTTTATAAATAATTTATAGCTGAGGATCAAATGTGTAGAAAATAGATATAAATTTCGCTTTTCATTTGCTAGTTTTACCAAACATGCCGTTCACAGATTACACAACGTGAATAATAAATACCAATCAGAGAACTCGACAAATGAACCCTAGTTATGTTTTGTATTCAATGTCACCAACCTTCCAGATTATCTTGATTTGCGCTAATTACAGATGGTTATATTTTCGTAGAGTATTTGTACCCTGAAGGTTGATACGGGTAAAGGTGAAGGAACCCTGGAATTATTGGCTTACTTCAGACAAGTTTAGTCGGTAAGATTGTCGTCTTGCTGTAAATTGTCATACGAGTGATTTTGGGTTTTTTGCCGATAGAATTGATATCACTTGTAGTACAAGATGAATATCACTTCAGCAGGTAAAGTATATAATTAATGTGTTAATTAAAAAGAAAAATATGTCTTTCTTATTATTTATTTTCGTTACCAAATTTGAGCGGTCTCGTCTGACGTGTGTACAATGATTTGCAAATCGCGCGGTACATAACCTAATTTCATTCAGAACCTGTCTATTTTGAACATTTTTTCTCACTGTTTTTATGTATTACAATATATACTTGGAATATATGACATTTATATAAATTTGATTTATTTTAGCGGGTATCATATCCCTCCTTGAGGAGCCAATGCCAGAGCTGAAAGTGTTTGCTTTGAGAAAGTTGGATATGATAGTGGATGAATTTTGGCCAGAAATTTCAGAAGCTATAGAAAAAATGTATGTACTTCTATACCTTCATTTAGAGAGAAGACACAAATATTAACTGTTTAAAACATTTTTTTAGTGAAATCCTTCATGAGGATAAGAACTTTAATCAGCATGAATTGGCAGCTTTAGTTGCCAGTAAAGTATACTATCATTTAGGAAGTTTTGAAGATTCTTTGACCTATGCTCTTGGAGCTGGAGAGCTTTTTGATGTCAATGCACGGAATGAATATGTTGATACTACCATAGGTATGAAATGACATTCACATATTATTTAAGCTTTATTGAAATCTGTAATGACAAAAGTATTATTACAGCTAAGTGTATTGATTACTACACGCAACAACGTGTATTGGAAGCTGAAGGGAAACTACCACCAGGCAGCAAAGGAATTGATCCCAGATTGGAGGGTATTGTGAACAGAATGTTTCAGCGATGCTTGGATGATAATCAGTACCGTCAAGCACTAGGATTGGCTTTAGAAACAAGGAGGATGGATATCTTTGAAGCTGCTATTATGCAGTCTGTGAGTCGAAACATTCACCAAAATGAAATGTAACGTTTACTCATTAGTTCTAATGAATGTTAAAAAAATAACATGACTGTTCTGTTTTACAGGATGATGTAAGTGGAATGCTATCTTATGCATTTCAAGTTGCCATGAGTCTCATTCAAAATCGTGGCTTCCGTAATACCGTGCTTCGCTGTTTAGTAAGCCTTTATAAGAATTTAGGAACCCCAGATTATGTCAACATGTGTCAATGCCTCATTTTTCTGGATGATCCTTTGGCAGTAGCTGAGCTGTTAGACAGGCTTAGCAAGGGCTCTCAGGATTGTGTCCTAATGGCCTATCAAATAGCTTTTGATTTGTATGAGTCTGCTACACAACAGTTCCTTGGCCGTGTCCTTCAAGCCTTGAGAGCAACTGCTCCTATACCAGGTGCTCTAATAGTGAAACCAATAGTGAAACCTGCTGTAAAAGCTGCCAGTGCCGCTACTTCCGATTCTGCGAGTGTTGACTCTGAAAGTTCTACAGCCGCGACGGAAGAAAAGTCGCAGCGTAGCGTCGAGAGCTTAGTAAGTATTTATTTTTTTCATATTACGATTGTTTATCGCAAAAGTTGTTGCATAGAATTTTATATGAGTATAAAGTATTCAGAAATCATCTCGTAGTAATATATTCGTGCGTTTCAGAATGCCGAAGAGCGGGAACAACAAGAGAGAGTAGATGCTCTGTCGAGTATTTTAGGAGGTGAAGTGTCTATCGATTTGCACTTACAGTTCTTGATCCGTAGTAACCATACTGACATGCTAATACTTAAGAACACAAAGGACGCGATCCGTGTTTCTATTTGCCATACTGCTACTGTCATCGCAAATGCCTTCATGCACTCTGGAACTACAAGCGATCAGTTCTTAAGGTTTGTCTGTTCTCTGACTGTCACGAAACAGTCATTTATAAATTTTACGATTACAAAGTGTATAATGGTTTTTGGTTCTTGCAGGGATAATTTGGAATGGTTAGCGCGAGCTACCAATTGGGCAAAGCTAACGGCAACGGCTTCTTTAGGAGTAATTCATAGAGGTCACGAACAAGAAGCTCTAGCCCTAATGCAATCTTATTTGCCACGGGATACTGGAGCTGGTGCAGGATACTCTGAGGGTGGTGGTTTGTACGCCTTAGGGTTGATTCACGCCAACCATGGAGCAGTAATCACGGATTACCTTCTTGGTCAGCTGAAGGACGCACAAAACGAGGTAAGAATTGCAGGATGTTTCAAACTCTTTAGATCAATCACATTTTAGAGAATGTGTAACGTTTAAGTTTATTTATTTCAGATGGTTCGACACGGAGGCTGTCTAGGATTGGGATTAGCTGCGATGGGTTCTCATCGGCAGGACGTTTACGAGCAACTAAAATTCAATCTCTATCAAGATGATGCAGTCACTGGTGAAGCAGCTGGTATTGCGATGGGTATGGTCATGCTAGGTTCGAAATCATCCCAGGCTATTGAAGATATGGTCGCGGTAAGTTGATAATTGTATACTTTCTTTCTCGATTCAGCTGTATGTGATAAACGTCAAGAGGCAAAACCATTTTATTACAGTGATACATCACCCGTAGAGGTGTTTTATCGATACGAATAATACAAACTCCTCATTTTTAGAAAATCTTAAAAAAGTTTATTAATCATCATGATACAATGCATTTGTACAGTGCAGTTAATGAATTAGGAACATAAACACAGTTATGATATTTTTGACTAGCTTTTAGCAAAAGGCGGCTCAGCGGCAGTTTCCACTGTATAGGCTCCTCTGGCGCTGTAACAATTTGAATGTTTACAGTAAATATTACTAATAATCCCGTATTGAACTTATTTCTAATCGCCAGTAAACATACTTTTTATCGAGAGTTGGCCCACCCATAAATACAGGGCCATCGCAGTAGCTGTTTACGTTGGGCGGTCCATTCTTGCACCTTCCTTCGAACCCAGTTTCGTTTAAGATAGATTCGGCGAAGTAGTAGAAAGCGCGAGAGTGCGAACAGGCACCAAAGGCTACAATGTAATTAATTATACGTGAATTCTTGTCACATTATCAAGATTGAAAGTATTGGGTAAATACGGGACTTATTGAGAACGACTTATTGCTACTCTGAGGATTATTAAAAAATTCTGTTCGCTATAAGAGGGTATAGTTCCTTACTGAGGAAATCGTTACAGCCAGGTTGCCTGCTACCACCGTTAGGATAAAAATCGGACGTTCCGATGGCCTCTTTGAGCCCGTGGTACCCAGCGTGCGTATGAATAATTTGTACGTATTTTGCATCAGTGGCATCTATTCTTTTGCCTGGCTTAGCCGTGTGGAACAAAGGATTTGCAGGGTCGAGTCCTAGAGATGTAACATTTTATTGTTTCAGTATCTTCGACATATCTGAGCCGATCGATACAAAAACAGTTATAACCACCAAGCAATGGAACTGCTACAGTTCTAAGGCGGTTAAACATATCGTGCAGGTCTGAATGACTAAAGTATTATAAATATTTTAGTAATTTGTGCTAGTACGTACCGACGACTTCTCCGATAACGCCAGACGCGGTTCGAGCTGCAATTCCGCAAACATGAGCGCCCAAGGAATGACCGACTATCTTTGTTCTCGACGGGTCTAGGTCCCCATAAATTTGCATAAAGTTTATGAAACTTGCCAAATGCCCCGCCACTTCTGGCACGCTCCAAGCGGCCGATATGTAGTTGTAACTGGCCAAAATCGACCAATCCATTACGATAATGTTGTATTCATCTTGCTTGAGATAAGCTACGGATAAAGGACACTTTAAGTACGTCGTGTATCATTCACAAAGTGTACTGTCTTTGTGTCGGTGAGAGTTGGGAAGTGACTTACCGTCACGGATTCTTTTGCATGCATCGGATTTCTCACTCGATTTCCACCCATGGGTGACAATTCTCACCGGGAGACGTGGATCCCAACCGCTTTTCTTAATACTTTCTTCGTCGCCTAATATTATCTTATGACCCTGACCCGGATTACTCCTATATTTCAACAAAAATTTCGAGATTGTCTATAATTACAACTTCGTAAAGTAGGACGTTAAATATTTGGGCTATCGAGAAAAGTGATTTGATCGTTATTAACGACATCTTCATTGTGTTCGTGATAAGCTGTCGGAAAGTATTATCACATTAATATCGCTAGGTGGTACTGACAACACTGAAACTTCTATTTTGGTTTATTGTGACCTGAAGCTGATACTCAAACGATAGTGTTAAAAATCCGCGCAAAAGTGATTGTTAGAAACACGACAATTTAATAAATACAATGTAATGTAAAATAAGTAAATGTAATCTAATGAAAGAAATGTAAATACTTCCATTTTGGTAACATTATTATCTATTAATGCGATATGTTTAAATTCTTAATTCTAATTGGTACGTCATTCTTCAAAGTGTGTATTACGTCGTTAATTAATTATACTGATAATGTTAATCCGTTGAGCTACATTTCTCTTGAATTCGTGGGATGTAAACAGTAACAATATCAACACGGGTGGCGGGTATTATGTTGTTTGGATATTGTAGTTGTGGCCACAAAAGATATCGTGCACTGACCTAGTGTACAACGTAAAATTGATTGTCTTCGTGTCAGCTTTAAATTGAGTCAATGCGTCAATGGTCGGTTCGTTTGCTTCATCGAGGTCGATCAAGTACGGTGTACCATTCTCATCTGGGAAAATCACGTAATTGTGATCGTTTTTTAACAGAGACGTGTAGCTCTGTCCATCCTTTAAGGACATCAGCAAGGTTGGATAAACTGCAGAAATTCAAAAAACATATTATTAATATTTTTACATATATTACGTAAGTTCATAATTAAGCTAATTTTGCACGGATTTTACAGTGTTTGTGTTTTTATCACTTATAATTTATAATTGCCGGTCTGTATGAGTTTAACACTTTTATTAGTTGAAGGTAATGTTGCGAGAATTAAAAAAACCTTTTGGTTCAGAACATTAGACCTCAACATTTTTAATCCGAATTACGTTGAAATTTTATAATCCTGCATTTTCGTGTAACGTAAACGAAACTTCGAAGAACTTTGGGGTTCACACTGGACATTTTTTGTTTCGTTAAAACTACAAACAAGAACGAGGATATACACCACCAAATAATTGTTTGCAATACGCACAGAGAGCTAAAAACTGTAGAGGCACCATTTCCGAAATTTTTGTCGATAAATGTCGTACGTCCGTGAAATCGCAGCTTATTTGACTTTTCTGCGGCGTCGATTCTTTGGTCGTCTTTTTATAGGGGCTATGGAAGCAATGATTATCTGCTCGAGTATCGTGAGTAGATCGATAAGCTGTCGATAGCATCGATCGGCGGATAATCTTCGATCGGCATTAATGCCTGCGTGAATAGTGCTCAGGGAATTAACTTCTTCTGATCCACTTTTGTGGCTTGACACCCACTCCGCCACTGATAGACTGCGTTTCGAGTGTTAAGGTATAAGCAGCATTCCGAACGAAAGGAGAACAAATGGGCTACTTTTCTGGGATATACTGCTAATTTTGGGGCACAAGCTTCATCAAAGGATTGCTTCTAAAATTCCATCGGAGATAATAGTTTTGAGATATTCCTGATAGACGAAAAATTCGACTGCCCCTTCAATGTTCAGGTATTTCATTAGCCGTGTATCTTCGTAACAAGCTCGTCGAACTTTCAGCTTAATATTGGCACGGATGGTGGAGCATAATTCCCTTTTATCTGATGTCTCGCTTAATTAGGACGTGGATTTCCGACCTGGAACTGGCACGTTCGAATCTTTGTTTCAGACGACGTCGCGGCTTTTCCATAGCCGCGAGGTAGGCGGGAAACTTTTATGATACGGTGCGAGGTGAATCCGGTCGATACTAATTGCATCGAAACTTGCCACTCGTCTGCCGTCGGCTAATCGAATAAGCCCGGCAAAGCAGATCGATAATGCATGTCGAAATCCATGATTAAGCAATATGCACTTACAGCAAGCTTTTGCAACAAGTTAAACACAAGTCACCTTATAATTTCCCTTCGTCGGATTGGCAAAATGATGTTTCCATTTGATTCATACCTTCTCATTCACAATTTACCCAACGACCATATGAATTACTTCATCCACGAACTTAACATATTCCTCAGCGAATCTGTAATGACGCAACAAGTTAGCGAAATTAATCCCACCAATCGGTTTTTAAGTGGTCTTCCGGAAGGTACAGGTGTACCACAGTTGCCGTTGCTCTTGTCAATATTTCTGTGTGTGCGTGTGCGTGTTTGTCATCAGTACTTGCCAGCGGCGAAGAAGCTCATTATCGGTACTTGTTCCCGCGCTTTGAAGCGAGCACATTGATCAAAGTCGGCATTACTGCGAGCCTTACACGATAGATACGAATCAGCCTGAGATAAAAGGAATTCCAGAAGACGAAACGCCGCTTTATCCCACGCGTCAATGCCGTCGCAATTATCAGCTACTGTATCACCGATTCTTTGCGAAGTGGCTCGAAATTCTTTGTACACATAGACGGCCATCAAATACGCGCGGATCGGCCGGTGAGGGACTCTTCCGATCCGCAAGCGCATAAATAGAGAAATACCAATGAACCTTGTCACGTAGGCCAGTAAATTCGAAGGCTCATTTTCGCCGTTGCAGCGGCAGCGTAAAAGGACGATAAAATCTGGCCTTCTTATTCGCACGGAACAGGTGAATTTATTCCGGACGAGAACGTTCGCGCACGAATCGTTAAAAAAAACCCCGGTGAGTCGGCCGATGCGTCGCTGCACAATGGGCTAACAAATACAAAAAAAAAATATACACCTACAATCTAGCAGGGCTTTTATTACCTGAGCGTCAGGAAAAATTCTGAAGTAGTCTCCGAGGATTACGCCATTTTTTTACATTTCATTCTCCGACTGTTTTTCAACATTTATCTCCTCAAGGATAATTAACGCGAGTGGAAGTTTTACAGCAGATTTTTTTAAATGAGTCCAATCTTGAGAAATGAACGGTAGAAAATGTAAGCACAGTGTTCCCGTTTGGTATCGAAAATTATTCTAGCCTTATGCGACTGTAAATCATGTTACAGTTTTTGGTCAATGTGATTATCCTCGGGAACATTGGAATGCACTCAGTCGCCGAAAGGTACGCCGGAGAATCGAGTTATCATAGTTCACCGACCGCTCTTGCCGTATATTTTCAACTAAAATAGATCAACAGTAACGTCATTTGTCGAGAAGTACGCACGGCGCACATTAGGGAAAAATGTTTTCCTGCGAAAACATAATACCCTTTTTCGAAAATAGATTAAAAGTTCGCTTGTTGTCGCGGAATGCAGGGCGATAGAGGAAACGAAGTCGTTAATATTCTCGTCCGTGCCTGCTCATCGGGCCAACGAGATTTTCCTGCAGCAATCTAGCCATTTACATAGCAGCCTGTGTGCGAGCTTCCAGAGTAGCATGTATGGAAAATTTAGCAATGAAATTATCTCGCGGTAGATACAACCAAATCACTTTTATCGCAGTTCACTGTTCTTCAGAAAACGATCTGGGAATGGGCAAGTATTACCGGAAATTGATTTTCCCAAGCACACTGTTTCTCCCCAAAATTAAATATATTTAATACTGATGTGATATTAAGAACATTGCGAATATACATATTGTCCTTTCCCTTGTTTTAAGTAATGCCATTTATTTCCATTATTTTTCCTGCTAATTACGAAGTTGCTCCGAAGTTTTGCTTTTTGTTGCGTGCGTTGTTCAATGTTGACACGAATTTGCTAACAGTTTTAAACTTTTCCTCGTAAGTAATATGTAAATGAGAGGGCGGTCAGTTTACGACTCAATTCGCTCGGCGGTGTACCTCGGAAATTGTAAAGTACTTTTTTGCTTCCGATGTAACGCATAAAATACATATGTATCGGAGTCGGCGGTATGACACGTCTCCCGAGTCAGTGGAAAAAGCTTAATACAAGTTTTACGTTCTCTGAGCGAGTGGCGACATAATTTCCTGCAGCTCCCGAGTGCCGCGCCATTAACTTCCCCTACGCTGTGTACGTGCGTCGACGATGAGTTTTTGCCTGTGAAAATGTCTTTAATCGAAGGGCATACGGGGAAAATGTCGGGCGTATCGTCTCTGTCTCCGACGGGGACCATGCAGAATAGTGGCAAGAAAAACGAGGAAATCTAACTTGTACATTTGGACGAAGAGAAAATTTACAAATCCTAGACGAAAATTGAAAGGACGTTGAACGACTCGAAGAAATTTCACTTGTCGAAAATCTTGAATTAACGTCTTACGTATGCCAGACGTGTGAATTGTCGTCGGAGGCATTACTTGAATTCCTTGAATTTTATCCTTAAACTTTCGGTGAAGCTATCCGGGGGGGGGGGAGGGTTAACTTAATGGGGAAGATCCAGATTGATTTGTGCACCATCCCGTTGGCTGCATTTTCCTCCGGAAATCGAAGCAGCCCGTGTTGGAATATATTGCCGCCATTAAAGTTCGCGCGGAAAAGCGGTGTATTTGCCGAACGTGCGCCGAGGTGATTCCTTTTCTCCCGTTTCCCCGGCTTTACGGCGTTCCTGTTGGAACTGCTCATATAAGTTGGCGAAACAGGCTGGAAGCGCGGCATGGTAACGCGTCGCAGGAGAAAAACATTGTTATTCGTGCGGGAGAATTGCATGTATTACAAGTGGAACACTTGGAAGACGTGTCACATGGATCATTCGGTGACGTATATTGGTCGGAAAATCTGATCGCGAGGCAGGGAGACATAACGAGCTTCGTAGAAGACATATGTCAGGGTCAAAGTGCCGTAACGATGTTGTACAAATGATAGCGATTGCGCGTATCTCACTGCCATTCTTCAGTGCGATGTCAGGCCTGTCACTCAGCGATGTACATTGGCTGTCGTTCTGCAAAACCTAATCCTAACGCAGCGAGACACTGCGATCCCCGTGGAAGACATATGTCGCTGGCTGAACGGTAGAACGATCTAACAATCTCGTGCAAGCCATGCCAATTACGCCTTTCTCCCCCTTCAGCCGTACGATATTACAGCGGCATAACACGGATATAGCGCTAATAATAATAACTTTTTATACACTCAATTAGTGGCTACTGCGCATCCTTTTTATTGCACTAGTAAAATATTATACGGGCCAGTCCGGCGAATCCTTGGAGTTTTCTCAAGACTTGCGGGGGACGTGCAAATTTCACTGTGGCCGAGTTGGATTAAAGTTCGGTGAGGACCGGTGCGGTTGGTCTACGTGTATTAGGAGCTCAGGACATAAGTCCATGGTTCAACACAATGTAGGCATGTAGACGACGTACTATTTGACACAGGGAATTTCCAAGTACATTCTGTACGATCGTTACGATTCAACGTCGGCCCCGCAAACATTTACCCACGAATTTCCGCAAGAGGATGAGAATCTTTAATGCTTAATACACGTTCGTTCGGTCGTAATATTTTTGTAAAATGAAAAACAGGGGCTGCAGACAAATGTCGATCAAATCGTCGGCTTCGGAGACAGACTGGCCGTTATTTCGGCGACGAAATTTTCTTTTATAGAAGTTAGAAGATCCAGGGTAATTCCGGGTCGCGTGGAATTGCTTTGACGATCCGACGAACCGGATGGTATTCATAAAAAAAAAGGGTCGCCCAAGGAGAGGGAGGGTCAGAAACTTTTTTTTACAGCCCAGATCCCATGGCAAAATTGAATTCCATAAAAAAGTGGGCTTGCCCCAACGATAAAATCCGCGAGATTAAATGTCTTGTGGTCGGAATCACGATTTAAACCACTCTTAGGCATTTATTTGACTTAATCTTCTTCGAATACACCTTTTTTTAAACCAATAACTGATTCCCTAAGACGTACATGATTAATGAAAGAAGTTATGAAATACGGTCGCCAGAGAAAGAATTCTTTGTCAGCAAAAAACTGTAGAAAATTTTCAGACAAATAAAAGAAGATATTGATTAATTTGTGTATTTCGTAGACATTCTTTATCCATTAATGCGTGGCGAAAAAGTCACGTGAGGGGAATACACAATGCCGAGTCACTCTAACTCGTGTACATCGCTTGAGGGTTGATATCTTATCTCTCTAAATAGAAAACTTTTATGTAACGTCGTATCACGTAATCTGTGAAACATCAGCTTAATTGCATCGGTTAGATTATTGCCAGTTCGGAGATAAATATTATTTCCTGTCGATTATTGAAAGCAATCGTTCTAAGCACGTTTAATAAACTAATTGACTGACGCGTCGATCATGAAACGTTTCACGTTCCGACGGCAAATATTTTGCAAGAACTCTTTGCCCACACTGCGAACACATGTATTAATGTATTATAATTCTGATTTTACAGTACGCTCAAGAAACGCAGCACGAGAAAATCCTGCGCGGTTTGGCCGTGGGGATTGCATTCACTATGTATGGCCGGCTCGAGGAAGCGGATCCTCTGGTGACGTCGTTGTGTGCCGACAAGGATCCTATCCTACGGAGGAGTGGAATGTACACGTTGGCGATGGCCTACTGCGGCACCGGAAACAACCAGGCTATCCGGAAGCTCCTCCACGTAGCCGTAAGTTCAACAAAACAACGACTCACCCTGCCAGTCTTTCTCCATTTTTATCTCACACTTCGCTATTCTGCTCATTCCACTATTCTTGCCACCGTTATTCCCTTACTTTCTGAAAATAGAAATTTGTAATTCCAAACGAAACGTAATGGTCTTTGAGAGACTCATATTTTTGTTATTGTCTGACGATTAGCAATATTTTCGGTTCTTTTGCTAGGCGGTTTTGTCACTGTTGTGCAGTGTACTTTGTTTTGTTAATTAGGTGTCGGATGTCAACGACGACGTTCGACGTGCCGCGGTCACTGGGCTAGGATTCCTTCTCTTTAGGTGAGTATCTGCGGTGAACATTTTACCTTAGAGAGTGGATAAGAGCTCGGGCTCGGGCTCGGGCTCGGCCAGGGAATTTGCCTGTGAGGTCGGCACGTTTGCCGCTTCCTCGGGCTCAGAAATTCTGCTTCCTGCCGCTGTAACCCAGATTCGTGTTTTTAATAATGTCAACGAAAGTTGCGTCGTTGGGAAATTGCGCTTTCGCGATACACTTCACCGGTAGCATTGCTCCGATCGGTAAAAAACAAGAGTTTGTAATTACATGCACGAGCGGCAAGACACGAATTTTACTTAGCAATCGCGTTTCTTGTCCCTCGAAAGCCTGGCCATTGCGAAAAGATCGCGATAAAATTCCATTGAAATTTCCAAAGTATGTTTTCTCACGTTATCAGCATTGTCATCTCACGGGGTAAACCCGATGTTGAGAGAAGGAATACCGTTTACATACGGGAGATAAACATGCTACATCTCTACTTGCCATCGATTTTTATTAGCCCTTTTCATAAAGCTTTATCTTTGATAACCTTCAAAATCGTTTTATAACGAGATTAGGATCGTATCCTGCCGAGAATTCATTCCCACTATTACGAAACCAACATATTATGTACCAACAGTTATCTAGGTTTTGAAATGCTGAAAAGTATATATTATTTCAATCTTCTACGACGGTTTCTGATTTTTGTGTTACATTTCCTATTTAAATTTAATAACTTTTTATAGCGAACCTATAGCTTTTTATAGCGAATTTCTTCGTTCTCGTGTTACGGTATTGCACTAAAAAAATGGCACGTTATATTAACTAATACTCCGTAATTTCACTATATTCCGTATTGTTACGACGATTGCAATTTCAACGTGTCAATTTACAAGTCTTTTCCTTTTTTCAACCCTTTGTAAAGGTGAGTTACGAACGGAAGTACTAACACGTGGTGAGTCGTTTTGTCCGGAAAGTGTAAAAACCTTCACCCTACACATTTCACACTTGCGTGCGATTTTGAGCTGACGTTCGCTTTTTCGGGTAATCCTTGGGAAACTGTCAACGGCGTTAGATTCAACAAGATACGAGATTTCATAAAGTTGAATAGGATCCGTGGCAGTGTTGTAAATCGACACTCTTATTTCATCGATCCCCCACAAGTGCCATTTCTCGTTTTATCATGCAGCAATTAGATTTTTGTAGCTCGATGATCGGCGCCCGCGATAGCAACTACTTTAATATTGATGTTATCGTCAGGACGTAACGTGCAAATACTTTCTCGAGATTCGATGGACTCGAAGGCTCTTGATGTTATTGTTGATTCTTTTCATCAATTGCCACGCGCGGAATCGAACGATACTGGTGACGTTTTCCGATCGTCCAATCGGCTTGTTTTCGTGGATGACGTCGATGCTGTGGTCTTTGTATTAATCCACTTAGCCAGTGCACGTTTGCTATCGAAAATGTGTGTTAATCGACCTAAGCCAAACATAATTAAATTAATCACGCCGGTAACGTCCTCCTTCGACGTTGTTGAAATTCTGAAGGGCAAAGCAATTTTATTAATTTCATGAGAAAATCATTTATTCCTGTCGTTCAGTCCTCGGCATAAAATGTGCGATCGACAGAAAGTAGTCGACATTTCATAATGAATGCAAATTTCATTTTCACGACTGCTTTTTCTTAATTGCGTTGATTGGCTGTTAAACTGTCTTTAGTCGACGCATTGCTTTCCTACTTTCGGCGTGAAGGGAAAAGCCGGTTTGTGATCCGGGGGACGAAAACCCGATGGAGTCGGTGATTTTGCTCATTTATTAAGGGGTCGATTGATGTCGTGCGAGCTTCAACAGGCAGATAAGTTCTCTGAGCCGTTGAATCCCGTGCGATCGATAACGCCGTGCTCGTCCCGCGGGATAAACAGCGATCAATCCGTATACGTTTCACGTGTCACTTCATCACTACGGTAATTCAGCAACGATCCTGGCAATCCCTCGCTAATTGAACAGAAATTCACGTTTAATCGCTCGTCCTCGCTTGAGTAGCGCATGTTCCTCTCTTCTCTCCTTCGAGTGCCGTTTACTTGAGTTTAGCTGCAGTAGAAAGCTGCTAAGTTAGTCAGACACGCGAGCCACGTTATCGAGAGCTTTCTACTACTGTCCTTACGTTTAAATTGTCGCCAGGCTTTTTTATTCTCCTTAGACATGCTCGATGTCTCGTTTATTTCGTCTCGATTCACTGGATCTCCTCTTAACCTTCCACAGAAATTCGGCCCTTTAAATGCCCTCCAATCTGATATCTTTAGTTCCTTAGAAATTACTTGAACTTTGCAGGACCATTCAGATTGGATAATATGAACCTATATATCACTTGTTATTAGTCAATTACACGCAATTCTCCGAGTGTTTAGATAAACTCTTTTCCAACTTAAATACGGGATAAGCCTGGATTTTCAACTTCAAGTGGAAGATAAGTTTTCCCCGGAGGGAAAGGTACGATACAGTAGTTGGCTGTTGAAACCCTCGAGACTTATTGTTAGCCATTTCACTGCGTACTCTCTACTCTTCCATTGTATCCCCGTTGTGTCTTTCTTGTCGCTATAATGTTCAACAAAACATCGATATTTCTCATTAACGAGAAACTCAGGGTGGGCGAATTCTATTCGACGTAAGATTATGTAAAACCATTCTGAGAATTCCTTTGCTTTCCACCGCTTTCCCTTAACGTCTCGGAACGTGCCGAACTAATCTTCGGAAGAAAGATTGCTTGCTAAACTATCGTAGCAATCGGGTGCTGGATTACTTACAAATTCTCTTCGTAAAGCTGTTATGTTCCTCGTACTGCAGGACTTTCATTTGCTTTTAGAGGGTCATTTATCTCTTAAATCAAGGCACACGACACGCCAAACGTTCTTATCTGTCAATCGTGTTTACGGAATTCTCGTTTCGCATTCGTCGATAATCAGCCTTGGTTATAACACAGAAGGTGTTTTCCTAGCGATTTGTCTTTTTCAGAACATCTGAATTGAATGACACTGGAATCGGCAGTGAAGTTTCGGTCGAGCCGATATGATCAATCGATATTCACATTTTGTTTCGTTCTTCTAGTCGATAATGGGTAACCGATAACAAAGCGTTTTGCAATTGTATTACCCATTGTCTCTCCAAATCTTGCGGATTTAGAATAAGATACAACCTTCAGTTATTCCCATTTCGTAATTTATCAAGCACTTCTTTGATCAATTCGTCACGCGATATACCAGAAATAATTTTATCACATATCTGTATTTTCGTACACTTATTACACGTGTACCAATTACTGTTAATGATTGAATCAATACTTTTTTTTGTACATCGCAAATCACCTTCTCTTAATTTCATTTTAAAAACGTCCATGGAGATGTACGTCTAGTTTTCTCTACGTTTAAGTCGCCGTACCCATTGATCCATTTTTCTTGTGCAAAAAAATCATGGAACATTTTTTCTTAAGCGACCCTAATGAATCTTTATCCGACGTGGACAGTCGATAAGTCGGGGAACGGTCGGAGGGGGCCCTTAATTGAAAAATTCGATCGATGTAGCGTTACAAGGGGGGATGGGAGGAGTGTTGGGCCAAATGAATTGCCGGGAAAATGCAGTTTCCGGTGCTGGAGGAAACGCGTTACTAACGATCCCGTTGCGGAGGATGCGGAAAGTGCTGTTGCGAGCCTACTTTCCTCTCCTTCCGCTGGCTTTGTGGGAAGGCAAATCTTGTCTTCCTTTTATCCGGCGAAACTTGGATGACGCGTGGCCGCGAACGTCTCGATATCGAGATCAGACGGCGCGAGAGTTGATTTGATTTATGCCAGCCGTAGCGTTTGAATTCCACGCGCCGACGCGGGGAATCCGTTTCGTCCCGGGGAAATGATTTATAAGGCCTCATAGCCGATAAACACTTTTATTTCCCACGGGCAGAAGTTTTTCAGGAAATTCGGCAGGATCCTACTGGCTGATCTTCGGGAGCCTCTTCCTTCGGGAAAAAACTCCGGCAAAAAAGGAGATACTCTTTTTCGTAATAAATGAGTAAACGCCGGATTATTTTGTGATGAATGAATGTGCACGGAGAAAAAGTTCAATTTCAAAATTAATCGTACGATCGGGCTGTGCGAAAGTGAATTACCGGATTTAAGCGAATGCTATAAATAAACAGGACGGAGGACTTTCAGTTGGGGCAGTTATAGTGGTTGTCAGATATGTATTTCCAGAAATTGGTCACATTTTTTAGCCTCCTAACTGACAAAAACCACGGGCAAGTAAAAACTTTGGTGATTATGATTTTTAACTCTTAACCTTTAGCGTCGTAACTTTTTACGACTTGGCAGGAGAATCTAAAACTGGTTTACCATACCCGGCATACGTTATCCTAAAACAGAATTTTACAGAGTTTACAACTGATATGATCAGTCGTTTTCTTTCTTTATGTACAGCCAGTGCTATTAATTTACGTCAAATTAACTGACCGTGCTTTTTCAAGGGACATGAGTTGTTTTTTTTATCAGGAAGACGTCAAAAATGTAATTTGTTGGAAATTCATTAAAATTCCCCGTAGGTTTTGTGACGACGGTCCAGTTTATCGCATCGTCCGATTTGATTTCTATCTGGCTCACGTAGCCCGAATTAGACTTAGACGGGCGAGTTTTACTGGCAGTCGTAATGTCTGCTTTATGGCTCATTCTAAATGTAAATTACGTTGCAAGTATATCGGTCTGCCGTTGTTATAGCGTCGAGCGGGTTTTTTTTGCATCGAATCTTTACTTTTCGTTTCGTTTTTATTAATACTTCATGGTAAGTATCGCGCGATTAAAAATAACAAGGGGAAGAAAGTCGTTGGCGTTCAATGACCCTTCATATAAGTCTTTGGACTTTTTCCCCCCCTAGCAGCGCGCTACGAAGAGAAAGATTTGAAATTGTACGAAGGGAAATTTGAAATGCAGCGCCATTTCGGAAGAACCACTGAAATGTGTCTACGAATGGAAGCCACGTATAAGGTTCCGTTAAGCTCACGTTTAATGAAAGCTTTAATCTAGGGATAAATGTAAATTAATTTTACGTAGGGCCAGCTCCAAGAGGAATTTCCCTAGTTAAATGAAACCTACCATTCGTGACCGGAATACGTGAGGATTCTTCGTTATTGAACTGCATCGATTTTATCGGGAAAAAACCCTGCAGTTTTCCACCCGTTGAATGGATTACAGCTTTTCCGTCCATCGCTGCATGTTATTCACCTACGTGTCACGGAGATGAATTTCTACGGTTTATTAAATTTTCCTAGCTTTCGGGAACAATAGCATTGCACAATTTCGAGATATTATATTGTTTCATCGAGTCTTGCAAATTTTTATAACCGGCCAGTCACGTTCCGATCACCATTGAAGCGAATAATCCTTCGCACGTGTATGTTTCATAGGAGCTGGGAAATAGTGAGTTATTTCTCGAGCAACATTATTGCCAGTTCATTGGTCCGGCGATTATACGATCAGAGATCTCGCGAGGAAAGTCAAAAATGTCCGACGATTACGGTATGGCAATTTCGTTGCATTGGGATGTACCTTTTACGACGCGGAATAACATTCTCAAGACGGCCTTATTACCGAATCGTCTGCGCGTTGGAACTTCCTTTTCTGCTGGTTAAAGCTTAATGCATTACCGCGCGAGTCCCCAGCTTGCCGACTCGTCGTCGCTGACATTCAGACGACGTTCATTTCCTAAATTACCTCTTTTGCTTATCTCCGCGCAGTCTCTCAAACACTCGACATTTTCTTTTGCCCGTTCCCACCGCTTCCCCCGCTCAATTCCCGCTTCCTCTGACGGACAGTTTTTCACCCCGCGTGTCAAGGTCACATCTGTATAACACTAACGAAGCCTTCGCCCGAGCTTAATTAGTTGTTGGTCACTCGTTTTCCGTCGTTCTTCTCATTTTCTCTGCCATGCTGGATCTTTTACGACTCTGCTAATTAATCTCCACCGTCGGGGCTGTGAGATGACATTGAAATAGTAGCTCGAGGAAATATTCTCAGCGTTTACCATTATTACCCTCTTTTGCGGACCTTTAAGAATCGTCCTAACAAAAAGTAAATTACATTGCCATGCTTTGCGCGTGAAGCTAATGCTTTGTCAAGCGAAACGCCTCATTTCGTACTTTCAATAAACTTTCTGCCTCTCGTTCGGCGATATTGGGCTGATGAAACTCGAATATTTCTAACTCGTATATCGGGCATTTTCGCTGAAAGCTTCGCGCCACAGGTGTCGCGGCGATTAATCCGGGGAAATAAAACGACAGCCTCGGTAACCGACGTGAAAAACGTGGGGAATACACCGTTTTATCGAGAGAACGTATTCTCGTATTGCGCGGAAATAGTCGCGGGTTTGCGGTTTACAGATGACCAGTTTGGCCTGCGTTCGGAATTGGTGCGTTGCAGGGACTGTTTCAATGGCTCTGTCCATCAATTCTGCAGGCAGTGGATAAGGACCTCTATTGTCGCGCTGCCTTTCGAGTAATTACGTCACGTGGCCGGACACTAATTACCCTAATAACCTACTCCAGTAATTGCAAGGCGGGTGCGAAGCCTCGAGATAGGGAATTCGGGAAGAGCAAAAATTATCAGAGATTCGGGACGATGTTTTTCCACGACATTTTTTTTTATAATTCCCGCGAGTAATTAGTTTCTGAGGGGGCATGTAAGGCACGGAAACACTTTCTCCTGCTTACTTAAGCGAGCGGATGGACGGAAACACGTGGAAACTTGATCAGTTTTTCCACGATTTATCTCTGAATTCGTGGGGTCCGAGGAAAGCCTTCTTACGGCTTTAAAGTGGATGGTTCGAAGCACGGCTGAAATCCCATTAATTCTCCGGCCGGCGGTCGTGCTTATAGAAAATTCTTTTACCGCTTCAAACCTTTGAGAAAGACCCGACGATCCAACGTTTGGAAACTTTTTCGTCGTTTCGATCAAACAATTATTCCGCTAGCGAATAAAACAATTATTTCGTCTCAGATCTATCTCGTCTCTTGCTTTCGCATGATATTTTGACCCATCGCATTTCGCCGATTAGCGCACGCTACAAAATCCCCACGGTTTCGATGTTTCTCAGAAATTAAGATAATTTTTCGTTTTGTCGGCCAGGCCAGCCGACTGAGTAAACGCGGATAACCGACTTTAAAGCGGATGGAACGGGGCATAGCATGGAAGCTCATTAACTTATCAAACTCGAGTCACGACGGTTTTGAGATAATCGTGAATTTTCTTATCGCGCCAACTGTCCGGCGAGAACATACGGCAATTGCCGACGCGTTTCGGTTGGCCAAGTACAATAACGCCAATTATTCCAGCCGAAATGCCGCCGTTCAGTTCCTTATCGGACTTTTCATTCACGTCTCCTTCGTCTTCTCTTTTCGCACTTTCCTTCGTTCTCCTTTTAATTTACCCTTTTCGATTTTCTTTGTCTTCTTTTGTGCCGCCGTGTGCCGTTGGTTTTGCCAGTACACAATACCGGTTACGCGGGAAGGGTCTTATTAAATTTTACGGTTAAGGAGGACCTTATGAATAAAAATAGGACGGGAAAGGCTCCAGGATAATGAACACAAAGGAGTAACGTCGCACTCTCGTATTGTCTACTTTATAATTCACTTTCAATGCATTGCTATTATGTTTGTTTCGTCCGTGTAAAAACGTTCTATTCTTTACGATATGCGCTTGTTAGGCACCGTGCTGGCAAACAATACCACTCCGGTGGGTTAAATTTAATGTATTTTACAGAGATAAGTAGAGTCTTTTAAAACAAACTTACGAGTAAACGGGTAGAAACGTGTGATACCTGTTTTCAGAATTTCACGATTTTAAACGTGTTACTGTCAACCCGTTTCTTCTGTCCCTGCGAAATATCTTATCGACGGGAAGATATATCTTTCTGTCGTATATTTCGTGAGAGTACGAACGGGTTCCTGCCATCGATATCTTTCTCGGGAAGACGGAAGAAATATAAACGTCCAACGTGGATTTTTCTGTGCAACACACCTGGGATATCCGCGACACGGGTTAGAAAACTTTTCGTCCTGGCCTGCTTCGTATTTTCATTTCAGTTCCCGACGATCCTCAAATCGAGCGATCTCGCAAAACTGTTTCTAACTGTTCTTGCCGGACTTGTATTTCCCATGCAAATTTCCGGCTTGTCAAATTTTCAACCGGCAAAGCAATTTTATACCGCGCGGATCCTTTCTCCTTTCTTTTTCGCCGGTTCATTAAAGTTTCTTCGATGCCTCGAAATTCGTAGTCGCTGGCAAGCCGTTATCTAGGCTTCGAAGAAGCAGATGCTTCGCAAAACTTCGGAACTTCACTTGCCGAACGACTAGTTTTTCCGAAAGGAACCCACTTCTCTGCTTTTACGTATTTTTTTCGCCTATCGCGGCCTGTTCTTTGCAGTGACTCCCACACTGATCTCCGTAGGTGCATGTATGATATTTCATGTACTCGGTAAAACTTGAAGCCTTTGCCATCATTTCTCTCCTATTTACCTGGAAGGACGTAAAGAAGGAAGGAAATTGTAACTGAGATATGTAATCGTCTACTCAAGTACATAAATGTACATTTAACCACTTATTTAATTGTCCTCTTCTTCCATTTCAATTACTATACCACTTCAGATATTTACAAATCTTTCGAACAACGTTAATTACGAACGTTGAGTAACTATTATTTCTAGGAACGTATTTTTTCTAGGAGCGCTAATTCGTGTTGACTCGGTCCTCCTGTAATTGCTTTTAGCTGTATCCGTTAATGTTATACACCATTCTTTTCGAGGAAATGAACTATCGTGCTACTGGATACACGCAACGGTGGGAATTTTCAGAGGCGAGGGATTTCGTTTGAGCCGCGATTTCTCATATCGCTGACGGCGAACATGCGTCACATCGGTCTAATCGATTGTCGCTGCGATTTCATCGTTGCGTTAAACCGGACTTGGTGGGAGGCTTGTTTCCGGTTTGCGGGGTATATCGGCCGGGTACGAGGAGTGCACGGGCCTGTAACCATTTCTCTTACCGCGTTTCGCCGCTTGAATATCGTTTCCTGACCATTGTGAAACTCCCCCGTCTGGCTGTGCTCGGTTAATATCAGTAACGAAGGCAGACAGCCCGTTGATGCCTCTATTTTCCTTGCTACCGTATCCTATTCATCGGCCTACTGTCAAGTCTGTCCCTTATTAATGCTCTACTATTACGTCTTTACGTACGTACGCCCCGAGAAATAAATACACTTAACGCCATGTACACAGTGTTTCGAGTAACGAATTTCCCTTTCCCCCGCGCAATGCTACGTCAGCAAAATCTTCAGAGAACCGGTCATTGGTATTTCTCGCATTTTCATTAACCTCGACGATTCGGAAAGCTTTGTTCTTTCGGCTTTTAATTTAGGCGGTGTAGGGCGGAATCTTTTCCTTAGCAGCTTGTCTTTGAGACGAGATTCTAAGCGGCTTTGCCGAAAGGAACAGTTCCCCCACTTTGTTCTTCCCTAGAAGACATATATTACGGTCTCTTTTTCACGGAGATCCCAATTCCTTTTCTTTTTACAGAACGGTACATGCTTCCTTGTATACGTTTGTTGGGCTGTTCTATTATTTCTATTGTCCTTGAATTCGCTCTGATACATATTTGGATCGTGGTTTTCACATGAAAATTTTGTGGCCAAATCGCAGATTACTTGAAATTAACATTTCAAGTTCAAATAGTACACTTAATACCAGAACTTCTTAATATCAATAATGTTTACATTTATGTCATACTAAATGTTACGTATTAATATAATATAAACTTTAATATAAAACATAAAACGTATACACGATACATTTATGGCGAAGTGCGGATATTTTTACATTAAAAAAATTGACAGTGGAGGGTGAAGAAAGGTGGTTTCCTTGCGCTGAATGAGCTCAATTTCCTTTGCGTCCGACAGTCGCGAAAGTCTGGTACCGGCGTTCAAAGACCGTTATTAATTCACTGGACGTTTAATTACACGCCACTTTTCTGAGGGCCCTTCTCCTCTTATTAAAAGCATCCATGACACTTTCCCCGTGAATAATTCAGCAGTGGGTCACTTTGTTTTGCGTACTGCTAGACGGCAACCGTTTCCTTTTTTACTTTTGCGCGCGCATCGTCGGAGATCGAAGGGGCTTTGAAAATTTCATGCCCGTGTATCGTTGATGATCATTCTCCTCCGGCCGCGGAGTATCGACGTATGAAGGAAACACGAAGGAAAATATCCTGACGTTAAGTGAAGCGCCTCCGACGTTTTCTCGTTCGTCCCCGAACGTACGGAGCACGTTGTCCTGGATGTTCGAAATTCTCAAAATTCCCCGCTGCTACATACAACTCCGCAGCGACAATTACCGCCGACGCTTGCTACGCGAAATTCTGCTTGCATTCACGTTATGCCGGATTTTCCGCGTCAATTACGGCGAACAAAAATTCTCAGAAAAATGTGTACCTTAATGAAACAAGGAATTTTTCTGCGCTGCGACTCTCGCTAAAACCAATTAGCTTTGAGAAAGCTTGACTGGCGTAGAAAATGCTTTTCTATGGGATAGTCCCAAAGAAAGTGAATGAAGAAATGAAGACAAACAGTTTTCGAATAAACGAATACTTTGATACTTTATAATCGTTACATTCGGTTCTACATTTCTTACATCCAGTAGCGTATCAATAATGAGTTTCTTTACTTAACGAACATTTCCGGGAATAGAACAGGGCCTGTCCCGTGTACGTGTGCATATTTGTTGGAAAAATACGCGAAGAACCGTTTACTCGCCGGGGGCAGATTTTTTCACCATCTTCGCAGCTGACGGAGTGCTCCATTGTCCCGTGAAGGAATTTTCCCCGCGAATGTGACTTGTAAATCCGAAGGGCAACCGGTAGGGGGGACCTGGCGGTCCTACTACAGTCGATTATTTCTCGGGCGATTGCACAGTGGCGTTTTCCCCGTTCTTTCGTGGATGAGGTCAGCTGAAAAAGTGCCACGAGCGTCTCCATTTTGCCGGCGCATTTTGCTCTCGCCGTTTCCGGTCGAGCACGCTAAATTCTCGTTATCGGCCGTAAGACGAGGGAGTAATCAATGAAGTGGCTCGTAATCGCCAGCAGAAAGGTACGGGCGTCACTCGTGGAAGCGTCTTATGATAATGAATCGCCCGTAGGACTTCGGGGACCCCCTATTCCTCATTCTGCAAGTCCCTCCTGCTAGGGGGATAATTAGAAATTACATGTTAATTGCGCAGCTTGCTTTAATCACTGTGAAAGCCCCCAGGGGGCCGTATCCGCTGGCAATTTTCCTCTTGCTCGGTCAACTCGTCGCATCTAGTTTCCGGAAACTCCGGTGTTTGGCGTTCTCTTCGCCTGTCACCTGGCTCGCGACCCTCTTATTTTCTTTTCCGACATTTTCCAGCCGGGAAAGGGAAGGGAAAGGGAAAGGTAACGGAAATTTCGGCATTTGCAAGTAAAGTGCTCTTCTTCGATATCTATTTACGTAACGATTTCCGGCTTACGAATCGTTGTGGTACGAAGTCAAAATTGTGAAGTATTTGCGGATCGCTGAGGTGTTCGTTGCATTCAAGTCGATGGCTCAGAATCCTATCAATCGCGGTTTTTTTTATTGACTCGTCGGATTTTAATTAGACTTTTTTTATCTCCACTCTGACTCGGCCCAGCTTCCGTCCTCCGTTCCTTTCCCCCCGTTCGTTTCCTTTTTATTTCGCAATCTCTTACTCTGCTCGTTCGACTCGATCGAATAAAACCGAATGGATTTTCCGGCTAGCTGACTTGATGGGAAAACGTTCGCCATTTTTCGGAAAGTACACACTCAAATTTACTGCCCTCGTTTCAGGCCGGTAGCCACTTCTTTCGTTGTTCCGAAAGGATAATTCCTACTTCTGTTATTCTCCAAGGTAATAACAAAAATTTCACAAACAACAGACTTCCGCGTAATTTGTCATTTAAATTTCTTGTCTTTCTGGAGATATTGTCGCTTCGATGAATCTAATTATTTGAATTTCCGGCACTCATAGTCTCGTTCGGAAGCCTGATCTTTTTCAGTTTTATAACTTTTCAGAGTAATAATTACGAATCTGATGGAGTGGCAGGCAATTTCTTATTCATTACCGCCGTGCTATGAGCGACCGGAAAGTCGTTTACGACAGACGTTGACAACGTTAAGCGCGGGGTGTCATTGAATTTTTCATGTTCCGTTCATAGGGTATTTAGCGGCAGGTCGGGATAACTGGAACGCAGGGCGTAACTACCCCGTTTACCCGTCTCCGACGGGGCCCATGTAGCATCATTTATCACCGGCGTTTTACACGATGCGCGGAAGTAAAGTGAACGCTCCGATTCAGCCCTGTAATTGTTTAATGGCGTTTCAAAGTCAATTAACGTGGTAGCTTGTCGTTAAAGGCTCGGACGTTCAGAACAATGTTGCTTTAGTATTAGTAACAGTGGCCGAGTAAGGTGGACAAAAGAAGTTCAAAACTGTCAGATTCTCCCGCAAAGATGAACGGCAAAAAAAAACATACTTTTCGTTAAACTACAAACACATTTCATCCATTTCTCTTCTCTCCACTAATCGGGCAATTCTTTTGTCTGTTTCAGGTGAGATACTCTTCTTTATCATTTGTTACACAGGTAACTGCACGTTTTATTGCGTTCTTAGTGTAGACTTATCGTAGTAACTCACTAGGTTAATTCATTCATTGAAGAAAAAAAATAATACTTGCTTTTTCCTTATCATATTTCATCCGGGCGGAAAGGCGAAGTTATAAATGGTTTAGTCGAGACTCATGCGAATCGGTAAATTTATTATATATCGGCCATTAAAAGCGTTTAACGTTCCGTCACGAGCGCAATCCGTGGGCGGTCTGCACTTACTCAAACGTATTCGTTTCTCGGAAGTGCAGCGGTGGCGATTTATCGTCCATCTCCTCCGAATTCCTTGAAATTCCGTCAGCATTCCGTGTAAAAATCACCCACGTCCTCGAATTTTTATGCAAAGCGAAAGCAGGACTTAGCACATAAATCCCCTTGTTTCTCGTATTTCAAACAAGAAAATCATATCCGTTAAATTTCAGCGTGAATTCTAGATTTTCGGGAGAAGGAAAATACTTTTATGTTGCAGATTTCATTATACCGAGAAAAATTCTTGCTCGACATTCTTCGTCGTCGATATTATCCGTAATTAATGGTCGTTAGGAGATTCGGCCGCCGCGTCTCTTCGACTATCTGTCGGCGTTCTGTCTTGAAAGTTCAGGGCTTAAAGTAGCTGGATAATTCCAGTCATGACGTATTTCTCGTTAGTAGCAAATCAGACGTTTCTTGGCGGAGACAGTTGGCTTCGATATTCGCCGAACTTTGCTCGAGCGTTCTCCGGTCCGCCATGTTACCCTGAGAATTCGCGCAGGCTAGATTAATGGAGCAACGGAGGCCTTCTGCCTCGCTGTCCTAACACCGACTTAACGAATTCACCATGAATTATTCCGGCGTGTATTCGATGCACTCCGAACAACGTCAAACGTTCCTTCTCCTCGTACACACTTAACAGAACTCCATATTCTCCGAAATATTTCAAAGAAAAGTTATTTTTAAAAAATTCCTGTCCTAAAAGATAATATCCAATCTCGAAATTTCTTCCTCATTTTTACGAAGTAGGCATTTGCGAATTTTTCATGAATAAATTACGAGAATATCAGCGAAGCTTGTAACACCAAATGATTTTGAAAACACGACGTTTGTACACTGAAATTCCGGTGCTCGTGAGCCTGGATTTTGCGTGAAGCGTAAAACGGCCTCGATTTCAGCTGTTTAGGAGCATTTACCGGTATATTCCGCACTCTTCCGTGGCTTGAGCGAGGTCCTAGTGGAAATTGCGCATTGCCTCGTGATGCGTGGTCATTAAGCGTGAGATATGCGATCTATTGACGAGCGTTTCGGGATGCCATTGATTCTTCGGTGCACCTCGAGGAGTTGCGGTCTGCTGACCGACTGCATTCAACCCTCCCCCCTCCCCTTCCTGGCCACGTCCCTTTGTTTCCGTGCCTGCCGGGGTTCTCCCTCTTACCTGGAATTCCCCGTTACAGCCATCAACCGACCGTATCTCTCCTTTCCATTCGGAAATGCGCCTGTCATCACCTTGGGATCTGAGCTTGTGTGCTTTCTTGTCTGCAAAATCGATTTCTACTCTGGACTGGCCGTCTAACCGACTCATTACCACGTATTGTTCTTCATTAAGAACGAAACGGAAGTCCATTACTACTCTATCAATACCGCAGGTAAAGGGTTCCTGGCGAAGGCCGCTCAGAAGGGAACTTGAGAAGGTCCGAAAGGAATTAAGATTAATTTGCGTGGGCAGAAATGGATGAGCGAAATGTTTACGTGGATAGAGAGGAGGGGTTTGGAACTGCGGAATATTTATAACGATTCGTTTCGCCAGTCTGAAATTCAAGGGAAGCGTTACAGAAAGTATGAGCGTAATAAAGTTAGGTAGAAGCTGGAAAAGTGCAGTTCCTTCCAAGTGTTCGTTTCTCGTCGCCACCAGCAGTCGCGGAATTGGTGTAATTGGCAATCCAGACAATTACCTCGCTTCCGTGTTCCCTGTCGAGTCGAAAAATTTTACAAGCTGAGTTGATTGTCGTCGAGGATTTGGCGGACGGTGCTAGATAGAACTTCCTCTTGGCATCTACCTGTCTCGACCTTTGAATTACGTACAAGTCATTTGTAAAACGCCTTTAATTAATTAAACCTAGCACCTTCTCTAATTGACAACGACAATCATTTTTTTTCCTTCAAAAGATATTCTTATCAAATCGCTTAACTTACCGTGGGACAGGGTATACTTAAAAATTCCTTAATTAACTATGTACTATATATCATTACAATTATATAGATTATATGAAACATATAAAATTTTCGTAAGCAATGTAACATATTACGGGGAGGATGGTTGAAGTTTGTTTTTAGTTTTCGCGCAAGTCAAGGTGTTCGACATGATAATTCCGCTATGCTAATTTTCACGCTGATATGTAGGCACAGTTCCGCAAGCTGGTTAGAATTGCAAGCAGCGCGTAATATGGGACTGTAATCATCTTAACGCGGTACGTAGTCGGAGGAGATAGGTCGAAGATCGATTGTCACGTTTCCCATTTCCTCTGTTGATGGTTGCACGGCACGAAGTTGGATTAAATCCGGTTTATCATGTCGCGTGACCGATCGCACGCCCTCGTCCGCCCAGTGAATCGTGGCCGCACTTACCTTCGAATTCTTCCTGCTGTTTAAAACCCACCGACAAGGACGACGTTCCGAAAATGTTAACGGCGCCGGGCATAAGCCATTCTCGCGTCATCACCGTCGGAAATTCCCGATATCCGCACATAAATGGACCCAAGTAAATGTGCAACCGTTGCATCGGTTTACGTGTAAGTCAGATGTGCCGTTTCCCGCCGACATTTCGCAAGGGTTTCCAATGATACGTCAAAGCAAAATGTCTAAACTTGCGCGCTGCCGAACGGCCGGTGCAAGGATGACGACATACGCCTGTCAATCAACGTCCCGGTGTTACGTACATTTCGACCAAAATACATGAACCCGCTGAAAAATTCACTCACATCTTACGTCAGCTGAGCTTTCTTCTATGCATGCACTGGAAATAGTGCAGCGCCACTGGCTCATTCCGAATTCGTCCGATTCAGACTTTACGTCTTCGACGATCCTTATGCGGCTCCGGACGTATTACGGGATTTTTTTTATACAACTTTTCGTACCCTCGGAATAAACGCGATAGTCACGAATAGACGTGAAAATCGAGGCAGAAGCATTGTTTGACGGGAAAGTAGAATGGGTTTTTACAGTTACATCCAACCACTCCAATTAACGATCTTCTATGTCAACACGGTCTTCGAAGCGTTGAGCCTCTCTCGTGTGCTCGATGTTAATTACCTTTAAATTAGAATGTAGGTCGGAATTATATCATTTTTTTCTCCTTTGACACCTCCACGGATCCGATCGATCCATAATTTCCTGAATATCCACTTATGAGTGTCGTTTATCATTATCCATTTCTGTTGGTAAAAAGTAAGGAAACGTTTCTCTGAAAATACTATTTTTTTATAAATCGTTTTAGTAAATGGCGATTGGAGGATATAAATGGGCCTTCGGGTAGAAATTACTTATCGTCTTTTGTCACGATCGCTTTTTAATTATCCCAAATTGGTTTCATGGTTTCTTTCCTCCTTACGTCGACGACCGAGATGATTCGTCCTTTTCCTTCGTTCACATTTCCTCATTGACTTTTCCTCTGAACGCACTCTATCGCCCGACTTTTATATTAATTATTAAGATTTTCGTTAATGTCCTCTTTCACAGTCGAAGACTGACGTCTCGGTAATTGCCCGTTGATCTCCTGTCAACCGTAGCTTGGCAACGGTTCGTCAAGTTGCCCCGGAATGGCTTTCCGCGTGCTCGCCGAACGAAAAGTGTCACAGAAGTCGGGAAATGGACATCTCCTTGGTAACCCCGTTCGCCCGTGGAAGAGGAATTTTTCCGAAAATTCGCGGAATCACCATGAAATCTCCTTCCGGTGGTTATCTTAAATGACGAAGAACGACCTAATATTCCATTTATGGGACGCATTTGTCGGCAATTCGCGGGGATACGAGGGGAACCACCGATCCGAAAGTTAGAGATAGAAAATGGGCTCAACGGCGATTGGCTTCTTTTGAAATCGATCGACCGACTCCGCGAATGCCTTTCTCCCGGAGTCCTTTGATTGTTGTTTCTGAGGCTCGGTTGATCGAGCCGCGTAATAATGGCCGACGAGGTGGGGAAGGGGGGGGGTGAAAGAACGCGCGATCCGTTTTCTCTGGCATCGACTTCAAAGGTTCCGTTCATTGTTATCGGCACCACACAACGAGGGGAATCATCTTTGGATTTCCTCCCGGTGCTGTGTGACCTGGCTCTTCTTTTTCCCTCAATTATTTCCGTCCAACACATATACACAGGCACATGTGTAGCATGTGCACATAAGAGGGCTGGTTCTTGCAACGAGCCACTTGTATGTCCGTACGCGAGCGAGCCAGCTCTATTTTCAGCGCAGGGAAGGCGTGACCCCCTGGAGAAATATGTCTCCTCGAAGTTCCTTTCAGTCATACAGGCAGAAAGGCTCGGCGCTTCTATTATTCATCAACGGTGCGTGTGTCGGCTTGGAGAATAGGCCGAATGACAGGCCCTCGTGGCGAGGCCACCCTTTCGCCTTTCTCCGCGTATGATGAATTACGCATCGGGACGACGTCGTATCGGCAGACTCGATCGTCGTTCTTCCATCCTGTGTATTCTTGTTATAAATGGAAGTTCGCGGACCGCGGGAAAGTTTCCCTGCGCCTTCGGATCGTGAAAATCCATGCGCGTGCTTTCGGCCGTAGGAAAAGAAATCGTCGTAAGAATTGCAAAACGTGCGATCTGATAACTTGATTCTTGCAATGTACCCGCGGGATTATTCGAGCGATCGAGTTAATTGCGCCCGACCAATTTACTGCGACAACAAACGGATTCTCCGCTTAGTCTGCTACACGTATCTGTGTCTACTGACGTGTACATTCGGCAACATTACGCGTGAGTGGACAAAGGGGGTATTTCGTGCACGATGTTCCACATTATTACCAATAGTTTATTTACACCGTGTTCTCCCCTGCTCAGGAGAAGCACAATTATTCGCGTACATATCGATTTGTGTTTACATCGTTTGACACGGCAATTTTCGTAATTACATACATTCGACAGACTCGCAGATTCGACTCAGCGCACTTTGGAAAACAACTTCCGGTTCCTGGCAAGTCGCAAGCCTCGAATTATTTCCTCGAAATAACACCAAGCAGATAAAACTTTCCCTTACAACGAATTCCAACAAATCGGAAATATATAAAGTTTAAAAAATTAGTACGTAGCTCGCGATTAACCCATCTTATGTAAAAATCCTTGCAAGGAATTGCATCTTATCGCCACGTCAGTCTGGCTTTCGTTAGCTTATCTTTATTTTTATTAAAGGAATCTTACACGTAAAGCTATGATCAGGAAAGCTGTTGTTAGATACGATACATTGTCTTTCATCGACGTGCGAATGCCTCGCTCTATGTTATAAGCGTACTGTCTCCCCTCGTCTCTACTTGTAGGCGCCCTTAAACATTCTTCATAAGAAATAATCAATAATCCTCGACTTTTCTTAGCCGCGCGTGATACGTGCGCTCTCCCTTCGGAGGTATTTCGCCGTGAAAAATTTTACAGGGAAATCTATTGAGTTGACAGGAGAATTACACTTCACACGTAACGCGATCATTCACGTCGCGTTAATCCTGTCACTGAAAAAAAGGGGTTTTCTCCAAACCTGTCAGCAGCAGCAATTTAATGCTTCACATATCATAACCCATTGACTCAGATATTCCACTGTACACACATGAACGTAGATACCCTGCTGGGAAATAATGTCATTCATTTTCGTCACCGCGGACTCGGCGTTGGATTGTAATACAAAAGGAAAGATAAATGCTTAATTACTACGGTTTCGTTCATTAACGTACACGCATGCACGCACACCACACACCACACACCACACACACATACATACATACACACATACATGTGCGTGACTGCTTTCGTAAAGATCGTCCGTCTTGATTATCCTTCGTAATATAGTGCCGTAAAAGTTTGTCTCTATGTTCTATCATTTATCATTTTATCGAGGAAGCTTTTTTCTGAAATTCAATCATGGCTTGGCGAAGTCAGGGAATTTGTAGAGGTGCCTTTGCGAAACGAAACAGCGAGTAGTAGTGTACCTTTTCACAGCTATCCTGTAATTCATATTTTTCCTTGGTTACGTTGGGACAATGTCCGACATAATTACGATTGACAGTTCTTTCGATGCATGTAAATTGCTGAATTCTCAAGACACGCGACACATTTTTTTCGTTGTCCATTTTATCTTTTTAATGAACCCGGCAATCGCAGCGCTAGAATATTGTACGGCTTTCCCGACTCCGCCTCTCCACTTCCGTTTGCGGAAATAAATTCCGCTTCGGTTCTTATCGTATGACAGTTACGACCTGGCGCGCGTTAACGGGACAGGATAATTAATTTCACTTCGCAAATGGGCCGCGCAGGGCGACGGTTCGGCCGCTGGTTCAGTATCGACGAACTTATCGTTTGGTGCGTCGTTAATTACGTCGATTAATTTCAATCGAGGCGGTTACCTCCTCTTCGTGAGGAAATTAAACCGACATTACCTCGCGTGTATCAGGGGACGTGCGATAACTGATAATCGCCGGCGACGGATTTTCCGTTCCTCAGAGCCAAATGTTTTCCGAGAAAATGGCCCCATTTTCTCCGCACGGGGGTAAAGCTTGCACAAAGGAAACAATTGGTCCGATTAAACTCGTTATGTACATTCGAATTACTGGAACAATCTTAAGAAATCCACTTACTTCTTTCTCATAAACTTTTATTTCGACTACTCAACATTTACTTGATAATTCTCGGCCAATTGTTTCCGTTCGTAGGGTCATATTTTCTAGCTTTGCGGGTAGATGTGTAATTTGGAAGTATCCACTAAATCCGACATGCAGGGGAACACTGAGATACAATTAGCCTTTGTCAAGCATATTTAAGCTCTTCTCCGGGATTGAAGATCTTCTTGAAAACGGACATTTGTTTATATCTCCAACCACTGAGGACATTGTAAAATTCCTTTGCGTGACACAAAATTTCAATTATGTCGGTTATCCTAGAAGCTCTTGAGTTCGAGCAATAACCGATTCTCCAAATTCCTCGCAAACTTACCATTCACTTCCGAAGTTTGCACGCTGGCTTACGAAAAGTTTCTGCCTTTTTCGAAGTACCTGTGCTACCGGCGTGATTGAAATTCCAGCATAATATCTCGTCGTATATACAATGGAAATATCGTTATTCGATCACGTGCGTGCAACTCGCCTTAATTTCATTTCTTTTTCGCCAGGACTTACATTAGGACGACGCTAATTAACGCGGCATCGATTCGTTTAACACCGACGTGCATAATTTTCAATTCCGTTGCACGTCTTTCTTACCTCTTAGGCGATACATCTATTTTAAACAAACATCGCCGAACGCGTGCAAGTTTTTAACGATTAACGTTCATCAACGCCTTTTAAGAACGAAAGCCCATTTCTCTCGTTCCGAGTTCGTTGCTATAACAGTGTACAATTTTATACAATTATTATATATAAATCATCGATGAGCGTCGTTTGCACTGTCGGCAACACCTGGGATAAACTTTCTTTAAATTGATCCTTCAACATCGGTCCTACGTGGCTTATATTACACACAGTATCGCTTACCTATACGTTTACCACGTGGCAAAATCATCGCGCCTCTTCGAAGACACAGATTATTAGGTCAGTTTCTCTATGTTAGGTCATACTGTCATTACGCGGTAATTCTATTCTACGATTTGCTATAATTTATACAGTTTCTTACACAATTAGGATTGTTCTCTCGCCGTCGTTAATCCTTAGGAATCAGCGTGGTAATTAGGAAAGAAATACAATTTTTGAGCGAGGTTCAGTTTTTAGAAAGTCAAACAGGAAATCTTGATCAATCGTAACACTTATACTCTGCAAGATATGTTAGTAATAATTGGTAAGCACGTTTATCGTTATCTTTTAATTGATCGCAGACCCTTATCAGTTTCCTTCGTCCATTTTTAAACGTTTCTAATTGCCCGAAGACCTTAGAAAATAACAGCAAACAATAGTCAGAAGTTTCGAAGGAATTATCGTAGTTTACTGCTTCTTATCCAGTGTGATTGTAACACGCAGATTATTGGATAGAAACGCGTGTTTTTCCAGTTCGAAGACTTGCACATAATTCCGTAGTTTTCGATTTCCCTCTGGAAACGTTTCGCTCCTTCTTAAAGTTCGGGAATTTAAAATGCTGACTCCGTGACCGGTAAATCCGATTTTCTCGCTCAGCTCTTGGCCTTTGACGAACAGTTCACGCCGTAGAAATCCGATATTTCATTTCAAAGTCAAAGAAACTCTCGCACCCATTTCGCTAACTTTTCTCAGTCCATGACTTAAATCTCCTAACGTCGCGGTGAATTTTCATACTGCGCACTTCGCCCTCGGAAATAGTTACAGTCGTTAACGTTTAAAAAAATATTGACAACCATAAAGCCTTTAGTAGATAGTTTTACAATCGCATTCAACGAATGCTGTGTATTTCTCTACATTCTCTTGAAAGCGACACAAATTTTCCTATCAGAATTCTGGATATCGTATATATTTTCAGTACACCTACGAGCTGTTAAAAATCAAAGAAACGAAAACCGATACTGTCTCGTAACTGTCGTCCACAGATTCGCGTTGTATGATAATGTTAGGACATTGAATTCGATGGTACTTCTTTGACGACTATGTAAATTCTAGTATGTTTGTACCGAGGAAAGCTAAAACCACGGATCGTCCTAACTTTGCGGCTGAAGGTGCGACACGTGCCGGTACAACGAAAGTTAGCATTGAACTTAGTTGGCGGAGCTGTTCCTCGTGGCTTTTCGCATGGTAAAAAGCCTTGCGGAAGCTGTTAAGTCGTATTCTAGACTCTGGACACGGTGACCCCGGGAGTCCGGGGTAGCAGAGCCTACCTGGACGGTCGCCAGGCTTGGTTCCTGTACCTGCAGAGCAGGACCTTCTTGAAGGCCTGCCGGAAGACCTTGTTGAAGATGGTGTAGAAAATGGGGTTGACCATGGAGCTGGCATAGCCGAGCCACGTGACAAGGTCGAAGATCTTGTGATCGATTTGCTTCTCGCAATCGGGGCACACCGAGGGCACGAGATTCAGAACGAAAAATGGCGCCCATAGGATAACGAAGGTGAAGAACACGACGCCGAGGACATTGGTGGCCTTCTGCTCGAGCCTGATGATCCTGCCGTGTCTCGAACTGTTCCGCGAAATCACGCTGCTCGTTCTCGAGTGATGAGCGCGGACGGGACCCGTGTAACGCACCAAACAGGGCGACAGGGAGTTGCTGCCAGACTTGCTCGACAAATTTGCCGCGCCATTGTGTGCTCGCATCGTTGCCGCTCGTCGCAACGGCGTGGCTCTCGAAGGTGCCAGCAAGGTTCTCGTGCTGCCTGCAAACAACGACGACCTTCTAAACACCCGCCACAGATCTAACGCGAAATTTCTCCCCACTCAGTTCCCTTAGTGCTCTCCGATGGCAATGGTATCAGTGAAAAATCCGAAGGAACGATAGGAATTTCAGTTTCTAATCGCGAAACATCAGCTGACAATCGTGTCCTTCGATAAGTCCGTTGTATTTGCTAATGCATCGGGTATCTCGATTTACCGAAGACGCAGAACATGTTTCGCAACTATTACTTTCGTATCGAAATTGGCGATCGCAGAAAAACCCCCGCTGACACGTGCGAAAGATAAAGTTAATGGTTCTCCCCATCTACTAGTATTTGACACATACCCGATAAAAGTGCTTTTTACACTTTACAGCTTGGCTTCGATAAAGGTCAATATTACGCAAAGTTGTTTACAGAGATCTTACGATGTGCACAACATTGATATAAGCCACGCTTGTGTACTCGCGATAATCAGCATTCGAAACAACGAGCAATTATGAGTCAATGAATAAAATCACTCAATTCCCAGCCTCTGTTTACAATGACAACGATATCCTGATGCACCTCACATTAATCGTCATCACTTTTGTACCTATTTCTTTCATATATACCTATCACCTACCTCCACTCCGAAGAATTGAAAAAACCTTCCGGTTAATCATCTTTTTCATCGCGTGAATATTTGCGAGAAATCTTGCGTGTCTTGTATTTGACCTATTAGCTTGGCTCGGGTGATAACTTAATTTGGCTGTCGGTTAGCGCGGGCGGATCTATCGTTACGTACCTATACTGGACCCTCGTCTGCCGCCCCTCCAGGTGACTATCGAGTTGGTGGCGGGAGCCTCGTAACTCTTGGTAACTTCAATCCGAGGACTGCCGGTTCTGCCGAGCAGCCCCATTTCGAAGTTCCTGCCGATGGGCTTGAGGGTATCGCTAGAAACGATGACGACTTCGCTGGAGGGCAGGGTCTGCGGCTTTCCCGAGGTTTCCCCGAAGTAAGGGCAGGTGCAGGGTGGCGGCAGGACGATCGAGCCGTGTTCCTGCCGTTCCTGAATCCTCCGCTGAGCTTTCTCCGTGGCCGAGTCCTTCCGACAGGTCGGTCCTTGCAGCAGGGATTGCTCGTGGAAACTGAAGGACCTTTTGCGCGGTGTTTTCGGGGACATCGAGTTTGCGCGTTCGAGGTGGGCCTCGTTGTACGTCGAGGCCCTTCGCCGAAGCTTCCACGGGGAACTTATCTCTTCCTGGGTCGTCGAGAGACTCGTTCTTGAACCCGAGGCGCTGCTCGCCGCGCTCTCGCCACTGCTGTAACAAGAATTTCCTTTAAAATCATCGCCCTGTGCGCAATTACCCGAACGTTCAATAGGAAGCTCGGGTAATCATTCAGCCGATTCACGTATGATACTCGTTCATTTGTTACCTTAATCCTATCAGCTTTACATAACGTGGTAATTAGCTTGATGGGTATTTCATTTAGCTCGGCTTTAATCATCCTAACCGGCTATCCGAATATTCTGTTTCAGCGTACTTGTCGGTTTATCTGTTAAAGACTAACGGCAGGGGCGTAGTGAATGGGCTTGTTGAAAGTAATCCACCGGTGAAAACGGGTTCTGCTATAAATCAGAGCCGCGCAAAACCCACAGGTGCATTGAGCACTTTTGACACGGTCCATTGTTGGACATTTGGCCATTGTCCGCGGCCATTATGGAGCTGCTCGCGGTTTTCGTTCGGCTTTGTCCGACTTGTATACAAATACATCGCCGCCCCCGGTATTTCATTATCTTCGGTTAAACGCGCGGGAACACGATCAACTCTGGTAGCGTCGCGAAATCTTTTTCACGGTTGGCCAGTTCCGCCGTCATTCAGGCACCCAGCGGTTCTTTTTCGTTTTTCATTACAAGTCCGAAGTGTCGAAAGTTCAGGACGTTCGAAGGCTCTAGGAGCAATCGAGCATTGACGGAGCTGGATTGTGTATGGAGTACGGACAAATTGGGGAAGAACATCGAGGATTGGCGGAAAAACCAGCAGCCGTGGGAATCGACGAGAGCTTCGCAAACATGGAGGTTGATTCCTCGATACTCTGTCGGATAATCCGTCACCGAAACACTCGAGACAAACGAGCGTTTCCTTTATTAACAATCCAAGTGTAACGTTCCATCACCTTCCTCCTCCCCCCGTCCCCCTTTTCTCTCATAACTCAGTGACCTTTAATGGAATCTCCCGCTTCATGATCCGATCTTTTTCTTACAGTATCCACTAAAATGCAGTCGTGCATTCGACGGAATCGAGAATATCATCTCCCCGGTATTGAATTATCGAACCTTGAATTGCACGCCCGATAGATTCTCGTTGCAGGTAGACGCGGTGGAAGGTGCAGCGATTCAATACGATTTCCCACGGTCGAAGCTGCCCTCTTACATCGAATTTCGTGGAATAAAAAAAAACCGATCAGAGATCAGGGCGTTCGGTAACGATATTCTCATTGAAACGTCAATCAGATAATTTCCATGTACCGCTTAGCAAGGAGGCACCTGAGCATTTTCATTTCGCTCGCGAAAGACAATGCGACTCGTAGAATTTTTTGCTCGTTCCTCCTTTCCCATAATGTCAGGAAAAACCGTCGAGAAAAAGCGAGCACGGGGGGTGGTGGGTGGGTGGAAATCTGCTTCCTTCGCCATCTGTGTAAGTCGGCCGAGCACTTTCCAGTCCCGACGTCGACGTATTGCGCGTGAATTTTACATGGCACGGCAGTGAAGACCGGAAAAAATGATCCCTTCCCGTGCGCCGGCGGTTTCCTACAGGAAGGGAAACGACGTTAAGTCCGCGGTGACGTGCTGACAAAGTGGATTGCACTTTGCCGCCGGCCGTTCAAAGTGCCAAACGGAGACTGCAGGGAGATGGTCCGTGGTCGCACTTAAGTAAACCGGTATTCGTAGGTGAAACTACCCGATAGAGGCGACCTCTTAGCCCCCAGCACGCTACCCGTAGCCCTAAACGCATCCCCATAAAGGAGCGCTTATGTCCTCGCTAACGCCTGTCGTATCCCTCGGTCCATTCCCCGTGAAATCTTACGACTATCCTGCCGCCATGAACCCGGGACTTCCTTCTCCCTCGTCGAAGCGTTATTTAATAAGACGTTTCTGCATTTCCTGCCATCGCGCGCGACGATAAACTTTGTTGCACACTGCCACAGTCATATTTTTCATTGTAAGGATGAAGTTATTGATGGGCAAAATTGTGTGTGTGTGTGTGTGTCGGTTAGTGGGAATTAAAAAATGGCGCGTTAAAGAAAGATCGTGCTGACAGAAATGGGTCGTTCGTGGCACGGACCAATTTCGTCGGAACGGAAAGCGCCGTGAGTCAATAAATCGCCATAGTATCCGACCCGTAAGTGGATCTCCCTCATGGGTTTGTTATGGGGTGGTTTCGCGGTCGGGGATGCGCTCGGCCTGGCCAATATATTATCGTTACTCCGGTGTCGAAGGGTCCAGAGAGAGAGAGGGGGGGCAGAGGTATTCTCTCGTCCTGCCGGACAGTCCTGAAGAGGCAAAGAAAAAAGCCCGCGGTGGGAAAAACGGAAGTCGGGTCGTCCCTAGCGACCATTCGCTCGTTTGACCGCGTTACCATAAAGATAAGTGAAAATAGATCCCCTTTCTACAGTTCCACTGTTCCAGCCGGGACTACAGGAGAAAATGGCCCAACCATTTGTTTGCAAATCTTCGCCGCAGCCTCGGGCAAGTTTTTCGCGCGCACGTGGGACAATTGAAGATTCATTAGCCTGGAGAATTGATCAAAATTCTTGAGTGAAGAAAGTAAAACTTAAGGTGACGTTTGGTTTCGTCTTGCCGGCATTTTATTACATGTCCTGGGGGACAATTTTAATGTCCGATTTAATGATAGTCAGGATCGATTTGTTGGAAATTGCAGATAAGATGGCTACGTTATAGTTTCGCGGCTGACTTGGCAAGATAATTTTCCTCGTCATCCGAGCACTATGATTCCTAAAAATAGAATACTTCTGACTAAGGACGTTCGGATGACCGATCACGATAATAGAAGTCGGGGAATGGTCGACTTTAGTGGCCCTGAAATGGCGAACCAACTTTTCTCTCAGCTGCCGAGCTAAGTTTTCTGCGTCAAAAATTGTTCTCGAACTTGTTGAATACTTCGATGAAATACACACATATACACCCCTCTAATATAGAATTAGTATGTATATAATAATAGAGTTAGTATGTATACATAGACCAAGCCATTCTAATTCCTAATCTTTTGGTCGATGCACTGAAAATCCTGTAATTTTGAAAATTCCACGCGAACGGGTAGGACGGTTTGCAAGGCGAGATTGAAAGTACATTTGGCGCGGTTGGCCGTAGCCGAAGGCGCAGACATAAGTGGATTGAAAGTAGAAGGGCGTCTCCATCGTCGTGAAATATCCTTCAAAACGAAGGGCTTAATGGATCGAGCCTCGTGAAGATCGCATTGAGCAGTATATTCCGATGATGGGGACTGGCGGGGTTGTGTCTCGAGTGGATTGAAAGGCGAATGACGAGGGAAGCGACTCATCGAACCGCCGTGTCCTTCTTTAAGACGGGCCCGATGATCTTGGCGACAGAATCTCCGTACTCCTTTTTCTCTGTCGTACGAGAGGCCTAGCTATAGAGGGATTTAGGACACGTACGTCGGAGATTCATTGCCGGGATAGCGATCAAACGTTTTCCCGTGAGTCTGACGGTCTCTGTCTCGCGTTGCCCGGGACCATGAGGAACACGGGCCGTAATAATTCTTCGGGATTGGATCCCACGCGCCGGACACGGCAGATATTCTCCTTTAAGGAGAATCCCGGCGGATCGACCTCTCGGAATGGGAGGTCTAAATACCGTGCGAAAATAGGGCCGTCGAAATATCGGCCGAAAATAGAACCGTCCAAGCGCCTAAGCTGCCTTCGAAGGAGTATATCCCGACCGGATGATGGCGCATAGAGAGCCACGATGCCCGTTAGCCTCGCATTGTTTACCGTCTAAGCATCCGTGATAACCAACAGACTCTTTTGTTTAAATACCATTCCCCCCGGGGATGATATTACACACTCACCCTATCGGTTTCCCCGCGGAAAGACGTAAATCCGTCGCACAGCACAGCCTGCTCCGGTATTATTAACAGTTTAATGAGCCACGTGCAAGTGAAAGAGAGAGTTTTGCACTTCAACAGACTGCTTTGCAAGTAGTATCTTATAGGCATTGGAAAAGCCTAGCTAATACCTGTTTTGTGCCAGCGCAGTTGCTTCCTTAAATTTTATCAACAAAACGATTGGACAAAATTTGTTCTGTTCATTGTTGAGTGTTCCTGTGCGAAAGATAAACGAACGATGCATCTTGGAATGGAAGAAATATTTAATGGTACCGTAATCTTGTCGGGAATTGCGTTGAATTTTCAAAGTACGGAAAGTTTGTTCGTCGGTTCGGCGTGGTTCTTTTGTAAACGTCGGCTAAGAGTCAAGCACGTTCGTCGGGCGCTACGAAGAAGCTTTAAAGAAAGCACGTCCATTTATCCACGTGGAGAAATATCCGCGCCGAGTGGGTCTTAATCCTGGTACGGCTCTTGGCCTCGTCGTTTTCGCGGCTTTTCCTTCGAATGCCAACGAATAGCCAATCTCCGCGACGACAATGATATCCTGCATTCTCTCCCCGCATAGCCTGCACGTGCGATTAGCGAGAACCGATATGGAAATGTCGAACGTGCGTGAAAATAGAACCGATCGAACTCGTACTTAAAATGTCAATTTTTTACAAACTTCTACGAACCACAAAAAGTATAATGAAATTAATCGCAATAAATCGCGATTTAAAATGGACCGTAAGAAGTTCGTTTTAAACAAATAATTCTCGCTAAGGTATCATGTTTTCACGTGTACGAGAGTTAATTGAGTTTTTCCGTAGCTATAACGTCCTATCTACTACTGAACAATGTTTTCTTATTTCTGATTCGTATCGATGGTGAGAGATGGCCGTGTGGTTTACATGGTCTGTTTCCTATCAATAGTTTAGGCTGTGCAAATTAGTTAATTCGGTTTCGACGTAGCGCGTTCAGTAACGCGGACTGACGTGAGCGAACCGCATCGCTTCTATGTATGTGTCAAGTGCACGAATGATCATTAGACTGGCGTACAATATGTTTAGCCTATCACGACGTACTCATTACCGGTTCCCGTAAGACACCCTACAATTTTCTGCATCTCGCTTCGCAAAGCCCCGTGCAATGTGAATAGCACTTCGGCAATGAATCGTCACGTAGTTACATACCTGATAAGTACAAAATTACGGCACAATCGTTGTCTTAATCGTTGATCTTTGGAAAACGAGTATTTTCGGTGTCTCTTTTAGTTGTTCTTTCATACGCCAAAGACGTATGTCCGGGATTTCCTCACGATTTTAATATATTTCCGTATTACTTATGCAGGATGAAGATACTTCTTATTGATTTCCGACTGATTCCGGAACAGTGCGTTTCTGTTAAATTCGAATCTGCGTAGCGCCGTTTCCGTAGTGGCAAGATAATCGGCTTCGGCTAAGCTCGCGAGGAATTTTCACGGAGAATCGTTTTATGCGTCGCGGGAATAAGGAAAACAGACAGAAAGAACAGGAGGACGTTTCCCGGGGTATACGAGCACATTGGCCACGGTTGAAGTATGATGTATTCCATAAATCAACGGCGAAGACTGGTGAAAATCCGTAGGCTAGCTTCGCGCTATCTTCGAGGACGATTTCGTTCTTCCCGTCGTCGAACGTATCGGTCGGCGTTCGCCATCGTCTTCGATATACTTCTGAAATTGAATCGACCCTTGGACGAAACGCGACTACTCAGTTTTCCGATATATATTCAAATCGTCCTTCCTACCGGCGTAAACCCGCGCTATCGGCCACCCCACCCGCGTGGCCATACGTACAGTGTCATTCGAGAAAGAATTTATCGCAGTCGTAGGCAACAAGAAGTCCAATGGACCGAGGAAACATTTTCGACGGAAGGCGTAGGGTAGGTAAGATAAGTTCCATTCTTATGTCCAAACGCGATATACATCTTAGGAAACGAAATTCAAGGTCTTAGCCAATCACAACAATACTCATTCAGTAGAGTTTCGATAATCCGAGTTTATATGTTTAAACAGAATCTAACGAAATATTAAAGTTAACAATAGCTGTACATGGTGAAGAATTAATGGTGTCACAAGAAATATGAAATATGAAACTTTTACATTCCTGCAGCTGTTTAGAATCAAAACTATAATTATTTAACGTCATTTCAAGGACACCTTACTTCTAAGCTTCAGAAGTATTAGCTCGTAAGATCTCTACTTTCCAGTCCTGTATATTTATCAAATATTTATTGACGAAAATTGTAACCAAGAAAACACGCGAAAAAAGGTGAAGGTCAGTCTGAGAAAAAGGGCCAAAACGACCTCGGATTATCGCGACTCAACTGTATTTTTCTCAAGGGATCGTCTTACCCGTTACGAAAGCTGCATCGATGATGCGGCGTCGTTTGATGTTGCAATTGTCCGTGATGTTGCGGCGCTGATCTCGTGATGGAGATTGGAGTTTGCTTGCCGGGTATGGCAATGTCTTCGAGGCCACGGGACAGCTTGAGCATCTCCGCACCGAAAGCGTGAAGCGCCGACATGGTCGATGGTGGCGGTTCGCTTTCCGGCAACCAAAGGTCGTGGGTGTCGAGGGTCGTCAGTTCCGTGTCCGTCGACGTGCCGGAAGTGTGCTGCGGGGTCCCGCCGCTTCCGGCCGATCCTTTGCTTAGCAGTAATCGCCGCCAAGTACCCCGTCTCCCCAATCCTACGAATATTCCACTACGGTAAACGCACAAGCGTATGTCTCGGCCGATAACGGACGATAAAGCGGAAATGCTCATTGCACTGTCTCTGATAAAAATCGTGGATGAGGAATTATTGTTTCGTTCAGTAGGTTGATTTCGATGGGAATTCATATTCAGAGGGACTTAATATTTTAACAGTTTTTCCGCAGAGACAGTGTAAATCATGACTCAACATTGAACATTAATATTTACGCTATTTTACGCGCGTTATGACAAGGCTTTTATAAAATTCATGCGAAATCGTAGCTATTGAGCGATGAAGCGAAAAATTACGTCTCATGAAAATGTTTTGCACATTTAATTCGTGTTATATAGGAACGTCCGGTTTTACGGATAGGACTTATTGTTTCGTCAGTTATTGAACCGTCATTGGCCAGGCAGAGATGCTAGATATATAACTGCGCACAAAAGGGCACTATCGACCCGTGCAGAACTTGCTGCCTGGGCGAAAGATAGTATATGCGGCGACGGTTTCGTCTCCTTTCATCGACTGCTCCCTTTGTCGTATGGATAACATTGAACTTGCATCGGGAGATCGTTCATTAGGGGCTTCTTCCGGAAATAAAAGTTTTGTGTTCCGATAAATGATAACATACAAAGCTACGAAAGGGTACGACAGGGAAGATTTTGCATTTTTGCGAGTTCAGTGACCCTGAGAAGGCTGTCATGATCGACCCTTTCACGCGGAATATCTTCGGAATTTTCCTATCGAGAAATTTCCAAGACATATTCCCACCATTCGAGAATGTTTCTCATCACTGCCGAAAATCGCGAAATGAAGTCGTTCGAAATGTACGTGATGTCAAGTTTAATTGCTTGGTTCGAAAAAATGTGCGGCTGATTTACGAGGAGTAAGCAGCAGAGACAATGTCGACTTATTACAAAGTTGAACGCTGAAAACGCCAGGAAAACTGTTGCAGGCGGTTGAGGAACTGCGGCGTTTTCATTTTTCGCGTAAATTGAGATGGGTCGTTGACGATCTACCACGATTTTCGACGGAAGTGTATATAAAGGCAGTCAGGCGGAATGCGTGCGCAGAGAGTGGAATGTATTTCCCGGCCCCGCGGTAATCGCGCCATTATTTCCCATCTCGAAAGCCGTTGAATGCAAAAATTCCCAACGAATTCATAATCTTTTGATATACCGACCTCTGTCGAATTAATGGTCGATAAACAGGTTGCAAAATACCTGCGTCCTGCGGTAATCCTCGATAATCCTGAACGGATAATCCTGATTGTCAAAGAATCTGTTGACGTTTTCCTAAAATACCACCCGTACGATTATTAGTCGATAAAAAAAAGCTCTGCATAAACGACAGTATTCTGCGATCAGATAATTTCTTATATGGAGTAATGTACATTGATTATTCTGTTTTTTTAATTCATGAACTTTGACATGGCACGGACCGTGTCATGCGATCTGATAATTCCGTTTTATGCGGGACACTGTGTGCCACCTCACTGAATTGATTTTATTGATTAATTAACAGAGCGCAGTGCGCCCACTCTGCACGCTTATCGCACGGGAAATCTTGCAATGTTCCTCGAGATTCACTTCTCTTGATTCGACGAGACTCGGTAAAAATGGGCGTGTCGTTATCGGCGGATAATTTTCGGCAGGAAGACGCACATTCATCGGAAGATGCCTTCCCCCGGATTGCGTGCACAGCGGGGATTATTGAAACTTCTTATCGGAATTCGATTTTCGTTAGTCCGTTTCGCCGTGAGAAAGTGGCCGGGGTCGGGAGAGGTGGGGAGGAGGAGGGGGTCGAACTCGAAGGATGAGATTGTGAAATCCGCTAATGGACTAAGCCGTTCGATTCTGTCGGGAAGCAGGTGGGCATGGCCTGGCCGTACGCCTTCGGGGGGAGTCGATGACTGACGTGGCCGAGATTTTGGGCTTCACGTGCAGCCCGAGGCAGCCGGCCGAGGCAATTTATTTGCAAGTAGATTGGCCGATGCAAATCTTCGGGCACCGTGGAAAAGCTTTCGATGGCGCGCCAATTTATTGGGAATCCCGAAGGATCCTTTCCACGTCACTTTACGATTCCTCCGAGGCTCTGCGAATTCCCGGTTCCCTTCACTTCCGGCGACACGAACGAATTATACGAATTCCGCAGACGGAAGAATATATCACCGAGAGGATTACAAACAATTACGGACGAACGCAATACGCCTTTTTCCTGGAGAGTCAAACTTTTAAGAGTTACTCAATCGGTGGAGGGAAATTTCTGCAGGCCACTCACGTCGTCGGAATAATCGCGCCTGTACATGCAGATTTCGCTTCGTTAACGTGCTGCCGACTAATCTCTGTCGGCGTTAACTAGACACGGGGATTTCCTCGCTTCGTCTTATGTAGAAAAATACTGGCGATAAAACGCTGACACCAGCAACGGGCGATGTCGGATACTGTCTAACGTATACTGTTTAACAAGTCCACGTTTTTAAACCGAACGAGGAGATTCATCGTCCCTTCGTCGTTAATCAAAATTTCCGTTAATACTTCCACAATTACTTGTACGGGATACAAAAGCTGTATGACCTTTAAACGAAAGGAATTCTTCTCGGTAGAAAAAGTATTGTACCCGGGTTAAGAGAGTTTTTCTTAATGAGTCTTTAAAGTTCTTTAATTAACATCTATCGACGGTGTTCTTACCGGGAGCAAGTTTTTCAATGCTCGTAGTCCCGTTTTTAGTGGCTTCTAATAGCTAGTCGTCTGGGGGTTTCCACAATTTCCCTCGCGTCGATAGCTAATTAAAGAACAAACGGGGAACCTTGAAAGAAAATTTCCCCCCGTTCTGATCTGCACGGCCTTGGTGGGGAGGGCTGGGAGGCGGGTAAGTCGCGGGAATTGGCAATTTCTGAACTGGCGAAGCGGCGATAATTACTACGTGGGTGGCTGTGATCGTTGCTGTTCTTATCGCGGAATCGTCGCCCCTATCGCTCCACTTTCCGTCACGAGAGACCCACTTCAACGTCTCAAAGATCTAAACCCGCTTCCCCCTTGTCCTTCCTTTTTTCCATTCTTACGATCCGCCACGTAACCCCGCGACCCCCCCTCCGATCTCGAGTGATTCCCGACAAAAGGAGCGAATCGAACGGCTCACTCAATCGGCCCTTCCCTATCCGGGGATCATCGCTGAAATTACCGCGCCCTCGGGCTTTTATTGTTTTTCCACTGGAGAACTGCATTCTACGGATTTTCCATTTTGAGCCTGGCTTCGCGTCATTCCCTTATTTACCTCGCGCAACGCTTTTGCCGACTTATTAATAATATTTCATTGCGTTGTTATTCCAATCCGGGCTAATTAAAATACAGAAATGTTTTTTGCGAAATACATTAATGTAACGTGGTACGTAATTATGAATAAATTTCGCTTTTCTTCGTGCTTTGTGTACCGTGAGAAAGTGTGTTAATTGCGAATTATGTAACGTTGTGTTAATTCACGCGAACCGAGTTTACAGAATTTTACAGAGATGAAGTTTAAGAGATATTTGAAACGTTTGTGTTCGGGAAAGTGGCAAATGTCACTGATACCGCTTGGTATGAATTAATCGCGTCACCGACCACCTTCGTGAAAGTTTCAAACAGCGTGATGGAAATACAGTTTACAGGCACTTTTTGACGTCATCGGGCGTGTATAATGAAACAGAGAGAATTGAAACTGACTTTCACAAGGCTGTAAAAACAAGGGAACTAATTGCCATGCCAGCCGAAAGAATGAGAAATACCGTTTGTACCGTTTTTCGCTGTTCCTGTCTTTCTTTTGCCTCGTAATCAATTATTCATGCAAAAATCACGGTCGATTATGTATCTGACGCTCTTCTTGGAATACTTATCTCTTCCGTGTCGTTGTTTTCTTCACAGAAAAGGTAAACTACGTGGCTTCGAAAGAGAGCGGCCTAACTTTTGGCGCAGTATCTCTACAAGTTCGAAACTGTTCACGTCAGTTGTTAACTCTTAGCAGAGGGTCTAATTAAAGCTTTTTTGCCGCTTAAAGCGACCGCTTTGTTCTCATTTCCGCAACGCCTACGCGAAAACGATCGCCGATACAACTGACTTCGTGCAATTGCAATTATCGAGGTTATTACGCGCCTCCCAATTAAGAACTTCGTTTCTTCATTCTCGTACGAATCTTATTTCCGCGAGGAGTGTTAATCAACACTAATCCACGATAAGTCCCGGATAACCTGTTATACGTTAACGTTCAAAATATTCCGTGCGACGTTAAACTTGAACAGAACTTTTTAAAGAGCAAATCTCTGCGCAGGACCGTATGTGTTACGATTCCTCGGACGTGTCGAACACTCTCTAATGGTTCTGCAAATAAACTCCTTTCGAGCATTTCAAGATCCGTATCGGGGAAAATCCTTCCTCCGAGAGCTTCGCATGACACAGAGATGCGAGATGTTTTCGTACTTTTCTCCACAGCGGCGTGTCTTTTACGAGTGCGCCAAGTTGGCCGAGTGCGCTCGGGATTTGCATGCGTCTTAGGGCGAAGATGGCGGTATTCAAAGGAACTGGGTTCGTTGTCATCCCTGAGAGGCGATAACGAGTCGTACGTGTTTTCTGTGTCTGCGGCGGCGTTTGTACACGTCGGTCGTTCGTCGCGGCGATAATTTGATAAGCCGACAAGCCGCGAAATCGGATTACACCGGCGGGACCCTTTCTCCGCCCGTCCTTCTGGTCCCTTTCGCGGATCCTGGTCGTCGGTTTCCCCGGGTGCGAATTCTCCGGGGCGAAGGCAAACTTTTCTCCCCCCGGGGAGCGATTATGCGACTCCGCCGAGGGATAACGCGCGCACTGATTAATCGAGTGACGTGAACGTCCCTCTCCCCCCTCCCTGGCCTTGGCTGGTTCTTAGAACGGGAAGACACGCGAAGGATACGGAGAACCCATCTGCCGCACGACATCCACGAGGAAATTAATCTCGCTCCTCGCAGATGATCCTTCGACCGGGAACCGTCAGTTCCATCGACGGCCCGATTCGCGCCCTTTTTCTTTCGATATATTAAATCCCCTCGCGACGGGATATCGCCAATACATCGCTCAGGATTCATCAATATTCTTCCTGTAGGAGTTTAACGAACGAACTAGCTGCGACTTATGCTGTGTCTGACTCTCGAAGAATCTTGCCTTGCCCGTTTCGTCCGCTCCGGGGGATTCACCGGGCTTGAAAGGGAGTGGACGCTAAAAGCTTTATCGAATGAAGAAACAACGTAAAAAGACTTGGCCGCTGAGTTAGGATTGAAACAATAGTAAAAGTTTCTCGACGGAAAGTAGAGAATATGTTGGCCGATTCGCGAGGAAAGATTTACGAAAATACAGCGCGCCAGTGTTTCGATCCGATCAGTATTTTAACGTGACTTTTGTCATTCCCCGTGTAATCGTTACGTACGTAGAAAAATTCGACAAGTTCACCGACACAGTAGCTCAATGTTTTAGCTTATTCGATTATTTATACAGTTTCTTGCGCTTTCCCGAACCAATTCGTCGTGATTCTTTATGAAAATCTTCCGTAATGCCGATCATACTGTTCACGACGAGGCTTTTACTTAGCCTTGACATAATTAGCTACGCGAATAAAACGAAGTCGCTATTTCAAGGCAGCTCTTTACACGTCAATCAATTCGTTTCGTTTTCAAAGGCCCGGTGAATTCGTTTAAGATCGCCGGGGAATTACTTATCGGGTTCTCTTCTGGGAACGCAGCGAAGGGGGTTGACGAGTTTCACGGTCGATCGTTCGATGCTCGCGGCCGGGATTCGCGAACGTTTCTCAACATATTGGCAATAAACGCGCGGCTGGGTTTCTACCGAACCGTTTCGCATTATAACGGGAATTCGATCAAGCAGCCTTGCCTAGGCGATAGGATATCGCAAAGGGGGGGTTATAGCGTATCGCCTGCTTGCTGCACGAAGCCCGACATCTTTTCCGCACAATACACATGTATACCACTCGATACTCCGCGACTGGTAGTGTGTGCACACACGCCTCGAAAATGGGCCAGTGCACCTGAGATACGGCCTTTTCTTACGTCGCCTTAGATTCCTGGCAAGCTAGCACGGTAGCAGTGCCATACCCTTCTACATATAGTCGGCCTAACGTTGTTCGAGCGACGATAAGTGCGATGAAATTCCTCCGGCGACCTTCTCGTTACGCGCCGGCAGATACGCCAGTACCCACTGAAATACGTGTCTAAAGGAAACCTTTAATATCACACCGTACAGTCATTCTTTGAATCTTCTTTATTTCCAAAGCGGACATTCGACGCAAAGGTGACGATGATTCAATGGATCTACTCATTTAATACGTAATCGACTTGGCTGTTGTCGCTTGGATTTTAAGCTCTGCTAGGTGTTGCATTGGAACGATTGTCAATTGCAGCATGAATTGAGAACGAGCGCGCCAACTAAAGTCGATCTCGTATTTCTGAAAGTCTGTCGTTTCGCTGGCATTCTCGATGACCCACCTGCGGTTCCGCCAATGTTCTGCCGTTGTTCGGCCAGAAGTCTCACCGTCAGCGCGTACGTGAGCAGCATCACGCCTAGCGGTATGTAGAAGCAGATTATGCTGCCGATCAGCTTGTAAAGTGGGTCCGGGATCTGGCAGGCCCCGTCTACCAGCACGTCGTCCTGCAACACCATGGATTTTCACCCGTGAAAATGCTCCTCGACGCGCAACCTGCGCTGTGTTCACTCGTTTGTTCTGATCGATGGACCGCGATTTTACGAGCTAGCCGCCGGTACACGGATTTCTACTTCGTCCATAACCCCGGCGAGTTCCTCCGAGTCGAAATAAAATCGCCCTTGCGCGAGACATTCTATTTCGCGTTATCGCCCACAGCTCTAAAATTGCCCCGCATCAACGAGGACGTCCCAACAATGTTCCCGAGCATTCTTCTTTAAAAAGAATTATCAACGCGGCACTGCAACGCTCGATCATTCACAAAGCAACGGACACTAATGCCCTGAGAATAAAAAACAAAACAAAAGAGCTAAATTCCACACAAGTCAGTTTTTCGGGCAAAACTTTGTGATCTGTGGAATTCGTTATGATACTTGTAACTCGCTACAAAATTCTCCGTTCATTGTATACAGCAATAGCTTCTGAACTATTAATTAAAAGTACTATCTTGTATTAGTTGCATAGCTTTTAGCAAACGCAGTTAAGGTGTTGTAATTCCTGACTGACTTAGAGAGAAGCTCGAAGCTACGTTCAATCCAGCAATGACACGTCCGTCTTTTATTTTTCCAGGACACCGGAGCAATGTCCTAGCGTGGTATCGTTACTGGCGGAGAGTTACAACCCTCACGTGCGATACGGAGCTGCAATGGCCTTGGGCATAGCCTGCGCAGGGACGGGTCTGAAGGAGGCAATTGCCCTGCTGGACCCGATGACCAACGACCCGGTGAATTTCGTGAGGCAAGGAGCCCTCATAGCGTCGGCGATGATTCTCATTCAGCAGACGGAAGCTACCTGCCCGAGGGTAAAGGACTTCCGGGCCCTTTACGCCAAAGTCATCGTCGACAAGCACGAAGACGTCATGGCTAAGTTCGGCGCTATTCTTGCGCAGGGCATCATCGACGCAGGTTAGAATATTTATCCTGCACTGTAAATCCTAGCGATTCGCGAGAAGAATTACCCGTCCCCCCTTTTTTGTACACACGTTTAGAAAGAGACGACGAAACGAGAACGCGTTGTCATTTGTTGAATATTCTTTTCTATCCGTCGGAAGATTAATGTTGATCTAGGAAACATTGCAGCTCATAGAAATCCGTCGAATTGAAAAGGGCATCAATGCTGATCTCTGCGGGAGATATGGCAGATGAGAGGGGGGGGGAGGGTGACGTTGCGAATATGAAATCTATTCGTTCCGCTTTATCCGCGTACATTCGACGGCTGCTTCTGAGCGGGCTTTACGTAGGAGAACTGTCGTTATTCCGCAGGTGGTCGTAACGTGACGGTGTCCCTTCAGTCGCGAACTGGTCACACGAACATGCTGGCCGTGGTCGGTGCCTTGGTGTTCACGCAGTATTGGTATTGGTTCCCCCTCGCCCATTGCTTGGCCCTTGCTTTCACGCCGACGTGCCTGATAGCCCTTAACGCCCAGCTGAAGATGCCGAAGCTGGAGTTCAGGTCGAATGCACGACCCAGCGTGTACGCCTACCCCGCTCCCCTCGAGGAGAAGAAACGGGAGGAAAGGGAGAAGGTCACTACGGCCGTCCTCAGCATCGCTGCACGTGCACGTAGACGCGAATCCGAGCGTCGCGTTCGAGATTCACACGAGAAAATGGACGTGGTGAGTTGGTCGTCGGGTTGAATTAACTGTCACATTTTGTCTCGAAACGAAACAGTGGAAAAAGGGGCGGTTCTGGTGCATACTGTTACTTTGATCCGCCATTTTATAAGAATTTTCATGAATTTTTATTTTCGTGTAGACAGATATTAGTGGTGAGATTATTTGATGTTTGAACATCTTTTTCCCAAGTTGAATTTACTTTCTTTATGAGCATGGCCTGTGTCATATTCCGCGTTTAGGATACTCCCCTGGCGGAAACGAAAGAAGTAGTCGAGGTCAAAGAGGCAGCCGCAAAGGAGAAGGAGGAGAAGAAAAAAGAGAAAGATGAGAAGGAGGTGAAGGAGGTCAAAGAGAAAGTCGAGAAGAAGGGCAAGGACGAAACTGAGAAGGGGGAGAAAGAGAAGAAGGAACCTGAGCCGAACTTCGAGATCCTGCAGAATCCCGCTAGAATCCTTCGCCAGCAGCTTAGGGTCATCCAACTAGTCGACGGCAGTCATTATGTTCCTGTTAAGGACATACAGATTGGTGGAATCGTTATGGTGAAGCACATTCAAGCCGACACCGAGGAAGAGTTGGTCGAACCTGTCGCTGGTGAGTAGAAATGTTTTTCAAATTATTTTTCTACAAAACTCCCGCAAATCTAACGACCCGCCTTGCGATTCGGGTGAAATATTCAACTCATTTTTATCCACCGAAATGTCCACTAGTTTAAGCTTCACCGAGATGTTTGTACACTCTCTGCTTTTAATATTTATCTCTGATTTTCGTTCGACCTACAGGATCGTAGTTATCACTTTCGTGTGCAGAAATCTCGTTCGACGTATCATTGTGTACCGCGATGGTTAATCAGGAATGATAAAACTTCATACAAGGCGAAAAGCGCGCAACGATTTGCGCTCGCGTGTTGCCCAGTTATTAGAGAACAAAAAGCGAAAGACGAAGGGTGGGTTGTGTTGCTGGGGATGAAAGGTGGAGAAAGGCAGGGTTTCCGCGGCGAAGTCGGCTGTTGGTTGATTGACGGGCCGTTATTTTGTGTTTCAGCCTTTGGCCCGAAACCCGACGAAGAGAAGGAAGCCGATCCCCCCGAACCCTTCGAGTACACCGAAGATTAAGGAGCGGCACGTCCAGACAATTTCATCGCCACGTCCGTCATTCCAATTCTGTATCATCCGTTATCCCACACGCGCATATATATCTAGGCACAAATGATAACACGGCATTCGTAGAAAGGATCCTTCCACGACGAACGTCCCTGCCGTTCGTCCAGTATCTGTTAAGACAAATAAAATCCTGACAAATCAGTCATCCGCGACGGATAACGTTTCCCCGAATGCTATTCCAAAAACGTTCACGGACGGCTGTACTTCTTCTGTCATTTTGTCACCTTTTTTTTACAGTTAGAGGTTTTTTAAATGAAGGAGGAATGGACGATGCGAAGGAATATATACGAAGTCCTGTTCATTTGTAACATTGTAAACGCCGAGTTTCGTCAAAACTCATTTCTTTCAGTGTTAGAGTAACTTTTTTTTTTCAATACGTCGTAATATATTATCGAAGCAACGCTAAGTGTTACTTTTCTATCTGTCCCCATCATAAACACGCTTTCCTACGATAATGTCGTCCCCCCCTTTCCCCTGGCACCGTTCTTCGGATTCTAATAAAAGATATTCTTTCTTTACATAGTCTTCATTTTTTTTAACATGTCCCTCGTGCTTCCATCAGACGTACATTTACGTTGATCATTTTTTTTCGTCGCACGCGACGTTTGACGGGGGAAGAAAGGCCGTGTGTGTTGATAGTGGGAAATTAAAAAGTTTGTCGGCTGTGACGGTCGTGACATACTGGACTTTTCAATGGATTCGCGTGGACGGCGGGACATGATCGAGTAAGGGTCGTAATACAGTGCACCATTCCATGTGGGAAAACAGTTGACGTAGGCGCACGTGCATACCCAATATTTCAAGAGTTTTTTGTTTATGCTCGCGCGGGACCCACGCTTTCACCGTTCCAATCGATAATCGACGTCACACGGTCTGTCGGCACCGACTGGAAAACAGTTTTGGCTGAACCAGATTCTCTCGATGCCACCGCAATTTTTCCCATTTACGTCTTTTTTATTGCCTGATCAGAGCAGTTCTTTCGAACATACACTCAGGTCAAATAATTAATACCAAATTATCTACGTGGAAGATTTAATGTACCGCGAATTCATTCGGGAGAAGTTTCTCGAGAAAGCGATTTCCCTTGTACTCTTTAAATCGCGGTTAGATTTCCTTTTTAAATCGCCATTTCATAATGACCATTAAGAGCAACCTTCGCGATGCACGCGCAATACGTTTGGGGCTTTCGCGAGTTGTATTAGCAAGCCTCCCGAGGATAATTCCGCCCTGCCCTACCCCATGACGAAGCTAACAAGAACTCGTGAAAAAAGAATCCCACGAGAACGCGAACACAGGGTTTGAAACGTAATTACTGTCGGATTACGAATCGGGGCACGATTACAAAACGAATAACGGCTACCTTGACTTTCCCATTGTACGAATTTATTTCGATTTGCCCGAGTGTCGCAGAATTTTTCACTTCAATGGAATAAGCAGCAACAGGTTTTGTTTTTTAGGCGAATGAGTTAATGTTGTCCGTAATGACGAAATAATAAATTCTGACAGAATACGTTTCATTTTCTGTTTGAACGACCGTTCGTTTTGCTAGACCTCACGAAAGTCTAAGAATTAGTGAACCTCGTTCGTTCCAAATATCGATCGCGTTAAGTAGCTTAAAAAGGGAACACTCCATATCGAAGACTCTTTATATCCATTCCCCGAGGGTCGTTGTTTATCTATTTATCGTAGAGAGCTTGCAATAATGTCATTTTACGGCAAAAAACTCGTCCACCTTTTTTACAGAAATGACGACTATAGAAGAGGGATAATTAATTTCTTTCATAAATACGGTAACAGCTCGATACGCGGATCCATTAAAGGTTGTAATTTCTGCGTTGCACGAAAATTCCGATAACTTTGATGTATTAAATTTTGTGTGCCCTGGAGGAAAGATTTGGCAAATGGCGGGATTTTTCTGATTGACAGAACCCGTCGAACTCGTCGGGGATTTTGTGAACTAATATTTGCTTGAATCCCTCGGCTGTAGCCGAATTTCGTACAGCACGTATTCGTTCTATATTCGAGTGGGTGGATGAGCGGACGGTAGTTTGACAGGAAAGTTTCGCGAATCGATCAATTACGCGGATAATGAATAACCCGTCATGCTGGGTATAATGATGAAAAGAACGTCACTAGCTTATCATTACCGTGGCAGGTAATTTGATCGAAAGGATTCAACGTTGGATCTACATTCGCCCGTCTTTACACTACGCGAGTTCATCGAACGGTGGAATTCCTCGAATGAACGATAATTAGGCTATCACTGTACCAAAGTCGATATTTCATCGGTGCTGGCCCTTTTTCGCGACACGTGGACATTACAGCGGCGTAAATCTATTTTCATGAAAAGTGGGCCGACGGAATTCCGTCCCTGATGGGAAATTAGGCAGATTTTCCGTCTGCTTCTCGCAGCTTGTTATCGTCGCCGACGGTTGAATATATTTGAATTTAAATGCGCTCTTCTTCTATTTCTGTTCACGTCAGCTCGGGGTAAGATCGATGCACGTTTGCACTCTTCGGTATTCTTTATCATGATATAGCCCGTCCGGGCCTGTATCGTCGTGCAGCTCCGTACCAGAGTGGGAGATTAGCGTGCGAGAAATATGATGGCATTGACTTGCGCCGTTCCACTACGTACTTGACTGGCGTGCCACGCTGATGCAATATTTAGCGGCGTACTTTCTCCACTGTTCAAGACATCGAACTAAACGACCAAAACCTTTCACCCTCTCTAACTGCGCGCACAAAAGATTCGTAATATTTTCTGCGCATAGGTCTCATGTACACAATGAACAAATGCGTTATTGGTCTTTTCATTTATTTCATCAAGAAGGTAAGAAGGTTTCGTAGCAAAAGATCGCAAGTATCTCACCTGCGAGTACATTAAACTTAGTGGGAGGCTCATGGCAATGCTGAGTATCCACACGAAGATTATCTTGAGTGTGACTCTTCGTCTTGTTTTGTTGCGGCCGAATTTCATGGGATACCGTAGACTGAGGTACCGGTCGACGCTGATGGTGCACAGATGCATTATGCTCGCTGTGCAGAAGAGAACGTCCAGGCAAATCCAGGCGAGACAATACACAGCAGGCAGTGGAAAGTATCCTATAAACACAAATAAAAACGTCAATTACCCAGTAAACCCTACTCAACGATGTATTACGATAAATTCCTTAAGTAAATCATTCTGTTGAACCTTCAAACACTGAAACACGATATTTATCGATGTATTCACAACTGAGATTTACCAAGTTATTATGTTTCTCGGTGGGACGGGTTCGTGAGAAGATAAAAATCAATGGAAATAAACTTCTTGAGCTTAGCGGTGAACGGAAACGGTCGTTAGTCTGCGCGAGCGTTGCTCGATGTCAAATTTAATCCGAGCTTAAACAATCGTGGAATGCCACTGTCCGAACGCTCTGGCCTTTAAAGCCCATTTAGTGACTAACAAAAAAGCACCATTCTAGTTGTCACATCCATCTTCAGTCGCTTTTAGAGCCGAGCAACCGTCCACATCGCAAATTCCAGTTATTTCCCTTTGCCCCTTTCCGCCCTTCGTCTCTTTCCCTACTTTCTTTCGCGACAGTTTCCATCTTACTTCATAGCCCTCAAGCACCACTGCTCGGCTTCCAGCAGTTGCGTTCGCTCACGTTTCTTCTGATTTTAGAATGAGCAGCGATTTTTTTAATAGGTTTCGGGCAACAAAGAAACCTCCGCGTACCTCTCAGAAAGTACCGCGGCATATAGTACAGAGAATAAAATATGAGGTCATTCACGAAGTTTCTTCCATTCTTACTTTGCATGTAAAGAAGTAGAATGAATTTTTGGATCGCACAAATCTAATGCAGTATTATTATACAACCAATGTTTCATATTTTCCTTGAGTATTAATTCCGCGAGTTAATACTTGGAAGAAACATTGAATTCCAGTAGAAAAAGTCAATATGCGCCGCGCCGTGCAGTATTTTTGTTTTAAGTAAAACATTTGCTTGTTTGTACTGTGTTATAGAGTTTAATCATCGGCGTTTTACCTGCATATCTCAATTGTGTCGTTAAAAAACCGGGGCTAATAAAAGGCCGTAAGTGGAGGAAATCGCTGTCGTGCCCGGCTTTATTTTTCAGAGCTGAATAAATTTAAACTCGATGTGACTGCGGCGCAATGAGGGGTTTCCACGCTTAAAGAAGATCAATACCGTTTGTTTCCGGTATTATTGGGCAGAAGTGGTTTGGAGAATACTCATTGTAAGAGTGTTTCCTGACACGCTTCACAAAATATCTGCCTTAATCGCATGTCTAGGGGTGATTAAAGCACCAGTGAATTCGTTCTATAGGATCGATTTTCTCTTCCGACGATCGCTTACGCCAACATTTCAGAAGCATCGAAAGCTAGACTCGTTCACCGCTAATCGAATATAATCAACTAATAATCCTCTTGAAGGAAAAACGAATTTAATGAGGAAATATCGTCAATCGTGTACGAGTTATTGAGATTATTATGGGCCAATGTCGTAATTGTTGCTGGCAAATTGATTTGGATAGATTGAAATCGTGACTTTAAGTAACGAGCAGCTGAACCACTGCTCTGATTCTTTCGCCATGACTCGTCGAGCTGTTCCGTTCAAACTTTAATGCATTCGCGGAAAAGTTGAAATGAAAACGCGAGACGTGCAATATTTGCGAAAGGATTCCCCGTGTTATCCGATAAGCGGGAAAGTTTTGCTTTGTGTTGCTAACGATTTACCGTAATGCAGCGTGGAAGGAATAATCCCGGAGCATTAAAGCAAATAATACAAAAGTTAGAGAACAGTGATTTCAAAAAATAGTTGTGTTCTTGGATTAAGGTTCATTGTGCGTACCATCGAAAGACATGTTTTCATCGTTAACACCGTTTAGTAATCATTTTTTCTCCAAATTAACTGACAGAAAATATGAGAAAATGTGAGAAAAGCGCAGCTCAGGTGCGATTGGTTTTTCGAGCGAGCAATTGTGTTTCATCATGAGAAGGGCGTGATGATTGAGAAGGTTTATTCATGGAAAAATACGTGTCATTGTCGAACGCGAATTCTCGGCAATGGTTCGTGCATGAATTTGTCGCGTGGGGGGCGGGGGATATTTGCACGTGCGCAAAGCGCAGCCAACGGTTTTGTTTTCGATTGTGAGATAGCAATCGGCTTCGCGTGAAAGTTTTTCATCCCCGTCATAGGATTACACGGCGAGCGCTCGCTGATTTAACCGGAAACGAGTACGGTGGATCTGGTATATCCGCCGACGGAAAATAATAGGACGGCAAATATTTGATCGCCCGTTTGTCAGCGATTTTCAGCGGGATTTATTCACGGAAAGACTGAAGAGTCTTAGAAAATACAGTGGAAAATGTTCACTGAATCTGGTTAATGGCGGACCATTTTTTCGAACAATCATCTACTCTCTTGTCGCTGGTTTTCATGGTGATTTATTTAGGCGGACAATTCAACCGTCTTAGGATTCAAAAATTTATTGAATAAAGTCTATTGAATCTATTCAATGATTCTTTTTTATGCTATAATAATTGCTTATTCTCTCGTCGCCTGTTTTCACAGAGAAATGAAACAGCCTTAATTTTTTAGAAATTTACCGGGGAAAGTCAACGGAATCGACTCGTGGTTTCTCGCGCTATTTTTTTCAGTGACACAGAAACAAGTCAAAGTTGATTGAATCATGCTTGGTAATGGTTACGCTGTTTTGCTGCTGTCTGCGTGCAATTTCTGATAATGTTATCCCCTCCGTAGTGGTTTATCTCAACGATAACAACGCTAAACTTTACGACCAGCGAAAACTTCCACCGCGGTGAGTGCACATGAAAACGACTGCTCGTACAGTTGCTCATCCCTTTCGTGGCTTCTCCAAGTTGGCTTGTTTGTCACAAAAACGTAGTTTCCCTTTTGCCTTCGTTATATTAAAAGTCCATGTTCTTCTTCACTCGGTTTCCTTACTCGTTTTACTATCACTATATCTAACTTATTCATTCTGGTTTTCTTACTACACTATTTACATTCCTTTCTTTTATTTGTCATTCTATTATTTTTCCTTAACCGTCATTTGTTCTACTACTTTTTATGCTTGTATTTGTTTTTTATTCTTGTTCAACTTACTGTCGTTGTCTGACTTATTCATTCTGTTTTATTACTACATGAGTTTCATTTCTTTTCTGTTCTCTTATTTGTCCTTGAGATTATTTTGTTTTATCGTTACTTTCTTTCACCCTCTCCCCACTTGTCCCACTATTTTTTTTATGCTTTTATTTGCTTTTTATTGTCGTTTCTTGCTTTCTGTTACCTTTCCCTGATTTTCTCTCACTCTCTTCCTGTGGCCATTCCCCTATGCCCCGTTCCCTTGTACCTTTTCTTCCTCACTTTGTATCTCTCGCAGGGATTTACAATGGTAGCGCCGGTCTCGCTGTTTTGTCAAGAGACGAGTGGCCTGCAGTTTCCTCGGTCGCAACAGGCGCCTCACGCAAGTTCCCCCCGAGTTTCGCTCAAACTACCAAATCGCTGGAAACCCGGAGGAACCGGCAGCTTCCGCCCTCCCCCACTGACATTTCCGCCGGAGAAGAACAAGTACAAGAACCTCGAACTCTCGACATCTCCGAAACAATGCACGAAATCCCTCCGCCATCTGGCTCCTTCATTATGCATTTACAAGAAATCAATTTTTGCCAGAGCGAAGAAACAAATCTCCATTGATCAATGCATATTCGTCACAATTTTGTACATTAATGCATCGCAGCTATGGACACTTGAGAATTTCAACGGCACGTTCCTTACCATTAAGAATCTCTCCGCTTAGCAAAGTGTAGTTATAGAATGAGGAAAGATATGATTGTAAATTTCCTTCTGTGAGATGTGCAATCGGTTATTTGCCGAGCATCCTAAAATATGGCTTAATAGGTGTCATCGAGAGGGATAGACCGAATGAACGTGCAGTTTGATTGAGTGAGAACATAAGTTAAGGGGAATTGGCCCGTATGCGGGAAATTTAACAACCTTTCGATCGAGGTTAATACCAAACGCCGTTGGATAACGTCGAAAGGAGCCAGGTGTTAAGCAGTACTTCACCTACCGAACGAAATTACCGTAACCCTACGGAATTGCATATTCATGGCTCTCGGAATGTCGCCGTGCACACACTTACATTCTGTGCCATTATTTCAGCTGCACACCCACACGACCGGTGATTTTAAGTTGCCTGTAAACCCGCCGTTTTACATACCGTTGCAAAACTTTTGAGTACAGCTGCTGAACTATCGGTAACTCTCAAATGACCAATACGATTTGTATATGCGGAAAGGGTTTATGCTAGTTAAAACCCTAATACGAGCTTCAGTTTGAAAGAATACTAGTTACGGTATATAGCGTTATTTCATTTTAAAGAATATCAGGTCAATATAAAGTATAATGTCAATTTCAGTTGAAATATTTATCGCAGGTCTCTGCGTACTAAATTGTAATACTTATGTGTAAATTAGGTGTCTTTTGGTACATCCAAAAATTCATTAACTGTATGTTATGTCAGTGTAATGTGTTTGTGTGTGTGTGTGTGTGTGTGTGTGTGTGTGTGTGTGTGTGTGTATAATAATTGTTGAAACATGGCGACAGGTGGCTAAGTAGTGGAATTCCTGGCGAACGTATCCGAATTTTCGTGTGCGAGCCCGCCGAGTAATCTAGCGGAGATTAAAGGTGAACCGGAGGTCTATCCTTTTACGAAGTTTGCTTAACGTTCTACGCATATAAATTGCTCGACGTATATCGCCAGGAGACGAATCTGCCAAGCCTATCGTGTTCGCCTTGCCTTTCGCCAGGTATAATGATACCCCGTAATGCATAGTACGCCGAGATTAATTACACTCATAAGCTTTTGTCTGGCTGAAAACATTTGTCTTATAAAGTGGCTGCATGGCTTGTTCGTGAATTTACGTATATCCGTATCCCGCTGGATTTTCCACGTATCGGATACAATTTGTTTCATGAACAAATTAAGAACTAGAGAATCTATGTCAAGAAACGCAGGCAACGTTAAGGATTTTAACATCGGCTTTAATCGAATCTTAGTCGCTAACGTTTCTTTATTAACGGATGACAATTAAACATTTTTTAACCACGTCCGATATCTTTTAAGTTGGCCATTGATTTTCTGCCATTCAACGTAACCCGGGAATAACGATATCGGATAAATTCGTAATTTTTTTATTCACCGAGTCCTTCCAGTCCCGTAGGTCATCCGGTTTGACAGGTCTCAGGGCAATAGCGATTGGCCCATGCAAAGTCAACCGTTGATTTGCAATATCGGCGAATGGTACGTCGATAAATTGCGTTCAGACAGGCGTGGATTTTTCGAAGGGCTTTTCGCTGGGCCGATCATTTCACGCCGATCGAAAGTCCACGTGAATACACGTTGGGTAACGCGTTGGCTGGCCGGGCAATCGATACTTCCGCCCACGTATTTCCGCCCACGCAAAGAGCAGCCACGGTCTCTTTGACAGCGCGGGCCTATATTTTTCTTCTCCACGCCTTCGTGCCCTTCGTCCAATTCCTTCGCGCTGCAAATCCTGCGAGAATTTCATCAAGATTAGCGGGGACCTCGTCACGTGACTTGAGATTAGTTTTTTTTGTTTTCGCCAAGATTACCACGTACGCCGACAGTTTGACTTATACCCGGCGAAAGCACGTATATCTCAAAGATCGCGTGGAAGTGACGAAAAAAGGTGGCCAAGTGTAAAGGGAATTTTGAACGATATATTAAGATTTGTTAAACAATGCTGGCACAGCGGTATGCCCGTATTATCGGCCCATAAAACGACATAATTTCTATTGCCCGCGAAATTAACGCGAGTTTCTCGTTGTATAGCGCACGTATTATATTGTTACCGTTTATGACTAGGCGCGGTATTTGCGGGCTTGTTCCATTTTCACTGGGAACATCCGCGGACGTACTACGAAAATCCAGCGCGGTTGAAATTCGCTGAAAAGTGTCGGCCGCCCGTGCGGATTTCTAACGCCAAGTTCAACGAGATTTGCGAGGCACGAGGATTTCATTGTTTCACCGCGTAGGCGCCAGATAATTCGAGTTCAGTTCGAGCGACAGTTGCATGGAAATATTTCTCACGCCCCGATAATGCGCGGGTAATATGATTCTTTAAAGTGACACGCACCGCCCACTCACCTGACGGTAAGCAATTCCTTGCAATTCCCCGTGGAATTTCTTTGTAACGAAAATTCCTCGAGATAATACCCCAATCCCATCTTCCCGTGCTCCTTCACCAGAGATACGATTTTGCGTAATGAAAATATTAACTGAGTTTCTAACAGTAGGTATATCACGGCAGAAGGATGATTAATCGGCCGGGGGATTGTGTTACGATTTCTCTGTAATCTTAATAACTCGGTACGTCCAAGAGATTTTTTCTCGTGCTTCGTGTAATAAGCCAGGACTTTTTGATGAATGTGCCGTCCGAGCGATTGTATAGACCGTTATACGTGAGATTCCATAGGAAAAAGTTTACATGAAGCTACGAAGTACCTTCAAAGAAATCCACCGAGTCATCTGGTTCTTTCTCAGATATTACGTTTCTTCTTCGACGGACGAAAATCGTCGGCATATCATTGGCTTTCGTCAGATATAATATTTCCCGACATTACGTTCGTTCAATGACGATCACTTTTCTCCGGGACCCTTACTTCCCTGTCAATTATTCCTGATTGTGCGCGTAGCAACGTTGAGGAGGAAATCTGACCTGTTAATCCGTCGTGTCGAGCTGGATTGAAGCTGACAGGTCGAGGGGGAGGGGGGATGGGGGGCAAAAGATCTGCTCGGCGAAAGGGAGGAATTCAAAGTAGCGCAACCGGATTCCGTGGATTGCTTTCCCCCGAAGGTCCCCCAAGGTCTTCCGCGAAGTCTCTCTCGTTAAGGCCATCCACGTTTTCAATCGGCGAATCCCGCGGAGCGAGAAAATGCGGTTAATGATAAAACACCGTGCGGCAGACTTAAAACGGATCTCGCGTAGTTCGGTATTCCTGCCGGATGAAAAGATGCACCCTTCTTCCTTCTCCCTCTAATAGAGATTTAAACCGGAAATCCCCGCTGAAACGTGTTCGGCCGACGCGCGTCGCCAAATTAACGTCGACATGTACGAGCAAGTTTCGCGCGAAAAAAAGACAGGCTAAAAGTTAATCAATGCGACCCGGTGTTTTTCGTAGGAATTTTTCATAAACCGTGACCTTGAGAAACGTCTGAGGACTAAAAGAAATTCCTACGTGTCGGTCGTCGTCAAATCTCCGTTAGGCCAATGCAATTAAATCCCCCGTCGTATTCACTCTGTATTTTGTTTTATTACCTTCTAAAAGATTCTCTGGCGAGCCCGGCGATGGATTTTCCAAAGTTCCCTTGCACTTTCCCACTACTTCCGCCTCGGCAGTTTTTCCGTGCTTCGTGTCTAACGCGTGGAAACTTCCCTAATACTTTGGCGGGCCTATTTTTTTACTCCAACTCGGAGTGACGTGCTGATGAAAAACCTGCGTCATAATAATTTATAACGAGCCGCGTCCCGTGGGTGTCGGATCCGTTTAAAACTTGCGTCGCACTTTCGCCAAGTTCGCCGGTAAACAATTTTACGGTAGGGCCATCGACGGGCAACGTCGTGCCCGTTTAACGGGGTTTACGTATTTATGTATCGTCTCCCCGTGCGCCCGCGCATACAACGGAATTATTATGTTGCCGACATTGTAGCCGCGGGAGGATATGCGAGGCCAACGTTTCGGGCTCATTAACACCGTAGTGTAGCCGCGTGACGTAGCCGTTCGCCCTGGTCGCATGAAAATTGGTTTAAAACTTTAAAGAGCCTTCGCAGTTCCACGCTGCGCACACAACCGATCCGAAATTTCCCAAAGCGTTGCACGTCGCGCAACGTCCATGCCCTTTATGTACGACGTCGCGTTATTATACATGTACAAACTGTATATGCCCGTGTATTCCTCCAGTGACACGTTGTTTCCGGTCCCTCGTTATTCTCCTCTCCCTTCCACACCGCTACCCTTTTCACTCTCCTCGCTTAACATCTCTACCGCCCTTACTCTTTTCCTCTGTACGTCCCCTTTCCCCCCTTTTTCATACCTGTTTCTCGCTCCTTACGCTCTTTTGGATCTTTACTTTCAATGAGATCATCCCTGTACTTCTCTTTGCACCTTTTTCCTCTTAGATGTTTCCTGTTTAGCCTCTTTTACTCGTTTTTTGGGGGATTTTATATCGGTCCTGGATTATTCGTTTGTGATTTTTGTCCAAGTTTTCTTTCTTTCCGTATGTGAGTCGATTTTTCTTCCCTTTGTGTCTAATTTTCTCATTCTTCTCTCTGTTACTTTTCGTCTTATCTGTTCTTTCCTTTTTCCTCTTCCCGCGTACGGCTACACACGATCCCATCGCTCTAAAGTGAGATCACTAAATCTCTATTAATTGCCCATTACTGTCAGCTTTGTTACGAGGCGGGTATGCACGGTTCCGCGGATCCTCGGCGATATTACACGTAAACCTTTTCTAACAGCAAAGTGTTTGGCATGGCGGAGTTGCGATGCAAAGTACACGTGAAGCAACCGTGGTTCAACATAAAATAGATTCTTCAACGACGTAATACACGAGAAATTAACTTGTCGGACCGTGCTCTCAACACGAACAACAATAATACCACTATTTTTGAAACCTCCGAGGGAAAATTCTTGTAAATTTTCCCGTGCATATTGCCAGCAAAAGAGAAGATTGAGCCGCGTACTTTCGGACTGAACTATGCTTCCCTGGTTTTCAGTGCAGTGATTCTGCGCGGCGGGGTCGATAGTTGCCGGCGAAATATTTTCACAGAAAATAATATAAGCAGGGTCATGAGTACAGTTCCTCGCCGCTGCGAATTATTCGACACGAAGATGCTAGATTTTCTTGTCTTCTGCGGAAAGAGTTCATTCGACGGGAAGACAGGGAGTATCCGGGATGTAATAAGCAACTGTGAGGTATGGATTGTATGGCAAGTAGAGAAGACGGGAGAGGAGGGAATTGGGAAAGGGATTTCTTCGCAAGAGAAAACGGTTCGGCCGGAAAGCACATTGAAATCTGTCGAAGACAGAAGGTCGAGAAAACCGCGACGACGATAATGTGTTTGACGAATTGTGTCGTTCTCGTCGAGAAAGGTCCCGGCAAGAAAAATACATCTCGAGAATATTTCGTCAGCTAGGGAATAGTCTACATGTTTCTCTTTATCGGGAAAAGATGAATCATTCGTTCACTTCATTGACAGTTGAGAAGAAACTGTGCTTTACGCTATACTTCTCCCAGCATTTTTGTTACAGAGTGCTCAATGCATATTCTGTTTCTGTACTTCATTTCTTCACCATTCTACAATAGTTTGTCACGCGTAGTATAGCAAAAAGTCAACCGCGACATTGGCATTTATCGTACGTATGAAAAATCTGAATTAGATGGAAAACTGATGGGCCGAAGAGAAAATATTTTTGAAAACATCGAAATATCATATGTCAGAGTTCACGTAAGATTACACCGTGCGTGCCAGGAAAGGCTTACAAATAACCATTTGACAGTACCGACTATATTCCCTTCCGTGCGATTACGTCGTACGATATTCGCGTAAATGTCGTGTTGGCCGGGAGGAGGATAGGTTCCATTTAGGAAGATAAAGGAAAAACGGGGGAGCAGTTCGCGAGGACGGAGGAAGACAGTGAGAAACAGTGATGAATGATGGAAAAGGAACACGAGGTAGAGACCTTTATAAAATAGAACACACCCTTCGCTCGAAGATATTTCCATGGTTTCCAGAGAATTCATTTTCCACGCTGAAGAATTGCTAAGCGCCATATCGATATTCCAATTTTCATCAATTTTATCGTACGGAGAAAAATTGGGGGTAGATTATAAACAAATATTCCTACGACCGGTGACACAGTCGGGAAGTGAAAACACGATTAAAGTAATTTAATAGGACGAGTTGGAAGGTTTAAAAACCGATGAGGAAAACGTGCAGTTCCGAACGATCAAATTTGTCGAGTCAAAGTTTTATATCCGTTTCATCGTGGGCTACGAAAATACTTGATCGGAATGAAGAGGCGTCGAGTAGATAATAATTTTCCCGTGGTAAATGTTTCTTTAACGGAAGAAAAACGTTTCGATGTTCGTGCAACTGGGTTCTCGCCTTTTATTAAAGCTTCATCAATTTTTGCATTATTTACGACGAAATAAATTGCTATTTCCCCATCGACCAAGGCAGTCGCGCGCACCGTGCATAATAAATTAAGCAATTTTCATTTCGGCCGCGGGATTAAGCACTCAAAATGCCGAAATTTGCTTGGGAAGTCGGTCCGCGCGCGGGATTAACCATCCGAATCCTGTGGGATTTCGGGCAAATCTGCTTGTGTCCTGCTTGCAAAGGTCTTGCAAAGGATTGGCAATACTTTGATGTATAAATCCAGGTACATCGTGTTTACAGCAAATCCCGCAGATCGGTAAAACCTGTGCGGCTGAAGGTTTCCTCGAATTCGCTGTTGCCAAAAAACGTTTACAAATTTTGTGTACTGAAAATAGTGCTTTTAGCGTAGAAGGATTAGATGTAAATTTCAATAAAAAATAAATCCTTCTTTCTTGTGATTTTATTCAACAGTTTCCCGGATTTTCACGGAATGAAATATTGTGTACATAAAATGTAAGAGTGCGACAAGCATTTGACCCATTATAACTGTAATGACTGTTTCCCGTGATAGCCCGGTCGTAATACATGCTGAACTGACATTGTTTCAATAGGAATACATGTATATGTCGAGGACCGTCGTACATTTGAGCTTATTCGTCGTAAACACGATTTCAGAATCTAATAAACGTCCGGCAGAGTCGTGAATGTACGAACCGGTATAAAGCACGAGATTTACTTGGCGTTTAAATTTACTAGTCATAAAAAGTGTTTACCATCGATATCGTCAAGAAAAATCTGATCGTATTTCTCCTGCCGTTTTATTCTTATTATACATCCGTAGATCTTCGATGCTTTACCTTCGTGCGATATAACACAACATGTTTTACAACTTCGTATCCCTAATTGCCAAATTTTCTTTCACATGTCTGGCATTTAATTTCGTCAGATCCTTCGCAAAAGTTACGTAACCTTTTGTTTCCTGTTAAATTCCTTCTTTTAATAAATTCGCGCGAATTTTAAAGCCACCGGTGCGTAAGAAGGGCAACAATTTTTAGTTTTCTTTGCGGTATGCTTTGTCCACGTATGACGAATACACGTGGGTTGGCACGCGGGGCGCAGGGGAAGAATCAAACAGATTCTTCGTTGGCTTGGAATTCATTTGACAGGGGAGACGTTTTATAAGGCATCCCCGTCGGTGCTTGGACTATCCGCGTCGGTTTGTCCTTCTCGTCTCGCGCAGAGAGCAGCGTTCATAAGTCAACTGAGAAATTTGTGCCGGGTTCAAAAGACAATGGAACTGTCTGGAGAGACGAATGGCCCGGGGTTTCATGCACGCCATTGCATGCCAGCGCCATTCTATTTTATGCGGATGCGTTCTGCCAATTGTGTTGAATCCCATTAGCGGGAAAAAATCGTCTGCCACGAGCCAGAAGCGTTTTTATCTTGCCGAGGAAGAGACCAGCCCGGCAGAAGAATTGCCCGTGTCTCGATAGAATAAACGTTTCGGCCCAAGAACACCCCTGCGTTCGGTGTTCGGATTAGTTCCGGTGCATTAGCGCGTACATCCGTTCACGAAACGTAGACTTGGGCAATTACGAGTCACAACTTGTGCCGACGGGGAAGAGATGGTAAATCGCCGGGCGCGGAAACCTTCCCCGTAAGTCACCCGTTGGAATTTACGTGGGATCCAAAAGACAATACCGTTGTAGGGCTCTCTGAATACGGTCCATGCGTGTACATTGTCCTCGTGGAATGCCGGTAAATTGCGTGTCGTAATGTCAATTACGTCAACGTTATAAAGAGCCTAACACTGTAATAAAGTTTGACAAAGTGCTCCTCATCGAGTTTCCCCACTTTCCGTCATATACCGTGTTTCTTTTAGGTACACACATTGTGGCGCATTTAATATTTCAGTGACTTTGATCAGAGCCTTTAAAGCGTAATTTAATATCGAATAGTGCTTGGAATATCGCTCGGTGAAGATTTCTTTTACGACCAGGACAGTTTCGGCCCATTATGCGGTTTTCAGTCGTATCTGCTTGTAAGGGGAGGGGAGGGGGTGGTAAGATCGACACGAAAGTCGTGAATCGGGGATGATAAAGGAAGACAGGGGGATGATACGGAGTGAAAATGATGGTGAACCGCTGGAATACGGGGACGGGTGGATATAAAATCCGCTTACTCATTTCCGAATGCGACCTTTGCTCTTCCGAAAGATCCGACGCGGGAGACCGAGTGCCACGGTGACGTTTCATAAAGCAACGCCGAGTGATCGATTTAAAGGCCTTCCTAAAAAGACGGCGAAACAGGCCGGTGAGCCGAGGAATTTTTACGAGCTACGCACTCACGCGTTCGCACGAAGTAAGGGAGAAGAAGGAGAGAAGGAAGCAGCGGAGACCGGTGGCACGGAAGGTACAACCAGAAGAGAAGGGAAAAAGGGAAGAAAAAGAGAAGGAGAGAAAAGAGAATGATAGGCGTGCAGGGGACAGATGCGGGTTGATGTGAAAAGAAAAAAGAGGCAAAGATCCCCACCGTGGGTTAGAGAGAGAAAGGAAGAGGTGGTAGTGAAGAAGATAGTTGCCGACTGAAAGAAGAAGGATAGGGAGGAGGGGGGGGGGTGAGGGTGAGGGTAAGTGAGAGGAACGTAACGCCTTTGGGTTCGTACGTTTTATGTCCAAGTTTGTTCCATTGAAATTCTCGATATTCCTTGCGCGTGCTGGGACCGTGTTACTTAAGCCGGTAACAAGAACGACAATGGTTTATATTGTCAAAGGAAATGTAGAATGGCGCCTAGGTAGTTACCATATATATTCACCTTATATTTCGAAGGATTTTTCCAGCGAACACGCCTTTCAGTCTTGATTTTAACACGGGATATTTGTGAAACTGGTCAACTTGCATCTCCCATATTTCCCGATTTTCCCAGCGAATGATTTTTTTCTAAATATACTCGCAATGGACTGGGCTTATAATGGGAACGAGTTTCGCCGATAAAGAGATAAATCCACGGCTTTCATTGGCCGTGCATCGTTCGTTCCATTTGTAGAATAATGCTTAAATGGAAAAACAATGCCGTCGTCAGTTAGTTGACGTGGTTGGTTGTCAATTATCCGTTTCCATCGGTTCCATCGATCCCATTTCCGGTGAGTTTGGTTTTACATTCGTTTGATTAAGTGACGTTTTCATGGCTCGCTGAATAAAACGGCCACAAAAGTGGGAACGGAAATGACGCGAAGGGGCAGAACTGCGAGCCGTTTGATAAACGCTCTGCATTACTACTGGCCGACGATTATATTGCGTTACTACTCGCTGCGCGGCATGACTTACTACGAAATGACTAATGACAATTTCCCGGCTAACGGAGCTACGCGTCGCGGGATTGACCGTCGGTTAACCGTTGTGTATTACGAGCTGCATAATGGCACGTGCTTGAGCTTTCCACGGGAAATTGCGGCGGTGTTTTAAATCGTTTTTAATGAAACACCGGCCTGGCATTATGAATTCACAGTTTTCGCGACTAGTCATACGTTTCGGGCAATTCCACGCGAAACGATATTAATACTTTACGCCGGGCGAGGTTCGAGGACGATTTAACCACGTTATATAAGCCCGTTTATGTAATATTTAAATACACAACGGCCGGTTCTACGCCGAGGTTGGTGTAAACACAGCTATTACCGTTCAGATAAAACGTTTTCAGCCGCTGCACTTCCTCGGGGAATATTATATGTTCTCCACTTCTCTCGGTTTTTCCCACCCTCGTCCTTCTCTCCTCTTTTTCTGCCCGTCGGTTTCGAAATTCGCCCCTTTTTTCCAGCCGAGCTCAAGTCATTTTAATTCACGTCGGCTGAATACGATTACGGCATTGCGACTGGCCGCCGTGCGGAAAAAGGGCGAAAAAGGCAAACCCTCCCGCCGCGATTAATTTCCAAGCCCCAGAAGAGAGTGGGACACGAGAGGTAGGGCTGACCTATCGTTACACCTGATCGATTTTTATTCGTGTAATAATCTGCCAGCAATAAACCCGATCCTTAACATGCTTGTTGAATGTCGATACGTTCGTCCAATTTTCGCATAGTTTTTATTTTCCAAGCAATATCTATAAATTCCACGAATAGTCGTCGCGAATTGGGGAAATTCATTCGTTTTAATTTATCGTTTATCGTAAAATGCGTTACAATCTTTTCTTTCTTTTTGCAGGAAATTTCAATTTTGAAATATAAACTTTTTTACAAGATTTCTGGAGTAATGTTTCAGGCTGAAAATATCTTCATGGACATTCTTCATACACTGCACATTTGTTTTTAGGACGACTTTCCTGCTCAACAAATCTTCGTTTCCATTGGTTTTAAATCAATAGTTTTAGACTGTCGTTAACGTTGTATTTCACTAGGCGATTACTTGTCTGTCACGCTTATCGTTGACATCAAAATGCAGTTTTGCCAGATCCGTATCAACGAATAATATACGGATAAAATGCGAGGAGCAGTTGTCCCGTAACAGTTATGCACAATGATGCATCGCTTGACAGGAAGAGCGAAATATCTACCTCTTTACTTTATACAGGTCACCGCAGGGTCATAAAATAGAAATGCAAATGCGCGCAGCATCGCTATCTTTTTATAGCAGGGAAAAATCATAAAAATGAAGTAAACGACGAAGCACAATGGTCGACGCGCCATACGAATAGATACATTTTTTAATTCTTCCAAAGTGCGATTCGGAAACTGCCATTCATAGGATGCATTTTGCAGATCCTGTCGAGACAAAGAAACTGTCAATCACATTGTTAAGCGACTTCTCATGGATTATTCATAGCTTTGGTAATAATCGAAAGACAAAGGCAACAATATAATTTCCAATAACTTTCATATAGATTGTTCTTTATTGTAGGTCAAATCTTATCTATATCCGTTGTTTTCCTTTTCGAGTTTAGATGAGCTCATTCACTGTCCTTCGCTTTCAAGTCTGACAAAATTTTGCAGAAACGTCTAGCGAGAATAGCGGCCCGCGGCGTGATGTATCTCATTCGATCTTCCGAAAGACGGAAGTCTAGATGTAAAAACTTTCGGCGGAGCAAGTTCGTAAAAAATGGACGGACCGAGGAGACGCTGGTGAAACAGATCTGCTGGAATCCAGGGTCCGGAGGTCGATGGAATGGCCGATCAAGTAAGAAAGGGGCACGTAGGTGGCCATATAAATTTTTCACGAAATCGTTGTTGGCAGCGCACGACGGTAAATTTCCTTTAGCGAGTGCTGACGACGCGGAACGGCAAGTTTCCGGTTCTGCGGGCCGAACGGTCCAGCGATGCTCGCGCAATGCCGTTTCAACATACAGCGTAACGAATAAACCAAACGAATCGCCGTAATTACAGTTTTTTACCCGACGCCACAGGCGGGTTTTCATATTCTTAAATAAACCAGTTTCGCGCATCGTGCTCCTCGTTAAAGGGTGCCCCGTTCGCAGAAAAATGCGCTGCATCTTGGGGACAAAGAACGGATGTGCGAAATTTTCCCGCAAGTATATTAGAAATCGTGGAAAAAATAGTTTAAGAAATATCGGAGTTTTGCGGTACTCCGAGGCTGTTTTACATATTACGCTCGGTTCTTACGTCGCGTAGAAAAATATTTGATCGGGCTTTTGGGGTTCAATTGCCCATGAATCTATCATCGACATTGCTGACCCAATTGCTGACCATTTCGAAGCAATAAGAAAAGTGGTCGGTAGGTTCGTTCGAGTCCGTAATTCGTATAAGTGCTCGAATTGTATGGCAGCTTTATTTTTCTTTGGCGGTAGAGAAAAAGATTGTACATAACGTAGTCGGCAATAGATTTTCACGCTTTATGTACAATTACTGCGACTGTGTACGAATGGGGGTCCTGCAAAATTGAAGATACCGTTAATCCCATAGAAATCGAGCGATATCTACTCAACTAACACTCCGCTCTGTTTCATACAAGATGTTGCGATAAAATAGACAATTCTCGATGAAACTTGTTGCTGCGAAATTGTAGTTATTTCATGAGGAAATGATCGATGGGCTAAATAAAATGTCCATATTACAGGTTTTTCAAAACTGAGCTAAAGAAGAATAGGCTTAAATCTTGCCCCATTAGAGTTATTTCAAAAAACAATTCACTTTTTCTACACGTACAATATACACGTGGATTTTATACACGTTTCTAAATTCGGTCATTTAGCTTCAAATCTTCGGTGAATTAAAAATATAGTTTTCCTTAAAGTTTTTGAGTTAACTCATTATGAGATCTATTTATGACGTCGTCACGTCTCATCCATTTCACAATGTTCTCCATTTCGCCCGGTTCCCTGAGTACAATGCAAACGGGCAGTGTTTACGATTCGCCGTGCAAGCACGCAACTTAATTACTCTGTTATTTCATTACTCGGTAATGCCGAATTCGTCGGACCGAAGTTTCCCTGATCTTCATTGCCATTTACCGCAGGCATTCGCCGTCTATAATGGCTTTTCCGCGGAGTCGCTAAATTTCTTGGATGCTCGAGGACAGAGAAACCTCGATGAAGAGGCAGTAGTTAGGGCCATCGGCGATCGGCCAGGACGAGGTGATCATACTGTCCCGCATTTGGCCGAAACTTTGCTTCACTATGCACGATAAATCTTCAATCACCGTCGAACCGTGACAACACGTACAACTGATTTTACCGAAACCAACCTGCCGATATTCTACCCCTTCTGAGAAAAATAAATCGCTCTCCGAGTTTTCCGAGCTTACTTGCTTCGAGGTCCGCAGTGTAGTCTGACATAAAATCGTTTTGTACGAGAGCACTTGAAATAACTTAATTCGATGAAAGGCTCACCGGTAAGGGCTGGCCGAGTTCGTTCGGTCTCTGCTAAGCTCGGAGTCTGCGAGAAATGAAATTATTCGGGCGATATGTTTCAAAGGAGTTTGCAGTTTCGTTCCCCGGGAGTTGCTTTCGTGAATATCTTTGCAGTCGGCGTAGTTCCTACGGTGTAGGACTAAAGGTTCCGCAACGGTAGACAGTTTCGCTGGCAGACAGACGACAACAAGAAGAGACGACAAGTGGGCTGCTGAAGTTCGACGGACATCGAGTGCAGCTTTGACTGCCTCTCAACTCTTCCACCCCCCCCCCCCCCCCCGCCCCTCCCGGCTGTCCTCCTCTTCTCGTGCATTCTCCCTTACGCCCTCTTTCTCCGGCGACGCGAGTAGTTAGGGTCAACACATGCCAAAGCCTTATGAAAACCGCCGTGCGAACCGCACGTGAGTCGTGAAGTTTAATTATTCATGTAGGAAGGACGCCCTCTCAACACGAAAGCCAATGGAAATTCGCGTGGCCCGTAATATGATTCGTATCAGTATGCGTACACTCATACATAACATACTTCCTCAACTTCATATAAAGCTTTAATCGTATAATGTCAAAAATTCAAAATTACGTATGAGTAATCTCCTGTCGAAGTCGACGGGGATCGAAGATCATCTTGCTGGAAAATGATTTTCGTTAGACACGAGAATAAAATCGGTGATAATAAGAGTAGCGTTAATACTCTTGTAAGTAATTAGGGTAATTAGGATGACTTCTGTATGTTTGATAGCTTTATGCTTGGTGTGGAAATTCCTAGCCAAACTTTCGACCAATTTCTACGATGCTATAAATTTTTGGTCCCGGGGGTAAGCAGTTATTATCGATGAATTCCCGGATCTCGTAACACAGTTGCGCGTCGTTAAGGATGGAAATTAGTAGTTATTAGAACATGAGGATTATGCAGATAACGTGTAACTACTCGACTGTGCCCTGAGCTTTTACTTCATAGTTTCGAGCAGTTTTGAATGTACCAGTAGAGTCGTATATCGACAGTAATCGATGTTCAGAAGGAAAGGAAATCGGTGGTAGAAAGCTTGTAATTACGATACCATTAATAAACACGATAAAATTACAAACCGCATATGTGAAAAGTTCATCATAAAATTACTAGAAATAAAAATTTCCGATTAAACTTCGCCATAATGAATTTATACGTCATCAGTCCAATGCCATAACTCCCAGCTATAATTACCGTTCGCTTTTTCCCTCCTAATTTTCATCATGATGTTTCATCGAGTTAATTTACCGCCGACACCGCCCTAAAACGAAATTCCAATTACATTTCCGTCTGTTTCTCGATTATTACCCGATTACAAGTGCCAATTTTTCCGTTGAGCGTTTTGCATTTGTTTGCTGTTTTGTGGTGATAACAAAGCTACCGCGAGGAAGCACGTAGGGTCCGAGAAGTGGCCGGAGATTTCTGAAGGATGAGAGCGTACGAAGTCACTCGGCAAGATTAATCATTCGCCCGGAGAAAAATGTCAAGCCGGTGACGAGCGGCGACGCGATTTCACTGATAACGGATCATTAATAATCCTTCCCGGGCCACTGAATTACGCCCTTATAAAGGCTCAAGAGTCGTCGAACGGGTACCTTCGTTGTATATGTGCACACACACACACACACACACACAAAGCCACTGATAAATCTACTAAAGTTCTACCGTTGCACAAGTTGCAGCTTTTATTTACGTGTTGTGCAACGAGGATGCAGAAGCGGAGATCAAAATATCGACGTTTCAGACAATCCCGTAAATTTTTAGCAAGGAACTATCCACCTACTCGCGTTGGAAATAACAGTTTCCTTTAAATATCCTTTTCGCATCGCCAACAAGGAAATCAATTGATCCCTGTTTCTTCTTGTACAACACATCTTTCTGAATACATAAAAGGTCTAATAATTGGGATAAATTTCTCTTATCGCAGAATTTGCTGCTTTTGTGTTAAACGTTTGGCAATGAGTGTGTATTCGCGGAAATAAAATGATCGACGTTTCAAATGATGATCGACGAGTGTATCTTTGAAATGTAAAAAAAAAACACGAATTATTTATTTCCTACACTGTCATCTTCATTCTTTATATAAAACAACCTCCTTAACTGAAAATATAACGAGGAATAGTTGGTTGTTTTTTTGGCAAGTCAAACTTTTCTTGGAATAAATTATTAAAACTGCCAAGAATTTCGAAGCGCCATGAGGTTGGTCACATTTAATTTCTCATTTCTATTTTCCCGTTCTTTTGACGTCGGATAGCTAGTAAAAGTTACGGACAAGTATTCTCCCGTGCACGTAAATGCGGGGAATAAAGGTTACAGCAAAGGGCAGACTGCGCATCGATTTTCTTACGGACCTACGAGATTAATACTTTCTCTTGTGAAGCTTAACCTTTTGTATCTCGTTCGAAAGCTTCTTCCCCTGGCCGACGTATATGAAACCATTTCAGCAGCTTCTAAAGAATCCGCCAGCGTGAAAGGTTCAGTTGAATCGAACGTTAAAGTTTCTATTTCCGATTCTCCGACGCACTGGCAGTTAGCGAAAGTTTCCGAGAATCTTCCATTATTGGCCGCGGCGGAAAGCCCACGCGAATAAAGGCTAAGAGCGTGTATCGATGTTCTTATAAATCTACGAAATTAATATTTCTTTGCTCTGGGGGAGAGGATATTGCAGTAGCCAGAAATTTTTAATATTCGCCTGCGCATATTTAATACCCCTTACGTCGGTCTTTCATATCTGCTCGGCAGTTACGCCGGTCGGTGCAGTGGGTACTTGCCAACCTCGGGTTTCGCTCAGAGGAGAGTTGCAACCGTGCGCAAAGAGTTAATCTACTTTAAATGCACTTCAGATGTACGTAACATGCAATGGCTCTGAACGAGAATTTTCTCACTTTTTAGTCATGTCCCCAACCCCCTGGAAACCCTTCTTCTCTACCTTCCTTAAATTCCTCGAAATACGCAGTAATAGCCTTTATGCCGTTCGTTTTAATGGAAACATTTAACAAGAAAGTTTAGTTCTCCACGATAATCCACTCTTTGTCATTCAGAAAAATGTTTACCGATCGCGGCACAGAGTGTATTCTCATGTTTTGCAAGTAAATTGTAACTGAACTCGAAGCTTACCGACGTTCGCCCGTGTAATTCAAGTTAGTAAAGTCACGCAAAGTTTTTATACAATGCATGTTTTGATTATAATAATTGAAACACTGTTGAGATACAGGACTAACGGTACCTTTTTAGAGTGTTTGTTGAGGAAGTGAATTTTTGAAACTGGTTGACGATAATATTCTTTGTTTACTGATACATGCTGATTACGAACGTTATTAGATTATCAACGCCGTGTCTTTCCAGGGGAGCTTAGTAACTCTCGAAAACGAAGGGTGATCATGGCCTGAGATATTTCTTCGCAGAAATTCGACCCTGTCGACAAGACAGGGTAAACTGAACGCTTCAAAGGCCTTAACACCCCCCATTGAGGTTCTAGGTAAATATTTTACCTCGTGCCGACGGAATTCACATGGCCGTACTGTTCTGGCCAATCGAAGGGATGTCACCTTTCTAAACTTTACATAAGACAATGGACAACGAAAGGGTGTGAATCGATCACCTTTCATTGACAAGCTTCAACAATACATTTTTTTCTCATCAACAATACATTACGTTATTGGGAGACACTTTTTATAAACAAATATTTTGAATAGCGAGAACGATTGGAGTGTTTAGATGAACGGTATACACATAACGATTTTGTTTCTGCATCGCACGTTTCCTCGTCTCATCGTTTTCCATTACAGACTCGCGAGAAAAAGTCAGCTGGTGTTTAAGGAACCGATATTCGCCGGGCCGGATGAATATTCAGCGCGGCGTTCATCGATATTCCGTTGTTTGCGAAGCACTAAAAACCGCAAGACAGTTGAATTTCATCGAAAGTATATCCACTCTAAAAGCTCTACGATATATCTTAGCTCGGAAAATCATTTCCCTTCTGAAGACCTTAACGTAACATCCAATCACTTTATTCCCGATTGCAAAGGAACCCTTTTTCGAACTCTTCCTCTGAACTTGCCCGTTTTCCTCGAATTCTGCGGATAAATTTCGAAGTATTTCACGACCGGCGAGATTCCAAAGTAGCTGTTACGACACGTGTGGTCCAGTGTACCGTTCCTGTCGGTCTTCCTGTCCACCCCTTCGGCCGATAGCCGAGAAACCGATATTCCATGCAGAACGGAATGCGGAATTGCAGTGGATGAGGATAGCCCGCAAGAACCGCTCCCTAATTAAACGTTCGATCAGCGTGTAGAGCAGAAGCAAAGCCATTCCGTTAACACGTTGATCAACTCCCACGCAAATCACCTTCCTGCCTTACGACTCGTTCGCCCAGTAAATTACTATCGTCGCGCGGGATATTTAAGTTGTCCCACTTGTATTTACGGTCACTGACGTTCTGGCAAAGTCGTATGTCGCCGATAGGAGAGAGGGAGGGGTGGGGATAATTCATTTCCGTTGCCACGCATTGCCGTGGTTTAATCGTCAGCTGACATTCAGTAGGCCAGGATCTCCGCCGGGATGTACTACTCTGACATTTTGATTTCGGTGCTTATTTATGCAGTCCTTAGAATAGCTTATCGTTTCGCCGACACGCCGCGCGCGCCGGGAGTGGGGCGAATTGGAGAAAATCGATGGAGAAGTGACAGCTGTAATTAGCTTCCATTCCGTCGCCAAGTACGGAAAAGCACGGTATTGCGTACGAATAATTTATCGATTGATGGACTACGCTCGCTCGTGTTTCTCGGAAAACTCTTACCTCTTATTTCCCCCTTCCACTGTACCCAACTTCATTAACCCTTCCAGTCACTTATATAAAATGAGAATCAAGTTATTTTCATCATCATTAACGGTAATACACGGCAACTGCATTAAGAATATTACAACACTTTCGTGAGCCATACTGAATCGTAAAAATCGTAAACAATCATCTCGTGAGAACTCTACAAAAATGTCACGTTTATCGTTTATTCAAATTGGGAAATTGAAATAAGAATTTTTTAGTACATCACTGTGGGGATACTAGAAACTGAATCTTTGAAGAAGAGAATCTCCAAGTACGTGTGGGAAATTGGTCGACCGATGGACGATTAAGGTAGATAATGAAGGCATTAAGGCCATGGGTCAGGTACGATAGCCCCTCATAAATTGGGTCAACCTCAAGGGACACATATGTGCCTCCATGTACCTACATAATTAGACATATATAATGCACGAGATATGCCGAATGTTACGTAAGAATCACACTTACATCTGTTTTTATGTGAACATATATTTATATCGGTATAAATAAGCAAGGGCGTAATCGGATAGGCATATTATAAATGTACGAGTTCATTTACTTCTCTGTATGTACACACCGTATAGCTATGTACGATTACATGTATTGTACATATGAGTCATTGGTGCTCAGAGATTGCGGCCGAAGTCCTGCAAGCGGAGCACGTTTGATCAGAATGCAGGCAGGTCAACAAGGATCACGTTTTCATTCGGATTACACGCTCCTACGTGCCATTTTGCGCCTCGGTACAAATGCATAGTTCCGGGCTCAACTATCACAGCAAAACGATCAGTTTTGTGTCTAAACAGGTAGACATAAATTCCTGGCAATGCTCGTTCGCAACGATTTTCATTATTTTATTACTGTTTTGCCGCAACGAAGAGTAATAAAATGTTTGATTCGGATCGAAAGGGTCGTCTTTGTTGCTTTTTGTTTGTGCATTTTTTCGTGTAGAATTATAGACATATGTGATGGGGATGGAAATTGGACGTTTCTTTGCCGCTAGTTTTCCAAGTGGAGATTTGTAGTGACGGGGAGGAAAATGTTTGGCCAGTCTTTGGCCTTTTGCTGGGCGACATCAATGACTGATCGCCGAGGGGTATTCCGTAATTTAACTTTCCTAGGGGTGAGTCGGCTTGTTTTCGCGGTCTGTAGTCCGCAAGAACGCGGATCTGTCGTTTTATGCTCAAAGTTTTCCCAAGTCACAGACCTTTCTTCGACCGCGAAGCACACGTAGATTCTCGTCGAATGATTCCAACGCAATCTCGCGCCGAGTAATCGATAAAAGATCAAATTGTGCGTCAGGTGTATGCAGTTTGATATCATGGAAGATTTTCGTACTTTGTCGTCCGATTGGATTTTTCGGAGAAGGGGGAAAAATGTTTACTCTTGACTCGTTAGCTCTCGGTCCAGCGGAACTTTTTTTACTCACGATAACGACGCTAGCTCGATGGAAAGTTCGTAAAAATTTCTGAGACACCTGTCGGTCGTAATCTTCTACGGAGCGAAGGAGTACACAGACAGAATGGCCGGAAACGCGAATGGCCAATTTGTAGCCTCGCAATTCCAACTCGCCATTTCTCACGACCCCTCGGGTTCTCGTCATTTCTCCCAGGGAGATGGGTACCGGTGAATTTTTTAACGACGCTCAAGGTCTATATTTTTATCCGCACCGTCGAATCCTTCCGAGCTATAGAATATACTTCATAAAAAATACATCGCGAAGTCGAGGTTCTTCTCTACATGCAATTTTAAACTTGATACCAAAGTTCGCTAATCCCGCAGATACGAAATCTTGGAAAATCCTCTAAACTCAAATTAAACAATGAGATATATGAAAATTCGGAAAATTCGTACAAGAGGACGTTAGTTAATGGTGTAATCCAATTTCGATCCGTGAAACGCGCACGTGAGAAATGCAGAATCTTAGATTGCTTTCATCGGTGGATTTGCCTGCAGGAAGACTGTTAAATCTCATTTCGGGTCTATTGTGCCTTACGATTTCCTGGCTGCTTTTCCCGCTTTGCTCGTAATTATTCGACGGACGAAAGCGCGAAAAGCGCAAATATTGGAAAAGAGATTCTCTCTGGTATTTCCCGTTTGCTCCGTTCATTTCTCTTTCATAGGGAAAAACTGCAATGAATAATACATGAGGACGTGCAGCGCGCGTTTCACGGTAAGACGGGCAGTTGGTAGCTCATAATTAATGCTGTGCGTCTCGAAGAAAAGGGGAAAATAAGTCCGTGGGTTTGGCCCAATGGTCAGAATGTATCTCGCAGACCATTCGTTTCGATCGGCCGGTTAGAGGAAATGAATTCCGCACACAACTTCCGGACAGTGCGAAGCCCGTTCACGTCATCGTCCACCCCTCGGTGACTGGCAAAGAATATTTTCACATTTACGGAACGGTTATAGCGGAAAATGCGAGCGCATATATATTTAGATACTCGCAGTCGCGCCTAAAGAAAACTTATGACAGAAGAAATCTGAAGAAATCCAAATTTACTACCTGCGACTGTTCGAATTTGTGACAATTTTTTCAGCTAATTGCAAACAAAATAAGTTTCCCACGAGAATCAATATTTTCCCGTGTCGTACAAAAATCTTGTTCGATACTCGTGAAGATTCTTCCATTGGTACAAATATTTGCATTCCAATTTCGGTAATATCGTGTTTTTGTGTCAACTGAAAATTATTCATTGTCAAATGATATTACCATTTAGAAGGAAAGCTTCGGCAAAGATACGGGCTTCCGAGATAACGGGCGTAAAATTCATGCCGATAATACAATAAGCTTTCATCGGCATTCAAACTCGAATTTATACGATTGCTGGGGAATTATTCTCCGTCCAGGTATATGACTGATTTCTTTCATTACCGTGGATATCGTGGCCGTTCGCTTTCTTTTTCTCCTCGTCCCGGTTTTGCGGCGTCGATAAATTTTGATAAACGCGCCCGGCCAATCTGCCGGCATTATTTCCTCGCTAGTGCTGAATTTAGTTTTACGATCGGGAAGTGCGCACGTGCTTAACGTGGTTTATGAATAAACGGAGTAGTTGGAGACACGCAGATACGGGGATTTCCCTGAGCAAAATGTGGAACGATTGTCCGCTTTCCTGGGCATTATGACACAAATACATTATGACACAAATAGTCGGACATATACGTAAACGCGGAACACAGTCGACAGAATTAACATTAATCATTTTTCTCTCAATTTCGATAATCATTCAAGTGAGTAAACACAGCACTTCAACGTTTTTCATGTTTTGTTCCGCATTGGAAGTCATTAACATATTTTCCTCGCAATGCCAGAGGACTCGGAAAATTCTGTAAACGCGATATTGCATTGACACGTAGCTTTCTTGATGAGAAAATAATTATCCAGTCATGTGTATTTTTAACGTTAAAAGCTGTCTGTATAACGGCAACGTTTTGCGGATAGAAGCCTCGTGGAAAATGATTTATACCGTCTGTCAGAGGCAAACATTTCATAAACCGGATAGAAATTAACCGACCTGCGGTCGCATTAAATTTACTGCACGCGGGATATCATCGGCAGACACGTGTAATTATCTTCGACATTATTTATAAAATCAATCAAATTTGTAGCCGGTAGATCGGTGAAATGTTACGGCCGTGAACGTCCTGTAATTCGAGGAAAAATATGTGGGAATGGTTTGCGGCGGAGAATTTCGGCAGCGAATGCTCTGACATTTGCCTGCGGATACGGTTAATGCACGGTACACGCGTTTAACGAGTTTCCATTATTTTGGATTGCACGTTTAAAGATAACATATTCGAACCCCCGTGAGTTGCAATTAACGTGGAACGCCCCGTGAATTACGTAATATTATAAGAATATCTTCTCCGCTAACAGGATATTCCCGAATGACCTTTCAACATTTTCTACCGTCACGGATTTAATAAAGATTCCATTTATGTAGCGGCGTAATCGTTAATAAATTAACTTCCTTAAAGGGATTCAAGCGTTATGCTGAAATTTTAAATGCTACGGTCGATATTAAGAAACTTGATAACCTTGCATCCATTTTCGGCAGTTTTCGATCCACTGTCCACCCAGGCAATTCACCAAAACTCCGACGTGAATATGATGAAGCTCGATTGTCGAGAAATTTTGTTCGCTTGAATGTGCACCGAAGTAATGAAAACAAAAGTGCAGCTAAATCGGAAAGGTATAGGCTTATCGCTTTATATCGTCGTGATTTCCTTGATAATGGAATCAAGGAACTTGAGGCGAAAAACTGTGAATGTTCGGTTTCGGAAGACGCGAGTTTGCTGTAATCGAGGCTATCTCGGCGGTTTGACGATTCCCTCCCGGCTGTCTTGTGCCACACGAAAGAAACCCGCGCCGAGGAAGACAAATGGTGCCGAGTCGTCCGTGGGTGAAGATCTCGCGTGGAAAAAGACGAACCGCGACCTTAACGGATCGTTCGACGGGACCGTCGATCCGTCATCGAGCAATTATCGAGTAACAAATTATTAGCGCGCTCGGTAACAAATCGCTCGGCTGTGGCCGAACGGACTTGCCGCGGGAGAAAAAACTCGGATAAGAAGCAGAACGGAGGACCAGTTTCCAGCTGAGTTTAGTATCAATTTCCAGTAGGACCGATAATGATTTACGAGCGAATAGATTTAAAGAACCCACGGCTCCCGTGGGGGGGGGGGGGCTTAATAAACTTTCGCAGCGCTTTATATTAATCTGTTCCTGTCGACTTATCAAACTTTCCATAAGAATTTTCAAGAATTTTCCGAGTCGGCGATCAGTAACTTAAATCGGGGACTTAGCGAAACTTTTGTCCAGTATGTTTCGCGGGAAGTTCGTCGGACGACGGGGATGATACTTCTTGAACACAGAGGGAAACCCTAAAAGTGAAAGGAAGAACGAGAAGGCATCGGACTTCATCGAATTCCTTCGAGAATAGAAGAACCATCGTTTTAGGCGCGGCTCAGTGAATTTTCAGAGGAAATCTTTCGACGTTTTATTTTTATCTTTCTTCTCCCTCTCTTCGAGGTACGGAAATTCTTCATTGCTATCTCATTCTCTTTTTGTCGAGTTTAATTGATGAATCCCGACGAAATGCTACATTTTGCATTCCCATCTCACGTGGTGATCCTCATTGAAGACCGAGGTAATTTCAACTGTACGTCAAGCACGAAAACTTCGTCGACCATTACTGGGAAACGCATCAGGAAGATGGTAGACCTGGAGCCCTGCCATAAACTACCTTCTGTGCGATATATCACTATACTTTTATTAAAACTTCACGATACCCATAAGGCAAGATGGCCGTTCAATTTGTTCGCCGAGTCACAGTGAATTCAAGTAACGTACGGTCATGGTGTTACAGCAAGTAAAAAAATCGCTACAGCCTTCTCATTCCTGAAGTAGCGGCGAAGGATACTTCCCTCAAGTGCGTCATTGATAAAGAATAAGAGAGATCTCAATATTTCTTTCCTCGGGAAGATACGTAATGCGTTGTTTATCCATAATGCAGAGGTTATCGAATCGACGCACCTTTCCCCCGTGTTGGGAACACAGAAAGCTCCCTGAAAAATCGATGCAGAAACCTCGGGAATCTTAGATGGCCGTGAACGTTGTTCTCCGGAGTAAACATTGAACACGAGCGAAGGGGCAATTGTCGGAAATCGGGAGACTTCTCTATCGGATCGAAGTACTTAGGAGGCACCGAGGCGTAGGCATTAACGCCCGTTGGGAGCTGTAAAGACCCTTGTAGATGGGCTAGTGTCTTACCTCTGACGAGGGTGAGTATCCCGAGAGGCATGACGAGCACGGCGACCATGAGGTCGGTGATGGCTAGGCTCATGAGGAAATAATTCGTCACATTCTGCAGTCGTCTCTCCCAGGCGATGGCGAGACACACGAGGATATTGCCGGCGGCGGTGCCGAAAACAAGTACCAGGGCCAATAGGGCCCACCAGTTGTTGAGGCCAGTTTCCTGCATGTTGTCGCCCATGGCGACGATGTCGTAGTAATCCGTGCCGTTCGGTATTCCCGTCGACGAGGGCTCCGTTCCCGCCGTGCTGTCGTTCCCGTCCACCACGTATGCCTCGTACGGGCCGACCGGATCGATCCGCAGTATCGACAATCCTGTCATCGCCGAACGATCCTTCCTCTCCAAGGTCAAACGGCTTCTCGTCCTTCCCTCTTCTCCTCTGCCCTCGGCTCTAGGATCAGCTCTACATCCCTCGCCTGCGGAACGGTAATTAAAGCATCGTATTACACATCTCGTGTATAAGTTTTTTTGCAACGGATATGCGACGTGTCGTTGTCGTGGAACGTTTCGTATTTTCGGTGCAGCACTTACAAAGGTCAAATGGTGGACAATGGTAATAGAGTTAATGGCATTACGTGTAGATTTTCGTGTAACTAATTTCCACATCTTCGAGTCTCAAAGAAAGCAATTGGATCTAAAAAACTGCTAAATTGACGAAACGTGGCTATTTAATTCCCTGGGTAAACAATTCTTAATGCTGTACATTAGCGTGTCCGGCTTACACGGGGGGGGGGGGGGAGGGGCATTAATTTGGCCAATAACAGGTGTGTTTGCAGGCAATTTGAGGAATGTACGTTCGAAATTGAAGTAGGCCGGCAGTCTCATTGGCAGACTGGAAATTGTACTGTACACGCAAAGCCCGCCGGTCGGCGTTTAACGTTGAACGGTTGATGCGTCGGTCTGATAGCCAGTGCCGGGGAAAATTCATTTTCGGTCGTGGCTAATTGACGGCCCGCTCATCCGTGCATGTATAACCGTGGATCTCGTTATTCGGATTCACGGCGTTCTAGTCACGCGATTCTGTCTTCCTCGGAGCCCCGGAGAAGTCGGCTCTCACGGAACGGTTCTTCCGAGAATTTTCGCGAAAACTCGCGCACAAGTATTACCGCTCGATGGCCATTGAACGAAGAACAATTTCGTAGAGAAAAATCTCACTGATGCGACATTACGTTAAAAAAAATCTGAGGAACTCTCTTTTTTACGGAAAAAAATCCCGTTAAAAGAGTTTGCAATCAGTTATCCTTTTTGTCGGTTAATCGACTTGCGGAAAGTTATATCGCGTTATAAAAAAATCATTTTTTCCCCGGCAACGAGGTTGCCGACATGGCGAGATGGTTGAAATATTCTCCCTTGTTTTTTTGTTTTTTTTTTGCCAACGGGAACGAAGCTACGGGAATTTTTTCATCGAAGTTTCCGGAGTATTTTACCTGTGTGACCTGCACTCGCGCAAGTGTTGCGACCGGGACGAGCGTAATATGCCGCGGGCAGCACAACTTTATTCGCGAAAATGTTGAACCCAGTCTGAAAAGGGACGGGGCTAAAAAAAAAGGTTCGACCATAACGGATGGATTTTCCGTAACGCGCCGTTCGCATTACTTTTATAACTTTATTGTCCGCACTAATATTGCTTCATTTTCACCGTAGATCAGCGCACCACCGATGTCGCTGTTGTTTCCCGGCGAAACGAGAGTTGCTACGCAAAACGAGCAGTTTTTGGCCAGTGCGATTACGATGGGAATCACGGCACGAGAACAAAAAGCACGAGAAGAGACGTGGATGGATCCAAGGGGATTGAATCGGGCAAGAACCTTGATCGACCCTCGCCTCGTGTTGTGTTTATTGAGTGAAGTACCGTCTGTGAGGCCTGCCCCATAATTCCCCGTAATTCACCTGTAGATTAATTATGCAACAAAGCCGCGCGCATAATCTTTCTCGAGCGGGAAAGCGCGGAAGGAGAGCCGGGGAATAAATGAAATCCAAGCACTGCCGGAAATTGCGGATACAGCCGCCTTGGGCTACGAAAAAAGCGTTTCCACGTGCGTTCTTACGCAAGAGTCGATGTTAAAACGGTCCTATTCGGAACACGATAGACCCTGTGACAGTTCTTTTGTACGATCATATTCGGCACTGGCGTTATTCTTATTGCTGAAGTTCCGAACGGGCCAAGACGATAGGATTACGGCTATATTTAAAGGTATTTTTATCGCCCCGTAATATCATAGCATAGGTAATATTTAAAGCACGACGACTCAGAGTCCCCTCTTGCTATCATTCTTTTACAGAGGGGATTGCACAGTCGATAAGATTGCCGTGTTATAATAAATTATGCCGTGTGTCGCTCGTGCGACCTTGGCTTAAATGCTGCGTCAATTTATCGACGCATTTCCCCGTCATGTATTTTTGGCCCGCGCCGTTTTTCCCATCGCGATCGTGCTAGTCTAAACTTAATTCGGCTTATCAACCTGAGAATCGGGGATACGGTGGGTGTCGCGTGACCGGCGATAACGAGAAATATCCATTGCTGGCCCGCTAAAGAACGTCGTTATCCGCTCGTATCTCGAGGAAACGAAATGCATATCGCGTTATGCCGCCGGAAATGCTGTGCGTCGTTCGCTCCTCTTGTTTCGGCAATCAGGCCGATTAGAGATATCAATGTCGGGCTTGGCGTTACGATGCATTATCGCCCCCGACCTCCCCCCTCGACGATTCCCCAGATCCACTACTGCTCCTGCGAATCCCCTAAGACACGATCCACCGAAGCCGCGGGGAATTGCGGGAAACGGTGAATTACACATATCTCGAAAGCCGATTAAGCCCAGGAAATGTGAACATTTGCATTTGCCCTAGTTTTACGCAAGTATGTTATCTCGTGGGAACATTGAAAATCGAGTATCGAGAATCTATCGTATTTTTGTTCCCCCGTGAAATTGACCGGATTTATCCCTCGGCACTTTACACACGGATTAAACGGGCAAATTTTCTGTTGCGATTGCGGGAAAGGGGTCATGTTACGGGTCAGTGGGAAAAGGAATAACGAATTTTCCCCTTTAAATGGCCTCTTTTGTGCGTCTTTCGTTTCTTAGCCAAAGAGGCAATTATCTCATTTGCGAGTGATTTATCCCTTGGGGGGAAGATTTTTTTACGAGGCCACGATAGAATGTTACGATAAATTCGATTAAGAATAATCCTCTTGTACCACGGGAAAGCAATTTATCGCGAATGACAAAAAGTCTTCCGCCAGAAGTTAATTGTGCCGACCAACATTCATTGACCTTCGATAGTTTCTACGAATTACTCCAAATGAGTATAACCTTCCTTTTTCACTTACAAAATTAACTTTCCTTTAACCGCAAACCTTATTTAACAGTTTTTAGCGTGAAAAGGAAGATCGATGAGCATCTCACTTACACCTGTCCGTGTTTCATTGCGTAAGATAAAATTAACATCTTTTTATCTTTCTTTGAGACTTCAAAGTGTAATGTACGGTGAAAAGAATGGAAATTTCATGTTTTCACCTGCGTAGCTTCAGCGAAAGTGTCGTCCTGAAGTTAACAGCCAAAGCGAGAGATACGAATTTCGCTTTTCGTACACACGCGGGGAACGAAGAACCACTTCACTTGCCGGCACGTTTTCCTTCTCGCTCACTTTGCCTTGGGGAAGCACGGGGTTTGCTACTCACGCACGAAGTACTCGAACGAAGGACGAACCATACGGCAACAGCGGAAGTCGATCTGATCAATCGCGATGTTTCGTGCGAGCTACTTGTTCGCCGGGGAACGTCAGCTTCTCCTCGACTTTTCTTATGCCGATGCTTCTTATCATCTTTGCCAAGATCAGTGGGTTTCGTCACGAAATATAATAAAAATATTTTTAATGTTTCGTCCGTGGCTAAAGTATTTCGGCTGATCGCCAAAATGCGGTTCTGCCAATTCGGAAGCTAAGTACTCCTCGCAGATGCAGATAGGAGCGATTCGTCATTTAATCAAATAAACTATACTTTTGCGTTGAAATTTGCCAAAAGTATGTACCTCGATACGTCATCGTCGATCACATCAGCGCTAAGAATAATCTTTACTGGTCAATGAAAGTAACGCCGTTGATCTACCGTGAAACTCTTTGAATGAAGGCAGCAATGACAACTTAAAAAATTCATGAATTATGATATACCTTACACGTGAGGCGTTGAGAGAATTTACAAAAGGAGAACGATCCTATGCAGAATAGAAAATTCAAATATTTCAGAACCAAGGGAATCGGATGATAGGCAGAAGAATTTGGAAATTGGCTTTTTCGTCGCGTCGAATTAAATAGACGAGGGAAGTTTCGTCAAAGATCGCGAGTTTCCTATTAATTCTTTCTGTGTAAGAGTTTTTTCGATACTTTAAACTAGTTGGTAGTGAGCTGGGGAAAAGCTTTAAGTACCGCCCCGGGGTTGCTCGGGGTGTTTTTATCGCTTTTATCAGCGATTTACGTGCATGTACATACACGTGTCGCACGCCCACGAAGATCGACTGCCCGGAATAGACTTCCCAGCCCGCTAACTTCCGTCTACCTTTCCTCCTCCCTCACCCGCGGCACGTCGAGCGCGTTCTTTGTTCCCCCGCTCTTTAAAGCGCCATCCCCGCCGGGCAGTTTTTCATCGTCTTTCGGAATACACATCTCAGCGATTCGTCGGTGGTCGTTAGTTTTATTAGGTAAAAGTACCTTTCCACGAGGCTCTTCCTTCGGCACATTTTCCATTCATTCAAAAATCACTCCGCGAACAGGTTCCCCGCGCGCGCGCGCACAGAGCGCTACATTCTTTTCCCTTTGTTTTATTATATTCGACAGCCGTGTTGGTGCACACTATGCCTCGAACTTGTATTCCCCGCTGTTAAAAAAAAACCAAATCGTGTAACACCGACGGTGCTTCGCTTTACTTTCTTTTTCCCTTTTTTTTCCCCCCCAAAACTATTGCTTTGTGGGGTGTGGGGGTTTGATTGCCGCGTGCAGTCGTCGATGCTTTGCCGGGCATAGACAGGGATGATGGTGTAACGCGCGCGCGACAGTGTCTGCGAATGAACTGGCTCGCGCGGACTACTAGCCCACTGGCCCACTGATTCCTTGTTCGGCTCGTCTTCGCTCACGCCGGCGCCACCCCCGTCCCCGTTCTGCGTAGACTTACGGCCCTACGTGAACCGCGCGCCCGATGCAACTCGGCCGAGGGGGGAAGTGGGACAAAACGTCTCGAAGAGCGAGGGAGAAGGGTAAAGGCAGTTGGAGAGGGATGAAAAGACCACACAGGGGGGGTGAAAACCAACGGCGCAGACGCCAGGCGGCACACCGGCCTGCCCACTGCCAATCTTACGAACCTTCGCGCAGAAGACCACCTGTTCAACGGGAATCCACGTCGCACCGTGTGCCTTTCCTTTCGCGCTTATTATTTACGCAACACCGGCCGACGTTCGGCCTTCCGCAGCTTTGCTTTTCAAGAAGGAAATTTCCGGAATTTAAATAGCCCCGCTGCTTCGAGAGTTACGTTCGCGAAATGAGACAGGCCAGAATGTTGAATCAGACGTACGGTACTTGTTTGTAACGCGATAACAGGGTCTGGGTATTTATGCAACGATGGCTGAAGTTTATTACTTCGCAGTTTTCCTTTGGATGAAGGAAATTTTGTGGAATTTAAATAGCTTCGCTAGTTGGAGAGTTATTTTCGCGAAATTAGACACGCGAAAATGATGAACCGCTGGTACGGTATTTATTTGAAACACAATAAGAGGGTCCAGTTATTTATGCAAGGCTAGCCGAAGTTTATTCTTCCGCAGGTTTGCTTTGAAGGAATGGAAACAGTGGTACGATATTAATTTCAAACGAAATAAGTGGGTATAAATTTCCACATCTGAAATGAATTTTTAGCAAAGAAATTCATTAGCCTTAAATCACCTATCAGTTTCTTAAATTCTTTAGTATCGTAAGACTAAGACTTTTGTCGATATTTTTAATTATAATATCGCCAACGTCGTTGCTTTTCCCTCTGTATTTGTAAAAGCACAAACATGCGAGAGTCCTTTAAACCACGAATTACGGACGTATTTTAACGTAGTTGAACGCGATCTCGAAGATACTCGGCGTAGAAAGCTACTTGCTCGAGTTAACTTTAAATATCTAACAGTTCCCGAAAGTTTCACGGTTTGATGTTAATCCACTTTGATCGCACTGGTTAACGTCAACTCGGCGAAGGCTCTGTACTAACGGAAATATTTCAAAGAGATGTCAAGAGTCGAAAGTTTATAATTAGTACTTCCGGATTGTATGGCACGGACTGTAAGTTCCCAACTTAAGAAATGTGCAGTTCAGTTCTGGCGGAGTAACAAGTGTTATTACACGTTTTAGCGTTAAAAAACGCCTCAAGAATTCACATAAGTCGTGCGACTAACCGTAGCCGTACGCGTTTAACGCGTGATTGATTGGTGAGTGGAAAATCTTTCTCTGTTGGCAAATAACAGTTCTGCAGAGGCGAACACAGAGGTGGGTGATTGTCAGCTCTCGTTGTCAGCAATTAAAACGCTGCGTGGACCGATTTCACTTTTCAATGAAGGGGATATAAATCCATGTAGCACGTCCGTCCCGGCCGAGTGTCAGGAGTTTAATTAAATTCTCGTATAAACCAGCACGTGGCACGAACGGTTATCGGGCCAATTAGATCCGCGCCAGCGCGAAATAACACCGACGGCCAATTCGACTTCACCTGCACACCGACTTTTTTTCCCAATCCACCGGGGCTTTTTTTTCATCCGGCCAACAAAGATACAGTTTGTCCCATCGTAAACATCAATCCGCGACTACGATCCGTTGCAGCTGTATTTCCAAATTGGGACACGTGCAATTATTTACTGCCTCAGATGCGTTACGCGGATTGTACAAAATTCACAGTTTACCGGGGAACCCGGCGGGAAATGATACAGCAATTAACTCCGTCGGCGTGGATCTCTTTAAAGGGAGATTCGTCAAATGGATAGGAATACCACGCGTCCGTATTGCATTCGTTCCGACTACATTGTTGGCATGTTGCAGCGAAGCGATAGATTCGCGCCAGGTGACATGTCGTATCGAGGAATTATTCAACTTTAACTCTCAGGGGTAAACAACTCGACGGCCTCAGTGAGTTGACGATGCAACTTAACTTACTTGCCCGAGCAAACTTCCACAAATATTAGCGTCAGCTCTGTATTCAGTTGGAAATACTTCCTCAATGTTTTCCCGATATGGACGGAATCAATACAGCAAAGAAACTCAGTGGTATAAAAATATGAGGCTCTCCGATACCGAGACCATCGCAACAGGTTTCCCTATACTTACTCTTAACTACTGTCTACTGCGCAGTTCTCGCTACGTACCTACATCCGTCCTATTTCTACGTTCCTGCCGCTTGGTTTTGCTTTGTATTCAGGTCCGTACCGCGGGGAAGAAAATGGTTTATTCGGAAGGTACGTAAAATTAACGTGGCCTGTCGCGGGCAGGTTCTTCTCGATTACCGTTCATATTTACCAAGTGCCAGGACGATCGTTGATTCCGCCTGTACGTGCATTTCATTTAATATCGGGCCACGTGTATCAAATGCCGGGGCACAGAACGGAGGCCGTAGGACGTCGACATTTGCCAACCCCTTAAGAGCCGAGCCGGGCGCTTTTCTCTCGGCGGGCGAGAAATTTACATAATGCTCTCCTCTTCCAGTAGCGTTACAGGCGTCACTTAAACGCCGTTAAAGTGCCGTTCGACTTTCCGCCCTCGTACCGGGAATAATGCCGCGAATGCGACCTAAGCACGCACACGTACTTGAAGGGGCGTAAAGAAACATCCCTGGGAAATGAGGCCTCTCCGGGCCGTCCCCGTATTTGTTTATCTTACGAGAAAAACGCAAGAATACGGCCGACCGCGACGCACAAATGTTCCGCCGACGACCCGGCAAAAAGGGGAGCAAAAACTGAGCCGCCAGTGCAGTTGAAAAAAATGTACTACAACGAAAATACAGAGTTTTTAAGTACAGCGTAAGTAACATTTCAAATACAGCGCAACCTGTCCGTAGACTGCTAGGGGGTGGGGGTTAAAGCAAAGATAAAAAAATTGCCCCTTTTTGTTGGATATGCATGGGACGATAATGCGTTTTCACGTAGCCAATGCAAAAAGCTTTGTGCTCAGAGAAATCGTACGGGAAAATGATTAAAGATGAAGTTAAGCTAGTCTGTATGTTACGTCCTATGGACGCAATCATTCTACAACTATTATTATTATATTATAATGATTATCTAGATGCATAGACAGAGACAACGACTATCGAAACTCGTGAGGCCCATCCCCTCCAGATCAAACCACCACCACAACTACCTCCCACCTTCACTGTTCCGAAACGACCTGAGTTTTCCTTCGGGACTGCAAACCCAAAAACCCTCAGTTGTTACTTAGTAGTTAACAAGTAGTTACTCACTTAGCTAGTAGTTAGTTAGTCAGTGTCTTAAGTTTAGTTAAGTTTGAGTTTAATTTTAATGTTACACCGAACCAGTTTTAATACAAAGACACTAAATTGCTCTCCGGTTATTACGACGCTACCTCAAACAGTTTAATAAATGAACAGGTATCGCATCAACAAAGAGTTTAACCTAATATTTAACCCATCAACATAGAATTACTGTTGGGTTCGTAAAATTGTATTTAAAGTTGTAATTCAACTGCATTTCATGGCACGGAGTTAGGATTGTGCCGTGCATTCGTCAGCCGAGTTTCTCAAAATACTATCCCCATTAACAATTCATGTTGTCAGGTTGAAGAAAAGGAAATGGCCCTACAGGTGTTGACTTTCTGTATTATTAAGTTATGAATATTTCGAAGTCGCTTTAACAATTGGCTGTGCAACTATAGACTGTGAACGATTTAAATTGCGTTCTAAGTCGTTCACAAGTCTATAGCTATGTTAACGGTTTCGAAGTCAACGAAGTATCGTTCGCGTCGATGAGTCACAAAGATCCTTTTTATCCACAGGAAAAAGGCAACTTTGGAAAACGGGAAATCAAGCGGTTCTTCGAAAACTTACACAGTTTTCAATGATCATCGTATCAGTCTTGCACATTTTTGCAATTTCAAGGGTTCTTTGGAAGCTAAGATGGTTGCGTTCAAGGTTGAATACTAAATTGTATGCAAATGGACGTCATTTTTAGTAGGACTAGCACGGCTGACCAATGCCAACTATTATCACTGAAAGTGCGGCTGAAACGCTTTATTGATCATATTGGCGTTTGCTCAGTAGCTACGTCCATTATGCACATTCAAGGTCGACTATCAATGCTACATTCCTGCAGAAGATAATGTCTTTCACTGGAAATCCTTGTGGGCTCTTACTTTCATTCTCATTTACGTGCCTAACAAAATATTGATCAATTTTACTCGTGATAGTTCTCAATTGAGAATGTCAATCAGATCCAGATTTACAGTGTTTCAACACAATTTAATCCTTTCACAAGTTCACATCAAATTCACAGTCAAATTGTAACGCAGAAAATTCTTAAACTAGAAAAATCGTAGAAATGTTGAATTTCTTCAATTTTCAAAGAGTGTAGAATAATCTCTAAGCGATAAATAACAATGAATTCTATCGTAAATTCTGTTCTATTATCGAACGCCGACCTTTGGATTACATAATTTTGCTATTGAAATGCAGATATTCCTTGAAAGATGTTTAGCGGGATCCTGGTTTTGGGAGGTCGGATAAGAGGAGTACATAATCATTGATCTCTGTGTGTCGGGATGATTAAAACGTTCGCCACGTCTTGTCGGTTCGTGGGCAGAATCCGCCGAGTCTTGACGACGCGGACCTAATACCCGTAAGTAAGTTTAACAGTTTCGCATGTGTAACGTGAACACGGTACCTCCATTACGGCGGATGGTTGTAGCACGTGCAGCTTACAATTCCTGCTACTACGATAGCAGCAGCTGACCATCGTGACCTTCAGGGATTGGTATCGCAATGAAACGTAGCTACACCAATCCGAACTAACTTCAGATTCGTCCTGTTTTGGCCAAACGAAAACTCCTACCTTCCGAACTGAACATGAAAACTCTATAGACGGAGGAAACTCTGTAACGAATTATTAGCATTCATATTTCTTGAACCGTCGAGTAATTATTTCAGAAACACGTTGATCCAGCGAACAAAGTCCTTGATAATTAGATTCGTAAGTTTTGTTCTACTAAAAACTCTACGTTAAAAACGAACACAGGAAATAGCTGCTCGGAAAATGTTTTTAATCTCAGTGGAGCTCTGATTTGTGCTGCTTTGCGAATTTCGGCGATATCGTTTCTCTTTTTCTTGGAGAATGGAAGGATAAAAACATGGACTTTATTGCGATGCTCGGGCGGAATTTACAGGTGTTGGGTCTTCGCGACAAAGGGTCTATCACGTCCGGTTAATTGCAGGCAGCCCTTGCATGTAACGCAGTCGGTGTGTGTAGTGGACATAGCTTACGTGTGTTATCAGGCACCTTTGCCTTCCTCGTTCCACGCATCGTTCTCTGTTTGGAATCTGAATAGCCATTCTCACAGAGACATATTGGCCTTTTTATTGGACCGTGCAAAAACTACGGTTGAAACGGAGCTTGAAAATAGTTGAAAAATAAAACTCCTGTTTTTTCGGCACGAGTGACAGAGCGGAACGTTTGATCTTTGCATTCGGTTTATTCCATAGTCCTTTTTAAAGCTTATCGCCCGAGGAGGTGAACTTTATTCCGTCGCAGCTCGAGAAGCGATTGTCAAAACGGAAACGATACTGGAAGTGCAAACTCCGTCCTGAATGAAAGCCAGGATTACCTCTTCATCGTTATTCTCCTAGTTATCCCGCCGTATCGATTATGAATTTCCAAGATAGTTCCACTGGAGGAACTGGTCCTGATTTCTTTGACGACAGAATGACTATTCGTTTCTATGCAGCAATGATTTTTTTCCCAAAGTATCTGTTCGATTGTAGAAATTTTTAACTTATATGGTTTTCAACTTATATGCAGTGTAATACGTTGACGAAAAATTTCGTTTAAGTACTTCGTGATGAATGAACTAATTTCTTTCACTCGCTTCTTTTCCTGTACTTTTTGCCGCGTTGTCTGGCTACGATTTGACAAACGGTGGTGATTCAGTTGCAACTATTATCAACGCCCGGAGGCGCGTGCAAGCTGTATCCGCTTTTTCTTTTGTCACGGAGTAGACATTTACTTCAACCGAAGTTTTGCCCAATCGTACAAACTTTTATCTAACTGCGAAAAAGTCTGTACGAAAACACAACACACTGCGACACGATTCGCTGAAGAATTCTCGAGAAGAGCCAGTACTCAAAAGACATTAAAGTAGTTGGCATCATTCAAGCCGATAGGACACAAAAGATCGACGCAGAAAGATAAAAGAACGTAACTGATATCGCTAGATTGAAATGTGAAAAACAGGAAAAATGAACAAATAAAGAGAATTTAATAGTTATTGCAAATTTTTTCAAAAATCGTGTTCTGACATTCGCTTGTAATTTTTTCCCCATACATACTAATTTAGTTTTGTCAATTTGCAACTCTTCATTATCAATATTTTACTTACCCGAGTCGTCCTACTAGTTACGAGTAAAATTATTTGAAAGAATTCTTAACACCCGCGAAGTTGTCGTTCTTACCCGTGTCACGATGACATAGTGTTCTCGAGTAACATTTCTATGTAAGTTTGTTACAAGCTGACGACTTGCATTGTTAAGTTTTACCCGTAGAAATGTGGACCTTTGTTTCCGAAAAGTTTAAATACAGGCCAAGAAAGAAATAAGTTATTTACCTGGAATACTGGTGTAGAAACTATAATAATTCAATACGTTCGATTTGCCGTTTGGTTTTGTCATTTACACAGTTCAATATCGTTTACTAATGACCAATGTTCGGTGAAATATGTTTTCAATTTTCCACCTTTAAAATCCTACGATTCCTTTCATCGTGTGAGAATACATATACAATATATTTAACAGTTTCATTCTGTAATTGTAAACCCGCGGATTAATCGCTTTAACGAGCTCTAATTCATCAGCTTTAACTTTTGCTGGGAAAGTCAGGTGAACTCATTTCCGCGTAGCATTGTTTCCGTGAGGATGCAGAAGAACTCCGGTTGTAGAGGTCGAAAGTGAGGATGAACCGGGGCTTTCACTCGAGCCAAAGAGAAGGGGACAGAGAGGTGTTTTAATCGGTGCAAACTACATTAGCAGAATTTGCGAAATGCAATAATGCTTATGTCCTGAACTCTAAAAGCAAAGTGTACCCGCTAGAATATTCCTTCAAGTTCCACAAATTTTCGTAACAAGGAGAGAGAGAGCCGTGGATTTTCATCGGGTAAATGTTAACGTTGTTTACGTTTCCCTAAAAGTACGTTATAAACCAAATTTCGCGTTGTACAATGACATTAGCAGCTGTGTCCATATGACACGTATGTGATGTAATTAACTTACTACGTCCCGTAGGTATTTCGTGCGAGTACTTAAACGTCTTCGTTTATTATGGTCGTGGATGTAGTTATTACAGGAGGAAGGAGGGTAATTAACAGCATCCCGTGACGTGGAAATATAGCTGGAAATAAAGGACGTATTTCTCGCGTGCGTTTAACACGCGGTTATGCTACATGCGATGCATGAACTATTTGTACGTTGCCGCTAGAACTGATCAAACTCTCACAATAAGCCGTTGCTAAGCTTTTCCAAACGCGCGCGGAGTAATTGCACGTTCGGGTAAACAAAGATTCACCTATGTTTCCTTCTAATCCTGTTACGTTATCACGGGAAATTGACATTTACACCCAATCATCATCACCGATGAGAAACGCGATGAGTTATAAACACCAAGGTTTGCTCACGTTCCTGACATTTTCCAGGGAAATCGGTATGCAAGCTTGCAAACCACCTTCAAATACATCCGATACATAAAAAAACGTAACCGTAAAGTTTGCCTCATCCATAATACGTTCTGCGATAAATAGAATTTCAGCGAATTAAGTAACTCGTTCGAGTATTAATGATTATTACCACATTAATCAGAGGAATATGGTAATGAGGGTGATAAATAATGTCTTATTGAGATATAGGATTAATAAATAATACGGGTAAACTGAAGTCGTATATTTCCAGTACGGTTGTTGTAATTTCTGTCGAAATGCGAACCTTTGTGAATCGTCCTCCACGCAGGATTCACTGTATGACAATGCAACTCGCCGAGTATTACGCAGTCTGTGTTCGAGTCCTTTTAATTATCGTAAATCGATAGACGCACTAGCCGCATGCTTATCAACCGCACAGCGATGATTACTTGGTAAATGGTCAGTTCTCTGATCATCCATGATCGGAACGACTGTTGCTTCATTTGCTAAATGAGTTTCCTGCTGTATTCAGGCATACACGTCGTTGTTAAAATCCTCGTTGCCGTACAGGTGGTTCGAATTTTACCGAAATATTCCGCTTTAATGTCGCCTTGATGACCGGTCAAAGATATTTCGGAGCAAATCTTTCCGAAGTTTTGGCTACGAGTTTCCCTGAAATTTACGGGAGATTGCGTGGTATATTTCGAAAATGGAGGAACGCTGCTATACTTTAGTACTTCAAGCGGAATTTGGATTTTATGTTTATCCTAACTCTTTTTTGCTTTTTTTAAATGAAAAAGTAACGATGTTAATGGTTTTCATCGCCTAGTTATTATATAAGAATATAGGGCTCTACAGAAAACAATGTAATTATTTACAATGAATTGACTTTAGCAAAGTAATTGAGCTATCGATTAGATCTTTTCAGTTGGATGGATGGTAATATTGACCTTCCGTTACTCAACACACTATTATCACCGACGAGGTATAGAAATAGATCTTTCACCTTATGGGACTTCGTGTCACCAGGTATGAATTACCGACATCGTCAAACAAGAGTAGCGATCGGGCGCACTCTACGTTTCATGACGGTAATATTTGGAACTGTAAACGCTTTCCTCTTGCTTTACTGATCAAATTTAGCGATGTTGCCAAATGTAACCATTGTGATGCATGATTGCCACATTCCTTATTTTCGCACGATCGTAACTCTGACCACTTTTGTCTCGGATCGGGCTAGACGGGCCATCCGACAAGCAGAAGTCGTCAAATACGGGTCGCCGATTTATTACAAATTTTTGTGTATGTAGTACTTCCCCTATAAAATAAATTTGCAAAGCCGCTCGATCCAGCTCTAAAGAATTTTTCGTTACGTCGTCTCTGTATACAGATAATAATAATAATAATAATGGACTCTTCTTTCAATAAACAATCATCATCAATAATCAATCATCAATAATCAATAATCAACTCTTCATTCAATGAGGTAGCAGGGACGTCCCAGGATGGTCCCAGGATGGTCCCAGGATGGTCCCAGGATGGTCCCAGGATGGTCCCAGGATGGTCCCAGGATGGTCCCAGGATGGTCCCAGGATGGTCCCAGGATGGTCCCAGGATGGTCCCAGGATGGTCCCAGGATGGTCCCAGGATGGTCCCAGGATGGTCCCAGGATGGTCCCAGGATGGTCCCAGGATGGTCCCAGGATGGTCCCAGGATGGTCCCAGGATGGTCCCAGGATGGTCCCAGGATGGTCCCAGGATGGTCCCAGGATGGTCCCAGGATGGTCCCAGGATGGTCCCAGGATGGTCCCAGGATGGTCCCAGGATGGTCCCAGGATGGTCCCAGGATGGTCCCAGGATGGTCCCAGGATGGTCCCAGGATGGTCCCAGGATGGTCCCAGGATGGTCCCAGGATGGTCCCAGGATGGTCCCAGGATGGTCCCAGGATGGTCCCAGGATGGTCCCAGGATGGTCCCAGGATGGTCCCAGGATGGTCCCAGGATGGTCCCAGGATGGTCCCAGGATGGTCCCAGGATGGTCCCAGGATGGTCCCAGGATGGTCCCAGGATGGTCCCAGGATGGTCCCAGGATGGTCCCAGGATGGTCCCAGGATGGTCCCAGGATGGTCCCAGGATGGTCCCAGGATGGTCCCAGGATGGTCCCAGGATGGTCCCAGGATGGTCCCAGGATGGTCCCAGGATGGTCCCAGGATGGTCCCAGGATGGTCCCAGGATGGTCCCAGGATGGTCCCAGGATGGTCCCAGGATGGTCCCAGGATGGTCCCAGGATGGTCCCAGGATGGTCCCAGGATGGTCCCAGGATGGTCCCAGGATGGTCCCAGGATGGTCCCAGGATGGTCCCAGGATGGTCCCAGGATGGTCCCAGGATGGTCCCAGGATGGTCCCAGGATGGTCCCAGGATGGTCCCAGGATGGTCCCAGGATGGTCCCAGGATGGTCCCAGGATGGTCCCAGGATGGTCCCAGGATGGTCCCAGGATGGTCCCAGGATGGTCCCAGGATGGTCCCAGGATGGTCCCAGGATGGTCCCAGGATGGTCCCAGGATGGTCCCAGGATGGTCCCAGGATGGTCCCAGGATGGTCCCAGGATGGTCCCAGGATGGTCCCAGGATGGTCCCAGGATGGTCCCAGGATGGTCCCAGGATGGTCCCAGGATGGTCCCAGGATGGTCCCAGGATGGTCCCAGGATGGTCCCAGGATGGTCCCAGGATGGTCCCAGGATGGTCCCAGGATGGTCCCAGGATGGTCCCAGGATGGTCCCAGGATGGTCCCAGGATGGTCCCAGGATGGTCCCAGGATGGTCCCAGGATGGTCCCAGGATGGTCCCAGGATGGTCCCAGGATGGTCCCAGGATGGTCCCAGGATGGTCCCAGGATGGTCCCAGGATGGTCCCAGGATGGTCCCAGGATGGTCCCAGGATGGTCCCAGGATGGTCCCAGGATGGTCCCAGGATGGTCCCAGGATGGTCCCAGGATGGTCCCAGGATGGTCCCAGGATGGTCCCAGGATGGTCCCAGGATGGTCCCAGGATGGTCCCAGGATGGTCCCAGGATGGTCCCAGGATGGTCCCAGGATGGTCCCAGGATGGTCCCAGGATGGTCCCAGGATGGTCCCAGGATGGTCCCAGGATGGTCCCAGGATGGTCCCAGGATGGTCCCAGGATGGTCCCAGGATGGTCCCAGGATGGTCCCAGGATGGTCCCAGGATGGTCCCAGGATGGTCCCAGGATGGTCCCAGGATGGTCCCAGGATGGTCCCAGGATGGTCCCAGGATGGTCCCAGGATGGTCCCAGGATGGTCCCAGGATGGTCCCAGGATGGTCCCAGGATGGTCCCAGGATGGTCCCAGGATGGTCCCAGGATGGTCCCAGGATGGTCCCAGGATGGTCCCAGGATGGTCCCAGGATGGTCCCAGGATGGTCCCAGGATGGTCCCAGGATGGTCCCAGGATGGTCCCAGGATGGTCCCAGGATGGTCCCAGGATGGTCCCAGGATGGTCCCAGGATGGTCCCAGGATGGTCCCAGGATGGTCCCAGGATGGTCCCAGGATGGTCCCAGGATGGTCCCAGGATGGTCCCAGGATGGTCCCAGGATGGTCCCAGGATGGTCCCAGGATGGTCCCAGGATGGTCCCAGGATGGTCCCAGGATGGTCCCAGGATGGTCCCAGGATGGTCCCAGGATGGTCCCAGGATGGTCCCAGGATGGTCCCAGGATGGTCCCAGGATGGTCCCAGGATGGTCCCAGGATGGTCCCAGGATGGTCCCAGGATGGTCCCAGGATGGTCCCAGGATGGTCCCAGGATGGTCCCAGGATGGTCCCAGGATGGTCCCAGGATGGTCCCAGGATGGTCCCAGGATGGTCCCAGGATGGTCCCAGGATGGTCCCAAAATGGTCCCTGGGACCATATCGGGACCATATCGGGACCATATCGGGACCATATCGGGACCATATCGGGACCATATCGGGACCATATCGGGACCATATCGGGACCATATCGGGACCATATCGGGACCATATCGGGACCATATCGGGACCATATCGGGACCATATCGGGACCATATCGGGACCATATCGGGACCATATCGGGACCATATCGGGACCATAATGATTATGTTTTTCTTAAAAATTATTTAGAGCTGGATCGAGCGGCTTTGCAAATTTATTTTATAGGGGATGTACTACATACACAGAAATTTGTAAAAAAACAGTCACCCGTATTTGACGACTTCTGCTTGTCGGATTGCCCGTTTAGCCCGATCCAAGACAAAAGTGGCCAGAGTTGCAACCGTGCGAAAATAATCGATGTGGCAATCATGGCAATCACAATGGTTACATTTGGCAACATCGCTAAATTTGATTAGTAAAGCAAGAGGAAAACGTCTACAGTTCCACATATTACCGTCATGAAACGTAGAGTGCGCTCGTTCCCTACTCTTTTTTGACGATGTCGGTAATTCAGACCTGGTGACACGAAGTCCTATAAGGTGAAAGGTCTATGCCTATACCTTGTCGGTGGACGAACTAACCAGTAAAGATGTAGGGTAGAAATCACAGTCGGTAACTGAAACATTAAAATGCATGAAATCTGTCCGGATCATTTAAGAATGTTTTAACTAAAAAACTTATAAATCAATTTAGAATCTTATTTTATTAGTCTTTTACCGTTATCCAACATTATTACCCTCTGTCGATGTCTTTTCGGGGCGAGAAAGTTCAGATGATAGATTCAATGCTTAGCTTCCACCTTTCCTTAGGTAATCTGTGAAGAAAATGTCCCGTATGCTAGCGACCTCTCCAAAGCTTTCTACTCAGAAATAAAATTGCATCTTTTTTATTTATAAAATATGTTCATTCGATGCTTTTCAAGGATGTACAGTTTTAATAATTCGGCAAGAGTATTCCTTTATATATCCTTTGAGGGTGATGTACATTGGCCTGAAGAATGCACCAACACAAGAATTCCAATATATCAATCTTTGCCCATTTTATGATTCATATTAATCAGTGGGCTTGATAAGAAAAATACATCTGCTTCCAGATAAGACGTTAAAATTTTTTCGACTAACTGGAGGGTCACAGTATTTTAAAAGTGAATTAATTTGCAATTTACCTGTAGACCATACAATTTCATGGGATGGGCCAAGATGACGGATATTGCAGAAGAATAAATGTACAGAAAGAATAATATTGCTTTATTCATATGATACATCTATCTCTTTTTATTTTATATGTAAAGTTTCGTTACAACGATGGCACTATAACGTATATTTTCGACTTAACAATACTCTTTGGCATAGGATGTTGCACTCATTCTTTCTACGGCTGGGTGAAGAGATCAGAAGAACGATTCGTCGGTTTTAATTTCCATATGGAAATTAAAACGGTCATACGACGGCCATGAAACGACTTTGCACGTACAGCGCAACATTTCGAACCAATGCAGCACGCAATATGCGCGATATGAAACAAAAATTGGGAAATATTTCGTCAGAGCTGCGTAAAATTCTGAGCTTCCTCCGCGAATGGGTCATTAGGGGATTTTTTGTTTGATACTTCCTATTCCTTAGGGGCTAGTTAGAAAAGTGTGGTAAACGTTAACACAGGTTTAGAACGTTACAAAATATTTCTAGAGATCTGTACGTGAAATGTACGTTTACTTTTAGGAAGTAACGCAATACAACGATCTGCAAAATATGCTACTACATTCTCACATGAATTTCAGGTGAAATCTGTCATTTTATCGATCGCTTCCACTTCCATCGAAAAGCAGTGCTTGCGAGGTTTCCAAACATTTTCACTCGTTTAATCGATCGAACAAAGCTAGGAAGGACACGGGTCGGCATTTTTGCCGTCTCCGTACGTTCACGTGAGACATTATACATGTGTTGTCAGTTCGTCCGCGACGCTATCTCTCACATTGATTCCATTAAGTTGCTAAACGAACACCGGGGAATTCCTGCTCGTAGGATTTACACACCGTCTCCCGGTGCTCACGTGGATTCGCCCTCCATAACGAGATCACTGTCACGCGGAATTTTCCCGTACCTGCGACGTACCCTGAATATCAATGACTCAGAGACGGAAGCACCGGTAGAGGTCTCTCCCCCCGACCGCCCCGTCCTTTCCCACCGTTCCACGATTTACATTCGCGCGAGATCCATGCGATAAGTATTTCTTTCCCTCTGCGAACGCCTCACGGTTTATGATAAGAAATTCCACACGTGACGGACTGTCCCGTCGTTCCTTCCGCCGGCGGCGCCGACTGGCGCTGCATTTCCTCGCATTTCTCTACAAAATGCACCGCTTATACCTCTACAATTGTCCCTTAAAACAAGCCCCGCGTTAAAACGCCCTTCCGTAACGTCGATTCCGTTGGCGGCAGTTTTGATTTCTTTTCACGGCTGGACAGTTGCGAATAAGCTCTTTGTATTTCGACAATTTTCATCGTGATTCTACCGAAAGATCGCTTCGTTGACAGGCTCATGTTTTCCCCAGAAACGATAAGCGGCTCATGCTCGCTTATGCATTTACCAAGTTTTTACTGTTTTCGACACATTCTCCTATCGGCAAGCGATTGTTGCGGGTGAACGTCACTTCTTTTTAACAGTTTTGATCGTGCTCGTGGACGTGGAAAGTGTCGCGATAGACGGAGCTTGGCGTGCGATGCATCATTGTCATCAATGAGCTTCCTGAGGCCGGTGTCGTCGTCGGATTTGGCGTAGGTGTTGGCGTAGGTGACAGCAGTGGCGTTCCCTGAAGGCTGATGGCCAACGGAAGTGCTCCTGGGGTGCATAATCCCATTGCACCCCTGCCCCCCTCCGTGACCGAACGATAACGCGGCGGTCTCGCTGATCTATAAATCATAAAGTTTATCATGTTACTCGTCATACGTTTATACATAATTCCTCAGGTACATTCTACAACAGCGACCTGAAGAATCATGTTTTCATAGAGATTGACCATTGATTTTTCTTTCGGCTCATAATGTTGCTTATTTCAAGCTAAACACGAATTTACATGTATTATTTGTTTATATTTCTTCTTCTAGATTATACAGACAAATAAAAGTGATTATCAGTTATATGTAGATAAAGGTTTATAGCAGTTCCTCGTTTTTAATGATACCGAAATATCGGGAAAGAATGTTTTACTTCCTGCAGTGGAAATAGACTGAAACTAGTCAGACGTAAGTATCGAAATTCGTCGGAAAAGGGGCAAGCTTCTTACGTCATTTTTTAAAGTTGATTTGTGTTTATCGTTTAAACCTTAATAAAGGTTAATAAAGATCGGTTGACGGAGGGTTTACGTTTGAGTAATGTTTCTTAATTACCTGGAACACTTGCACTTTAGGAGACGAATGAACGCCGCGCGGAAGGTTCTGTTGAAAATGGTGTAGATGATTGGATTGATGGTGGACGAAACGTAGCCGAGCCAGAGGCACGTGTCGACGACGTGTCCGGGCACCGGGCAACTCGGACACGCGGCGAATATAATGTTCAAAATGAAGAACGGCGACCAGCATAGCACAAACGTGAAGAACACCAAGCCGAGGACCTTGCTCGCCTTCTGCTCGGTGGCCACTGCGTTCGCCGCTAACGATCTCCTCTTCGTTCTCCCGGCTAGAAACCTGCAAAAAAAGCAAGAGATATATTTATCGCGACACGAGGCAAATATAAATACCGAAAAGTATTCGGAATTATCAATACTTCGTTGCCACAAACGTCAATGATTTTACAAATTTATGTAGCGTTAAAATTGTGCATGTTTTATAATCTTTTCGTAAGAGGAGAGTTGCGCGAGCGAACGAAAAGTGTTTGCACATTTTGAGAGTGTAGACGAGAGCGTTTACGTTCAGTAATTGAAGATTGAAAAAAATGAAAGCCGATTACTTAGACGGTGATTAGGGTTCGTTGATTGGCAAATATAGAATGGTATACATATATGTTGAAGGCGCAGAAGAAACGGTTTCCGTTCGGTCATTGGGTTTTGAAAAAACAGAAACCGATTAGAGGGTGATTAGGGTGCGTTGATTAGCAAATGGTTTCGATGATAAGAAGCGGCTCGGTTTCCATCGTCCGGCGTAATCGGCTGCGAAACGACCCTTTCGACCGGCGTTTATCCGCCGTTGGCTCCCGTTCCACTCCCTTCCCCTCTGGTCCTGCGTAGTTCTGACCCTTCAGCGGCTTAAGCCAGGCCCGGCGGCCAGCGTTTCGGATTCATGAAAATTCACATGCCGCTATTGCGTTTGCCCGTTGAGCCCTGCGCTTCCTGTTCATCCGTCCGCCCTGATAAGGGCCCTGAAAACGCGGCCTTTCAGCGCCAGGCATTCTTGACACGCGCGTGCATAACGTGTCCGCGGCTGACAAGCGTGTGCCGATGGCGCAATTCGCGGTGATTAGCTCTCCGAATGAAAAGCCACTCGCCAATGAAGATCCAGCGAGCATCGGCCGCGTGCATACCAACAATTCTCAACGGGCGCATTACGGTTTAATCATTAGCCCGGGTTTGCTCGTTCGCGCGGAAGGAGAATCCTCATGGATGACATCGTATCCATTGTGCCTGATGTTTCGCCTGCCGGCAATTTCGTCAATGTTCTTCGGATTCCCGGCTACGATCGTTCGTTCGCATTTTTCCATCGAACGTAGATGAGAGTAGACCGCTCATTCCACGGAGATGTATTAGTTCGTTTGCAAGGGCTTGCGGTGATAAATATGCATGCATTCCGCTTCCAGTGCAAGGGTTAATACCTCTAAATTGCAAATTCCCAAACGGAACTAACCTATTTCAACCACTCTACATTCTATTAAGACTGCTGCACATGTCCCGGTGTACAGAAACAATGAGAAAGTAGTAAATACTGTTATTTCATTACCATATCCACGACGTGTAACAATTCTTATAATGAATGTATTGCACATTTTATCATTTTTATATAATTGTGTGTATTTGTTAATAGAACCGTCTTTTCCTCGTGTCACTGTCTACACATACTTATGTTAAGCACACTTTTTACACGTATACGCGCACCGTATAAAAGACCTTTTTCTTAATTTTTCGAGTTCGACAAACGTAATCCGATACGTTATATTTTCAAATTATCTTTTGCCGTTGATCGCTAACATCGTATCTCGTTAAACTTGCCGTCGAGATGAAAAAGCGTGTGTCAAAAGTTCAGCCGCAGTGACGAAGATTAGCGAATACCGCGTAGCGTACGTAAAAGCCATTGTGTTAGAAGTCACAAAATCGGCGGCAGCAGTGCAGAAACGTCAACTGCGAATCGCGGGATTTGGTTTTGCTTTCTCGTGTACGCTGCGGCTACATTTACTACAGGATTTATTGCCGGTCGATTTGCCATTCGAGCAAAATTGTGTGCCGTTAACAAGCCAACCATTGCCGCTTGTTTACACGGTTCGGGGGTCGAAGCGAAAGGAGAAATAAACAGGGACACAGGCAAGTATCTTTATAAGCCAATCCGACATTTTAAAATTATGACAATTATCCGAAAGTTACATTTTAAGCAGTTAAACGAATACCAGAATAAAGGCGGTTCCCTTGAATTATTAGAGACATATATAATTATTTTCTAACAATGTTCACGTAATAAAAATGTTCCTTTATACCTGAAATTTCCCCCCCCCCCCCTAGTAGAATAAAACGTATCAAAGAAAGCACGTGAGAAATGAGTCTTACGTCAGGACGAGATTTCATTTTCACTCTGATAATATTCTCCAATGAATTTTAATTCATTCAACAGCCGATTTTGACAATAGCTTTGCCTGTAGTCACGTACGTATATATCTATGCACCGACCGGAAAATTGAAGATAGCCACTAACGAATGGATTAATAAGGGTGACGTCCGTCCGCACATTAATGTTCCCGCGGTAATTCTATTAGCGGTGAAATGTCGGTGTTTCTGAACGATCGAAGATGCAAATGACGATAGAGGAGCCGTGCTCCAACGGAAACCGTGCATGCGAGGTGCACTGTATGCTCCGTGAGTTTACACCTCCGTTGCCGAAGATCAGCGCGATTACGTCACGCTGATAAACGCCTTCGCGGAAACGAGTACACCGGCGCCTCAGTCCCCGGGAAATTCATTGCACGTTTCTCTTTTCGCATTCACTTTGACGGAAAAACAATAATGAACATAAAGGGAATAGCTCTGTTGAAACATTGGATTGGTGGGCAATTTTTTTTTTTCGTTTTCTCGGATTAAAAAGAACATTATTTTTACTTGTCTCACTCCCCGGGAAATTCATTGCAGTTTTCTCATTTTACGTTCACTTTCACGGAAAACGGTTCTTTCTCACCGAGTCAATATAAAATTAATGTCGCTAATGATATGACAGAAATGTAGTACAGCATGTATGAAATGTAGTAGCACAGTAAACAGTAATGACAGAAAATTTGCATCTCTTTTTTTATGCATAAAAGGGAATTCAAGACGGTTTATGCATATTCATATGTGTGTGTGTTTCTATTGCGTCGTGCTTGGTATAGGTACGTGTTTCTGCCAAAGTTAAGATTCGTGTACTTCTCTTGGAAACTTGGAACTTTCTTCTGAGAAGTAACATCTCCTTGTAATGACCACTTGGTACACAGAGTGTAATCTTCTTGATGTGTTTGTTCAAAGTTTTCAAGGAATTTATCGAGCGCGTCATATTTGTTGGATCTATGTACTTTCGGAAAAGTCAGATTATTCAGAAGAGTTTGAACGTATTATTTGTTACTAGGATTAATGCATTTTTCGAGGAATCAATAAACCGTTGATGAATAAACGGATAAAAAAAAGGGGGCAAAAAAATATGGAAAAAGTGTCGAAATGATGGCGATAATTTCTTTTGAGTGGCAATTATTACATTTTACAGCGGTCGGCGGTAAATCCGCCAGGACTATCCTTATCCGAGGCCGCGGAAAATCCTGGTTTCGTGGGTCGTTCCCCCGTGGAAAAGTTCGGAAACGCGAGAGGACCGTTATGAAAATTTACGTCTCCCAGGGCGATCGCCGTGTTTCCGTGTACGTACGCGCGCGTGTGTGTGTGTTTGTGTATGTGTGGTTCGTGAGACGTGCCGTTGAACGACCGATAAAAATATTTCTAACGAAGTGGGCCTGCTGGGCAGGGCGGGGCGCTGAAATTCACCGGCCACTTTTCCGTATCGAGCATAATTTTCCTGGCCGTTCAGGACGAAGAGCCGCGGGGCTTCGATAAAACTCAATCGAGAAGACGGCGGGGAAAGATCCACTCGTAGGAGGTAAGCTAGTATTCAAATAGAATAGAGCAGACATTTTCTAAGGCGTAACGCGAATATTCGAGGGCAGGAGTCGTTTGCCGTTTGAATTTCCCCGTTTTCCCGGCCAGCGGAGCGAACGGCAATCAATCCGCTTGGAACGAAGTTCCATCGGTCTGAAATTTAAACCACAGAGGACATTGCACACGTATATACGTGCGGGTATCATCAACCGAGCAGGGAAAGACCTGTTTGAAATTCATAGAACGCCGAGATTTCCTCTGGTGTAATGTCCGATTTCGTCGAGCGCTAAATTAACTCGCGCTGACGCTTAGAACAATGTCTCTATCTTTCGCCTCCCACCATCTCCATTGTCTTACCGTAAATGGAACAACAAAATTTCCCTACCGACATTCCCCTAGCCTCTTCTTCCGCTCCCGTTAGCAAAAACATTACTCATTCGTTCTGTCGGAAAGTTCAGTCGCAACGGTGTAATCCACGAAGAGCACTTCGAGCGTTACTCAAACCCGCTCTAACAAGCTTCGCATCGACAAAAATATCGACGTGTACTAATTACCGAAGGAAACAATTTACGAGCATTCTCAAAAAGGACAAATTCCTTTGGAATATATAAAACACCGATTTCAGCATTATTTTTTATTGTCCCCCTGCGGTCCGCGTTATCGGTATCATCAAAATGGGGATTGTTTCGGGCGAATCGGGTTATGGTCGTTACCGGGCTCGACGTTTACGCGTGAAAAAGGCTATTAATTAAGTGTGGCCTCGGGGCAGAAGAAAATCCTATTGGAAAACGGCATTACCTGAGATTGAGGGTTGTGGGCGTGACGTTGAGCTGGAGCTTGAGAGACCTCAGTGTGAAACTCCTTGTTTCGCGGCCGATGTTATCCGGCGTCTGAGTAGCCTGATCCACTTTCGACGTAGGCCTCGGCGCGGTGCTGCAGCCTGCGGGGTTCCCGGAACCGTTCACACTGAAATTCAGCTGCGGCTGCGACGTGACCGTTCGCCCTCCGATGCACCTGCTGTTCGTTTCACCTCCCTTTACTTTCTACGAATGTTAGCCTCGCGGAACTTTGCCGGTGAAACGGAAGCCGAGCTCGCCGCGGTGGATCGAAGCGAACGCTTTATTGAATACCGTCCACCTACTACTTTACACCACCCACGGAATCACGGCGATTCGAAGGAATCGTTGCGAGAATTTATCCCCCGCAAATTTTTACTACAATTCTCCAACAGCGTATAGGTATACTATGTTTCGTGTATAGTATAGAAGTCGATCTTTAACGGTATTATTCGACAGCTAAAGTCCGACGTTAATTGATTCTGTTATTTGATGCGTGCGACTTTACAATTTTCAAATTCCCTATTGCCTATTATCGTTGCTTTTGTTGGAATTGGCGATGACCTTCGGTGGAATTAACGATTTGTTGTTTGCAAAAACTAGTCGATGGAAAGCCGAGCGAGCATAAATCGTTGAATATCGAAATCATCGCGGGCTGCGTCGTGAACTTCGTAATTTTATCTTTGACGCGCGCCGTAAATTCCCGAGGTGTCGCGTGGCGATATGATAAATCCCGCAGTTCTCGCACGGGTGAAACAACGGGAGAAAAAAAACGAAAAAAACGAAAACCGAGCCAGCGGTTTTCCGTTCATTCGATATTCAGTGCGCGCTCGTTGGAAAAAGGGAAACGGAGCAGACGGCCGAGCACGGACTTTGTTTCAGAGCCTCGTGAATTTTTGATAACTGGTCGCCGGATATTCGAAGATCAACGCGTAATATCCGCGAAGTACCATTAAAACCAGCCGATTAAACGAGCCACGTTTAATGGAACAGCCTCGGATTAAAATATATACATATATATAAATTTGTGCGTTAAATGTGCTGAATTTAATCTGACCTGTCGGCTGTGCTTCTACCGCCGGAAGTTCTCCACGCCTGACGGGCCGAGAGGATCGACGATTTTGGCATTCCGCTCGTCGAAGAGGACGAGGACGTGGTGGAAGCTTTGGTCGAGGCATACCTGCCACCCAACCGGCGGAACTGATCGCTCTCCGGGTGCTCGGCGACGAAACGGGCCTTCTTGCGTAGCAGCTGGACCGTCAGCACGTAAGTCGCCACCATGACGATCATCGGAATGTAGAAGGCAATTAGCGAACCGAACACGAAGAAGGGCCGATTGTTAATCACGCAAATCCCCGGCTCGGGCATGATGTTCGACGGGTTGATTATCCCTGCGTACAAGTTCCGTGTCGTCTGTCCATTACATTCCAAAGGGCATTTCTCATTTACGTGTGTAAATGAATCAATAAATGTTTACAAGAGGCGCATCGGAACGTACGGCCCGACAAATGCAATATTTAAAGGACAGTGCAATGTAATACGTGCGTTCCGCATGATACTTCATAATTCGCGATATGTTTATTTCAATGGAGAATTCAGGACAATAATCCTCATCAGCAGTACGGAAACGTGTGACACGGACGAAGGAAAGACAAAAGCGATGAATAAGGAAACGCGTTTATTATTCCACTGCAATAAGCCTAAATAATATTAAGGAACGGATGTCTGACTAAAATCGACCGTACCTACTAACACGAATCTGTAACACTCTGTTGTACAGTTGGAATTGAATTCCTCAACTTTGTATGCGTTTCATTAACGTGTCTCGTCGTAGGAATAATACGTATCCGCCGCGCCCAAAGAGAATACTGTAATATTGAAGAAGCTAATATTCCACCTCGAGTTATATCCAAGATGAATGTGAACGACTGAAGAGCACTTAATATGCCATTCGTCTCGTGCACCCACCAATACCATTTCGGCCTCGGCCTTTTCGAACGTTCATTAATTTTCACGAAACTTTGTTTTCGCCTTGTCACGCGCCATAGATTATCGACAATTTCTGTCAGGTCCTTTCTTTTGGATTTTTACGGAAGTTTAACACGCGGGACTTTCTTACCGTAAGACTTTCCGTCTAATAGAATAATACTCTCAATGGCTCGTTCGGCCTTTTTTACTCCCCCTTTATTGTCCTGGACTTCTCTAAAGCGAGCGATTAATTACGGTAATTGATCGACTGGTTGCGCACAAAAACTGAATTCTTATAAAGTAACGTTCGACGAGTACAACGAATCAGCCTCTTTATGGAGAATCGTTTTTTACTTTTTATATTCCTTTTCACCCCGGTCCGCGGGGGTTCGGTTCTCCAATGCTTTTCGTTTCGTGCGACTTTTTTTTGCCCTCGCAAAACTGATATCGATACGCGATACGGCGAGTTATGCGCAATATTCCTTCCAGTTGATTGACCCCTACTAGTGCATTCATGGTGATGCATGTGAATGCAATTGAAGCGGTAATATCACTAGCGTTTGGTGGTCTCGTATGAATGTATTTCATGTGGTGTGTTTGACGCGTAGGCCGCTTTGTCGATCCAACATCGCTTTTGCTCGACTATTCTACTGTCAGCAATTACGTATGTACCTGACCATCGGGAATTTGAAAGATATAGATATAGTAGGCTCGTTCTGTTCCATTAGCCGATCTTACACGGAACTTTTGCATGAAAGAATCTTTAAACGAATTTCTCAGGTTTAATCGAGGACAGTAATTCGAAACTTATTTATTCAACTCTGTTTAAAACGAACGACCATTTCTGTGGAAATAACGTTACACAAAATACTTTTTGTTCATATCCCTGTATCGAATTTATAATGCGAATTTCTGTAAAACGATGGGATGAATTCTTTTCATGCGCCGACGGTCTGAACCACTGATCATGGAAATGCGTGAATTCGTTCCTTTCCATAAAATTTGAAAGTCTTTGAAGTGCGTAAAAGTTCATCAAGGTTCCCGTAAAGTGCATATTTCGTTAGATCACCCGTATTATCATAAATGCATAAGTAATATACATATCTTATCATTGCATAACCATCAAATAAGACGTACAAAATTTACTGTTTCTCCGAAATGAAAGGTAAAGTCGTGGTTTACTTTTTCCACCGAATATTGCATGTTCGACCGTCGAGCGTGTACACCCCCCCCTCTCCGCCCCCCACCGCAGGAACATCTGGCAGGAATACTTCTACGGATTGATTCCTGCGTCGTTTCATTCCGCGATGCGTAAAACAGGACGATGCAAATCCGTATGACGTAACTTTCAACTCCGTCAAGTGTCTGGGGAAATTGCTTTTCTTGGTACTTCCGCGGGCGAAGTCGCGGCGGGGGAATACGAGACTCTCTCATTGCGGTTCCCCAACGTAGGAAAGTGACCCCCTCGAAAATGTCGGGGAAGAAGTTGCGCGCGGTATTTGCCCATCTACCCCCTTCCCCCGCGGCGAAAAGTCTCGTTCCAGTTGCCAGCCTTTATTTGCTGCTTCGGAAATATGTCGGCGCGCGCGCGTGGTGGACGGATGATTACGGCTTTCGAATCCCTCGTATCTCCGCGGAAGAAGAGGAAGAGGGGAGAGCGGGGGGTAGGGGGGTGTGCCATCTACCCCTTCTCCATGGGCTACGTCAATGCCGCTACACGTACGGGACTTTGGCGGGCGAGTGTGCGAGCAATTTCATTCAAATTGTCCGTACACCCCCCCCCCCCCCCGCCCCCCGTTACACATAGGACTGCGCCAAGTTTTCCAGCAAAGTTATTGCTAAACAGCGCGACGCGAAATTTTCTGCGGAACGTCGATTTCCCGACTCGTTAAGAATCGCCGTTTACGGCCGTCGCGCGGGGATATGGAAAAGAGTTGACGAAAAGCTACGAGCGTTTTCTCAGGTGGGAAATATTCGAGCCGAGCTCCGAACCGAAAGTACCGGTCGTTAATAAAGTTTGATAGTGCATCGCAGGGCGGCTGTAGTTTACGTGGAAGTTAAAAGGACCTGTCCGCCGAGCGGACAGCGTTGCCCGCATTTCCGTGGTTCGCTGAAACCACTCCATTACCAATTACCCCTTTTTCCGGGCCACACAATCTAGAGCCTAGCGTGCCGCGTAGAACGGCTTAAAAAGGAGGAGACGCGAAGCTTATAAACGCGCATATGTGCGCTGTGGATGAGACGGTGGCGGGGGAGGGGGAGAGGAATTCCGTATCCTTCCCCTCGTTGGATACAAATACGAGTTGCAGCCGGTCATTAGTTTCTCAAACGACCTCGTTGCAGACCGTTCAAATGGACCGTTAAACGACGGTGGAACGCCCAGCTACGGGGCTCCACAGCCGCGGTTTCTCTTCTTTGGTAAACTTATTACTCGCCGGGCGAGTGGCAAACTTGTATGTAGATAGCCCGTATTTAACGCACACCCGCGCGTCCCTTTCGTACGTGTGGACGCAGTTCAACCCCCCCCCCCCCACCCTCCCGGCTCTGCGGGCTTATATTAATCGTAGGAACGTCCCCGGGTAATGAAAAGCTTTCAAAAGTTCATGCATGCGAAACGGCCGATCGTGAAAGTCCGCGTAAAATGATGCAGAACGATTATTTTTCGTCGCGTCCTCGGTGAGTGTACGCTTAAAAACTTGTGGTTCGCGCGCAAGAACGATTAGTCCAGTTAACGCGAGCGTGGCAACAGCTCGAGGATAAAGTCTAGAAAAATGCCTTGCACACGAGTTTCCTGAGATTTAACAAACAGGATTAACGAGATTTCCTTGGACAGACGAAACGCGATATTTTATTCATGTACAATTCTTATTTTAAATCATTCCTTATTTTTTTTTATCGTTTTTTCTTCTCTGTATTAGCTTGCGGGCAATGACTTACCTTTCTCTCTTTAATTTTTACGCAAATTTCTATGATATCTTATTAATGTATTTACTCTTGTCCGAGTTCTAACGGGGTTTACTACCCTGGAACTATTAAATATTGTTTTTCTCTCTCTGTTTATTTTTATATTTATTTTTATTTTCGTTATTATTTTTGTCACTATTATTTATTATTTTACTTATCATTACCGCTACTATTGCTTGTGCACCATCACTCTCTCTATTATAACTATTGTTATAACTTCTGATAACTATATCTACTATTACTACTATTACTTTTCTTACTATATTTCTGTATATTATGTTTCTTTGTCCAAATGGGACCCACCGTCCCTGGAATAAATATTTCTCTCTCTCTCTCTCTCTCTGTCAGTTTACGAAAATGAAGATGTTTCGGTCCAGTTAGAAACGTGCGATGTACAGGGCAACACCGGCCGGAAAGTTTGGATTTCCTCGGGGTATTTCTTACCTAGGACCGTTATGGAGCTGGAGATTAGCATGGCCAGCAACCAGACGGCGGCGATTTTAAAGCCGACGACACGTTTGGTGGATATGTGACGCGTCCTCAGCGGGTTGCGAATGCCGAGATAACGGCCGAGAGATATAAAGCACATGTGCATTATACTCGCCGAGCAGGCCAGCACGTCGCAGGTCACGTAAACGTTGCACCAAACCACCCCAAACGGCCAGTACCCTGCAAATAAGGCAATCGTCAGACTTTAGTTGCCTTCCAAAGGCGAATAAAAGGGGGGTTGGAGAGAGCATGGGAGGGGGGAGGGGGGAGGGGGGAGTGGCTTTATTATCATCCGCTTCTATTGTCACGAGCACGCCGACGAAATGGATACTCAAAAGCTTAATGAATCGTCGCCATTACTGTCAGAATGCCCGGCACCGACGTAAAAGATTCGCCAGACCGTATCTACCTCCGAATGGCTACGATAGCACTGTTTTTCAGCGCTGAGGAGCTCCCCTTCTCGGGGAAAAATGCTCCTTTGTCTCTTGATACGGTCATTTCAATTACAGTCTCGCCGGATCGTCTCGTTCGTGTTTCCCCTCTGAAACGGAATGAACTTTTCGTAAAAAAAAAGCACGTGAATCCATCTTTTGGCGAATGAATCGGCGGCCGTATGTTTGTGTCGTTTTGACAGGGACGTGAGTTCTCGTTGAAAAAGAACCGTGAGTTAAACGGCGTTGAAGTTACCCGAAACGCAGATCCCCGAACATCGAAAAGGGGGAGATTGCGAATGGCAATGTTTCTGTCGCTTCATTGCACTTCCGTCCCGCGAAACATGGAACCACGTTGCCTGTGAATAGCCATTTGACGGCAGGTTGACGCATCGCCGACTGGTAGAAACAAACTGTCGCTCCGGAGCAGCAAAGGAAAAAATACGAGTGACAACGAGTACGTTCGTTCGAATTCTCGGCAATGGCCAGGTATCTGTGTCCGGTGCACGTTGTGAAATTCTCTGCCAATGCACATTCGCGACAAACTCGTCGAAATTTTACCTCAACAGGTGCGACGATAACGCGACGCGATACACGAAGATAATAGTGGGAACAAAAGAAACGTTCGGAACAGCTGCTGCAGGACCACGTGGATTTAAACGGTGGAATTCATTTCATTCTTGGAGCAATAACAAAAATTTATTTTCCACTCGGCCGTAATAATAGAGACAGATGAATGGGGGTACTGATATTTCTCCGTTGAGTATTTGCACGAGTAAAAGTAAATTGTTCGAAATAAAGCGAAATCTAACGAACAGTGGAATTGGCCGTGTCCATTGTCAGTCGCGGTGAATCGATCGTGCGTAATTTTGTCCATTTCGCGCGTCGATTCTCGACGGCGGGAGTGATATGACAAGAATGTTACGTAAACCGAAATCACGGAAACGCCGGCGACATCAAAGGGTGTCCGTGTCAGCGTCGTATTTATAAGACGCCGAAATATCTCGATTCTCGCGCAACACATTGCCAAGTTTCTGCGTGCGAACGCGTCTTCTGTATACACGTGATTCCCTGTGTATGGCGTGATGTTAGATATGCCGCTCAGTGTCCGACGTTTCCGGTTGCTTGAGGGATCCTGACGTGTTTCCCCTGTAACTGTTGCGCTTTGATGTCACGAACGTTTTGTCCAAGTGTATCGAGAATCATTCGAAGGAACGAACACTCGACGGAATGGCATTTACCTTGCGGCTTTTCATTATTCTATTCTCTCCGTGAAAAAGTAGCAGTGTAAAAGCACGACGTCGTCATCGTTTCAGAACTCTAAATTAAAACATTCAACAACGCGTGTATGCTCGTCGAATTAGTTGTTACAATTTCTATCATTTCGCATTCCGACCGTTCGTTGAGTCTTTTTCTTGTGTTTGCCGCTTTGTAAGAGAAACCCCAGAAACCGCACTTCTAGTGTCCTTCACCGTTCGTTGGACAGATATGGATATAAAGGCAAACCCAGCATGTTCGGCATCGCAAGCACTTCTTGAACAGGATTATGTCCGTCGTCGACGAGGATCTCGTACCTGCTTTTCAAGGATGGCTCGTTCATCAAAGAGTTGCAGTAAAGCCCTTTCTTTTCTCTTTACCCTCACTTCTTTCCCCTACTGCCCTCCTTATATTACAAAGGATAACGTTGCCCGCGGACGGGGATATTCGAATATGATTCGATCCGATTCCAACGTTTTTCCCATTCCTGGCAGTTTCAATAAATATCATTTTTAATTTCGTTCCTTATCATTTCTCAACTTCTCATGTGAATTGTCTGTAAAATCTAATTAAGTTGTTTACACCGAGCAAAACAATGATGTTTTTAAATAATCACTCTTGTCCCTTGAAATAAATGAAGAATAATAAAAATAATAATAAACGGCGAGGTTGGGTGTATTGCAACGTAACCACTGTACAAAACTCTAGATAAAATTAAAACCAAAACCAATACTTAATTATATCTGATGAAGAAAATCGATGAATTTTTGTGTTCGGCGATATCGGATGGTTGTTTTGAATTTGAAGTTGTAGAATGTCGCATGCTTTTGCCGTACCGTGTAGGACAAGGTGAAAAGTTGCAGTACCAGCGGCTGTTTAATTAACTCGTGACGTTGGGCGAAGATTTATCGGGGCGTTTCTGATTTAAAATCTCGTTAACCGCATGCGGTTCTCGTAATACAGGACGTCGGTCGTTGAGTTTGTTCTGCCGAAGAAGCGTCGGGGCAAAATCGTCGGGCGGCTCTGTGCATTCCTCGTAGATCCTTTGGAAGGCATCGCGGATCGACAGGTGACGTAAAACGAGCCCGAGGGCAGGGACGTGCAACGTTTGTGCATAATCCGAAACTAATGAAATTCCGCGGGGCCAAGTATAAGTAAGCCGGAGATCGGCCGGTCCCTACGGCCAAGAATACAACGTCGGCTTGCACATTTACGGGCGGGCCGAGCTTCCATTGTTGGTCGAGTTAATGTCGTGTTGAGGCATGCGTGACGGCCCGTGCAATATCGCCGCCGAGTTTCCACGGAATATTCCAACTTACCGCGAGGAACTTCCCCGCCGACAGGCTCCAACGGGGAATATGTCAGCCAATTACCGATACTAATTCCCTTTGCCCTCGGCTCGGCCGTTCAAAAGGCTGCCAATGACTTCAGCCGGCCAACGTGCAAATAATCTGTGCATTCATTGCCGCAACTCGGCGAAGTAAAGCCTCAAGACTTGACTGCGCGTCGAGGGTTGAAGACACACGTACGTCTCTGAAAGCGGAGAAATTCCTGTTGCTTGCGGAGTTGCTGTCGTGTCGAGGCTTGTCTCACGTCTGACAGAATATCCACGTCGCGGTTGTACGGAACGTAGAGGAGCTTACTTCCACAAAGCACCGCGACAAGTCGCTGCGGGAATGCATCGGCAAATTGCAATTATCGCCAGAATTTTCTACCTTCGGTCCCCTTTAATGTCGCGACATACATACGTCAGAAATACCCACGTGGAAACAAAGAAAAATGTTGGCGCGGGGATCGCGTTAATCCGGACACTCGATGATCGCGGAATTATGAAGCATTAATCCGCGAAGGAATTAATTAAAAATGCCTTGATTCACCGACGGAATTAATCAAAACGGGGAATGCTCGTGTGCGACACGTGTCTCGGAAACGATTATCACCTTCGAAAGCACGGTTGAACGTGGCCGAGTCGTTCTGTATGCCTGCAAAGCAGATTTTGCTCTGCCTGTAAAGCTGATTTTGCTAGTAGGGCTTTTCCCCCGCATCGTCAGAATCTCCATTAGTGTCGAGCCTGCCAAACTAATTCGCGTTTATCCCAGATAAACACTGACTGCCGGGATTTTATGCCGGGCCGAACATAAATTCTACGTGCACGTATGTATCTCCAACTATATCGCGCATAATATCCCCGCTACTTCTCCTTCTTGATTTATGCCTACCTTATTTTACATTCTGAAAAATACAGCGATTCACGCGCACTGCATAAGACGCAATATTCGCATGAGCTTTTCCAGAGCTTCTATTCGTAACGTGCCCTTACCACTGACCATTTTTTACATATTTCCATGAGGATCACAAAACAGAGGGTAGTACTTTGTTCCATTAATTCCTTTCTCCTTGAAATATTTTAAAATAATATCTGGCTCGTGTATGATTCCCTGTTACGATATACGCATAAGAAACTTTACCGTAACATCACGATAAAAAATTCGGAGTTGATGAGTTCCTGAGAAATAATTTACATGAAACAGACAAAAGAACCGTGAACGTTGATTTTTAATGTACCTAAGTACTTTTTACTCAAAACCAAGTTAGTTGGCCAGTGTTTGCGTGTGCAAATGTTGGCTTTCGCTCGAAGCATCGGTCCTTTTCGCCGACAGACCGACGGATCCTTTTGTCGGTGGGCAAATTTTACGGGCAGCCATGTCGATTATCGAAGTTTCCGCTTGAAGTGCTCGGAGTTGATCTTGTCGCTTACTTGGGATTCAACTCACGTACCATGGACTTCTCTGCGTGGAGGATTCACGTGCCACGAGACACAGCCCCGTACTTTCGAATAACAGCGTCTACGATGGGCCAGCGAGATCCGACGTGCTGATGCAGCACAGATGATCGCAGGAACCTCTTCCCCGAGAAACTAAAGGGAACGGGGTAATTATCGTCTTTTCCTATACCCCGGATTCCGAAAGACACGGGTCAGTGTTGGACCGCTACTCGTAAGACCACTTTAAAAGGTAAACAAGATTTCATGAATCGGTTAAAATGCGGGAATTGGACAAACTTATTACGAGTTGTTGTTAGATTTGTCACATTTCGATAGATCTGTTTGGCGAAGCACAAAAATTAACGTGACTTCCCCCGATCGAACAATTATTAATGATGATTCGTAATGAAAGGAGAAAGGTAAATGAACTGGTAAATGACGACAGTAAAGGAGAAGTACAGAGGACGATAAAGGGGAACGTCTATTGACTGATGCATCGTCTGATTAGTACGGTCGATTACTACTTCCCGAAGACAATCGATAGAATGAACGACAGAAAAGGTATAATAGTGAACACGTTATTGCGTTCCTATTAATAAATTGTCTCATAAATCGTGTTTTTTACGTATAAAATTCTCTGCTAAGGAATTTCTTTAGTAAATTGTATATTTATTATAGAGATTAAGTCGAAGCGAGAAGCGATACCGTGGAAATGAAGTTAATACAGATAGCAATGCTGATTGAATTAGCACGGAGACGAGGTGGAAGTTCTTTTAAACGAGTATATTCGCGCAAGTTGTCGTCAAAAGGGGGAATCTTCAGTTCTGGGAACATGTCTATTGGGGAAGCTAATACTGCAGGAGCGGCAGAAGCAGCTGGCGAGTGCGCGCCGCATAATTTCCACGATGGATACTCATTTCACGATCTGCCCGGAACGAAATTATCCAGCGACTAGGAGGACGACAGGACAGCAGACGAGGGGCTTGCATTTGCCCGCGAGATGGCATTTCAGAAGTTCATTTGGTAAGGCATCCACGTAGAAATTGCATACACTGCGTCAGGCTTTCTCCAATTCAGCCACGTTCGTCGGCGTTCTGCTAAGCGAGAATTTGCCGCCAAGATGTCACCCTCCGCAAGGTAATTAGCTGTCAGCCACTAGCCCCAGCCTGCCTACACGTTCAATCCTACGTTTAATCACTCACGAATTACTGTCGATACGCTCCACACGATTGTCCGTTAAGAATATTTTTTGTTATACTTTTATCCAAACCGATTACGTTTATTCATTCTGCAAGACACGTGAATTGCGCCCTTTATGTTTCTACTTTCATTCTATTTTTTCCAATTACCAATCGCTCAGGGGGTAACGTCTACTCGCTCTGTACGACAGTTCATTAAGAATGTTTTTAATTATACTTTCATTCGAGCCAAGGAGCCGTTTATGCATTCCGAAAGACACGTGCATTGCGTTCATTTCGAATGCGGACAAAGATTTTTCCCGCGCGATGCATTCGTGCAGAAAACGAGGAGGGTACGAAAGAATCTATTTCGTGTTACATAGATGCCGGGCATTTAGGTAATTGCACGCGCGGGACTAACGTACGGTTTGACAAATCGTCATGAGAGAAGAGAATACGGAAGCCTGCAAAATTGATATTAATGCGAATGTCGTGGAACCGGTACTTTCGGGATTTGCGTGGCACTCGCGCTTGGGGAATGGGTCGCATAAATAATGGAAACCATTCTCTGTAGTCTCCGCCGTATCATAAATCGCTGCACTGCCTATAGGTATGTAAATAAATTCTCTCATAGATGAATAAGAAGCCACGCGGAGACCTCGTGCTTCCCGCCAAATGAATTTCAAATGTCCTGCGAATCTAGTCAATTTGTCATTTCCTGGCATTCAGCTAACATCAAAAATGTCTTAATGTTTACGTCGTATATAACGAAAGTACGGTAATTACGTCGGACAGTTATGAAGGACATAATGAATTCATTAAAACCGAGTACCGTGCAAGCTTGTTCATTGAACATAAGAAATGTACAAAAAAATGGAGAAATTTTTATTGAACCGTATTTGCCGATGTTCGCACTTTGACGAAACTTTTGCGAAAAATTTGTAGGACTCTTTGGCGAAACAGGTGCTTGTTTGTTCGCACTTCGGCCCTGGGAAATCGGAATTTTCGGGGAAACGCCGTGGCGCCGGCGGACCGACGTAATTCGTTGGTAACTGCAACACCCCGTGTTGCGGGAGAAACCGAGCTCCACGGTAAAATTAGGAAAGCGAGAATTATGGAAGAGCATCGCCGCTTGTTTCGGGCAGACGGAAGATGCGCGGGGGGAGAAGAGTTCCGTCGATATTATATGCCGGATACTGAATAGACTTTAATTTCGGGACGGTCCGGGGTCCCGGTCGCCGACTAAGCAAATCTCCCGGGAACATTATCTCACGCGTGTGGGATAGCTGTGGCTATGACATCGTGATATTGTCCCTTCCCCGTTTCCGAGGGAAGCCGACGGAGTCCAGGAAGGTGGAAAAAACGAGCAGGAAGCAAGAGAAAAGCTCATGAAGAATTCCTTTCCTCGAATGACCTTCCCCGTTCGCTCTCAAGCATACATGACTCGCTTTAACGGCATTCAGTCGCGAGAAAAATGCTTCCCTCTGCTTTGCAGTCGCCTAGCTACACGCCAACGTTGTGGATACTTGTTTTACTTTTGCAAAAAATCTCGAGCCCAGTGCCAATGATGCTTCTAAAGATATACGTAAGATGTACAGTGATACAGTACGGTGAATAGCAAAACGTAGAATGCTCTCTCGCTGATTTATCAAGGGATACCAACTACATACAAAAGAAATCCGTCTGTAATTTTTGTGTAAGCTACAAGCTGAATAGGCTACAGCAAAAATAATATTTTCGAAAAAATATACTCAAGTAAGAATAACTCAAGTAAGAAAAAAATATACTCTTAAGATTTTTGTTAATTATATTTCGATTAAGGATTCCTTAACTGCGTCTTTAATGATTTCAATGAATTAGATAAATAAATATTTAGATATCTGTTATATGTATTGCATAAAACCTCGAGTGTTCTCAGCCTGTAGAAGAATGCATTTATCTGTCAAGGAAACATACATTATTCAGTGATTATTGATGCGCGTAAGGGGGCAGAGGAAGGTGAAGTGCGAAGCAATTTGCGGATCAAATAACGTCGGTGATGAATTGCGACGAGGTGATCCGTCCGACGACGGTCATCGTTCATTGCTTTTGCTTTTCCCGCTGGCGAGCATCGTCGATCCTTCTGGTCGCTTTTTAATTTCCTTCGTCGCCTACGGGGAACGTACTTTCCAACGCGGAAAATCCTCAACGTCGGCTGGCCAGCTTGAAAACTTCCTTGGCCGTCTACCATTTTCCGTCGAAGAGCACAATAAAACGCGGACGAACAAACATTCTTAACTCCTTTTTAATCACTGCGTCCGATCTTAATTACACGACGGGATTAAACGTGAAGGTAAACAACTTTCTTACGACTCTTCTTCCCGGGTAAATGAGTAATGGCCGATGTTGATATCCGGTTTGCTCGTGTTTTTTATTTCCCTCGTTTAATTACACTTTGTCCCTTGTCAACCACTCTTATTTCGCCGCGTATTTGACCTTCGCTCTCTAATTCTTTCGCGGAAAACCGCGATGGGACGGCGTGAGGGACGATCGAGAGGCCAATTATCGAAGCTGGTACGAGAGGACTTTAGTTGAATGGTCTTCTCGTCATACATGACGTTTCCACTCGTCTCGTAGTCTTCCGACCATCACGCTTTTCCAAACACAATAGTTCTTCTCTTCAATTTCCGTCGATTAACGCTCCTCACAACAAAATGCACATATCTGTCCTTTGATTAATCTCTTATTATATATTCTGGTTCCCGAAAAAACAAACACGGAAAACAATGTTCTTCTACAGACACGAAAAAAACTCGGATTTTAACGGCTCTTTGTAATAGAATAATAATAATAATTTTAACCTGGTTTATTGTTTGAACCTGATAAATGCATAGAGTTAATTAGCATTGGTTAATCCTTAATTTTGCGCGGAAACGCGCCGGACCGACTGGAAAGTTGAGACGCAAAGGCAGACAGAATCCTTGGATTAAGGACTTGGTGAATTCGGATTAGCTTTTTTTCTCGGCGTACTTGATTTTGTACAGTCTGCTAATCCCACTATAGTCGTTCCATGTTAAATTATTTTACAAGGCTCTTTGCCCCGTTGGACGGACAGGAAAGCCAGGGAAGGGCCGCTTGTGCCGAATTATGCAGCAGACCTGCCGCGTCGCGCCTTACGGCAAAGTGGAGATTGTAAATCCGGGAAGTTTTCAAGCATACCCAGGAACAAAAGGACGAAGAAAAAGAGGGAGAAAGTGTGAGGCTTGGGGTACGGGCTCCGCGAAGTGCGGAGCGGAGAGAAGGGATGACGAAGTTACGTAACTTAAAAAAGGGACAAGAAACGGAGAGGAGGCCAAAGGAGAAAAGAATCTTACTTCGAAGGAGTATCTAAGGGGGAAAGATCGAGAAAAAAGGGAGTAAAGCGATATAGGAAAATGAGTAACGACGAAGGAAAGAAACGAAAGACATTGCGAGCAAGAGAAAGACGGTAACGAAATCTAGAGAAGAAGAAGTAAAGGATGAACGTAGGAAACAGATGGAAAGGTGAGAAAGTTCTTCCGATGGGCAATGTCTATAGGTAGATTCCCGTGGAGACCCCCTTTAGAGGCGTATTAAGTAACGCGACAAAGTTTCGACAGGCGTGCACTGGATTATCACGTTGTACCTGATTTCCTCGGCGGAACGAGTTTTCGTCCCCCGCCCCTCGCACCTCCTGGTGTCCATTGAACGAAGATCGTTTCCTCAATAAGCTCTAAAACGATGATAAAAGCCTCGTTACCCCCTCATTATTTCGACGCTGAGGGTGCTTTAAAGTGACGACCATTGGCGACAGGGAAATACAGTTTTCTATAGTTGAAACAAACGAAATAACTCGAATGACGCACATTTTGCTATGTAATTCTATTGAATCCAATATAAAATTCCTACTGGCGGAACTCAATTGACTTTTGTTACATTCTTCTGATCTTTGCCATTATTTTTGTACGGGAATTAAACTGATCCGCGTTAGCTGCCCTAACTCAAAGGTTCTTCAACTGCAGATTGGTGTAGTTACGTCGACCTCGTAGTCGTTATTTCGCAGCTTTTCGAAGCTTTTCGAGGCTTTTTGGTAGACGCACGTGTGCCGATCGCAAACCAGCGGCGAAACGATTTCGGAACATGGCCCGTGTTACGTGAACATCTGTGAATGAAAGGCTTTGACAAGGACTACATGACGAACGTTTCTGATAAAAAGAAAAGGGGGAGGATGAACGATCCCCCGGACGAAAAAACAGGCGAAAAAAAATGTTTTCAACTTGTCATTCGACGTTCCGCACGGAGAGGTTAACGGGTATAAGTGAAAGAAAATAAAAGGACGCTCAGATAAAGTAATCAAAGCGTCGTCGGTTGCGTTGTAGAAAGTTTGACCTAAAGGGCAAATTTCTTCCCCAAGAATTTTCTCCCATTACATCATTAGAGGAGGAAAACGTTTTTGTTTCTGAAAATGTCCGAATGTTATCGGCTGGGGAAAATGCAATAGGAACACAGGTTACAAATCGGGCGATTTAAATGCCGCGCGGGGTATTGGATATTGATTCCGCTCAGCGATTACCAATATTCATTATCGATAGTCGATCCCCTGTCGTTGGCATCGGGAATCGTTTTTCTTAGACCGGAAGGTCCTAGCGGTTCACGGCGGCCGCTAAGAAATCGATAGAAAACTCAGCAGGGGGATTGACCAAACATTAAGGAACACAACATCATGCGGTTCAAGTTTGATGAAAGCTCCTGGTCAAGGATCCTCGACGAAAAGGACACAGACGGCCGATCTAACGGGGTTTGTCGAGTCCTCCAGTCGTGGAAATTGAGTTCCTCCTCCCCCCGCCCCTGGTTCCCGGGGGGAAGGGAAACCGTCGCCGGTGTTGTACAACGGCATGATAACGCCGCGTAATTTGTTCATCGGCCTCGCTCCGAATAGACGAAGTGAAAAGCAAATCTCTTTGATCGTCAGCTGCAACTACGGCCCAGTACACGTCAGACAGTTCATCGGATCTCAAGGTAATTTTCCCCGAACAAACCATTTTTTAGACCTTTCACTATCGGCCCGTTAGCGATTCGCGCAAACTTTCATAGCCTTTAATCACCGCGGATAAATTTCTCTCGTAAAGGAAAAATTAACAGAACAACAAGGACACGCTAAAATTAGTTACCCGTAACTTCAAAATTGTACCATGTCTTAAAAGAGAATACGCCAAACGAATAATCTCTACAGGCCATCAAGTAACTCTTTATCCATCTTAGAAATGAATTCATGACTCAATAACAATATCGACGATGAAAACATGTTTACGCATTTATTTTTGTCTTAATGACTTGCACCGTAGGGTAAGTTGTTAAGTCGGATTGATTGCGATGTTCCGCGCAGGAGCGTACAACTCGATACAAGACGCTAATTGTCGGCAGAAGTTGGCCAGTCGATAACAGAGATGAGGGAGGGGGCAGGGGGGTGGGGTGTATATAACGTTGTGGAAATTTCGCCGGGGATTGGGTTACGTGGAACATCGTTGAGCGGGCTTTCCGTCGTTTCGTGAACGTTGAGTGGACCGAGGGAAAAGGCGCAGACCCGCATGTCGAAATTCGTTGGTCGCGCTGTTTCGACCGGCTGCGAATTTTCCCGGCAGCCGGGGAGAGGTCGAGACTTGGTCGACCGTAAAGTCGATCCTCCCTCGGCCCATTCCCTCCCTTTATTTCGTCGAACCCTTCGCGCCCCCCCCGCCCTGCCCTTCGGCGAATTTCTCCGCAGATCCCGTGAATAACTGAGTAAACGATAAATACCGCGGGAAAGGGAATGAAACGTCGTCGCCGGCGAACGTGGGCGAAAAAATGCTCGTGGAACTTGGAAATCTTTTGGCCGTTTAAGGGCAAATCTGAAAGGATCTGTTGTGCCTGAATGCGTGATGTCGGGGACACTATTTTCCTTGCAAACAGTCACTCGAGAAAGAATTTCCTTGGTTTCATAGAACAAATTGACACATGGATCTTGAATAATGGATGTATGTGTTCTAAATTACATCCAGTAAAGATCTATCCTTCCACGAAACTTTTCTCGATATTCCTTTTTCGTCCGGTTCTTCCTGAACATTATCGTCAAACCATAATTACTACGTGAGTAAATCTTTGGACATTACGAAAACAGATTACTTTCGGAAGACGAATGGTTTCGCTGAAAAAAGAAAGAAGAAAGTGACTTTTAATGAAAGAAAGACCAGCGAAAAGGATCAATTAGGTTAATACCGAATAACATTTTTCTCGGAATATAGGTAAATTTAAATCTTCGAATATCAGATGTAAAATTATTCAGTTTGGAATGGTTCTCGGCGAAAATTCGGGTTTACCCAAATTGCCCGAAGACGGGCGAAGGGATTTAATCTCGTTTACCGCGAACCCTTATCAATTTTTTCGCTGGTCCTTCCCTGCCTCGGCATCTCGTCGTCAAATCGCAACCGGAAACTCTTATCGGGACGAGCCGGGAGGAGGTAATTAACGTTTGCGACTGCGCAATCACACTCCGGGGAAATCACGAGAGAAGAGGAGCGAAAACAGATTTCAGCGTGATAATAATCTTGTATTTTTCTTTGTGCCTCGCAACTTGAATTATCATTTCATAACCGTCAAGAACTAAACATTGACTGAACGTTGCAAAACTCTTAACAATCGTAAGAAATCGTAATAATATTCTTTAAGAATGGTCCAAAAAACATCGTTACTTATGGCAAATATTAAAAATCCATAATTCAAAGTTCGGAAATTGAGTAAAAGCTTTTAAAGTATTCCAGATATTATTCCATGGTTTTAAAATCAATTTCCTCTTTCCGCAATTGCGTCGGCTAGTATCAATTGAACTTTCGTTCGAGTTATTCGAAATCCGCGGGTATGGCGGGACTGGGTTGTGCATAATGCGAATTAACCCCTTAAAAGCATTGGAGGGAATTCTTATGCTCGTGGCGTTTGCACAGGGACGTTGAAGGAAAGTCTTTGCTTCGTGCAGAAGAATCCAGTCAATTAAAGAGACGGTACAGGAAGATCTCGAGTCCTTGATGAAAGTCTTAACGGAACGTTCAAACGGTTGGAGCAGTCGCGCAGCGATTTTTCCCGGAGATATTCGCGCGGCTCTGTGCTAAATTGAAAGAGGAAAGAACTGGGGAAAAAAGAGAAACAATGATATCGCGGCAAAGGAGTACCGTCACCCGGTCAATTGACGGCGTTAATGAAAGGACGTGAAAAATGTCGGTCGCCGGTTTCGACCGTCCCGAGGACATCCGTGAAATTTCTCTCACAGGGAGAGTAACGCGCGGAAACTTCCGTTTCCGTACTGGCCGTGCCGCTCGGCCGACGGGACTTGAGCTCCCCGGCAAATAAACATTTGTCAGTCCGCGGGAATTGTACCCGTCGTGCGTGTGTGTCCTCGTGTTTTCTCTGTCAACTCAATTCCTCCGTCTGATCATCGGGCCGTGAATCGTGCTCCGCGGCTCGTGGCAACGGGAAACCGGTTGCGTAATTCAGTCGGCCGTCTCATCAACGCTACAAAAGCGGTAAACTTTCGAGGGGACGACGTTACGACGTGCATTCGCGTTTGTCTCTGCCGCGACCGTTGATGATCGTACGTGTGTTTCTCCGTGTGTGTGTTTGTCGTTCGCCAGCCGTAAGGAGACATCCGTCCCCCGACGCGGTATTGGATTACCTTCGGAACTCTATCCGGATTGCGTGGAACAGAAGACGCGGAAGGAACAAGGGTATCGTGGATATTGGAGACAGTTAAAGTGAAAGTCAAGGGGCTCGTAACGGGGGAGGGAGGGGAAATGTTGCGCTTCTGCCACTGTCGTCGTCTTCATCAGGGACTTTGCGAATCCTCGTGAGACAAAAATTGAAGATTCTGCAGTGACCTTGGCACCGCTAACCTCGACGAAAACCTTACGCTCGTTATGTACATCCGGTTATATCCGATTTTCCTCGATTAATTGTCCTTTTATTCTGTTCCTTGTAATCTTGGTCACCGGGACCCTCGGCATTTCTCGATACCCTCTGAGAACGAATTAATCACGTATAGAACCGTTTATTTGTTTTCCGCTTCGCAAGGTTCGAAGGTTAGGCTGCCAAAAAGGGGGTGGAAAAACCGGGCAAGAAGCGTCTGCTCCTCGGGTAAAGTTTCAAGAGCGAATGGGTTCCTCTTCATCTTGTCTCCTTTTGCGGCCCACGCAGTGCTAGATAAATCGATTCTCGCATAAATCACGCGCTCGATTCTTCGACGCAGTGGCTCGTGGGGAGAGAGGGATAGTTGAATTTTATATCCAGGGGGCAGTCGATTAGCAGCATTCTGCCTCCCTCCGTTTCTTCCCCCAGCTCTTTCGCTATCGCTTTCACTCTTTCACTCTTCGTCCTTTTCCTTTTTCTTCGTCCCCCGTCGATGATGATGCAGCTACTCGTCGATCGGTCCCAGTCACTGGTACTTATCGTGCTTTGTCAGGTGCACCTCACTTAAATCCGATTAGACGCTAATCAATCGTTGAGCCAGTACCATAGCCGCTAATCGACGAACCAGAAGCCATTTTCCCTCGTCTTTTCACTCTCACTTTCCGGTAAAAATATCGACTGCCATAGCGTGCAGTGTCATGCACCAGTAAAAATCACTACCTGCCGATAATTTATCCATCGATTACTGCTGAAAGATGAACGCATAATCAATTCAATATCCGTGCCGTTAACCGTTTATTTAAACGAATTAGCGAACCGTTACGCTAAATTTTAACATAATTTTCTAACGCCGCAGAAAATAAAATGTAAACGTAATAATACAATAATTGCGATTTTTTGATCAGTGCCAATTTTTTCGTCAAGTTTCTCTCAAATTTAGTTTGATATTTTTTGAACCACATATTACACGGCGTAGAATTTTATGTGACAAATCGCATTGTCAATTTATTGTTTGGACTCCAGTTAATTCGGTATCAATTACAGTTATCCGGAGAATTTTGAGCAATTAATTTCCTTTCGACCTATTGGTTTGCCGTTCATTTCATTAATTGCTTGTTGCCCGACAAAGAGTAATACATTCCCGCCAATGACGTTTCTCGCTTCTCTATAATTAGCGGCAATTTAATGTCCCATAGTTTAAGCGGTGCAATTTTTCCGCGGGATGAAATTAGAGGAGTCAACTGTAAGTAGGCAGAGTCCTCGTTAGTGCCATCGCTCGCTCTAACGAGGACCTAAAATAAGGATTCTGCTATTCACCGGCTTTCAATGTGAAGTCCAAATAAAAATGTTGAGCATGGAGTGCGACCTGAGGAGCGGGGAATGTGAAATAACGAACCTACGGTTCGTTCCTCCTCGGTGTAACACCGTAATTAGGAATGTATAGCACAAAAAGGGCGTAGGATTTAGGGAATGAAAAATAAACATCCTGCTATAGATTCCAAGTCCGCCCCGAACTCGATTGAAAATGTTGGCTATGAAGGGGACACGGGTATCGGGAAATCTAAGAATTTCGCTGGACAATACTTTCTGTAGAAGAGCTAATCAAAATGTCGAACACGGAAAGGGCGTGGGCCATTGGAAAATGTAAAATAAAAATCCACATACACACTCCATTTCCATGTACACATACATACATATATATGTACATACTCCAATTGGCAATGTCCAGCACGAAAGGGGCGTGGACACCAGGAATTCTCAAATAAAGATCCTGCCGTACACTCTCATTGGAAATGTTCTGCGCGAAGCGTACAGGAGAATCCGAGGAAATACAGTTGCTTATTACTTGGCCGACAATGAACCCTTCTGCCCGCCAGTCGAGATAATCGAAAGGGGCTTCGCGACAAATGGGGACGGACAGGGGAGGAAAAGGATAGCGGAGAGGGTGGGGAAAGGCGCAAGTTCCAGCAGAATCGGAGACATAGCGATAACAATAAAAACTTCCGAGGAGAAACTCTCTCTCTTTCTCTCTCTCTCAAGCCGCTTTTTTCCCTTTCAGCGAAACGGACCGTCGTAAAGTCCGGCAAGTTTTCCCGCGGCCAATTCGGCCTACCGTAGGACGTGTTCTGGTCAGATAATCGACCTGATATATCGCTCGCGTACGATCTTATCTGCTCCGCGGATCCTGGCCGGCGAAGAGACGGTGCCGTTTTATTGGAAACTTCGGGGTAAAGAGTTTTCGCGGAAGTCCCACTTCCATCGGGCAATTTTCTAATTTACCGAAATCTACAAACTTCTAACTCACTTGAGACGGGCTCTTCAGCTTACATTTCCGATAGCCAATAAAATCCGTTAGAATTTTTTCTTGAAATAATGGCACTTATCGCGTTTATTACTCTTTCTTTGTGATTTACATTTACACCTGTTCTTCAATCGCTTTAACCGCTGCAAGAGTGTTATATATCTATTGCGGAGCTGATCATTCGAGGACTTCAAAGAAAAATTTCATTGAAACAGAATGAAGATCGGTTCTAGTCGAGCGGTTCAAACAAAATAACTTTGATGTCGATGCATCAAAGGCATTTACATAGAGTGTACAAACAAGAAGACGGAAGTTAAGCCCCCGTAAGCGTTTCACCCTCTTTCGACAACATTTGCTTTCTTCAATCGTCGTAATTACTATCGATTTATCGGTTTATTCAATATTTTCATCGCGTGGCTCCTCCCGTGACATCACCAGCAAACAATAACCATTATTGCTAAGTAATATCGTTTCGAATCGTTACTGTAAGGACGGCTGCAAAGATATAAGAGCGACAGATAGGACCGGTCCCTGAGAATTTTTGGCAGATGATACGGACGATAAACTCGGCGAGGAAGACAAGTTCATCGGAAGGCGGTCGGAGGGGGGGACGGGGTGGGGGCAGAGTTTTCCAGTAGTCGTGCGGGGCGAGATAATGAACGTGTTAATCGAGCAAAGGGTAAAAGGGTAACGGTAGAAGTACTCGTCTCCGACACTGAAGAGTGATTTTCGCTCGTACGCCCAGTGGATTCTCGCGATCTTCCACTGTCGGCGAATCTCATTAATCAAAGAGCACCGAGGTGAACGCATCTTCCTTTGGTTCTTTGATCTACGCCTTTTGACTTCCCCCCCTCGACGCTTATTCGCCAGATGTTCGCTCGTTTCCAGCACACTCGATTGATTCGATCGTTTACCCGAAACGAGGAACCATTAGTCCTCCTCGTTAGGTTGACTTTCTTTCTTCAGTATCCCCGCTTAACCCTGACTTCGGCAGATCATCAAATTACTTGCGAGAGCATAAAGCGCGGATTAGTTTCATTAATCCAAGTGCATTTACCATGCATCTTTTTCGTATTTCGCGAAAATTACGAGGAATCAGGTCAATGCTGCTACATTTTCCCTTCCTCGAATCTTCCTACGGTTATTTCTCGCCGAGTTTTTCCCGGCCAATTCATCGGCGTTATCACACCGACCGCAGAAATTATTTGTCAAGTGTTCTTCTTGGCATTGCCGCATTGTTGTTACGCTGAGTACTTTCTTTGGATTGGTTGAATTTTTTACACAGCAGTAAATGTTTACGTGTGTATGTGCGCGAAGTAGACTCTCCGAGAAGGATATTAATGTAGGGAAAAGCAATCGCTCAGGCAATAAATCTTCTTTAAACTGAAATATAAGACGAGTCAACATTCGGCGATAATTCGATTTCCATTCCTTCCATAAAATCATATCCCCGTAAAATTCGTTTCACACTGCCGCCAAAAGACAGAAGGGGAGGAATGAATTCTCAGACGAGGAGTGGTTCTTCTCTTTGGCGATTCGACACGGTCGACGCATTTATTTTGTCTTTAAAACTGTGCCACGAACCGCACGAAGTGGATCAACAACCAATATAGAAAGCAGATTGTTTCATTTATCAGGAACTTTTCGCCATCGTTTCGTTCGCCGCACGAGAGTTGGTTGTTGAGAAACTCCGCAGATTGGTGAACGTCTATCTTGGCAGGCTACGGTACTTAGGTTACAGTCTGCAAATTGAATTCTTTTTGTAACGCGGAAAAACTACGCAGACTACGTCGAGTTATAGCCACCCGCACCCTCCATAAAAATTCGCATGATGCTCCGTTGACCTACATTTCGGCAGCTAACGGTAAAACATCGGGACAAATGGTTATGCTATAAATTTCAAAGAAACGAATCGACTCGGAGCGGCTTAAATCGATCCTTTGCACAATTTTTTGTGTGTCTATCTATCAAAGATAAAAAAAGCATGGAAAATATTCGCGTTTATTTGATTTATTTACGAAGAAAAAAAGTAACGTTTCAGGACCAGTACCCATATACAGCGTTAGCAAAGAAGCGATACGTTTGATCGCGGCTATTCTTTGAACAGGGCCAAAATATATTTCCTCGTCAAGAGCTTTGCGTGGGAATCGATTCTTCGAGACACCGATGAGGAGGAGTTGGACAAATAGAATTGGCAAATTGTCCATCGACGGCCGAGCACGGGGGGGGGGGGGGATTTTAATTGCTCGTACACTCGCGAGATTACGAAATTGCGTGTAGCCGTGGTGGAAAATGAAATCGATCCCGACGTTGGCGTTAGTCCAGGTCCTCGCTGCGAGGCGTTTACCGGTTTTCGAATACCGTCGGGCGCCAGTAACTGCGGAAAGAGAGAAAAATCATGGACAGAGGGGGGGGGGGTACTCACCGAGGAAGCCGGGAATGGCGCCGAGGGGCATCACGAAGAGGCTGACGAGTAGATCGGCCACCGCCAGGGACAGAAGGAAGTAGTTCGTCACGTTGTGGAGCCGTCTGTCAAGACCGACCGCCAGGCAGACGAGGATGTTGCCCAGGCCACCGGCCACAATGAACACAGCCACGAAGAGGAAACTCCAGTCCATCCGACGGTTCCTCGTGGCCGACGTCGAACCGGTCAGCCGCGATCTGTGTGTGCACGACACTTCCAGATCGTCCGTCACGTTGCTGCTCGTCGACGAACACTCCAATATCTAGCAACGACAGGAACGATCGTCCGTCAAAGAAATTGCCTACGAGCCGAGCGCGGTAAAAGTGCATCACGATCGAGGCCGGGACAATGAGATGAAAGTTTCGACAAGTAGCAGGCTAATTGCATTTCTTAAAGTATTTTCTACCTGTCGCGTCTTCCACCGCACTTCCCGGCTGTCCTACTTCGTTTAACGATTCTCAGGAGATTATTAGTTCGCGACGTAACGAACTTACGGACTGGAACGCGGAAGATTCAGTGACGAAAAATTACAGCGTTCTTTACAGACAACAAGAAATACAATGAATGACTGGACTTGTGGAGGAATATTCTCTTCATACATTGTCAAATTTCATGTCTGAGATTTTACCTAGCAAGGACCGCCTGTCCAGGTTATTGTTCTTTAGCCAACGAAATTAGCAAATGCTAAGTCATTGATGGTATAAAAATATGAAGATTGCTATAATTCTCACCGGGTCTGCGTTGAAGGTGGAATTGCAGTCCCTAAGTTTCGGTATTCTGGAGAGAAAAACACCCTCGATACTTTCAAGGCCGCTGAGGACCAGCGAGACGTTGGCGTCACAGCTGGCGTAGTCGCAGGGGGTGCAGAGGAGAGTCATGGTTCCCCGTGCGACGGTGCAGAGGTGATCGTATCCGCCGAATCCGAGGCACTCGTCGGCGCAGCCCAGGAAACTGATGTTGCAGGAAGCCTGGTGCAGCATCGCGGTCAGCTCGCTCGGCCAGGACGTCAAGTTGCCCGCCCTCGTCAGCATGACGCGTCGCTTAGGATCCTCTTTGACCTTTACGACCCACGCCCCACGTGTTAAGTCACCCTGTCCAACGGAAGATTTCCGGCGCGACACGACAGCGTGGGAAAACTTAAAAATTTCCACAATTCCAGGCTCCACCCCATGCTCAATTCCTCCTACACTTTTTACTTGGGAAATATTAACCGAGGGACGTCACATTCCAAAGTCCTATGAAATATTCGCAATATTTCCGCGATGGCCCGATGTATTCTCATTTTCTCCCTGGCGAGTTTCTCAAGGTCAACACTGTAGCAACTTTCCAGAATGTCAAGTACTTGCGCGGAACCGCGAGGCTCGTCCAACGATATTCATCGACAAACAACCACGTCATTACAGCCGCGAGCTTCTCGAAGCTGCCAGTCACTTTCCGCTCGACTGCGAGCGCGTGTCAATCAACTTGCGAAAAAGGGGAAAAAAAAGAATCACTTCTCCCAGCGTCTTTCTTATGTTCCTCTTCATTTCACGTCGGCCCACGGAGGAGCGTGAGTGACAGTGATGTTCCAGTGGTGTTCCGCCGTTAATTCCGCTGCATACCTGAAACACAAGATTCGTGTAACAGGGATTTACCGGCTAGCCTGGCCCAGTCACATTTATTTCCCGCTTGCGAATGTATATTTCCCAAAGTTCCTAAAGTTTACGGCCTTGTTTGCGCTCGGCCGAGAATAATGCGAAGTAATGCGAGGCTAATTGGGTTGTTCGCGAGATTCATCCGTGGATTTTCGTGTGACAAACGACTCGGTGTATTTGGAATTCACTGTGAACCGGTGCCCAGCTCCGCGGAATCTCTGCAGAATCAAATTTCCTGCAGTCAGTGACGCAGCTGTCAAGCGCGTGGGTGCCCGGCCGATCGAAGAATGATTACCCTGAGAGAATGAAAAAAACGCGAAAGGCGTTCCCCGAACCTACGGGCGCACCATACATTTTTCAGTTCTCCACCTTTTTTTCGTTTTTTAGGCAATGTAGATAAAAGACCGGATGCCACGGCCAAAAATTTTCGCGAGTCATGCACGTTCTTGCTCCCTCGTCCGCACTTTCTCTCTTCTCCGTTCCACCCCTCCCTCCCTCTCCCTCGTTCCTTCTCTGCACGTTGAGCGATAACGTGGACGTGACGCAATCGAGAAAATTGTTCCTGTATTTTCGATTACCCCGGTTTGCTGGCTTTCACCGATGATTTAACGCATTATCCCACAGGGAAAATAGGCATACGCCGGGGCACGGTTTACTCATAAAATAAAGAAATCCATGCAACATATATTATTAAAAAACTACCATCGTCGCGCATATTCGCATCGGGGCAAGAAATTACGTTATCATGTGCCCAATAGAATCCACGTTAATTGAATGCCCTGCGAGTGGGAAGTAAATTCGGAGAATGTTGAGGAACGACGTACAAATAGACCACGGGGAGACGGAAGACGGAACTACGGGGAAACGTGACTTCCGTTCGGCAGGGGCCTCGTCGAATTATTTGTAAGAGTGCAATCTTTTATCTCGATTTAGAGTGTCTGCGTGGCTGGCGGTGCGCGTATCGCGGAATATCTCTGAGGTGTGATATCATAATTCTCAGAACCGTCCTGACTTACGATATTTGCGAACGTAAATTCACCCTGGCCCTTTGCGGAACTTATCTTCGCCAGTTCAACAGACGACAGCCGGAGATTCGCCGAGCTTTATTCCACTTCCTGAGCACTTTATACAATACGTTTCCCGCCCTTTTGCCGGGCTGATGTGGGGGGGGGGCGAATCCAACTTTTAAAAGGGCCAACAATAACGGACAATTGTTTAAGCAGCGGGAAAACCCTTTTGCGAATAAACAGCAATTACGGCACCCTTTCTGAGATTCAAAATTTCCGCGGACTGTCCTTCTCCTTCTTACCCATCGTTAGAGCGACGTGTTAGCTATTTATCACGCTGGATTTAATTTCATCTTCATTAATGCCCCTGCCCCCTCCACCTTTCGTAATTAGACAAACCCCGGGGAATGACAGAGCACGATTTTTTGGTCTCCCGTAAATCCTGTTTTTAATTCGTTCTTAGCAAGACCCACTTTAGACCGCGAATTAAAGAAACGAATTTGGTGAATCACCGATAGGTATGTATATATCTTAACAACTTTCCAAAGTGCTTTCAGTGAAACTTCCTTTTGCCCCGTGGACTTTTCTTTGACTCTTTTCGTACCGTGAAATGAATGCACCGTGGTCCAGTGTGTACAGTTGGTTCGCGATTAAACGTCCTTATTGGCCCTCTGGGGCACCATACAATTCGTGGAGGACGAGATGTAAGGTCCAGAGCTTTTACATTAGTCAGGCCATCCCGGAAACCGTGCCCCGGAAATGCCGAATTAGTCCTGCGTAAATCCCGCGGGATCTGGCCCTCAAGTTTCCCACATTCCGCGGCGGTAAAAGCGAGGATAATCCATGACTTTAGCCCAGAATGTCGGCCCTTCAGATTTCCGCCAGACCGTAAATACGTGTATACTTCTCTCGCCTAGCATGTCACACGGTAGAACTTTGATAATTACACTTATGAGATACACATGTTCGTCAATGCACTGCGCCGAAATTGCCATACAAAGTGCTTTTCAAGTAATTCCAACTAAGCAGTCACAAAGTTAAGGGTACTTTAATCGCCCTAATAAACCTTAATACACGTCACTGTATTATCGCTGCGTACGTGGTCGTAATTGAAATCATTTAATATTAAAACTATACCTTAATGTATGTATTTTAAAATTTTTCATGAATTTCGTAAATTAATATTTCTTACCACGTTTTTATTTACATTATACCGAAAGTTTATTACTGAAAATTTCGTCTACTGAAACTGCAATAGTTGCAAGAACGATCTGGTTTTGGGAAACCATATTTAATCTTCCTATTGAAGAAACATTCATTTATTTCATTTTATTTTTATACTTTCCATAGTATTTTGCACTACATTTAATTCCGCCTGACGTATAGTCGATCTTAAAGCGTTACTTTCTGTTTCTTACAATCTATTCCGCTAGAGTTTACCTTATCAAGGTTCAAGCAGGCAGAAATTCCCGGGGTAAAAAGTGAACAGGTCGGCCAACAAGTTGATATTGTTTGCATGGCCGTATATTGTATCGAAATGGCAGTGTTGGCAGTGTACGTTTCTGCATCCGACAGCGAGGCGTTGTTGAGTGCATCTTAGGGTTCTCACAGTGACTTATGCAGCTTGCACCGAACGACGGGGAGTAAAGCCAACCCCCCCCCCCCCCCCCACCCCTCTCTATGTATGCGTCCGTGTCGATGTACGTTAGGCAGACCCATAAACGCGAAACTAACACACAAACGCGTTAGAGCGAGCAGTGCAAATTGCATAAGCCCGAGAATGCATCTAGTTACGTTTCCAGGCGGGGCACACGTACTTGGCTTTTACGCAAAGTTTCCAACCTTTCCCCCGTGTTAACCATCGCATAAACACTTTCCTCGGCCATCCGTTGAGTATTAAATCCGGCTATTGTCGTGCCGGCATAATGGCGGAAACGCCGGGCATTTCAGCTGCGTCTTGTGACATTCGGCGCAGCTGTAAAGTGCACTCGATGGTGCGGATCCGCTAAGAAGCTTGGCTACTCAAATCTCTTTATATGCATCAGTCCATAAACGTACGAAATTTCTTGCTTCGCATTTGCGATGCACGGACAAACACGAGCAGAGATTGCTCGTAAGTTTTGCCAATGCGTCTGTGCGGGCCCGGCGAAATATAATCGTGACAAATTATCGGTAAATTGCCACCGGCGACGGTCCTGTTGCGCAACGTCCGAGTTGCAAATCACTATCACGGGAATCGTATACATGTAGGTGGACCGTTTTTTCCTCGGAACTTCTCGGCATCTATTCGCACGTTGCTCGCGTACTTCCTGTTTCGGGTTGAATAATTCGCTGGCGGGCAGACTCGGCCGAAATCCCGAGGATCGGGGACAAGGCGGGCGGGAGCTAACGGCTGGGAGCAAGGTCAGTCGTAGGAAGATTCGCCGGGAGAGAGAAACGCTCGATCGCCGGGCGTAAAGTCGAGGGAACGGACGGCCGGGATAACGATCTTCCGCGTTCTGGCCGTTCGTCAAAGACCGGACGATCCATTAAAATTTTTGCCCGTCACGAAGATCCTTTTCCGCCTACGTCGCGTTGAATACGACGCGGACAAAGGAACACTCCGTCGCATCGGTACAACTGCATTAACGGCGCCGCGGAGTCGTGCTTTTTACTCGACAAAGACGGCGAATAATGATTCCTCAGGAGGTGGCGGGGGAGGTCGGAATTACGTCCTTTGGCCGATCATGTAATCCTTTCTTCGACGTGACACTCACTCGAAACGGTCAACATGACGACGGAATTCCCGTGTCGATGGTATCCCACCACGAGGATCGATCCCATCGAGAGCTAACCGGAAGGAAATTGCAATTATTCCCTTCCACCGATCTGCTTTCGCAGGAAGTTGAAACGATTCCCTTATCCCGATAACGCCATCGTTTTCCCATCGAAGATACTCCGCGCGGAGTCTCCGTTTGGAGGAAACTCTTCGTCGCAAGGACGCTGAACATTGATTGGAACATGAATGGCTGATTGAAATTATACCCTCTACCCCTTCTCCCCGACGCTTGATCGCGTAATCATTTCTTTGTAGACGCGTCCCGAAAATTACGGTCGACGCAGCGATGCAATTTTCGAGGACTTTGCGTCAGAGGGACGTCGAACGTCGGTTGAAAAATGCTTAAGGGGAATGAAAATTTTCGGGCGATCGACTTGCAAAGACGTCGGGCGTCGATTTCGGTGGGATTTGCCGAAAGATCTAATTGGAACGACTCCCTTTCGCTGATCATATTCTCATTTCTACGTCGTTCGGTGCTATCGAAATCGGTTCGTGGAGATTGCGTTACAAAGTCCTCGAGCATCGATTCTATCAGCGACTGCCGAAAGACGTAATTGGACTTACTTCCTTTTACTGATAGCACGATCCTTTCCTTAACAGCGCAATGCCCAAAAAGGCCAACGTGACGACGGACTTTTCGAGGACTTTTCAAACAAATTTGATGAACTTTCGAAGGAGCATGCTGCAAATGCCATTCTCTTATTCCTTAATACTTTAAACAAATTTTGGAATTCTAATTATTAGGGCAGCCACGAATTAGTCCGATGTTTCGCGGGCCTTCGTTAAGGAAGAATTTACAGCAGTGGAAAATTCGCGTACGCGGAAAATGTTGTTAGAAATATTACCCTTCTGGGGGATAGCTGAGAGGCATAATTTGAGATAAAATTTTTGTAACAAATCATTTAGAATGTCATGTAATTCCAACTAACGAGTACCCAGAAATTTCTCTGACATCGCGAATACCGTCCAGAACATCCGGCGGATTTAAAATATAATCGTGGCGGTGGATGATAATTGGGATGAAAATTCTTAAATATCGTGACGAAGTTATTTCCAGGAATTCGTCGTTCCCTCGAATGTTGTGCTCCTCCCGGAGAAGGTGTTGCTAATTGTGGCGAATAAAATGATCTATTAATAGGAGCATTAGACTATCTGACGGAGCAAGATTATACATTAAACTAGTTTAGCAATTCATCAGGCTCCAGGAGGAGCTGCATCTCTCGCCGACTTGTTACTTCACCGCCTTCCGCTTAATTCCCTGACTTGCGTCTTGCGGATAGACGGAGAATCTCTTTGCTGACGGCCGCTATATTATCCGTCTTCATCGGTGGCTTAATTATACTCGTAATTAAACGTCTTCTCTCCGGTCATTGAGGAAAGCGAGACGACTCGTCCCGAAATTCCTGTGAATTAGAACGAAAAACCGTCGAGATTTTAGATATGCGCAAGTACATAAGTCAAATCTTGTGAATGTCTCATAGCTTTAACGATATTTCGTTGCAGACACTAATTTGAGATTTCATTTATTAATTAGAAATGAAACATTAGAGAACTGTCGCACACATCTTGCTTTCGTCACACATTTCTTACTTACCTGTATAATGGTTTTCCTATTCTGGGATACATGTTTTTCGGTTCTTGTCTATCGAGAGAACTATAAATCCGTCTGAATGTGCGGCTCAGGCTGCGTGGCACTGACCGTACCGTATAAACGACGGGAGTGAGATGCGGATGTAATTTGTTAGTGACTCAGCCGCATAGAAAATAATGCTACGTTGATACAGTGAGCTCTCAAAGCCAGTGACACGATGTTTTTACATTAAGCATCGTCGCAAACTAAGTTTCAATCTGTTCCAAGCGGAAAAAAGTGAGACAAGTATAATACCCTCGAGTACATTTTTCGATGGTTTATAATAAAGGTGGTACGGAAGTTATTCTACAGTGATTAGCGTGGTGAGGAATTTCACAGATGTACTCTGGTCAAGTCTTTATTATCATCATATTCAACTCTTTATTCTCATCCACTCTTATCGCCTAAGCAATCCTAGAAATTCATTCCATCAAATTGTCACTAATTTTAAATACATAATCTTCTCTTTCGGCCTACAGTATTTCATGTTAAGAGTACACGGAATAAGTGCGACGAAATGGCAAAATTTTCACGAGTTTTTTGTCCAGCTTTTATCGAGTGGTTATCACTGTTTCGTACAGGGAATTTACTCTGCGACATGTCGGTGAAAGGGAGCAATCTTATGACGACGGTTCTGGCAGCGGGGTCAGCTCTCGCCATGTCACTTTTAACTTTTCTGGCCGATGGATTAAAATGTTACGCGGCAGATAGAGCAACGGGGATGGCTTAACGTGAGATTTATGACGCCTCGGACTCCGGCCAAACCGTGTCAACTTTCCCTCGAACCACTTTTCTGCATTCGTCTGCATTTGCACGTGTCCCCCGGCATTAGAGCATTTTTCAAGCGCTCAACCGACGCCTCGGGGAATGAAATCCTGGGTTATTTGCGTTTTCTCGTAATTAAAAGCTCGCCATGTATGCCCAAGCCAGGACATTAAGCGTGCTTCTACAAAGATAAAATATTTGCCCGGTAAATATTAGACCGTTAACTCGTTCCAACTCGCTTTCCAGTTATAAGTTTAATTAATACTTCTAAGACGATGCTTCCAAAGATCCTTAACTTGTGCCATATGCATCATTTGTCAAGTATAAATATTTAACTCGGGAAGTAAGTAATGATTATTTCCTTACTTTTCTAATGCGACAATGTTTCTTTCGATTTCAGTGATTGACACGATAATCGCCTATTTTCCGAAATTCAATGAACGACAGTTTTGTGAATAACGCTAACGAATAATTACTTCTCGAAACGTTCTATTGATCGCGAAAGTGGGGGAAAATTCCCGCATATTTCTCCCTCGCTAATTGCTCCAGAAGACGGATAATTTGCACGACCACCGGCAAATAGGTTCGTGCGGCAAAACTGTGAGGCAAGTTGAGAGAAAAATTAGTATAATTGAAAACATGAAGTATGCAAATCAAGTGGTAATCGCCGGAGAATGACGAATTCAGAATGAGCAGTCAGACGGAATGGCAGAACACGGAAGGAAGAATAGAAAAGGACCGTAAAGACCATGGTATATCTTTTTCCTAGCTACGTAGAGGGATATAAGAAGGAACAAGAACGAGTTAGACGTAACTGGATTAGTCTACGGTAAGGAGAATTAATCTGTGTGTTCCCCTGCGTTTCTTCAATTGTGGCTGCTTGAAAATTGCGAAGTCTATCTCTATCAGCAATAATGTCAATTAGAAAGGGTTTTTATTGTCCCTGGATTACTGCGAAAGGACTCTCTCGTCTATAAATCCCGGGAATCTTCCCACATCGCGAGTTAATTTACTTAAATTGCACATAAACCCTTGCGAACAGAATCGAAAATTAAGTGCAGCATTGTGGTCATGAGTGGTTTATTGCTAAGTGGAAGATTTGTATCGATCGTTCCCATTGTCGCGTACTGGCCAAACTGTTTCCTCGTTCCAATTTGGGATCGGCAATTTCTACAAAGTGAACCGTTAAAGCACAATATACGATAACTTCGGTATTATTTCAGCTACGAGGCGGTTCGTACGAATGTTTTCACGACACATTGAAATGAGCTAATGAATGACGAATAACGATACGTAAAAAGGAGTCCTTTTTATCATGTGCAAGAAGATTTGATAAATTAATCATGAATGGCCGAAAATCGGGACTAATTCTTGATTGAAGCGCTGTTTTGCCCTGCATCGGCGGATTACTAATGGCAGTTTAAATATCAATGAAACTCGGCCACGGAATTGCGGAGAATACATTGTGCCGATGGAAGGGCAGCATTTGCGGAATCATCGGTGGGAATTAAACGAAGCGCCTTAAGATCCTAAAACGCGGAGGTATAGATCGCTGTGAAAGTTTGAAGCTCGTACAAGGTCGCTGACGACGTTAGAGCAGTCCTTTGACATGAATAATGTCACGTCGACGGGCTTTATGGCTCTATCAGGGAACGGAGTGTAAAACGGTGGGGGCGGCATATAAATGAGAGGCTTTCAATTTGCGAAGTTCAAGATCGAGGAGTAGAGGCCCCGCGGAGGGTGAATTATCGATTGGCACCAACAGTTATCCGCGGAGAAGCCGCGTAGATCAGTCAGGCCCGATATGGACGATCGGCATGCACTTATGCATTTCCGTTTACCGTGGGTCCAAGGTTCGCGCGAGATACGAGCCACTCTGAGCCGCTCTATCTCCATCTCACTGGCCATTTCCGTGTAATTGTATCGGTAGATTGGGCCGACTGGCTCGCGATATGTCCCCCGAAAACCCCCCTCTCGCCAGTAATCCAACCGTTACACCATGGTCCGTGGGGAAAAAAAAGAAAAAACAGGCGCGAAACAGGAAATGTGCAGAAAAGTCCATGGCGATAGGAAACGATCGTCGTAAAGTAACGTCCGTGTTACGACGCTCGTTTCTGGATTTCCATATCTTCGGATTCTTCATGGACCGGCAACGGAGTAGTATCTGCGAATTTTCGATATACCGTATTTCTTTACATCGTCGTAAAACCACTGCTTGAGGGAATTCTCGTTTACAAGTAACAATAATTTGGACGTAACAGTTTAAACGATTGATTAATGACAAATGACACTTCGAACAGGTGTGACTCAATGTAGGTGTTTCAGAAGAAATATGCAACATTGTAACGATTTACAGTAGAGTCATCGGTGTTTGCAAAAATTATCGAGTTCTTCTTTTGACAAGCGCAAATTTCGCTCTAACTTTTGTTTAATTCTTCGAAGGCAGTCCACTGTTTTTGCTGTATTCTCCGTGTAAACACCGGGTGATTTCCTTTCTTTTTAACGAGTCCATAAAACGTACGACCGACGTCAATATTTTTATTTCCACCACTCGACTGCTTGTGAAAGGGGGAGTACATTTCCTCCGCTGCTCTTTTCGCGGGGTAACATTTCCCTTCATTTTTTCCGCGAAAAGGCGATTCGCGAGACTGGAACGTAAGACCGTTGCAAATCGATCGGGAATATTCCGTTGCCTTGCCCTGTCAGACGTCGCGCATCTGTTGAGGAAGGTTGTAATGAAATTCCCTGTGCGTAAATGTCGGCACTTAAAAGTTTATAAAATTAACGTCAGTATCGAACACCATCTGCTCTCTGTGCATTATTACTCCCCTGCCGTCGCACTCTCGCCCCCACCCCTCATCCATTAGACTTCTTCGACTCGGCTGTAACGAGATTCCTGCTCTTCGGTTACTCCACTTGCAGACGATCATTTGCAATTTTTTCCCTCAGCAGTAAACCTTTTTGCCTGCCGACAAAAGGCACCGAGTTTTTTGTCCTCGATATTGCAGAAATTTTCTCTCGTTGCCATTCATAAAATTTATGATTATAATTGATCTGTTTACTAAATCGGAAATAGATATTTCAATGCCGCGCGTTTTATACTGCCTTTTGATGACTTTTATCGGACTAATACTTCATACGATAGAATGTCCCTGTGATTTAGGAGGATATTATATCAGATATATTACATGTTTCTATTTTCTGTCGAGAGACTGTAATCTCCGTACTCCGCAGTCTTCCTCACTCCATTCTGGATTTATTTCTTCCCTCCTCTTCTCTCTTTATACTACCATTACGGTCCTTCCCTCGGCCACGCCGGCACATTCATTTTTCCGTTCCCGTTTAATGCGAGGCTCTGTGAAATTGTCGCTTGTGCCCTAATCGGGCAATTGCACGCATTACCTAGGGCTTCTTTCCTCTGTTGCTAGACAGTTCTGAGCATCGTTTGTGTCGACCCTACGAGCTCGCCGACCGAAAAAATGACTTCCAGGAAACCATGAACCCCAGAAGATTATTATGTAGATACTCAAAAACACTGCAATAAAGAAGTATAATTTTCACGCAACATGTACTCCCTTCCTCGTTGAAAATTTCTCGAATATCCCCGCCTTGTCACGATTATTCCTTATTTTTCTTACATCAATTGCGCATTTCTTGGCATTTAAGGTGAGATTTAAGGGTCCGTTTGACGATCTTGGCGAGAAATTTCTCAATGGTCGTTTCCGTCGACCTTCAAAGCTCGACCAACGCTCGGAATAGAGACCGTCCATTCACGAGGGATGATGCACCCCAGATGGCGGCCACAATCGTTCGTAAATCCTGTGGATTTTCGCTGATAGCGAGCAAACACTCACCGTCGTCGGGGACCCGCAACGACCGGACGCCAGTCGAAACCCTTGGTTTTCGCCTAACGAACGGCTGAAAGCTGTCCTAAGAGACTCTAAAATTTCTGCCCCAAATATCCCGGTAATGACGCGCCGAGAAATAAATATCGTCGAATAAAAGGAAAGTGGTATTTAAACTTCCCCGAAGAACCCTGCACTCCTGATGCCAAAGTATATCTTCGTTCGCACTGTAATGTCGTTAGGCGTAAAACGACAGAATAATTCCCATATTTTTATGATAGACAATCGATAAATATAAATTCTTTCGACACGTACAAATCGTTAATTAGATTCACTCGTCCCTTGTTCCGTACAAATGGTGAATTAGTATAAATGAACACCTTCGATGACTCGTTAAGTAAGAGTTTTATAAATATTTTAATTTCGTCCCTGCGAGAAAAATTAAGGAAAATAATATGAACAATCTAACGTCCCGCAAACTTCATACGACATATTTCTTTCTTAAAGTTAAATCTTAACGAGTTATCGAAGGTGCAAATTTATAGTGACTCAACCTGGATAACAACAGTTTGACATCAAAATTTCGTCTACAATGTGTGAAATGTAAATTCTAGCGTAGGTAAAAATTTATGCAGGTTTAACTGTTCTTCGCGCCCGTTGCGTACGAGGGTAAAATTGCGCGCCGGAAACATCACGTATGCATTTGTAACTGCAATGTTCCTAAACTTAGATCAAAGGCATGCACTGCTTCTGCATTTCTTTGAGCGCAGTTAACACCGAGAAATGCAGATCCGATCATGGATCTCATTAAATGCGTAGGGGAAGTCGACTCACCATTTCTTTCTTTTTGTTTTTCGTGTCTTTCCTTTTATCCTTTCATTTGTTTCTTCTACGATCTTCCGCAAAGCTTAGGCCCTTTCATTCAACATTCACTACTCTTCATTCCTGATTCCTGATCCTCATATATCAATGATCCGCCTTTAAATTGTACATTGATAAATACTGGAATCTAATCGTCATTCGCCGTTCTTAAGCAGTTATTTGATTACATAAACGATGCAAAAATTCAATGAAATTTCGTACTGTTGGATTTACTTAAAGCATGTAACTCTATTTATAAACGACAAAGGAAGGATCGTTCTTGATTAATAGGGAAATAATTTTTTTCTACTAATATGTAATAATATTAGCGCAGTGAATGCGTAAGATATTTTTGATTGCGTGATGATGCACGCGAAGAAAAGGAGGAATCGTTACGCGAAGTTGTTGAATGTCGAGTATTGCCGAGTCGAAATTTGAATGGCAAAAGAGGCCCCATTCGTCCTCCGCGAGGATCCGTTGGGATTTAATTTGCCGAGTTAACTCCTAACGCAAATAACCGATAAGGGGGAAAACTGGGTTGAAATCTTAAAAATGCGCAGCTGCCGGAAGAAAAGTTTCTCGCTTTCTGGCTGCTCAACTGCGATAAGTTTTCCGTCTATTGTTACACTAGCCATTGTTTGCCCTGGTCTGACGGAATCGAATGTACTTACACGGCCCAAAGCGCTCACATTGTTGCACGCGCTAATTTAAACCCGCAAACCACTGTCGCGAGAGATACTCTCAATAAGCATTTCTTCATTTTCAAATTACAGTCCGAGTACAAGCAAGAAATTCATTTGACACGTTCTAATTGTGTCTCGTTTCGAATACCCGTCTCATTTTACGAATTCGTATCTACTTCAAATGCAAATTTTTCGCCAATATTATTGCAAATCAATGAATTTTTCAGAATAACTTTTTAGAAAAATTGTACGCTTAAAAATACTTTAACTATCCGCACTGTGGTTCTCTATCTTTTCGTGTATCGATAGGCAATTTCGTTTACCTTTTGTGGTTTCGAGCGACGTTGTGCAACTATTCCAAGTGAAACAAGTCAATCACAGTTCAGGCACATCTTATTTTCGCGTTTCTTTCCTTCATAGGAATTTACCGCGATATTTACCGTGAACATACGCAAAGCTCTATTACCGTCCACAATGGAAAGCTTAACAAAAATTTAACATGTGTCACTGTCACAAAAGTGATTAATACAGTTTGATTAAAAAAAAAAACCAACACAATATCTTGTATTTCCTTCTCTCCTTGAGTTTCATTGAATATCGGTGTATAACTTTATGATCACGAGTGATACACACAAAATTTCGTCACGGCACAAAATCATTAACGGTAGGGTGTTTTATTGATCCCTAAAAATCAGGAAAATCGTAATCGTTAAACGAAACATTGGCCCAGGATCGTCCTTTTGTTCCTTCTCATCTTCATGAATTCCCGCTAACTTTTCATAACTTTACGTTCGGGATTAATGTACACAAATGTCCTTCACCGCACGAAACTGACAAGTTAAATAATGGTTTATCCCGTCGGCCCAGTGCTATGGGAGTCGTAAACGGTTTTAATTGAGCATCATGGAACTTTGTCCGCCAGTGCGAGATACACTCCCGATCGTACGATCCTCGCGTTTGGCCCGCGTGGATCACACTGAACGTCGGCTGGCTGGAGAACCGAGTCGTGGGTAGAAGGAGACCGACTGCCAGAGTAGGAGTGAGGGGAAAACATACAAGCGCGATGGAAAACACCGGGACAAAGGGGTGGGTGGGAGGGAGGGGGGAGGGGGGAAGGGGGACGCGCAGAATTCAGGAGGAACGGAATAAAGAAATATAGATAGGGCAGTATCGAGGGAATAAAGGGGTGTGAGTGAGAAGCGGGGAAGTAGAAGTCCTGTAAGGACGAAGGCAAAGAAGAAGAAGAAGAGATACTGATTACAAAAGGACTAGTGGCGTACGAATGAAGAGCAAATAGAAGGAACGGTGAAAAAGTAAAAGAGACGGAGCGAAGAATTGAGATGGATGAAGAAGGAATGAGTTCCTAATTACTTGTGTCCACCTTTCTCAGCCAGGAAGTTGCGGTCAGGTCAGGCCTTCTTCGATGGTCTTCTTAACCGGAAACAACGTACTTACACCGTCCCGGTAGTTTTCTTTCGCGGTTCCCACGACCACGATGTTATTTCGCGTTTCACTTTTATCGTCGGCTGTTTCCGGAATTTTTGAATGGTGCATTTATTATATAAGTCGAAGGAAACTCAAGGACGTGAATTTTCCGAGCTACCGCAATGATTAAAGTTTAGCAATAACTGATTGGACCAAGTGCACAATAAAACTCGATCCCCCATTGTCATTGAGGTGCAGAACATAAAGTGAAATTGGATGGAGATTGTGTCTGGCCAATTCATCCGCAATGAATGCATGCACGTCGTGATTCCCGCATTTTCAGGATCGTCTTGAATTGGAGCTTCGGCACGATTTATTCGGAGGAAAGTTGCGATTCCGCGAAATAAAGTCGCGCGGCCGGTGTCAGGGCGCGTCCGTCGTCGTAATTCAAGTGCGGTACTAATTATTTTTAGCCACATCGCTCGTCCATTAATTAAGGCCTTCCGCGATTTCGCTTCACCGGTAGAATATTTTTCATGAATACGCCTGATTGAATTCACGCTTATTTGAGACTTATTATTCGCAAAGGGAATTACATACAGAGGCAGGGTCGTGGCGTGAACGATTTCTCGCAATTAAAGTTAAAGAAGATTTTTTAAAAGTTGTCTTTTAAAAAAGTATGTGGAAAGTTGACCTTTCGTAACAATATTAGCGTTACCGAAGGTTTTCCTCTATCGTTAGTACTTGATTTGATTACAGACCATCAATGACTGATAATACGAAAATGAAAATGATAATCCTGGAAAAAAGTTGAGACAGTTTCCTTAATTAAGGGAGTAACGTTGAAATCAGAAGAACTTGCAAAGTGTAGGTTTTCCGATTCCCATCTGAAACGTAAGTTCGATGGAAATTAAGTGTTACGTCTTTTTTATTGGATTTAACGGAATTTTCTCGCAAGAGTCTGGGCCATACGATGTCGACACAGTACGGGGAAAAGTACTTGCGAATTTCGAGTAATTAAAGAGTTAACAGCGCAATGAAAAACTGAGAAATCTCCTGACATTAAAGGGAAGTTTGATACTCGATAAAACCATTCGAATCACTTGCTAAAGTATTAAAAATTCGCATTATCGTAAAAATAAATCAACGGGTTGGTGCTTTGTTCAATCTTTCATGCGAGAAAGTTTCGCAATCGATCATCGTATTGGGTTTTAACGAGCCCTGACGTCGCCCGTCCCGACCCGAATCTTGTTTTCAGCCCCGCAAAAAGAGTTCCTTCCTCAAATCTAGAACGAGCGAAAGTACGAACAGGCAATGTGCACGTTCTGTTTTCACGAGCTCACCGGAAAAAGCGAAAAGGACGAGCGTAGGGTTTGCGATGTAACATCGATCCCTGAAATTCGTCGGCGAACGGCTCGTGTATTTTATTGTCGGGAATTATTTCCGCCGTTGAAACTTGTCAAGAGATGCGGGGGGGGGGGGGGCGGAAGGATGGTATTTATATGACGGGCTTACACATACGTATGCGCAATAAAGGAACGAAGAAAATGAGAAGGTCTCCGTGGTTATAGAACTTATTCCCCTCGCGACGAAATCATAAATAATAACGATGATATCGCGTTTCATTTGCGTTCATCAGACGGGCTAAATTCGTTTCGCGCCATTGGACGCCATGATCGTTTCTCTTTTACGCTTTATCCAGAATAATTAAGGCTTTCCGGGGAGCGTGAGCGACAGAGTACGGGAAATAAGGAGAATACGAAATTGATAAATACTAACAAATGGTATGGATATACATACATCATCGGCCGTGTCACATTTTTCTTTCCCCTCTTCCCTTCGTCTTCCTCTCAGAGATTTCTTCTGCAAGTCCACGTGCTAGCGCGGAGAGCTCAGATCATTAATCCCAGGGGGCGAAATGGCCATGGCCAATTCAAAACTCGTTGAGTCATATAAGTCGTTATTCTTTGGTTTTGTCCTGACGTCCTCTTGTCACGGTCTTTCAGCGGATAGAGATAAATCCGTTCGCTCACTGTGTACACCTATTACATCCCAGATCGGGAATAATACAAACGAGATGACACGTAATATTCCCAAGGAAAAACTGACATTAACAGGAATAAACATCTATTATGATTTCACCTAGTCTATTATCAATTTTAATATAAATGAAGCAAGGCACGTGTGACTACAATTAATTTAATCATTCGTTGATTATCTCGGCATGAATTATCTTCGTTCGATTATTCGTTTCTTAAGTTTTCTCCCAAAACATATCATTTTTCGCGTACTACATCAGTAAATTAATTAACTTTCACGCAATCTGTCACGTGAAGTTTAACGCCAAGTACGACTCGTATTTTTCTTATAGTCGAATAATGTGCGGCCTGTTTAATTTTATAGGCGCGGAGCGGTAAAAACGTTGGTTTAAAGAGAACTGTTTCACACAGTTTGCGTTGAAAACGCACGTTAAGTTTAATGAAAGAACCACGGCAAATGTATTCGTTTAAACAATGGCATGCATTTGTCCACCATACGTATAGGACTAAAAGAATTTCAGTCATCTTAAATGCCCGTCGTAAAACTGCACGCAAGTAAACAATGGTCCATTTTATCTAGGGACATCGAGATGAAAGCACGCATTTCATTTTCCTCCTTCAAACTTTTAAGCCTTTGCCGTACATGAAATATTTTACAAATAATAAACGTTACTGCTACAAAGTGTGCACAAAATTTTTATGTAAAAAGGATATCACGCTTTAATAAAAATTTGTTGGAATTAAAGTCCATCTATTTATTCGTACATTAAGTTACATCAGTGAAAGGATTATCTTTTCTTTTCCGGGCAAGATATTAAAAGATCCTTTGACGGAAGGCGAGATTGCATAATTCAAAAGGGCTTTTATGAAGAAATTAAAATCATCTTTGTACTTCAATTTCGGCGCATGAATTTTTTCACGTTTTAAAGACTGCATTTTGCAAATGGCAGGGATTATTCGTGCATGTGGCAGGCTCTGTCGATATTTCTGTCCGTCCGCGATTAAAATGTTTCTTTCGAAGACTCGAATTTCCAGCTCTGTTAAATCAGTATTTGCCGGAACGCGGTTAAGTTTTTCGCGCTGCTGGAATACGAGAGAAAAAAAGAAGCCTGCCGGGACTGTATGTAGGTGAAGGATTACCATTCCGCCCCCAACTTCTCCTCGCCAATCAAGTAACAATCAATGCAGTTGCTGTGCATTCACACGTCTCCACTCGAAATTCCCTGTGAATCGTTATAATTCGATGAGCGGTAAATTACGAAATCCCCGATTGAATTTGATACGTGAAGCACCCGGGAAACAAAAAAAGACCTATTGTTCTGTACAATTCTCATTTGCGGAATATTGTTAAATATTTCGATGACTTGTATAAAATGCTACTGACAATGCTCGGTGAGGGATTAAATCGCGGAAGCCGATGGAAGGTGATGAGAATACGATCGAAAGAGAATGGTGGTTCAAAGATTTCTCAGACGGTTCCTTCCTCCCCTATCGTCCCTAATTTCCGCGGATCTTCTCAATCGGTTTCTCGCGCTACACATCCAACGTTTCGCGAACTGCACGTAGCCGTAAGCGGTGAACTGGAGCTGCTCATCGACACGTAAAGCGATTCGATTGCTACCCGTCCCTCTCACCTATCCCCTCCGCGGCTGTGTATCTCATGGAACCCCTGCGGATCTAATCTCTTTCGTGCTTTTCGGAAGCCGAACGCTTTCCCTACGCTCATCTGCTTTCTCCGATCATCTGGCTGGGCCAGCTTAATCGGCCGTATATCGCTCAGGGTCCGTCATTCTCGGACGTAATATCGGCATAGGTATATCGGAAATTTTGCCCGAAGGTAGGCGAAGGACGTGAACAAAGGAATCGGCCGAGACAACGATCCCCGGGTCACCGTGGATTATGCTTGCGTGGCGATTTCTCCAGGAGATACGTTTAATGTCGAATTTATTATGCGTGGTAAATATCCTCGTCCTACGTGACGAAACCCGGCCGCTCATCTTCGAGATACAGCTTGTCCTTTTCTGCTTCCAAAAGGGATACGGAAAGGGCAGAAAGGTTCTTTCGGGCGCCTCTTCTCATCGTCGGCATTGCTCTTTCGCGCAATTTTCTTTTCCACCGGGGAGATGCCTTCCGGCGAGGACCCCAAAGGAGGCGGCAGGGGGGTGGGAGTGGCCCTGAGAGATCGACGAAAAAGAATATGTAGAACGTGGGAAAGGCGTGTTTTAAGGCAGGACGTTTCCTCTCGTAAATCGCGACATCGCGGATGGGCGAATTTTTACGTTCGACAATAGATTCCTTTGTCGAACCCCTAAGAAAAAACGTGAACTGATGGAAGACGGGCGACGTCATCTCCGTCCGATGATGAAACGAGGTCGTTCCCTTGTTCCAGCCTACTCCCGTTGACCTCTGAAAAGTAATCATTTTTTTCCCACCGGTCCGAGCCGCTTTTGTGCTTTTATTCCATTGTAAGCTGTCGTGTATTACTTCTTTCTACTTGCGCTCTGCAAGTAATAACGAAAAACGTCATCGAGTAAATGAAAGGAGATTTACGATTATTCCCTTATCCAGAATCTATCCAGTTTCTACACTTTTTAATTTACTTCAGCCTACGATAATGGTATTGAGTCATGGATATTTTTATTAGTTTATTTACTAAATCGTTTCATTAAAACTTATTGTATATTTTCTCTCTTAGTTCTCCTCTTGAATAGCTGTATAACTTGTTGCTACTGTAAATTAGAATGAGAAAGCTATTACGAGTCCTATATTCTTCGTTAAATTAACAGTAGATTAGCAAACCGCCGGAGGATGCGATTAGTTTAATTTTCTGATCGGTTGATCCACCCCTCTCCGACTTGCTGATGCCATTTATTTTAAATTTCTAATAGAACGCAAATTCTCAGCATCGTTAATTCTCTAGATGAACTCGCTTTCGTGGTAATGAATAGGTCGCGGGAATTGAGAAGCCTGATTATTTAAATATCTCAAAATAATCTAAACAATATGTATGCCAAGGTTTTGAACGGTGAGTGGCTAATGTCATTTCATTCACAAATATTTTTGTTCAAATGCTTCTTCTTTAATTGGGAATTTTAATTGCGGGGTATAACTCAGCCGTGAGGTTTCACTGCTCCAATATACAGGATTTATTAAATTATTACAGCTATTATAATACGAGAATACACAATTTTTCTTTACATATACAATATAATATATTATGTATTTCACGATTTCCTATTTTCTTTGTCTGTTCATTCGTTTTATACACATTCCTCCCTTCGTAGTGAAGTTTTGTTATAATGAATAATGAATTCGGGCGTGACGGACGATCGTGATTGACGCAAATCTCGTTACTCATACGCGAAGAATAAATAATAACGCTCGTATAAGCAATGTACAGGTAGCGAATATTTAGAGGTGTAAGTTTACTAACACGCCAATTGCTTGCACCCGACCGTACACTTGGACAACAGTTTTTAGCGATTTACCTCAATTTCTGTGAATATACGAACGGTTTGCTCAATTGAATATTGTATCGATATAAGGCTCCCTTTTCTAATGTTATTTGTGCAGGTAATAAATATCTAAATCGAAAAGGTTTGGTAAACTGGTTCGTTTTATCTCGATTCGTCATTGAAGACTATGTCTACTTCTGTGCCTTGTATAAATAATGTACTCTTTCCGACTGTTTCTACGTTAAATCAGCCTCATACGTATGTACACGTATTGTACGTCGTTGTGTGTAATATTTTAAAAGACTTTCGAGGCGTTCAAATAGTTACATATATTTCCATGCTTAATTTGACTGTCAAAAATTCCTCACTGCCTCCATGTAAGAGTGGCAAAATTTCTACTGCCCATTAACGGATATTAACGAGTATATATTAAACTTCGAATTTGTGCTTGACATTTTTCGTCCTTCAGCATATGGCAGGTTCAATGCAAGAGTTTTTATGACATAAACGATCTCATAGCGCGCAACGGCACGTCTGTGAAATCCCAGCACAGTACGTATAATATTAGGCGTGTATCCATTCATATTATCTTCATTAACATTAAAGTGAAAAAAATGCCGATATATCGCGACACAGTATGCAGCGACGATTGCTGACTTAATAAGCGTAGCCCGTGTATGAGTCCCTTAATCTGGCGAATAATAACCCAAGCATTGGTTTCATAATATACGACATAATCGTCGCGTATCTCAGGCTTTGATGCTCGTTTCATCGATGTAACGATAAGATAAGATAAGAAGTACAGTCATTAGTATTCGCACAGTTATTGGCACGTCTTACTATCCATCCATCGTTTAAAGTAAATACTATATAAGTAAAAGTCGGAAAAGACGACGTTAAATCATTTTGATCGTAAAGTATTAATCAGGTAATATTTTCTCTATCCGTTCAGAACGTCATAATCTCGTTGGTCAAGAAATCAAATGAAATTAATTCAAAACCAATGAGAGAACTTAGCGAGTAATAACGTAAAGGTAATTGCTATATTGAACATAATTGATATGCATATATTGACCTGAAATATATGCCTTAAATCATAGAACTGAGTAGAAACATGTAGATTCCAATGACTGAAGCTCTCAGCTTATTTATCGACCGTCGAGAGAAATTCGAATATCATACAAAAAATATGCACGCCATCGCGTGAGCGAATACAAAATATACTCTCCCCGTGTATATCGTACAAGCCTGTACTCATCCTTTCTCTGTTTACTTACACTTACGGTAGTTTATGTTAGTTAACTCGACATTTACAAGTAATTGCATTTCTCCTTTAATCTCTAAAGAACTATGTTCGTTGCTGCGCGCAGCGAGCGTGGGTACGCGCGAACGTTTCGCGTTCTTCGAGTGGCTTTACTTTTAATATTGAACCGTTAAAGACAGATGTCCGCTTTGGTATGACGATACTCGACTACGGCCTCAGTTCTAAATGTATTCTGTAAATGACTTACTGATAAAAAATACTATTTCCTGGCTCCGTGTATGTACATCCGCGCGTCGAATGCCTCGTTAAGATACATACAGGTTACGATATAAACTTACAATTACCGACACATAAGCGATTCGTGGACTAAACAACGCGATACGTGCCAGTTTGCCTGCAATTTTTCATCCTGACGTTCAACAATTGGCGGATCGCTGACAATTTAATCGACGTTGGCCATTTTGACGACCAGCACGGACGGTCGATCGTTTCCTTCACTTTCACGTTTCGTTAAAATATTTTACAAACTTTGTCTCGAACGAAGGTGCCTTCATTGTAATAAAAATCATCGTATCAATGTTAAAAAGTGCCACCTTCAGGACACAAACGTGTTCTTAACTGTCAGTTCACGATCCTGTATTGTGCGAAGAAGTACAAGGATGCGTGTCAAATGTTATATGGAAATTACTATGAATATAGTCGTACAATCAAGCCTCCTGATTATGTCGAGAGAGTGATTTTGGGCAGAAATGTTAATCGATGTGTATCAGTTGCTTTCCGCAAAGTAAGTCCGGAGTTGTTTTGAAAAAATTTCTCAATCCGAACGTCGTCGAAAGTTTCTCTTGAAGATGACTGTACACCTTCGTCCCAGAATTACCTAACACTGATAAATTCTAGCATCTGCCTATAGTGAACAATTTAGCTACTGTTATAATATCTTCATTTATATATTTATATATACGTCTTAGGATACTCAATATTTTGAATTCTTTTGTGCAACATTTGTAGTAACGGAAATTGAGTGTACATTATTTGTTGATATATTAACAGTAACTAAAAAGTTCATCCCATGTAATGACATATACGACGATGAAATGCACTTGGAACGATTACTTGTCGATTCCGCGTATACGCAAAGAAATCATTAAACAATCGCGCCAGCAGAAGACAACGTTCTTACTGGCCCTAAAATTGACAATTATCCGAGTGAATCTTCGTTTATAGTCCTGAAGACTTTTGATTCGCCGGTACACGGCAGTAAACCTTCCTAAAAACCGCCTGTTATGAAAAATTCGATGCTACGCGATCTCATAGATCGGCGAGAGGAAGTAGTGAAGAATTTACGATCGCTTAAAACCTCGGACAAACTCCTTGAGTAATGCGTTATTCAGTCTTCGATAACTCGTTACTAGCCAAGAGTTAGTACCCTCGCGCACGGGCGGTTTTTTCAACGCCTAACCGCATCTGATGATTGTATACTTGTGTGTATTGTGTGTGTGTGTGTATGTGTGGATCACTTACATTGAAAACAATACGAAGGAAAGAAATACGTTGCGGTTTTGGCCGATGCGTTGGAAAAACGGGCCGTGCGCGAGAGCCCTTAAACTGCGCGAAGGGCGGTTCATTTGGTATCGCTCCCTAGTGCAAATGTCTCATAAGCGTGCGTCCTCTGTTATCGACGTATAAAAAAGGATTTTGATCTTGCAGCGGTGGACATTCGGAAGCAAAGAAACACTGTTGAAAGTCACTCTTTGAAAATGAGCAAGTGATTCCCGAGCAACGAAACAAGGAATTACGCAAAATCACTTCCTCATCGGACAACGCATTTCACTCCGGCCGGATTACCAATAAATCTGTTTGCCTACCCTGTTTTCTGTTTGTCTACCCAAATCTGTTTGCCAAATGTCACCTTTTTGGATGGCTACGATATCCTGCCTTAAAAACTGGTTCTGCGGAGTGTGGACTGACGAATAATTCATTTGCCTGAGGATTGTTATACCTCCGTGAGTTTTTCTCTCGTCCAAGCGGCAAGAGAACTCGGCACGGCGACAGTTTCGAACGTGAAAGTTCAGATTAATACTGTGTCCTCGCGAGGGACTACTTTTTCGCAGTTTCTCGTCCTTACCGAGCGCGCCAGTCCTCGTTTACTTTTCGCTTGCCGCTCGAGTTATCACGGAGCACGTGAGGATCCGGCTTGTGTCGACTTCACGGCTTCCTACTTGGACGACTTTCGATCTCGCCGAGATTAAGATCGACAGAGGCCTTCCCGCTGTCTAGTGTTTCGCGCTCGCCACGAGAATTCTTCGTTCGTCGGTGCACCACACCTCGGAACAATGGACGTTTCTTATTTTGCAAATTCTATTAAAGACGTCAACGCCTTCGAGGGTTTTTTCAACAGATCGTAACCACACGGTCAGGCATCTGTCTCCCCCTTCAGCCTCAGACGGGCGAAGTCCTCGAAGATTATATCGTCGTCGCCGTCAGCTTCCCTGTACGGGCATAAAATTCCCCCAATCATTACCAAAAAGTCCGAAAACCATCAAAATCAACGACAGACAAGCAACAACAAAATATTTCGACTCATTCAAAACCGTAGCAAAACTTTCAGTCGTTTTTGGGAATTATGACTCTTTAATCAAATTTATAGAAAGATATTTACAAAAATTATGACGAAAATGAAAATCAAGAAATTATTACGCTCACAACGTATTCTGAGAATACTGTAGGACTGCAGGGTTCTAGGAAACATTTAAACCTAACACGGAATAGTTTTAATGTACATTGTATTTTTGCAGTACAGTTATTTTTCAAGTCTTACGTGTCTAATTGGATGAGGTTCGTTGTCGTTTCAGGTGCCGTGTCGGTAATGCGTGTTGGACTTGTCCGTGCTGTGGGCGGGGCAGGTTCCTCTTCTTCCGGTTTAGGATGCATCAAGGTAAACGGTAGTTCTGCGACTAATTCACTGAAGCAATGTTAATCCTTTCTTAAGTAACGTCAATAAAATAGCAGAACCTTCTTCTCTTTACACTAGTTTGTACTTTCGTTAGATTCGCAAAATTTAAATATTAATACCATTTCTTTGGAGTTTTGTAGGATTTAAATCGATTACTTTAAGAGGATATACGAGTGGAATTATTCTGTGCTTACCCTCCGAGCGCACCCAGGCAAAGTTTGACTTTCACCTTGTACTGGACGATAATCCCAAGATTCTCACGCTGCGACGGGTCCACAAGACTAGGAAAGAATAATTTCGTTAGACAAGATAGTCGTGATTTTAAGTTGTGAACGACACGAAAGCCTAAGCATGCACTGCCAGCGTTACGAACACACGGAATTGTACAGTGGAGGATAACTGAGAAACAAAGAAGGGCAAAGACAATTTAGGGACTCTATTAAAAACTGACAGAAATCGATGGACAGTGGAGTGGTCGCGATAGGATTGAAAATAAAAGTAAATCGTTATCGTACGTGCTGAGGGCTCAACGAGACAGACAATGGCTTTTAAAAAGCTTCACTTCCATTGAAATTTCTATCAATTTTTATTGGTCCGGGGCAGAATTTCTACAACACAAGAAGCGTCAAAGCTACTACGAATCGGCATGCAAAATCAAGTCAACACTGATAAAGCGGTGAATGCATAGCCACGTGGAGAAAATAGGCAGAAAAGCGAGGAATAGCGTGGGGATATCGTGTGACAATCTATAGATGGAAAGTAATCATCTATGTAGTTCGGGGATTTCGTTGACTCATACGCATTCTGTAGATTCGTATAAGAGAGACCGGAAGATTCCAAGCTGTTGTGAATCATCGAGCCGTACGTTGTAACATCGATTAGAATGTTTCGTGTCGCGTGATCTTGAATGCATCCTGAGCGCACATAAAACCTCCTCAGACAAGGGAAACATTCGCTTTCGGAGTGGTGAGTGTGTGAATCGAAGCCTTCTACGTTTGACGGCACAAAACGCAAAGCAACTTTCCGCGCGAGCGATTTCAGTGAAATGCACTCATTGTTCGCAAGAAAATGAAGAAAATTATAGCATTCATCAACGGGCATTTCATATCTTGAGACTGTATTTGCGGATTATAAAGTATTGATTATGAAATATCGACGTTAATCATCATATAGCACGAAAATAGAATTACTCAAGGAGGACTGCATCGAATTAACAGATTATCATACTTTTGCGTAATTTTCAGCTTTTTTTTGTCGTCTCAAGAGACTGTATACCCTTTGTAGAAATTATTCTAGCGCTGACTCGTAAAATCGCTATGCGAACATTTTCAGCCACTTCTTAGAAATGAAGAGTAAACAGTACACTTATAGGCTACAGTCTGTGTGTGTGTTTGTGTGTGGAACGTCAAAGACGTCGCAATAAAATCCGAACACTATGAGAGCTGGGTAAATGGTAGTTGCAATGAAGTACATCTTCAAGCACGAACGCAGAACATCTTCTTTCCCGCATATCCGTAATTGCTCTTTGAGGCAAGGCAAGTGCTTCATTGAATCGCAATTTGCTCAGCAATCTCCTCGTCACTGATAACGCATTACAAACGGGAAATATTGCGCGGACTCGTATCGCTCAGGACACTCGACGGAGCTTTGCGAAAATTTCTTTGAAAGCACAGAAAAGAAGAGTCGAGTATTTAGCGGAAGTGCACGGCACTCGCCGTACAAAATTATGCCGAGAACCGTGCGGAAATAGCGTTTTCCGGGCACGTCCGTGCTGTCGGCCCGGCCAGCGATCTGCCTTCATCGAATGAAAAATGATCCAAGAACTCGCGCGGATACAGAGAGGGGGATACACGGATCAAAATTTACCGTTCGCCTTAACTGCGCCGTTCCGACGCGTTATCCGAAACTTTACCCAGCTCTGTGCCACGGCGAGCGGGGAAGTTCACGAAAACTCCACTTCCGGAACTCGCCGTGCGTGAAAATGTGTGATAATTAACCCTTTTAGTACCCAGCGAGTTTTCCTCCTCGGGGGAAAAAATATCTCGTGTGAAAAAAGGCATTTTTTTATCATTCACCAATGGGGAAAGTATCACTAGTTTTCACTAGTTCGTGTTCTTACGTGATATAAGCTATTCCGTTTAGAAATTCTTTTCCGACAAAACTATTATGGCGTCTAAATGGCATATGAATTCATTTATTAAATTTGGCGCTGGCAAAAATATTTAACACATGATATTTTATTAAAATCTTAGGTACGTCCAGGGTTAAGGTATGTGAAATGCAATCGATTCATGTGCTTTTTTTCTACTATATGCTCAACCGACAAGTTTATGTTAGACATGTGTCAGATAAAATTACGTTGGGAATTATTCTCTCTGGAGTAAAACGCAGGGCTAAGTAAATTACTGTCACGAACGAAGTAACATCCTCTATAAGACCGGACAAGCTTTTTATTTGTAACTGTAAAAAAAATGATACAATACTCAACACAATACTCTTTATTAATACAGATAAAAACAGCGGTCGTGGAGTTTATGAAACACTTGAGTATTTTTCGACGCATTTTTCGAAACAACTAGAGACTTTTATTCTTCGAAAATATCATACGAGAGGATTCCATTGCGAGTGTTTGTCCGAGAAAGATAAATTCCCAACTCCTGTCCTATTCTGCGTGCGCGTTCATGTTTCCCCGAGTGTTCTGTGGCAGAAGTCGCTACGTATGTTTGCCTCGGTTTTGTTTCATGTAAAAATAGTGACTGCAGTAATGTTAACGATGACGGTGAACTGTGTGTGAGCGAAAACGCCGAGGTCTATATAAAAATATAATAAACACGAAGGATGGTTCCAGTGAGAAAAAGGGGGTATTCTTACAGGGTGCTGGAGGCCAGATTGGTATCCTCGTCTTTGAGCTGGCCGTCGAGGGCGAGCCCCCATTTATCTTTGTTGTTGGCGAGAAGCGGTCTCAGGGAGAATACTTTGCTCAGCGTGAAACCCGGCCCCACTGGGCATCCCTCCCTGACAAAACATTCAGCAATAACATGTGTAGCCGACTGTATTCATATGAAACGTGCACGGCCGACGGCGGAAAAAGGGAGTGTAAATATCGACCGACGGTTAATTATAGAGATATTAACGCCTTGTCCCCCCCCCCGCCTTCTCCTCGCGCGCGGATCAATGGCCTCGATTCGCGCGAACAGCAAAAATCCTTTCCGCCTTCCTTCCTTCCCTAATACACGTATGCAACGACACACACTCTCTGCATTTTATCCGGTCACCACCGGAATATTCCGACACGTTCGACCTAAGTCCTTCTCCTTAGACAGAAACTCTTAGTCGACTTGGATGAGCAGCCATTCTCTAGAGTTTATGCCAATCGAGTGCAGTTTCCTGTCTCGTTGATTTTCGCAACGGCGGATCATACGAAGGGTAGACATCGATTCAACTACTCAACGAGGTGACAATCAACTACGGTACATCCACCGTGGCGAATCAAATGCACTCACGTACAGATATATATATATATATGTATATGTCACACGTAAGTAGACCCAGCTTGTGCGTCAACACTGCAATACAGACTACAGATACGGCATAAGGACAGTCAAGAGAGGGCGGCTTTTCCCGTTTCTTCGTTATCTTTTCAGATAGTCACGCGCATAAATTACCTGACTATATTCAAGAACGAGTATCAGCGAATAAAGACATTACTTGAAACAATTGTCTCTTTCATAGCTGTGATTTATGTACCTTTAAGATATAAGTAAAGGTTTGTTGCTGACTAATTAATCAGCGAAACGGTAATCGTCAGGGAATTTATGCATTACAGCCGGAAACTTGTACAGGGTATGCCGGAAGAAAGAGAAGAAATATGGACCGGGGATAGTCGTACACAGTTTACAAGAGTTTTAAGAAATGGAGGAAAAGTCTGTACAGGACTGTAGGTGTGTGTGAGAGAGATAGATAGAGAGAAAGAGAGTGACAGAGAAAGAAACCACCCTAGTTTGAGACCCATAAAACTAAGTAAGTGTAGTTGTAGCAGACCACTGCGAGACCCCAGCACAAAACCACCAAGAAAATAACTGGCATTCCATTCTGCAAGGGTGTACGTATATAGCCCAATCGTTCATGTCCCATTGGATGAAGTCGAAGTACGGAGACATGAAACGGGTCGACAGTATTGCAGTTTCCCTCAAGTACCTGACTCACGCGAAAATTAGATACACGTCGTACAAGGTCATTTTTCTTCGACACGAAACCGTACAATCGGCAAGAGGATTTTATCGAAACCTTATTAACGATTGCTCCTGGATACAGTGCGGTTAGAATTTCTTTGAAACTGTCGATCCCATTTTTGAGTCTCCGTTGCGTCGACGTGGCATCGAGGCCCGAATTTCCCAAGGAAAGAACACACTCGTGCTCAACTGTCCGAGCACTCACATTGTGCTGGATGCGAGGTTGGTGTCCTCGTGCTTAAGTTGACCGTCTAGAGCAAGACCCCGCTTGTCTTTGTTGTCGGCAAGCGTCGGCCTTAGTGAAAAGACCTTGCTCAGTGTGAATCCTGGCGCTACCCCTATACTGCCAGTGCAATCATCTTATTTTCCATTTCTCTCGTGTCTGGTTATCCTTTCGGCATTCTATACTGCTTAGACGTTACTCTAGTTTCGTATAAACCTAGCGTTACACTAAACGGGACGGTAAGGTACCGTCACCTTTTGCGTTTGCCTCGTTTTTCAAAGTTATATCTATTCACCTGCCGATGCCCTTAGTCGGCCTGACAAATTTCCCAACATTTTCGAGGAGATTTCGCAAAAAATGCATTTCGTACGACGTTGCGTATTATTTAGCGACCGCTCTATGATTACATGTTAATACAGATATACGTATCGATTCCATTTCTACGAATTCTCCTCGTCATTCTCAACATCTGCATTAATTTCACAAAATTAATTAACTGCACGCAACCGTAGGATGGCGTTCGGAGAAGTTTTTGTCGTCGAGGAAAGCCCATTAAATCGCGGAATGAAGTATGATTTCAATCGAAATAATTACAACGCGAATGTTAATTATTACGAACAATAGTTACTTACCACAGGGTCATCGAAATCCGTTATTAACATTTGAAATATTCCAAGTTGTCTAACGATGTATAATGAATGGATCTTGTTACAAGAAATTAACGTAATGTTGCGTGAAATTAACGAGTAGACAGACGATAATTACGAAACCGTATCCGTACGTTGCAAATCCAATGTATGCGATAATCGAGCTTCGCACTCACGTAATAATTTGCAATTTGCAGATGAAAATTTTAAACAAGGTAGAAATCCATCGGCCGACGATATCGTTTCCAACGGTTTCCCAGAGCGGGTATCAAGGGATTAGAAGAAAAAAGACAAGCAAAATAGGCCAACCTCGACTAGACACGACATTCTCGTAATGGAGACAAAAGATCAAATTATCTTATTTTCCATTCCGCATTTGTTCTTTTTTTTAATTTTCTCTTCCTACAGCTGTGTGCAATTATCCTTTCCGAATTAACGAAATTCTAATCTACGTGAATCGTTGGCAAGAAATTAAATATGAATAACAATAAAATCAGCGAATTCTCGAACAGAAATAATTTTTAGTTTTTGGCCTTACTAAAAAAAATGAGTTTTCCGTGTCAATTTGCATTTCGCTTACTTGAATTAGATTTATGTTGACATTCGTAATAATTTAGTTGCCAAGGATTCATAACGTTATTTGATATCTTAAATTTCCGAATCTATTATTTAATTAACTGTATAAATGAGTCGATGGCCCTTAGAAAAATCTTGGATAATACAAAAAGAAATACATGAATCTATTACTACAATCTTGTTCTTCGCGTCTTAATGAAATATATTGGCCTACAGGGAAATCTATATTGTATTCCGACAGTTTACCGTAAGCAGATTTTCATAAGTACAATAGTCCCCGAGTCGGTTTATTATCAGTTTATTGTGGATCAGTAGAGTTGAGCTCAGAACAAAATAACACGAAAAGTTAGCTGATCTCAAGGGAAGCAGGAGTTTACTAACAAACTTTATTCTATATAACCCATATTTACTGTGAGAAAAATCTACAAAAAAAGGCTTACATTTTCGTGGATCACTAATACGAAGCAGGTTTTAACGATTTGCGATTTATAAACACAAACGTCTGTATGCATTTCATTTCAATAATTACTAGAAATTTTACTTTCGTCATTCCCTAATCACATTCTGACGGTAAACTGTCTAGAGGGCCACCGAAAATTCCAATATACTGTAAAAAAATAGGCGAAGGTGGTTATTAAAGTCAGTCAGAAGGATACTCACTCGCTTTCGACTTCGGCGACGGTACATTTGTATTGCGCCGTGGAGAAGAGGCAAATATCGGCGAACTGCCTGACGGAGACCTTAATTTTCTTGACCGTACGGTTGCTGTTGTTAGCGATATGCACGTTGACGGCGATGTTCTCGCCGTGATGGTAGAGTTCCTTGTCCAGCGAGGCCTCGAGGTAAAGTTTGTTCGGCGACATCATGAATTCTTTGCTCACCTCAACAGAGGGTTGCTCGCCCTGCTTCGACGGGGCGTACATAATCTTTCGTATCGCCAGTCGCACCGAATTTCTGCAAACCCACGTGCCGACCAGACGAAAATAACGTTTGCCGTACGCAAAGAGGAATCGTAAGATTCCATAACGTGCTAACCCGGTCACCGTACCAGCATTGAACTTCCATTCGTACAATTACAATGCTGAGCATCAAAGAAATACTTCTGACACAACGCAGAAGTATCCCTAGTTACGCGAGATACGTTAAATAAACTGTTACTCCTATATGTTGGATCACGACGAGGAGTTTCAATTTACGACCGTACGTCTTGTACCGAGCATAATACACATTTTGCGGGAATAGAAAGTCAATTAAGGAACGGTACAAGTATTTCACGATTGCCAATGGTGATTCTTACGAACCTCTTTTGTAGTTTGTCGTCTTGCGTCTCGCCTACGAATGCTTTCAATTCGTAATCGACGCCGCATGGTTTCCCGGTGTCTCCGGGGGCTGGTTGAAGGGTCACCGACGCCGGACAGTGGGGCGGAAGTTCGAAGTAAAAAGGATAGGCGTTACTGCCGAGCTTCTTGATGAGCCGTTCCTGAAGCCGCGTCAGTTCCCGCTGCGTCCCAGGCGGATAAATCTGCGCGACCGCCAGGAACAATTCCTTGCGGAAGTTTAATCCCAGAACGTCGAGGTCCTCCCTACCATATTTGAAGGCGGCCAGGACATTCCCGAAGATTTTACGATCCTTTACGTAGTCGGGATCAATCAGGACTACCCCATCTACGGAATTTACCGAGACCAAAAGTTCACAGACGGTAGATCTTTAGCTCGAGCATCTTACAAAGAGTCTACAGAAATATACAAAAATTATGCCACAAATGAACTACAATTGTATTTTCCCTGAAATCTATTATGATTCTTTGAGAATAAATCTTCACTCTGGACCTTCTGTAGTGTGCTTTTATTTTACTGTTGAATTTTAAGGAAATTATATAGGCGTGTACGTACCGATGGGATCGACGTGGGTTATGTGATCGACGAAATCCCTCTTACCGAGGTAAACCGTGATCTTGCCATTTAGACTGGACTTCTTGAAGACGCGAGTGGCCTGCTTCTTGCTGGCTGCGTCCACGGAGTCCATCACGTATTCCTTGGGGGCCAGCTCGGCCCCTAACTCATTTGAGTCCTCAGTTTCTGAGAAGTCAGATTCCGAACTGTCGCACTGCAAGCAGAAGTAACCGTTCGTTCATGCAAAAGTCCAGTGAGTCTCATCGATTGCGACACACCAAACCATTTCTACCTACAGCCATTTAAAAACCGATAATGCGATGAACATACTTTTCCGCAATCGTTAGAAGTAATCTTGATAAGATATTTTCGATGGAAAATATTGAAAGTCATTTGCCCTTCATCGGAAATAATCTGGCGAATGGGAAAATAAATGAGGCCAGACTGGTAAATATTTTGGGGTATCCGCGGTAATAGGGGTTCTTTGTCACTGACTCGAACGTCGTTCTTCCTTCATACGTCAGAGACAGAAGTGATATTTTCCATCGATATTACCTGTCACACGCTTCTGGAATTTCGCTGGAGCGCAAACGTAACTCACGCACGCACTTTCTGTTTCTGTTAGACGTCACGCGCTACGTGCGTAAGTCGTGCCAAAAACGGCGCCCCACCCGTTTCTTCATAAACCGAACGAACAGTATCGTATTTACTTCGCCGACGATTTACCGTATTCGCCGACCCGTACGACACGGCCCATTTTAATAAAAAAAAAAAGAAAGACCCTGGCAAGTACATCGAATCATGGGGGAGGGGGGGAGCAACATTCACGTGACGTAGTTTCGGGAGAGCGGGAAAGCGAGATAAAAGAAAGAAATGTAGAAAATTTGCAGCAGGAACGGTGTCCATACGCGCTATCGTAATTCCTCGTCGCGAATTCAATGCTTCACGTAAACCTGATCCTGGGACTGCTGAGTCCTCGTCCCTGATGAGTTGCATCGTAAAAATACATTTCCGAGTGCAGCGGGAAATGTATCGCGACGCAGTATTTAGTTTTGTGAGAAATTCCAAGCACGCGCGTGGTATGCAGAGAAAAAATGATTGAGACGAAAAATACGTAAAAAAACGAATCAATCGGTATAGTAACATTTCTTGCTACCGCCATAAGCCAGGGGACAGTGTAATTCCGGGAAATAAATTAACAGCAGAAAGCTGGCAATTTGTTGTCGATTTAGTCCCGAACTACCGACAGGCAACGATCGATCGCATTTTCTTATCGTACTAATTGCACGTTGCGATCTGGAGCGCAAGAATATATTGCAATGGCAGATGGTCGAGCCTGACCGCGCTAAATATATTTTCTTCCTGTGATGGGGGACAATGGAGTTGATTATGCGCGTAACATTTAGATAAAACTTTTAGATTAATCCCGAGCATTCGACGCGGCCGGTGCAGTCTGACCAGCTGCATTCGGCATATCGATGCACTTGTGACGCTGTTATTCGATCCGCAGGTGCACCATTGCTATGCAATAGAACTGGACTCCGTGGGGAGGAATTCTCGAAATAGATGCCCATGAATACGTAACGAATTTCAGGCTAAAATAAAAAGCACGATAATTGACCGTGGGAAACGCGCACGGTCCAATACGTAACAAGTTTTTTTGCAATAGTCTTGTTATCTCTTACGACGAGGAAAGAAGATTGGCGTGAGGATTATCTAGTTTCGTCGAAATATAACAGAGAAGTCTGTGAAAGAAGTCGTCGTCGTCGTCGGATCGTTATTTAAATTCCATCAACGCACAGCTTGAGAATGACGCATACCTCTCGCATATTTATCTCGGCTCGTCTTGTGTCAGCAAACTAAATCGTTCCTGTTACGTCGACGAGATAAAAAATCCCGTCTTTAATGAGGCCGAACGGTCCTTGTCCTCGGCACGAATATACCGGCGTCAATTAGCACGATATCTGACAGAACTCGACAACGAAATCACGAATCCGGGTAGCTGTTCGATGGTAAAATACGGCGGGAAATTTCGACGTTACGGAGCGCGAGAATTTGCCGTGAGCTTGCATTTCGGTATACGTGCATTTGGGATACACCCGTCGGAGAGTCGAGCGAGTACTGAACGACTCCCGACAAATAGATGTCAATTTCAATCGTCGGGTAATTCCTAACACGATAATGCTCCTCCTAATATATACAATAAAAGCCCAACTCCGACGGCGATTGCGGGATTTATATGGGTGATCGGCTGAGAGTCACTGCGACCAATCGTACGTAATTTGATTGAACATCATTGACGTCATGGTGTCTCGTAAAACGACCGAACGTACAGCACGCGTGGATCCATTATTAAAGATATCGTAAAGTGACAGGGCTATGCCGACACCCGCTTCTTCAAAGACAATCAAAGTGATTATCGCCGGAAAATCGTGTCCCACTAATAATCCTACGTTTCGCATAAATATTTCAATATTGTCCTTCAAACTCTACGAATTTAGAGACGGCAATTGACAACGAAGGATCAGTACCCATATTTCCTACCCCGGAAGTTACTGTGCAATCCTTAAGCATTACTGAACTTTCACTGTTCCACTGCAGAAGTTATTATTGTTTAACGCAATATTTACGATCAGTTTACTTTTCGTTAGAAACAGACAGTCGGTACAAAAATGAATTTCCGCAGTTGTGGGTTTTTAGATGTGTGTGCAATACTTTCTGTAGTCTGGAACATGCTTGATTCTTATTACGGTATTTTCAATTCTCAAAGTACTTGTATCTCTGCATATGCGCAATAAAACCCTATATATCACGAAGGGGAATCAAATTTTGAAATACCTACTGTCTTTGCATTCGAATATTTATTACTCCACCCTCACTCCTGCACGGGGTAATTCCAATTTACGCCCGGCAGAAAAGTCGTTACTTCTTTAACGTCGTCTCGCGGCGGGAAATGTGCGGTGCGGTATGAATTCGTTATACAGATTAAATCAGTCGAGGGCGTTGGGAAATATAGATCGCGCATGAACGGACGGGGGTGGGGGGAGGAGGGGAAAGCAGATGTCGAGCTATTGGAAAAAATGTGGAAAAACCGATCATCGCCGGAGGACGGCGGATTTCATCGGATTAACATCGTCGACGAGGAATGAAAAATCGATGAACTCTCGATGTCTTCCGATGAACCGGACGACGTCACGACCGGAATTAAATCCAGCAATGTCGAGAGTAACAGAAAACGTCGTAAAAAGGTCGAAGCTTTCGAGGAACGTGCATTTTTTTTTTGTCAATGACCAGCATAATCTAAAAGCGACAGAAAGCGGATGATACATTTCTTCGGAAAAATATAAAAATAGCAGAGTGTACCTAAAGGGCCGTCCTTTCGTTCGTTTTGCACAATAATCTTGCATCTCTAAAAGACCGTGCTAATCTGGATTACGCAGCGAATGCTTTGTTTGGAAAATCATTTCAAAATTACTGTCGCTCGTGGCGTTGCGTAAGCATTTTCAGTGGTACCGTTTCTTACGTTCCTGATTATCCGATTAAATGGCGAAGGCACCCTATTGTCGCTCCGTAAACGATTACGCGATGGTCAATGTCAATAGGCACGTGTACCCAGACACCTGCAATGATGATCCGCATTGAATTGTAGGAATGATTAATTACAGGATTGGATCTGCACGAAATTGTCTCCAGAAACGTGTACCCCTTTTAATCAGATAAATTGGTAGAAATTCGTGTCCAGGGGGAGATTCATTACTCGAATTGCGCGTGACTTCTTTGTTCGCGTATAATACACTGCAATTCTGATCGGCTGAAGAAAATCTCACGTGGACAGCTGGCACACGTATACTGCCATAAGCCGGGGATCAATATTTGCACTGTGATCGATCTCTTCGCGTAATTAAATACCCGTACGCTACATCGTAAACAGATACACGATCAGCCTGTGTCAATCTAAATTGCGCTCTTGTCCCTGCGGTCTACATAGTTTCCAATGAACCTCGTCAAACAACTCGTCCTGCGAGGCAAGAGCGTTGGTGTAAAACACGTTGATAAGGTGTCACACGACGTGCTATACATGTTCTTTCAACCATAGTCGAAGCAGCCAACAAAATCGTTCGATTGACCATACAAATATTAAAACCGTAAAAAGCATTTCGCGCCGAAGAAAGAGGAGTGGTTAATTAAAGGGGAATTTTCGACGTGGGGCCAGTGCAATATTTACATGCTCTAAATTTTCGTCTTAACAGCAAATTGTGAGAGCGCTGAAAGGAAAAAGAGGGCCGACAGATTCCGTGAAATATTCCTCTGCCCGAGGGATGTAGGGCTCCCGCGGGGATCGTGAATTATTAAAGAATCCATTACGTTGCCGCGCACCTGGGTGTTGTCCCCATCAACGCTTATGAAAATTCCACCGCTTAATAAAAAAAGGCTGGCAAATTCGACAATGGCCGAGCAACCTGGCGTTTTTGCCTGCCTAGAAAGAAATTGGCCGCGTTGAGCGTCGTCGATAGAACGTTGCATTGCCATCACTTCGATCTGCGACACTGTATTTCGTAATTCTGTCGTTGGAAACCAGCCGACCGCTGCGAATGTTTCAGCGAAAAGCTAAACAGGTGGAAACTGGTCAAAGTTCTTTTAAGGAATGAGACTGCTCGAAACTGCTTTTCCGCGCCGTGGGATTTTTCTGCTTCCACTGAAACGCTTTGCGCCGTAGCGGCTGACGAGCAAGAAACGTAAAACCGAGGGACACGTGGAATTCCGTGCATAACTAGCGATGAAATTCATTTTTACCCTGCTCGCTGTCTCTTGGCCCGCTGTGCATTTGCTCCACGTGTACTCCCGCAGGAAGGAGAATTTCATTAGCGTCGTATACGTGCATGCAATCGAACGGCGAAGACCCGTCGGCCTGGCCGTGGTCCTTCGAAACTCAATCACCGATACTTGCCTAATGCGCTCAAGTGCTTTCCAGCGGCGTATCGAGAAGCAGCACACGCCAATGGATTGGTCTCAATAACCATGAGAAACTGACGTCGGAGAAACCGCGAAAGGAAGGTTGGCAAACCGAGACAGAACTTAAGGAGGCAACATCGAGTATAGGTTGAATCCTTGCTAAAGACTTCTCCATTAATTAATAGGACGTTCAGTTTCAGCGAAGAGTCTTTAGCTTATCTCCCACGCGGGGGATCATGGATCTGCAATATGTCGTATCGTTGTTGTCTCATTAACCGTGGACCTTATATTACCCGGCCATGGAAAGTTATGCGGGCCCATTTGCTGCGTTTGCATTACGCTCCTTAATTGCTCGTAAACTCGTCGTTTACGCGGAAAGGGCATATCTTATGGAGCGTGAAATTCAGCATAGCCGATTCAAAAGAGCTGCCTGTTAATTACGCGACATTGATTACGCGCTCGAGTTACAGAATGACAAACGTTCAGCCCCCCCTTGAATTATTAATCATCGAGTCCAGCTCGTACACTTTGGAATTTATAACTACGAAGCACTTTTTCTACTCCTCGGTGGATTACGCGTGCCGCGTGAACGTTACGTAGAATTCGAAAAACAGATGCCTTCTGCGTGCCGAGTGGAAATACAAATTCAGTTATGGCGAGTTATTTTCGGAGGAGAAGAAATGCTCCTGCGCGGGATGGACAGAGAGGGTCGTTTGGATTTGCCTTCGACCGTTCTAAAATAACGTGCACGCCCGAAACAGGAGTTTCAAAATTTCATTTGGTCCATCAAGTCGGTGGAATATGACGATAATCGTTGCAGGTCTATAACTACCCATGCATTCGCGTACAAACACAAAGATGATAGCAAATATTAACGTACCTAATTCCACTGGAAATTTACTCGATACTATTCACCGTATCTTTTTTTTCGGTGAAGTACGACTCGAGTGTGCTAATGCTATAGAACTTGCAGTATGAAACGCAAACTGACGCAGTTTGCATTCACGCAAGCCTGGCAAAAGCACACGTGGTGTGTGATACGTTTGGCCGTATCGCGGGAGCTAAGGTGCAGTGAGTCTACCGTAAGATAGTCAGAGAGAATTCCTAACGAGGAAACTTCTCTCCTGCGTCTCCGGCACGTGCTCGAGTGACGAGGATCATTAGTCTCCGAAGGAACTGACATTCTTCGAGGAAGTTTATCCTATGCGATAGGACGCGTGTTACGTGGAACGAGCAGCTCGTTTCTCATGGGGCGCGACAAATCCGAATCAAAATTACGATCTTGAAGGACGATGAATCTCGCAATTGGAGACACAGGACGAGACAATCCTCGTTTCGAGCATTTCGTCAAAAAGAGAAAGCGGAAATCAACAAATTGGGGGAACTTTGGTGCATTAAATAATTCTTGCATCAAACGAAACGTTTCGAAGGGGTAAAGATCGCAAATGGCTCATGAATAGTAATGCAAATCCTACGTGTTATTAATTCATATCCATAATTTGCATCGCACGTTTTCAGCCTGTCATTGGTAACGTTCGTGCTTTATTCTTGGCAAGCATGATGAATTTTTTAAGGAAGGATATCGATATGCCACGTTGCATTGAGATTTCCGATGATGGATGAAGATTTATGATTTTTTCCATAAAGCCCATGGAAATCGGAAAACTGTCTCGTGCATGAGCAGCGGCTACTGGGACTCGTGAGAAGGTGGACACGATAAGCATGTTTCTGGGTCATCTATGTACAGGACGTCAGGTAGGGAAAGCAAAAAGAAGGTCGGTTTAAACCCCGGGAAAGGGTATGTACTATTTTTCTTCGATACCAGCTCCTTCGAGCGAGCTCGGGACGTACGACGAGTCGATTAACGGTGCAAATTTATTCGTACAGGATGTTATATCCGCGACTCGCAGCGACTTAAAGCTTGAAGAATGAAGAATGAGTGTAGCCCGATAAAACGGCGCGCTGATTAGTGGAAGATATGCCGAGAAAGACGAAAGTAAAAAGATAACCCCGTCGGTTAGCATGTTGGACAGTATCTTTCTTTTGCTTGGAAAATTCGTGCAAAAGTCCGAGGATTTTTCGGTCCCCCAAAACGTATCCCCTTCATAAAACTACCGGAGTCGAGGTAGACTTCATTGTGACGGGAAAAAAACTCTGGATGATTGTCAATTTCTTCGCATAACGTAAAACGTTTCTTCGTAAAACGCATCTCTCGAGTTAAAAGAGAAGACGAGAATCCCTTATGCAGAACGAAGTTCCTCGTTGGAAGATTACGACGGGCTTGAAAGAGGTTTTACGTAGGTAGGTATACCTTGGGTATGTCGCGTAAGGTATGAGGGTGTTGGAAAATTTTCGTCGCGGGAATAGAACGTTCGTTCGAGGAGTTTCGACGTTTCTATTGGACAATACGAACCGTTCTAGTTTGTCCCCGAGCTTTGCCCTTCTCTATAGCTTCGGGAATCCCATCTACGGGAATCCTTACTCCCGCACTACGGAAAGATGCGTAAAACGAGGAACGGCTTTACGCGGCAGAAGGCGCGGGAAAGGCGTAACGGGAGATATGGAAAATTGATTGCAAAGGGGAATTATCGATCGGCCGGGAAAATTACATTAGGCGGCCAGTTCGACGTCTCCTACAGAGAAAATCCATCCGAATGGCCAAGTTTTAATGAGGTACGGCAACGAGTGGTGTGGAAGTTTTCTCGCCACGCCTTCTTCGAGATCATTCGCCCCCTTCGTGCGAGACTCCGTCGTTCACCGCTGAAACGAGATTCTCGCCAGCTCCGTATTTGCACGCGCACAAGTCTGCAAGTTTTTCCGAGGTTTTACAACCTCTGGATCATTGTTCTCAAAGGAACCCTCTACCGCCGAGGAAAGTCCTGGCAGAAGGTGAAGGAGAAACACATATCCCTAGGGTTCGGCAAAAAACAACAAGTACGGAAAGTCAAGTGAAATATTAACTCGGTATCAAACTAAGCCGGGTTAAACTTCGCGTAAAAACACGAGATTTCTCTTAAAGCCCCTACAACTAATGTGCCCTTCAGAAAAACTGCTAAAACGAAATTCATTGAAGGGAAGAACTCTAATCAAATAATACTTTTAGATAAAATCATTGACTGACGTAAGTACTCGTTGAATTTTTGACGTTAAATTCAATATGTGTCATGTAGCACGAAGGTGTAAATTGAATATCAGAGCAATTAATCAGATTGGTCGTACGAACGATTGGACAGAAAGTAATCGAATTAATAATTGAGTAATAAAAAGCTTCTATTTGTGTTTCTATGTATCGGACGTTTGTCATCTCCGTAAATAAACTAGCAATACATCAACCGTGGAGTTTTACGTCGATTTGTCAATTGTTCAATTATTATACGAGGCCGGAAAAGGGAATCAAAGGCCTCTCGAACGTCCGCAGAAATAATATATTGAGATATATGTTTCGTTCAAGTGCTCGTACAATTGGTTTATCTGACTTGCAATTTTCGTGTGTTCCATACGACTGAATAATTTCGTTCTGCGGTAATTACACATTCTCTTTCACGGTCTCTTGTGCTTACATGCCGAAGAATCTACCGGACGAATCGACGATCGCCTACGTCGGTCTGTCGGTTTTTTTTGTAAAACAACCTACACGTTGCGAAGGCAGATCAAGATCTGGAGAACTTCAGCCGAGCGATACACAGGAACTACGCCATAGGAGATAGATACTAACAAGGAGACGGTCAGACCTTCCCCTCACGAATTTTCTTTACGCTCGGTCTACGCGTAACGCCTTAGAAAAAACTTAGTTTAGAAAGGAGAAAGGACGCAAAGTTCAAGGACTCTTGAGAAAATTGGAAAAAGAAAGTTTGTCCTTAAGAGCGGAGCATGTTAAATTGTTTTCTCTCAAAGCCATTGTTCAGATACGAACAGTGTTGTGAAAATGAATGAAAAATTATTTTTTGATTCTCTCAAAAACGTTGGAATGTTGCGTCGTTCTTCTTTTGAGTAGCTGAATTTTTGGTCGGGAACTACACGTGGACCAATTATAAAATCCGTGAAGGAACCATCTATACGTCCTCTTGCGAGTAACAAATGCAGATCTTATATTTACTCAGATTTGCTCTACACAACGATTCGCGAATATGTGCATAGCAATGCTCTGTGAATATTAAACAGCTGGATATTGGCATGTATCACAGCGAACTTTCAGCTTCATATAATTTACTTCTAAAAGCGCGCCATATGTAGGTGTCGGAAAAGTTGGGGGAATAAAGTATCAGTTAGAGTTGGAGATTCTCTTTGAGTGGGTTCATGAATTTCGATTGCTTATGGGAGATAAACTAGTGCCATCGTGAACGATAAAACTGGTTAGAAAAATCTGCTGGCCATTTTGTCTGTAGTTATTACGGAATGGCCTTTCACGATCTGTCGGTTAGATGACGATCTTCCATCGGTCTGCTGATTCCCCGCATAAAAGCAGGTTACGCGCTATGAAGCCGGGGGTGGCGATTCGAGATCGTTATAAATGCTGCGCAAGTAATATACTTATATTGCACTAGAGGAGTGCAGCAAGCGGTACAGTGAAGGCTGCATTAACGTAATACGTCCGGGCAGGTAGGCAATAAACGTAAATGAGAAAGTCAACCTCGGAGGGATTCTAATCATTTTGTCCAAGCTGTAATATCCTACAGTATTACAGCAAAGTAGATGGTAATCCCGAATCAAAATACTTCGTGGAAAAAATATCAAAATACAATTAAAATCAGATTCGTTCTGCTCCGTTATCGACCGCGCGAGTTTTGTATTCCCAGCGGTATTCTACCATGATCCAAATGCATTATCATATTTCCCCTAACGGCATGATTAATATGGCGCGATGATCGATGAGAAAGTTTCGTAATCGCTGTGTAAAACATGTATAAGTTAAGAAACCTCCTTCATCTTCCCTGTTAAGTGTTTGAGGACCGCCGGACACCGATAAAATCAAATGTTTTAAAACTCATACAACCAGGCAGGAAGCACTTGAAAAATTAATTGCAGATTCAAAGTTACTTGAAAATTTCGTTATGTGCCTTCATTAGATAGCAGAGAAGAATTTTATTCTGAAGAATTCCGAAGAAATTATATAACAAGCTCGTAAACTTCAGTTGATGAAATATTGATTACGAAAGATGTATATCATAAACTTGGCCTTAATAAATTTCGTAATATATTCCAGTTAATTGTTCACCGTAATTATAGAATATTTGATCTTGGCACAATTTTTTATCTTTATAAGAATTCCGATTTGGCTGAGGAAGGGGACTAAAGAATCTTGCTAACCCGTGGTCTGTTAAATATATCCGAAAGATTTAATGGACTTTATCGAACATCGCAATGGCTTTCGCATCAGAGCAAGATAAAGAAACCACTTCGTTATCTGCCCCAGTTCCCGTTACATATCGTGAGTGCTGTCTTGAAGTGAACTTCAAAGTCGAAATGCTTACGATAGGAAACGTCTACAGTGGCTGCATTAAAATTTAGAAACATTTCGTGCTGGCACGAAAATATTACACCTGATTGGAATCGGCACAAATATTCAAGCGAAGCTGTTCCTCTACATCTGCGATGCAATATTAATGAGTTTCTCACATTCGATCGATCGTCGTTATGCCGAAGGTCGGCCCGCATTACATGCTGGGCAAAACTATCGGTAAACTTTCACGGCTGTGAAAAATCTAGCACGTTTTATGGCTTAATGAAACAATTTGTTGGCCATCGTGGCGGTGAACGGAAGTTCGTTGCGGTCGCAAAATTGATCGTTTGTCGGATAATTAAGCGCTATTGTTATCAATAACGTGGCGGGTATTTTCGGACGATGTTCGCTTCGGACGATAACAAGGAAATCGATTAACATCTTAATAATCGCGCAATCAAATGTCGTAAATCACATTACGTTAATGCATGTCGACATTGCGACGTTCTAAAATTGCAGTTTCACTTCTCCCACTTTGAGAAAACGTGCGCACGTAGTTCTCAGCAGAGAGACAAGATTATTGTTACGCGCGTATATTCCTTTTTATTAACAGAACGTTTCACATGGTCGTTTTGTCGACGTGTTTTCTCGACGCTTTTCAGCGGAGAAGGTCAAAGCGAGCGGCTGAAATCGCCAAGACGGATTTTCCGCAGAGCACGATGGGATTCTACGTTCCTGTTATGCGGTATAAAAAAGAAAGACGTCTTTGCCGTGCGACAGGCCATAAAAGCCCCGGCTTTGCACCGTGCTCGTTTCGACGTCCGATCAAACGACGCACTAAAATGGGACGGAGAGATTTGACGAGGACGTCGCGACGCCTGTCGATAACAAAGCCCCACCGCCCGCGCCTGTCCCGCGCCGATAATACGCCAAAAAACTAGCTATTTCATCGCGTATAAATAACGACGCACGTGTCGCGCGTACTATCGTGTCAGTGCGAAACGATATAAATCACCGGCGACAAAATGAGAGAGTTATCATCGCTGACGCGTGATTACAACGGTTCATTGAAGACGAACATTGCGAAATATGAAAACTACGCTTTTCGCGCTTATCACGATCCAGCTTTCACTCTGAACATTGGCCGACAATGATACTTTAGAAATAATCTTTTTCGCGGTATCTATGTCAATAAGGAATTAATGATGACACGTGCATTGACGACAGGTGCATTGAAGCATAGGTTTTCCTGCTTTGGAAAAATAGTGCTTTGGACGTTCCAATTAACGCGATAATTTCTTTTTGAAAAAATATTGTTGGGAGGCATAGAAATAAAATTGCCATACGCAAACCACTTCCTGTTTTACTTCCTGCTCTCGTACGTGAATATGGATTCTACGGCAATGCGCGCGTATCGCACTGAATGCCAGTCGGTCTGAGATATTGTTCATTTTATAATAGCGATACACCGGATACCACGGAGGCAGGTAATAAGAATAAAAAGGAATCGGAAATGGAGGGTGCGACCCATTGTGCGGTCTTGCAGCGTCGTTGCACTCCGTCTTCGCAAGTATCGATCTCTCTGAGAGAATTGTTTCTTCGCTAGCGAGACATGGAATATCGAATTGCCTTTGCGATCCTTTTGAGAAAGACCATCGCCGCAAGTCACTGCGGAGGACCCTCGACTTCAATAGGAAGAATCAACGGTGGAATTCTCGGAATTTCCATTTAGGGGAGTTCACTCGCAGTTTCCGTCTGCAGTCGTCCTTTAATACAGCGATCTGACGGTGAGGCAAAGTTTCACGACAAAACAGACAATTATCGCGCGTAGGTGTACGAGTTTACATCAACCGTGTGTGCATTTAATGCTGCTCACTAGCGCGAATGGAACGCTAGTTTTGAAACCGCGCGTAAATTGCACGTTCGTCGTTAACAACATCGCAGGACAAGCCTTAGCCGCGGTCTTTACGACTCCCACGAATCTCTAGGAAACTCCTTTATCTTCCACACGGAACATACCGGACGATTAGCCGTTTTATCGTCGCGGCTATCGGTGAATCATTTTTCGCGCAATAAAGTCCGATTAACGACGAGCCAAAGGGAGGACCAAGGGGCTTTTCTCGGTGACTCGTTGCGCCATTAAAATTCCCGCGAACGTCTTCGCCGTGCGTTTACGACTTCGGCGGAGGTACCTCGAGGCGTATCGCGGCAGAAAGCCGGCGTGTTCAGGAGGGAAGTAAAAATTGATCCTAAGAAAACGTCTCGCTAGCTCCCATGGGATTCGCCTCGCCGGCTCCCACGGTATGCGGCCATTTTCCCATGGATTTCGTGCAACCGGTTCCGAAAACGTATAGGCGCCTTTAACGCGTGAATGGGACTGTATAGCTCGGCCATTCACCTCATGCGATTTCGGTATTCCGCTCTTTCCCTGCCTCCTTCTATCCTCTGTGCTTTCACGTTTGTATCCACGATGGCTTTTTTTGCTAGGATTTTTCGGAACTTAAGCGACAAAAAATGATCATGCTAAATATTCCCATACAGTCACGTTACTCTACCTAATTCAGAATAGTCTCTTGCTGATCCTACGAGTACAGGATAAAACCGTCCACCACTTGAATTCTTTCAACAATATTTTAACAAATAAGAAAGGGTATAAATATTCAAACAGCGTGCATTGTTTGCGTGTTACTTGAAGCATCGATTATGCTGATCATGTACCCTTCAATGGGTATTTAACGTTTTTTTTCCGTGTCATTCTAAAGAGATAAATGTATTATACGGAAGACTAATGCATAAACATTAGATAGAATATTAAGTTTGCTAGGTATTCTTTACGCATGTTTCTACGGACGAAAATTTAAATTGCCTCCGTTTTATTACTGTCTTTTGATACCGTGGGCGACGTAACTGTATATGCATAATTTTACTCGAAACACTGAATATGTATGTTATCATAAACGAAATATGCGCGTACTGTCATTTAAAGTATACTCGTGGAATACGGTAGGGACACTTGAATGAACATTCGGATACATGCTTGAAATATGCAACGTGCATCATATTTTCAATTTGTAGGAGAAGGATCTGCCGCTATTTGTAGGAGTACAATAGTTCTCATTTGAACATAGGGTATAGTAAATGATGAACCACGTATTCGCCCGCTGCATCCGGCATTATTCGAACGTTTACGTCGTGAGTAAGGAAGGATATACGATTTTCAAGCCATGCCAGTATTCTCGGAATCATAAAGAATCGCTTCACCGGACTCATGTGCCGCCGAATGAGCAATCCAATGTATTTACGAGTGAAACGTTGGGACGCAGATTACGCGCGGGACTTGACTGTTGAACCATCTCGGTTTAACCATGCTTTTATAACACATAAACAAAGAATTGTTGTTACTCTGTTAGAGCAATGAGACATCACCTAATAATGTTTCCTGGCGTCGTGGCCCACACCCTATTGAATACTGGACGAACTGTCACTGTAATTGACCACTTATGCACACTGATAATTAGCACCAACACTGCTCTCCGTCGAGAAGTCTTTTTTCCTCGCGTTTTACGTGCAAACGCGTAAACTGTAAAGGAGCGAGTCGTCAGAAACGTATACTGACTATGATTACTATACGAATGCTTCGAGTACGTCATGCAGTGAGATGCTAGCGCCGCGGAACAAACTTATCGGGAACGGGAGTAGGGAGTTCAATTATCTGGGGAATTTTCTTTAACCCCACCCTGTTTGTTAGGTTCATTAGATGTCAGTAATATCCAAATGTGTTTTTATCTTATCCTCTCAAACCACAAACGCAGTGCTGAATCGCATAATCTGATGAGTTCGCAACAATCTAGATTATTCAACGTTTGAATTCAACGGTTAATATCTTCTTGTTAGGCGTATAGCTTCATATGAACTTTATAAATTTGAAAAATTCACTATATAAGCCAACTATTTTCGTGTAATAAAATAACCCTAGGTGAGGTTATATATTGTATTCCCCATCGCACTTGATACGATGTTCCCAGGAAAATAGTTACTTCATAACAATACGTAATTACGTGTATTTACACGTCAGTCATCCTTAATCGCAACGTATTTTTAGTGCGGTTAATGTACATTATATCGCTCAAGTAAGATTGTTGATTAGACGTACCAAACACATAAGACAGGTTAACATATTATCATTGCAAAAAGACTAATTTTCAAAGTGGTTCGTTCAATTAAATAATTGCCACCCCTCTTTACGAGCATATAAAAGCTGGACTTTTTGGAATTTTGAACGATCTACCTTAGGTAAATATTCCCAACGACTCATCTCATTTTCTTTTTTTAATATCTAGAAATGGCAGATGAGCAGAGTGAAGATACAAAAGATGATAATATTAACGTAAACAATGAGCAACAAAAAGTGACTTCTGCAGAAGAAAGATCTGAGTATTTTAAGAAGCTAGAAAAATGGTTGCAAGAAGCATACGCATGGCAGAGTGTTGCTGCAATGTTTCCTTATTATGTGATGTCTGGCCAGTTATTAAATCCTTTGTCTGGTATGTTGTGATAGGGAACAATTAAAAATTTTTGTTATTAGGTATTCTCATAGAAACATCCAGAAGGATTGTTCTGTTCAATGGTACATTTGTAGGTATTCCACCAGTGCCAATTCAATTTACAACAGTTCCAAATATTCAGAGGACAAATACTGATACAAGCGATCAACAGAATGATGGATTAAGGCAAAGGGGCCCCCAGGAACCTGTGGGACAATTTCAGTTTTCCGGAGCCGAAGGTAGAAGGTCATAACGATAACTCCTGTGTCCATCACATTTCAGAGGTTCAATCGGTACTATATGTGCTTCAGATGTAAAACTGCTGCATTCTATAAAAGTGTAAATAGCATGATAAGACTAACAGATGATAATAATTAGTCAATGTGCCAAAGTATAAAGTAATTCAAAGCAATTCTTATTATAAATATTTATGCTTAGTAATATTTCATCAATATTATTCGATTACCATATAACTTTTAAGCTTTCTCATACTTACAAACTTTACAAAAAAATGCATGTCTACAGTTTGTTAATTATTCTCTGCAAATTTCAGCATTAAGGAATAAAAGTTGTATAACCAATGATGCTTTGAATACTGTATTTATTCATTTGCATTTTCCAAGATACATCAGGCTTAAAAAAATCATTGTATATAAGTGTATAAAAAATATATTTAAACATACAATATCTTGATCAAACTATTTTGTATAATACGATAGTGCTGTATCATGAAGAATGCAGGAGTTTTAGAAATACATATCCATCAATTTCATGTGGTATAATTTTATATATATAGAATGAAGCCTAAGAGTTGTATATTTGCAGGGTTCGAGTACCGCATCCCTCCAGTATGGAAACGGTTTGCTGCTGAATGTATAGACTCTCTGATGTTGTTTGTTTTAAAATTAACAATTACCTTTGTGGCTATAGATGTCTTTGAATTTATGTACGTATGTTACTAAAAGAATATTTTTAATTTCGAACATTTTTCTTGGCCTTACATACTTACTTATACATGTGTCTGTTTCAGAGACCTAGATAACTTGAGTCTATTAGAAACAAACTTGCTATTTGATTATAAGATGGCATTAGATTTGACTTATGGCATGTTAGTGCTAGAAATAATTTATCGCGTCATTGTATGCATTTTTGAGGTGAGAATTACTTAACTTGACAGTAAATTATAGATGTATTGGAGATGTATACGTCATATAATAATTAATCATAACAAAAAAAAAATAAATTTCAGGCATTTTGGCTCCAGTATGGTATGAATGGCAGAATTGGTGGGGCAACACCAGGAAAATCGTTGATGGGTTTACGAGTCGTACATTGTCGAAGCGTTACATCTCTTGAGCGACCGGGTGACCCAGAAGCTGTTTTTGTGACTCCAGGAACTGACTTAGGCTTGCCTTTGGCGGTTGGCCGTTCCGTTGTAAAAAATTTAATTTTAACATTCCTCTTTCCTATATGGTTTGTGTTGTTTTTCTTTAGATTCAACCGAACGGGCTATGATCTTATTTGTACATCTATTGTGGTGGAAGATCCATATAGGAATATAAACACTAATAGACCACATCAAAGATAGACTGTCCATATTATTTCCAAAAAGTTTCTTGTGCTGTGACTGTAAGCATGCGTATGTATGTCTAATATGTATATAACTGTATAAAATAACGTATACATAATTATCGCGAGATATTTTTGTAAAGCAAGAAGCTACCTTTTTCTGTGTTTATGGAATACAATGCATAATGTAATTGCGTACTTCCGTTCACGAAACCATCTACAAATTTATGTAATACAGAGCATACTTTGTACATAATAAACAATTATTTAATTCGCAAGATGATACCTGAAGTAATGTTCTTCCTTTAATGGCCGGTTTATTTTAGATAGTGCAAAAGTAGGTTTAGCGAGTTCATGCGGCACGGGAATTTGAATCAAAGAACACGATTTTTACCACAGCGACATCTGCACAATAGCATATCGAAACAGAACAAACCAATGACGTCACTTCCCAGTTAAACGTGGCTGCCCCGCGAGTGAAGGAAGGAGTGGCTTTCAAGATCTGTCAAGTTAAATGATTTTCCGTGAAAATTAATGACCGGTTACACTTTCTGAGTCGTTTTAGCGTGTTTCTCAGTCTCTGCCCGCTGTTCCTCGTATTTAATACGCTAGGAAAATGTCGTCTTCGAGCGATTTCGGTAACCCTTTGCGTAAATTCAAGCTCGTCTTTCTCGGTGAACAGAGTGGTACGTATTTTCGCATACACTTCCGTTGATTTCGGATCAATATGCCAATGTGCGTGCTAAATTCCGCCAGATAGTGATCGTCTATCTGGCAATAATATGACGATTTCATTACCTATTAATTTTCAATGCTATTCTAGGTTATAAATCAATATTTCTACGACGCGCTATGGCTTTATACTTGGTAGTCAAAATCGGCGTCGCTATTCCTTATTGTATTTCACACTTTTCCTAAAAATATTGTTTCCTTTTGTGACCATCAAATCTTTAAGAATTCATTCATTCACGTAAAATTATATTTGCGATTGGCAAACACGCATCCCCTATTAAGCATGCACATTTATGGGAATGTGAAAATTAACTGTAACTATTCGGAAAAAGTCGCTGCTAATGATGAGAAAACTGTTTTCAAATTTAATTAACCGTGACATTGTTTATTACTACGTAATATAATTTAATATGTAACTTTTCATAAATGCCTAATATAAATTGCTGATCCATGATATTACTTCCTTTTACTTTTACATATATAAATTTGGATTATGCTTAATTATGAAGTATAACTTGTTTCTGTTTGTATGATAATATCCATATGATATTATTATTTGTTACAGTTGGAAAAACATCTCTAATTACACGGTTTATGTATGACAGCTTTGATAACACGTATCAGGTATGAAAACATGATTTTTTTCAATACTTCTATTATGTAACACTAAATTTATGTAGAATAAAAAATATGCAAATGCACTTATTTTTTATATGATACAATTTTATATTTTTTGTAGTATTTATGAAGTATAATTAGAATATATTTTATGATGTAAACATATAAGGAGATCTAAGAGTTTAAGTTGAAAGATATTATCAATACATTCTATTTTAAAAAGGTTGATGTTTCGATTGTTGTTGTATCATTTTATAATGCAAGTATAGCATTAATAAAATTGTTTATTCCAAGGTTAATTATAAATCATAGTAGAAAAATGAAGCAGTTATATTTTATTTAAACATCCTATGTAATGCTATGGCATTATTCCATTGTAATAATACTGTTGATAAGGAAAAGCTATAAAATTACTTATTTAAGCAATTTTCTCTGATGAGAAATATAATCCATAGCATCCTCCTCAAAACTTTTCTTAACTGTGTAATATCAAATAGTTCCTTAGATTGTTAAATCATTTTTAAAATGTTAACAGTAAATTTTGGGTATGTGTTTTAGGCAACAATAGGAATAGATTTTTTAAGTAAAACCATGTACCTTGAAGATAGGACTGTCAGACTACAGTTGTGGGATACAGCTGGTCAAGAGCGGTTTCGTTCTTTGATACCAAGCTACATAAGAGATTCTACAGTTGCAGTTGTTGTTTATGATATTACTAGTAAGTATTTACAAAGCTGTATATCATAAGTTTTTGTCATTATAAACTGGCACTTGTACCCTATACATCTGTGTAGATGCAAATTCCTTTCATCAAACTTCAAAATGGATCGACGATGTCCGAACCGAACGGGGGAGTGATGTTATAATAATGCTAGTGGGCAATAAAACAGATTTAAGTGATAAAAGACAAGTTTCGACGGAGGAAGGAGAAAGAAAAGCGAAGGAATTAAATGTGATGTTTATAGAAACTAGCGCTAAGGCCGGCTACAATGTTAAACAGGTATTGTTCTTTTTGTTTACTTCAAACACAAATTTTCGTCTTTATTCTTGTTTTTTTCACATAAATTCATATTCTTTCAGCTCTTTAGAAGAGTAGCAGCAGCTTTACCTGGGATGGATTCCACTGAAAATAAACCCCCTGAAGACAGTATCCTTTTTCAAAATCTATTGAACTATGTGCACGTGTTACCCAGGCTTTTAGAGGCATTACAGGATGTTCCTCTATGTGTCATGGCCGATTTCCTACAAATCTTCAGACTTTCGTAACCACATTTCCTTTACAAGCACTATTCACATGTAATTTTTTTTTATTTTTGTTGACTACTTTTCATGTGAAAATTCAGGGATGAACGCGTTCATTGTTTAAAATTGCTTCTTTTCACGTTTAGCACTTTCAAAGCTTAAAGTAAGATCGCATATAAACATTTTAATTCATTCCAGGCACATTATTTTGTATTTCGTTTGTTAAGGTTATCGATATTCCCATTTATTTCGGTTGTCTTTTTGTGTTTTCCTTAATGTGTTTTTAAAACCTGTAGTGCAAGAGGTAGTTCTCAAGGACACACCAATCGAACTGAAAGCATCGGAGAGCAGTTGTGCATGTTAAGCCACCGCAAGGCCTAACGGTAGACAAGACACTGATCTAAGATAAATTATGAATGAAAACTTTACGTTAGGATATTAGAGCCGTTATATCGAAGTCTGTGTTTCTCGTTACAGCATGATGAATTTGCGTAAGGTGAATACCGAAAGCACTGTTAATTTTATATAGCAGCGATTTTTCGCTCATCAGGAATAACTATATCACGGTAGCTTAAATCAGACTGCTTTTACACAATAACGCGTTTACGCGTATCTACAAGTCATAAGGGCCTCAGCATTAACTTGACTTATTTCATTTTGCTACTTCACTGTTGTTGTCTTCATAACTTATTAATTTTACAATAGTACATTGAGTCGCATAATAATCTTTTGGTGAAGAAATGATAAAATTAAGAACTTCATCCTCATTCGTACTTATATCATGTGTGAAACGGAAGGGATAAATGCTAAAGAATCGATAGATTTAGTCGAACACAATTGTTAGTTTTGTGCTTTGGAAAGTGCTGGCAAGCTTTACACGATTATTAATGACACAGTTTGTGGAACTTCATGGACTGAAGATTTTTGATGTACATTTATTGCGTAAACGCAGTCATCGTAGTAGTCATCGTGAACTAGAAATCATTCGTGTTTACTTTTATCGGGGTACTGAAAGCAATAGAAACATGTATGACTTACTTTATGGTTCCATCTCGTAATTTGATCACAATTTATTTAATTCGATACACGGAAGGCGAATCAAGAAGAAATAAATTCATAGAAGTCGACACTGCCAGATGTTTTGAAATAGAAAATTGTCTGTTCTTTGATTTTGGAAGTGGTACAGATCAAACTAACGATTTGCTAAACAATCTTAATGTTTTACTTGTTCATCATTTAACATAATTAACGCGGCTTTTTGAAAACAAGTACGGATTTTTTCTGTCAAAATGCTGTCAGGTTTAGCTTCTTGAATTTATATCTGGCATCATTTGTGAAAACGTCAAAACGTAGCTAGTTGCGTCCTCATTTTTATACGAAATACCTTAATCTATAAGGCAACATTGCTCACACTGAAGACATTGTCTTCGACGTTGATCGATTATCGTATCAACTGTAAATTGAATCTATCGCATTTTGTTAAAAGTATTATTTATTAGTCGTGGACTGACGTACATTTGTTTATGCCATGGAAGGTAAACAAAAAATGAAGAGAGAAACTAGAATTGTACATAACTTGAAATTGGGATACGGATCAGGAGGAAGCTACTACAGTTAACTCCACGATTATAATTTTTATCATTAATGTCTATTGCTGTAACTCTTTAATTTATATAAAAAAGATATTCACATCCTAATTTTTTATACTTGATTTCATCATTTTTCCTTTATATAATTTCTTACCTTTTCAGCTACAATTTTTAATAAGTCTAATTAATTTGCGGTTTATTTATTTTTTGCGCTTTAACGTAATACATGAGAATATAATATGTAAAATTTGAACTCTGGTGCTTTATAGCAACCAACGTCACTACAATTAATATTAAGGAGTGTTCCGTCCCATCTCTAAGCAGTTTGAATTTTATACACGTTTTTCACTACATTTATATTGTAACTAATAATCTAAAGAGATATACTTCCTATATAACTATTGAATATTTCTTTATTTGTGCTTCTAACAATGAACACGTGATACCTGTAAAGTAACGTCACATCTTTTACATATATTCAGAAAACAACTTAAATCCATAAAAATCGCAAACAGAAAAGTCATTCTCACGATTGAACCGTGTTCCAGTTTGTTTGTTTAAAGTTCAAGTTTTAAACACATAAGTTAGACCGCGCGGAGTTTTAAAAAAAAGATCTTACGAGGAGCATATCGTGGGTACTCGTATTTGTGGACACGAGCATGGGATGCAAATGTCAGGCGGTTAATGCAAGCACATGAACTTTGATGTCACCTTAACACGTAAAACCAGCTGTCGACCTGCAGAATCAGTCATCGATGCAGAACGGCTCGGAATCGGACGGGGAGGGTGGCTGCATTTGCTAGGGTGCTGGCCCGTTGCAGTTACCACGTCCTGACACTCGCATAAACGTACCAAAACCACCAGACGCATTCTGGATACTGGCTTCTTCTGTACGTCGTGGCGTCGCACGTCCAGTGCGAGGAGCACGACGATTGCGCGTTATTTAACGACCCCGGGAATTCGAGTAGCGGCGATCCGAACGTCTTGAGGATGCCTGCCACTCTGATTCTTCGGAAAACGGCGTCGTGCTAGCATGAAATTACTTTGCGACTTTTTTATTAACGGTATGTACGAGTGTGCGGTAACCGAAAGACCACTTGAGACGATGAACCTTGAGAAATCCGCAAATCTGACACCCTGAACGTTTACGTTTAAGAAACTGTAACTCGCGCGCAATTGCAGCGAAGAACTCCAAGCAATACTGCAACATTCGACATATCGTACATAATGAGAAACTTGGATTATCGTCTTTCTCAAGTCGGCGAGTAATTATTATCCATTAGCTGCAATTACGTACGGAACTAATTAGAACCGCGAACTAACGAACGCGATTAAAAAGTACGGATATTTCATTGATCCGCTTCGTGATATTTGACCTATGCGCCTAATATTTTGTGGAAGTCAATGTTTCGTCGTTTCGAGTGCACGCAGGCGCTTGATCATTGCTCTATTTTCTTTGATAAGTAATCAAGAAATTCTCTCTTCACGCACAAAGTCAGTGGAGCTTAAGCATCCGAGTATGTGTGTATAAAAAGGTCATCGCGACTGAAAGAGAAGGAAAGTAGTGAAAGTAAGTGATTAAGTGACCTGTTGAAAACGAGCTGAGCTTCTGAAATTTTGTATCCGACGTTTATTGCCAAACACGTAGCGTACTGTGGTCTTTGTCAAATTTCCGGATTCTTTTACAGGTAATGCGCATACAGAAATTGACAATGTGATACTTCTAGAAAGAATTTCCTTTAGTACGATTAACGCCAAAGAAAGTCGCTTTTCCTTCTGTGCAGTTTCGCAGGAGACTGGCGTCGGGTTAAGCGTGTTTTTTTAAGCGTCTAACGACGGGACATAAGTTATTCGTGTTTCACCAAGGAGACTGAACGCTTTTAGTAGGCCAGTATCTAATTAATTAACGAATTACCCAAGCAAGAACGGGCTACGAATTAAACGAGTGATCGAGATATCCGCGCGAAGGATCGGATGTGCCAGACGATCGATGGGCCAGTTTTTCACCCGCTTTTAAAGCGACATTAGGTATCGTAAAGGCGAGGAAAGCAGAGCAGAAGACGTGAAAACAAGAACGAGCGACCACGAGGCGAACGTGCTCTTATGAAACATACTGCTGTCAAACGCGGTGTCCTTGCGAGTACTTAGAATTAGCGTGATTGACTAAAAGAAATCGATAGGCACGCGACTGGAAGGCAGAGGAAAAAGGTGGGAGATGGTAAAAAATGTTTCGTTCAATAATCCTGACTGCCAGGGCTTTCGTGCGGTACGTGAAGCGCAATGGGAAACGTATAAAGTACTTTCGGACGATCTTTGTCGGTGCTTTTTTACGGGAAGTCGTTACATTAAACTAGTCTTAGTGAATTTATTACCGGTCTTTTCATAAGGGCTCGTCGCTGTGCTCGATATGTCGTCGTTGTGCATTATGTGATAAGGCTTTTAAAAGGAGTAACTGTGTCATTATACCACTAATGCTTTACGCGTGAACCTCCACGAGCTCTCTTTTTCGGCTAGCACCGTTTCCAAACGCTAAAGAATCGTCTTCACCTAGTGCCCCGACTCCTCCATTTGTAAACGTGTGTGTCGTAGGCGTCAATTCGAGAATGTCGCACAGCAATATCGAGTACATGTATTAACGTATAGATCATCTCGAGGATGCGTTTCTCGATCGCATGCTTGCATTAACAACATTCAACCTCACGGACATGACACCGAAGTGGGTAAATTTCAACGACGATTCTTAGCCGATTTCACCGTTCGTCAACTCTGCGGGCTACTCAATTTCATTTTTCATTTATACGTTGTCTGTTAAATCGAGATGTCATTGCAGAAGCTACAACCGATTGAATCGTTCAAACTGATCATTTAAAAAGTAATGTAGAATCTTACGAAATACAGAAAATGAATCGTTAGTTGGAAATTCAGCAAATAAATTTGTAACACGTGTAGACGACTTTATAGCAGTTTTAAACGTTAGCTTGCAATTGTTCGTTCGTGCGCGTCTTAAAATTTACCTGCTTCGGCCTTGCGTACTAATAAGGTTTGTATTAATACGCTTTTAATTTACCATTCAGACACAGGGTACGTGGGATGTGTACTTTGACTAAAAGAGACGTTATGACTGCAGGAATCGTGTTCTTCGTAATTATGAACAAGAAACCGCAGAATGTCGATTTAGTCAGAACAATCGAGTAATCCTGTTAAAAGTAAATAGTCATTCATCTTTCGAGAACATTTCCACATATAAGCACTTTCTAGAACAAAAGTACATTAGAAATGTTGCGTTCAAAATATAGCTCTATCTGTTTGAAACGTACATTGAGAAAATTACAAGAAACACTTGAAACTGATTTTCAAAATAGGGAAAGGAAACTAGTGAACCTTTGCTACAAGATTATACTCTACATTATTTAATCTTACTTTATTCACATAGCTATGTCGAGTAGTGAAAATGCATTCTTTCATATTGACAAAAAGTAAAAACTGAACGAACGTTCTGACTAGACCGGAGCCTGAAGTGCATTTACGAATCGTATATTAATATAAATACCTACCTACACGTATATCTGTCAATGAAGATTCTTTATGAAAGTGTATATTTCAATGGAAAAACAGAAAGCAGAGGAAAGATCGTCGATCTCGCCGTTGTTTATTGTTTGCTGTAGTGCGATGAAAAAAACGTCTACTATCGGGGTAATCAAAGCGAGTATATTGTTTAGCTTCGAGCTACGTAGCCTGTAGCGAACGCATACACACCGATTGTACTGTACACGTATTAGACGTCGTAAATATGATGATATTCGTCCGTGAATTCTACCGGATGTCAAACAACGATTATCAAAGCTAGGGGATTTTCAAACATGTGAAATTTCCAGCAAAGGTGTTAATGATAAATGCCATTAATTTTCTATTTGATATCACACTATTTCCAGTAATTTACATCTGTCTGTTTTGTACAGTCACTTAACATGGAGCACAAAGTGTAGTTTTTTATTTAAACCTTTGTTAAATAATTAATGATGCGATAAATTTGAAAAAGTTCTGTGGTAATAAATACAATGGGAGGATTTACAAACACATTAATTTCTTGAAAATGAGGAAGGTAAATTGTTCACTTCACGAAGGTTACTTCATTAAGAATGTTTTTCAAGAAACTTTTAAACAATTGTTAAGTGCTCTTTGCTGAAATATCTCACGTGTTGCATTGTAGCTCGAGTGATCATCACGGACGAAAGAATCAGTGAACGCGCGAAATCTTTGTGACGATCAACGATATAATCAATCAATCTTTTTGTACCGTGTCTTAGACGCTGATCTCTGACATACATATACGTATTAGTTGAAAAGACGTCGCACGAGAAAAGAGTTTTTGCAGAATTGTCATAAACTGTGTATTGTCGCGTCTATACATTATTCAAATAGTGGAGCTTTCAAACGAACGAGCGAATAAAAGTTTGTGTTCACGGAAAATTACCTACAATTCCATTCACCTGTCTTTACATCGTCATGAAAAAAACTTTTTCAAGGCGAAGAACAAATCCATGAACGGTGTACAATTAACATTGACGTTACTTAATTTCTAGTCAGCAAATTTTCAGTTTACCGAAAAGAAAGTAACGAGAAGGTGAACAACCGAGGAGACCTGTGCGAATCGATTCTCTCGTATTTGTCGGGTTATTAATAAAAATCTTGTAGAGCAGTCGCTCACGATGACACGGTGGATCCTATTATTGGTCGGTATCAATTGGAACGGGTTGGTCTTATCAACGACAATGGCTCTTCACGGTGGAACGGTCAGGACCATCAACATAATCTCATTCTTCCGTTCGAATAGCTTTCGATAGAGCTGCGAATGGTGATCTTCTGCGACATTAGTTATCGTAACTCACTCACGTCCCCAAGAAAATCGTCTTACATACACATTGCCTGTCAACGATCCAGATAAAGAAGTGACTCGATCAAACGGCAGGGTTGGTCCATCCAAACTGCTTCAATATACACTCGACACGTTTTTCGTTTTATCATATGGCTTTCAAAGTAAGCTTCTGTCGTTTCTTAAATATATTCGTTAAAATTTGTTTTTCTGCACATGAATGACTTTCTAAAAATAGGCCTTAATATTCCCTATGAAATTTGATGCTTTCATCTGATTGGAGAATATTGTTTAAAACTACGTTCTGTTGCTAATGGAAATCGAGGACAGGTAATTTTCCCATTGGGTTTTCTCGCAGCTGTGAAGTGTAGAAATGAAATAAATTATGATTAATCGTGCGGGTAGTGAAGTAACTGGATATATGGTACACGATATTCATTTCTTTTTATTCCAAAACAGGTAACGACGAGGTCTATCGATCTCAGAATATCTGTAGTGTAAAATCGGACAGTCATACTCCGTATTTTCGCGACAAATCATGTACGTATTTTCACGCGAGCTGCATAGACAAAATTATGCGCTGGTAAAACAAATTCTTTTCGGAACACGATGTAGAAACATCCTTTTCGCTCGTAGGTGGCATATTGTCGGGGATGAATAAATATCGGCCTTTGTCGCATAATCCAAAAGGTTTTCAAAATAACTTTAAATTTCAGAAACTGCACGCTAATTAACGTTGAAACAGAGGCTTCTATGGCGCTAACGAGTATTGTTTTATGAACACAGATATAAAAGTAAAGGTGGCAACCTCGGGTTATCTCATTATTGCTATTTGTTGATCCTTCTAACAAAAATTTCTCATCGGACGAATTGAGCAAAGCGCATTTGCTTTTCACTGACGCAATTCCGTATTATCAAGCACACTCGCAATTACGCGTGCAATTATTATTATTATTATTCACTCGCAAAGACAAAGGAACCCTGCAAAATTGCAGCATTTATCGTTGGTCGTCTATAACCATGAATCAGATCAGAAATATAAAATCTTAAATTCCATAATTCCGACGTATACATGCAAGCTCAGCGCATTTTATGTAAACAATTTCGAATCTAAAGATAACGTATTCTAAAACATCTGCACCGCATGTACGGGAATTACCGTAAATTTTACGGCGATAGTAATAACGTTAAACGATAATGGCCTTAATTTCGCATGGTAGTTTCTCCGCGCATTCCGCGTGAATCCTCGGAAGAGGAAGATCCTGGAATACAGAAAAGTGTTGGTACTCGTCGGAAAAAAGACCTAATCGAAGTAGCGGAGTAACGCCGAAATAGATAGATTTGCTTTTGAGTCGCCTACTGCTTAAAGTATTTTATCCTTTGCAACGATTAACAAATTCAACTTATAGCGACGATCGACGCGCGTAAATTCAGGAGAAACGGCGCGCATTCAAGTACACGATGGATGATAATAATCGTTTGCATACTTTATTGTAATGTCAATTATATACAAATTTAAAATTACCCATAGTGTCTGTCCGATTCGGCTCTCACTCGACGTGCTGTCACTCACTCGGCATTCGCGGTACCGCGTTAATTAGCGTTTCCACTTCACCCCTCGCAAGCTTAATTACGCAGTATTTACAAGCTAAACCCGCGCACTCAGGCCGGAAGTTCCTATGAGTCGTCGTACATTTACGTTGGCCATTCATTCGCGACGTTTTCATTTATCATTAATCGTATTCTTTCTCACGGACCTTCAGCGAACGTCCCCGCGATTTTTCGGCGGCGTGTCGACGGCAATTTATAAATGTTCAACGCCATTCAGTTCCATTCACTTTTTTCCCTTGTCTTGGACAATAAGGACCCTCGCGTTCTTACCTAACAATTAAGATCGCTATTGAGATGTGTTACGTTTCATATTGACTCGTTTCGCCAACTAACTATCCACAACGCGCGTATTTGGCAGTATACTGTTTACGATTACGAGCATTCGCCGCACAGTACAGTCTTGAACATTGAGAAGAAGTCTACTCGAATGAAACGTGTCTCGTACGAGCCGAAAGGACCTTGCCGGCGACGGTTTTAGGCCCTTTCTTTAACCGGAATGCTCTCCTTTTCCATTACTTTTTTTTGCTATCACCTAGAAATTCGTGCGGTGGAAGTGCGTCTCGACTTTTATTCCCGGGGCGAATCGTCGCCGGTTTTCCCGTTAATTCAGCATTCGAGCCGTCGTCGTTTCAGAAATTCAACGTCAACGTCGGATCGAACGCGCTCGACGAAACGCTTCCTCGGCTTGGCAGCATCGGTTAATTTTATGAACCGTCATCATGATTTCCGTTTTTTTTTCACGAATAAAAGAGCCACAGTTTGCGTTATATCACGTAAACAAGAGATTAGTAGACAAAATGCTAATAAATGCACTCTTACACGGAGAAAAGAGATCGCGGGGAACACTATAAATTATGTACAAACCGCAAATTTCCATACCGATATTTCTTACGGAGATTAAGTTACGAGTGTTAAACAATAGGATGTAACGTAAAGTCGTTCTTGTCGCGAAGTTTTGTGTTAGGAAGGTTGAATATTAAGGGTAGTTGATTAGGCGGCAAAAATATTTTCCATCGGATGAAGGTGTTTTAAGAAAATACAATTTCCTTTGCTACTTGTACCAGGTGAGCTCTGTACAGCGAATGACTAAAAATGTATGATCTAACAATAAGTAAATATGAAGAACTTTGTAAACGTTTGAACAAGCCGGAGAAAGAAAACCGTCTACGGACTGTTAAGGTCCGTAGGCTGACGGCAGTCGGTGGTAATTTTCAAGGTAGAAAATCGCTTTGTCGTTCAGATGCCAGGGAAGGCATTGAACCAAACGAAATCGTATTCCCTGTACAACGTCTCCTGCAATTATTTTTCCTAAAAGGGTCATTGTTGGGTCGGTACTTTCGATGCGAAAGTCAGCCTTAGTCTATAAAAATTTTAGAAATGACAACGGCCGAGGTTCCTTCCCCGGTCCGTCGTTCCTGAGGATTTTCAAGGACCGCGCACTGCCTGATCGTCGAGAATCTTCGAGAACGTGTACTTCCTCGCGCAAGCAGGTCGTGATTCGTCCACAGAACAGAACTTGGAAACCACTACTCGCAACTTTCGCTTGGTTCCTTTCGTCGGTAGCGTCGTTCGAAGGGGCAGAAGTAACGGTGTATCGAGTTTCCCGCGAACCAAGCACTTTGAGCGATCTTCCGAGCTCCGTTTTGTCCCGGCACCTTCGGCGATTTCACCTCTCACGTATGTAGGTCGGTGCCAGCTGAATAATTGTCCAGGCATCGTCGACGGGGAACCGTCGAGCACGAAGGAAAAAGGATTTCACGAATCTAGCCTCACGAGGCAAGCCTAGAGTCAGACCCTGAGTTCTTCCATGACTTGCTGATGATTGTGGCCCTTCTTCAGGGTTCCTGACCCGCTCATGGCCATGCTCTCCTGCTGCAGCTGGTTCGGGCTGATGATCAAATTCTGCCCCGGTTTTCCCGGTTTCGTGTTCTTCGGCGGCGGCGGCGGAAGTGGCACGCGGCAGCTGTTGTTCTGCAGATCGGCGAATTCCGGCGGTGGGATGTGCTGAATGTGATGCCTCTCGGCGGTCTTCGTCTCGAGTTCGCCGCAAATGTTGTTCGGCATCTGTCCGTTTTCCTGGCGTTTCTTTGAGCAGTGATGCTGGTTGCTCTTGTCCCGCTGGTAGTAAACGCCCGCGAAAATCAGGACGTTCAGGATGAGGAGGCTACAGCCTATAGCTATCGTCACGCTCAGGGCAGTCGAGTAAGCGGCAAATCCGTCCTCCGGCTGGGCGGTAGACTCCTCGAAGGCCAATTCGCTCGGCACCGCTGTCGATGTGTTGTGCGCTTTTTCCCCAACTGTCACCTCCAGCGTCGTCGTTCGGGCTGTCGTCGGTATCCTCTGGATGAATCTCGGAGGCACCTCAAACAATTACAACGACAGTCAGTTAAGAGTAAACTCAGAACCGAAAGTAAAGATATTTCTTTGCTTTGCATTGAGACAAATTTTCATTAATGTACTAAACCGGTTTGAAAAACCATCGAAAATACATTACTTTTCTTTCACAACTATCGGAAATATTTTAATAGTTTCGACTGCTGTCTCAAAGCAGTTTTGGTCCTTTATGCAAATTTCAGGCAAATAAAATCACTTTCAAGTTGAATTCTACCAATTTCCCGTGCACGAGCTATCCGCAAACGGTCCATTAGCGGAACAGTTGTGGACTAAATTAACAGATGAAATAAAAACCAAAATACCTTACAGATCTTGAAAATAACGAACAAAACTCCTTCTTAAAATTCACAATTTTCATAGTTTACAATCTTTTCACCTTTCCATCATACCATCATTCTGATACATTGAATCTGCTTGCTTGAATGAAAGATATCAACTCTTGTAATGATCGTGCTTGCACTTGAAAATCTCTATCACGTGTCGTGTTACACGGGGGTTTCCCAATTCTTTAACGGATTTGTAGAAATTTTCTATTTTCTCTGTACCTGTTCTGCGTCTAGGAGATGATGAGATCTAGGAACATCGTCCGATCCAGGCTTATGGAGATCAGGTACCAGATTCAGCCAGAACGACAGCCTGTGCGCCCTATAGTGGCTCTTCAGCTTCGATTTTAGCTCTGCAATGCAGAAAATTTCGTCAGAACAAACACGTAAAAATGCCTGCAGGAAATACGATGAATGAAGGAAGTTACGTAACATGCGTTGTTATTTGAACCATGAGGAATGTAAGAATATGTGTCAATCATAACAATTTTCTTCTCCTTAATTCATGAAAGGATAGTATACCCTACGATCTGTCATTACACTAAATCACTGTCACTTCCTTTTAGCCTAAAAGCAAAAAAAATACTGCATAATCATGCGTTGCATGGTGGATGAAAATTTGAATGGTTCGTTATAAAGTTAATTCGTACGAATTCGGTTGATTTACGGCAGAGCACGGTCAGCAGTGAGCATTTACCATGGTGTTTGTTTATTTACACTAAAAACCTGTCATTTCCTATTGGAGTAAAAGCAAAAAAAATCCTGCATGATCATGCGTTGCATGGTGGATGATAATTTGAATGGTTCGTTAGAAAGTTAATTCGTACGGATTCGGTTAGTTAACGACAGAGCAAGGTCAGCAGTGAGCATTTAGCGTGGTGTTTGTTTATTTGTCCGGGGGTGCGAGAGAGGTGGGGTTTAGCGAGCGCAGCGAAGACAGCTCGTCAGTCCTTGGTCGGTCGTTTTCCGCGGCAGCTCGTCTCGGGGGGAGCTTTTCGTATTAACGCCGCTCGGTAATTAATTATTGTCGCGCGGTAATCTCGCGGAAGCTCGGACGCGAAGCGGCTTGGAAGTTTCGAAACTGCCTGCGGGGCGGTCGGGCCTCGAAGGGGGAGGGAGAGAGATCAACGAGGGAGCTTTGCTTGTATGCACTTCGGCCCACTTGCATGGAGCTGCAACCTGCACGTATGGCCGATACGAGTACGCGGAGCATGGAAACCTAGCCGTAAGTACACACTTCTGTGATTCGGTTATGCGCAGCGCAGAACAGTTGCCCCCGGGCTTTGCGTTTCTCTGACGTGCTTCCAACTGCACCGAACCTTCCGGGAATTCTCATAAAGCGATCACGTTCTCGCTCTTCTCTCTACTGCATAACTGTCTTTCGTTATCCCCTTCTCGCGCTTCTTCGGAGCTTCAGCCATTCTGACGTATGGAACTTCATTTTCAAACGATATATTTATTACTGCAATATTAAGGCGTATTAGTCTGCGATTGACTTTTAACCTTTTTTTTTAAGAATGATCTTCGTAACGTGTGTCCTATTTCCTGTTTTTCCACAAAGGTATTATCGGTTACTTGTCGAACTGATTCTTGAATATTGAAGTAATTTTTATATACCGTCAAATAGGAAGTACTCAATGTACCGTAGTATTAACTGCAATGCTAAGTATTCCATTTGCTCGATTTCTGAGCGACAATAGTTACGTTTAGCGCCTGAAGGAAGCTTACACGTGACGTAATTTTCGTTTCGTATCGCTCGGTAAAGCATGGTTTTCACGTGCGAAGCTTTTACGTAATGTCCGGAGAATTCTTGGCTGAGTTCACCTTTCTCTCGGTCGAAATTACGTTGCGAACGCATATGCGCGGGCTAAAACCCCCCTCGGCACGTGGACGAATGTGACAGGATGGTGGGGAAAAAAAAGGAAACGTGAGCATAATGTCCTGGGTTCGCTGGAGAAAAGGCAGAGAAGAAGGAGGAGTGGCGTTAATGTTAGGCGCGTACGTTTGTACGCGTGGGAATAAAGAGACACTGCCCTTAGGCGGGCTGCACGTCGACCCTTTCTTTCTTCCTTTTTTTTTCTTCTTTACTCTCAGAACCACCGCCGCGTGGCACAGTTAGAGGGCCGGCACTCTTGGAAACGTAACACTCGACGCACAAGAGAACGACGGCTGGGCGGCTGTCCCTGCCCCCCGTCGGCCTGATTCCCCCGGTCCCGGAAGGAGAATACGCGAATGGAGCTTCATTAAGCTCGTCCCGTAACACGTGACTTCATTAATTACGCTCGCTTCGCGCGGTACTCGAATTAAATCGCGCTCTAAGCTGCGCGCCGACGAGGATCCTCGGCATCGACCGATCTCTCAACCCCTCGCTGACTCTACTCCCACCTGCCCCTGCCCTCCTCCTACCTTCTACCCCTCGACTATCCACATACCCCTCACTCTGACGGTTTTCCCCGTGAACACGGTGATTGATATCTTCATCGAGCTTACCGATGCTGAGATACTTCTTGTGCATCCCCTCGTAGGCGGTCCACTCGATGTTCTTGAGCTTGGTGCGCTCCGGCCTCGAACCCATCGGTCCCGGGTCCGGGGTACCCTCGTTCGGATTCCTAACGAACCAATCGCACAAGTTGTCACGTTTTCGCCTTGTACGTAGGCATAATTGTATTTTTCACGCGGCAACTAGCTCGGTCTTTCGATAGGACTCTTGAAATTTAATAGGGAATTTGTCGTCGTCACTGACAGGTTTGTATATAATTACTTTGGACACAAATGAAAATGAAGGAAGATCTTAAACTTCTGTTTCGTTATTCCTGCTGTCCAATTAGACTGAGGCTTCTTGAATGTCGTAAAATGGACTATTCTTATCGAAATGTTGATTTTTTTTTCATTGGTAATGACTTACCCCGTGCGTGCAAAGTTTGTCAAGTAGAGTATCACGCTTTCCGATAGTGCCACTTCTGCTCGAGTGTAATTTTTCGGCCAGTGAGCTAAACCTCCGACCAGCGGAGCACCAAAAAAGTACGGCAACTCCTCGCCGTGGATACAGCCCGGTCTCTGAAAAAGGATAATTCTCATTGTCAAATTTATTGTTGACTTGGCATTTCGTACGTAATGATTCTGTGATTCTACAAGAAATCAAACATGTTGTGATATCGATATTATCGAATTCAATAATTTCATTGACCTTTCGAATTATAACTTTTATTTAATCGCGCTAAATTTTTTTTTGTAAATAGCGCCTGAATGATATTTTTTCAGTGGTTCTTCTTTAAGTGCAGCGTATAGCGTTTAATGTACTTCCATTTCGTTGCACGGTCTCTGTTAACGGAGGGAAGGTTTGGAACAGGTTGAACTAGCGTCGAGAACGGCGGGGACGTAGCAGCCAACATTGAGCTCGTTACAGGAGCAGAAGCCGTGCGATTCGCGAATATTTGTATGCAAAGTGTACCGTTAGACAAAAGGCGAGATAGCGATAAGAGGGGGACGGATTAATGAGAAAACGGCCAAGGTAGGGGGAAGATAAAAGGATTAGAGCCCAACTGACGGAGTAATAGGAGAATTGTTCGTTTGATCTCAGAAATTGACGCCCTCGCAAAAGAAAAAAAAGGATCCCTTTAACAGCGACGAATTTTCCTACCTATATCGTCGGAAAACTGACAAAAAATTTGCAACAACACGATTTTCCTGGGGTAGGAACTTTGCGAGTCAGAAGATTGTAATTCTGAAGATTGAAAAAGGACGAATTTCTACGGTAATGAAAATCAACGAGCCATAATAATCGTACAGTTTACAAGTCCACTGTTCTCGAATGGTCGATTCGTCCAATGCTTATCTTTTCATTGCTTGTTCGGTGTGGTAGTTTTGCGGGGAGATTCGACGAGACCGTTGGGGGCGCGGCTTTTTAATGAATTTATTCAAAATTTTCGTCTCATGGAAAAACGAGAAGGGGACGAAAGTTGGGAGGTGGCTGGGACATCGGTTGGGGTAAGGCGGATATGCTGCTGACGCCTTTGACGTGGCCGTTAATGCGCGGTCCTCACGAAGCTGTTCACGGTGGGTTACCGCGCTGGCATACTGCGAACGACGTCGAATCGATAATCTAAATTTAAATGCGCCTTTATGCAGGTCTTTGCCGCATCCGGTAGGTCTTGTTTTTGCCTGGGTCGTTCCCCCCCCCCCCCCCCTTCTGAGAGAGGGGACGCAGCAAGGGGACATTTTCGTCCCTTTGAAGCTGCCCTCGACAATTTCGATCACTCCCACAGGGCCCTTCTGCGCGACAAAAATGAACACTTCGTGCACGTGCTCAGCTCGTCCCTCACGAAACTGTCGCGCAACATTTCCTTAAACAAGGCCAAAGGAATTTTAATTAAGATACCCTTGAATTTTTGAACATAGATCCTCGCGTTGGAATTGTACGATTCAAGGTAAGTATCGGTTTAAAGGCTGTGCACGGTTGAGGGAAATAAAGAGCTACGGCCTTCGCCGAGGTCTTTGTCTTTGTTGCGGCGTTGCTTTAACAGTTTCTTCGATTCCGCTGGAAGCACAGCCGACGTTCGACAAAGTACACGGGCGTTTACCGTGGAGAACGTTAACCAAGTGCAAAAGCAGGCAGCCGCGGTGCCGGCCTCGCTTCCGTGTAACGGCCTCGCGGGTTTAATCTAATCCCTTTCGAGAGGTGGCCGCAGAAACGGCGCTTCTGTTTCCGAAAGTGCTCCTACTTTAATTACCACTCCCGTGTAATCCACTTAGAAACGTGCACGCGTGATCGATATATCGAATACGCGACGCTTTTACGGAATATTTCATTAAACACACCGGCAAAGTGCCCCCCGAAGGGGGGGGGGCGAATAATTAATCGGCCGGAAATGTGTGTTCCAAGACGATGAACATGAATTACAAGGATTACAAAGATTACGAAGACCCGAAAGGCGCAACGACCTAAAATATTTCGCGAAACCTCGAAGGAGCCGTCAACGTGGTACGTGGCGAAATTACCTGCCGGGGAAAATTTTGCAAAATTCGCCCGGAGGTGCTGAACTTTTCGCCCTGGTCGAGGAGGGTACTCTTCGAGAAGCGCAGACTATTTATTTTACGGCGTATTACACGATAAACGAGATTACGTTTGTCTTTTCGTTGAGCCGAGGTCGGGGAGAAAGGGAAAATACGGCAGCGCCGGTGGGTAGGAAATGAATATTGTAATTTGAGCTGCAGCGGCGTCGAGGAATCGTCGCTGGGAAGCAGACATGTTTGCGGGGGCGTCTCGCCGTCGGCGGTGCTTTCTTAAATTCCAAGTTTTGCAGGCCGGGTAATCCGTCTTGCGTATCGCGGCCGCGTTATCGCTTAATCAGAAAGCAGCGTGGAAACAGCGGCAGCCGAGAGCCCCCGATGCCGGGCCACAAATCACCTTTTCCCTCGTGAAATCAGTTAGCGGTAACGATCGTCTCTTTGCCGCTCTAATCTCAAAGTTACCGGAATTACATCCGTTTCCCGCGGTGCCCGAGCCACGGGCAAATCAACCGTCCCGCGAATATTCAGCCAATATACCTGGGCACCCGCGTGAATTAACAATTGCCACGGCCAACTTTCGGGCTCGACGTTAAGGGGGTAAACGCTACTCCTTCATTTTCGCTTCATTCCCAAAACACTCACCTACCGTGCGCGCATTCGTTTCCGCGAGATTACACAATTTCCAACTCCGTAAATTCCACGAAACGCTGGAATTTTTCCATGCGATTGTACCGATGATCTTAAGTCTTTTATAATCGCATGCCTAATTATGCCGTTGCATGAGGAACTTTCTTGAACGCAAAATAATTCCCGTCGGTCTACGAAAATATGGCGATTATTTCTACATTATTTGTCGAGTAAGTTTCAGATATTCATCTTGGAATAATCGGGGCAATAGAGAACAGTTTGTGCGTTTTACATTTTGGCTATTTTGTCTGTGTTTTTATAGAAATGTTGGGTAATGATAATTATAAAGTGCGTTTCCCTGAAATTGTAAATGTTTATTCTTAATTCTTTGACTTTCTTGAAATCCGTCATGTTCGTTTTAGCAATATTTTTCGGTTTATCTTTGCAATTTGGCTACGCGTACTTGTCACCGGCTTATTGCATTTTCCCTCTCCATTCTTCACCTCGTCTGGCACGGAGGTAATTAGGCGGAAAATCGCTGGGAAAGCGTCATATCCCCCAGCGTTGGGGGATAGGAGATATATTTATAGAAGGCGGAGAATGCTAAAAATACTTGATTTTCGACTGAGACATAAACAAGTTATCGAGCGAACTTGGGAAAAACCCTTACACCGCTCCATCTAAGTTTAACTTGAAAATCGTCAACAGGAAAATTATCCTCTACGGTTTCCTTTTCTTTTTCGCGTCGTTTTCCCAGGCGAGCGCCATTTCGGGACAGTCAAAGGTACAGGCACGTTTTCACACATATACACACACTCTCCGGGGCGCACAGAGTTGGGGTTGTGGTGTCTGAATATTTTATCGCGCTTAATAATCGTTGGTGGCTCACCTCGACGGTAGAAACGAGGGTCGGCGATACTCGGCCAGACTTCCCAAGTGGATAACGAAACGTCTACGGGCAATATTCGACGGAAGTTTCGCGGTATAAATAGCAGGGACCCCGGGCATCAACGGCAAGTGGATGTTAATAAAAATTAAGGGTCATATTAAAGTATAAACGAAAGAAACTTTCCGCCGGGCTTTATGATTTCCCGTAATGGCCAGTTAAGGCAGAGTGCTTCGTTTTAATTTTACCGAAAAAAAACATGACGTATCGCCCCTCCTTTTTCTACCTTATACTTCTCATCTGTGTTGCAAATATCTTTTTACCCGCATTTCAGTACGTGCACTTACAATTCTTCCTCCTTACTGCACAATTACGTTACTATCCGAGACAGATATTCTCAAGATTTTTTCCCTTTCAATCGTAGGGTGAATTTGCATCATTTTTATCAAATGTTTACTGCGCAGTTTTTCTCGTGATAGCCTAACGGCTATAAATAAGGAATTTTCACTTACCTGGGGATAATCTCCGAACTTGGACTGATAGTCGAAGACGTATAAATAAGAATTTCGATGAGATTGACTGTGGAGATCTGCCGTTCGAGTCGCTGGTGCGACTGTATTCGCGTCCCCCAATGCTTCGAGCGTTTCGTCCCTGTGGAAATCGACATTCCGCTTTACGCGTCTCGCAAAATATCACCTTGCCTCAAAATATTTCGCCATCTTTACTGTATTTCAGCGCTTACGTTTTTCCACGATATTCCCTTGGCAAAAACATATTTATCTTCCGACCCGTGAACAGATTTCACCGGGTTGTACCAACATTTTATCAATGTACGAATTTCATTGATGGCTTTTTTTTCGTACACGTTTAGATCGACAGAGAGAAATGTTCTTTCGTTGAAGATGGTTGTTTTTCGGATTATTCGTTGTTTACCTTATGTTCACCGGGTGCTGGACTGGCCTTTCCCAGTCCGTGTACTCATTGATGATCGTCGCGAGTATTTCAGGCTGGTGATAAGTGTACGTGTTCCGCACGAATTCCCGCAGGATTTCGGTCCGGCGGTCGGCCTCGATGCCGTATTGAGCGTCGTCCGCGGTCAACGAAAAATACGCTTCGGAACGCACAACTCCGACCATAAGATCGTATCTGAAAATAACATCGTTACGGAATTACACCGGGAAATAATACGGACGACGACTGCGTGCGTGCGCGCGTGTAAACGTGTTCTGCGATAAGCAGATTTCTTGGGGATAACAAAACGTCGACGACCATTTCGCAATTTTCCATGTCAGTGAGGCAATTGTTCGGGGCAAATACGCCGCGGGGAGAAAAAACGCCTCGAAAAATGAACGAGAGCCGGAACAACGAGATGGGCTAAAAAAGGATAGGGTAGAAATTGAAACGCCCGGAGGGGAGAGGGAGGGAAGTACGTGGAATAGGAATGGAAGAAAACAGGGACGGTTTTATATTTTCACCGCGACTAAATGCAACTCCCTTTTTCGAGGTCGGCTATATACAGCTTATAATGAGTTTCTAACATTGGCCGATCCTTCTGTTTCTTGTTTACGCGGACCCTCATATCCGCGAAAGGAAAACAGGTAAATACTTCGACTGGGTCGACGAGGTCCGCAAAATGCAGTAGCTGCGCTACTGGAATATCCGTCCTCGCCATTTCATCCGTTCACATCGTCAATCTAAATTCGTTAATTTTTCACCTATTGCGTTCGAAATATTATATTGTGTTCGAAAAAAACTATATCCTTTGCTCGTGGCTTTCCACGGAACCCCTTTTTTTTTATCACGACCTTTTCGCACAGCCGGTAGGTGATCTTTTATAACTTTCACGCGGGGTCCCGTTTAATAGGCGTCGCTTTGCGCAACGGGGAAACGTGAGTTAAATTACTGTCTTTAAACATCCCCCCGGGGGAATGAAATTTACACCTGCGACCTGGATACTCGTGAAAGCAGATGCCGAATGTTAATTCGGATGCGCAGTCTGATTCTGGTAAACAGATTTACAGGCGCGTACGTGTCTCATTAGCAGCGCTTTTACTCGCGGCCGACGGCCGTTAAAAGAGATGGCCCCCGGAAAGCGGAAGACCTCGAAATCGTAACCATATTCGCTAAACTTGCGAAACCAAAGGCCCCGTGAATCGCGGGGCACAGAGCCTTTCTTATAATTCACCGCTGCGTGCTGAGTGGGCAACGTTGTATTTCCAATGAATGCGTATAAATGAAATTTCAAAACTCTTCCCTTCCGTTTTATTCGTCATTTTTCCCGGGACAGAAATTATCCGCTCTGGCCGGTTTTACCGAAATGAATCGAAAATTACATTTCGGTATCGTAATTTTCGTACGCTGATTTCGCGTTTTTTTTTTATGCAATTCCGAATTATCCGCCGGTTTGTTTTCGTTGACAAATAGATGAATGTTGCAGTACACGTTGGTGCCGATATTACAAACCTTTTTTTTAGTCGGATTCTGTACGTAATACGATTGTCCCTGTATTAATAACGTTATCCACTGTACCGGGAAAACTCTTCCGCCCCTGCAAAGTGATTTATTCGTAACTTTTGGATGTATGGCATTACGGTTTGAACGTTTATTTTGACTCTTGACGCGAACACAACATCAGAGGAATCCGAGTTCCGTGGAGTGGGATCCACGAGACGTTTGTTTGCAGTCGGGGCTGGTCCTCTCTTCTTCTTCTTCTTTTTCATCCCCCTCCCCCCTGAAGCGTCAGAAACCGCGGTGCCTTTTCAAGTTAGTTAGCATGCTCCGTTTAGTCGCGTAACGAGATTGTCGTTTTGTTTCGGCTGTCCGCGGCATTCTGCGCTCCGCCACGAGTTGGCGAAATGAGTTGGAATTCGCACGGCACGATCTGAACCTCGAAAACCGCAATTCCAACGTTCCCCCGGGAGGGCGAAATTCGACGAAAGAAATTGCCAATTCCGGATGCTCAGGGAAAGCCTCCGATACGTAATTTTCTTGTAAAACTACTCGTGGAATTCTGATACGTCTTGCTCGGCTGTGCCATCTGGCTTCCAATCAAATACTGTTTTAATGCATTTAACAAAACCTTTTTTGGTAGCATCAGAAATTCGGAAAAAAATCTGATATCGATTGCGCAATGCGATTTGCTTCAAATATTCCAGTTTCCTTTGTTACTTCCAGATATTTTTTACATTCTCAAATGGCCACTAACACGAACACGCGGTCACGTGCGTTATTCGCAAAAATTGTTACCCGAGCCGTCGATTTTACAAATTTCCTAGGAGTTAGCCGCAGGGGTTTTCCTTTGGAACGCTGGCTGTCGTCGGTTTTACGCGTGTATCCGGAAAGCAGATGGCGAACGGGGCAAGACGAGCATGGCTGGGCAAAGTTTATCAGCGGGGAATTTTGCAGTCGTGCGAAACTTAATGAAACGTAATGGCACGGAACGATCAACAGGAAAGAGCGAAAGGGGAGCGGCGGAGAAGGTAAGGGAGGGGGTGGTGGTGGTGGTGGAAAGGCAGAGGGAACCTCGCTGTGGGAGAATATCGATGAGAAAGGGGTGGGAAGAGGTCGTGAAGGGAGGGGGGGGTTGCGTCTGTACCTCGAAAGCTTTGCCACGACGTCCTTCCTCAGTAGAATGTTGTTGAGGGTATTGATCGTGTCGACCTGGAGGGTGAAGTCTTGATCCTCCGGATCGCCGGGATCGATGACGACGCCGTCTATACTGGGGCCGAAGGCGGGGGCGAATTCCAGGCCTTTCACAGGCACCGACACCAGCGCGTTCAACGGCACCTCCCTCAGACATCGAAGAAGGGCCTGAGGATCACCGGCCGCCTGTGAAAATTTCAATAAACATGCTTCCAACATTCTACCCTTACGACAGAGCCCTTCGAGCGACTTTTCGCGCAATGCGCGACTCTTTGCGAGTTACAGTTTCGGATATTTCTGTATTAACCGGAAGGACGTTCGAGTCGACGAGCTGGCAGTTTTTCAACGTATCCATGAAATTTGACGCATATCCAGTGGAGAAATATTGCACGAATCTCTCGCTTACGAAATCTGGACGCACGGTGTACAGGCTGACGTTTGACTTTAATTCGAGGGCTAGCCAAACAAATTGCTCTATCGTCCGACCGGTAATAGTCTTTGAAACTACGGATTGACTGAGACGGAAGCCGACCGTAATCGAATGTAGACAGAAAGGGACCGGCGCCGCAGGGGAAACTACGCGCGTCTCCGTGTTATTCGAATTCGTAAGTGAAATTCACACATGTCCAGTGCAGCAGATCCATGTGAATATACGCGAGGGAAACGTCTCCTCAAGGTAAAGTACGCGGAAACTCGCGGATACCAAATCAATTGGTTTTCACGGGAAAGAATAGTGTGCATTACAAAGATTTGACTCGTTAAAAAGAAAATAATACGTATTTCGATAAGATAAATATCGATAAATTTTTTTACTATCCATATTCTTACGAACAGGAGTGAATTTTTCAATGTACATATGTACTAAGCTATGTCCGCATAAAAATTATTAAAAATCAAATGGTCAAACAGACTGTGTTTAATCAGGCAATATTCTGGGAATTCAAATCATATAGGAAACTCAATATTTTTCCTGTGACTGTAACTGTATTTTTATATAATTTAAACCGAGACCTACTTTTTGTTATGTTGGATCCTAGTATTTTTCGGGATATCGCGAAGGAATCGGGGCTGAAAGCAATTGTCCTCGTTTATTGTTGGTCTCGTTTAATCGTCATTTTCAATCAGCGGTGTATGTCAAAGGTCTGTTTAACATCGAGCGCATAAATCGCTGGCTGTGTTACGATAGATAACCGGGACATATAGCTAATCTCGATCACTCTCTCGGATTAAACATCGATATTTCATAACGACGTCACTTGGCAATGTCACATCGAGGATGGAATGCAATTGCATTACAGTTTCCTGCGTGCTGTTTGACTGTCGAGCAGTAATTACATATATATCTCTCTGTGTTCGTTAATAAAGATACGGCGGATGTATTTCACATTCAAATAATTCGATAAAACTCCGAATTTCAGCTCGCTCGACGTTTCCCGAAAATGTATGAACTTTTCGTCTTATATCTTACGATATTTATTTTGCCCGGTAATTAACGGAATCAAGTTGGCAAAAATCGTGTCAGTTGATGCTTTGTCAAATGTTCCACGAAAATTCCGCGGGAATGCGTTAAAATTTGGAGTTGGCAAAAAAAAAAATAACTTTGGGACAGATTTACGCACCGATGAACAGTTGAGGTGCTGCGCTACTTGCATGGCATAATTAGCTGCTCCTCTGACAAGGGCCCACGGTGAAAGGGCACTTCCCGACATTAAAACGCTCCGGTGAAATAGTAAACCTAGAACGGAAGAAAAAAAGCCTGTAAAAACCCGCATAATTGTAGTGCATTGCAAGACAGTTTTATGCGAATTTGTAGTTCTTATTAATTCCATTGCCTTTACGCAGTAGAAACTTTAACATCAGATCTCACGGAACAATTTATAATCAAAATTAACTGTAGAACTTTTCCTTAATTTTGAAAATCAGTGCAGTTTTCACCACGTGACTGTTACGTGCAGCGGAAATATTTTACTTTTATTAATTTTTACTGCCGCTCACTGTCATACATTTTTGTGAAAGGGCAAAGAACATGAAAGGGCGCAATAATTTCCTAAGTCCTTAATTCTCGCAAGTTTCTGGTCTATTACCTGTCTGCAATACCCACTCGCAGGTTTACGCTAAGGTTTTTCGTCAGATTACGTCGTTTCTTCGTTTTTCCCCCGTTTTTTAGCTCTCTGTCTCTGGAACCTTCCCGCCCAGCAGCTCTCTTTTCCTGGATTTCCTTTCAGGCGCGAGCGGGTGATGAACTGGCAGGGGAACATTTATGCGCGCGATATTTAAATAAACCGCCCGCTTCCCCTTCTCTCTCTCTCTCTTTTTTTTTAATCTTCCCTGCTTTCCTTCGCTCTTGGCTTCTTCTATTTTTCGCGCAAAGTTTTTTCTCCGCTACTCTCCTCGTAGATTCGTTGAAAAATGTACGCTTACGTCGGCATGTGCGATCCCGGGGTATGTGTATAACAACGGTCAATGAATCGCTGGCGAAGCTTCGTGAGAATTAAGGGATCCTCCGTTGAAGTGCTCGGCGGGGTAAGGGCTTTCGCGCCGTAAATCATTAAGCTCCTCAGCCCTCTCTCAGACGGTTATCTTATTCTCGAATCTCCCGGCTCGCGGATCCACGGAGTTCTCATATTTTCAATTTCGCCGAAACAGGGAGACGGTCGCGAAGATTTTCATTTTCCCCGAGGGTGTTTCATTACCATTCCGTAAAAGTATTCCCCATGGCCCGGTTTTTCTCCGTCGACGGGGACAGACGCGTGTTTTGCGAAGGTTCCGAGGTGAGGATTTCGCGTGTAAACTTAACGGGACTCTATAGGAAAATGGCAGGTGAGTTAAGGCTCCTCTTGTGTCCCGAAATATTCCAAGGCCATTATCCCTGGCTTATGATTTATTCGAACACGTTCGTCGCTGCTGTTGATTTCTCCCTTGAAATTCCGCGAACGATGACGTATTCTGCAAAGCCGCTGCCGCAGTAGGAGGCCATTTCCGGTGCTCGGTCGGAGATTTCCGGCGAACGATCAGCAGACCGACCGAAATGACCTCGTTAGGGCCGCGATTCCATGCCACTTTTCATGAGCGATGAGCCGTTGCGCCGTTGTAAGCTTTCACCTCGGAATATTCCCCCCCCCCTTCACCCCCCGATCCGCACCAGCCATTCCCCCATTGCGTCTTCTTCGCGATTACTCGCTTTCTTCGAATTCGCACGTAAAAAGTTGGTCCGTTTGAAGTTGACAACGCCGACCAACGGTAATACGGTACCTCGAAACGTTCCTCGCTTTCCACTCCATGAAATTCTTATTTGCCATTCACCATTAGCTTTTTACCAGTGACGAATTCCTCGGTTGATATTCGTAAAATCTTTCGTAACGATTATACTCGTACGAACGTACGATTCGTTACTTCTACACATAACTTTCAGTAGCCTTGGCAAACTAATACTATTAATTTTGCATTGAAAGTGATACAATTTAATAGGACAATCTAACTTTTCAAGGACTCTTTATCGAACAGTTTTGACTTTATCGACCTTCAGATTGTTCTCTTACCCGGTAGATAGGATAAGTCTGCAGGAATGTTAATCAATTATGCTAAACGCCTCAAAGGAGGGAAGCAAATTTATTTTATGCACTCGAATGCCAATACACTTCCGAGTTTCGGATTCTCGTGCCGAGCAATAGAAGCTTCGGTGAAATGAAGGCAGAGTGCGAGCAGGAGAGGAGAGGCAGGAGAGGTACGGGAAAAGGGGATGGGTAGAGGGGGGGGGGCGAGGGGAGGGAGGAAGGTGTTCTTCCACAGCTCCCATGGGTTACGATGCACACTGGAATTGGATGCGATGCAATTAGACTCGGCTATTTGGACATGCCGGGGCCGTTTCATTTCTACATACTTTCTGGCCGTTCTGCAAACAATTATTCCTATTTCTATGCACCTCCCTCTTCATGCCGCATGCCGCGAGCGTGTGTATGACGCTCCGCCAAGGCCCTGCGAACTATCAGTTCAAAAACATATTCCGCTACCAGAAACACGTAGGCTCAGATCGGACGATATTTTTCCTTCAACACTTTACTTCGCTCTTATATCGCGCACCCGTTACACATTTCTCCTCCTTAATTGCGGGAATTTCCGGTGGGATAGGAATGGGAAATTGCCTAGCGCGTAACGAAGCTTTCGGTATTTTCGTTTCGTGGTTGATCCAGGCGAAGAGCGTTTATCGCTTCTGGGCAAACTGTTTGGCCGCGTGTGCGTTGATCCGCGGAAATCGGCCTCGAATCCCCGGAACCGCGATGCGTTCTCGCCGCCGACGTCCTGGTGAACAGTCGCGTGAAATTGCCCGGCGCCTATGAACAGTTGCGGCTCTGTTGCAGGTCCGTTGCTCGAATGGATCATTGGACTAACGCCGTGCGTGGTAACCGCCATTCGTTGAATTTCGCGACCCTTTTCTCCTGTCGAGAGTATGCTGTGGGGGGGGGGGGAGGTTGTCCGTTGGAATCGCAGTCGTTCCACGTGCGGGAATTAAATTCGACGGATTAGATTCCCGGGGCCGACGGGATCAAAGGGTGAAGGAATCGCCCGTGCAATCGGGGGGGAACGTCGGAAGTGTAGCGCCGGCGAAATTTCATTACGCTCCCCCCCCCCCTTCCACAGCCCTTCCCCCGGCATCCCTTCCGTTCTCTACCGACGAGCGTCACGCTAGATTCCATCGATATTTCACGTCCGCCCGTCAGCGAGCAAGTTATTTCGAATATTCGATTACAACCATAATCGCCGACAGCCATGGGGATATATATATTTCGCGATGTCGTCTCTCCCGACGAGATCGTATCGTTCACGCGTGCATGAAGCATTTTTCGCTCCGTGCGATCAGACAGATCAATTATACCGGATAAGGTTCGTCCCGATATCGCGGCAAACTCGGCGTTCTGATTTGGCTAATCGTGCCTGTCGATATGTTTCTCTGCGTCGGTTCTAACGAGATAAGACCTTTTTCCCGCAGACCGGAAAACGGAGCGAGAAATTGGTTTCGTTGCAAAATGGCTTGAGCCGAACCTCGCCTTTGCGTCAGTTTTACATTAAACTCTATCGCATAATGTCAATCCACTTGTGTATTATCTGCTGACGCAATAAAGACGTAAGAAATAAATAAATAAATAAATAAGTAAATGATTTATCAGGGAAAAGTTTCTTCGAGATTATTTTGCCAGGCAGTGACCCCGTTTTTGCAGTAAATAATGAGAAGGACATTGACGAATATGATTCTTAGGAATATTAAGGACTTCACGTTTTTAGTACACAAATGGATGAAAATAAATCTTCGGAGCTTGCGCGTTTCTTTCTTGGTGACAGCTTATGTCGCGTCTAAGATTGCGGCGATGCACTGGAGATACCGGGGAGTGGGGGTTGGGGTCGGGGGGGAGGTTTGTCAGCAATTTCAGCGACATGCATGAGCGCATCGACGGGAAACTTTGGGAAAGGCGTGAAGAGGTCGCACGTTAGACGAGAGGAAGCATATTTCCCGTAGTTTCCCGCTGGCGGCGTTGGATAGATAACGTCAGGAGCGGGAAAGACGTGAAACGTTGGGGCTAGAAGCCACAGACAATGATACGTGGGGCGTTAGGAACGATGCCGCGGTGTACCGGGATCTATAAATTACAAGGGCGAGTCAGCTGACTACGGGTTCTGCATTGACAGTTCCCACCTTGTAGTGAATTATCGTCCATTATCCGTCTCGTCTAAGTGACGAGCCGCCCTACGAGATAATCGCCTCGCGGTTATCGTTAACGATCGGTGCTTTCGCTGCGAAGGGCCCTTGTTAATCACTTTTACATCGACGTCACGGCTAATGCGGGTAGCTTGCCCCAGATTTTTCTTCGTCGGGTCGTTAGCTTCCTTCCAATTAGTAAGTACAAAACCTTACGACAATATCAGTGGATGAAATTCCGCTTCAATCCTCATCTCGTTTCATCCCTTGATCGAAACATTCTAATCGTGTAATCGTGAGTTTAAGATCCGTCTGCGTTGACGTTCTCAACGAACTTTCTTCTGACGAATATGAACAAAACTTCAGGAAATTATCCTTAGAGCAAATTCACCTTCGATCTTCATTTCATTTCATCTCTTGATCGAAACATTCTAATCCTGTGATCGTAAGTTTAAGATCCGTCTGCACGGTTCTTCTCAATCATCTTTCTTTTAACGAATACGAACAAAACTTCAGGAAATTATCCTTAGAGCAAATTCACCTTCGATCTTCATTTCATTTCATCTCTTGATCGAAACATTCTAATCCTGTGATCGTAAGTTTAAGATCCGTCTGCACGGTTCTTCTCAATCATCTTTCTTCTAACGAATACGAACAAAGGCTCAGGTAAACGTCCTTAGAGCAAATTCACCTTCGATCTTCATTTCATTTCAGCCCTTGACCGAGACATTCTAATCTCCTGAGCGTCTCGTTGGCGTTGTTGTTCCTGATGATCTTCCTCGGGTTGAACGTCGGACTTGAAATTTCCAGCAGGAGATAGATCTCCTGAATTATGCAGAAGATTGGGGCGCCGGTAAAGCGTGAACGATATATGGGCGTGCTTCCAGCGGGAAGATGCTGATATATCGTGGAGGGGGGGAGGGGGTTGGACGGACGTCGATGAAGCGGGGGAGAGTGGGACGAGGGGGTTTGATCTTACCGTCAGGTACAGCGTGACTGGTCATCAGGAAGTTGACGCAGGCGGCGCCGGTGCCGTGGCCGACAAGGGTGACGTTTCCGGGATCCCCGCCGAAATAGCCGATGTTCTCCTGGACCCAGTGGAGCGCGGCGATCTGGTCCATCAGCCCGTAATTCGCCGGTGACCGTAAGTGCGAATCGGTGTTGGCGTTGAGGAATCCTGCAATCAAAATAGCCCCCGATTACGGCTAATGTGTCCTCCGTGCAATGGCCGCTACATGCCGGCCGTAACGACGCAAGGCCCATTGGTCCGCCGCGACGTTTCCCTGTAACCTTCGTTACAGCATCGCGTTTACTCGCGTTCGCGCGAATGGCTTTCATTACAGGGATTCACGCGGTAGGTCCGCGGCAGTGGCGCACGCTCGATCGTGTCCCGTCAGTTAAATTAATTAAGTCTGCCACCCAATCACCGGCAGTTCGCCCGTTAATCGCCGGTCCTCGGATTAACAGTCAATCGCACAGTTGAATTAATTGTTATTATTCAGTCAGTTTTCTCCCGTTATGCAGCCGCGTTCGACAGCTCGTTTAATTTCTAGACTAATTCATTAATTTACTCATTTCGGATCAAACGCACCGTAGTGCAATGAAATGCTCAGAAGGTGGACAGTAAAGCACCGTTTTATGAAGCCCCTGCTAATTACTTCGAATAACTTCAATTTTCATATTATCTTTTTAAGCTTCATATGGAATTAATGATTTAATCTTTTCGTATTATAATATTGCCTTCACTCGTATGATTTTTCAAAGTGATTTTCATTAAAATAATGCCCGAAGGGATAATGCAGAGCTTCGCTTTTTCGCGAGATTTCCTCGCAATCATAAATCCGTTTTTACCATTAGACTAATATCCGCGAATGGAATTAACGTATAAACGCATTCGCGCATTTCGAGCTATTAGCATATATAGTAGTCATTTGTGGGACTCTTTCAATAATACGGTTTTCGTGGAAAAATAAGAGGCATCATAAATAACGACGTTTTCACGTTGTTACGATTTTCCATGCATGACAGGATTTAGCGCTGAAGTACTGCAAAGTCATATTTTTAAGCTGATATTATTAAAACGTATGGGCTTGGATTATAAAATGTCCATAAATGCAAAAGGAAGGATAAAGCGTGGTTTGAACGTCCAATAATTTACACTATTTTTAAGGAAAAGTGGTAACAGTCCTTCATCATTGTCGATAAAAATAGAATACTTTTCAATTCAGCCATGTAAAAAAACTGTGTGCTATTATTCAATATAAATTTATTGGTTATTAAAAGTTCTTGCAAATGCTTTATACGAGATAAATGGACGTCTTCTATTGGTGAAATAGGACAATGCACTTTTTCAGTGCGTACAGAACATTGCTCGTTAATTATTTCCGAGTCATATATTACCAAATCTGTGCGGCCGAGCAATAAAATTCTAACATGAGGTATGTAAAGGTAGCGAGCGGTGCGCGGTATAAAGGGTTTCCATTAAATACCAGCAGACCGGCCCAAAACTGGGAGACTATCTCGGACCCATGGTACAAATAAGCTGGCGATTTATTTGGCAGAGAGCGAGGGAGAAAGAGAAGGAAGGAAGATGTAAGGGCGCAAAGATAAAGAGAGGCAAGTGAGCGAAAAGATGGTAAAATGAAAGAGAGAGATAGAGAGAGAAAAGAATTTATTATGCTCTGGAACACATCCCCTAAGAGCAACCAATAAGTACAATAATGACAGAGTAAATAAAAATCGTCTTAATATTATGCAGTACAAATACACGTCATATAAGAGAGAAGTAGAGAAAGAAAAGTCGAATCAGACCTCATTTAAAGATGATTAAATAAGGCGTTCTTAAACACTCTGAAAGATGGGATGCATCTCAACTGTAGAGGAAGGGAGTGTAGGGGAGAGCGAGAGAGAAGACAAGTATGTGTGATACTTTGCATATCGTTTTCTCACGCGAGAGATATTGCTATCAATCGGTCCTGCCCTCCGGATCAACTAATATTTATGATACGTCGGATGCATCAGATAGAGCCGCTTCAGGTAGACAAGTGAAAATCCAGTGGCCTCGTACGCCTCGATCGGATCAATTTCCTCCGATATAAGAGGGAATTATCCACCGCGGGGCAATTTTCATCTCCTTCCCTCGCGGAACCTCTCTGCATCCTCAGTTTTCTTCCCTTTTCCCTAATTGAAAAATTAATTTCTACACGAGAGGGGAGACTGTCAAACAACGCTAGAGCACACAGAGTCTACCCGGGCTTTGGTACATTATTCTCGTTACGAATTTCCTACGAGAAATTTCAGCCGTCCCGTTTTGTGAATTTATTCTGTAATTGCAATGCAACGTTATCCGTGACAACCTCGGGCTTGGTTATGAGACGGAAGAAAGGGAATTACCTCGTCAACGAAATTCTTTATTACGTCTACGTTTTCCAGTATTCGCATTTAAACGCAGGCTTGCGCACATACACACACATGTACACACGTAGACACACACACACACACACACATACGAACGCGCGCATTTACCGCTGTCAGGGTAATATATTGTTTGTAATATCGACGACACGGGGGGATCTGAATTCCCGAGAAGAAGGCCCCGGCGCGGCTTAACTAGGATCTCAGACATTTATTTTCTACCTGAGCCGCCGCGTGGCGTCAGTCCCGTAACTTTCATCCCCGAGGAAAACGGTGGAAAGCTCGAGCTGTTCTCACCCCCCTCTTCCTCTTCCCCTCCCGCGCTTCCCCACCTCCTCCATGTACGGTCGGCGTTGTTGCCTTCTCCCCCTTGTATACTCGCGTGTAATCCCGTGTTTTCTTTCGTCCCGACATCCTCGTGCGTGATTGCCGACCTGCGCCACCTCCGTCGACCTTCCCTTCTCCTCCTCCGCCCCCTCCATCTTCTCGCCCGGCGTCGACACAGGAACAAGGCAAACAATGCCCCCCCTGCCTCCCTTTGCCACCCGACTGGATGAAGCATAATTTTACCTCGGGGACAGAGGACAGAGTCGAAGCTGACAGATACGAAGATTTCCCCGATCCGTGCGCCTACGTTTACGAGCGTCGGCCAATTTTTTCTCTCGCCGAATGAAAAAAGGGTGGCATGTTCCTATGGATTCCGAAAAATCGGGGGCCTTGGCGGAAATATATAACGTTTGACGTAGCTCACGGTAAGATCTACCGAGGAATTCCTCTTTGGTCGACTGTTCGTCTTAAGAAATAGACGACCGTGGTCGTTGGAATTAATAAGCAGCTCTAGAAATTGAAACTTGCGTGGTTTAGGAAATTATGCCTTAGAAGATGTCGTATGAGGGGAGATATTTTGAGGTATTGAGGAGAACGTGCTGGCGGGGAACATTGGCCGGGGGGGGTGGGGGTCGGAGCGTTGCGGTGCGACGGCCGATTGTCCTTTTGCAAACGGATCCGGGAATGGACGGGATCGCCGAGGCTTGGCGGGCTTCTCGGCGCGTCGAGAGGCTTTTCAAATTATCGATTTGGCAAGCGTTTCCCAGGAACAGACAGCGCAACACAGTTGACCTACATACGGAATCTCTAATGCCCTCCCCCCACCCCTCTCTCTCCTTCCCCTCGTTAAGCCGGCCAAATGCTCGAAAGTTAATGCCCGACGGTAAGTGTCTGTAAGAATATACCATCGTCATGGAAGTAGTGATTCCCACGAATTGCAGCGAGCAGAAAGCACGGATTGCCGCTCGGAACTTTCACGGACGAACGGGCTTCCAATTAAATATAGGCGAAATGCCGTAGGACCGCGGCTTCTATAATAATAAGAGTTCCAAAGTCCGGGGGTTGTGTTTGCATAATCCATGTATTTAAAAGTTGGAATTTCGAGTAGCCGCGGAATTTGAAATTCAAAGAGTTTCACGGCCTAGGGCAGGAATAGGAAGTCCCGGGTTATCTGTGATTTTCTAACATGTGAACCTTTCGTAAAAATGAGAAGTCCGATTTCGGGTGTGTATTTTTAATAACGCGAAACGCGAACCGTGCCCAGCAGAAAATATCTGTCCTATTTTCGTCGATTCGCGAATAAAGATCTCCGAATTCAGTAAAATAAAGCCGCGCCAGTTGTGTGGTAATAAACCTTTAATGATGTCCTTCTGCTTAGTGGAGATTTCTTTCATTTCCCGACGAAGTAAACAGCAGCGATGTCGAGTAGCTGGGTCACGGGTAGAATTTGTAAAAACTTGAAGATTTCATTGGAAACTTATGAGAATTTCACAGGTCGTCGAATTTCATCGAATTCTTCGGTGTGGATGGACCCTTAACAATTCGGAATCAGGACGTCTTACAATAAGTGGAAGTCGGTGCATCGCCATGTACAAGGAGATAGTTTTCTCGAGGCGGGGAATGTTCTCGACCAGTGATCGAGCGTTGGGATAAAAAGAACACGACCGGCTGGATATGGCCGCGATATTGATGAAACAATATTTCATCGACTTCGATTCTGACCGTAGGAGAGTGGAGCGTCGAACTTATCGCCAGTGGCATTCCTTTTCTTCTCGACGTAACGTACCCATATTCCCCGACTATGCCGGACAGACACACACGTGTGTGTGTGTGTGTGTACTCGATTGTACAGTACACGTATGTGTGCATTAGAAAGAGGGGGGAAAGAGGGTTCTCAGTTTCTCGTTTGCCGCCGTCGATGGTATCAGGCGAAATGCCATCGGTTCGGTTTTCTCCGATCGTCCAGATATGCCGATGAGAGGAGACCGAGCGAAAAAAGCCCCGTCTGAGTCGTATATGCAATTTCGACGTTGGGCTTCCTGGCTTTTCCGCAGTCTGCCGTATATTTTCCCGGCTCTCCGCGTTCTTCGCGCATATTTCCGGCATTCGTCCTGGCCATACCGCGCGCAATAAGGTGATCGAACGGGAAAGAATTTTATCAGTCCATTATCCTCTCGAATTTTGGTTAAACGTAGGAAATTGCGGGGAATTAATTAGCGAACGTACCGGCCGCGGTAAATAATTGAACGTGGGAATATCGACAATTTTGTTTGGACGCCAATTAAAAGAGGTGGATTTCATCACTCGATAATTCCTATTCAGTTTGTATTAATTACTGGAAACCGTAGAAAAATGACTCTCGGAAATATTCGTTGATCGCGGTGTGTTATTTATTCTACCGAGGCCCGCATTTAACCAAACACATTTTTCTGCAATACTTGGAACCGATGCGCTTCAATGGCAAGTTGGATATTCATTTCAACAGCCATCTGTATACGGACGAACAATTACACTCGGGGAAAGTAATTGTAGAATATGTGAAACAAGAAAATAAATTACGCGGCTGGCAATGCTATCGATTTTCCTGACGTTCGTGGTAAGTGGAATTCACTCCTCTGCGAGTCATGCATTCGACCTGTTGTAGCGAAAAGATGTAAAAATTTAATTGGATGATCGAAGAGAATATGAAGTCCTACGTAAAGTGACACAGAATTACGCTACATTCATTAATAACGTTATACAATTGTCATTGATATCTCTCCTTTCGTTGTCTCGTTACTCTTTCTCTCTCTTTTCCCCCTTTTCTCTTCGTTTCCCATTGCCTCATTAACCTCTCAAAGTCCCTTCAACATTTATATTCAGTTACATACTATCCCAGCTGCATACACATTCCTCTTACTCATCCTTCTTCACCCTTTTTGAGACCTGGACATCCTTCAATTCCTTCCAAACTTTCCTAGACCCTTAGATCTGCATCCACTTACGAACACTCGCATCTCGACACCTACAAAATCCTCTCAGAGCACATTCGCTGGCATTGTTTGTCCTCACATCTCACAAAGATGACTATCCATTTTGACGTGTTTTGTGTAGGAATAATCGATACCGCGGCGTGGTTTTCAGTGGATGGCCCAATTCCGGGGAAAAATTGCGAGAGGAGGCGGTTAAAGGGTGGTGGTGGGGCAGGGGGGGGGACACGCCGGGGCCGGTTGTACGTATAGACGCGTTAACACGGAATAAAAGGAAGAAAAAAGGAGCGCACACGGTCATGTCCCATTTGATATTCAACCTCCGGCGTATCTGTCGCGCTGCGCTTCCGCGTCTCTTCCATTCTTCTTGTTACAATAGGAACTGCTGAACGTTACTCGTTGATTTAAATTTTCCGGTACACGGCTGTATATCGCCATTGCGGACCGCGTCGGCGCGCATGGATATCGCTCGGTGCCTCCGCACAAAACACACACCCCCCCTTCCCCATCCCTCCCCGCCCTCCCACCTTCCCCACCCCGCCAGCGTTGTCCGCGTTTTTATAAAGAGGCACGAGATAAATCGGCCCGAAATCAGGCCGAACAAGGAAAAAAAAGGAGAATCACGCGTCGAGTGCACCGCGATCCTCCGTTCCTCGTGTTTAGGAATTCTCCTCGATTAACACGGCTAACCGGTTCCTTCGTAATTTCAATGGCATACACGGAAAATTCCTCCGGACCGAGGGAAAGGTCTGTCGAAATGCGGGAACAATTTTCCCTGGCGATTTTTCGAAATCCTTAACGACCGGGTTGCAAAGTTTGTCGAAAAGTGCAAAGTGCGGCTTTGTTGCGGCGAATGCCCGGCGCCTGGTACTTATAATTTATAGTTTAATCATCGGCAATCGAATTAAGGGAAGTCATTAGAGAAGTATCGCGAAGTCGGAGTTACGGCCGAGCTCGTTAATCCGCGTTTGGAGTTCGGTTATGTCTGCGCTGACGTCCCGAACGAAGAAAGTAAGGGGGAAGAAAAGGAAGAAGGTGGTGCTGGAAGGGGGAAGGGATGAAGGACTAAGAGGAAGTAGAAGAAGAAGAAGAAGAAGAAGTGTGTTTGCAACTGGGGCCACGCCGCGGCGAACACTAAAGGGATTGAAAGTTCCGCCAGGTTGCCTGGCAACCCAGGCAACCAAATCTAATAGGAAACTCATTACAGCCCGCGTCTTCCGCTACGCGAAACTAAATTCCTCACTCTTCCTCCTCGCTATGACAGCACGGGGTGCCGTTCTTCCACCCTTACAATGCATCGAACGTGCGCTACTTCCAAAACCCCCATACATTTCCACGTAGAATCTCCATCAGTGTATGCTCATGAACCGTTCGTTCATGTGTGTCACGTTCTTCCCAACATACCATTAACCCTTTCCCAGTTGAGTCCATCGGAGATACGGGCAAACAAGGAAAAGTTTGGTCCGTCGGAGGGCACGATGGGAAGAAAACAAGGGATTATAAGAACAACAAACATGTAGAGAATGTGTATTTATAGTTTTCTTCAGCAATAAAAGCGATTTAGAAGGTTTCAAAATGTACGGTTTTTGGCCGATTCGTTTCGCTTTGTAACACTGGGGAAGGGTTAATGTTTTAGACAGTGAATTAACCAATAAAGCGTAAAACTGTAGCCCTGAATTTGGAGATGTGTAGACCAGTCACTGGGATAACATGACAGCGAATAGTGTTTATTGAGTCGATGGAAATTGATTGGCAAAGATGGCCGTAAGAGAGCAAGTGAATACGCATATTTCTCGGGAATTGCTTTATCGACAGTGAAAGTAATTTGTGTCCCGGGATGTGGCGAAATGCGTCAAAGTAATATAACGCCGGTGGAGGGAAATGTAATTTATGTTAGGAAACTTGTCGGGTAATCTGCGATATTGCAATAAAGTTAGTCAACGGTTCTCGACTTTTGCGGCGAGTTCCGTGTCAATCTGACGAGGGTAAGTCGAAGGAAAAGGAGATTCCCCACATCCACTCGACGTACATGCATAAACGTGGGCCACACGCTAATGACTCGCCGGTTATCCGCGAAGATTACAGCTTGCCTTGGCATTCTCGCGAGGAACTCTTCGCACGCACGCAATTAAGAACGCGCCGGGAGTATTAACGATACGTCGTACGACGTGTCCGTTAGATGTGCGAATTTTGTGCGCACCAGTAGGAGGATTAAACTATTCCCCGAATGAGCCGAGTTAATTCGATTCACGCTTGCAACGTCGCGCTTAACATCAGAATCCTTTTAATGCCGTTAAACCTGGGACCGGCGCGGTAAGTTAGATTTTTCCGTGCGCAGTGGTGCAGTCGAGCATTAGTCAGGCGCGAGCTAATGAACGAAATTCGGGGCACAGGACGGAAATGAATAAATTTAAATAACTTCTGTCGATTGGCCTTCCCGGGAAATCAGTTTACCGGGGGTTTGGCGAATAGGATTTTCTGTGTTTCTCCGACTTTTCCCGGGCAGCGAAGCTTTCCCTCGGAATAATGATCCGCGTGGTGGGCGGGCAAGCGCGCAAGGAAAAACGAGTCTGTCGGTGGGCCGATTAGCGTTGTAAATGGTTGATCATGGCTCACCTAGTATTCCCAGTCTGTAATTAATCGTGACGACGACGACGCCGCCGTAGCTTGCGAGGACGCTGCCGTCGTAGGGGTTTCCGCTGCTCCACTCGTAGCTCTCGCCGTGAACGAAGACGATCACGGGGTACCTCCTGCCCCCTCCGTCCCTCGCGCCGGCTGTAATCAATAAAATTACCGTGTGATCGATTGGCAGACGCCCGCTAACTCCCGATAGTTGACGTCGCGCATCCTTAAAAAGCCATTTTTCAAAAGCACGGATATCCGCTTTTACTCCGGAGACATCGACACTCCATAAAGTTTCGACGTACCTGTAAAAGATTACCATGCTCGGCGATCGTCGTTAAGGATCGCAGGAAGACCGAGCGTTAAAGCTCAAAAAAAACAACAACCAGTCTGCGCGCCGGGGCAAATCATGCCTCAGTTTTTCGAAAATTCCGCAATTATACATATAATGCATAGTAAAAGATACCGATACTCGAATTCATCATTCCGTTCAAGTATGAAGGTTCATTATTTTTTACAATCAGAATTACATAGAATAGAAGGGAATATAAATTTATTTATGCCTATAGCAATGTTAAGCAATAACGAAAAGATAATAAAGAAGAAAGAAAATAAAAATAATAATAATAATAAAAAAAGTAATAATCTACATGTTGCAACAATCCGATAAAATTTCGGAATATAAATGAGCTTCGCGAATCTCGAGTAAAATGTTCGTTGCTTCCCCTCGAAAATTCGTGGGAGGTTAATTTTATGTAAACGGATTATGATAAATTTGCGAGCATCGCATGTAAGATTTAAATCACTTTAGACAGGTTGATGCGCTGTGCCGAATCTCCGTTCGCACTGCATCTGATGGGTCAGGCATTACGTTATGGGGTGAATAAATTTGGGAATGACCGAGGGTGGCGGACCAACGTCAACATTCGGAGCTGTGTGTAAACAATTACGCGTGCCCCGGCAGTCTTTACATATTCATAGAGCACTGTTACCCAGATCGATGGCAGATACTGAACGAGACTTTCCTGGCATTCCGACCGATTTACTCCGGCAATGTATTTTATCAGGGACATTTTTTATTTCGATCATCTTTTTTCATGAGATCCCCCACCGATAAAACAGTGTCAATATTTGCCCATGGTTTTCGACTTCTCGCTCGGGAATGTCAATAAATCATTGTACTGCTTGGCCAAAAAAAACTGTTTTACCCGGGGCATAAATACGGATAGAGGGGTGTGAGTAGAAACCATGTTTGACTATGGAAAATTAACGATACTACGATTTTCGGGGACATGCACGTTTAATTCCTTTATCAGAAAATTAATCGCAAATCAGAGGTCGGGTAAATAGCTTATGCCTGACTACGAGAGGCTGTGACTACTGAAATATGTTTCGCGATAAGATGGAACCACGGAGGAGGGAATTTTTTTAAAGTCCTCCTCAATACAGTGCACGGAGGATATTCGAGTGTCTTCCGCGCGGCAGGAATCGTTATTTTTCGAGCACTTCTCGAACACACGACGTGGTTGCGAGGGACATGTGTATTTGAATTTCGCACGCTCGACAGTCGGCAGTTACGACGTTTTCGCGCCGGATTCCGGTCGGGAGCCACGAAGGGAAATAACGTAAGGCCGACGACGTCTTTGCCCTGATGTCGTCCCAAAGGGCACGTACGTCGACGTGACGATGCAAGCTTTCGTCTTTGTTTCGTTCCGGGGCAGCAGGTTGCTTTATTATCCTGTTCCCCGGCTGCTCACGGTCGTCCCCGGAAGTCAGGGGAGCCGGTCACGGAACTTTTATAACTTCGGAATTGAATTTCATAAATCTCGGAATCGTGGCCGACCCTGCCCGCGGAAGTGGCTTCCACGGATTTTTCCGTCCCTCTGTGCCCCTCCCCCTTTCACTCTATCTCTCCCTCTCTCTTGCTTCTCCCTTTCTTCGTTCGCCCTCACTTACCGTAATCACTTTATGATTTGCATCGGCTTCGCGCCCCGTCCAAATCAGACGAAAGACTATCCCGAGATTCCCCGGAAAATCATTTCTCGCTCGCGGAACCACCGCGACGCCCGGACAAATCAACCCCACCTCCCGGAAGTGTACAATTTGCATACGTATATACGATTCTGCGTTTCATTTCGAGGAAAGCCCCCAAGGCGTCAAATTTTCCGTGGGATACGGCCCGTGGGCTGTCGACGTTCACCACGTGTTGCAAGCATCGAATTTCGGTAGTTCTCGTGCGAAACCTTCGCCGTCGTCAATAACACTTTTGCGCACGAAATTACCGTTCGGATGAAAAATTTTACGTACAGAGGAAAGCTTTTTAATCAATATTCTAAATGTACAGTTCTTCGCAATGTCCGCAATTTTTCTCTTTGTCACTCTCTTTTGTCACTATTCTCTCACTTTTCTCTTCGTATTATTATTATTATTATTATTATATACGATATTTACGTTTTGACAAATACTTGTGTTATTCACTGACGTGTCACGCAATTCTGCGAGCAATTTGTACGGATCTGAAGGATCGTGTTATCGCCGGTGCGTTAAGCGAAAGCAAATATTGAATTTTCGGGACAATGTAAAGCATCCGGCAAATAGGATAAACGGTTCCTACGTTCCAAACAGCTGACCGATCAAGCGAATATCACTGTGGTAAAAATAAGCGCGTTATGAAAAAGTGAGTGGACCTTTCTAGCGTTTTCCGTCCGTCAACGGGTCACAAAACGAACATTGGTTTCGGAAAATTCCACCATCGCTATACAAACTCCGACTGCGTATAAACTCGAATAACGCAGCAATCTGTCGTTTCCCTTTTGCAAAATGATTACCGCCTAGCAGCTAATTCCGAAATTGAATAACTTTAAGCGAAATAAAAATAACAAAAACCAACAATAAGCCTTTTCCCCTTGAAGTTGAACGTACATTAAAATTAATATAAAATTATAATAAGAAATCAAAGGAAAGTCACGCCTAAATTTCGTGAATACAGTGTTAAATATTTTGGGTGAACGTTGAAGAACTTTGAAGTAATTGCTTATCGATGATTCGTGAACAGAATTTCGGTTCATAGAAGTTTCTTTTGCGTTGCATTGTTCTTGGCCAATACGACAAACTAAATACCCATGAGAAGTCACTTGAAGATTGGAACACGAATAATACGCCCGGGCTCTGCTTAGCATACTAACTACGTGTTCAGTTGTAAGTCCAGTCGAAGGTACCTTGTTATCCGACTAACAATCTGAAACAATTCGGCTTATTCCAAACTGCTTTCTGAATCTGTAAATGTAGCGCGTTAAATTCCTGGGAATTTGCTCGGAAATCATCGGTTTAGACAAGAAACGAAACGTGCAGAGAAATTGGAGCGCCGTAAAAATTTGTCCGGGGCAAAATATTCCCGTAGAAATGGCATTTCTTTTTGCATTATGCGTGAAGCCATTTTCGTCTACCGCCGGAGATAATCTCGAGTTTATTGGCAGAAGAAACATTTCGGACAGCGAACAGGCTGCTCAAGTAAACACAAGAGCCTCCAATGAATTTTTCATGAGCCCCCTTATCTTCGGCAAACATAATTGGGATATCACATGATGGAAAAAATTGCGGTAAATATGCTCGAAGAAAGTGTTCCCCTTTGGTGCCGAGGAAGGTCGCTACTCCCCTGTTATTCCGTAAAATAGTAACGCTCGCCGTAAAGGTTTATTCATCCGATAGCGGACCTGCACTTGAAAGAAGGGATACACTCCGATGGGATCGGGGCAAAGATTATTCCGTCGAAACGGAGACATTAGGAAATATCGCCGAGAATAATGCATCTGTTTTTGAACCGGTGCGAGAAATTTCTGTTGAAGATTAAAAATCTTTTAGGATGAATGTCGTCTGGCGCGTTGACTGTAAAAATGGACGCGTTCCCGGGTCGATTTACTTTGTCAAAGACTCGGCCCCTGCGGCAGGCCCGTTGGCTCCTGTTTCACCTACGTTGCAGTGTTTCCTTACATGTTTCCCGCCGGACGGCAAGGCATTTGGGAATTCCTCCGCTTTGTGTTTGCCTAGACGCAGCTGCTGATTTCCGAGGAGAAATGCCGGGGCGAAGCAGAAACTATAGCCCCGCATTGGTCCCTATGTAACCCACGTAGTAAGTGTGTCTCGATAGATCTTAAAGCCTTGTGCGATACTCGCCGCAAATCCTCCAAGGAATTCCCTAGACTCCAAAGACGATACAGTACCCAGGCGGATTTAATCTTCTGATTATTCGATAGTTTCCAAAATGGCGCACCGTACACGCCAAACGGATTGAAATGTACGTAGATTTCGTTAGTAACATTCTTTAATCGAATAGGAACTAAGATCTTCAACGAGTACTCAAAAATTGAACAGGCAAAGAAATTATCATACCAATAATACTGTATTTCGTTTACTTTGCCCGACAAATTATTCATGCGAAAAATGGAATTCTCTCCCAGTTTTACTTCGACGAAGATTTGCATCGAAAACCGTCTTTTCAAGCAACATTTTTCTAATCCCCGATAATTTTGACAGACTTGACAAGGTTATGGACTGACATTTGGTTCGCGTGCGAGAATCGACATTTTGGCAGAGCTTTTTATAGCGCGAAGCAGTGTATGATGAAAATAATTCGTCGAGAGAATGGAAACCATGTTGGAGATTGTTAATCCGTTGATACCGTCGGGGCTACCGTCGTCTGTAATCGCTTAAAGCTCTTCCGAGCGTTGAGCTTTTTACTCTAATTACTCGTTAACATGCCGTCGTACCGGCGCGGCGGGAAGGGAGGGGGGGACTTACACGTTCTTCGACGTGTATCGCGCGTAGAAATCGCCTTTTCCTGAGACGAGCCGGCCGGTAATGGCCGGATTAACGGGATAATGATGCGCGAAGTAACAGGACAAGGTCGTATGCAGCACTCTATCGTGCCGTCTGGTTTACAGAGTGCACTGACGTAAGGAGGATTACGGCAGCAGATAACGACGAGGATGGTTTACTTATCGGGCCTTGGGTGACTCCCGAAAATCCTCCCTGACGAATTCTCGTGTTCCACGTCGGAATTCTCTACCTAAAATTCGTCCGTGTTACCGTCCTCAAGAATTCCTCAGCGAAGCTTCCCAAAAGTGACGCTTCAATCGTGCGTTCGAAAATAATCTTTCGCAACATTTTAATCGCAGAACTGTGCGACAAAGACACGATCAATGGGTTTATGATTCATTAGTCAGCAGTAAAAAGAATCTGTTCTCGCTCGTTATTGCTCTTAATCCACTGTGGTTTTTTAGCGTGTTAGCAATGATCTTCTACGTAAGTGTGATCGTTGGAAACTGCAGGAGGGATAGAGAAGGGGAGAAAAGGGCGGACGAAAGTACGGGGACTGTTAGTTATCGTACTGGAGAAGTTCTTAAGTTTATGCTCCCCGCGTAAAATCGTAAGCTGTGTGTTATCCAGATCGACGGAGAGAGCAAGCTTTTTATGATGGCCGAGTAACTGTTGTAGCACACTCGGACGAATCGATACATTGCCGGCTGGCCATTATCGGAAATCGTTAGCGAGGCGCGGGGCGAAACTGTTCGGAGATTGGAAAGCAACGATAAATCCGTCTCGCCTTGGACGACCGTTGACCCTTAGGATCCTCCTCGTTGTATTGGAATACCTGCTAAATGCGACGTTAATTGCCATCCACGTGAACAATTAAAGTCAGGCATTTCATTAAATTCCCTCCCTTTATACCTCACATTTTGCCCTTTTCGTGTCCCTTCGCCGGCGTTTATATGGAAAATCTTGACGCGAAATATTCCTCGGCATATTTTCATAAAAATCCAGCCAATCGGGAGCAAACGCGACAGTCGGGCAGGTGGTACATCAGCGAAGAAGATTGCTCTGTATCAAGCGAAATCTCCCCGTGACAAAGGAGTTTTTTGCCACGGTAATAAATCATTATTCCAACTTTGAAGGTACACCGCGCTAAGAATTGGGGTAAAACGTTTCGCGGGACAGAGAGGACGTGAAAGAGAGGGGGGAGAGGGGTGAGAGGGGGGAGAGAGCGACGAATTGAGCGAAAATAGTCGTCCTCGACGCGACTTTTGACGCTGTCCGGACGTCAGGTCATTCTTCTTCTATATCGTCGTCATGGTTGTCGCTCTGACGAAACGGACTCGCGGAAAAGCGGGCTAGGGCATTGAGAACAAAGCGAGGAAAGGGAGGAAAAGAGGGAGAAGAAAATGGAAACAGGCGGGGAATGAGCTTCACGAGGACCGCATTTTCACGGCAATCGTGGTAATTTCCCTGAGGATAGACCACCGGTGTTCTCTCTGTTTCTCCCTGGGCTTCCGTCGGCCCCTCTCCGTTTTTCTCGCCTCTCCTCGAGGCACGAGCCAGACTAAGAGGTGCCGAGACTTATGCTAATTAAAGCAAGGGGCCGCAGAGAAAGGGCTAAACGGGAGAAAACGAAATATGACAGTTCACTCGTGCGACTGGCGCGGCTCGGAAAACTACCTCGAGAATCAAAGTCTTTTTTTTCCTCCAATTCATTACTCGAAAATCGCTTTCAGCAAAAGGTTTCAGCTGAGAAACCGTCTTATCATCCGTTAAGGAATATATAACAGTTTCTACGGAATGGAACTTTATGGCCGGTCGTTTCACATGAAGGGGAATGCAGTTAAAGAACGTCATTGCAATCGCGGGAATGATGCAGTGCGCAAAATAGATCTAATGGTCCATTCGGCTGAACGTTGTGAAATTTACGAGCTCGTATTCCTCATCGACCGATCGTTCAATTACGGTTTACGGGACAATTAAATGCCGATAACCCGATCGGTATACCGTCCCAGTTTCCGTGGAAATTCTCAGGGAGAACTGTTCCGCGAAACAATTTTTTACTCGTCGCACGTTTCACCTCTGGCAGCTTCGACCTGACGGACGTGTAATTTTCCCGTTAATCAATTCCTGCCGTACCGGGGAATCCTTTTGGAAAATGCGAAATTCTTCGTGAATGAGACTCATCGTGAATACGAATATTACCAGCGTCGAGGTGAACGTCTCGACGTCTGGCCATTTCGTTCATTCTTCCGCAAAGTCGAAGGAGTTCGAATTTCCGCGTTCGCAGAAGACACGTCCGGGACGTTGGTGTGTGTATATATGTCTGTGTGTGTATGTGCAAGCTGCATTTCGTTATCCGTTTTCTAAGATTTCCGGCTACGCGGAGTATTTTAGTCGCGCGATCGTCGCGCTCTCAGTTGGTGGCCTACTTTCTTATCATAATTGTCCCGCCTCGAAGCTTTTATCATCCCTTAGCGCCGTCGAATCTGCCGCGATTACTCTGCCAGGGGGCCACAAAATTGAACGAATTAACGCTCGCGTCTCTGCTTCTCAGGGCCGTCGTCGAGTGGGCCCTTTTCATCCCTTCCGGCTACGTGCTCGTTCCACCCCCGCCTTCCCCTTCTCCCTCCACGATGTCTGTCTGTGTCTCTTCCTCTCATCCCTCCCCCCGCCCGCCCCCTTTCTAGCGCGTGAAAGCTGTACGAGTGGCATAAATTTTGCGCGGTACATGCCAAGGGTGGTACCATACGTCCGACCCTATTAAGCTTGTCGCCCTAACCCGTCGCGCAAATACTCCTCGTCGACCGTTCCTCCAGCTCCGAAGTACCTTATTCCGACTGACGTAAAATTCAATAATTTATCGTCGCCGGAGCTTTCGTCCGCGCGAAGACTTTCCTTATCCGCGCCTCCGTATCCGCCGATTTACGGGCGTATCGCTTTTACGGTTGTCGCGGTGAAAAAAAAAAACGCTGTAACGTTGGTCGGAAATGTGCGTGCCACGGCACTCCATCCTGTCGTAATGCCGGGGAATTACGGAAACGCGAGGACGTGCCTTTGACCACTCTGAAGTAATTAAAACGGTAAATGCTCGGCTTTTGAAATTCGCGTTTCTACCTGGCACACTAGCAGCGAGTTTCACTTTTCATGCGGAATAATATGATTTTTGCTTCACGACGGCCACCGCTGGGGGATTTGATACACGGATAGTAATGCAATACTGCTTGGGCGTATCAAATTTCAGGTTTCTTGTTAGCAAAAAACGCGCATTACGGCCTACCGTTGGCAAAAAAAATGGAGAAAACGCGTTCCTCTTGCCAGTAGCCGTTTGAAATGGAAATGGGAACTGAAATTTCCAGTCAGAGCAGGGGCATTATTCGCGGATGAATTTACCGGAATTTCAGCAGGTGTTCTTTTTACGGGGAAATGGAGATCGCCGATGCGGCTGGCAAATGGAGCTTATTCGGAGTAGCTGCGAAAGGACGAGACGGGAGCGGGGTGGGGGGGGGGGGGGGGGGGGGGGAGACGACGGGGAAGGACGATTCCTTAGCATTTTCCGAGTCGTTGTACACGCTGTGTTTCCCGAACACAGACGGGATAATCTTCCGCTTGATCTCGGGGATTAGCGGCAGCGGAGCGTTTCCCCACGAGGGAATTCGTGCAAAGATATCGCCGAGTACTCGCCGACGGGGACCTCTTAAAACGTAGAATTCTTGAAAGGAAATTAACCCCTCGCTGTTCCACGCGGCGAATGATACCCCAGGCACATGAGTTACGTCGCTGCTAAACCCATTTACTTCCTGTCAATCAAAGGGGACTCCAATTTCTACTCAAAAGGAAATTTCATTGCACCACTGTGTATTACGAACTGCGCGTACGTTGCAGTTATATTTGTAAATTTTGCAGGAAGCACGATCCAGCAGGACCAGAAGGATCGCGATGGCAGGAAGTTAATGCCGGTCGTTGGCAGTCAGCACACTCGACATATCTCGGTCGACCCTGGAATTCCGGACAGCGCGCAGTGCCTGGATAACGCGTGCGTTTAAGCGCGCCGTAAAGCGGAGCCAGATTTTACGAAGTTAATCGCCGGGACGGCCGGCAAAAGTGCACAACCCTGGCATAATAGAGATTTTGAAGATTTCCCTGAGAAACGGCTCTGTGGGAATAAACATCCACGGGGGGAGAGGAAGGGGGGTTAGAGTCTGAACGCACGACTGCGGGCCGATTTGGATTTTTCCCCAGGAAGTCTCGTCGCCTGCATCCATATGCAACGTGCGACCTGCACGCTGCACCTATGCAACCGTTACGATATATGTATAGTATGTATGTATACCGCATGGCAAAGGTACGCGCTCGCGGCGCCGTATTATCTTCCTTCTTGAATTTCTAACGAGCTACATGCTGGCGCATAAAGAATTCCCATCCGAATGAGATTCGCCGATGTATACTTGGCCGGAAATTTATTTACGGCTCGCCGACGTCCCGGATTTATTTCAATCTGCGAGACAGCCAAAGGCTAACGTCAACTCTCCCGGGAAATATTGTCATCATGTCTAACGTGTCCACGTGTGAAGTGGAAGTCCGAAATTGTTTTTCTCCTAGTTCCGTGTTTTTATATCACGTTGGTCGGCATTGGCCCGGCGAATAAATTATTGTACCAACGAGGAAATGTGCAAGCATAATGTGTCAGGTAAATGAGCACACGATATTTTACGATATGAAAATGTATGCAAAGGTTTATTCTTCTTTTCACTAATAACAAATATTCCTACGTTAATTTAAAAAACTTGTTTTCTATTTTATGATTCGAAAAAATAAATGAGTCGAGTTCATTGCATTGTATAGCAATGGTTTTACGTTTTATTGTACTTTCTTTCGAAACTTCTGCCATAGATCCATTAGTCTTATGCAATTCACTTATGCAATTCCTTTCCCTGTGCAGTTCCTGCTTACATAGAATTCGCTGGTTCATTCAACGACGTTCTTAAGTAAGGAATGTAATACCCGAGGCGTACGACTCAATTAGAGTCTTGCGAGACGGCAGTAAGGAATAACGACGAATGCTTACGTGATGCATATGCGCGACATGTGCGGCACACAGCTGCGATAATCGCACGACTTCCGTCGACGAGTTTAGCCGAGTTTCTTGAATTTGCAATACCTCACGCATCGCGAGACCCACGCACCGATAGTCATAGATGGATAAATTTCCTGCTCGAATTGAAGGACGCATCGCACGGCTGACGGATCTTCGGCGAAGTCCGATTCTTTTGAAGCTGTCGGCCGATTCTCGCAGGTGCATGCAACCGGAAATGCTCATTCCCCAAACGCGAAGGACCCACTTGTCAGAATCTTGAAACATCGACAGGGCGTGTTGGCATGAAATATCGGCGAGTTCTTCTGAAGCTTTCATTTTCTTCAGTTTCAAGGAAGAAATCAATGAATTCGTGAGACGAAAGACGAGAAATATGAAAGTAATCTACCTAATATTTTCTAAATAACCGTAATACATAGGAGCTAGATTGACATTGGAATACGTGTCTGGACGAATGTTAGGCATTAGTATCATGTTAGCGTTGCAATTGGCGACACAACGGGCACACACTTTGAGCTTGCAACGTTTTTAATTTCGTGTTCGCGGGGTCGTAGACGTCAATAAGTATCCCTCGGGATAAGTCACGGGGGGGGGGGGGGGGAGTTGTCGTGTTGAGAAGGCATCGAGGAGGTTCGCGGTGGTAAGGCGATTTCGTCGTACGCTCGGAGGGGATCAATTTCCTCGTAGTTTCGGAGTGAAGCCTATTAAATTCTGTAGATGCGTCTCTGGAGGAGCTCAAAGGGTCGCCGAGGTTGGAGACTTGATGCACGTATAAACACGAGATTGCCGCAGCGCCTGCAGCAGGCCGACGGGAAATTTGTAATCCGATAACACTTCGACATAATTGGTCCTGCCTCCTGCTCCCCCCCCCCCTTCCTACCCCGCTGCCTTCCTACGGCGGCAGGTCGGCCTGCCGGCTGGCAGTTGCCACTGCCTCTACTTAGCTAACCGGAGAATTAACGTCGAATCCCGTCGGGAACGGAATGCACCGGTCTGCATCCCACCAACTGTAGGTGCATATATGTCGCATCGCCCATTCCCTTTCCATCCCTACCGACAGATCCAATCCCCCCGCACGCCAAGACCTGTAATCCCCGGATTTACACTCAGCGAAACAATTAATCACCCCCCGCAACTGCGTCGCTCAACGCTACCCCCCTTCCCCATGCTTCGGTGTCACCATAAATCTTGAAATAACCTTTGCTGCGGCGCTCAACGCGCTTCGCGTAATACGAGGAACTGAACCGTGGATTTTGTTTAATATGCGTCGATCGAGTAAAGAAGACAGCTCTGTTCGATTGATTTGAAAAGCGCCAAAGCGGTGGCTTTTCAATGGTCCGACAAATGTTACATAGTTTTCGCTACAATTCAATTGGAAATCTAATTGCGCTCTGGAGCGGTTAGTTTGAATTTTCCGCTTGTGCACGGGAGAAAAGTTTGCTAAACTTTCAGACGATTCGAGTCTACGTTCCGGGCGATTATTGAAGTTCCTGCGATCTCTGTTATGAAAACGTCTTCAAGATCTCTATTACGAACCTGATAATCTGGTAAATCCGATATTCTAGCTCTTGGTCGATTAATTACGCAATAATTAACGACAAATCTCCATTGAACATAGTGTTATCCAGTTTCCCGAGGGCTATTATAAAAATTTTTGAGAACAATTTCTATGTACGTCTCAATATGTGCGCAGTTTGCAAAGTATTTTATTGAATACGTACACGACAGGTAATGTAATTGGTATTACAAAGAGTTCTTGTGGTATTCCTTTTTATCTTGCTGAAGGGAAGACTGATGTTTCGTAAGATACAGCGGGGGGGTTACTTCGGACAGTCGGAAGGGATGAAAAATAGGGACGGGGTCAATGACTCAATATGTTGTGTGTGGAAAATGCATGGAGAATTGTCCAACGGCTGCGAGAGAAGCGAATGAAAACGGCTGAGGACCGAGAGGAACGGGACACAGAAAAATGCCAAGTGGTTCGTCTGATCGACACGCTCTTAAGAAGATTACGCTCAATTGAGTAGGGGCAAAGGAGAGAAGGGATAGGAAGATCGTTGACCCGACAGACGCCAACTTTCGGCACGAATTGCCGGGAAATGATGGTAAAAAAAACGAGACCCCTGTCAACATTTAATTGGAACGATCAGTTAAATATTTTCGTGAGATCGTTAATATTTCCAATTACTAGCTCAGCAAGTTTGCTAGTTTAATGAAATAAATCGAAAAACTTGGTTGTTGAGCATATAAACTTGAGTAATTTATCTTTCCTCTCAGGTAAAAGTAACTGTATAAATATTATACAAGAATAAAGTAAGCGAAAAGGAAATACTCATAGTAGAAAAAGTGTTTGACACTTCGTACTCGATAAATTATTGTAGATGAGATATTTTCGTAAAAAAATTCTGCAATCGTTTGACTTTGCCCGCCGTAAGAAAAATTGAACAGTCAACAGTTGAAGTAGGGTTAGAGGTTTTGTATTCTGTGAACTACTATGATTGAGTTTTTCCTAAGGAAGATTTGTAAGAAACGTGATTTTCGTTGTAAGCAAAAGTCACTGTCCGTCGACGAGGTTCGACGATTTTCCCATGACACCAGCATTTGCAAGTGTCTGCGTCGTTTCTCGCGCTATACAAATGTATACCTTGCGGGCAGAAGGTCGGCCGCAGAAACGCGTTGACGAAAATTCCCATGCGCGAGGCACGAGTGAGAAGGGAAGAGGTGAAGACGGAGAGCGAAACGCTTTGGAATATTCAGGCATAAATAGAATAGGATAGCACGTAGCCCGGCACTCCCGTATTTCACAGACGCCTGTGGATTCGTCTGCTGGCTGGCTCGTATTTCCGTGAGATAGACGCGAAGGTTGAGGGTGGGGGGAGGGGAGGTAGATCGGTTTCCAGGGCGTTTCTCAGCGGCGAGTCGATTTCCCAAAGTATGGGCCTCCGACGGTTGCCTATTGGTATTTCATGCTTATTCGCGGGGAAAGTGCAATATCTCGTCGAGGAATGCAAGAGGGGGGAAGGGCAAGTTGAATGTCGCGGCTGAAAAGTCCTACGGAAGGGTAGAGAGTCGGTCCGCTACAAGTTTCTTAAACGCCGGGCCATTTGCCCGGGAACTTATTGCTACGTCGCGTGCCTTCGCGGCGAGGCTATAACATCCTCGAGAAAAATACGCTTCGAGTCGAATTGGACGGGGGGCAAAGTTCGAGCAAAGCGTGTATGATCAACACGTCATAACTAAACTGGCAATGGTATCTTTAGCGAGGATCCTCGGCACACACCATTTCCGAGATGTTTCCCTTCTTCCTGCTAAGTGACCTACATCAAGGATCCGCGCTAGAGTCTTCGGCCAAGTTGCCGGGAAGAATTTTCCCACCGGTTTCTCCGATCGAACTTTAACATCCTCGCAACTTGGTTCCCCATTAATTTGTCCGCCAGGAGGAACCCGGCCGTTCCGGTTTGCCTGACTCCCCTGAGTTACGATTCTCCCGTTGGCCAGAGTTTTATGGGACGCTCGGTAATAATTATCCCCGAGTAGGTCTAGAACTCGGCCCGCGGTATAACGATCATAACGATAAACGCTCGAACGGCGTCGCCGCTCCGATGGAGCCGCATATAACCGCGCGATCGTAATCATCGCAGAAGGTGTTTATGGATCAGCGAGCGCGCTCGACCGGCCAAACTTTCGTGGCCGCTTCATTTGCGCTCACCGGAATAATGTCGCTGGCATTTCATTAACGAAAGAGCGAGGTACGAGCGCGCAGTCGATTCTACGGGTTTAAACAGGCGAAAAACTTTGCGGCGAACACAGTGCTCGGCTTTAAATGCCTTGCACAAATATGCTGCACACCGAAATCACGACGTTCTACGCGTGAAATGAAAATTCCGCTACGCTGTTACGCGGTAATACGTGCATTCGCTGTTTGCAGTGATTTTAAAGATGTTGGCTACGGTATTTATTTGTCTAGCACAAAACCAGGTATACATGTCTCGATTATTTGAACATGCGTAGAACAAAGTATGTGAAGTAATAAATACTTCCTTGTCGCTGGGAATATTTTGTAAGCTTTAGAACACCATAAATCCAGGCGAAATACTGCGTGGCTTATTTATAAGAAATTCAGTGAACCTCAAGACAGAAATTATTGGTTTAAGAAACTACGCAGGACTACGTATGGCGTGTAAAAAATGTACTTTAGGATGTTTCACTTTTCCGATTATACTTTCCGGAAGGCTTGGTTTCATCCTCCTCGCTGAAGACGCTTTTCGAGTGCATCCGACGTCGATATAAAATTTTTAATATCAGGTGCTATGAAGTGCACGGTGACTCGTATTTTCCATTCGTCGTGAACGAAGAATTCATACCGACAGCAGGCTCGTCTTCCATCTACACTACTGGTCTTTTATCGCAGTGAATCTTCATCGAGTAAGTCGTGCTTCACTGTCGTTCCAGCGGAGTCCATAACTTCGTCTTGTCCTTAGTACCCTTTCAACCAGTAAGCCCTTCTACGGGGCTCGTGTTACTTTATACAAGAATCGTTAAAAGAAATTATTCATGCAACTGATTCTTCCTCCGGTAGTAACCTACGGAGTAATTTCGAAGCCAAACCTCAGCGAAGAAGTATTAAATTCTTCCAATTCCGTGTTTACAACAAGTAAATTAAATAGTTTATTGATACGATCTTCTCCTGCACGAAGAGTAATTAGAGCAAAACGTTAATACCGACGCAATGAATCGGTATTTTGACGAAGAAATCCCGGGATAAATAATTTTCTCCTACTTTGCCACGTTTTCCTATGGCCGGGAAACGTTTCCTTTGTCCCGTAAGTCACTTGTGACCTGATTTGCGAATAGCGATCGGATGTCAAGAGAATTCTAAACAGAGCTTCCCTAAGGACCGGTGAGAATCGAATTTCGTTTCTGCGAAAACCGGCCGTGCGAGAGGCCGGAAAGTATAACGCAGCCTCGCGGTATCAACAGTGGGGTGGGGGGAAGTGGGTCAGAAGAAAAATTCCATTATCGGGCTAAAAGCTGTCGTCGCGGAAGCCCTGATTCCTTCCACGAGAGGAAAAGTTCGATCGGTTTTGTAGGACGTGTCCTTCGCTCCTCGCCGACCTTACTCGCTTCATCGAAGATAACAATCCACCTACGTAATAACAGTGCCGCGGTTAACGCCAACCTCCGCTAGAAATTCAGCAAAATTTTCTCCCATTTTTCCTGATAAATCGCCAGAATTTTCGAAACCTTCTCGTTCCACAACCGCACTGCGTTTCACCGATCACCTATTACCTTTTACCCGTGATCAATACGAATTCTATTCTTCGCGATTATTGCAGCAACTTTCGAAACGACCACGAAAAATGATTATTCTCCGCTTTTCGCTGGCCTCCGTTGTTACAACGATACTAACGGCTCTGCCGCCGAGCCCGACGAGTTACGTAACACAATATCAGGAATTACGGCTAGTTATATCCGTGATTGCTTTTTGCGAGGTGGGTCGAGGGAGGGGGGGGTGGGGTGGGGGTGGGGGTTCCTGGCTCGCGGAGATTTGGCTGGCGGAGGCGGAGAGTCGGAGGTTCGATATGGCGGAGAGCAGGTTCGGCCACTCCCGCACCGCCCGGCTAATACGTCAAGTCGTTTATCCTCGACGTCCGATTGTAACTCCGGACACGTATGTTCCGCTCTTCCTCCTCCTGCCCCCCCCCTCCGTCCCTCGTCGTTCTACCGGATTCCAAATACGAGTCGGGACTGCACTATGCACCGTGCCGCTCGGGGCTAAACTCGCCGTTCTTCTTGCACCCGGATTCGAATGATCCCCCCGACGGCGCGTTTACCCGTCCGTCGGATACCCGAATCCTTATCCGAGATATCCTCTTATTGGTAGGCACTGCGGCGGGCCCTCGCGGCGACCGTTGGCCCTTTTTGCCAGACTGCCGAAATTGCAGCGCGCCAAGCCACTCGGGGAGACGAAGTCTGCTCGATATCGCACCGAAGGGACAGGTAAAGTCAGCGGATATTCGCCAAAGGGAAGAATTAACGTCTACCAAACGGAGGCTTATCTGTCGGCTCAGTGTGTCGTAGTCTTACGAGGCTCTATAATTTATAGGACGTAATTCTTAAAAGATCATTGCGTTAATTAGGTCGCGAAAGACAGGTATTGAGATACGCGGGATTAATGTGTTCGAGTATAGTATTGTTAGTAATCATGTGATCGTTTGTTGAAGAGGTATTCGTTCGATCAAATATTGATAAATTCACGAGTAACATAATTAAAGACCGTACCAACGGCCAACAGTTGAAAGTTTGAATACAAAAACTCGGAAAATGTTCTCAGGAGGACGACGAGGGATCTACAAGGATCTATAAATCTTCGTGGAACCTTACAGACACCTTCTCAACCAGTTCGCAAGTGTCGCTGTGGGTGTAGAAAATGCCGGAAAGAATTCTCGTTAATTGGTCGACCACCCGAATGCAGCGAGTCTTGTTTTCAGCTCGACATTTCGTCGCACGAACTCGTACTCGACATTCTCCGAAGCCACGGAATTAAAATATCCAGCAGTCCGCGGGCGTCGGCAGTCCTGTTGAGAATCTCGCGCGTCAGGACGAGGGGATTACCCGGCGTTTTGGTTTATCGCGGCCTCGTAACCGCGTTAACCGCCAACCGCAAGGGATTAAAGGTTGTGTTGGACCTGCCGCACGGATTGCACTTTGGAGTACGGCCCGGCACAGCTGTGCTGCTCCGCGTTATCTAATCGCCGAGCGTCGATCGACGGGGGGGGGGGGAGGATCGAGCAAGCGGAGAGGGAAAGACCGCCGGAGATAAAGCTAATTTCCGTGGGAAAGAAAATTTCCATAAAATCCCACCGATAACTGTGTACCCTCGTTTTCGCTGGACCATCATGGCTTCCAATTGTTTTTTTTTTCTCTTTCTTTCTTTCTTTCCTTCGTTCGTATACGCGCGTGTGCATCTGGATGGAGTTGTCGGTGCTCCCGGGAGAATATTTCCAATTTCTGCGACGACCCGAGTTCCGCGCACCTTCCCTCTAATATTCGCCCGTGTTTCGGCCCCCTTTTTTTTCGGGCTCGCGCGCACGCCCATTTCCGCGGGTCGTCGAGGAACGCGGCCTCGCGTGCTTTTTCGCCGAATGGGCCAAACGTCAGCGGGAGCGAAGAAATATCTGCGAAATATGCCAACGAGCGGCGCGCAGCTGAGGCCGACTTACAACTATCGTTTCCCCGTCCGCCGGAAAATACGTTCGTTTGTTTCCCGGCAAATTTCGGGCGAAGATTCAAGCGGTTCGCCGGGGTTCGCGGAAAAATGGCCAACCATGTTCGCAATCCAACAAGCCGGTCTTCGATTCTTACGATGTCTTCCCCTTGCCCGGCTGCTGCAGCGATTTCATAAATTTTCACCTAGGAATTTATGAGGATAACGTAAGGATTTGTTAATGAAAACTGAATTAATGTACGAAACGCTTTCAGCCATGTTTTCGTCAATTGTATTCCTGCTTTGTAAACCATCAATTTCCCGAGTAAGGTGAAAGTTGGGCCTTCCAAGCACGAATATCAGGATTCCTAACTGAATTATTATTTCATTATTTAAAAAGCGTCCAACTGATTAAATTTACATTGTATTCATCACAAAAACATATACGCAAGGTTAAATGGATATTGCGAAAACAATTTTTCGAAATATAATCTGCACCTTTTAACAGACTGTTACTACACGTAATAAATTCCAAGAATCACTTTAATTCCGAACGTTTACGGTTCCGTGCAATTTTCGCCGGCAGTAATCCGACTCCGGGTTTAAATTTTGCAATGTTTTTCGTTGTGCTTTTAATGAACCACGGTATTCATACGTAGACGGAAAGTAATATTATCCGATATTTGTGTACTTGGCAGCTGAGTTTCCGGGGTGGTTTGAACGTCGTGGAGGATCGCCGTCGAATGCAAAATTGCTTTGGAGATCGGGGAACGTGAGGTCGTTAGAGTTCACGCTCGCGCAGTAAACGTGCCGTCGATTTACATATAACGGCGACTGATTTATCGCCCTGCTCCGGCGTCGAAGGGGGAGGGGAGGGGAGGGGAGGGGGGGGTAGCTCATTAGCCATGACCCGACGACTAACGTTACCCGTCACGTCTCACCGAGCCACTCACCCTTGAATCTCGATAAATTCATCGGTTTCGTTTACTCACGAGGTCGCGTCAATATTCATTCTTTTGTCCGACAAAGGGCACCCTTCCCCGCTAACAAAAGTTCTCAACGACCGTACAGCTCCCCCGGACAATGAAACACCGGTGCATCGGCAGAGAAAGAGGATACTCATTGCCTGCCATTATTTTAAACTTACCCTCAGCCAATGCGTTCTTGGAGTCCTTCGTCAACTTCATTAACATTTTTCTTACCCTCCAAGGATTTCCAGGGAATAATTATCAGCGTACTTTCAATACAACAATAGCGCACGAAAATGATAACTAACCAGTAAATCCTTTCCTTTTCCTTACCTCAGTGTCTATCGAGTTAAATATTCATTATGGCACCAAGTTCGTGTTTCTTCTTTCTTTAAAACTTTCGCGTACTTGGAAGAACGGCTGACGAAAAACGTAGGTCAGTTGTTCGAAAAATGGATTCCTTTGGGCGAGGTTCCTAAGCTTCGGTTGAACTTGGAACGTCGACCGTTTCTGGGACTGTCACGTCGTCGATAACCGCGCGAGCAGGCCGCGCGATTAGCAAGATCCGGGGGTTTGGTCCATTGAAACGCAGGACGTGGCGTGTGCATTGGTCGCCATTGCCGGAGCTTCGCGGCCGAACGAACGCCGTAATGGCTCCGTCATTATTATTCATCCTCGGCGCCGAGTTGAAACGGTCGCTGCTATTAAACTTACCACCACCGGCGAGCAGTCCGTCCCCCTCGTAGCAATGTCTAAACCGGCCGCATTGCGTCTAAGAATATTATATTAGGTCGTACGTTATCTCCCGCGCAACGTTATCCCTTACCCCCGCCCCTCCCCGTTATCTTCTGCCAGCCACTCTGTGCCTGCCGCTATATTCAAGGGTCGCGGAGATGCGAGTAGTGACGCAATTCCTCTCTGCGTGTCTGCCAAATTCAACGACACACCGGTCCAACCCACTTTCCCCAATATTACGTCACTCCTTGCTCTCACATATTTACATGGTAAGGCTTTTTAACACGTTCATTAATCACTTTAACGATAATTATCGACTAGTCGTTTCTGTTTCCCTGACGATTTGTTCTTCTTAATTTGCTATCTCGCGAGACAGTAGTATCTTCCTTCGTTACATTCCACAATATCCTTATCCTTTCACAGTCCTTCCTTTCTTATGTACTGCAGTATCACGTCTGACGAACGGAGAATTGTGCAACGTAATTCGGTGTTGTTCCGTTCTTGACCTTGGTTCGTCAATTTCCTTGGCTTTTCCTTGGCCATCTATTCCGCTCGATTTTTCCCCCTCGGGGACTATTTCTGCAGGACGGCTGGCACGTCGAACGGGTACTTGACGCAGCAGTGTATATCAGTCGGCTGTTATCCAACGTTGCCCGCGTTTCTTCCCCGCGGTGATTCTTTCACATTGGAGATTTGTAGCGAGCGAACCGTTCGCCGAATGCCAAGTAACGGAAGGTCCGTGGCTCGAGGATCCCGGGAAAAAGTTGCAACGCCAACGTTCGACCAACTCGTAAAGTCCGTTAGCGGGTTCCCGAGTTTCCCGTCAAATGGGGATCAAGCCGAAATTAGATGAAAATTACGCCGAACTCGATGGGAAATGGGACTCAAATGTTATTTTATCCCGATTTTTTTACTGCATCTGATTATTTTCGTCCAATTTCCTTTTCTTTGCGAAGTTCGTGTGTTCTTCTCGACAATGAAATGGCATAAGGTGAATTAGAATTCGTGTCGGTAGATTTCATTAGTTGTAAGAGCGCTTTTAAGTGTCTCAAACAAACTTTGTTTTCCCATGTAATTTTCCTGCCAAGTAATAACATTGGGTAATGTTTTTGCATTTCTTAAGGAGGGTTCCGTTGTTGCTTCTGAGGGAGAGTACTTATTTATATTTTCCTGGAATAGATTAACGCGCAGTTTTGCGCGATTCTTCGTTAGCAGCGTCAGTTATTACAAGGAATTCCAGCCGAGTGTTCCCTCTGGTTTTCGCAGGGTGCACGAAGTGGTAAAAGTCAATATTTTCAGGAGAATGAGCTCATCAGCCGAACCGGCTCCTTATTTCGCTTCCTTAGCGTCTCGTGCGCGGCGGTGGAACAATGAAGACCGTCTTTCCACGCTGAAACGAAAACAAATCAGCACTATCTCCGCTACTTTGTAACTTCAATCCACTCTGACTGGCAGTGTATATAGCTTCCTTTCAACCGTGATACAACTTGTGGAAATTTTAATCGCTTCTCCGCGGCGGTCGCCGCCGACCAGAAACTATTTTTCTTGCCAAGAATTGAAAGGGAAGTTACGATCCATTCATCGCTGAACGGATACAAAACTTTGGAAAACGGTAGAAGCTTTTTTAATTGGATTACATTGAAAGATAGGTAGTTTTAATTAGCCAACTTGAGTATCGATACCTGAGAGCCAGTGCGAAAGATAGGTATTTTACAATTATTCCTAATTAAAGAACGAGCGATTCTCTTACCAGCTCTTAAAAGTTTCGGTTTCGAATTTATTGAAATTCTGCCGCTTTGCCGGAAAATTCCTACTATTCCAGAGGCGTGCCTATAGCAAAACTTGCTACGCCAGGGAGAATATAGTTAAAACTCTGATCGACATTTTACCGAGACGAGGATAGAAAAGTACGGTTTCCGTTCTCATTTTACACATCTCGTCTACTGGTTTTCCAATTCCTGTCATATCGATTGCCAAATAATTCCTCTCCCTTTTCCCGTGTTCTATCCGTCGTGAATGATCGTCGCTGAGTTAATCCGTGATTGGTCGTTGAGCTAATCATCGCGAGGGCAAGAATATCGACTGTCTCGTCGGGGCAATATCCATCATTTGTTGGACATAAGGGGAGGTTGGGACGGGGGGGGGGGGGAGTTTTACCACCCCTCCGAGGGGTCTGTGAGTCGAGCTGAGGGTGCGTCTGGCGAATGGAAGGAATAGTTCCATCCGGCAAGGCGAAGGATTATTCGATTGAATAATATTGAAGTTTCGCAGCCGGTTGTCCGAGTAGAACAACGGGATCTTCCCTCCACATTCTCCGTTTCATTATCCCCTCCCCCGTTCTCCCGTGCCCCCGCGCGTTTCCCGATATCCCGCAAACCCCCGCCTTTTTCCTCGTCTCACGAGAAAGAACAGAAACGATGGTGGCCCGTACGTCTGAAACACCGTTCGTTCCTCGGCATAAATTCCTTTCGTCCCGGGAAAAACTTCGCCACTGCGGAGGAACGAGTTTATTAAGCGTCCGTCCTTCCTTTCGCCGCTGTTTATGAGTTCCCGCTAAATTCCGTCCGAGTGTCTTTCGACGTACAATCGGCCCGACTCCGCATGGCTTGTCGTTTCGAGGCACTCGTACTTTTTCTACGTTCCTCGGCACTTTTGCTGTCAGCCTGTCGAATCGAGGGACGATGGGCAAGAAGAGACTACGGCACAAAGAGCGGAATTGCCCCGGACGACGGTGTAACCTTTATCTCGGAAGCCATGGATATAGGAGACAGAGCGTCGAGCTGTCTATACGTCGCAGTGTTTTGCCGTTTTCTCCATCGCGACTTCGACCGACGCGAACGTTTCGCCCTGTCGCCTGGCCGCCAGAGAAAACAGTCGAGGCCAGTCGAGAAAATACTCCTGAAATGTGTCATCGCGAGAGTCAATCGAGAGAACAGGGCCCGAATGATTTTCAAGCCTGGTCAACCTGTCGAAACGCTTGAAAAATTGATCATTCATCAAAATGTCAACGCACGTCAATTTACTTCTGTTTCACTTCTTTCCATATTCCATTTATCTAACTTGTCCCTTCTGAAAAACTGTTAATTACTCAACCTTCGTAAAACGAATAGTTTGTAGTTGACTCCGTTAATAAAAGACGCTGCATTATTTTCGTATTAACTCTTTGCACTGCGAGAACTTTGTAATATAATATAAAATACGATATAAAATTAAATCTCTCCGCGATGCGAGCTATTTACTGATTTTCCGCTAATTCGCAGTTTGAAGCTGGCGGTGTTGTTGTTTCGCTGTTGAACAATAGTTACGTCGTGCTAATTGTCGCGTGTTTGCCGCGAGGACGGCAATGAGAGGGAGGTAATAATAACGGCAGGAGTGAAAATAGCAAGCAGAGGGGGCAGGGGGAGACGGTCGGTCGGGTAGTTGGAGCCGACGACATGTAACAACGTTATCGCTGCGTCAGACAGTTATGTGGAATTTACGTGGGGTACACAGGAATCGGAGGACCAACTGAGTCGTGTAAGTGACATATATCCTAGCCCGACTGGGCAGTGTTGAACGTCGTCTCTCTGACGCACTTCGTTCACGTACGTTCTTTCCTTTATTTTCATCATTTTAAGTAAACGAAGAAAACGAGGAAACGCAATCCCGCAGTATTTATCTTTTTCCGAGTAAAATTTTTCTCGGTGCAAAAATATTGTAGAGATATCTTCCATCGAAATACTTTTTTATCGCTGGATAATTGTTTTCTTGTGCTATTTTAATGTAGCAGAATAATCATTAATTGACTACGACGAAGATGGAATGCATCGTTATTCGTAGAATTTGATTTCTTTAGACGAAGAGTCATTACAATGATCAACTACGCGAAAAAAAGCTGTACTACGTGGATACCCTTTCTCCGTTTGTAGCTAATTATCTTTTCGTGTCGTTTTGACGTAGCGGAGCAATCGTTAATCGATTACCCCGAAGACAGGGAGCACTACCGTTCGAATAATTTGATTTCCCTCGGTGGAGAGTTTTTATAATGTCCAGCGACGTGAAAAACGTAGTTGTATAACACCGGGGGGGGGGGGGGTTGGTTGGGTAGGAAGCGGACGTAGTCGATGGAGTTAATCATGTAGGGGGGAACGAAGGAGGGGTCCGTGGCTCGTTAACCTTGCCCGCATTGAAAGAGACGAATCGACTCGCTTAGGAAGTTCCTCCCGCACTTGGACTTATCCGACTCGGCCCGATTTTCCCTCACTCTTTTCCCCCGCTCCCCCCTGCTGGCCGTTTCCATCGGAGATCTTTTGGCGCGGACTGCACGGTCGTTGACACGTACGAAACGAACGAGGGGCTCGCTGGGGGACGGGGAGGGGGTTTGCCAGCCGTGGATTTAGCGGGGAAGACGTGGAATCGAGAAGGGCAACGCCGGAAGATGGAGGACACTGGGGCTCTCTGCTCTCCGGGGAAAAGTCACGGCTACAGCGGGCCGGGAAAAATGGACCTGTCCTGCCTGCGGATCAGCGGGGGCTTTAAGTTCCGGCCGGCGCGTTGAACGAACGCCGAGGATCTTGTTAGGTCAAGAATCGGGCATCGTTCCTCAACCGTGGGATCTCGGCCTTCCTTCTGGCAGCCTGACACATTCCCGTCCGGCTCGTCGCCTCAACCGCCCGGCAAATGGGACACTCGGCTGACACGGGACCCCTGACGTTTTACATTACGTCCCGAGCACGCGCCTACCTCCTCTTTTTAATGGCAAGATAATCGCACGGCGAATCTCACCGGGACGACAAGTTCTTCCCCCCTTAGCCTGGATTGAAGGGTAGACAGGAATACTCCTCGGCCGACGAATGGGCAAATTCCTCTCGCGCAATTACGCCATCCGCGGACGAGCAATTGCACGTGGAAAATGTAATCACTTAATTCCCACGGATGGGTAAAAGGGTATTCTCGTTTGCCTTATAAGTATCGTTCGAACGGACCGCTTCTCGTTTTCATTGGTATTAGTTCATTTGGAAGGTGTGGAATTATTCATGAAAAATTTCCCACGGGGAACGAACTTTGAAAGTTGGAAGGGGGGAGGGGGAGATCACGTTTGCTGTTCCACTCGAAGGACGATCTATTAGGGATTCATCGTCCTTCCAGCGGCAGGTTCCTCGGGTGATCGTATCTTCTCTTCCATGGTGACATGCGTCATTCCGTTCCCCCGTTTCCTCGAGAGTCGAGAGAATAACTCGAGAGCCAGGGCCATAGAGACCTGAAGAGCAATTTACCGAGCTCCCCGATGGGGGCGAACCTGTAAACTCTGATTTAAGCCTCGATAAAACGTCAGGATGCATGCGTTTCTTCGATTTTGCTGCACACTCGAGCTGGCAAGGAGATCGCCAGGAAATGGGGGAAAAAAGGGATCGCATAAATTATTAACAAGCCAAGCCCCGAGGAGAATGGCTCACGCCGAGGACCAAAAATATACGTATCTTCCCGTCTTTTCCGGGTTAAATACGATGGTAACTTTTACGACGGCCCCTCGAATCGGCGAATTGGCGAATTCCCCGATTTTTCGCGAAATACGACGGGGACTTTTACAGGTCTTCTGCCGAGTAGTTCGATAATCGCCAGGTAAAAAGGCGCTGACTACGGCAGACGACGAGGTTCCGCCGGGGAGGATGGAAGATTAAGACGAAATTTTACTATTTTAATCTTAGGCTCGATTCAAGGCAAAGAAGTTTTTTTACGAGGAACTTTCATTACCAGATAGAAGTTAACTTAGATTAAATTCCGCTGTGGTCTTAGCCGGGAGTGTGCATAAAGCACACACACACAGTGCTTCCCGTTGGACCAACCACTAACGCGGAATCTCCTATTATTTCGCCAGCGAAGCACAATCTCCTTTATATTAGATTATTTCGATTACACTCACTGATAGTACCTACGATGCATTCGTGTGCGAAATCCATGCCGGACAGTTGCGTAAGGATTTTACTGCGAACCCAAACAAAAGCCCCACGGGGCATGTTTATACATACGTATTCTTCCCACAATTTCATATCTCTCAGTTTTTCGGTTTCTCTCCCACTTTCTTCGTTAATTTCTCTATTATTTTTGTCTACAAGGAAATAAACCGTTCTAGAAAGAATTTTCTCAAGCTTCGAACGACATTTTTCTACTAATATCCTCCCTCGCTTTTGCTAATTTGCGCGTCGCATTTACAATTTTGTTGATCATCACAAGAAGACTCGGTTTGAAACAAATACTTCCTCGGTGAAATAAAACGCAGTATTTGCCGAGGACGATTGCGGTTGACATTTGCCGCGAAATTCCTCTTTGGCAATCGCGGTGGGGTGGTGGAAGTGGGGGGAGGCGGTTGAGTTTCTTCAGGTGTAAGTGATCGCTTAGGGTATGCAAATATTTGCCGAGTCTTATGCAAATGGATGTTTATTATTCGAAACATGGCATCACCGCGGCGTATGACTTCTCCCCGTGGATCGAGTTTCTTTCGGCGGGCAAATAATTACGAATCGTTTGCGAGACGGTGCTTCACGCGAGGACGTGTCTCTCGATTTCGTCGTCGGCATATTGTCTGCCCATCGATTTCTCCTTTCGGAGCTCGTTCGGTGCCCGGGGATTATCCGGCGAGCAGTTGGACGGTCACGTACTGCGCCTCTATCTGTTAATTATCTTTTAATGAGCTTGTTTATCTTGCCGGCCTGCCGGTAGTCCGCCGTGACCTCTGCCCTCCGCGTGGACCTTGGACCTGCGAAATTACCCCTTTAAAATTCCGTAGCTGCCGCTGACGGCGCTCCTAACTGCACCGCGTAATTTCGCGAAAAATGAATATGCATCGGCCACCATGGGGAACCACCCGCGCCCCTGGGATACGCTTAAACGATTCCCGCAGGTGCCTGCTCGAGCCGAAAATGCCTTACCACATGTTCGACAGTCGACCGACCATATTCATTTCTACCCCGCTTTTTAACGACCCAAGTGAAGAAAATTTTGCTTAATTGATATACGAGTTAGAAACTAGAAAACGTAAAACGTCTTCGAAATTTTACGCTCAGAAAGGGATAGGCAAAAGTGAACGTATAGGTATACAGAATAGAAAATTAAAGGTGCGAAACTCAACGAAATACGATACTTTTATTTTCCAGCGAGTGTACAGTATCGAAAGTGGCATCGTGTGATGCATTTAATTCCTTTTTAAGCGAAATTAAAGTCATTTCGAAGGCACCTTGAGTTTAACCGTCAAAAATATTCGCTTGTAACACCTTTAATTTTCCCTCACGTGTATCACAATTTTGCACTAATTATGAGACATTAAAACACGACACTCGTTTACCCCACTTAAACAATTTTGACGTTTGTTCTCTTTTCGCCTTAACTTTCGAATAATGGATAATACCTACATGTATAGATGTAACGTTAACGTAACCCGGGTAAAAGAGTTTGCTTTTTTTTAGGCAGGAAACGAGGGGATAGGGTGTGCGAATCAATGCATCCCCGTCGGAACGTCACGTCGAAGAACCATCGTCCGTCAACGAGAGCGATCTGACAAATTGCAGGATCCATCGGCTACGGGGGAGAGGGGGGAGGGAGGGAGGGGGGATGTTTCGCGGGAGGCCATAATGATCGGTAGTACTCTCTTCCAGTGACAGGTTTTCCATGTGAAATCGTTGCGGGTCGCGGGCGAAATAAATGGACGAACACGTCCGTGGAACAGGCTCATCCGACCGGCCCAATAAAAATCCACGGTACACAGGAAAGGACGTTTAAAACTCAAGTAACAACGATGTTCAGGAAAGCAATTTAGAAACATAACGACAACGGTTAAGAGAAATTTTCTGTACATTTTTTACGAGAATTATGAAAAGGTCCACGGGGCGGGGTATTGCGGGGGAAAAATGGAAAGGGAGAAAGTACGGGGTGTCGATGTCGGAGCCACGGATGGTTTAGCGTCGTAACGACCGGCAGAAACGGGCCGAGGCTCATTTTTCACCGCGACGTCCTGCATGACAATGGCCAGCGTTGTATCGGTAACGTCGTAGTCTCGTCGTCGTATTGGCGAATAACGGACGACGGGGACGAGGGCCATCGGCCAACGGCTACGTCGTTTTACGCCATGTTCTGCGTCCAGCTCGAAGAAATATGCAGCGCGGCAAAAAACGACCTTCGTCGTTGGAATGGAACGACAAATCAAGCCCTTCGCCGACAAATAACATTGCCCGCCTGAGTTGCGCAAATTCTCGCCAGACGTTTTCAATAAACTTTCCGAAAGGGTATAACCAATTTCACACTTCTACGCGGTTAATGTCAAGAATATTTTTAACGCGTTACAAGTGGCAATGTTCTTCAATTTAAGTATCCCATAAAACGCGCAAGTAGCTTCAAATAATGAAATGGACATTATTTTCTGTTTCATGTAACCTGCATAAAATGTATGAAAGTAAAAATTTACATTTGACAAAACCGTAAGTGACCATAAGTAACTGTGAGGGAGCGTAACATATCGGCAAGCGAAATGGAAGATCAACGTGCTAATCTTACGACCAGGGAAACATTGTAGGACAGGAGGTGATTGAAAAGCACCCGGTAAAAAGTTGATTCAATGTCCCTGTGCCCTGTGGGTATCGTGTGGGGAACTATCAGAAGGCGTTGGCCTGCTTTATTTCCCGGATCCGTATTTCGGCGTTAGCAACTGGCGCGGCCGACCAACAACGCGCCGTGACTACTTTGAAAGAGTCCAATCTCCATTCCACGGGTCGACTCTTCTGAGGAAAGAAGGTTCCCCGCGGTAGAAAACCACTGTTCTCCTTTTCGACCGTTCCGCGCCGCCAGGGGACGTCCTTTGTCGAGGATTCCTTTGTAAGAACTTCCGTCAAACGTACATGAACATACGCACGCACGTGTGAAGTACTGAGAACCAGCGGCCCAGTGTCGGTGAGGTCGTACTTTGCCGCGATTATCACGATAATGGTATTCGATTCGCCGTGGAAACCGCATCACTCGATTTATTCATATAGTTTTCCAGTCGATCTTCTTTAAGATCAGTCCGAGCGAACGGACTTTATTCCGATTTCCGGCGGATACCCCGTTTTCGTTGAGTCTCGTTTCCCACGCCCGTACCCCCCTCCCTTACGTGAGATCTTTTTGCACGTGGACACTGATAGTCCGGTTATTCTCCTGGAAATGCTTTGCCCGGTATTTCCTTCGTAAGTGAACTCCCAAAGTGAACGGCCCGAATTTCTTGCAATCGATGTCGTTAGACTTTTTTTCGGGGATTCGAGTGATTTCTCCAATTGCGGACAATTGCCAGATTATCCACATGGAATGGGAAGTAACACGGTAACGATAATTGTGCTCGATTCTCCGAGTGATCTGGCCAATTTATACGGTAAAAGTCGGTTCCCTTTTCCTGCTAATTCCACGGGACTCGTTCCAATTAACATATCCAAGTTCTGCGAATCTCCGGCTTTCGGTCAAAGCGACCGACAGAAACGAAACGAACGAAACCGAAATTACGCTAAAATCGAATCCCTTCTAATCGCTTTTCGGGTAATGTCGGAATTTTTATTAGTTTTACCCGTCACTTCCGGCTCTAACGATTTTCCGCGAATTCGCGGAAAGCAACCGACAGGATTAATGAGCTGAGTGGAAATGGTGTACATGTGGGCGCGGCATTCTAGCGATTGATTCCGTGATTATTTAGCTCGTCTCCCGTTTCGATTCGGAGTAATCTAGCGATTTCACTAATCTGCCGATTTCCCCGCCGGCTTATGGAAGCGTGGGATGTCTCTGGCACTGACGATTATTAGGTACGCCTGCCTCTGTGTGACGGGAATGACCGGTAACGGTGGTCATTGGTGTGCGGACGAACCGCGGCAATAGAACACCACTACAAGCTGTTACCGAATTACATTGAGCGGCCATCAGCCCGTACGAGTGCAGTTAGACAAATTATGTTGGTACGTGCCCGCTCTGTCCTCACGAGTCCACTCGCCTTCCCCTACACTCCCTCCCCCCCCGCCCCTGCGCGCACTTCATCTACCCTATGGGCCTCTTCCCCTCGAGTCCCCCGGGCGGATTTTGCGCGATGTTCGATCGTACGCCGACGGCCTCGAAAGTTTTCGCCCGTTTTTTCGCGGCCCACGGAAATATGTATAACCCACGGCACCCACAAATCCTTCCGGTTTAACCCGATTTTTCCGGGCGAATAATGAATTTTGACCGGGGAAAAAAGGCTGGCTCCGGTAAAAGCCTTGGCCCGCGGTACGTATGGTTTTTTAATAAACTTCCAACGTTACGTCGGGGAAAAAACTGCAAAATTTTAGCACGTTGTTCGGTTCAAGTTGAGATATCGGGAATTTTGCGGTAAATGTCCTGTGTTGCGGTAATCGTCCCCCAAAGCGAATGCCTTGATGTGGGATTAATGGGGATAGTGTTAAAATGTTTTCTTCTGATTCGAACGAATCCCGTGGCGGAAAAATCTTTCCTTTCTGCACAGCGAATTAGACACACTGAGGTACTAACGTCTGAAGATTGTGATCCGTGGAAGCTCGTATTAAATTAAATATGAACTGCTGAATGTTCCGAGGGGAAAATCAAGGAATTTACAATGTTTAATGGAGGCGGTAGATGGTGAGAATTATTTTCGCCGATGTCGTTGGTGCAAAGTAGCTGGGTTATCGCCATGTGTTGGACGTAAAAGCGGGCACAAAAGTGGCTATAAATATAACAGTCTGGAAATACCGGCCTGATATCGATCTTGAAGGCTGCATTACGATGTGAATATATTCACAATTTCATCACAGAACATTGACCTCAAACGAAGAAAAATAATGGCCCGTGCTGCATAAATATTCCTCTGAATATGGTATTTCCTTCCTTCTAAAATCGCTTCATCAATAGAAAGAAGTCAATCCCAGAAGTAGAGAAAATTGTACTGAACCTTTAGCAACTGAAAATACTCACTTTTCATTGGAATTTTCATTTCGGTTATTAAAAATTTATTTCGAATATTTGTCATCACGAACATGTATTGTACATAATTTAATTTATTTTTTATGTAATAAATATTCTATTACTACGAAACCTGTGAAAATTAGGTAATCTTTAACGCATAATATCATTAAAGTATCCTTTGATGTAACATTATTAACGTATCTTTAAAGCTGCAGTTAGGAGTGTATTTTTTAATTTTCTTTTCATGATTAAATGTCATATACCGGCGACCGATTCCATTTGCCGTGGAATTATCGTCGTCTCTCCGTCGGCTAGTCCGTGGGTCTCAATGCATTCTCCGATACGTCACGTTTGGAAGATTACCACGCTTCTGAGGATTCGCTGCATTGCTCAACGTATACGTTAGTCATCCCTATTAGAACGGATTTGGAAATGCGTCCATTAACCCCAGATTACCAGTCTTCCCATTACGCAGCATCCATTTTAATTGAAACTACGCGCGGATTTGACGGAAAATCATGACCCAGGATTAAACCCCTGCTTGGTGTTACAAAAATCAATCGCCGCGTTAAACGTCTCGAATGAATGGAAAACAACGACGGACCAAGTTTAGAAACTACGAAACCTAATAATAATAAAAATACCAATAATACTCGTTTTATCGCGTGGCCAAACGTGTACATAAAAGAATGATTTCCCGGAAACTTCGTGTAATGCGGGCAGGTCGGCGAGGGTTTTAATGGGATCCCCGGGAAACCTGTGACTGCGGGATCACGAGTATTTCCATCGGTGGGCCGACGTTGCCGTTTCCAGTGCTTCATAGAGCTTGTAGGAGATGAAGAAGAACGGTGCATTAAATGGACCGCTGTCTCGAGCCTCATCGGATGACAAATAGCCGGTGCATGCGGGTGCAACTGCCAGACCGTGAGAGCGATACAAACGTAGTGTCATGGACATACGCGCCTCGTTCCGCACGGTTTATGACGGTTATATTACACCTACATGTCACGGAAGATGCTCGTCGTTAATGTAGCAGCGAAGGTCGACCAATCGTTGCCAACCGAGATAAGGAATTCCCCGTACGATAAATCTCATGACCTGTCAGCCAGCGGTCGTCATTCTCCACGGCGGTTTATGAACCTCTTGCCATTAGGATTTCATCGGAAATCACGAATCTCCATACGCGCGATGTTGGCGAAGTTTCTGTGGTGTTTTCGAATTTTTCAACGACGTCGAGGTCGACACTTTTTGGGTATAAAAATGATGTATCAAGGGGACTGGAAAGTGTTGGAAACTTTAGATAAAAATATGGGCGTTTTTGACTTTTAATGTTGAACTAGTAAGCTCTTTAATAAACGAAGGATCGCTTCTTTTATTCGACAAATAAAATTGGAATCCTTCAAATTCTTCAAACACTTCAAACACTTTTACAATCACAATGTTTCTTTACTAAAACTGATGTATCTTTTCCTGTCAAAGTGGACGGTCTTTGAAACTTGAAATAATAGTATTGTGAGAATCACGGACGATGACCAGGTTTACGCCAGTAATAGGCTGATTAAACGGATAAACGCGTCTCGTTGACTGGTTTAAAGTAATTATTGATGCTGGTATGTCTGATTCTCTGGGGTTTAATTAATGGTCCAGTCGTTAATCTAGATGCACTCAATTGTACTTGGCCGGAGGCGATTGACAGGTTCCAACGATCGAAACTCATTAATTGTAAGTAAAAATTTACGCTAGCGTCGAACGTTTTTAATTTGCCACAAAATCCAACGTTCGAGATTTTGAATTCGCAGTGATACCTCGCGTAATTAAATGCATTGAGAACAGGAGAATCAGGTTATCCATTTGTTCGCTTTAAAAATAATTTCAATATCCACCTGTGGTATTGAAAATACTTCGTCGAAAATTAAATATGGTTCCTGATTACAACATTAATGTTGCGAGGTATGTACAGTGACGAAAATGAATATCGCGAATTTTACAGGGAACTTGTAGAATTGTATTTAATTTTTCAAGGGGTAGGGGGGGGGGAGATAAAAAGCAAACCGTTTGATGGGGTAATCTGTTCTATGTTATCATGACATTCGAATTAATTCGTCGAGTTTCCGGCACGTCGCTTAGTGGGAGGAAACTTTTAATGGCAATAATCATCCCCCCTTTTTCGTCGGAGGATAATGTTACTTTCCGGCCGAATTGGCGAACGTCATTGCGTGAACATTAATCATCCGTCCTGGGTTTTGCCCCTCGCCTCTAAAAGAATGTCCCTAGAATTTCGTGACGCGGAAAAATTGATGGACGTTCGCACGAGGAAAATCTGCCTACCCCGAGCACTAAATAAAAGTCATAATCCCGCGAATTAAAAGAGAGCTAACCTGAACTGATTGGCAAATGATATGTATACATATAAGTAAATGAAAAATGGAGAGGTCTAATTAGACATTTTCATTGCACTAATTTCCTTTCGTCCTATACAGTGCTTTTTGCAGTATCATTCCGAAAAATTTTTCATTCAACATTCATTGTCGTTGGATTAAAATTTGAATTACGTTTGTCTTTGTAAGTAGAGGAATGTACGTATGTGGAAGTGTTCAACTCTGCGATGAAACAGTATCTTCCCGCTGAGTTTCGGAAGCAAAGACGAAAGGGGCAAGTCGTTGGTTGTCGGACGGGGAGATAAGATTTCCTCGCAATGTCAGATAGACTATCTTGAAAAATTCACAGGGAGGAAGGTTCTGTCGTTTCTCGCGCATACTGCACTGAAATCTTCTCACGAAAAGCTGCGAGAATGCAGTCGGTCTAGCCATACATCAGAATTGATTTTTCTTGCGGCTCAGGTACAATGCTTTTCCATCCATTACCCGATATCTACGCCAGTTTACCAGAAACCACGTGGAATTATATTTCAAAAACGGGATCTACCTGTACCCGCCAGACTCACATGAACAAGAAGCATTTAGACAGAAATTTAACGTTGATTTTTCAAGTTCCACGTTTCTATTGTACGCAACACTTGTACGATCCGTTCTTACGTATTATTGCTCTTATCCATTTTTGGCATACGTTTTACAACTGTTAATTTGCGACGCAGCACGAAAGACACGTGGCAAAATAATTCGTCTATTTCCTTTTATTCTGCTCTGAGTTCTCCGAGTGAAGAATTGCACTGATGCAGTCAGCTCGACTGTATATCAGAATTGCTCTTTCTAGCAGTTTAGGTATAATACCTTTCCATCTATTACCTGATATCTGCCCTAGCTCCTCGAGAACGACGTAGAATTATATTTCAAAGTCGTAAACGGTGTACTAGGCATATAGCGGACGAAACCTGAAATACGTCTTCACGTTCACTGAAAAGCTCGCCTCGTATACAATTTCATTTTTTTTTTATTTATCAACTTTAAAAATTTTAATTTAATTTTGTTAATTATTATCTATTTATTATTTTTTAATTATTAATTTAATTTAATTTAATTTAATTATTATTTTAATTTAATTTTAATTTTTTAATTTTCCCCTATTTACTTGCGTATCGATAAAATTACACTCGCTGTGCACAATTACGGCCCTGGAGGCTTATGTTTTTCTTGAAACACGCGTTAATTACGTTAGTTATCTTGTGTTGTGTCACTCGTAGTCGGATCAGTTGGATCGACTGCTATTTATACGGCTTGAATCGTCTTTTTCTTTGCCGTACATTCTGAGAGCGCGTTATAGGGGATCTTCTCGGCCTTATCCACGAGTTCGTTTTATGTCCCTCCTAAAGTTTCACTCCCATCCCTGTACAGTTGCCTCGCGTTCCTAGCTCATCCTTTCAAGACATCAGTGCACCTCGCTCGAACGTGTATAAAGGAAGACGTTGAAGAAGATTCGTCTTGAATGAACCTAAGTGGATGAAGTGCCGTTGCGTCGAACGAGCGGATTAAATAATCGCCTTCCTTCTAATACGCCCGACGGCTGAGCAACGATGCTTCTTATCTGATCCGACGTGAGCTAATTTAACCGACGCCCATTTAAAGCTTTTTCCCCATAATCGCCGATATCAGGCAACCTGTAAGGTGTTCTCGTAAAAAAAAGTGATCGCCAGAGCAATCAGCTTTCGTGTTTGCTCTCCTGTTTTCAAAATTCAGACTCGAATTAAGGGACGGGGTTTGACTCGTCTTTCTCATTCAATAACTGTACAAACTTGTTAGAAGTTATGGAATTGTAGCTTATTCCCACGAACGATGAGCATTGGAATTTTCCGTAAGTCTATGGCCATTTTCTCTTACAGAAGAAACACATTTATCGAGCGCCGTACGACGTACCTAAAGTGCATACGGTGATTTGAGTTTACGACATCGTTCGTAGAATAGCTGTTCTCGGAGACCCCGATAAATGCATTCGATCCATGCAACGCTAAGATTCGTAAATACTTAAAATGCCACTTTCCCGATGACTCAATTCACGAAGGAAATTACCCAATTCAACTATTCACGATTACCTGTGACCCAAGAGCGGGACAGGAACAATGATCGTTGCACGTCCTGTATTAAATATGCACGGAAAAATTGCATTCCGAAAAAACGACCGATCAATTAATGACAAGACAGTGAAAGATTTTGTTGAAATCCCTGTGAACGTATCGTGCGAGACGTAGGCATGATTTGCCGTTTCACCATTACACGTTGACCCGTTGCTTTACGATTACGTTGCCTCTAGGTCGAAATGGCCACGGTGTACGTTGGGTACACGGCTGTCGGCGTATTTCGAGCTTCCGAAACGTGTTATCCGGGTCATACGTAGGTGGCACGCAAGCGTACCGTCGCTGGGCTAAAGCAATTTCGCTCTTAGCATTAATATTTGATGCTTTTAATATTTAAGGTCGGGCAGGGCTCGATGGCCGTATCTACCGAGCCGGACACGATCCTGCCTGTACGTAACGTACGGCTCTGGGCATCGGGCAGTCCCTGAATTAAAGCCATGTTTTACGAGGCGCAGGTCTAACGTCGGCCGCACGGTGTTTTTAACTTTCGCAATTACACTGGACCGCCGGCCAAGGAAACAGTGAATTTCGCTTACGCTCCCCCCCCCCCCCCGTCGTTGCTTTTGTCGTATTTACTTAACCGTCCTTCCTCGTCGTCCCCTTTGTTTTTTAACGCGCACCGACCGACCCACACTGACTATCTTCCCCCGTGTAATTCCGGTACCCTATTTGCCAGTAACGCCGTAATTGGATGACATTTTTACAACCGGACGAGACTCGATAATTGCATTGTCATAAGTGTGCACGGACGATGGAGGTGCGTGCGGCCGGCGCATTTATTTGTCTCATTAGTACAGTTACGTAACTGCGGGGAAATATTAGTCAGAAATTACGCAACCATCGCAGGAATAACGAATCGTTTCCCCATTGTGAACAATATTGTTAAAGCAAATACCTTGGCGTAAGTTAAACGTCGACTGTTTGCCTTTCTTCGACGCGATGCCTCGTCAATTAAATTGTTTGCCATTGAGCGTATACATGTTTTACGCGTAACGTAGGCGACATTCGAACTCGGTGTTTACGAGGGGATGGGGGGGAAGAGGGGCTTTCCGTCGCTTTTACTTTCGCAATTAAACCGCGACCCTCCGCGTCTCGATCCGCGATTCTTCGCGCAGATATTATTCTCCGCCCCTTCCCCCCGTCCACGTGCATCTCTTTTTTCTTGTTTCCCGTCCATGTCGTCTGCCTCCCGTTCTTTTTGTTTTTCTCCCTTTTCTCTCCCCCTACCCTGCGGCAACCGTGCGGAACCGCAATCGCGCAGCACTTCGTATTATTGCGACAGAACGGAGAGCGGTATTTTCATCGAAGCCGGCCCCCCATAACGATTCCGTGAATCAACGTCGTAATTAAGAATTCTAAAGAGGCGTCGGCCGTCCCCTCGCTGCTTCGCCCCCTTCGTCGGCTCTTACGCCCCTCTTGCGGCCTGTTAACCGTGTCGCCCTCCTCCCCCACCTCCTCTGTCGAGGCGCCGTATTATTCCGAAGAGCCGCGAAATATTACGCTTTTTCCTTTGGTCCTCGGTCGTACCGCTGAATTAGAAATAAAAAAGCCGAGGAAAAACCGGAGGCGCACCGTCCGTGCGCTCTCGAAATCGAGAGATTAATCGAAACGATAAGTTGATTATATCGCGGGGAAATGAGAAGACGGTCAAACCATTTACCTGGCAAACGTCGACGCACATAGCAATTATTTATGAATATCAAGCATCGCGTTGGTGATATCCGATGGCAGTCTCGGGGATGAAAATAAAAAAAATTAAACGAAGAAAGGGAGGGGCTTAAGAAGAAAAACAAAATGCTATTGCTCGTGCGGTGCGTGTAGTTCTGTATTTACGGTAATTGCGAGTAAATATTAGCGTAGATGTGAGGAGACGGAACGGCGAAGGAGTTTTGGTAGAAGGGTGAGAGTGGCGGGAGAAAGGAAGGAAGCGGGGAAAAGGTAGGACGAGAGAAAAGCATCGAACTTTCAGCCCTCCTACCCGAAGGGCAGAAGATTAATTACATTAGAAGCTGGCCTTATAGGAGCTCGCCGACAAAAGATTCCATCGGCACTGGGCTGGTAATGGTGGTGCCGTTACTGTTCCATCCTTGGTACGGCTGAATCCAGCCGAGATAGCGTTCCTACGGCGGAACGAGACGCGGCCGAAGGCCCAGAGGCGAGCATTAATTTTAATTAAAATGTTACATAACCAGAAAGGGAGACAGCTGGCCCCCCCTAACCGCGGCAGAGGGGGCTTTCGGAGTGCGCGGCGAATTCCCGCTGCAAAGGACGGCGCGCACGTTGGCGCAGCTGAAAGGAATAATCACTTTTGCGTTTCGAGGTGTCGTGAGAATTTTTTACGTCTCCCTCGCGGGGAAGTGCCCGGGACCCTGCGGTTTTCCCGACGAGACGGCTAAAGTGGTTTACTCTGTACGTACCGGCAAGATATTTCGACGAACGGTGATAGGGCCAAGGTGAGGTACGGCAGGAGGGTTGAGGGTTAATTGCGATCGAGAAAGTATTGCGTTGGTCCTGATCAGGGCGAAGGGATTTCGTTTTACGTTGAAACCTGATGTGCTTACATTAAAAAACTTGCCGTAGCCTCGGTATTACAGAAAATTGTTCGAAGCTAATTACAAGTTGTATCAGCCGGAGGGGGTGGAAAAGGATAAAATGGCGAGTCTAATGAAACAAGTACAACGTGTATCTGCAAATGGATAAGAGGCGAGCGTCGCGTTGGAAATTCGATTTAAGTTATCCTTCTTTCATTCTCTGATATTGCTTTCATAGAATTCACGAGTTGTTTGAACTGTCGGAGTTTCGGGGAAAGGGCCGTAATTGTCGGAAGAATACGAGGCGCGTAGAAACGCGGCCGAACATCAGAGACGCGTTTGCCGGCGTAAAGTTATTTCGCGGGGGCACTTCCGGCGGAAAGCAAAGCTCCCCGTTCGCCGAGGCGACATTCTGAAAAAATATTGTCAGTGCCGACGCGGAACGGAATGTGTCAGCCAAGTGTCGAGCGTGAAATTTATGCAAAACGCGTATGCGCGAGAACGTAATGACGTTCTGCCGAGTTTTCGCCTTATTAGAGAAGAAACAACCTAAGGACAGTGTAGATTCTGAGAAAAGAGTATATCAAGTGACGATTCCTTTGAATGCAAAGACAAGAGTGGATGAGCTCAAATCAGTTGAGAAAGTGGATGCACGTTTCAGAGATGTGTAAATGTGTGTGTGTGTGTGTGTGTGTGAAAATGTATAAACGATTAGAAGTGTATTGATGATCCTGAAACAGAAGTAGAAACACGACGAATGCGTCAGGAGTGAATGGAAGGTTGAAAAGTATAATAAATACGAGAAATCTCCAAAACGTGAAATAGTAAAGACGTGAAGAGCTTGAAAAGAATATAGAATTCAATAAAATAATAATAAAGAATTATACAGATGATATTTGTTAAACTTCTTGCTGCATTGAGCACTGTATAATGGTTTTCATACTCCCCACAGCGGTGAATTCCGACGAATCCTTCGAAAAACCTGCACGTCCTTATCAAGTAAGTGGCAAAGGTTTTTCCCAAACTTGGAGCATTCGTCGTCGTTGGTATTACTTTTTTTTAACTAGATCTCCTTATCGAACGACCTGTTCTTTTTGTTTGTCCTGCGACGACCTTCCCCGTCCCTCTCTCTCTCTCTCTCTCTCTCTCTCTCTCTGTCCCCCGGGAGACAGTACCTCGCGTTCTTTTAACGCTCAACTCCTTGTCCCCGGGTTTGCCTCTACGAAGCTCCTTCCATTCGCCATTTCGATTTTTCTTATACTCGTGGCGAAGGTGCGACTTTGTTTCCTTGCGCAGTATTCCGCTTTTGCGTCGGCGGAAGTCGAAGTTTACTGTCAGAATTCGAAGTTCACGAGTGCGCAAGGCTGGCACGGAAGATCCGTTAATGCATAACCAGCAGCGTGGAATTTCGACGAGGAACAACGCGTTTCACCGTATAATATGCTATTTCGTCTCTTGAATTAATTTCCCCTTACAGCACGAGCGCGATATCGCAGCTGAGAAAATTAACGGAAGGACTGCTAAGAGCCGAACAGCATTTTCCATTCTTTTACACTGATTCTCACAAAAATAATGGACATTTTTGGAAATATTTTTTACCTACCCTCGCTGTCGGCTAATTAAGTTCTTGGACGTTATTGATTACACAGATATTTCTAAATCAATGCCACTCTGCCATTATTTCCGATAAACGCAACGTTCCATCGTTTTCTCTTGCGCGTAATTCCGTTCGTCTAATTAACGATCAATCTCCATTTACAGGAGGTACATAACTCCTTTCGCCAATGATCGTTCTTATTCCCTTTTTTTATTTATAGCGTTCAATGTGTTTCCTGCATCCCCATCGGACCCTTTGTTCCGCCAGCATCGATGATCCTCGTGGCCGAACGGACCATTCAGTTTCGATCTTCATTTTTAACGAGAATCATCCACTGCAGTGAGCCTATTATCCTACGAAGTTGCCCGGATAACACGCACGTGTGTATTTTCACGTAAATGCGTATATAGCAAATACATTTCTCCCCTTCGCGCCGCTTAATGCACGATAGTAAATCAAGGGGATAATTACAAAGAAACCATTGCAGAGGATAACTACGTTACAACGAATTATCCACAAATAATAGATAACGCGATACGTGATATCAGGGTTAAACGAATTAGGTACAGGAATCCTTCGCTAAAGTATTCTGCCTTAACACATAACTAATTTAACAGAAAGGACGAGTCATAAATACGAAGAAACGATAGCTATGGACTGACTTTTTGTCTCACGAGTTGCGTTTATTTACGCGCAATTTTCCGTCGGTAAGTATTTCACGAAAGTTAAGGCCTACCTCAATTTCCTTGGACGAAAAGTCCTATTGGGTCGCGAGGTAAATAAGCTTTTCTCGGGAGGGAAATAAATGTCGATGCGTTTTGGCCGTACAAGCTTGCCGACTTATCGAAGCGCGAATAGGAAAGCAATTGCGACGGTTTAGCGGCCGGATACGTTCGGCAGTCGACGACGTCTCGTCGTTAGGTCCGTCATTTCGAGAGCGATTTCCCAGAATCACGAGGGGGAAACACGGGGAGACAACGGGGACGAAAACGGAGCGGAAGGGGTGGAATGAACAACCGTTTGGAGGACGATCGATCAGCACGCCCGACGACAGAAGCCCTGACGTTGCCCTGAAGTTTGTTTCGCGCACGTTCGTTCCCTTCCCGGCGAATGAAGACGATAAGCCGTAAGGGTGGTGGTGGCGGTGGGGGGAGGGGGAGGGGGCGGAATACGGAACACCGAAGGCAGGTCAACCGGAAGAATCCGATGTACCCCGTGGAAAATGAAGTGTGCACCAATACACGGGAGAGAGAAAAAAGAAACGAAGGACAAATCGAATGTGTAAAGTTGAAATTAAGGATAATCTTAATTAAGATTTGCCGGGCCGTGGTACTCGAAGTGAAATAATACAAAGCTTTGAGTTCGCTCGTTCGCATTGTTGAAACATAATTAAACCGAAGGTCCGATTGAGCAAGGCAATCGCCGTGGAAACGTAAGAAATTACAGAACGGTTCCTGTTTTTCCTGCTTTTCACGAAAAGTCGAAGGTACATTAATGTCAGAATGCTCGGGCCGTGAGAGTTTGCACGGTCCTTGTGCATTTACCTCGTTGCGTGAATTTATAAGCAGCCGGCACGTCTGCCGGAGGATCTGTTATTAATCAGACGCTAAATAAACTCGAGGCAACGTCGAAATAACGGACGGTATTACGAGCTGAGAAGTGTCTTCCTTCTCTCTCTCTCTCCTACTGGTGAATCGTTGATGAGGAGGGGGACCGTCGTTGCCCGTGTGCAGCTCGTTCGCTCACCGTGGGTGAGGGTAGCTGTGGGTGTTTGCGTTCTGTGCCAGTGCAAAGGGTTAATCCGAGTAAGCACTTCATTATGAGAAGCGGAGTACCTTTCCCTGCGGGTATAACGCTCGTGCGGGCAAACAAGAAAAGCTATATGCCACTGTGAAAAATTCATGGCCCCCTTCCTCGGCCCCTTCCCTCTTCCCATCTTCAGTTGACAATTCAACTTACAATTAGACGCGACCACACGCGGCCCGTCTCGATTTCGTGGACCGCGAAGTACCCGTGAACCAAGAGCCTTCCGTTATTCAATTACATCCACACACACGGGGAATTCGGTTAGTATTGTACAACGAAACGCGGCATAGGCCAAACGAACGTTCGATCCTCGATCATACTCACAATCAGTTTCGTTCGGGGCCAAACAAAGCCCATTCTGCGGCTCGAAAACTTGCACTTTTCCCGTGATTGCGCGCACGGCCCAACTTCGTGTACGAGAATGCGTACCCAGCTGCGGGGTTTGCGGTAATTGTTAATGGGGGGAGGGGGACTTATCGACGTTTCGCGTCGCTATTTTTCCCTCGCGAAACAGGATCAGTGTGCTCGAATAATAGTCCCCTTCCACATAGTGATTTGCGATTTGCGTGTGCGATTGATACAAGCAATTTGTTAGAACGTGCACGTGGATGAGGTCCTACGGCTCTCGGAGCCGTGTCATTTTCATTAGGTCAATCGATATTAGCAACGTCACAAGTCCGATTATTGGTGTTGCAGGGAAACGCGGAGCATTGGGGAAAAAAGAAGAGGAGCAGGACGAGCGCGTTTGCCTGGATACACAGGGACTGTGATGGATTAGTTGCGCACTGCTGGCCATTTGCAGAGACTGCGTGTGTACATAGACAAACAGCGGTGAAACGGGTTTACCCGAGCGAGTCTGAATTCCCTCGCGATCTTCGCGTGCAAAGCTCCCCGGTGAAAAGCTCCGGGCCTTCTTTATGTCTTAATCCTTACGTCGCGCTTAACCATTTAGGCAAACAGAGCTATCGTTTTCAACGGGAACCGTTGCTCCTCCCGCTGCGCCGTTTGCCCGACTTTTTCCCCCGTTCCTCGCTCTGGCCGCTCGGCTCGTCCGTTTTTTAATGTACCTTTCGTAAAGCGTTTGTAAGTGTGCTTTTCCGGAGCGGCCATCGAGGTCGAGTGCACTCGAACCCCTCGTGTTTGAGCGATACACGGCAACTGCCTGTGAACAGTTCATATGCACCGATATGTGCATCATGCGTGCCGACTAAACGCGATAGTTGCAAGGACTCACCGTCCATCTTTGCCCAGAGGAAGAAAAATAGATTATACAAATCAGCAGCAAACAGTATATTGTCTACTGAGATTTTACACAGGATGAATTGTTACTTGAAATCCTTTCTAGAAGGGGTTGCTCTCACGGAACAGGAATGAGGAGTTAGTGGACATTGTTTATGGAACGTGCTTGGCAGGCCCTTTCTCTTATCCCTGCACTTGATTTTCAGTAGTCATTTTTCATAGTTTCGAGGACTTTCTGTGTGGACACAATGGCTATTATATAACAGAACCTGCGACTTCACGAAATTTGCCGTTGCTGCTATTATCTCGCAGAAAACGGTTCTTACGCTTATTAAACCACATGTTTTGATTTCAATAAAAATTGGTCAATCCCCTTGGAAATTCCCACGTCCTAACTCTTCCTGTAATAAGCACCGCGATACATTCACCCTGTTCATCGACGACTGTCGAGTGCATCGGCCACTCTGCGGATTCGGAATGTCTCGCGGGGAAAATTTACCGACACTGTTGCTCGTCGCTTTTCCGAAAGCCCCATTGCGCGGGGAACAATATTTCGTGCATTCAAACGTGCCGAATAATCCAACGGAAAAGGTAGGAAAATACGTATCCAATAGGAAAGAAACACAGTGACAATGTCAATGTTTCCCGTTTGAGTCTAAATTTGCTTACTGCATCGACACGAACAGCCTGTACCAACAAATTTTTCGATAACCCGTTCTCCCTGGATTACATGTTCATTCGTTTCTGCGTTAAGCAATTAGCGATGATTGTTGATGACGATCGCTTGGAAAGCTATTTGCCCAAGTGGACGTCCCGGGGGAATGAACGCTCTGGCGCTCGAACGTTTCGAAGGTTCTCCGCTTATGGCGGACAAGACGGCGGCGTAATTGGGTCAGGCTAGCTGTTACTTAAGCGAGCGAACATGTACCGTCGTTGAGCTGCAATTGTCATTCCGTTGGCCCGCAGTCCCTTCGGATTGGCCAGCGATCCGCGCTTTAACGTACAACCTCGACTGTGTATGCACACTGCGGCCTTTGTGTTTGCTGCGGTAAAACCCGCCCGCGGACGATCCGCGTCGTTCCGCGAACGAGGACCCGGGGAAAACGCGAAATGTCCCCGTCGAGACGCGATTAATGCAAATTCCAAAGGGCCAAGTATCTCGCCAATGGTTAGCCCTCGTCCCAGCATTTCCAATCGTCTAACGCGCTTGTAAATTCCAACGTGAATTCATGATCCCCTCGATAACTCGGCAGATTGTAAAAGCAATTTAAATACTTCATTCGCACGTGAACCACACTCTTAAGGCATCGATACATAACGAAAGATTCTGGAAAAAATGTACACGAAAAATACTTTGTCGAAGTTTCCTATTACAGCTGATTCGTCGCTAAGATCTTGTGTTCTTGGCTCGGAGTGTTAAAATTAAAAGAATTATCATGTGTTTCGCGTGAATGGAATCGCCTATCCAGTGCGAATCATGTGACTCTTGAATGTCTGACAAATGAAGAGTTGTGGGAGAATTTTTCGTTGGCGGAAAATACAGCGGAACGTAGGATTGAGCTACGAAGGAGCTAGCTGCTAAGTGGGTCGTAAATGTTGGCGCGTGATAATCGCCCATCGCTCTAATTAGTAAGTGACCCGCAAATCGCGCACTCCGTGGACTTCGGCGCGGTTCGCTGGGCCCTAAGAGCATTTTCCCCGTTACTTTATTGAGCAGAACTCATTGCTCGACGAATTAGGATTCTTTTGTTCCGCCGAACTTTGCCAGGCCGCGGTAACTCCTTCCCCCGGGGAATTAAGCGAATATCAATAAACCTGGCGAGTTATCTGAACGGCAAATTCCTAAAGTCAATTAATTTTTCCGCGGCGCTCGGACACCGAATTTTCCGTTTAGTGATTCTCGAAAATCATTGCCAATAGGAACTAATAGTTGGCTTACAAATACGTGTTAATCAAATACATCTTGAATCGAGAATCCGTTAGAATATTTTACATCGCTCGACGGTCGATTATATTTTCCGTGGATTTTTCGTTCGGTGCACGGCGCTGAAGTGGAGATTAACTATGTGAGAATATTAAATGATGTCTACGGTAGGAAATATACCATGTTCATCCGTAACTTAGTTGGCAACTTTCGCCGAGACGATATTATGACCGTTAATGGGAGACGCGCTAATGTCGTACGTGCGATAACGTACTTTAAAGCTGGAAATTAAACGAGCCAGCGACTTTTAGCGTCACAAACAAGTTCATAAAACGTAGTTATCGCGACGTCTATGTAGCGACGTGGCGGTTACGCAGGGAAATTCCCCGCCAAAGTTCAGCGGAAATGCGCGTCCGGGTTACACGTCCGTGCGAGCCTAGCTAATTTTCCGTCGCCTGATTCAAAGTCGCTGAAATCCTGGCCAGCCAGGACCAACAGGAGTTCAACGAAACGCCACGACGTTACTGTGTCATCAGCAAGTTTAGACGAACCAACTTACGAACGGCTCGTACTCAATGCCTTTTGAAATTACGACTTGGCCCTAAACAGAGACTGTCCATCGCATTAATTTCATTGATTTCATTAATTTCATTGATATCCTTGGACCCTTATGAGAATGTTCCTGTGTGAATGGGAAGGACGTGTCAAAACCTTGCCTGCTTTTCTCGGTAGTTGACGACGAGCTTCGGACACGTGACGGTTCGCGTCGAATTAATTCGAGGCATGCACGCGCGGAAAAGTCCACTCGATTCGCGAACAGTTGACGATTGTTTGCTCGTGTTGCCACATTCGTCCGTGCAAGGTGGGAGGGGGGAGGGGGGGGGGATCACATTACCGATAATGCGAAGGACGATACGAGCTGTCGCTATAACGCCGATAATAATCGGCTACACGAGGCGATCGGTTTATTCGATAATTACGATATCGACAAATCCAGTGGACCGTACACGCGACGAATTAGGCACGAACACGTACCGCATGAACAAACCAACCCTTCCCCTTACCCCACCACCACTTCAACCCTTCTATGCACTTTCTAAACGAACAGACGAATTCGTACGTTTCCGTGGAACGCTGCAGCTCGTTTAGGCGAAACTGCTCAATTAGAATTCATTGGTTCGCCAATTACACGGCCAGAAGGTACCTGATCTTTGTTTTCATTGATACTTATTCACAGATATGCAGAAGGAACGGATGCAATTAATCTCGTCAAAATAATCATAGAGGAATCTCAGAAACCCTTTACTTTTAAAGTTTTTCATTAAAGAACTCTGTGTTAAGAGTCGAAAGCTTTTACAGACGTTTGTCAGGGTAACGAGGTATAAAATGCAAGGACTTTGACATTTCAAAGTGTCATATTATGACGACAACCGTGGTGCGATATGACGGTTAGACGTACAATGAAGTCGTAGACAGTTTCTCGGTGAATTCTCCGAGGGATCTTCGTAGCGCGATAACTGAATAATTAATTACACTCGGGGATTAATGCGCCGGGCAAGTGGTTGCGATTTGGATACATAGTGCGGTCGAATGCCGTTGGCCTGCTCGGCATTTAATGAGATTTATCAACGTGCCAGACGACTCAGTTGGCTCAAACGTACGATACGTCTTCGGCGAATGCCATAATTGTAAATCGCAATGCACTGCAATTTTTTAATCGCTGGTCCTTAAAATGGGCCAGCGACCCAATCAATTATTTTATTAATAATTCGTTGAAACGGCTCAATCTGTTATTTATTGAATTCATCTCTGAACTCAGGACTAACTTTATGAATCCATTACCGAGGTTTTTCAGGAATCCTAACCTTCGTAATACAGAATATTTATAATGAAGTTGACTTCCTGTTCGTTAATAAAGAAATGCGTTAATGATGGTTATCAAAAATTTGTTCATAAAATTTTCCATCTTTTTACTGCGCAAACAATGTCCTCGCATTTGAACGAAAATCTACAAATATCCCATTGAATAAAATCAGTTGCTTTTTGCAATTATTGCCATTTATTTGCGGGGATATTAACTTCTCCTTCCAAATGACAGACAGTGAGTTTGATTGTTATTGGAAGATAACGACGTTGCGAGTAGACTGAGGGGGATGGTAGTAGATTCTTAATTTTTCTCTTCTGACAGTCACAGCTGCAGGGAAAGATAATCGTTGCACGATCTCTCGGGCTTTGATCGTTTCTGCTCTTTCTCTTTATCCGTTCGCATCCCCCGGGCTGCCGTTGGCCCTCTTTCCCGGGCCGAAGTTCTTCCGCTGCCGGTAATTTAATGGCTTATTTCACCTCGAACCGTCGCAATTAGCGCAGGGGCGAGTGCCAATTAGAATCTGACGAGAGCGGAGCGCGTGACTTAACGAGCGATATCTTAACTCGTCTGGCGCGACTTTTAGCACCGCTTGCAACGGGACGGACGGAAAGGGGAAGCGGGAATGCGCGAAAACGCGCCTACACGCCAAAGAAACAAAGACCGGAGAATTCCGTTTTTCCGTCAAAAATCGTCGGCGGGGCTGGGAAACGAAGGAAACCAACGGCCAACTGAATCCAGATAAAATGTATGTAAGTTCATGCTGCCGAAGATGCGGATTCATGAATGATGCACTTGGTTCGCCCTCCTGTTATTCTCTACCAAGGAATTCAATGCCGTTTCTCGAGCATGCAAATCTTCCGGTAAATGGCGAAAATAAAAAAGAACGTGTTAACGTTAAACCGAGTTTTAGTGAGGATTGAAGTCACACATTTCGTTTTTTTCTATGTTTATTTTCTTAGACAACGTCGTCAAATTTTTATGATAATCACGCGCGAAAAATGTGGCTCAATTTGGATAGTTAATAAGAATGTCCGGAAAAATGGTTTATAAGTGGATAAGATAAGTATTGTTTATAAATATCGAGTTTAGTTACTTTGTTTCGCGTCGAAGGTCCTTTTTCCTTGGCTTCCCGATGCTAAAAGCGACATTTGTCAACGGAATTGCTTAAAGATCGCTGCGAGGTATTCGTGCTCCGGGGAATTAGGAGCGACGTTTACAAATCGTTTTCGACGTATGAGAGAGAGAAAAAAATGATCCGTGACCGGGGAGGGGGGGTTCGGACGCGCGGAGGAAATTGCCACGATATGTAAATGAAGGGGACTCGGTCGAGGCCGGTACAACGATAATGCCAAGCACGGTCGGCTTTTGCCGCGTAAAAATTATTATTTCCTGATTAGTCGACGGTCTGAATTTTAATTAAAAGGCAAAACGCATGCGCCGGGCCCGTTTGCGTTCGCGCCATACATTATGCCGAATGAAATACGCGTTTTGCAGTATCTGCTGGGCCAACTGAAACGAGATTTATGGACGTCTACGGCGAAAGACGCGGGGAACGGGTTAGGTCGTGAAATTAAAATCGGCCAGTCAATCCCGTTTGTAATCTACGCGCCAGACCGTACGTCATTTTCACGCCGGTGGCTTTGTAATTACTGGACGATGTGTAATTGCAGCGTGAGTTTGTCGACGGCCGATGATACGGCTGAAAAAGAAACCGTGCTCCTATCTATCCCGTGTTAATTTGCAATACTGATGTTCCACTAACGTTCGTGCTTACGGTGTTATCAAAATCCTCGGAATATCGCTGAAACAGGATGAAAAGTATGCGCAAGGATTATTCCACTGTTCCTCCGATCTTGTTGGCCGAATTTCGTTTAAAGGCAGTTGCCATTAGTCTCGTCGTTTTATTTCCCTACGAGAGATACGTACATCTACGGTTCGTAAGTACGAACAAAACATCGTGTCGTTTACCGATAGTACACGGCATACCTCGAAGAAGGAATAATAACGATCTTCCAAGCGAAGCGGTAATTTTTAATTGCTCCGTTATTATATGACGACACCGTGAGCGCTTCTGTCGTCCGGATCTTAAAGCGTTGCTCTCGCGAAACGCAGAGACAAGACCGTGGGACTTTCGCGATGTCGACATTTTCGTGGAACAAAACGAACGGCGTAGGAAGCAGGAAACGGTGGAAAACGTTATCGTACGGGCTGTATGAAGTTGGACGGTGAGGCGTCCGTTTCTCGGCCCTTCCACCTGCGGTATATATATAATATATAATATATATATAGACGTGCATAGGTCCATACATATATAAATGAGTATGTACATGGCCGAGAGGGGCCGGATACATATACATTTCCATTTTATCTCGACCCCGGTGGCCGGGGGGGCTCTACTGCCGCGGGGCTTTTGTTTCTTGCCGCTGACAGGGTCGCACGACGTCGTGGCTAAAACAGGTTCGTGTCACTTGGCCGGCTCTATCTCTGCAAACGCGCCAGTTCGTCCAACCTCTCGACTGCTTGCCTCCTTGTTTTGGCGACGAACCATAGGCTTTTATCGATGCCCCAGCGTTCAGCTCTACAGGGCACGCTGTCTTGCCTCAAGAAACCGAAAAAAATGGCAGTCCGGTTTGTCCTGGCGACTGGTTAAATTTCAGCTAATGACAGCTTCAAGTACTTCTTATTACTCTGTTGAGATCGTACCGAGGTATTATCTTGCGCGATAAAAACCGGATCTGTCGATGATACGTGAGACTCTTCTCACGAAAATAGTAGATCATTTCGTCACTTCCTTGCCCAGTTGAACTTGTACGGAACAGTTAGTACCGTTCAATTGTTACATCAATGCGATCTCTTTGTTCTTAAAACGACTAAACAACTATCGTCTTCGTCTCTTCTCTTCATTATTTTTCCTTTCTTGGTGTAAACTTTCAGCTAATAGCTATTATCGTTCGACCATTGGACCACTTTCGTGTCTGTCCCTTGGCTTTACTCTTAAAACGACCAAACGAATCGGTCTTTTCATCTTCTGTCTTCGTCATTATTTTTTTTCGTTCCTACTCGAACCTCTACCACTGGATTATTATCGTTCTGCCATTGGACCATCCGTATTTCTGTCCGTCGACTTGCCTTCCTGCTGCGACCCCTCGTCTTCCTTTCGTCCTCAATTCCACGCAGGACATCGCCGAGTGTTTTTTTGGCCCGGTTTCGCGGCGGTGGGGCGCAGAACTGGACATCGGGGAATATCGCACGACGAAGACGGAAAGGTCGTGGCTTAGTTCCGCCCGGAGAAAGGGATCGCGCCCCTTTGCTTTCGGCGGTAATGCCCGACGGTTTTTGCGCTGGTCTCGCTCACGGGACTAATCCCATCCCGGAGGATTCTTTAGCCCCCGACAGGACTCGCCGGCAGAGGTGTGCCGCGGTAATCGAACGGCCAAATCTCGACAGAACTGAGATCCCCTCGCGCCAATTGCTCCCGTCGGCCGACTGTGCCACTTCAATCTCGGATTTGTCCTTCTCCTTGTGCATGGAAAAATGAATCGTTCGAGTCACGTATACTCAAACTGCTACCACTAACGTTTCCATTTAATCAAAGACACAACGCCATGCAGGCAAAAAATAATCATTCACCGGTTCCATGAATTAACGACAAGGAGAATGTGCGATTTTGCACCGTGCAACAATTTCTGATTTTCCTTTCATCGGCCATAGAATTAGCCGAAGTTTGTACCTGTTCAGAGTAGACGAGACGGTTGTCCTCGTTAGGGGTGCTTTTTAGGGGCCACTAAAAGCTTGACTAACGCGAATCAACGAGGGCCGTTTCACCGGCGATTGAGCAATAGCGTATTATAAATTGCTGTATGCGAGGGCCAACAAGCTGGCAAACGGAATACAGACACGTGCTCTGAAATAATGGCCGCAATCCACTAGAGAACTAGTGTCCATACATCGCTGTCTCCTGCATTCGTATCGCACGATCGGCGCAGGAACCTCCCACGCCATCGTCGTCGAGGTGACAGCGACAGCCCCGGTAACCTCCCCCCCCCCCTGGCCCCCTCCTGCCCCACCCTCGAAACGAATTCGACGCACGTGTAAACGATATCGCGCCGCAGTACGATACATTTCACGCGCCTATCTCGGAATTGAGTTTGCCAGCGGATTGTTAAACCACGCTGGATCGTCATTCTTGTCTGCTCTCAGTATCAAAAGCTCGTAACATGTAATACTTTCAGGGCTTATCAGATGTAACGTCGTGGAACGCGAAATACGCCGGAGACAGAAAAAAATGTGTAACGTTATAAAGGCAAGTCGGATTTTCAGATTTTAATAAATTACGTTTGTGCAGATACGTCCTGCATTATTAGTCTGTGGAAGATTGCAGTGAAATTAACCAAGGGTTGTGCTTTGAATTTCTTTAACGAAGCAAGGTCAAAACTGTCGACCGGTGTTTAGGGAGATAGATCATCGACACACAATATAGTATACAGTACAGTATGTTGATAAATAATCTTGAGTGTACAACGATTTTACTCTGACTTTCGTTTACAGCTGTACCATTTCGGCTGTCATTTACAACTCGATAAGGATTGTCAGTTTAGTGTTGTGCGTTAAATGAGAAGGTTTAGGGTTCGCCGAGTGAGGGCAATTCGTAGGTTTGTAAACCCTAAGGTCCGGCGGGGTGTGTTTGGAGGGTGGGTAAATTGGTGGGAATTGATTCCGATTGACTGGTCGATTTGCAGGAAGGTGTACGTGTATGTACGGCTGCCGTTAAGGACCGTTTCGGGGACGGTTATGCTCGGCCTTGGCTTCCCAGGCGTCCCCGGGACAAATTCCCGTGTTTAAGTTTGAAAGTTATCCCGGGCGGCCTGATACGTTTTGTCCCTGAGCTCCTCCGCCCGTTACCGGTGATATACGGCGCCGGTGCAGGATTCCCCAATGTTCGGATACGCGCGAGACAAATACGAGGTAATCGGCCAGGACGAATGACGAGTTTGCTTCTTCGGCGAGTTTTCAGAGGCGATCGATACCCCGCGGGACCCATTCGGACTCTGATACCACGGGGAAACTCGTTTGACCCCGTGGAAGATTAAAACGAAACCGAGAGTAGTTTTTCCCGAGTAAAGCATTCTCGTCCGTTTTTCAAGGCCGGGTCTTCCGAAGAATCGCAGGAAATTCCTGACGGCCAGAAGTATTATCTCGGGAAATTGAATTGTCTGAATTCACTGAATTAAATGACACTGGGAAACGCGGAACAAAATGAATCGGTTTTTCGGTTTAATCACGAGAAATCCTAACCAATATGTGAGCGAGGGTGTCGCAGGTTTCCTTTTAACCGTAACGTCAGTTTCATCTTTGATCTGCCGTAGACAAAGAGGTGCTCGGTGAAAAACAGTTGCAGGCGAAGATAGAAATGCGGCGAAATCTCTGAAGCGTATTTCCGGTTCTTGAGTGTTGTGTCGAAACGCGGCCAGTTAAGAAATTGCTAAAGGTGTATCGCGGGATTGGACTTGTTGTATTACCGATCCGTGATTAATGGACAAAAGACGTTTGCGATTGGTCCTCGCGACAGCTGGTCCACGGTTTTTTCGCAACCGCGAATCTTTCGCGTATGTATTAACGCTTCGTGTAATGGCCGCAACACTTGTTAGCAAAAGATCGTCCGATCTTCGACGTGTCGGTTCTTATCGATCGAATGTCCCCAACGAGATGGATTGGCCACGTAAAAAGCCCCAACTCGAATGACTTTTTCGCCCGGGCTTCGACGATATGAAGTTTTTCGAAGTAAAGCCTGGACTTTCTCCCCCTTATTCTCCCAGCTTATTAATCTTCCGCAAATCCATGCGGACGAACGCCTCCGAGGGAAATCGCGCAGGTTCAAATGAACGTTCGAGCGTGCATCTGATAAACGATTTCCTGTACGATTTTCCGTTCAGTGTTATCGGTGTCGCGTCGTTTTCAACGATAACTCCGGACCTTTCTGGCGACTCAAAGTTCTCCGTCGGACCGTTATTGTATCGTCCCGTGGAGTTTGCGTCATGCACTAATAATTCCGACGAGGCCGCACATCGATATCGGCGTCGCTGACAATGTACAAGCATCGCTTATGCACCGTTGCGTTATGCACTACGCGTCATTTCCCCGGAGGGCGTTCTCGCACGAGACACCAGCCGCGATCAGAGACCGACCTGCGCGGGCATAGGGTGAGGAGCAGAGGGAAGCCAAGAGATATGCATATCCCCAAGACCCCCGGGCACGTAATGAAAATACGCGACGCTAAGATCTTACGGCCCTGCGACAAGCAGATTTTTTTTGCAGAAAAGTTGGACCCCTGGGGAAGGAAATGAAGGTTCTCGACCTTGAGAAACAATTCGCTGCTGGAGTAAAAAGGTGCTATGTTTATAATTTCAGTTCCTTATCGTATTTATCGTTAGGTAATTCAGATTTATATTTAATTTTAAATCTGAACGGTTCATTTAATGAGTGTAAGGTTGACTTCAAAGGATAAGAGAAAACAGCATAGGAAATGAACCTTGTCGATCTTAGGGTAAGTAAATGTGATGTTTCGAATTTAAATTCTTTGTTATGTCCATTGAGTTGTTTTTAACGAATGGAAAGTTGATAGGAAAGTTAACTGTGAAATTTGATATTATTATACATAAGTCTTATGCGACGAGAATTTTGATTGCAACGAAATGGTGGTCGCGGGGCGTATATGAATCTTATTGACTTTGACTCAGAGGAACACTAAATTCAGTTTATTCTGTCCGATTACCGAATTATCTAGACGTATTTGTGGGTCGTGCAGCTTTCTCAGCACTCGGTGACTGAAATGTTGACTATGAGCCATTGAAACTGGGGGAAAATTTCTGCCATTAGGAGTGATAGCGACCATTTCCTAAATTCCACGTGAGTAGCGATAAGGACTCTTCAGTCGTGTGGGGAGGAGGAGGGGGGTGGGGTAAAGGAAGAAATCGGTTAATCCATTATCCTGGTTACTTAACCGACCCTCCACCACCCCCTTCTTCCCTGCCAGACTCAGTGTTTCTCGACCACAGGATACTCAGTCTTCATAGGTTAAGGTAATTCATCGTCGATCGAATTAACGGTTACGTGCGGCTACTGCTAACGACCCGGGCAGGAACGATTCGTCCTGATTTTCGTATGGACTACAACTACAACTCGACTGAACTTCCGGGGGAAATGGAAACGGGCAAAATTCGGCGGTTTTTCTGCCAGCGGTAATTCTCAAGGGAACATAAGGCATTTATGGTTAACCGAATCGAACGTGATAAGGCAGAAAAAATATTTGATAGAATTTGACCTGAATTCCCAAGCAGAAGTGAGTGTCTTGAGTAACGAGGTGAACGGGAACATTTTATCCCCAAGCAATGCGATTGCCCGATATTTGTTAGCTTTTACCGTTTCCGATAATTCTGTATCGAATGAGATAATGGAACACATACTCGCGTCATTTCATGCGAATTTTTAATTACGCCAAATATTCTGGGTATTTGAAATTGGAAATTCCATCGGCGAATTGCCGATATTTGTCCGGTTAAAATATTTTTAAGTGAATTTAATAAACCCCCTGCCCGAAGCACGGTGAATGTTTTTCAATTTATCGTCGCGCGCGCAGAGTAATGCGGAGGATTGAAGGTAAGAATTTTGAACGGTTACCTCGCCGTGCCATTTCCGCGCGTTCGTTCGCCTCGAAATGCCCGTTTTCCGAGGTAAATTTTATTCCCGCGAGCCCGCGCAGATTAAACAAGCACGCGGCCGGCCGATTCGCCGGTAGATTCGTGGGAGAGCGTCGTGAGAATTCGCCCGATGGCCGGGCAGAATGCAAATCCCGCGGCTGTAATTACGTTTGTCGTTGTGCGCCGGCCATACGCGGGAACCGTGTGTTTCCTTTCCGCCGGATTTCTACGGTTAAACTGATTGTTCGCCCGGAAAAAGAGTCCGACAACGCCGCGGCCAACGGACCTCCGCCAAACGAACAGTCGACCGTGACGTCGTCAAATGATCGTCATTCAAAAGCGAGCCCAAACGCACGAGATATTGGCCAATGCAAGGGTCAATGAGTTTCGATGAAACTGAAGATCCTCTGTCTCAGGAGAAAAAGAAAGACAGGCACAGACACACTTAGTCGCTTACTAAAGCTACAAAAGACTTAACCGCCTGTAATGGAAATATATTTCATTTCATATATTTATTTTATTTGCAAAATTCCAATATGGATGATACAATATCAACTACCCTTTGACGTGTTTATTTTTCAGGGGAGTTAGCTTATTGCAACTTGCAATTTGCAAATTGCAACAGTGTATAATGAACGTGTACAATGTTCATATATATCGGATCAGTGATAGGAGGGTACAGTATTTGCTTTACATCGAATTGCACACATCGTTAACACTGCTTGATTCACATAAATTCTTCCTTAAATTAGCCGTCACTTTTCGCACGTTTGACACAGGTGTTTTCTTGCGGAGTAAAATTAGGGGAAGCTTTCTGCAGGGTGTATGGGATTATTTGTTTTTCGCACGAGGTCGCTCGTCTGCTGGGATAATCGTATCTTCCGTGCCCTTGGGTAGACACGATGCGAGCAGTCAGTGATTCGTTTTTACAGCCTGCCAGTTGAACGCGGTGAAACGGCCCCGTAATTCTCGACTTCAAGGCGAACGTGCCGCGCAGACAAACAGCCAGCCGCAAGCACTTCCGGCCTATGCTTTGCGTAACAAACAACCGGCGCGGGGGGCTTGCACAAAGCGCAATCGGTGTATCTTCTACCTCGATGGCGAACGTAAGGTGAACGCCGGCAAAGGATCAATCCACCGGGAGGACCCGCGATTCCACGGAAATGCAGGAAACCGCGAGGGAAAACAACGGCAGCATTCCGCGGGGCGAAAGAAGAGACTCGGCGGAGGAGCAAAAAATGCAACCGGCTGGAGGGGGAATGAAGGATTAGGGAAACCGAGCATAAAGTTTTAAAGCAAAGAAGTAAGAAGTACCTTGGTGAAGGGCCGGTGGGGCGGGAGGGGGGAAGCATGAAACGATGAAAACATTGCGAGACGCCAAGTACGGAAAGGAAGCACTTAACACCGCATTATTTGTAAAACGTAAAAAACTTTGCACCCCGGGGTACGTCAGTACTTTTCTCTCAGTCCAGTTTGACTATTGAAATGGTCTTCTTACGGTACGATGAATACATTGCATTATTTCTGGAAGAAGAACTGCTTCGTTCGTACTTAAACCGATCGAACAAACGATTGTTTTGTCACGCAGCAAATTTATTTACAATTCAGTAGTTACATGTTCCTCAAAGATTTCTTCTTGATATCAAAGAATTTTAAAGAAGGAACAAAGAATTTTTGTTCTAAGGTTTTGTCGGAGCTTCGTCAAAGAAAACTGGGTGTTTGTAATTCGCATCGATCTCTTACGTTAGTGTCATATACATTAGTAATCATTTAGCCGTCATCGTGGGGAAAAATTAACATGAAACAGTAGTGCTTAAGGTTTACGAGTTGAATCGTGGCCGTTTTAACGGAGGTTTTACGAGCGATCGTATAAAGACGTAGGACAATATCCTGTATTTGATGACAGTAGCACATCCGACTTTGTGGACTGCATTGAGGATTACATTACCGAGCTGTATAGCTCTGTCAGGGCACAATAGGGCACTGACATACGTACATACATAATGTATGGCAGGGACAATGGTACTGTACCGTAATAGCATCAAGGTACGAGCTCATTTTCTTTGCCAGTCTTACATTTCGTGTTCTTTCTCTCCGTCATTGCTGTGCGTACAAATTAAAAACCCACCTAAACAAGCATGTCACAGTGCACGTAATCGGTGAGTTTTGTCGCCCGAAAGCCATTGACATTTCCATGGTAATCGAAGCACCGTTCTGCTTTCGTTGAGATCTCAGGGCGAGGGGGCAGTGAGAGAGCCGGGCCAAACGGGTCGTCAATTCCGGAAGAGTCATTTTTCCCGGAAGAAGGGGGAAGAAGTTCATAAAAGCGAGGTTCCGTCTGTGCAGGATTGTCCGGCAGTGGCCGGTGGAAGGCGCGCTACGGCGTTCGACTTCCAAATGAACAAATCGACCGTCGGAGCGCGGGCTTTAGAGAGCTTTTACGACTGACCGTATATAGGCAGCCGGACAATAAAGAGTGCCGGCACTAGACGCGGTATCAACGAAATACACCGGGCCTCGTAATCCCGCAATCTTTCCACGCCACTGGCGCGCTACGTTTTACCCTCTGCCTTCGCGAGCCTCACAACCAGCCCCGCTGTCGTCTTTTCCTTCGTCTCTATCCGCCCCGCCCCCTCCTTTGCCGCTTCACGACGAGCCTCGTGCTCAGCACCTTCCAAATCTGACGGCGGTAAACCCTCGAAATGGCAGAATAAACAGGACCCCTACGACCGCCCACCACCACCACCATCGGCGACGATATATTCGTGTAAACTGAAATCGCGAATGGCATCGACTTTCCGCCGCCCTCGGCAAACGCCGTATTCTCCTTTGGATGTCTCGTGATTTTTCTTGCCTCATAAAAACCTTCGCACCTCTGACAGGCTCGAAAAGTGTCCGCCGAAAATTGGTACGATCGAGCTAAGATTTGTCAAGCCATAAATTGTGCCTAAATGCTCATTTATTTTCCCTCTGTCCGATCTGCGAACATTTACTAACAAAGCTTTGTAATGCTAGGGATTCCTGTTAATTATTTACCTTCGGTGTTATGCAACGAAATGTAATCACCGATGAAAATACCAATAATAGGAAGCTGTGTGCGTAGTAGGGTATTTCTAACATTTTCTGTAGAGCATATTGGCAGATGGTTAATATCGAATTTTCAGTAGTTGGTAAAATTCATCGGCATGTATGCTTTTGCCCTGATCAACATTTACGTGATACACATTTACGTGATGCTGTGACAGTCTGCAATGCATAGAACTTTGTTGATACACGACCACGATAAAAACGTGCATGTCGGGAATATTAACGCTCTTTCAACTATTAATGAACCTAATTGACAACGCCACTATGCTATGTATAATGGTATACACTTAAACATACAATTAAATTATGTACTGCTAATCAAAAGGACAGATTTTTACAAAAGCTCCGGAATTTAAATCTGTTGCTAATAATTCTTATCATCGTTGTAAGAATAAGTTGAAAGCAGTTTATTATGGTTTTTTTTATTAGTGAGTCCTTTACCCTTGTAGTAAGTCCCTTGAGGGGTGAAACCTTTTTTTTTGTATTTTCTGAGAAATACTTGAGCGTTGGATTTCCCTCTGCGAAGGTCAGTTTTTAGTAGGAAATTACACGTGTTCCGAATTTATGGTAAAATCGGTGAGAGAAAGGTTTGAATGTTTTTTTTTAATTCCATACCAGTGGCTATGGTATTATTTGAAGTCGGGACAGGCTTACGGCGTCCCATGGCGATATTCATGAATGTACGTCACGAGTGGTTGATCAAATTGCAAATTACGGTTAAACATAACAGCATCAACGATACAATAGGCATCGCCCGTAAACACAGGGCAATTATTCGTCATTGGCACGAACGCGTTGGTGCAAATCATACGCATTCTTGTCGTCAGCTTCAATTTCGGTACGTTCCAGTCGCGTTTCGTTTTAGAAAGCAGATTAATGAATTCATTTGATGAAATCATTCATCAAAGAATTTCATTAAAGAATCTTCGAACGTCAAAATCATTTTTTACCCGTCCCTGCCGGATTTAGTTATAATTCAATATAACTATTCATACAGTTTTAAGCTGTCTCTGCATTTCTTTCACCTTCTTTCAATTCTGCATCCATTGAATTTCCCCGAGACTTTGAACGCCTATGCCACGTGTGAACGGTAGAACATTTTGGCGCGTCAATGAAGTATCGTATTTCACGTTTGAATTCCTTATCGAAGACGAGAATGTATACTTTGGCTTGAATTCACGTGGAAACGGGAACTATGCGGCTCTGAAACGGGCCAATTCACGCGCCATTAGCCGTGACGTCCGGTATTCCCGGAAAATACGTCACGCGGTGTATCCCGTGCGGAAGATTCGCGAGTGTTTCGTCTATTGTTGCGGAACGGAAAGAGTGCGAAATAAAAAGTGGTGGAAACGAGGGTTGAAAGCCCCGAGCCGTCCGGCTAAACAAAATCGCGACAAGTGTGGTTGGGCTCGGGCACTCGACATACACGAGATTTGTATTTATCATGCGCGCCCATCATCCTCCTCGTCCCCGTCGTGTTTACGTCTATTTGCTGCACGGCTAAGTGAATTTCGCGCGTTGATTGTGCACCTCGTTAAGTCGTGCTTGACGTGTTAGGCCATATTTCCATCGGCTGTATTTTCACTTCATTCGAGGCCCCGTGGCGTGGATATTTTTCATTGTTCCACCAAGACAGCTTCTCGTGTGAAATGCCTCCAATCAAAACAAAGAGCGTTGTAACGCGTATCAGACGTCGACGAAACGAACATTACTTACATATATATGTATATACATGTATATGTATATACATGTATATGTATATCGCGAGATGACTCGCGCGGATCGCCATTTTTTCCGCTGTTTGTCGTTTTAATTAGTTAAATGAACGGCAATACCGCGAATGAAATGACACTCGGCAAAATTTCCAGCACTTTCGAATCCCTGTTTACCGCGTGTTTAGGCCATTGTTCGTCCGCACTGCGTCCCTCTTGTCCGCTCGCTAGCTCCGCGCCAGAGCATTTGCAAATTAGCTTTTACGCATTAGCTTCACGAGTCATTAGCCACTTCGTTCGACGTTTTCCAAATTAAGCAGAGCATTGCCGGGGTCGTTCACCGCCGTTTCGGCGCCGTCCAAACGTACGAGAACCGCACGAATCACATAAAGTGACACGCTACAGTGACCGTCCTTGTCGCTAAAAGGATTTCCATTTTTCCCCCAGGATATCGCCGCAGTTAGCACATAGTAATTATAATATTATAATATGCAATTATAATTGCACATTGGCAATTACAATATTCCTCGTATTTTCATACTCGAAGCAAATAAATCTTTCCGTCTCTGCTAAACCGATGAACATTCTTCTGTCTATGTAATTGACTTTTAAATAGAGAAAACAACGTTGCTGCATTACATGTGCATGGAGTATGTCAACGTTAAAAGGCATAAAAAGTAACACTTATACATAAAACTTGTCTGGACCTTGCTGACTTAGAAAAGATACTTTGACACATGAGATTCTTCTAAAAATTATTTTAATGACGTAGCGTATTTCACTGTGAATTCTGTTTGCTCGTTTGACGGAACGGTCTGACGGTTTTGTGAAACACTCAGCGACAATGGGACATCGTGTTGGTACATTAGAAGTGCACCGAGTATGTCAACAGCCATCTAGGCTGATGGCAGCAGGGTTACACCCATCGGTAATTGCGGAATCGATAACAGTCGTGCATTAATTAATTGGCCGCGCGAGCCTGCCGCGACGGGGGGAGGGGGGAAGGGGGGAAGGGGGGGACGTGGCGAATCAATTATTACGTTGCAACATCCGGCGGTTAATTATTATTTTCATTAACGCTCTTGTAGAGCGTGCGACTTTAGTGCGTACACCGACGGCCATTATACACGCGGTAATGTCCTCCAATTGCCGTGGCACGAAACGATAAGCCGAAATACACGTCCCGAGCGAACGTTAGCGCTCCGTAATTGGAGAATGTCCGAGGAACACCCCGCGGGAAGGTACGGGTTAATTGAATGCAGTTTAACTTTATCGTGCCGGATCTTCGCCCGTAGATCCCAGCCCATGGCGATAACTCGTCTCGTCAGTGCGATTGATCGCGACTTACGCTGCGTTGCGCTCTTCCAATTGTGGCTATTGCAAAATTCCCTGATTCACCAACAGGATGTAAGAATAATCACGAAAAGAAACTCACGATTTAACGTACGAACATTCTTCGTTCAGTTGGTACAATTATGACTTTACCGTCATCGAAAGTAAAAATTGTATTTTTCTGGATTATTTACGGAAGGAAATTTATGTTTCGTTGTACCTGTATTTCGCGCCTTAATTGCCGTTGCTGAAATTTCGAATTTCCGGGGGAGGGGCAGATATCGCTTGTCTTAAAGCCCGCGGGGAATAAATTATGCGCCAACTATCGTGAGTTCTGCGCGTATTTATCGCGGCATCCCTTGTCGCGTGTCGCGAAGAGCCGCGTAATTACCGGCCTCGCCTGTAATTAATATCCCGGCCGATCGATAAGCATCTTCGGGGCTTCTCTACACTAATATTACGAGCCTGAAGCCCGAACACCCCTGGGTTATGTTTCATTTCTCCACGAAGGAAGGAACAAGACCTTCCCCGTGATTTTTATCTCCCCGAGAACAACTGACCTTCAGAAGATTAAATTATATTAACAATCAGAAGAAGGTATCGCGAAGTTTTACTTTAAAAATATATTACCTTCCGAATCTTGACATTGGAGAAAATAGAGAAGGAATTGCGGAAATGTAACGTGAAAGTTAGCGAAAGAAATTCTTAATTATCTTAGTCCTTAATCCTTGTTGCTCGTCGTGTTTCTGGAAAAAAGAAAATATTTTAACACCTTCAATCAAACACCATTCGAACTCTCCTTTAAAATCTGCAATTCTTCTCGTAAACAAGAGAAGTACTTAAACAATTTGATTAACATCATCATGGTCGAACGGTTGCGATATAAAACGAAGCTTTCGCAATATTCGTATTGATCGTAGCGCACGGTTGGCCGGGTTAATTTATGAATTTCGGGGGAGGTACGCGAAAAAGGCGGGTAATCAATGTCCTCGCGTGGAACTGCGCGTTGTATATTTTCACGGCGCATTCGGGCCCGCGTGCGGCGGAACTGTGCGTGTCGATTACGACATATCGTCGCGGGGCGTGACGCTGATTTACGACTTCGAATGTGATGGATAACCGCATCGGCGGAGCGGCAAAGACGAGGAGAGGTGGAGGAGGGGGGGGGGGGAATGCCCAAGCGATACGAATTTCCATCTCGGCAATTTCGATTAATTATATCGCGGGCGATTAACGATCGATTACGACGCGGCATTTGTCGGCAACGAGCGGTGTTTACCGAGCCGACAGGAACGAGGAGGACGCGGACAACAACGAGGCGGAAGGTCCAATGGTAATTGACGTGAATGGAACGATCCCACGAGGAAGAGGCTGGGGGGGGGGGGGGTAGGACAAAAGGCGTTAGGATTGTTTGCCCTGTTCTTTGTACGTGACGCACGGGTGAAAAACTTTTACGAGTTTAACCCGGCCGTCAGACGCGCAGACGTCATGACCGGCTGTTTAATTAAGGATTAACCAGTGCCGGCTGTCGGACTGTCGCGTAATCCCATTAGCTGTATACCCATGTCCTTGTAATATCATTTCGGAAGATCTGCCCTTCACGTCCAAGGCACAGGAAAGCCTTCACGAGGTACAAAACCACGAGGGGAATTTTTTTTCCCTTAAAAGAATTTACGTGTAACGTCGAAAATTTCTTGCTTCTCGTTAGAGAGGATCGCGATGAATCTTGTCGACCCCCCTGAGGCACACGGAAAACCGATCTACGGATCAACAGACTCGTAAGTTACGACGGAGTTGGGAGGTGCAGTGACGTTAATTTTCGCGCGGTTTGCCTAAAACACAGGAAACGCATGGCGACGTTGGGAAGTTTGACGTTTAATATTTAGTACGTCGATGAGTGACGGGGTTGTCGTGCATTGACGTGCCGATCCATCAAGCCTGGGTAAATCACTGCCGATGGCAAGGAGAGAGAACTCCCTGTTTCTCCGCGAATTCTGCGCGCGCGCGCGCGCTCGTAGCACACGGAACGAGCACTCGCTTTTTAATCCCTCGATCGATCTTAAGCCCTCCCCCGGGAACGTCGAGGGTCCTAGTACCTTCTTATCTTGCCGCAAGCGCGGGCATCGAAAGTTATTACATCTCCTTGAATTGCCATTACTAACTGATGAGAGTCTCGAGCGGCGCCCGGCGAGATTTCCATCGTAAAAATAATTCGCTACACGGCAAATAATGAACCTCCGACGACCGGCAATAATTGTAATTGCTCCTTGTTAGCGAGCCAACGAAATTCCACGACATGCCGGCAAATCTCGGTAAAGTGTGTCCCGTTATCGAATGACCCTCACGAGATGATATATTCATTATTACGGTCTAATTCCTGTCTTCCCACTGTACCCGATTTTGGGCGTTATTAACAATTTATTGTCAGGAAGCCGCGAATTGTCTTTTTCCGATAAATTTATTCGTGGTTCATTATTAAGGAATAATAAGGTATACAAGGAATATTTCGATATGCGAGTAACGTCGTACGAGATTAAGCACTATGCTGTCGAATTGATGTATCGATTGGCCGGAAGTCGAGTCGCAGATAAAATTCCCATTAGACCCATGATAAATAGCGGAAATTCGGAAACAGGAAGGGAAGAAAATTCGCGCAGGATCTATGGCACAGGGTCTTGGAAAACTTATTTTACCCCCAACTTTCCCTCACGACCACGCAATAATAATCGACAACGAACCGGGTGATACAATTTTTTCGCGTTTCCACGTCGAATGGAAATTCGAAAAAGGCCGGAGGACAACGGGGGAGATCGATCGCGTTTCGTCTGCGTTATTTTACCTGCATTCTGGCTGCACGGGCGTGCAGGTGCACCTACAGAGACCGTTGAAAATTTCGAAAGTTTGCCGAGCTATTTCGTCGAACGATGATCGACGAGCGAGCGCAGTTTTCCGCCGTCGTCCACCCCCTTCCCCCCACCTCTTCGCCTCTGAAACTACCGAGCTTTGAATGCCGCGCGCACTGCAACTCCCCGCATTTGGTGCTTCGTTATGGTAATGCATGAAAAATTGCCGCCGTCATTCGCAGCTCCGTGACTGATCGGCCGCGTACAAGTCTATTATCAAAGGAAATTCATTAAACTTCCACGCCGAGAGACCGAATCGCCGTTCGTCAAATGGCCGAAAATTACGACAGGAGTTTTCAACACGCCATGACTTAATAATAATAATACTTATTGATCAACGGCATACAGCCATGGGGTACAATCAAGCCTGTTTTACAAATTTCAAATGACACATGTGCTTAGATGACTTCCTGCATGGATTTTGAAGCTTTCTTCTTTAAAAATCCTCATCATTCCTAATATCGCGCAACTTTAATTTCTATTCATATTCTCTGCACAAAAATTGCTAAGGACGAAGAACAGAAGTTACTTAGCGATTACCACACTGCTCGAATCCTCCTGCGCTGCAATGAATTAAAAAAAAATTCTCAATAAGTTCATGAAGCGCGTACCAAACGACACACCAGATCGTGTGTTACTGAACGTGTTAAAATCTCTTGTTCCTGATTGTCGCGGCCGAGTCAACCGGTTAGTCGTTGTGTTCCGTGGAAATGCGAAACCGCGGTTGAAGCTCTCGTCTCTGGCTCTTCCCCTCCTTCCCCTTTTCCCACCAAGCGCCAATTCCACGCAAGGGTGGGGACGGTTTCTGCCGGCGGCGTAGGAGAATGGACTTGCTCGAATGGTTCCCGCCGTTTCTGGCTCGGCCGGACGCTGCAAAAGAAAACGAGAAACGGCGCTTCGCCGAGGCCAGCTCAAGCAAATATTTGGCAAGGAGAAGTGGAGTCCTGTATGCGCCGTGCCGGCCAGGACGCACGGGGAAAAGCCCGCCGACGAGCGAGACCTGCGAGGAACCGAGAGAAACCGAGATGATTGTGGGCGGAGCGGGGCAGGGAGGGTTAGGGGGAGTGGAGGGGGTGTAGGGGAGAGAGCCGCAGTGCATCATGCCGAATAGCTCCGGTTGCAGCGCGATATTTATGTACCGCGGGCCAGTTCGGCGTGAGCGCCGAGTAAAATGTATTGTTTTCGGATATTCCCCGCTTCATTCTCCTTTGTTTCGCATCCAGTCGTCCTACCCCCACGCTGGCCAAGCCTGGGAACGTTAGATTCCCGTGGAAATGCCGGCAGGAATCGTCGGCGTGCTCGGGTTTGCTGTTTTCGTCTAATGTATGACTCCAAAGAGGAAACGAGAGCCAGGGAGGAACGAAGAGAGCGAATCGGAAAGATGGCCAGAGTGTAGAATGGGAGGTACTATGTTCCGTAGAACGGTATTACGGCATAAATAGTACGGTGGTTTGCCAGACTGTCATTGGTTACATTGTATATACGTAAAATATTCTGCTTATGTATCAGAGATGTCAAATATTTCGTGTGTCATTATAGGTGCATGATGCTTTTTGCGGATTCATACGTGTTTCTAAATTTAAGTAGCTTTAAGACAAAATATTAGCAACTCCGTTAATTCATTCAAAATGTTCATTATTCACATTATTTCAGGTCTTCTTAAACTCTCAGCTGTTAGTCAACTTACCTCAGTTGCGGATAAATGCATTTTTCGACTGAATTTTTTCCCCGGGCTGTACTACTGCATTTCGATATTTCCCACGTATTTGTTTGCAATTCATTTCATCCCGTCGATAAGTCAGCGGATAGGGGTCCACGGTGTACCGGAAGTCAGGGTTCCTGGTCGTCGAGCGATTTAGCCGAGCAGAAGAAATGCTTTAAATCGAAAATCCAGGCCGGAATTGGGCGCACGACGAATTACGAACTTCCTCCGCGAGAGGATAGCGATTGCCGTAGCTTCAACAGCTGCTGGCGAAGAGGTAAGAGAAGGAGGAGGGGCGGGAAAGGGGAAGGACGGAGTCGGATAGGAACCTCAACAGCCGGAAACCAGTTCACCGTCCATAACCGTCTGGCCCTCCGTCCTTTCCATTGCTCGTCCTTGGAATGCTCGCGACAGGACTCGTTTAAAGAACGTCCCAAGGCGTTCGATTCTCTCCTCTCGTGGAAATGGAGACGTTCGAACGCATCCGCCAGGCAATCGCGTAATTTCGCTCGCCTCCCCCCCCCTTCCGCCCCTCCCCTCTCATCAATCTCCTATTAGCGCCAGCAGGAAACCGTGGCCGTTGTACATTTCAGCTGAAACTATTATCAATCCACCGCAATGGAATAAACTTTATGTGAAAATATGTGTCCATTGTCGGTGAAATACTCGTCGTTGTCGATCTTCCCCGCGAGATTAAGGAATTTCGCGTTTGTACCAACGGTGGGGAAGTTTACGCTGATATTCACGACTAAAGTTTGACGCCGCGAAGGACAAACGCAGCTGCGACTGCGGGGATATTCCGGTTGGGGTAATAACGCCGCGCTCGGACTTAAAGCGCACTCGTGGGATAATAGATCTTGTATTATTAATTAAGGGCCTGCCGGCGTATCGTAGCTCAACGGCGAGGTCTGCCGGGGGCAGACACGGAGCATCGCGGTAAGGGTCCTGCGTGAAATAGGACGCCAACTTCCTGCCCCCCCCCCCCCCCCCTCCCTCCACGGGGTTTACTCGCCAGGTGCTCGTACGTGTATACGCTTGCGTGCGTAAATACGTTCAATGGTCGCAGGTGTACGTTACAAGTATTATTAGGAAGATACAATGAATAATTAGAAAGAACCTTAGAAAAGTGAAAAGAAATTGAGGTCCTATCGAAAGCTTATTACGATCTGAAAATGAATTGTACAATGGACAGCAAGTAACGGTATATTGTTAAGCACATTCGGAAGGTATTTACATTCTAATCGAAGGAGTAGCAATGATATGCCGGTAAGTAGGACTGATAGTAGGGTGGAATTGACTACGTAAATGAAGTAATCAAGGGTCGACAAAAGTAGAGGTAATTATTCATGGAGTTGGATGATTTAGCGTCGGACGAGTAGACGGGCATGGGTATAATGACAAGTGTCAAAGGGAGTGGGAATGGCTTAATTACGGTTAACCGAGCTGCCAATTAGTCGACGTTTTTTGTAGTAAGACGAGAATGGCAATGTCTCGGCGAGCTTGGAGATTAAAGTTTCAGGCTATTTCCCGTTTTTTTCCCTTCGGTACTCCCGGCCGACTTGAGCGAAACTTATTTTCTCCCTCGCAGTTTCTTGTCAAAATAAATCAAACTCTTCTCCGGAGGGCAAACTTTTCGCTGCCCCGTCTGCATCCAGTCTTTAAATTGCAATCGATCTGGCCGGCTGATTGAAGCTGCTAAGGCCAAATTTCACGCACAGACGGTCCAACACATCAACTAAGGATCAGCGGAATGAGGGGGATCGCTGGTCATTTTCCTGCTTTCCCTTCCCACGAGATGGAGATGAGATTGCGCCTTCGACTTGCGAAGTTTTTCTTAAAGGAGAAATTTCCTCGAGGAATATATACTTAGACTAGATCTAACAGGATCTAACCTACTAATCTGACAAATTAGGGCCTTAAAACTACATCTTCGGACTGACTATATCGAATTTTATTTAACAACGGTAAGTACGGTTTCCTGATTAAATTAGATATTATTTCTTGCTTCGTAGAATTGAATTAATTACTTTTTAAATTCGCTTTTGATTGTGGTTCTCTTTGTAGAATTCTCTAACAAATTACTTTCGTTTGTGGCACAACGAAACATAAGCACTACCAATTTATCCACGCGGCGAATAACGGCTCTATACTTACCTAGAAATATTTGTAAAACTAATTAGATTGCCGCAATTCTCTGCGCGTGTCCCGTTTAGAATGCCGTTTATTGTTGCCGGCGCATGATTTTAACGACGTGCTGCATTAATTAACCTGAAATTTATTCGACATTAATATCGAAGTACAATAATAAACCGTGCGTAGCCGAGGGGCCGGTATCAAAGGAATTTACGGAATACCGTAACGTCATTAAAAAGTCAAACGGCAAAATTCGTAGCCGGCAACGGTGAATCGATAAAGCTGCCCAGTGTCGCTAGTTTTTCGCGCGTAGAACGGCGCTGGGATGAGAAAATGATGAAATTTCACGCCCGTTGGGAAGCGCGCAAAGGGATATTACCGTCGGTGGGAGTAGGAATCAGCGATACGATAGTCTCGCGCGGCTCGCACTCTTCTCTAGTCCGTTCGATCGGCCACAACCGTGCGCGGAATGCTCGATGTGCGGCTTCATAAGCCGCACTGCAGGCCGGATCTGCCGTGGTCGTCCGAGCGCGCATTAACATCACTGGTGGCCGGCTAATTGATGACGTCATAATTATTAAGCACGATTATGCGAGCTGTCCGCGCCGCCGGCATGGGTTATTGAGTTACACGACAGTTCAAAGGGCCATCGGAGGAAGGTTACGGTGAAAGGGCAGCGGTGCGCAGAAGGAAAACAGGAAACGCCAGAGGAACTGAAAAGGGACGGACATTGTCGAGGAAATAACGGGAGAGAAGGAAATGGGAAACATTATTAAGAGAATGGAAGGTGTAAGAAAAGACTGTTTCGATCGAATGACAGTTTTTAGATGACATTGGATGCATTCGGAAAATGCACTCAACGGTTTTGGGTGCGCAGGAAGAGTAAAGACGAGAAGTGGTTGAAAAAATAAAGACGAGTTTGAAGGAAATGAAGAGTTTGGTGTAAGGATAAAGACTTGAAAATCGCCTTAATTTTTCCTGCAAATGGAATGGTTATTTTTAAAGCGACGGGATATTCAGGAAATTTGACGCATAGTTCTGAGAAGACTCGATGCATGTCGCGGTGGGAAAGCAACTGTGACAGGTCATGGTATCGTAGGTACGTGACATATTATAAGCAACCGATGCGATCTGAAATCGATCGACTCTGACCTAGGAGGAAGGTTAATACCGCAGAGTGTACGGTTTCCAATTAAGACCGCAATGGTAAATGGCAAAGCGCAGCGGTATTGGATCTGAACAACGCTTTTGCCTTAGCATTCCGAAGCACAGATGAAAGTAATTAAGAGGCAATTTGCTGTCCCGAAGGCTCCCGGCATCTGAAATCGCTTTGAGCGCAAATAATTATCCGAGAGGCATCATCGAGTTACAGTATCGAAGGTCCTCCTTGTTTTTCTCCGCGAATAGAAAATAACTCGAGAGAATGAGGAAACGTGAGGACGACAATAATGTCAAGTTAAGGTTATTTCGGTGAGTAAAAGCCTCGGGAAAGGTGGAATATAAAGGCCAAGGCCTGAGAATTTGCATAATCGACGGCCCCGACGTGGCTACTTAATAAATATTACAATTCAGTGCTGTCAGAAGATGAATGAATCCGACGGATTCTTTATGCAGAAATATCATCTGCATTACGGCCGATATGAAAGCCCAAAGCGAGGTATTTAAATAAATGAACGGTTTGCATTATTTAAGTTTAATTCAGCGCTTTCTCCGAGATATTCCGACGAAGCCTTGAATAAAAGGTATATTTTACGGTACGTACGATACGAAAGGCGAGACTGCCGTAATTCAAGTCAAATACATATTGCTGAAGGTCGGGCGAAATTAACGGACGTGGGGAGAGACGCGGTGAAGTTTGCTGACCATAAATGATGGTCAGTGCGACGTAGCGGGAACGGTGTGCATGACCTAATTTTCCGGCGGAGCCCGCGGAATATAAGGTGAAACGCCGAGAATTCAATTACAGGCCGTGCCTGCCGACTTGCCGGCCCGACCGGCCAAGCAGAAATTTTCCCAAACTTTTCCGCGGACGCACCGAACTAACAACAAAGTGGAAACGGCCGTCCGAGTGCCCGTCGTTTCACTGGAAATGCTGCACTGCCCGAAGAACTGCCGCTTTCCAGCGGCGAAAATAAACCACCAAGGGCCACGATATAAGTAAAACGCGAGAGGACGGCAAATGGTACAGAGGAGAAGAATGGTCAACTAGGGAAACCTTGGGGGACCTTCGGCGCGCGATGAGAGCCAACGTTTCGTGAGATTCAATTGCCAGCGAATGGCAAAAATAATGACTTTTGGTCAGTCTCAGCGTAGGGTGACAGAGAAAACCGGCTGTAGAGCGACGAATGAACGAGGGGGTAGAGGTAGAAGTAGTTTATTTATCTTGGGAAATATCCCCTAGGAAATGTGACAAAAGAAAACAAAAAAAAAGGAAAGATAAAAAAAAGGAAATCAAATAAAATTAAAACGATAACAAAAGCAACAAGAAAATTAAGACAAAAAAAAAGAGTAAACTGGGTTACACCGAATACATAGTGTTGAAATGCTTCAAGGGTATCAGGTGAGTTAGGATGCGGTCTCCCTCGTCCTTTTCTCCCCCTTTCTCCTCGGCGTTTTGTCAGACGGAAAAACGTCGGCCACCCCGTCTCGCGATTTCATTAAAAGAAGGAATTGCCAAGGCGTCCTCTTTGTGGCTCCTCGGTTAATCACGGAACGTGGAATAACGTTTCTACCTGACCCATTAGCTCCCCTTCGGCCCGTCGCGAAATAATATTCACGTTGCACCTGTCGTCGGCCATCCTCCGACTTTGTTCACAAATGGATTTTGCCTGCAGCAAGTTTCCGTGGCCGATGGGCAAGCTAGAACACGCGCGATTCTCCGCGTCATCCGCAAAATAACTGCACAAAGGGACAACGTACAACAAGGGGGGAGAGGAGGGGGGGGGGTTGCCGTTTCGATGACTTATCTCGCAACGGCGCCGTAAAGAGAACTGTTTATGTCAGACAAATAATCTGTTTTGCTTTTACGCATAGTGTTTGTAAATGCTTAGCTCTCTCTGTCTCGTTCCCTCCTTTAGTCCGGGCCAGCATGTTTTGCCCTACGGTACAATGTAACAGTGAATCGTGCTGTTTGCTTTTACTGACAAAGAATAAAACTTCTAAAATTGCTTCGATTTCCGAGCCCGCAGACGAGTTGCTGCGTCTCATCTTGTCCAGGTTAATTGCGCTTCAAACGTGCACGCGTTCTTTAATGTGGCGCTTTGCCTCTGGAGCGTAAAAAAACGTATACAGTGAAATTTCATTAACAGCCCACCGTAGCCGCAAAGAGCAGAGCGTGGTCAGCCAGACAATTATGGAAAGCGTTCTGTTTCTAGCATTGTAAACAGAGCAGACCGGTTTAATTTATAATAGTAATAACATCTTCCGCGGTACAGAAACACGTATTATTCCTGTCTTAAATACTTAACGGCCAAAGCGTTTGAATTTACGCGAATGCGCCTTGACCGTAACCACAGAATCTTCTTAATTAAAATTAATTCCAGCCACGTCGAGAATGAAATTAACGAGATTCTTAGGATTTTCCACGGCAGCCACGGCTTAGTTGCAATTTTCTGACACGCCAGGCAAACGTTCGGCCGGGCCGATGAGATTTCACTGCGCGTCTTTATTAATATTTATTTCGCAAGCCGAATAGCAATGGAAATGTCCTGTAGTATTAGCCAGCAAAGAAAGAAAGCGTAGGTGAATTTTATGAATCTAGAGCTGCACGTTCTAATTAAAATTAGAACAAATAGCAACGATAAGAGATAATTTACAAAGACACAGTAGGAAAGTAAAAGAAAATGTAGAAAATGCTTTCTCAGCTACGTAACTAACTTCAGATTAAAGAAAATCATGAATTCCTACGACCAGTCGACTCGGAGTAAAGATTAAGTACAAACAGGAATACAAATAAAAATAATACAAAAATAAGAATAATATTGGTACTACAATGACAGCTTTCGCCAGTGTACACTTGTTATTCGAATTAGCAACGTTCGCTTCTGGGCCAGTCACGTGGGACTGGTCGACATAATTCAGCAGTGCGTAAAGCATCTACGACAACTGTGGAGGCATTAGCCGGCAAAGACGGGGAGATAAGTCAAGTGGCAGGCGGGCAGGAGTATCGGTGAACGTTACCTGTATCGCTTGGTTCGCGCCATTTACGTTCCTGTACGTGCACGTGAACACACAGACGATGGGGGAAAGACAGAGAGAGAGAGAGAGAGAAGGGGAGAGTGAGAAGGATAGGAACAGGGACGTGGGGTTTCGGCAGCAACGGTTCTCTGCGTTGGCCCTTTATTGCCGCTGATACCAGTAGCTACCGCTGGCATCCGGTAGCCCGGCGGTGCTAGAGCCATTCATTCGGTCGGACAAAGTACTGACGGGCCACTGAATATACGGGCGTGCACCGGCACCAGCGCCGTACGTCGCCACGATAAGTGGATGTGCGTCTAATGTCGGCAGAACCTACCCCACACGGATTTCGCCGTAGGATCTCCCCCCTCTCCCTGTCTCACCCCACGTGTACCTGCTGCACCGAGTCGGATAGTGATAATTCCTTGGAGCGTGACGGAGGACGAAACGCGGCGAGGCAGTTACCGAGACTCTTGTCAGTAAGAAACCCGGAGTGAACACGGGGGAAGAACGTCTATCGTCTTGCTGCCATTAATTCCACGAGGACTTTCATGCCCTCGTATTTCAGCACGGTTTTCTCTCTCTCTCTTCCTCCGAGGGACCGAGAGACTCTACGACCGAGTTCCTACGTATCGCCGTGTAATCGCAACAGACCTTACTTCATTAGCCGGCTATGCTGCTTCCTTTTTGTCAACCTTCTTTCCTCCAGTCCTGCGGTACTTCGCAACGTACGAGGAATTTTTCTCCGTAAGGACATACCTCGGGCTTTCTTACCTAATTGTCCACGACTGAATTGCACTGAGGTCTAAGGTTCTCGGTTCAATGACATTACTGGACGGTAAACAAGATGTTGAAATAATTTCATGAACTTATAAGCCGTTTCCAAGTTGGTTGATATTATTAATTATCAACGTACGCGGGTAGTTTCTTGTACTGCAATTTCTGTTGATGCGTTTTAATCGACGGTAAAGTGCAGTTTGGGTATCTGCAGTGGAAATTTACACGTAATGCGCGGTAATTCGATTCCACTCGAGGCTCAAGTGGTCAGGTGGTCAGCAACTGCTGGTGTCTTATTTTTCGTGTTATTTTCGCGAATCTGAAAGGAACGGAAACGCTAGTGGATAGTTTTTTCCCGTATGAGTTGGAAAAGCTACGGGTAACTTTTTCACTTGACTTAAGCCGTTATAAAACGACGGCGCACCGAGAACGCCGGGAAATGAGGGTGGAAATAACTAAGCGGTCATCGTGAACCAGACGATGACGTTATAAGATGTAAACTTGGCGAAGTGCGTTCTCGAAGAAAGATATTGAAACTGGAACATCGATTCCGAACTTTCTTTCGTGCTTCGATTCTCTCATTTGGTCCTTTCGAGCAAAGTCCTCACGATTCGTTGAGCCTGTCGAGAGTAATTTCCCTCTGGACTGTTGGAAATCTCTCGTAAAATTGCAATTATGAAAATCTGCTTTAGTCATTTACCGTTCATTGAAACAATAGCATTGTGTTCTTGCATTTTCCTCGTAGCCGTTCTCCTGCTGAGAGGCGAATATGACGACTCACCTTACCTTCTTACGGTCCAATGCGACCGTCCGCGAGTCTTTTGCTTTTGTCTGCAGGCCGATTTACATTTGAATCATCACAGACCGGACACTAGCAGAGTTCTCGGCGAGGAAAACGAGTTAAAGGGGTTCTCAAGAGGTACATCCGTTCATTCGACCTTCGCCCTGGTCTTCTTTAAGAGGAAACAGCCCTGCGGATGAGTTTAAAAGCCCATTGTCTTGCTCCCCGCGAGGATGAGAGGGGTAGGGGGGACAGTTTACGCAAGTATCTTCCTGGAATCCCCGCGAAGACGTTGAAATAATCGCCGGAGGTGCCTGATAAATCGCACCTTCCCGCCCTCTCTTCCCCCTCTTTGACCCTTCGTCCAGGACGCTCCGGGGCCACCTAGTTACTTAATTTTACGACAAAGACGGTAAACGAATTGACAAAAGACGACAGAAGTCCTGCTGATACAAAAACCTCCAACTGCATTCGAACCGCGAGTGAAAAGCAACTGTGTTCATTGAGGACATCAAGTCGAGCGATCATAATACTCTTACATACAATTTACGGGGTAAACTGATCGTCGAGGCTGCAGAATTCAATACATTCAGCGGAAAGAGAGGTCATAAGTTGACTCTATCGAAAGGCAAAGCCGGAAATGAAACTTTAAACGCAATTAAACCGATCCGACCATTTTTTGCTCAAAATGAGAAATATATCGTGCGTTGAAAGGTGCGGGAATCGTAGGTAAACGGAGATTTTTACTGAACGTTCGTTTCAGAGGCTAACTGGTCGGCGGAAACCGCATGCTACGTATACGTATTTAACAATAGGTCGAGCGAATGCTCACTTGATTAATTGCCGGAGATTATTGCCGCGATAAATGTAGTTACGTTTTCAGGGCCCGTGGAAGGGAGGGAGATGGAGAATGCCGGGATCAGCAGTCGAGTAATTGCGCCGGCGATATGCACACTCACACATCGATATCAGCGTGCCGGGCATTATGCAGCGGATCTCAGGCAGATAATCTCGTTGCGGACATTCAGTCAAAAGGATACCTCGCTTCGCTGCGGTCATTAATATTTTGTCCTTGACGGCCCTCCCAAATTTCGAGCGTTAAAGGTGCAAAAGTTACTGGGCTGATTGTGTACACACCTTTACTACTTGCCGATTATATCAGATTCTACGGACGTTCGATCGCTTCGTTAATCGCATAAAAATACGGATCTTCATACTTCACCGCAACGGTGAAATTATAAAAAAAATATCAAGAAGATTCGTAAAACAAGTTTGCGAGAGCTTGTCAAACTCAAGACTAAGAAATTTATCTAAATTCTTTCGTATCTTTAACCCGATTAGAGTACATGCAGCAAATAACTACGGTCTTTCCAGTTCGTACGTAGTAGAATGGGTAGATTTATATTTAGCTTAGAGACATGTTTTCCTAACGAAAAACACGGGAAGGGAAACAGTCGCGACGGACCGATCGATTTTGCATAAGTAAAAGTGACGTATAAAATATTGAAAGGCGGAAGGCGCAGAAGTTGGCTTGCAATGACGTATTCACGGCGCTGGGGACGCGGGGAAAGGGGTGAGGATCGTGGTTTTTAGTAACGTCGATATCGCATGCTGCAGACTAGACGCTTCCCAAAGCGGATCGACGAGCGAGTGGCTTCACGAAGATAAATAATGTACTACACGGACATATACTGTGTGGAAATACACGCGTATCTGCATAAGACAGTAACCGGCTGACGGGCAAAAGGATTCCGAATATCAAGTCGGCCAACGTAAAATATACCAGAGATACAGCAGTGCCACGAAAGTAATACGTCTGTGTATAATATTATAGGAAGACATGAAAATGCGACATCGTCCTCTGAGCATGTTTTATTTTCCTTTAAGAGTATAGGCTGATGATGTAAATTGCTGTAAGGTTTGTAAAATGCAAACTGTTTGAACGAGTATAACGGTACTTTACGTGCACGATCCTTGAAGAGCGGGCAATGATTTTTACAGATCTTTCAAGGACGTCGCGTATTCATTTGTTGCGTACGGTAAGGGTTTAAAAAACGCTCGGGGGGAAATGGAATATTCGCAATTTCGGGGGATCAGTTTCGGTGGGAAGCAGTGACGTGCCGATGATGCTTGGGAAACTTCGGAATTCGATTGACGATGGTTTCGGGGGAAAAAAGGTCGTTGATACGCGCTCGACTAGGGCATATTTCAGTAATTAATCGAGAAATCGATGAGATTGGCGAAAGGAGGAAAAGGGATGGCAAGCGAGCCGAGGGGCCACGCGATTCATCCGCGTTGCGCAAATTGTCGCGGAACAATCAGGAGTCGAGGGTTAACGGCAACAGAGCATGCTCAGTCGTAATTAGTTCGATTCGAGTGGTAGCTGTAGTTAAGGACTTATTGACTCTCGGGGCATTATTTAACGTCATTCCTCTGCAAATCTTTCTGCTTGTCGAACGTGCAATCATGAGCGCAATTCTCTCGCGACTGCTTTTCACTGGCTGTCCAAACAATTCGATACGCGTGACGTCTACTCGACGATTTTTCGTGCAGTGCTCTCCCTAATTCCGCAGAACATTGCCCTCCGTTAATTGCAAATTAAATTAACAAGTGTGAAAGTGTGAAAAACTGAAGCTTGTACGACGGATCACGTCGGTGATGCCGACGCGAATTCATCTTTTCTTGTCCTCCTGTAAAATATTCAATCTTTGCCGGAGAATTAATCGATCGCTCGTTGCCAAGCGCAGTTTAACGATCCACGGGAGGTTGTGCGAGTGGCGGGTAAAAAAAGACAGCAGGAAAGGAACTTAACTGCGGCTTTACGAAGTAACGCACGGCCATTGGGCAGCGGCGAATGGGAAATCGGCGCTCAAAACGATGGACCTTTTAATGGGATTAATGGGATTAAACGTGGCGTAGAACGGCAACAGTCATGCCAGGCGAACGAGCTAACCAGTGGTAACAGCGCGATAGAGTCAGACCTTTAATCTGCCCGTATATCCCCCAGCGATCTATGTCGTCGGCAAGTAAATAATCTGCAAAATGCGCGCCGTACGTTCATTATCAAACGACAGACGGGAAACATATTCCTCGTGCCTGTGGACGACGGGCCCCGTCGAGATACCATTTTACTACACGACCCGTAATTTTCAACAAGACCAACAAAAAAAAGGAATATACGTCACCGACGTAACGGGATAACGTCGCTCGTGAAATACGCAAAAATCATGGTATTCCGATTTTATCGACCCGCAGGAATGTTGAGCTCGTTTTCGGAGTATTTACGATGAATTTATCGAGGGCTAGATTCACGGGAGGGAGGGGGGAGACGTTAAATCACGAAGCTGATTTTGATGGACAGCGAGAGCTGCGACAATGCGGAACGATCAGCTCTTACACAATGCCATTACGTGATCAATCTCTTTAAGGCGAACAATGCCCGCGCAGTGAAGGGGGTGAGGGGATGTTACGTAAAAGAAGGACGTTCAATGATCTGTTCTTGCGCAGTGCGACCATGCATCCAGCGGAAATTCTCAGCCATACGTACCGCCTACTTGAATTTGCAAAGCTAAGAAAAGTGCAGGCAAAACTTGCACAAACGGGAATGCGAAATTTCCATTTCGTTCATTTAACTTTTCGTTCAAGCGCAATCATCTGTGACATGGAGAAATTGGCTAAGTTCTTCCCTGGGCCTACATATTATACATGTATTGCGGTATTTGTCGGCGAGTTTTTGTTTTTCATGCAGGCACAAAACGTCATTTGGTTCGTCAGGTAGGACGGGGAATCCCCGTGTAATTTATCATTGGAGGCCGGCTATAAGCGCACAATTCATTTCGGCCCGGTGTTTAATTGCGAGCGAGCGGATTTCTAGCGCGGCACAGCGATGTACGCCGAATTAGTAGATGGTTTATCTCAATGAAATTCTATACAACGCGGCCGACGGGGACAGAAATGCACGCGCTTTTTCCAACTTTTTCCCGATTCCATGCGTTCCAACTATCGGCGCAGAATTTCGCGATTCCCGCGTGTGCTGCTTCAAGCGCGGCGCCTCCATTGAAAAGTTCTGAACGAAACGCAATTAATCACTTTATCGAGTAATTTTTAATCCCGTTTCGATGTTCGTTTATTCGTACTTGTATTTGGCAGAAACATTGTATTGTCCATAGAATTGCACTTGGGGAAATTAACACTTGTCAATAGGAATTTAATTTTTCCTTCAAACGAACAATTTAAATGCAGACTCAAAGTAGAATAAAAGTTAGAAAATCTGTTCCATACAACACCTTTTCCTAAGTTTATAGTACCGTTCTATGTTCCATATTTAATCCCACAATTTCTCATAAGGATCCTCTAGTTGGAAAGGAGGATAGGAATGCTACAATCTGTGCGTATAATCGGATTAAATTTTCTAAACAGGTCGCCTTAGTATCCTTGAACTTTACGAGTGGTACATAACTATTTGAATTTTACGCTCATAGCACCTACCTCTCGTAATAATGTGTAGAGAGTGTGTACTATTCGAACGGTTCGCTAGTTTTTCGTTCTACCGGTCCTCGTGTGAGTTGAATTTTACTTCGTGAGTAAAGCCGGCCCGACGGAGTTAATCGTAACTTTCGCTAATTAATGCGGCTTTCAGGATACCGCGGAGTATCGGTTTACAGCACCGATCCTCTTGGTGGCTTTGCGCTAATGGCCGGCCAGCCCGGACACGCTCGTCCGTCGAATACGAAAACTCGTCTCAGGTTCTCCAAGTATTTCGTTTCTTACTCACGAAACTCTCTTTGACAGAGGATTCGCCACGTCCGGTTTGTCACGTGGCTTCCGACCTTCTCACATGTCGCCCGGCTGATCAATTATTCTTACCTGAAACAGTAAAGAGCGTGTATCATTAACAAGAATCAAATTTAACGCGCTGAATAATAATTCCCAAGTACGTTAAGTACGTGAGGCAACACATTTTCGCGATTCATCATTGGGTGTGTTAATGGATTTCTACGTACGGTCTTTTTACGAGCACAATTCCTTTGAATTTGTCTTTTTGCGTCTTGTAAGATTTGCATGAAATGCCGCGAAGTAAGGTACGGTTTCTCGGAAAATGAATGGAATCCAAGTGCTTCGCACATCATCCGAACCGCAGCGTTTTATCTGCATCCGTGTAAGAAGCTCAGATGGATCTCGAGTGTTCCATCCACTCGCGTAAGAACATTCGTCTACGTTTTTCCCCCGCGCAAATGCCGCTGTACCGTTCTCCCTGATATTCCGTTGTCTGCTCGCTGGGAAACGAACAAACAACTACAATAATGATCCAGCTAATATTTGCAAACAATGATTTAAAATTACCGACTCTATCGGTAAGACAATTCGTGACTTGATTTATCATTGATTCTTCACAATTTACGGTGCGATATCGAATGGATTTACGCCGTGCTGTTTATGGGAAAATGAACGAAACGGGGCTTCTCAGCAGGTTGTTCAAACGGAATGGCCCCATCGATCTGCATATTTAGCGATGTAGATTAGAGATTTACGACGTATGCCCCGACGGGGAAATGAGGGAACGGGGCGAGTAGGTTGGCACATCATTCGAACCGCGTGGTCTTATCAGCGCACGGTGATAAGAAGCACGTCTGGATCCCGAGCGTTCCATCCACTGGCGTAAGAACAGTCGTTGCCGTGCTTTTTCCCCGTGCACCGTCGTCCCTGATATTCCGTAGTCTGTCCAGCGGGCGTAACGGATTGCAGCCGACAAGCGGGCTTTCAATTTCTTTTCTCGGGGCAAAGCCGCGGGCCCGGAAACTGAGGAACAGCGAGCATCAGTACGATGCGTTCCCGGCGGGGCTCTTTGTGCATTTGACGAACGCTAGAACGCCCGGGACACGGATGGTCGGTTTAACAAATGCAGACACATTTTTCGGGCCCTCGACAAGGCGAATCCTGTTATCCGCATGGTCCCCTGGAAAAAGCAGGACACCAAAAGCGCCAGGACATTTTCGTCGCTACGACATTTTCCCCGCGAACGACGTCACGCGTGAAACTACAACCCAACCCGCCAATAGGGGATTCTAGTCCGCCATGTTTTAACCCGGCAACAAGAGGGGAAACAACGTTTAGCCAACGCCAACGATCCGACGTGTTTACGTAAGAGATTTTATTTTGACGACCGTTTCAACGGGATGGGAATTAATTTTCCCTGACGGAGCAATTTCCAAGTCGGCATGTGAATATATCTTCCTAGGAGGAATGGACGCGCTATGTAAATCCCCGTAAAATATATATCCAAGTCGTTACGTGGAAGAGTTGAAGGGAGATGTATAGAAAAGGAGGAAACTCCGTAGAAGATTTGTATTTCCAGTACTTTCTCGGATGAAGCGACTGCCTGGAAGAAGAATGTAAACGTTCCTCGTGAACCTCGAATTACCAAATTGTCTAACTCCGGACCCATGGATGTATGGGTACACTCATATATGTCCCTGGCTATACGTGTGTATCCGGAGAACGGTCTCTGCTCTTATCCTTCGAACTTCGAGTACGGCGCAAAGCATTCGAGAAACGTCATTTAAAGTTCTCGCTACCACTTACAGCCATTCGATCGTCACGCTCCGCCTTCGTGTTTCCCTTCTCCACTTTTCTTCCCGATACTTCTATCCGTCCAATAAAAACTTCAATATTTACGAGTTTGCACATTTACAACGTGACTATCAAACGTAAACCCCCGGATCACATTCCTCAACGTTCCCACCGATATTGTTCACACTTTTGCGAAAGTTCGTAGATAAAAAAGGTAATGGATAGATAAAGCGAGACAATGAGGATTAAGATCGTATGAGAGGACTACCATTTTCAACGTTATCATGCTGTTTCATGATTTACAAGCTAAGAAATCGATTCTTCCGTATTTTTAGTAATTCATTAGCCGTCCAGTGTGTCTGTGTTTAATCGAAATTTACTGTCTCCCTTCCCTTTTCTGGCGGAGAGAATGAAAAGTTACTTTTGTCCAAAGTTCATCAAAGCCCCGGCTTGATGGTATTTTATAAATAGTTCTCTATACTCACCTTCATTATAATACTTTGATATTAATATCAACCCAGCTACAATTATTCACTTTTTAACGTCAAGGTAGTCCACCGTTTCGCACGTTTCAGTGTTCTACTGGCTTAAACTACACTTCTCGGAGCAAATATTTCCGGTACTCTTAAAGACTTTGCTGCGTGATTATCCTGAAATATCGTTGGCAGCAAAAGAATTTGTCTTCCCCAAAACAAACTCGCGGAGAACTGTAATACCGAAAGTGTGTATAATGGGGGATTACAGGGACAAGGCTGGCCGTGGGTATGTGTGTGTGTGTGTGTGTGTGTTGGATGCGCGGGACAGAGAAAAATAAGGTCGAGTGGCGAGGATATCCATAAGCCAGAAGCGTAATACTCGTCCGAGCGGACGAAATGAGAGGAAGTTCGTTATGGGCGTCGTCGACGACGCGGAGCCACCATATTGGCACGTCGAACTAACTGGAACGGATAGCACCTAATCGCGCGGAAGAGGACGAGATGCGGGGGAAAGGGGAGGGACGGGAAATGATGGAGAAAAAACGGGTGAAAGGACGAGGGAGACATTAGGATCCTAGGCCGTTGATGCCGTCGTTTCACGTTCGTTCGTGGAAATTCCTCGTTCCCTCTCTTCCCGCTTGGGAAGGTCAAAAGCTTCGTTGTATTTCCCGCCGAGAATGCGCGACAATCGATTGCACTGCCGAAAATTGCCCGCTCAAAGTTTCCCCCCCGTATTTCGGGGGAACTTCTCAGAAAACATGACCGAGTACACACTCAACTGTTGTTCACGCTTACATAGGAAGCTTTTGGTAAACGGTTATTGATGACGAGTGCTATTTATTTGGCCGTCCATGTCCCTTGGTTTCTTTACTAATGGAATAAATTCACGGCCGGCGGGCAATGTTGTCCTCGGCAGAAGTATTCCTGCCCTAACGGGCCGTCGATTTCGGTAAAAGGACCTACGCGTGGGACTGGTCAGATTTAAGTACAATGACGTCCAGCCTGCGGCGAGATAAATGAAAGAGCGTGCTGATGCATGCTGGGAATCCTCGCAGACGAGCAGCAGGGGAAAATGCTCGAAGGATCGGCCAAGTTTCCTGTCCGAGGAAGAATGTGTCGGTCGATGAAAGCGACCCTCGCGGAAACGACCCTCGCACGTATCTGTGTAAATGAATTCACAGTGGTGGTGAGACAATGGCGATGTAAGTGTAACATGGTCCCCTCAGAGGGGAGGTGGGGAAGGGGATGGAAAGCAGTCGTGGAACGTCGCAGGAGTTATCGGCGATATCGCGGTGGGAGTGAGACGGCTAGACATCCAATAATTATATCTTAATTAAAGTCGTTTGACCCAATTTCCTTTGGCGACGGCCGCGCCTGGCCTCTCAGATCGAAGATTTCGCGCAGTGCGCCTGCAGCATCGTTCGACGCCGGTTCCTTCGAATTAAATAACCACCTCTCACATCAATGCTTGCAGTATGCTTTTTCATACCAACTCGCACGAACCGAACTCATCGGAATTGAATAATTTTCGGCATTACGAAGTTTTTATGGTTTAGATTGAAATAATTGGATCGAATCACAAATATTGCTGATGAAGAAGTCAGAAGCTATGACTTGTTATCGAAAATTTTGATATAATATTTTGGGGCGTTGTACAACAAGGGTATGCAAGTCGAATTAAATGACCATCCTTGCTGTATCGTTTGCTATAGAATGTTTATTATTTACCAACACTCACGAACCGAACTCGTCGGTATTCAATGATTTTCGGCATTATGAAATTTTAATCGTTAAATGTTAGCGAACATTTACGTAGTTTACTTAAACAATTTCGACAACATATTTGGACGATTTAAAAAAATATATATTGCACAGTAAACGCATGCTATGAGGAAGCAGCTTGAATTTTATAGTGCGTCAGCGTGGGCTCGGATGGTCCAAAGCGAAGTCCCTGAGTCAGTTTTATTGGCTCCCATCGTGCCTTGCAATGGTCACGAAGGAGGGTCATGTTGTTTAAAAGGTTCTCTTTTGGGACGTTATCGGCACGTGGAAATTTTCTTGAAAAAATGTAAAAATATGAGACTATATTAAGTATGTATAAAAATCTAAGGAGGTCATGGTAGATTATTCCGAGTAGTTTAACGGTCAGTAATTTCCTTCGATTGGAATGAACGGGGGAGGAAATATCTTTCTTCGCCGAATTCCTTTCTGATCGCTGAGTCAGAGTGGTCGAGATAATTAACGAATAAATCGGGAGACAATCCAAGGAGGACAAAGTTTATTCGGGGCGAATGGAGAGTGCTGAAAGATCTCTATCCTTCTCTTTCCCATTCTTCTCCCTCTGGACGTGGCGTGTGCTTTAATAAGGACTTAATTTACAAAGTATCGGGGGTAAATCTTACGGGTCTACGTCGTGCTCGACGGTCGGGACTCGCTCGCTGGTAGCGGCTGTCTAATTTGTATAAAATTTCCTCTCCTCCCACCTCGTCCCCGCTCCTTGGTTATCCGCACTCCGTGAGAGCTCTTTTCGCCACGAGCGAACTTCATTTAACTTGAAAAGTCAAGCTCGCCTTCCGTACTTCAAACAGATCTTCTGGTAAATCGGCTGCGTTTCATGGCTAACGTAGTCACTTGTACATGTAGTTTCATAATCTGCATTTAGAAGCTCTTTATAACCGTAGTCTACATGCTGTCTGACTGTCTACACAATGTATTTTTAACCCTCTATTAATCATATTACACAGTCGAAATGATACAATGTACATTTGAATGATACACTTGTATATAATACAACACTGTTCCCTTGACTTTCTTGTCACGACTTTAGTTTCCAATTTTTGTAATGTAAGGGATTTCGACCCTTGTACCTGCTTCTGTACATTGCCATTCGCATTTCACATGCACTCACACAGACATATTACACGTCCCTCTTCTCATTCACGATCAAAATTTCCAGGCCTCCAGAAAGTCTGCATCTATTAGAAAACGTACGTAAATATCTTTGGTTCAGAATATTTTTACTTTCATCCACATATTTTTTCACATCCGGGGGTGTGCGTAGATGTTTAATGTAAAAATGTACGAATTCCTTGTTATTATTCCTTCGAGAAATTCAGAAGGTCTTGTAAGTGCAGAGGGAAACGTAGCTCAGTGATTCAGTTTGTCCCAGGAAACGTCCGCGAGATTTCGGTGCACAGGTCACTTCCGGTTCCGTCTTCGACGAACCGTTGGCCCGCGGGTGCTTGTAGAACAAGTCCTTTGGGCAACGGACTGGCCAATCTTGAGAATACCACGTGCCATCCGATCGGAAAACCTCGAAGGAGAATCCAAAGTGCAGCAGAAGAATACGTCAAGATCTCTTGTCCGCCACGAGAGTGAATATTTTATCATCTCAATCTCCGATGATGCTCCAGTCCTCGAATTTTCCGATTTTTGTAAAATTCTTCGGGGAAAATCGGGCTGATCGATTTTAGCCAATATTTGGAATGCAAAAATACCGTAAAAGTATGAAAATATTGTAAAAATTTAACTCCTAAGGTTACGTTGTAAAGATACCTTTGTGGAATGTGAATTACTATGGTTGAACCTTGGTTTCTCCATTGGTCAGTCACGTTTGGATAATGCTACGTGAAGCCATGATTAAACCTTAGGCTTAAAGGATCAATTGATGTCCCTGCGATAATATTCTCCATTAATCCAATGGAATTTACTAACGAGGGTCAAGCAGATGGGTACGACGTGCTAATTTCATGTACCCTGGTAAATTGTAACATGATCTGTTCTAGTTTTTTTCCATTTTTAAAAGGTGCACATCGAGAAATTCATTTACGATACAACATGAAATTCAATTCTTTCACTTTAACAAGGACCCCTTAAAAGCGGACTCATTTTCATGGTTCTGAATTTTGTTGAATTTTTACGAAACGTTTGTCGTACAGTATTTCCAATACACGATATTGGAGAAAATTCGTATGAATTCCGTCAACAGCCTGCAATAAATTTATACAATCGTCCGAGGGAAAACCAAGGAGGAGAATGAAGATTAAAATATTTTTCTGCCGGTGAGAGCGGCTGACGCGCTATGAATTCCAGTTTGAGCTGGCCGTTAATTCCCGGTAGTCGTTCCTTAACGTCCTGTCGTTAAACCGGGAGCTTAAGGGAACCGCTGCTGTTTGATCGGTAGATGTTATACTCCCATCAGGTTGCACCCTGGGAACACGGGTCCATCGGTATTACGTGGATAGTAACCCGAAACCTTCCCTAAGCCTTGAAGCGCATTTCGCGCCTCAGGGCAGACCATCGCTTCCTAGCCGTCAAAGTTTACGCCTGGGAATCCATCAAAACCTATACACCCTGGCCATTCCACGCTCACGCTCGTCTTACCCGGAAAAAAATCACTTCCCGTCAGGAGCAGTCGTTTGCCAACTGATCTATCGTCGTTTGTTATACTTTTGTTGCGGCGTTTCCTATTCATTCTATGCAAAAGGTACGCCTGTGGTCATATTTTCCCGCGAAACCACTCGGACAAGCTGAGACAGGATAGTGGGAAAAATTTCGGGGTTGGAGGGTTCAGAGATAAATCAAAATGCTGGGAAAATGAAGGATAAGTAAGTGGGGTATCTTTGATGTTAATTTCCTTCCGAGGTGAAGAGTGTCGAAAATTTGCGAAAAGCCCTTATGTGGAAAGAATCGGACAAACTGGAGGAACAGCTTGAAAAACTCTTGAAGCTGGTGTAGGGATAAATAAAAAGCATGGAAGAGGCAAGTTTAAATAAACTGCTGGACGAGGGTGTTTTCATTTATTGAGACACTCACACCTTTGGTGCAAACTTCCTTCAGAGCTGAACGGTATTCGGGCTTTGAGAAAAGCCCTCACGTAAAACCATTTGGAGAAACTAAAATAACAGCTTGAAAAAGCCCTGGAATCCGGTGTAAGGATAAATCAAAAGACTCGGTGAACAAAGTTCACATAATCTTGTGAAGTATCTCCTTTTCGTTTATTTCGCGTAACACCATTGCTGTTAATTTCCTTCGGAGTTGACTATGAAGTATGAACAATCCAGCGTACGATGAGTTTTCGTTTACCGAGACGGCCGCACCTTGGGTGTTAATTTCCTCGGGAAGTGTAGACTGTCCATCTGGGCATCGCATTGTCGGGATTTGCGAAAGGCCCTCACGTTTGATCTTGAGGACGGCATCGCTTGCCGCTTTGTTTCTGGCCGTCGACTCTGGGATGAGCGTCAAAGGGCCTAAAAGACTCGGAAGGGGCATTCACAGGGTGATTCCGCGCCAGGCACTCGACGCCTTATTACGGGTAAGGCCGCTCTCGAGCCTCCCATGCAGAGAGTATTAAGTTACCGGCACCGACGGCCTACGTGCTCGTCAGTCTGAAAGCCGAGGGCTATGAACGCGCGCGGCAACGGCCGGCGCATTGGCCGGCTCTGGCTTCTCGTTTCACACGAAAGCAATTCACACGCTCTGAAGCCAATTCGCCCTTTTCCTCGTCTTTTATTACGCGACGCCTACAGCTTCCCGTCGTTAACGCTCGGCAGACGCGACAAAGGAACACCTCGGCTCCTCGCTCGTTCCTCCGTGGTTTCGCTTTTATCGATTACCCTTCCCAGCCCTTCAGGCCGATGGCTCATAATAACCGGACCTGTAATCTTCCTCTGACAGAGATCAGGGTCATTTCAACGGCCTTCTTCCTGAGATCCTGCGAATAACAGGAATCCCTTCAAGGGTATCATCCCGATCCTGTTTCGCAAAGGACCAATCTTCTCCCCTTCCCTTGTCCCTCAGATTCTTCAGCTTCGTCCTTTCACGTTACACTCTTTCGTCCGGGAAAACACTGTCCAACGATTGTTCCCTGTGAAGCTGGTTGCAGAAATTCCGGGCGATTCGCTGGCGGTGCGCGTTGCAGCTGCATAAGCCGCGTTATTCCGAAGTAAGTTGAGCCGTCGGCCAAATGCAGGGAAATTCGTTGAACACGCGAATTCCTCCCACCGATACACATCCGTCCCGCGGTTTACGCGTTCCCGTTAACGCGCGCCAGTCGAGTTCCGTGGCGCACTTTGGCGAAACTTCCTCCGGGTGTTCGCTACTTGCCGAGTACTTCGGTGCCGCCTTCCTGGATTCGAGAGCAAGTGAAACATGTGCGCGCTGTGAAATATGTAAAATATCTGCGCTCCCCCGAAAGAACGCAAAACACGCGAAGCTTCGTACTTGCCGATTCGAAATTGCCTGAATGACGAGCGAAAACGAGGCGTGTATGATTCGCTGTAAACAAAAAAAATTGCGATACACGCAGATAGAAGCGTTCGTTGTTCTTTTTTCATCCAATTCATATATTTTTCAATATACTTAGATGCACTTAAGTCTTCTGACTGTTCGAAGGAAACTTATCTTTCGTACGTGTACAAGTTTCCCACAGAAGTTCCTAACCTCTGTATTGGACCGGTATTCCTAAACCTCTGTATTGGACCGTTTGTGTATCTTGTCGTATTTTTATTTGTGCTCCGAGTCACGAGTTTTCGCGCAGTTGTTTGCCGCGGTCTTCGCAGCTGTCGCGAATTTATCGGCGAATCAATAGTTATTGGAATTAGATTCGACTGTGGGCTGGGTCGTACGAAAACGTCGGCCAGCAAGAAAACAGTGGAGGGCCGAATTCGTATATGATGGCATTCTTTTTCCTGGCTCAGTCGTCATCATATTAGACCGAAGGGGAGGGGGGTGGGGGCAGAATTGACGGAGGATGGGAAGAGCCATAACATCAGGAATCGAGGGAAAAAGCAGGGGAAACGTTATCGTTAAACGCTTATCGCGATACGATATAACGTACTTGAATAAATTTAGACAGTATTTACATAGGGAATATTAACAAAGATTTTGCCCAGTGAATATAGAAAAACACAGTACAATTCGTTAAGATAATTCGTTTTAAATATAGGGACTTATCCGTATCAGTTTATTGATATCGAACTCTTAATCTATTGCGCACGCTAGGTTTTGCATTATTCTCAAAGGTTATTGTTATCGAGTATTTCACCCCTGAGGATATGGGGGTTAGAAGGGGATAAGTTTGGGTCTGAGTGGTAGTGCTGTTCGGTGAAACCACAATGCCGTTCATGATGAATGTGTGTGTGTGTGTGTGTGAAATGCATATACTGGGCAATGCAGACTAAAGTATTCTTTATCTACTCCCACCCGCAAGTCCCTTGTATCCACTAACTCCTGGCCTCAAACACCTACACGCCAACTGAGCTTAAGATAACGTTATAGCTTTGTGTTCCCCTGCGGCGACCATATTTCGTATCGACAACTCTGTTACCCACGAGCGACGATCGACGACCGTTTACCTACTATCGGTGTCGACCCTAGCTCCAACACTCCTCATTGATTTCCATGGCTCTCCTCCAAAACTCACAAGAAATTAAATAATCGTAGCAGAAAATATTTCGTCCTATCTCCTGATGTATATTCTTTCGTTGCACTAATATTCAATAATTCAAATCGTCATTCTAAATCATCAGGTACGAGTCAAATATGTAATAAAATATTACATAAAACTTTCACAAGCGTATCTTCGGTTACACCTTGTTTGTGTATTCCGAAGATACTCAGTAAGGAATTCCTGCTAAGGATGGTTAGTGTAAAATAAGAAAGGAGATTACAGAGGCTGATTACCGATTGTCCAAGCGGTCCTATCGATTTCCGTAAATAAAATATATACCGTTGGGCTAAGCGGGCTAATGAAAAGGGGCGGATGAGGGATATACCTCTGACCGAAGTGAGTTTCTCGCACCCTTTTATCAGTGCGCCTGATAATGAAGGAGCGGAGGTGCTTTATATCGGTGCTGAGTAATTGAGAAAAATCGGCCTGGGCTAATAGGACGTACGATGTGTCTGGGCCGCTTGCAGTGTACAGAAACTGCCTTGGCACCGTCAGACGGTCGTAATAAAACTCGGCCTCGGGCGCAAACGAAAGGGTGGATGCCCGGTGTCGTGGGAAGGGGGGAGGGGGTCGGCGCCGAGGAGAATTTCGCCGGGAGGCAGAGAGGCACACGACCGAACGAGGTGCGAGAAACCCGAGGCTGAAGGATGCGGAAGGGCGTTAAGAAAGGATGGAGCTGAAGGCACTAAAATACTGCCGGGAAAGCCTCTGAAAAAGGAGAGCGCAAAGGCGCCCGTGCAAAAGTTTACCCGCTTTCGAATATGCAATTCAAATACTTCAATTATCCTGACCTACATCGACATCCCGCGAAAAGGAATATCTCTTTGTCATTCGCGCCGAGAAATAAATACCTCACGAGCAGTGGCGATACTGGAATTCAAGCTTATCGCGATGCCGATTTCAAAATTCGCCGTGGACGTAATTTCATCGCAGCTCTGTATAATTGGCTGGAAAGTTTACGTCAAGGCTATATTTTTACAGGACACAGTTTCTCGTTTTAAGGTAATAAACAAGTACGTTTCGTGGAAGCTTGATACGTACCGTTGGAATAATTTAGCGAAACGCGTGCGCTCGCTGTGAAACATAGACGCACGTTTAATATTTATGACATTGGAGGACGGTGTGTAACGCGTTAATTGGAAAAGTTGTGGATCGTTGGGCGGTTAATTATCGTTTGATAATTCCCTCGTAAAAAGGTGAAACGGTCGAGGGCGTAGCGGGTCAGAGTGGGGGAGGGGAGGACATACGTTTTTCTGTTTGCCAAGCTAGACCGACCGAAAGTAACGAGCTCGGGGGACGAAATAAGCGGCAGATAAGCCCTGAGAACCCTTTTAAAAGAAACACAAAGGACGCAGGGGAGCAGGTGGTTTCTCACCGCTCCGCGGAATCCTCGGTCTGTTTACGTCTCTCTGTCTGTTTTCGCACGTCCGTATGTGTTCGGGTAAGCGCGTGACAGGAAAAAGGGGATCTCCAGAAGAAACGACGAAAGGTGAGAAAGCCTCGGAAAGAAGGGAGCTTAAAAAAAAAAGGTAGAAAAACTTGCCGGCGACACACCGTACGATCGAGACGTAATTTTAACTCTCCCCCAGCGCCTTGAACCGCTTGTTCGGAGAAAGATTTGCCACGGGCAACAGGCCGCTCTCATTCCTCTTGGCGATTTCTTGCCCGACGTTTGACGAATGATCGTCGAAATTGCGCGTTATTAATGTACCAAATTTACCGAGCCATATCTGTGTCCGAGAATTCACACTTACGATTGGTTTATTTACACTCGTGCATCAGTATATCAATACCGAAAGAATTTGATTTCAGCGGAGTATAATGACTTTCCACGAACAGACCGAGTTTCCGCGGAAACTCATGCACCGGGCAAGTTTCTCAAGTGTCGCGAGAAGAAGTTCCATTAAGGCACGTAAGTAGACGTAATTTGGCTCGACAGATTTCTGTATGGGAAGGTGAGAGCAAATCCGCGTGCCTCGCCGTATTGCCTAAAAGCCAAACGGAGGAGAGGGACGATACGTATGTTCGTTGGTATTTTATTTTCTCGCAAGTACGGTGCTTGCGCGTCCACGCGAAATCCCTGTGCTCGGGGTGGTTCGATTTTACGACGACACTTTGCAGGGGTGTGCGTCCTCCCGTCGACGACGGTTAGCAGCCGAGAAGACAGTTGGCAACCTATCCGAGGACGTCCGGATAACGTATTCGGAACAAAAGGAACCTAACGAGACGCCGGTGCTCGTTTCTATTTGTACGCGAAAATAACGAGGTTTACGAGCCCGGGAGGGGTGGACACGGAGATAGGTCAGGGGGGGTGCGGGGGGTCGATCGAAGGAAGAACGAGAGATTGAAAGACGAGAACGATACGGCGGAGAAGACAAATGGACACGAAAAGGAGAAGAAAAGGAGGAGAGAAGGAGATGGTAGAGTATATAAAGAGGATGAAGAAGCGACGGAGAAGGAATGAAAGGGAAGGAAGGGGAAAGTTGCGAATAAGAAGGGAAGGAGAAGAGCGTAGAAAGGGATCGGAAAAGAATCGGAAGAAGACGAAGGGAAAGTACCGGATGATTGTTGAAGCAAGGGGAGGATAAAGTCAGACGAAAAGGAGGGAAATGTGGAAGGCATTGACAGGGAAGGGCAGGGACTGAAGGGATCGAAGAAAGGCAATGACGATGGAGTAGGGGTGAGGAAAAAAGCTCTTTCCTCGTGGATTCGGAACAAAGGGTAAGACGCTTGACGGCTCGTTTCCAATAGCATTGATCGTCATTTGTTTACCGAGCGCAAACTACCGGTAAAAGCCGATATTTCTGGCACGAATGGGGGTGATAAATAGAAATATCGCTGAAAAGGCGAACGTTACCGAGAGGATTCACGTGCCATATTTCGGGTCTAATAACTGCAGACAAACGAGCATTCCGCAGCTGAGTTTCTCGAGAAACATCATGGCAGCCGTAATTAGTTTTCAACGAAGAAAGACGCCCCGGCGGATGAACGTCGCGTTAGGAAGCGTAGGGACTTGCCAAAAGTACGGAGTACCTATCGTTAATGAAATAATGTTTCCTCGACTCATTTGCATCGGCAGATCATTTTCAAAGCGAGATAAACCGCTACCTCCTCGACGTGCAGTTGCTTCGCGAAGTTTCACGAAACTTACGGTGATAAAATTGTACGGATATGGTTTGAGTTGGCATATAAGATAGTACAATACATATCAGTGACTCTTAATTTTCTCAATACACTAGCTTGGACTGTTTTTTTTTTGTATATTCTCTCGTCATTTAATTTGATTCCAATGAAATCGAATTTCGTGCCGGCGGATATATCGAGAGATATACGTTTATATATGTATACCCGGTCCTTTCTCCCTTCGTCCTTCTGACGGGCCAATCTTTTTACCACCCCGTGAAAGAAGGGGAAAACGAGTTTCCGTTGACGACCAAGGGGATAGGTTTGCATCTGAATCATGTTTGTCCGTGGCATCACGAGCGGGGAAGAAAAACGTTGGCCTTAAATTGTATATCCAATTGTCAAGGATTCTTTTAGAGCGTTCCTGGTTTGTATCGCGCAGAATTTTCACGGAATTATCGGCCAAAGAATTCAAGTGCACGCTTATTAATTTAATGAGCAAATAATAAGTAGAAAAAGCTGGTAGGAAATGCATGAAAATTGAATGTATGAAAAATTTTCTTACTTTGGAACAAGTAACGAAGTCATGAAAAAAAAATGGACCCAGGCAAAGCTGGACAGCCGCATATTTGCCAACGATTTTTCAGCGACTGACGTTCAGATGATTTTCATTATAAAATACCGAGACCGACGTTTTCTCCGGCACAAAACGCTCATGGCGAATCATGTCGGACAACATGGCTGAATACAGAAATTCCTGTGAAGAGGCAAAATACTCTGTATGTTCCGTATGTGCAATACACGTGTATGCACGTACCTGTGCCAGTACATATGTGCGCTTCATTTTAGGTAAAAAGCAATATTTGCGCTGCGAAATGCATCGATGACCAGGACAGACTTTTCGCCAGAGAATAAACTGTTTGTTTTAACTTCCCACTCGGCCGTCCTACTCACACAGGCCTTTCCTCTCATTCACCATTTCCTTCCTTTTCGTTGGGACTAATTGCTCGAAAACGACCATCACGAACTACATCCTTGTTTATATCTCAAATCATAAAACGTAGCTGCGTGTATAGGCTGAAAAATGAATCAACACACGTGGAAAATGATTGACACGGGTGTTCTGAAAAATAGATTTCCAAATGAATCGCAACTCGTTACCAGTGGCAAATAAATACACACCATCAACGCACTGTTTTTACGTACCATTTATCAGGACGAAGAGGGATAGGATCTTCCTTTCGACAGACGGATTCTCGGGAGAGTTTATTTTCCCGGGGACCGTAATTACCATTCTTTGCGTTCGAAGTTGTCGAGTCTAGGGCATTACAGGCGTCATCGATCTGTCGCGGTTATATGCCGCGAATTTACACCCACTTAGGTTTAAAGCAGGGCCGGCTGACATCTGGTTCGCGGCGGTTTATGGGTACCGGTACGTTTGCTCTTGCGTTTGTACGGCGTAAAGCTGCACGGCAGAATTGCCGGGCCGGCGAATGTCGACGGGATAACTGGCGAACGACAAACGCGTCCTTTGTCAGCGGGCTGTCGTGATGGATACTCGACAGACGGGCTTCCATTTAACCCACTGGGAAAGCGGGCCGAGACCGAAGACACCGGTAAAACGCGAATTCGCTGCTTGATATCGGCCTTATTACCGTCTCTGTCGACGTACCGTCGTCCTGATTTAACAGCCACCCAAGAAACCATGTCATAATTGTACGAACCGGTAGGACCCGGGTGAAGTACTTCGTGAAACGGAAACAACGGCATGTTGATTATATTCCTGCAGAAAATTGTGTTGCTTCTCGTGCGAGCTTTGACAAATGATTGAGTGATTATTCTGAGAACGACATTATTTACCGAGTTAAATGACAGCACGGTTAGGACTACGCAGAAGAGGGAGGGGGGATAACGACATTGGGCGATATACATCGAACCAGAAGGCAATTCCATATCCCGTGAATTGTCCTGGGATATGCACGTGTCCTGATGCTGTCTCAGGTATTGGGGACAGTAACAAAGTATGGGGGAAGACGAGAGCGAATGATCCTGAGGCGTACTTAAGCGAAATCGTTGGAAGAAATATATATTATTCGGAGGCTCGAAATATTCGGCCTGTGTCCTGGGACGACTAGGATTGATCAGGGGCTCCTGCCAGGACATTTATCCCTTGGGTTCCGTCATCCACCTCCCTTGCCCCCTTGGCCCCAAGGAATTATCATATTTTTGCATAATGGAATCAAACCCTCCCGCCTACTTCGCGACATGTCCGCCCAACCACCGTGCAATACATTCGACCCCGATATACAGGCGAAAATAATGGCGGGGCCGGCCGTGAACACGCTTTATTCGCGCCAAGATTCCGAGAGTCCTCCGGCATTGCGCGAAGGATTTTCCGACTCGCGGAGCACATTCGATAACGAGCAAAGGAATGGCCGTAGGCTAAAAAAAGTAGATTTTATAACGATCGACCCTGTATATTGTTTTTGCGCTTTCCCGAAGCACGAGAAATTTGCGAAATAAATACGTCGTAAAATGTTAGACAGTAATCGAATGATTGTGCTTGCAAATTAGGGAATTAGCGTTTGATATCATATGCGTGGAAAGGTAGGATTTATCGATGTCGATAGGGAAACCGTGGCGCAGTTCCCGCGAGTTTGTGCGTTAATATTCTCTTAGTTTCTTATTCATTAACATACGTTCAATGCCCCGGGGCGCTAATTATCGGTTAATCAGCAGATCGAAAGATATTACCCATGCAATTAGCGGTATGAATTAATGCCGGAAACTGCCGTTTCTCCACTACGGCGTAAGACCTCAGGTAAATTCGCGAAAGGCAACGTACGGTGCTAATTAAACGAGAAATCGGAAATTTGAAATACGTTTCAAGGCTCGGATATATTCTTTGACAGGAACGTATTCCGTGAAATTACAAATTGAAGATAGGACGGGGAGAATTTTTATGCGCGCACGATTTTCATGTTACCCATTACCGCGTGTGTCTTTGATATTGCTGAAAAATATCTTTGCACCTATGCGAGCATCTGGAAGTGCTTTCCGGAATCGCATACCTGGATGTAATCTCAAGAAGGCATTTATAATGCAGGTCTCTCGCAGGAAGCTACTCGCCGTAGTCGTAGATTTCCAGCTTTCTCGGATATTCCTATTGCTTGTCGTATTTTCAGTGCGTTCATCATTCAACTGAGCACTGTACGGGAACAAGGGAATGATGTATGTCGGGAATATGCATACAGCCTTGTCATCAGCATAGAATTCCTGTGACGAGAAAGACACGGAACTGAACTGTGGAGAATTACCTGGCAATGTTATCCTAATCAAATGAAATAATATTCCCCTTCTCTTTGAACTCTCGGAATATTTCTCGAAACTCTTGAAGCAAGTCAAACTATTTTAGGGCACTAAATTGTGACAAGATAAAATAAAGTCATATATTTACCGTACAGGAGAATATGGTCAGTTTTTACCTGAGAAACTGTGCGATCGCTTTTTCTCATATTTGAGGAAAGTGCGATCTTATAATGTAATATTCCTGATTCATTTAGCACGAAGAGTTTTTTCTACCAAGTTTTAAGTGTTTCCGTTCCATTGGCTACAGTTTTTGCATTAATTTCACGCCGGCCTGGCAGGCAGAAGGGAAAACAGATCTGATTTTATGATTTACAGTATGATCAGGTCTTATTTTTTATGAAAAAATCTAGGCACATATTTCGAGAAGCCCTTATTTTTAGACTGTGATTCCTCTCAGAGTTTACATAATTAGTAACTTTGGGCCGTAGGAAAAATAGAAAATTCCCCATGGATCATCGTTTTATGCGTCTTTCCTGTCCGACAATTACGTAACCGTGCGATGGAAATTGTTTGAGGTAATTGCCAGGATTGCAGTGTGCGGGGCGAAATCGCTTTCATCGACGTATTTTCTGTTCCTTTAACACAGAGACGCGGGGTGAATTGGCCAATAATTCGACGCGGTTAAAACGCCCGTCCAATTCTCATGAACGTCCTGCCCATTGGCCGTAGAGCGGATATTCCTTTCCGATTGCTATCCCGTTATAATTTTCTCGGCCATACCGATAATTCACGGGCTGGCCGCTGCAAAAGTATCGGCCGTATTATGTGCCCGGTATAATGTGTCTTTGTTATCGTCCTGCGCCCGATCGCGCATTTATATTTCCAATACGCCGGCGTTCCGAACGTATTCGCGCGATAATTCGGGGGCACCGCGACACGTTAAAGAGCGCTAAAGATCATCAATTTGCCGGCCGCGCGCGGGATTCTACCACTTTAATCGATGGTCCTTAATAAAAGCGCTAACGAGACCACGACGGCAACAAAACGATTCTCGCGGAGCATGATTCATCGTCACGAAGCTAAACTGCCGAAATCCACGTTCGCTTTGTGTTTATTGCGAAATTGATCGCGCAAGTAAACCGACGTCCAGCGATGGCTTCGTGTTAATACGTACATTTTAATGAAAAATATTTTAATAAAAGAAAACCAGCCGTGTAATTTACGTAGCACCGTCAGCCAGTCCCTACGTCAAACGTTTCTCGCTTCAGCACAATGAGAGTTAACGTTTGTTAATGTTTGTACGATTTTTCATCTGAAATTTTCCCGAGCGAAACGAGCCCGTTTCGTCGGCAAATACGTCCGGGAAATTAATTTATTTATAGCAAGGTAAATCGTCGAATTTTTTGCCGGATCAATCAGAAAGTTTGATTAGCTTTTGCCTAAGCTAGCCGGTTTGTATCATGACTTTTTTATATCAAATATATCGAATCCACGTACGTGATGTAATCCAGCACCGGATATTCCGAGAAATCGACTACATATGTTACCCCTGTGCACGACGTAGTTGGAGCTTTCGTGGGAAATTATTAAGCATTTGCTCTGCTTGTCTGCGCTAGTCGGCTTTTAAGCCGGTATAAGCGTAGCTTCAATGCGAACCAGCGAAGGTATAGCCTGCCAATGGCAGATGATGAATCCATAGACGAAACACGTACACTGATAGTTGCAACGAAATTTTACCCCTTTTTAACGTTTCCGAAAATAAAACAAAAAAGGGTAAAACAAATCTTCAGCCTGGGATGATTCGTTGCGTGAAAATGGGAATTACCATTTACGAAACTGTGCGGGAATTTAATTGGATGATCGGATTTAAGCTGAAATGGTATACAATGTGACGTATAACAGAATCACATTTATTAACTATATTACACCATTTTTGCCTCGACTCTGAATAATCTCACGCTCCGAAATTCTTCAGAACCTTCGACCCTTACACCTGCTTGCGTATTATTCTAACGCACGTACACGTTCCTAGTGCACTCACCGAAAATATTCGCACCTGAACATGTAGAAAAGTTTCCCATAACACATTCACCGGCAGATATTTTAACGAAATATTTCACGAAACAACAGGAAAAACGGCGCACGTTGAATATTATATTCGCGCGTACACTCCGCGGGCGGATTGTGCGCGCGGTAATACTTTTCCGAATTTATGCTTCATTAGTAAAAACGGCTTTGCTATAAATTACGAGCCTTGGGTCGTGGAAGGGGAGAGGAGGGGGGAGGGGGCATTATCGGGCTGGCAGCTGGCTGCTGCCACTTTCAGCGTCGTTATAAACCGTGAGCTCGTGTGCGTGCGCCGGCCGATCGATATGCTATATTGTAATGTCGTTATTATGACAAATTGCGCGGAAGGCGTCGGCCGGCAGTCGTCGGCGGATTTTAAAGCTCTTCCCGCCGAGCGATATAATCGATCATTACTTTCGACCCGAGCGCGGACGGCCTCGACGTCGCCGGAACCGACGAACGAGGAACTGTGCTCCGGCTGCTGGGGATCGAAGGGCGAGGAGGGTGAGGGGGGAAGGGGGTGGAGTGTCCGGACTTCCACGTGAAAAGCGTGTGGGAGTCGAAGACGCCGATGAGACGAGCTGATCGGCAGTTTATAGATTATCGATTCACGTTACGGGACGTGCTGGTTCTGGCTGCCGTCGAGCAAAAGCCACTCGGAGGGTGAAAAGCAGAACTTTACTCGTTAGGCCACTTAGCCTGCGGTGCGAGAGGGCCGACTGGGAGGAGATTCTCCGGGCCGTTGTAGATACGAGCCCTCTCCCTTCCTCTCTCTTTTGCGAGTTGCCAGGGGCCGACGGAAAAGCTAAGCAAAGAGAGGGCCGTAATCAACGTACGACGCAGAGAGACAAAATAAAAGAATAAAAAGGGCCAAACGAGGCGTTTCCATCGCTCTCCGTATCCCTCTTCTCTTTTCCCCATAACTTCCGCACCTCTCTCCCTCCTGTTCCTTTCATTGTGCTCCTCCCGTGCTTTTCCACCTCGTAATTAATGTACGAAGCAAGGAAACAGAATAAAGCAAGAAAACGGGGCAATCGATGCGTACATCGGCTCCATTCCTTTTTTTCCCACTTTTTCTCTCCGTTGCAATTGATTCAAGAAACTACGGAAGAGAATGGGGCAACGTAAAAAAGGAGAATGATATGTTCTCCTCTGCTTTTGCGCATCTTTTTCTACCTAACAATTGTTCCGTCTCTTCTGTTATACGTATCTTTTGCCCTGGCGCTTTTTTACCTCTGTATGTTTCGCCCGGTTACTGTGAATTGCGAACGATGAACGCATCGATGGAGCACTAAATCCACTTCAGGCGATATCTCGATGCACCGTCGCTGCTGTGCCGGTTGATAAATCCAAAGTTGATATTACGTGGGAGAACGAATACGACGAGCCAATACAACAATTGTCCTGGAATTAATCTTAGGCAGGAGCTCCTCTTGAGTTTAGCACAGTTAACTATTGGAAACTTAGCAGCGATCAATTGGACGAACTTCGATTAGCACAAATTGAACGCGGTTAAATTCGTAGCGAGAGCTACTGGACGTAGATTAACGCAATTTAATTACGGCAAAACTCTCGCGGGCCCCCGTGCCTGTCTCCGAAGGTTCTCGTAGTTTCTTCGAACTTGCGGTTGATTTACTTGCGACGCGTGCGAAACGTTTAGTTCCGTGCGAAAAGGTTTCCATTAAATGCGATCCCTTTGAATCGGATAAAATGCACCGACATTTTCTACGGCAAAGATATATCACGCAACGAAGGCCGCACTCTCCGTCCTACTCGTCAGCAACAGGAAGCTGTTCGAAGCAAATGCTTTAGGTTTTATACGCTCGCCATAACGGATTGCGCATAGCGGTAATTCTCTCTCGCGGTGACGGCAGTTGATGGATAGTAAATCCACTTTAGGATCTCTCCCACATCCCGGCCTTCCTCCGCGAATCGCGAGAACGCCGTGCTCGGTAATTCGGCGTCGTTGCGCAACTGCGTTAACGCTGTGCGCGATTAACCCGCGTAAGTCATGAATTTTCCAATCTTCAATCAAGACTCGTCTTAACCCCGCTTAACATACGATAAATAAAATGCTCCGTTTCTAAGCTTGCGCATAACCGTTCAACTGAGCTAAGTTGAATAGTATTTGTCGGACGCATCAAATTCCATTTTATTTGTACGTCAAGGAGTTAAAGATATTATCATCGTAATCGTTGAATTTTGCGTAAAACTCCTACATTTCCCAAAATATCGCACACAAAAGTAACGTACTTCGCGTACGACCGTTTTGATGAATGCATAATCGCGAATTGCATAAAGCGCGACAAGTTTTTTTACGCCTCGAAGTCGGCAGTGGAGAGTGAGTTTTTGCCTTGTCGGCGCGTCTGACCATTGCGCGGTTCGTACCACTGCGGTTATCGTAGGATTCCCCCCTCCCCCGGGCTTTGCCCGGGTTCCCCGGATGACTGGCCGTCCTTTGGCGGCGTTCTGCCGTGAAAACTGTGAGGGGTCAGAGGCCCATTATACACAATAAAGGAGAAACAACAGGGCCGACGTCAGACGCACTTAGCGCCGGGCAAGTTTTTCCGAGACCGTGGCCCACCTTTTTCCCCCTCGTTGCCGGCCAACGGGGGGAAGGGAGGCGAGGGGGTGGGTAGAACGCGCGAGCGCGCGCGGGCTGGCAAATCCGGAGGGCAGGATTTAAAAACGTTCTCGAGCGAGCGTGTAAAACAGCGGTGTGCGAGGGCGACTGCTGCGATAACGACGATATAAACCGGCCGCGCTGGGGGAAATTATTTCGGTTCTACAATGAAAACGCCGGCCCATTCCACTGGCCATTATGGCCCCGTCGTACATTGAATTATTTTTGAAAGCTCGCCCGTCACTGGAACGCGCCTCGACCGAGCTTGCAAGTTTCCCTTTCACCCGTGCAATTTGTCTCCCTTCGCGCGAGCAGTGCAAATGTTGCGCTCAACCGTCAAACTACGTCCCCGTGTAAAATTGAAAAGACCGGCACGGCCCATTCTTAAATTTTTTACAGAAATTAACACGCTCAGTGTGTAGGTGGATCATTTGGCAGGGATTAACAAAAAAATCCGGATTTACGAGGTATTACGATTATTAAATTTTTCACTCAGCAGAGAATGAATATACGGTCAAACTTCACCGATAATTACATTTTTAGGCCACCGATGACGATCGAATATCCGTTAGAGTGGTCGCTGCAGCTTAAAATTATCAGTCCTATCCGGCCGTCAGTTACTACTGCACATAGGATTTCGTCCCGGTCGTTCCTTCGTATCTAGTCGCGTCCGTTTCATCCTCCGGCCATTCGTTTATTAATTAAACTGCCGGCCGTCGCGGCGTTTCGATATATCGATAGGACAGACGGAGGATCGCGGAAATATGCGAGGTAATTCCGTGGCCGTTGTTCGTTCGACCCTGGATGTGTAGCCCTGTCAACTATTCAAATTCCATCGACGTCGATCGAGCTCGCCTCCAATCGGAAGAACGTTGCATTCCGCACTGTTTAGAGACAGCGCAATGCACGACTCGATGGACGTAACTGTTTCCCCGTTTCCACGAACCGTTACTCACACATCCATCATTCAACGGAAACAATTGCAAAGAAAACATTTTCACGGCATTTACGCGATGTTTTGTCCCATAAAGCTTTTACCGCGATAAACTTAAGATAGGACTTTTCGAGAGAACTGTTGGAGCAATGAGACTGATTTACTTTTAAGCGCTGTGCGCGTGCTGCTTGTTAACATCTCCTTCGGAGTATTTGAATTTTTACGAACGAAAACTCTCGTTACTTCCGCCGACGGATAATCATTTATAATTAAGTATGAGGCGATGGAGTGACTGATAACTTTATTTTCCACGCGGATGGAAGTTCTTACGAAAGCGAGTAAGCCGTCTTACCGAAAGAGAAACTTCCGGGGGAACCGAGGAAGGACGATGGAAAGCGTCGACAAGCTTCCCTGACGAGTATCTCCGGACTCCTGAACCTTTTTGAATACCTCAACTTCAACGAACTGCGCAATGTGCGGAAACGATTCCTCCAAGAAATTCCGTCCGTGTAACGCGTCAAAAGATCCCAGGGAAGTTGGCATAAATAAACGACACCGAAGTAAACATTCTAACTATCCTCAAACTCCGACGATACGAAAATTTCCTGCAACCTGTTATTTCTAACATGTTGAAGATTAAACGCCGCGAATACCATGGATCTCAAAGTTCACGGCACAACTCGTTATTTTCGGAATGAAATTGATTTACTGAAATGAAACTTTTTGAATCGTGCTAACGTTGCTCAACGAACGTTGAATTGCGGCATTGCGAAATATTCTCGCTAATGACCCGGCGAGCGCGGGATGAATTTTTTTCGGTAGAGGGCTTTGAATTCTCCTTAGAGCGGGCATTGTCGATTATAACGGCGCGTGAATGGCGCTCTTTAGAGGCTCCCGCCGGCATCGGCGGCTTTAAGCGTCTCGATCGGTCGAGAAACGCGAACGCGATGACTCGCGTCTGGAATATCGCGGCTCTGTATAGAATTTAAGCCGCGAGACACAATGCACGAAAGGGGTGCTGAATGGCGGTCGCTCGGAGCGTCTGAAGCACGACTCGAGGGAAGGCGGCCGAGAAAAGCCAACCCGGTCCCCGGTCTTTGACACTAAATCACCGGGCGCCATCGATAGGCGTCTATAGACGTCCCTTAAAGGGACCTGCTCGATAGAATTTTACTCGTCAAGTGGAATTGAATCCCACGGCAACCAAGCCACCAGTCAATATTGAATCATTGTCCCCTCCCCTCCCTGTCCCTTGCTTCTCGCTCCTTCCGACGGTTTCTTTTGTCTACGGCAAAATCACGCCAAAGAAAATGCGTCGTCGTCCATCGCCTTTGTTTAACGTACGGTCAATACGAGCTATCGGTATTCCTTTTAATTATCGTTACTTACCACTCATTTACCAGCGACAAAAGTCCGTCATGCGAGTTTCGTCGTTCTTGCAGTGTCAAGTCCGTGTATTTCATTTAATTTTCGTTCGACGAATTTCTGAGACTGTTAGCCCGAAAAGGTAGTCTCAAGAAGGGCAAACACTCGTCGTTACTGCGTCGTACCAACTGAATACTGAACAATTTCTGTCACTTTGTTGCATCTTAAATACTTGCATTGAGTCATACTGTTTACTGTTTCATCGTTTCTTGCGATCATCCTTCATTTTTGTCTTATCATAAATATTTATGATGCGGCAACTGCGACGACAATGCCTTTGGGTGGTTCAACAAATTTTAATGCGCAAACGTGACTAGCGGGTGATCGAATAGCGTAAACGTGGCTAAGTCTCAGCTAACGACGCATATCTCCTGTTTTCCCGGCTTAAATTTCCTAGTCTGAGAACAGGGGCAGAAGGGTTGTTTAGCGACTTGTCACCAGCTGACCACTGAGTAGAATTTATTAACTTTCAGAGCAACCGGACGCTTATGGTCAACGTTGTTGTGTTTCTCTTTCTCATTACACGGACCTCTAAACCACTATTGCTGGTGAGAACGTTGCTCACAAATCACTACATTATACCGAACGATCCGATCTCTACACGACTGTCCCTTGATAATGAAATTTAATTGAAACAATTTTCGGTAGAAAATTCCTTCATTTTCGCATTGAGCTTAATTTACCCGGCATTACAGATAGCAATTTCTTGCTGATAATAATGTGCAGTAACATCCTTCGTGACGAAGCTTGCTAATTACTTCCGTCCGTTCGTGTACGGACAATATAGCGAGCATGGGATGAAGGGGATCGGATGGGGGGGGGGGGGGGGGTGAAAGTGAACCCTCCCGCGAGAATATCCAACGGTATAAGCTGGAAAATCCGGCAAATGCAAATTGTGTAATTATTTTCGCCTCACGCCCGGCCAACTGTTTCATTTGGCCAATATCGTAAAACAAATGTGGATTTTAGTGACTACACCGGTGACTAAAACGGCATAAGAAGTACGGGATCGCCGGGTAACGGGGGCTAATTATTGGCAACGTGAGAACGTGTGTGCCTGATTTTCATTTTCAAGGTACCCCGGGAAAGGCTTTCACAGCGGCCAGCATATTCGGGAATTCGTCCGGCCGTAGTGGCAGCTTTTAAATCGATATCCTGCAGGATGGTGCATTTCGCGGCGTGTGTATCGTGTAGAAGGTGGTTTTGAATATTGCAAGTTCTCGCTACCGCACCTACCTCGGTATATTCGACGGGCTGGATTGTATATGCATGTGTGTATATGTATACACGACACGTCGTGGTCGAATATGGCAAAAGGGTTGCCGACGGCTTAACACTTTTGCAAATTTACTAGATCGAGAATTTTTGATCAACATCCGGCCGCCCTGTCGCGGGATGAGCAGATTGCGTTTAGAAGCCGAGCGCTTAAGGCTTTGAAATATTTCATCAACTTCGGACTTTGTTCGGAACTTACTTCGCCCGCTGTTAAGAAGCTGACTCTAAAAGGTTGCCACCCGACAGCTTTGGAGTTTGTAAATTTTCAGATTCACGAAAAATTTCCGCGAGGCATGCGCGATTCCGTTGCGCGATGGGCACATTTCGTGCGGGACTGAAAGGTGAAGTACTTTTGCTACAGCTTTCCTTCGAGGTAACTTTTGACGCGGAAATTTAGGACACGTTGCAACGTCGGTAACGAATCTCTGCCGGCAGTTTTCGGCAACTTATCCACGGCGGGTGGTTATCAATAAATTCCCAAGAGTCTGCGCGAACCCAAGAAGCCTGTTTGGCATTCACGGAACGAGGACTTCCTCTCTTGGCATTGAGCCTTTGCGAAACTAATGCGCCGTAATTACTGCTGTCCCTAATTGAGTGCGCGGGACCGTGCTGCGTGGCTATCCGATGTAATCGATAACCAATATACGCGGAGGAACCTTTAATTACTTCCCTCTGAACCGCCCAACAGCGGCAATGATGTTTCTTCCTGCAAATTCGCCCGTCTTTTTCTCCGTTTAATTATTTACGACAATGAAAATCCTGCATCGCTGCTGTTACTCGAGGAGGAAGTTAAACTACTGTATGAACAAGACAGTTTTACATGCATTTATTACACTTTGACGGAGAAGCAACACCGCGAACAGATTCTTTGGAGAAATTTACCGAATTCAGAAAAGACATGTACAAGATATACATGTACAAGAACATTAAAAAACATAATTCGACCTACATTGCCTGACATTTTTAAAGACGAAAATTTCATGTAAGACGTTCATCTTGAAACGAAGTTGTGTTAAATACTTTCGACTTTCAGGGCTGTGAGTCAAGTGCCGTGAGTCAAGTGCAGGCTACTTTTTCGCATTATAACTTAATTCAGGGTTGAACGTTCAAAGAGATTGTAAAACCGTCAGGCACAGCGCGACATTTTGATCGGCCTGCGGGTTGATTGCTGCCTTGGAATATTAATACACATAATTATCGTTTGACGCTGGCCACGCCCACTCTGCAGTATAAGCCTGTTCAGAATTCAGAGAATTAAAAGTGTCGCCGGGAGAGTTCGTGCATAATTCGATCGTTACGCGTGAGACAAATGGAGATGTTGTCGGAGTTTGGGGATTTATTAAAATATGCAGAGTCGTATTGATCGTCCTCATCCGTCGGTTCTATATATCTCAACATGGAAAACACTTTTAAAAGCGTCGTCCGGGCAGAATCGTTACTTGGACAAATAGAAGTATGCACTTTGTTCAATCAATGGTGCTTTATATTCCATCGATAATCCCGTGACTTATCGAATTCTCCGGTTTAATCAAAGAACCGGCTTAACGCTAATGTTTAATACCAGCGACGGAAATATAACGGCAGGGAGTGCGCAGTGTTTTCTGTATCGTTTTAACCAGGGAATATCTGCAATCGAGGTTACCGTTTCGAGCCATACATTTGCAAATCCAAATCCGGATTTCCTTTCCCGTCTATCGAACGATATACGTATACCAATACGGCCGTATACATATTCTCGTACACGTATCGACACGACGTCTGTGTACGTTTGCAAAGCACATTTGGCGGAGAGTCGATTGCGGTCAGCCTTCGTCGGTAAAATCGTCCATTCCGACGTGAATGTCACATAAAACCAGTGAGAAGTTCCTCGAACAGGACACGGGCTTTGCCGTCGCGAAGAAGGTTAAAGTTTCATTGAGAAATAACACGTCCACGGCTGGAAACGGCCAAATGCTTTGATCCGGTCTTAGCCATAAGCCGGGGAATCAATCATATAAATCGGCCGGCTCAACTACGTCAAACGTTAAAGCTTCTTTTGCACCGCAGCCACGATACTCTCACTTCGGGGCTTTTATTCGCCTCGAACAATCCAACAGGCGTCTTACTAATCTCAAGTCAATGGTCAAACATCGCGAGGCCTCGACGAATAATACGATTCCACAACTGTTTCAGCTGGTGTAGCCTTGTAATACAAACAAACTCAATGTAACTGAGTAAGACAATTGCCAAAGCAAAAATAACGCGTTACAACATATCGTCCTCCGTGTAGGACGACCTATGCGAAAACTAATGATTCTAAATTCAGATACTCTATAAAAAATCGTTTAATCCGCGTTCCACCGGTATTTCGCGGGGTAATGGGTACAAGTCGCGGATTGTTAGTTCGACTAACTCCGCGATATCACGGTTAATTGTAAAAATTCATGGAGTGTGACTTGGGGGGTAAACGTAACGATAGAGCGCCGACAAAGGCGTACGGTTGGTAGGTGATAATCGCTCGTGGTGAATCGTTAGAAATGGCTTGAATAAACTCGGACGAGTTAAAAGCAAGAGCCCGGTGAAAATCGTTCGGTGCTTATCGCTTCCGCGAGACGGGGAGGGGGGGGGGGGGATGGAAGGATTAACATCCGGGCACTGTGATAATAATAGAAGTGGCACGGTCGAGGCCGATCCAGGATTTCGTCGTACGTTATACGATTCGCGGTCGGGCAAACGAGGGAAACGAAAGTTTCGCGGTGACTGAGGGCCCCGGTAATCCCACGGACCAAGTATAAAATCCACCGACGAGAACGAAACAAAGGGGGATAAAATAGCGGAGGAAAATGGAAAAGTACCGTGAATGAATCAGTCGGCCCCTATTGACGGGCTTACAATGGGATAATCGTGCTAATTAATTAGGCCAACCGCAAGGGCCGTTTTAACAGGCAGAATGTGAAGCAGCAAGGATATTTTCAAAAAGTTAGAGACCATTTCTCCAATTTACACAGTCCGCCACTGTCGCCTGCTTTGTACATCCTTGTACTTTCAAACTCTCTTTTTTTATATCATTGCGAACTCCGACGCACGAGCATGAAATTTGTAATGAATAGGATGATGTACTGACGTTAAACATCGGGTAATAAAGGTTTGGTTTCTGCTAAAATTTGAAGTATTGCCTTTTTGAACCAACGATAAATCTACTGGTTTACGTGTCGCTTTTGGAATATTTTAATGGAAAACTTGTGGTACACGTGTACGGCTTTTGTTTTCATAAAAGAGTGGTACAGTGCTCTTAACCCGAGGAAAAGTGACATACGATTACGAGGCTGACAAAAAAGATTAAAACGCCACTCGGGCGGTTGGGGTTTGCGCAGTTTGGATGGCAAAGAAATCGAGTTGCTCGGTTTTTCTTTCTTCTCCATTGTCGCGCTAACTGAATATGTGTCCCTGAAAGCAACGTCTATCGCAAAATCCCATTCGCGGAACGTAACCAGATGCGAATTCCCCACACTCCATACGAGACCAGTACGCGTATACAGATCATTTATGAGCAAATACGAAATTCCTCCATGAATATTTTTAGACACACGCGTTCAAAAGAGGCATCGATGTTCTTACAGGATCCACGAAAATTCTGGTAAATTGAACAAACCGATCAGTTCCAGGAAAATAACATTACGACCCACTGGTATTCCATAAAAGTCTAATTTCTAAACATCATAGTTTTAGGGGTCCGTATCGAAAAATGAAAGTCTTATGAAAACCAACGGCGTACAGTCCTTTCAGATATTTTTATGCAAATATCATGGAAATCGCGCAGCGAACGAATACATCGTAAATGCAGGAAAATTAAAGAAAGCCAAGGAAAAATGTACAATTTTGTTCTGTTTTCCACATGTTTCTAGGGCGCGGGCGATTAAATGCAAATGCACGTAACGGTAAATGCGACATGGTATGTACGTACGTAGGAATAATAGCAAGTACCGAAGTATAATGAGCCGTGGTTTCTTCGCGCGAGTGTGTTGAATGAAAGGGGTGGGATTAGGATATATCAGTCATATTCATGGCTGTCGTAAAATACTGCGGCCGCCCTGTTGCCCGTCGTTTCGGGTCCACTGTTCTCCCGGCGGTACGAAACATTTTCTCGACCGACTGGAAGCATTGTTCTGCCACGTGCGAGGGAAATGTTTCCCGTTCCAAAGGGAGGAGTTCAAGGTTTCCCCTGCCTCTCGCCAAACGGGGAGAAAAGCCAGAACTTTCCCTTGCGAAAGGACGAGGATTTTAGCAAAAAGAACGATCGTCACAGAACGAACATTTCTAGCTGATCATCGATTTTTGCGCTCAGTGCTCGCTTGGTCAGGACTTGCTTAACAGTGTTGCTCGTTCGCGAAATAGTCAGAAAAGCAAGTATTTTCGTAAAAAGATTTTCATCAAACGAACGGTTACTTTTTAGCACTGAATTTTTTACCCGAACGTCGATTTCACCAGCAGAATCTGAGCCGGGCTTTGCTTGCACGTTTACGCGGCAACGAATATTTATCAATTCCGGGGCCAATACAATTTTTCGTCTCCAACTCCCCGGTGCGTCGTGTCGCTGAGCCTCGTAATTCCGTGTAACGACAGGCACTTCATGGCCGTTACTTGGTTGGCGCGTATCGCAAACGTAGAATTTACCTGCGGTCCCGTTGGATACAGAGAATCGTCAGGTTTATGTGCCTTGTGCGGCTCCACGTAAATTCCGTGGCGTGCTGCAGCCTCGATACACGGTTTATGCACACGTTCGCGCCAGCACTGATATTCACGTACACGCGTACGCGATAATACGTGGCTGTCAAGACGTGTGGACCGTTCACACGGATCCGGAAGGTCTACGTAGCCGTGCGGAAATCGTGCGAAGCACGGTCGTCAGATAGTCCCTCGTAAAACCGTCAGGACCAGTCGTGACGGTGCAGTATTGTACCGACGTGTAGATCCGTTTACGGTCCCCCGGCCTCCAGCAGGACCTCTGTTCGCTCGCGAATCTACTGGCTTCTCGGCCTTCCACGACGTACTTTCGCCCTCGTCCGGCTGTTCAATTCCGCTGTGTCGCGAACCAATTACCCGGTCAGTGCTTCGACCCTGGTCCGCTCGCAACGTCTCCTGCTTCGACAGTTGATCGACCGTGTCCCTTGTATCATTGTTACATGCTTCGTCGTACGTCGATTCTGAGCAACCAATCGGAAAACTTAACAAATGGAACAAAATCGTACGACACGCGAATAATGTATAATTTATGTGCAATTTTTTCCCTCAACTCAATCCCGAAGGTTTTAATTAATGGCCAATTGTTGTGACTTTAGTCGGAGTGTGTTGGTCCTTCCTGAGGTACAATACTTTTTAAATAATTCTGTTTACTGCAGTCAGGGTTTCACTTGCCGAGTACGCATTGGAAATACGAACTGATTTACCGATCGGAAATCGCCGTGGAATTTATGAGCGGCTTCTTTTTCGGGGTAAATCGTGTGCGCGGGATGCCATCGTATCTACTGGCACAGAAAAGCAAAGGACGATACGTCGACCGGGTATATAATTCGAGATTTACAGCATAACGTTCCAGCAGCTGTCATTAAAACCTGGTAACCGTAGTCGTTTGTCCTGCTCCCTTTAACGCTTTTCTACGTGCGCGCGATATTCCATTACGTGCAAAAGATACGTTAAATCTTCATTTTTATAACGAGACATTATCAAACATACAGGTAGAATATTTCAGAAATTAAGTAGCACATATATTAATGAAATTATTGGCAAAACTTATTACAAACTTGATTATTCGAATTTTATTCTCTTTCCACAATTATTCCTTGCGATTCGTTTTACAATAATTTATCAGAATTTGCATTCGAGAAACTACTGTCAACTTTTACTGTCGTGCATTTTTATTCGATTCAACATCGTGCTATCTCGGGGTACGTCATTAACTTGGAAGCATATTTTCCCTGTGTGGTAGTAATAATGTTTCATCGAGCAACGGTCTTTATCCCGTTCTCATCCGGGCAATTCCCGGGCCCGGAAGGACCAGTTCCGTTACCTGGAAATCTGTTTCTGTCTCCGCGGGATCAGAATCTCCTGTCGGGGAATTGCCTTGGAGTGTAGAACGGAGGATTGAGCTTCCTCGTCTCGTTTCTCGCTGCGTTCACTGGGCGCCAAATTAATTTCCGCGGACGGCAGAGAAAGCGGCCAGAACAGTGGACGAACCGTTCCGTTGCTTCTTCTCAATTCAAAGCTCTCTGCCCTCGAACGCCCAACGCCTTGAGAGGAAATGCCGGAAGAATCGGATCCCGCGGGGGATGGGGGGTGAAATGACGGAGAGAACGAAAGGAGCATCGATAATAGAGTTATGAAAAGAATGGTCTTCTGGATGGCAATAAAGCGCCGATCGACGAACCTTCACATATTCTCTGCCGCGTTTTCGCGAGAATACTTAAAAAAGATGGCTCCGCTGTTTCGATAACGAACAGACATAATTCCATTGAAATAACTTGGACCAGTCGAACAAACGTGTTTTCGTTGAATTGACTTGTCCTTTGTTAAAGAGAAAATTCAACCATTATCTTGCGCGTAATGCAACGGAGGCTCGGGTACATAGAGTTTATGTCAGTAAATCAAAGTGTATCGACTTATGTAGGTGAGAAAAGGCTTAGTAATACCTATCACTAAAAAATCGTAATCATTTGTTGCACACGTAACATTTTGTTTACGATAAATGAGTCAAGGAATAACGGTTAACGTCTATGTAAATTGCAAAATTTCATTTAGTGACAGGCGCAATAAAATTCGCAGTTATAGTAACGCATGTTCGGAATGCCAACAGTACCTGGCCAAAGCCGGGAGAATATTTACTCACATATATTCCACTTTGCGAGGAATAGAATCCCTTATGTTCCTCGAAAGTTTCCAAGTGTTTCGCGTATCTCCACGTAACCCCGGTTGGCGGCGGGGGGGGGGGGGGACATAAACTGGGGAAAATCCACGACGCGGCGGGGTAAATCCGTGCGCGGGGGAAAGAATTGCAAGAAACCGCAGCAATTGCTTCAACTCGTCGCGTATTTTCCCGCAGACCCGTATAAAATCGCGAACCTTTGACATTTTCTCGGCAAACTTTCGCCGGAGAAATGCCTGAAAATTCGCGCGAAAGGTGCGACAAGTCGGCGGTGGTAGATAGGCATCAAGAAGTTCGCGAATACTGGATCGCTCATAGACAGTGGGCGAGGATAGATACCGTAAAGTTAAAACTAGTTAGAGCACAAAAGATCGTACGAGAAGGGGGGGGGGGTTCAAACGAAAACGTGCGAGACGAAAATGAGCCTGGGAAATAATTGAGTTTATGAAACTGGCGAAGCTTTGAGCGGTAAATCCGGGCAAAGCTGCGTTTCGCCGGAGCTGCACTTTTCGATTTTCCCAACAAATTCCGGGGAATTCACGGGCCGTCGAGCCGTAAAGAACGCGATGTTTGCCCCGGGCGCCGGATAAAAAAACTTGCCGATTGTCTAAAGAAACGTGTCGGTGGGTTAGAGTGGATAAGCCAAGGTGAGATCGGGTTAAAGTAAAAAAAAACACGCTCGTGGAGGTGTTGGCCGAAGGAACGCAACGTGAGAACTGGCTCGAATGAAAAAGACCTGCTAAGAAGTGCTTTCACTGGATAAGACAGAACGGAAAAGGGGGTGGGTAGGGGTAGAGGGAAAAAGCCAGGCCTCAGAGCGGTTTCAGCCAATGATCGAGCTTATAAAACAGGTTACGTCCCAGCGCCTTTGCGCGGTTACCTTCGTTACCGCCATACGTGAGCATAATACGTGATTACCGCGGTTAGGTGGGAAACGAAGGAGCGAGAATTCCTCCAAGCCAGACGCAGAATCGAGGGTCGAAAGAGTCGGTCAACCCCGGCGAACGGCCCAAGGGGCAAAAGAAACGAAGAGATAGGGCCGCGCGGAAAAGTCGTTTTGCCGTGACTCGGAGGTCTCACTCAGGGCTCGGGTACACTCGTTCTTTATTCGCCAGACCCGTAAAATCAGAGTCACGTAACTCCGGGGCTCGTGGAGCGGGTTTTACGAGAGGACTCGGATCGTCACGGAACTACAGAATTCCTTGATACCCGTCGCGCCGAGTCATCGTCGTTCGTCATCAAGCATCGTCCCACCCTCGACTTTTGCTCGTCGAAGCTGGGGAAAAGTCCAAACGGTCCAATTACTCGGGGAAATCTTACCAAAGGTATCCGTCGTACGCGTCATAGAACGGATCAATATTTATCGAATTACCGAGGAGTGTTACTCTCTGGCATGAGACATTCAGTGCAAGAACAAACCCCCAGGAATTTTCTTTGTATCGATAACGTGGGAAAAATGGAAAAATGTGGCGAGAGTTTCTGTATAAATCGTTTGTTATGTGTACAAAATTTTACGTTGTGGAGTTAAAGAAGAATTTCTGCACTTGAATAATTTGGACCGCTATGCACGTATTACGTACCTTCCAAGATCAAAGGTTCTATTACATCGAGCCTTCGATAGATAATTTATATCAGTATTTACCGAAGAAAATGTAATTACGCGAATCAGCTAATACGAATATTGTGACCGGACGATTTTGTTCACCAATTCGCATGCAATGACGATATCGGATTTCGGTAGGACTGTCGATATGACGCAACTCCCCTCATGCGAGCACAAACGCACGTGTAGCAGTGTGGAAATTAGTTTGCAAACCGTCTGTAAACTGAAGTTACTAATAACATATTTGTTATCTGAGGATAATTGATTCGCATTTGAGCGTTACACGTAATTCAGCTGAATTTAATGAGAAATGTATGAAGAAGGAACAAGCCGTACAAGTGATTATCACGCCTTTAAATTCTGGGTAGCGTGGTAGCGCAAAAGCCTGCGGCAGACGTATAGATTGCCGCGAGACGTTTCAACAGCCTGGGGTCGCTAATTCGCGCGTAATTTCGCTTCATTCGACTTTAATGGTTGTAACGTGCGCGTCAAGCAAGCCATAGGTATTCTAATCGGCGCGTCAAGCAATCCGCAGGCATTCAAAGCTCCGCCTTTGCCACGAGCTTTGCTTCAACGACACTTCCCCTCGCTGACTCAGCCAAGTTCTCCCTAAAAAGCACGCGAGCATAGTCGACCCGGTGTTTCGCTGCAATCCGATATAATAATACAGCCACTGATCCTAGCGTATTAAGAATCCAATTAACAGAATCTCTGAAACAAAGGAGCCTGTTTATTGCGAAATCCTCGTGTAACATGTACCGTGACGATAAAGGCAATATGCGTAGGAATATTAAACGAGAAAACAGTGTGCATAAACGTTAAAGAGGGAAACTTGGGAAACACTCGTGCAACTTGGCGAAGATTTGTTTCGTATCGTGGAGGGAAAGTGTGAGATCTGAAATAAAAAGGAATCATTGGCTGTCGGCATGAAGTGACATTACTGACGGTATGGCGAACAGTAAAGGTACGACTGGAGCTGTAGATATGCATGCCGGACGTTCTTTCGCGTTGGTCCCTTCTGGAAGTTCATCTTTTCAAGCTGGTCGCCGAAGCGACCGTAATTCGAGTTAATGGCCGTCGAAAAGAAAAGGCCTCTACCCGGCCTGAACTACTGGCTGATCCTCGACTAAAATATTGCTAGCGTCTTCCTCATTTCAGCTTCGCCTTCTTCCTCTCTGTAGCTCGATCCTACCATTCTCTCCCCCCCCTTCTCTCTCTCGCTCTGCTATTCTCCCGTTCGTCCGCTTTTTTTACTATTTTCTTTCTCCCTCTGTACCGTCTGCTCGTCTCCCCGCGAGGCGCGGGACAGCTGATTAATCGTCCTTTCGCCGGAACTTAAGCAAAATCAATGGACCACACTGAGCGAAATACGTTCCCCGTTGCCTACCTAACACCAATTGCATATGTATAAACCGAGAAAAAGTATAATCGAATCAGACAAATCGGCCGTTTAAGCCGGAAACGTTTATTCACTTTGACACACGGATATGTTTCTTACGCAACGCAACGATTAAATTTGCCCTTATTTTATACGTACAAAAAGCATAGCATATCAAAACACAACAATGTAGGCAAATACAGTGGATGCAATTATAATGGATTGCTTCTTTTTATTGACAACACAAGATCGAGATATCAATCAACAGCTGGGAAGGTAAATCATTGACACACAATTTATGGACATAGATGGTATACTGTGAAATAATCTTGAATGTAGTTAATAGGACTCTTTGGGACTCATTAGGACTATAAAAGGACGTTGATGAAAAACGCATGATTCTCTTTTCGACGCAGCCGTAGACGGGGCATCCGATTTTCGTATATTACGTTAATAGGACGATACGCACGAGTAATTATGGCAGCAGTCGTTGCTGCGCTAATAACCGGGCTCGACGTCGGCTAAACGCTCAGAAATGCCATGCATTTCCGTGAGACCGGTGTAGTTCCTCGACGCTAATTACTTCCGGCGTGGGTGGAGTCAGGAGGGTGGGACCGCAATTAAGCCGGACGCGGAGTCGCGGAAACACGCGAGAAAAATGACAACGGCAAATGACTCTGACTTGTATGGAACGTTTAACGAGACGTATTCTACACTTTCTTGCCGCCATTGAATCATCAATTGTTCGGAATGACATCATCCCGAGCACTAGACGTTGTCACTGCCGTGAGGCAAACAGCACCGAACAAAAAATTCGAAAAACTCAACGAATATTAACTATCTCTAATTAAGTAATTCCGTGAATGGCAATGTTTAATTATTGGTATTGCAACTTTAGTTACTCATTTAAACGACATATTGGAATTATCATTGAAAATGATTGCTACCAAATGTAGAGAGAAATTAGGCCGAAAATATTTCTTGAAAACGAAAGGAAAAGGTAGTCAGACATTGAGTAATTAAATGCTTGCGCGGATGAAAAACATGAGTTCACTGCTTACGACGCTGAAATACGTAAACGAAACGATGCGTGTAGGTCTTTATGGGGAGGACGGGGGGGGGGGGGCATGTTTATAGGAGATAACCGTTGCACAGGAAACCCAATTATGATGTCGACGTTTAAACTTCGGGTGGGGAAGGGCCGAGGATGAGGCTGGAAAGCTACGAATGCCTGCGGATTGGCCCAACGTGCCTGTTAGACTCATTAAAGTCGGTCAAAGTCGAATTACGCCGAAATTAGTGTGTCGATGTACCCGACGACGGCTATGCACCTGCGAGTAATAACGATCGCGTACTAATTTGCACGTATTAAGGTCCGTAGAAAAATCAGAGATCGTATAAACCTCCCCAGCGACTGCGCGGGAAATAAAGTAAAATGTACACATTGAAAATCATACACTTCTCGTTAATGTTTCGTAGAATTCAGAGGAAAGAAAGTCAGTCGTTTATAAATTGATGAAACAAAATTTTCTTCCTTTTTAGCTGAGCTTTTTAGCTGGGTTTCCGAGATTTTTGAAAGCGTCGAATTTGGTCAAAGAATTCTTAAAAATGTTTTAATTACAAATTTTAATGATGATTTTAGTAACAGGCGTACCGTGAATTTAATCGAATTTCTATTCTCAAAGTTCTGTTTTCAAAGTAATATAAACGTGTACATTCTATCAAATCAAATACATAGTGATTATCAAGAAACTTATATGGTTTTTAATAGTTTAAAGTTTCACCCAATCCCAGAAAAAGTTCTTAAAGACGGAATAGCGGATAGTGACGTGGTAATGTTGATTAATCGTTATCGATAGTACTTTAACGATAAACGCTCGTGTGTGTGTAAGAGGAAGTTGCGAACATTACTGAGGCGCACGACGAAGAGGCTGTAGAGACTCAAGTGAAATTTCGAGTTGCCAGGGATGGAGACAAGTGGCAAGTCGCTAATGAGTCGATTTATCGGCGGAACGATTGGAACTTCCGTTTCGTGCGCACTCAGCCCCGTCATTGCCGGGAGTTTTCGAGGAAACCGACGTCCTCGTTCTGAACCACAGTCGACGCGTTAACCACGTATTGCACTATCGCGCAAAAGAAAATTCTTGTCGTTATCAGTCCGTCGAATCTTCCCTAACAACCGTAACGAACGAACGGTGGAAATCTCGAGAACTCGTAGTTCTCGTCGCAGCAGAACTGCCATCGTTACCCTCGACAGGTGCAAAACAATTCATAAGAATGGCACTGTGCACGGGAGAAAATATTCATTATAAGGAATTCAGGGCTGCCAAGAAGACTCTTTTAACGCGATGTTCGTTAATACACCATTGTCCACCTTAGTAATTCCAAGCAGAAAGTTCAAACACGAGTAAGCGTTGATACCAAAACCTGGACAAGCCCTTGACAAGTAGTTGTTACACTGAGAAATTCTATGCCCTGATATCCGATACTAAATTGAAAGATTCTTAGACGACACTCGTTTTGGCCATTCATTAGCCTCACCTAACCGCTCGTGCTTTCTCAAAGGGGCCATGTTGTAGGACACTTTGCTCCGTTCCTGTCGAGCTGGCGTCTTGCTCCCGTTGATTAATACGAAATCACGATGACCCGAGAGGAAGGTGGAAATTAGCGCTGCAAAGGCCACGGAGCTGTGGAATTAATGGTTCTTTGCATATCCAGCCTCGTATCAAGCGGCAGTGCCGGCTGGATTACGATATCTAAGCCAGGAGCTTGCTCCGCACACGGTTGCACTTGTTTCCGTTTACACGGCCGTACACGTATTCTATGGCCGCTGTACGTACTGACAATAAAGTGCTATTATTCGGCTACCCTGCTGGCTACACAGGCCGTGCGTATGTGCCCGGCGGTTTGTGTGCTTGGCCCTGGCCGGCGGCCAGGAGATTTTTGATATTTTTTGGCAACCGCTCAAACTGCATATAACCGACTAAAATGTTTCTCCCGAAGCCCCTCGCTCTTCTCTATTTCCCTTTCTGCCGGCGCGTCCCTTGTCCTTCCTTCTATGGCCGTCTTTGTTGTACGCTGCATCGTTTTGTTCGTGCCTCGCCGTTGCTGCGTATCTCCCTTTGTATCTTCCGGCGTACGTGGTACGCCAGCAGTGTCTCCTCACTCGCGGCGCCCATGTTTATGGGCAAATATACAGATCTATCTACTGGCCGCGGACGTCCTCGCCAGCCAAGACCTCGATAACGTACTGCCAGTTCGACTGACCCCGTTTAATACGAATTAATCACGTCTATACATCTTTATTACGACCGTACATAGCCGGTAATATCGCCGCTCGAGTATTACAAGGCCGAGCGTCTCTAACATTCTCTATCTTCTATTTTAACATTTACCTCGAAGAACCAAGTGGACGGTGAATTCACGCAACGCGAGGAAAAAGTGAAGTAGAGGGAAGAGAACGACTTTCGGAAATGACAAGGTATAATGCGATACGCACTCCCATCAGACGTCTTCTTTTTATTCTTTCCGTCCACGCACCCCGCGGATGAAGGGAATGTCTGTTGCGCGCGACCAAGAGAAGGAAAAATAGCGAGCGCAGGGACGTTGCGAACGAGAGAGAGAGAGAGAGAGAGAGAGAGAGAGGGAGGGAGATGGGAATCCGGACGTCCGGGTTCACGTGGCAGTCGGCGATAGATAAGCCCACATAAACGTCAATTTTTCACGGGGCGCATTCCCTCGCCTTCGGGGGATTTATACGGCCGAGTAAATATTACCGAATAATGCCGGATATATTCCATTCGCGTGGACTATTTCGGCCGAGAGGCCATACGGCCGTCCGCCGACAACGGCACAAACGCATGAATTTTATATGACCGTGTGCACACGAAATGAGATATTACGACGCACACACACACACACACACACACACACACACACACACACACACACACATATATATACGCGCGCACGTGTGAGTCTTTCTCCATTACTGCCGGTATCAATCCCCGTTGTGAATGACGATCGAACTTTTCCACGCAATAAAGAGCTGCCCGTTGCCAATTGACGACGTCACGCGATATGTGATTCGCACTAAAAAAAGACGCACCAGCCACGTTTAGGGCTTTCTGATGGGGATGTTTTTTGCTTAGAAAATGGAACAGATCACGGTTGTAGAATTGTTTGAGAGATTGCTGAGTTGCAGTTTAAAGACTCTCTGAGAAGAGTGAATCAATCGAGAAGTGGGAAAATGAAGGGTTTTACTACTGAAACAAGTAGAAGAAGTCAATGCCATGTCAGGCGGTAGGAACGATCACGAAAATATCTTCACGAGAAAGATTTACATATGCGATGATATCTGATTAGTGACGACACAATTCCAATTGAACACGTTTGAAATTGTAAAAAATCTTTTAAAGTAGCTCCATTGAAATTCACGCAAATGCTATTAACAAAGAATAAGAGAAACGTTGAATCGTCAACGTGTACTTGCTATTGTGCTACCTTAAACGGTATGCACTTATTAAAAACTGCTATTAATATTTCAATAAACTTTAACATTGTCAAGGCGGAATTACTTTGAGACGAGGGGCAGAATTTGCCATGGCGCTCTGGAACTCGTTCCCGTGGCGATTCGAAACTCGTTAAACTCTGCTTTGGCGTCCGGTATCATTACGTTTTAATCCCGCGACGACTCTCCAGACGCAGCTGCGGCTGCGCTAGAAACTGCAGCGGATGCGTCGCGACTCTACGTTTTTTACCGCACACACACACACACACACACACACACACATGTATACATCGGCGTTGCGCGTGTGTGTATTACTGTGCGAGTAGGATTTGTATTTACATAGCGCACTCGCACTGCATTGGACGGTTCTTTTAGCATGCGGTAGCGGATATCTACGAAAAGGAACAAAAAAGCAGATGAAACGGGGACCTTTGTTATCTTCCGCGTTGTGTAGAGACCTGAATTACACGGCAACCGACAGCCGATTCCAGTTGTTTATTGCTGCTGGAGGACCTTCCCTTACAGTTATGGAGCTCCATTATTGAGTACAGCCAAACGCCAGAATTCTTTTACTCCCCGCAACAATTTTCCATAGCTACTCATGTTTCATTGTTAACCGGCCAACGAAGAAAGAAATGTTTCAGTTGGCGAATCATGCGCAGAATTATCACACATGCTCTGTCATGGACCAAACGATTCTTGTGAATATCTACAGAGAAAGACGATGGAGCATTATGTGACCTTTAAATTAAGTGTCGCTGAGTTTTTGCGCAAGTGTTACTGTATTTCAAGATTTGTTATGAGTTTTATTGTAGACTTTTTAGACGATGTACATGTTTCTCTTTTTCTTCTAACACAGATTGACAAATACGCGCACTCTCTTATTTAAAAGCTAAGCTGACATTGAAGAAACACGACAAGAACCCTTGGAAAGGTTCGCACGGAGACGAATCGATACTTTTGCAAACACCGCGGGCCACGATGTCCTTCGGGAAATCACTTAGTGATATTGGCTACAGATGGAACACTCTGGTATTTGTTGCAGTGGCTCTGCGGATGACGCCGACGACGACATTGAATCAAAGAGCCTGAGAAATTCCCAGAGAAAATGCTTTCAATGAAAGCAATGACAGTTTCAATGGATTGCTTCATTTCCAAGAACACCGTCCTCGTTCCCATATTTTTCTCCAATTAGCACGAATTCTCATGTTTTGTGTACGGCATTGGTAAAAATCATTTTCCCCACCGTTTATGTGAATTATTTTCCAAGCGGATTGATAGGTACATAGCACTGCGAATAAATGTCCGCAATTTCTCCGGGGCGTTTCCTTCGAGCAGCCGGGCTTTTAATAATCCTTTTTTGCCGAGATAAATACGAACGAAGAGAGAGTGCAAGTGGGAGCAAGAGGCGACATAACTTTCCAGTCGTAAATGCAACCGAGCGGCGGACTGCAGCTGCAACTGCGTCGTCGTCGTCGTCGTCGTTGCACCAACCGGATCGACGCGATAAATCTTTAGCGTCGAATAAGTGTCACGGTCGAAAGGTGCACTCGCTCGTAGGTTACCACGGATTCCGGATAGTACGTACGAAAAAGGAACGAAGGGGGGAGAAGGAGGTTTGCACGTTTCCATCGCCAGTGCGAAACGGAACGAGTGGATCGTTAGAAATCTTTTCTTTGCCCGAGCAAAAGTATCGCCTTTAGAGGCCAAGACCATCGTAAATGCCCGCGGGCAATAAATATCAATTATCCCGCAGTCGCAGCGTTTCGCGTGATTTTAAAAAATAATGACACGATATCGTGAGTGATTCGTAACCGAAAGGTGTATTTCTTGAAGAAACCAACACGTTTGGGAAGCAGTTACATTACACTCGACGGGCAGTTTCGGGAACGGCGTTCCTTCGGGGCAGAAGGAGAGGAATTTCGAGAAATTTTATTCCAGGAGGAAAACCTGCCGTTGACGTGTCTTTCCGTTGGTTCGCGCACGTATACGCTCGCCGTTGGAACAATGGATGAAAGACTTTCTTTCTTATCGCCTTGAAACGTTCGACGGCATATCTTTTCTCTCTCGTTTGAATGTACGCCAGTCGAGGGCAGGTTTCTTCCTCAGCGGCGAAGGAAGTCGTTTCTGCGCGCTGCTGCGTCTCGCGATTACGGTAAAGAATTGCCCTCGGGGAAAGATTAACGGGTCCTATCTCGATGGCTTCTAATCCACCGGACGGGTCTGCATTAAATACGTCGTCCGGAGCGATGAGACCGGCAATCAGCTCGGTCCTCGAGTTGAGTGAAACCGGTGGATCTGCTCTGTCTCGTTCTACCTATCTATCTGCTCCTCTTTTCTTTGTACCACGCGAGACAAGAGCCGCGAAGCAGCGTGAATATCGGAAGAAATGCGGGCTCAATGGGGAAAGGGACGAAAGGAAATGCCGAGGAGAAGTTCGGAAATACAGAGGCGAAGAAACTGCCGACGAGCAAATAGATTTGTTATCTGATATTAAATTTCCTGCCGGATATCCGTGCGAGTACACAGATAAAGGAACGGACAGCGGTAACAATATCTAGCCGCTCCTGCGACGAATCAAAAAGGAGAGGGGAAGGTCGCGGGGAACCGGAAAGAAAGTCTGCAGTAGTAACAGGCTTCTCTGACTTACATTATTCTCTTTCATCCTTCCCTGTAATCTTCTTCTCATCCTATTATTCACACGTCCAACTACTCGTTTAAGAATAGCCAGACGTTCTGACAATCAAGTGTAGAATTCTGACGAGTTAATATTCGTCCCTGGCGAAAAGATACAAACAGAGATTCTCAGCTAAACATAGCGATACATTTCACTTCGTTGGCAAGTGCAGATGTTTTTTCGTTAATATTCCAACTCATTTTCGAAAGATCTACTTGGGTTTGAAAAACAAATGAGACATCGTAACGAAGAAAAACGAAGTGTAGAGAAAACTGGGAATCGGAGGAACAATTCTATTTCCATGGGATGAAGTTGCACTGAACTTTGATCCAACTGTAAAACCATTTTACTCGCTATAGATAGAAATGTCAGAGCCTAAGCCAGAGAACTATTGAAACCCCGTCTTTTCGAATCCGGTGCGGAAAGCATCTTATTTTTCATTGATTCCGTTTTCGGTGACGATTAATTTTCGCGCTGGCGAAAATCGGGTTCGCGTTTCTGGGTAAGCAGCAACGGAAGTGACGACGTGACCGGGAATCCTGGACGGAGGAAACTCGTGGGTCCCGTGGAAAATTGGGTTACACCGTATGCAGGGGTCTGGTGGGAACGGAAGTCCGGCATGCCTCGTCCTTGGCAAATTTGATTGCAACTTAAGTTATCGTCGTGCACCTGTATTTGCGCGCATCGCTGGCTGTTAACACGACCTACGGCGCCGAAGAAACTGAGAGCCAATCAACGTGCAGCTCAAATACGCGTGAGGGATACCGCCAATGAGGGATAAATATTTGACATCCAGGATGGATATTCAAGAGGATGAGAATACCGTGTAGTTTTCGCAGAAGGGGGAGGGGATAACGTGTGTTTGCGGCAAATGTTTAGATAGCCGTAACTCTGATATCCGTGAGCTTTTCCTGCCTTTTCTTAGCGAGTTAGGACGATGCGATGTTTGTTCCGTCATACCTGCCTGATAAATATACCGTTCAATCGGTACAGCTGGCTCAGCGCAGCCGTTATATTTAAATTCCTCGAATTTTTCCACCGAATTCTCGTCCCTTGAGATTCCAACGAATGCGTTATCGCTTGCGACGCCAACTGAATCTCCTTCATTCTTTTTCGTCTCTCTTTGTTCCAGAGGAATTCCAAATGCACTTGCCGCCGGAAGATTCCAATAAACACGGTCCCCTTTAATACACAAATCACGGTTTGACTCAACACACCTTTCATGCATGCTTTACGTATCGCTGCATAACTTTTACCAATCCTAGTCTGTCGGAATTTTGTAAAAGTAGCAAAACCGTTGGGTGAATTTGCCGTTTACGGTCTTTGTTGAAACTGTTAATTCGACGCATGTGGGGGAAGTTCCTTCGGACTTCCTGACCCGCAGGAGAATCTTAATCGCATTAAAATCGTCGCCGGGGTATCGACGACGTCTGTGCGCCATGTCGACCAACTAATGGAAATTCCCCGCGCAGTTACTTCCGGCAGGATGTAACGCTTATCCGTCCCTCTCCCCTTCCTTCCCCCTTCCCCATCCCCCACATACTTGGGATCGTATTCTACGTAATTGCGACTTCTCCCGGCAGCGCGGGGAGTCGGCTAGGTGAGAACAATTCTAGTCCTCGCGGAGTACTCTTCCGCCAAGAACGTTTACTTTGATCTTCCGAGTCCCGCTGCTCGCACGGCCACCATTGCCGAGAGTAAAGACTTTCCTTCGAGCACGGAGAAATGGATATTGTCGACTTTTGTTCTTAAGGCGCCCCTAACGGTCGCAATGCACTTCCCGTTTGACTCTCCTCTGTTCCGCAACGTCCGGTGGAAAATCAAAACGACGGAATGTTCATTTGTAAAAGTTTAGCAAGTAAATCGAAGTATCATGGACAGTCGTGAATGTAACGGATGAAATTGTATTTCGAGAGTCTTGGTTAGAATATTGAAAATCTAGGGGAACGAGGTGTCGAATGTTTTTAAGGCGAAGAAGTCCTCACTGTCAGCCAAATTCCGTGCGAAACGTTTTCGACGAGAATCGAGCGGAAGGGAAAGTACAGGCCACCTGAGGGATGCACTGGGCTAGAGTTGCATGACTTCTTACGGTGCACTTAATTGCACCGACGAATTACACGTTTTATCTCAATTGCATTGGACGCCCGTGAACGCCCACTTAGGACACGAGATTTTCCCGCAAGGCCAACTCCAGCGACGGTTCTCGTCCGTTGGCTTTTGCTCCTACGAGAACGCAACGCATCACGGAGAAGCACACGGCACGAAAATTTGTCCGATTGTGCGGCGCTAAATCCTTTTTAATGATTGCGCGAAGGTCGTACGGCGAAGTTTGCCGGGGAACGGTGACATCGTAGCTGAACTTTTTCGCTCGAGTTTTCCCGTGTCCCCGTTGGGATCGTCGCTGTTCATTCGACGAAGATACAAACTAATACGAACACTATGAATATGGTAATTCGCGGCTTTGCGCCGAAATAAGGCCGGCTGTAAATAAGCCGAATTAATAAACCTCTTAGCCTGCCTTGGAGAATTTTACATGCTGCGCTTTCTTAGTTAAGAATTCAGAGCACCGCGACTTGTCGCGCCGCGGAAATTCACACTTGGGCTTTGGCGAACGTTATAACGGGGCTAACGTAATAAAGCTGCATTACGAGGGCTTTCGCGAGCACGGTGGACCCGTGTAACCGTTGAAAAGTAAGAAACAGAGGGTTCGCCCTGCGTGGCCAGGACAATCGGATAATTGCTAAGCTCGATTTAACTCGAATGACGGCTAAACCACGACTGCTGTAGTCATTAAGCATCTTTATGCGGGGGTCAACAGCAGACGCGGAACTCGGGTTAAAAAGAATACTCCGGCCTGCGAGGAGAGAAAAGCTAGAGAGGGGAAGGGAGGGAGAGGGGTAGGGGTAGAGTCCAAGGGCAGAAACGCGCTGAGCATATTTATGCGACGGAAAGCGAGTCCCATAATTCCACTGGCGTACACGCGCCAACACCTGCATCCGTTACTCCAAATTAAGGTTTATCTGAATCGCAAATACGTCCTGTACTTCTTGCGTTACAACGGTCCCCGCCGAACTGTCGAACTGTCAGGCCGAAAGTTTTCCTAAACCACCCCACACCCCACCCCCTTGCCCCTTCCTTGTTCCCCTACAGGCGGTAAGCAGAACGCAGCTAATCGTAATGCGGGAATCGATATGACGAAACCTGAGAACTCCGCGAAGTTTTCCCGTTTTACGAGCGATTTAGAACTTCACTAACGACGGGCCAAGTTTTTAATACAAGAATCGTGCTCGTGTCTACGGCTCCATACAACACGTGAATTCGTGGAAAGTTAAAGAGAAAGCTCGGACTTTTCGCACATCTATAATACTTAGCAGGGTCATCTTTGCGAGGGAAACGTAGAAACGGTTTATCTTTTCGACGTAACAGTTATGCAACAGTCCAGTTTTTAATCGTTACAGTCTTTATCGTTGTTTTCGTGCACGAAAAGAGCAATCTGATTTCTGCATCAGTATCCGAATTCCGTCAAAATATTTAAACTTCTCGACTGTTCTCAGCATTTGGGTAATCATAATTCGTAGGAATGATTCTCTCTTCTGTCGAGGAGAACAACGATTCATTTTTTAAGCTTATTTCTGCACGCTGGTAGACCCCCCGATTTGCACGAAATTCGTCAAATTTCAACACTTGTAAGAATTCAAGTAAACACAATTCTTTCTTCTGTTCTCTCTTCTGTCGAGGAGAACAACGATTCATCTTTTCAGCTCGTTTCTGCACGCTGCTAGACCTCTCGATTTGCTCGAAATTCGTCAAATTTCAACACTTGTAAGAATTCAAGTAAACACAATTCGTATGACTGGTTCTCTCTTCTGTCGAAGAGAACATCGATTCATTTCCTAGGCTTATTTCTGCGTGCTGGTAGACCCATAGATTTGCTCGCGGATCCGGTTCAAGTGTGCCGACTGCACGAGAGTCATGCAGGTGCCCGTCGACGCGGCTTTTGCAGTCTGAATGCCAGCGTCGCGCGACTGTCGCCATTGATAAGGCCGCCTTGTACGTACGGTGAGTGCCGGGGGAGAGCACGAGTCGTCTTCCTCTATTCACCTTGGCTTAACGTCGTCTCGAGCACTTGTAAGTACTCCTAACATATTGACGTGATTCGCGTGCGACCTTCCGTGCATGCCCGCACGTCTCTCTAAGAACGTGTAACGTACTCACTTTGAGGAAACGAGCAGCAGGAAAAGCAACCACCTCGTGCGTGGATTTTACCGTCGTCTCAATTAACGCTGATACACGTTTCTCAAAATCAAGGGGGACGAATAAGCAAACAGCAATTACGACGATGCTCCGCCATTGTTCATAGAAATTTGTATACACATTCATTAAGAAACTTAATGTCAAACACAACGAAGTACAGCTAATTACGCCGTGATTCTCCCTTGCAATAGTATTCCTTGATTTCGATTAAATACAGGATCAACATGCATTTTTCCAAATTTACACACATTTATCAAACGTCTTTGAAAAAGTTATTTACTTGATTAGTGATGGTTTTTCTATCTATAATTTTGTGGATAAAACACGATGTATAGCAACGATTTTTAACTGATTATACACATAATAATTATAAAATGTAATGTATAGATAAAGTGTATTTGTCTGGCTGTGGGAGTTGAATTAACGTGACTGACGGTTCCGAATAGCTTCGTTAGGGGAAAAAGCTCGTGATGGAAGGATGACGTTGAAGGTTCCAGTCGATCGTGGCTCTCGGCTGTCTTGGACTTCCGCAGTCTCGGCTCGTAAACCACTGAAAGTTTTACCCCGAAAAGTTTCGGTTGGATAGCGCCGCCTGCTGGACAGCGGTCACCCTCCGATTTCAATTTGTACTCCTCGCCCAGGGACGGATTTTATTAGTATTCCCCGGACAGCACTGCCGGAGAATCGCGGATAAACGTTCCTAGATAAAAAAAAAACACCATGTGTACCGTGAAGGCAGGGGGAGGAATGGCAGCGGCGATCCAGAAAGTCTTCGGACCTGACGGACAATCGTTCGAGAATGGGAAATATAATTCATTAAAAGATACCGTCGTAGGGGAAAAATAGGTGGTACAAGTTTTGTCTCGGAAATATTGAATTATTCAGTCAGAAAAATGACAACGTGAAATTAATTAATCCGGAAAAGTACGACAAGAGATACAATTTTTATACCGTTGAATCGGGAATATTCTGAATAATAAATTGCACGGTATTATAGGAAGTGCGATGAAAATTTCCCTCGGACGGCAAAACTTCCTTCTGTCAACAGGGAAAAAAAACCGACTGAGTGCTTTAAACGGATGAAAAAATTGGTCGAATTTCGTGACGAAAGACGTCGGGGGAAATGCGAATAAGGGGTACATTTAATTGGGAAACCCGCAGAACTCACGTATGGCTGTCGAAAGTTTTCTGCGTTTAATAAGCGTCACCGAGGACGTATGCGTGCGCCAAAAGTTTCCGAGTAAAATGAACGATGCCAAGCAGGGCGGAGGGGGACGGGCGGGGGGAGGGGATTGAGGGCAAATCCAGCGGCGGGGGTGAGGGGCGGGGTGTCGGTTTTTCCAAGAGTCCTCGTCTGGCGGGATGAGAGAAAGTTGCGGCTGGCGGTCGACGACACTCGACGATCCTGGCCTACCGAGGGCAAAAGCCAACCGATCCGTGAAAACCAGAGCAACGAGCATTAATTGGACACTCGGCGAAGCCGCACCGAGATAAAAGGGAACACCGAAAGGGCGGGATACGCGCTGGAAAAATGTTTCGAGCTTCGTCTCCGCGTAATTGTCAAAAACGGGTCGCGTGGAGGTACAAGTGCTGCTGGAACAAATTAATCGTCGACTGTCTTAATTGGCCAAAGGACGGCACGAGAAAACGCGAGGTAGGCCGGAGTATTAAAAAAGTTTTTTGCGAGGATTTTCGCGGGGTCGGCGGTTTGATGAATTTAACATGTAAGCGGAGCAACCGAAAGGACTTGCTTCGCGGATCAATTTCGTAGAGGAGAACGGGGGCGCAGGGGGGGGGAGAGACGAAGAGAAGGAGGGCAATGAGATTCGAGCGGATGATGCCGGCGAGCGGGAGGGGATAGGAAAAGGGCGGACACGAATTGTTTTAATTGCCGAGCTAGCGACTAATTGCCGCGCTAAATCCGACGACCTCCCCCGATTCCCCCCCACCCCCTTCCCCTTTTTCTATGGCTTCACCCAGAGGTGCCCACTTAACGCAGCCGGGCCCACCCTCGTGTCCTTACCTCAAGCACGTGAACCCACGTTCTTATTCTTCCGTGAAATGAAAAGCCACGAATAGCTGAATGAAACGAGAAAAGAACGTAGCACGGCGGAAGTCTCGGGGAATCGTAGTACAACGGGCCGGCGAAAGGAATAAAAGGTAACCGGGTAGCTTCAACCGACTGAGCTTCCCGAACAAGAAAGATGTAGGCGAACGAAAAGAAAAGCCGCCTGTAATACTAGACTCAAAAGTTTCATTCAATTACTGCTTCGTAACTGTTCCGCCCTGAAATACGATTTTCCTTAGCGGGATACTGTTACGTCTTATTTAGCTTTCATGGAACGTTCGAGGTACAGCTAAATAATACATAATTGCGTAAACGTCGTTCTTTCGAGCAGGTAGAATGACAGTAGAAATGAGAAGAGTGATCTGTCGACCAGTGAATTCCTCGGCGGTAATTGCCAAAGTTATCCGAATGTGTCGTAAATATGACTCATTGGGAAGCGTGTTACGGTGCTTGCAGGGAATGCAGAGGATCGACATATCGCTGAAGATACGATCACACGGGAGGTTACGTCGTGGATGTCGATATGATGCGCGGATCACTATTTCGCCCAATACGGGGGGCGAATTTACCTCTCGCGGTGTCGGTTGCTATCCATGTTATTGAGTGGGTAATACGTGCTCGGTATAACGGCCTCTTCAATCCGCCTGCTCTCCAAACCGTGCAGGACGTCACTTTGGATTCCCCACGTAATTTACGTCAGAAGGAAATTTATGTCAGTTAAAAAGAATCCACGGCACGGCGAGGGAGGCTTTGCGCGTTTAATGCGAGATAAAAATTGCCCGTGTCGGCCGGCACAGGACATACAATTTACTTGGCTGCGAAATAATAAAATAATTCTTGCGTGGCCGGTTCTTTATCCACTAACGATTTATGGAACACGAACGGAGCAGGCTATCACGTCAAACCTCGGCTGTAATTTATTTTCCTTGAAAAAAATCTGACGCCCGACGAGAAAGAAATTGTATAGCTTCATTATGGCATGTTTAATAGCACGTCAGGAGCCAAAACGAGTAACACGTAATCGCGCTACGAGTTTAATTGAATCTCGATTAATTGCGTTTTCGCTTGAGCGCTAATTTGCATTTAATACTGTGTGCCTAAGTACAACAGTATCGTTATTGCCAGGATATACTGCCAATGAGTGGGACTAATTACCACAAGGAACGTATTAATTTTCCAATGTCAATTAATCTCACGTCCTCCACATTTCCCCTTATCTTCCTCGCGTTTCCACGTAATATCTAATCCTTTAAGCGACATTCTCAAGTGTCTAGATGAAATCACGTGGCGATTAAGTGTCCCTCGAATGCGGCATTGACGTTGGCTCATTTTTCTGGCCCGGGGGGGTTACAAAAAGTCTGAAAGCTCGACAAAAGCTACGACGGTATCGGCAATGACGTCGCGGAACAACGTTGAACGACGGACAACGGCGTTTATCCGTCGGATGTATCCGTCATCGTCGTCTTCGTCGTCGTCGATGGGAAAAATATATACAAACGCGCGTATGTCGTAGGTACAGGACGGAAGGATTCGTTGGCAAAGGCGAGGGTGTCCCCGGCGGCGGCGAAAAATGATAAATTCTTGCCGATATGGCAGGGCACGGCTGTACCGGAGGGGGAAATTGGCAGTTCGGGGTGCGGGAATTTAGACAAAGAGTCGGTCCCGTGGAAACGAGGGAATAAGCGCGAGACAAACGATGGAATAAAGGGGGAGAAAGTACGCGTCATTCCCTTGACGTCGAAGCTTAATAAATAAAGTCACTTCTCAATAAGAACGAACCCCTCCGCCCTGCGGAAAGGTCGAATGAGCTCCGACGAAAATATTGTCCCTAATTTTTCGCCCGGAAAATACTCAACGTAATACTCCCCGGTCAATGGTTCGTACTCGAGAATCACCGTTACGATTAACTAACCACTGTTCGCAGTAAGATCTTACCCTTTTCTCACTTCCTATGCAAGATTTTTTATTCTTCTTGCTGACTAAAGATTCCCTGAAGGATAATATAGACGTTGCCCTAATATCTTCTATAGTCCAAATCACTGTTTATCTATTATTACATCCACTGTATGTAGAATTATGTGATTATTTCGGTTCACCTGTGTTTCTTGGTTTTGTCACAACAACGCCAAGGTCGTTTAAAATTTCTGACTCTGTATAATTGGCGAGGGAATTGAACAAGGAATTATAGTTTCTACGGATGATACGAGCAGGAGAACAAACCGGGTGACTCGTTACTAACGGCAAGCCGACTATATTAACAACGTAAAGTTCGGCAGACGGACAAAGCTTCCGGGTGACAATGCTCGGCATTTATTCAACTGAATCTGCCCGTGACATTCTCGCCAGATATCGAGAGTGCGCGATTTGCCTTGCGAACTTCGCCTTGCATATCAAGTGGACAATCGTTTCCTCTATTCATTCGTCCTGAACTACACGTACCGAGTTCATATGTTGATAAGACTGATAAAGGATGGCTAGGAACTTCTATGATACTCCGACCTAGGAAGCTTACACATTTCCGAATTTTCAATCGTCAGAAATTTCACTTTTATGTCTTCTGAAACGTATTAAAATATCGTCATTTATTAAATCTTAATACAGAAGACTGAAATATTTTGCTCATTTTTAATTTGTCGGTATAAATTTTCACTGAATTAGTGACATGTTTTTTAGGTAAGCATTTTTAACCAAAGCAACTGTCAAAGAAGAACAGCCAATGTAAACGGGTAATTTCACTATTTCCTCCTCCCTTTTTTAATGAAAATCGCAGCAGCGATATTTGATTCGTGAGCAATGATACTGCCGATGAAGCTATTCCAATGACATAGTTATGAGTTATCGAGTTTCCAAGTGTCGGAGTAAATCTGCCGGCCCGTTGTCGGAGTTTCTATATCGAACGGAGTAGATTGGATGGTTTGCCTTCTCCTCGGGTGAACAGAAAGCGTGGCTAAGCAGATAACGAGTAATCATAACAAACCTGCTACAACAAAGACTTCCTAATACACAATACGATTCCTATAAAAGCTGTGGTTTTCGAAGCTGAACAATTGGGAAATATTATAACACTACAGGGTCGACGTATCAATTGTATAATTGATTAAGTATTAGTACACGGTGTAAAATTATTAATAATGTTCGCTATTGATAATGTTAAATAGGTGTCAATGTTAAATGCAGTAGAATTGAATTCGTAGTAACACTAACACAGAGATAACCGAAGTCTCAGCTCGTTAACTTGGTGACGTGTATTTTGAGAACAACCAAAGGAACAGCATAACAAGTAAACGAGTAATTGATAGTAGTGGATAATAATAACCAAGTATTTACAAAAATAATTTCTACGTTAATTATTTCGTTATTGTTGCGTTATACGATGCAAAAATAACATATTCAGAATCGTATGATGGCAAGGGGGGAAGAGAATACTCATCCAGCGCGGGGCACAAACAGAATACTGCGTAATTATTAAGCGCTAAAATTTCATCCATTAACGAATTATAATTCGTGCACGTTGGAAAGCGAAACGTGGACGATTGCCGAGAACCGAATTTCCAAATTTATTCGTTACGTCGGTGCCAACTTACGGTAATCCAATACCCGAATTATTCAGCAGTACGAATAACTCTATTACATTTACATTCCGTCTGAATGGCGGCGAAAACCATTTTTATTTAAACCGTATAATTATAAAAAAAACATTGATTCATGCCGAGAGCAAGCGAATCTTCGACGGACGACAAGCTTGTTTCTAATTTGAATAAAATATCCGATTTACTGACAATCAAGCTTATAACGACAGTGCCGAGAATTGTATCGACAATTTCCTGTTGGTTTGGCGAAAATTTTCTTTCATACATGTGAGCATGCAAATTCGAGACCCCCGAGGCTTTGTCCCTGGAATTTCCTCGTGAACGATCGGATCGAGCGTGCCCACTGAGGACGAGAATTCGCCTTCGGGAATACGGAGGAATTCCCTGACGCGTGCAGGCCGAAGGGAAGGTCGACCGTGAAGACGGTGGAAACCGGCTAGAGAGCGAGGGCGCGTTTATCGTGCACGGAACGATGCTCATTGTTGTCCATTTATCAGCGGGAATTGCTTGGCTATCGGTGCGTCCCGATCGATAACTGCATAGCGCCATGGCCATTCGTCACCTCGGCCGATCTTTGTGTATCCATATATGCACTCTCCCTGCCTCATATGTCCTCATTTGCAGTTCTATACAAGTCCATCGTTGCCCACTCGTTTATTTTCAGGCACGGACTTAGCTAAGATCGGGGATCAAAGCGATAGATTCAAGATGGCGGGTCAGTTTTTGCTTGGATCAAAACATGTGCTCGAGTTTAAGTAGGAACGATTATTGTTACGTCTCGTAGACATTGGAATAGCACATTATTTACATCCATGGTTTCTGTCATTTTATAGCTATTTTATGTCACGCGTACATCTCTGTATTGCGCGAACAGAGTTTTCAGAAAATCGTGAATAACATGTCATTTCGTTCACGATTTTGTCACGAAGAAAGGCATTTCAGCGACACGGGTGTTAATTGGGGGTAAAATTTGTTTTCAACAAACGAGTCGCGGGTAATAGTATTAATAAGTCATTATGTACGCGTATTAATTAAAATCCAAATCAGTTTATATTATCAACAAGCCGTGAATTAACTATAGCGGGATATAGATCAAAGCGTTGTAATTCCTGTTTCACATGATTATTCGTTTAATTAAATATACAATTTCATCTTTCATTAAGGATAATATTTCCACTAAAGTCGGAATTTATTGAACAAGTCATTTTTAAGTGTTCCAATTCATAGGGGGTAAATAGTTTAACAGTACAAAATCAGAATTTGGGTCAGATGTTGAAGAGATGAATGATAAACACCCAATATTAAACGATATAATAAGAACTACTTTTGCTACATTATTTTTACTAACACAACACTGTCCCATCGACTTTGGGTTTTGACCCTCCTTGTTCAACTCTAATTTCCAATTCTTCCAGGTCAAGTATCAAGGATTTCGGTCCTTGTACCTGTTTCTGCACACTGCCATACGCACAACCATACACCGTGCATTCACACACGAGGATCTTCGCGAAGTCTGCATCCACTCGAAAACAAACATACACAAATACCTTTCAGCCAAATAGCTCATCACTGTTATACAAACATTTTCGGAGGCTGCACAATGCTTTCCCATGAAGTTTAAGCGGCGCAGCGTAGTAAGCTGCTCGGTACTATGGTTTTTGTTGCTCTTCGGTGGAACGAGTGGAGGAACACTTAAATTAATCACACGGCGGAGTCGGACTTTCGGAAACAAGCCGGCGTAATTACAGAGCATGCACTTGTCGCCTGGCTCGTGTGTGACGGTAAATAACGACTGACATCCTGGAACAGAGGCGCTTTACAAATAATCGATTGTCCACGCGGTGGATATATTTTATCCCGACGTTGCCACGTCGTAGCGTTAACTGCCCTTTCGCACCACCCCCCTCCCCTTTCTACGCCTCTCTTCGCGACTAAATGATCCATAAGCCGATTTTGTATTATTTCTACGCGTAATGAATATTTAATTGCTGATTTTAATTGCGTCCGATTGTCGTCCGCGCGTGGATTTAAATGGGTCAGTAGCCGCGCGATCGTGCCCAGCTCGGCCGATATCGCTGAGCTGTGTGCTCGTTCCGAACCGACGCACACGCATATGTTCACTTTAATCACCGATCCCCCCCCCCCCCGATCCACGTGATATTTCTCATTCTCTCTTTCGGCCGTACAACTTCTCCGATTCTAATGGGCAACGGGATATCCGCTATGGCGGGAAAATATTCAATGTTACTTGCCGAACAATATTGTATTCCAGCGCGAGTAACCGGGACCACGGAGGAATTTAATATTCATGGAATTCTTCTTTAATTCGACAGGACGCGATCGGAGTGTCGATTGGATGTTGCCGAGATAAATCATTTATACGCCATATAACGATGTAAACGGTACACTGGCGATAGATTATAAATAGTACAGAGAATAGAGGGAACATTCGAGGTATTAGAATAATTTCAAATCGTGTGAAAGTGCTGTATTATGGACGTACGTTCCTCTCGAAATGCCTCGAACGTTTTACCGTTTTTGCCTATCACCCCATTTCTGGGAACCGTTCGTGATGAAAGCCGAGCACGAGGACCCGGCGACGTGGAATTTTATTTTTTGAGTGGCCCTTAATCAACGGTAAAGGGATAAGCGTTAGAGGGTGAGAATGCTAGGAAAAAAGAGACGGGAGAAAAAAGCTCGGCCGGAAAAGCGTGCCAAGCGTCGTTCTCTCGGCGAAACGACCGTGCGCCGTAATAAGACAATTCGATCAGACGTTTCCCTTCGTGACCGCAATGCACAAGCACGTCCCTCACTGTCCTCAGATTACCCCTTGCAGGCGGATTAAATTGAGCCGGGGGACCGGGGGAGGGGGGGAAAAATATCCAACTTGTCGTTCACCTCGCGGTGAATCTCTTTTACTGCTCGTCAACTTGTCATTCCCAGAACAGGCCGGCACGCAATGGAAAATAATAACGCAACTGCCGGACGGACGGTCAATCCAAGAAAAAACAAGGACAAATTTGTCATAGAATTTTTCAGAGATTTTAAACGTTCGTCTGACATTCATGCGGTTATATAAACCGAGAAATGGATCAATGTTAAAGTCAATTTGACATAACTTTCGGGTCGAAGGATAAATTCCGTAAGTATAACGTATTGTTTATTTATCCCGTTTATGCGGCAATTAGTCCGTTCAGTATCTGTAATTACTTGATGACATCGTATACCTAAGTGGGTAACGTAACACGGAGTATGGCGATCGATGTCTATATTAATTAATTTCCTGCGATTATGTTCCTCGTTACTACTGACACGGGGGTAATTGCTATCACGAAAGTGATTAGCGTGTTTACAGACTGACATGTTTATTGACTAAGATTTCCATCTCCTTAGGAATTCATGTTTCCCTGTCTTTCTAAACATTGATTCGTACCACTGTCAATGTATACTAAATTATTGACTTCTACTACTTACAAATCCTAAGAGTTACAACCTAAAATTATGTAAAAACGCCTATGATGCACTACTAACAAAAGAATGTTGATAATTAATCATTGTAATGTCTAATCATATAAAATCACTTCCATATTTCACGCTTCATTTCCCGAAATTTCCCTTTTTCATTGTGCAAGGCCAATACAAGGTTTTTAAAATACCTCTGGTTGTTATTGTTATGACCTGCTCAGAGTAGCCAAGAATATTTACGCTCAATCGGAGCTCAGGACTGTGATTACAGGACAATAATACGCTTGTCCGAGTGCGTATCAATCAGTGCATAAGGCCGTAATCACTGGGACATCGGGCAAATCCCTGCGAATGGCCAGCAAGGATAGAGTATGCCGGAGGTTGACGTCAATTAAATACCCAGGTCACGTCCAGGCATAGCGGATATCATAAAAGCAAACCGGCGGAAGACATCTCCCTGGAGATCCTGAATTTCCTTCGTCAGCATCAATGGCCCGATGCAAATGCCACGAAGGTGTCTGACTCCCCGGCTCTATATAACCCTGGCAAGTTCCTCATGCGACTCTAAGGGGCCGGATTCAAGGATGCTATCCCTTCCGAGCGATTCAGAAGGTGGAACCCATCTTATCCGTCTGTATATCCCAGTTAGCAACGCAAACCGAGTATTCCAGGCGCGTTTCGTCTACCTGAACTTTGCAAACAAGCGTGACACAAGAAAGAATAGTTCTGTTCCTCCATATAGGACTTAGGACCTTCGTTTCAATCAATTCACGCGATGGTTAGATACCTAACCCTGAAATCTTGCTAAGAGCAAATGATAGCCCAAGACCGGAGTATTCTCTGTTATTACATAATTCAAGACTTTTGACATTCTCAAATAAAATTCATGCGCTCGTGTAATATTGAAGCTCGTTACTTTGTGTATTAATCTTACCAAAATGCAAATCATGTCCTTCATGGCTGTGTTTCGTGCTATAAAGTAGTCCATCTTCATGCTTTCCTTACCTGAGAATACCCACACGACAGACACACACACACACACACACACATACATACATACATACACGCACGTGCAAGGAGAAAAGCCGTCTGTGTTCGGTTCTTGGCTGCAATACGATGACACTTACATCGAGATCGGTTTGCCGTACGTATTCATTTCTGGCTCGCGTGTGTTCGATCGTTCGTCACGGTGACGTGATTGCGCAAATGGTAAGCACAGGAAACGTCGACGTCCTGGGTACATATCCGCCGGTTCCGTCGACGGAAACGTATATACACTCATGAGATTAACTAATCGACGGAGCACTGTCTGCGCTATAACGTTCGAAACATAATACTCATTCGATTAAATTGATTTCCGCTATATACGGTACACTCGCACGTGAAACATTGTATTTCGTCTATGGACTGAGCTTTACGTTCGCGCGACATTAATTATTAAAAATAAAACAGAGTCAGCTAGGATTCAAGGTTAGACGAAACCTTGATTGACATTTGTTAACAAAATTTAACAGCTTCCGCATGGCTGATGCACCATTTATTGTGTTATACATAGGTCCATGGTGTACTAGCTCTTTGATATTTTTCCCCTGCCGTTGCGACTGCATGTTTCTCCGCTTTCAGATGAGTAAACAAGTCGAGCGCGGGGAAACGTGAAAAATCTTTCCGCTCCAGTGCATTTGCCGTAGAGTTGTTTCTCACAAGCCGAGTAAGTATTTGAGCGACGACGATCAGATTTTGTTTCCTTATAACAGAGCTAATCCAAAGTTCTCTGTAATTGGTGTGTTTTTATCTTTTAATGAAGAAAATATCGTTCCAATGATAGCGGACTCTTCTGTAAAAACAGCAATTAAAAGGTTCCGTGTAACTTGGAAGCTTCCAGTTAAAGCTGATCAGGTAGAAAAGTTTGTAGTTCAATAGTTTATGCCGGCAGATTCAGGAAATAGACTTAGCGAAAACGCTTGTAAAATATCCAATATTTATCCTTTCTGTTTAGTACATTATGATCAATAACTTTTACGAGGGAATTCTATTTACCCTGTTAATTAGACAAAATTGTTATTAACCTCATGAAATGTTGGAAATTTAACCATGTAAAAGAAATTATGTACACTGTGCTATTAGTAACATGATCACCAGGAACTCATTTACTGCATATTTATAAGAAAAACATAGTTACAGGTTGCTGTAATTTGCTTTTACACGATGCTCCGTAGGACACATTTTAATATCACCTATCAACGTTAATAGATGAAATTTCGATACAATTCGCGCCTGTGTCCCGGGTCAAAGAGCGTTCATAAAACGCGTCAGTATGGATACACATAATACCGGGAATATATTTACAGTAAGATTCACAACAATGCTTACAACGGTAGATATTTTCCCTCTGCAACGGAAACGGACGTACCGGGAGAGTTTTTCAGCTGTGACGTAACTTAATTACATTGACGCACGTGAAGTCTTTGTGTCGGTATGAAACATCGCTGATTTTTAACATTCCTACGTTGCGGGCAAGAATGTCGTGGATGGTGCTGCGTAACGCAATTTAACATTGTCCACGGGAGAAATTCGCACCGTTTTTAAGCGGGCCTAGGCCCGTTTTTCCGGCGACTGCTGCCTGGCCGCTGAATGCCGAGAGACGCGGATATTTCCGGAGCGGCCAGCGTAGTTTATTACGAAGAACGGAAGTCCGGCGTTCGTCGCTCTTTGTAATCATTTTTTATTCCCTTCCGGCTGGCCTCTCGCCGGCGGCACTCGTTTTACCACGGGACGAGGAGGGGGGAAGGTCCATCGACCAACGAGCGCTCGGACGATTCGCTCGGAACGGAAAATCCTGCAAACTTCGCCAGTTATTCGCCGGCGATGCAAACGAAACGTTATTACAGCATCGACTGACTATCCATCGGAATTACATGTACAAATTTCCTCTAATTGGTCGGAACGCAAGCACATTTCCGATAAGAAAAACAATTTTTCCGTACGTATGTACATATAAAATTGTATATGATATTTCTTAGGGTTACTGTTCTATATTGACCGATCGTACTCGTAAGGAAAGTTGTGACCCTGTAAATATCGCCCGAGCGTTCTTACGCCGAGAAAAGTGTATAAGGGGAAGGCATTTGCAGAAGTCTCGTTTCACGGTACAAGAGAAATACTTGCTGCAATTTCGACATCGCTTGAAATATTCACTAGAGAGTTTAGGGTTCTGCGAATGACAGGCTTTCGTTCGCGGCGTTTCGCCGAAGGTATTGTGTAAAGTTACAGTCGGCCATAACAGACAGCACTCACGTGTCAGGTATAGCAGTATTTCAATTTTTTTTATATCCTCACCGTGAACCACCTAAAAGTTTGCATGTTACATCGAGGATACAAGTACGTAGCCCAAACAATTCAGCGAGATAATACAGGTATCTCAGGAATTGTCTACGTTTATTTTATTCGACCCTCGTTACTTCTATTCCTTCAATAGAAACATCCATCTGACACATCGAAAATTTTCAAACTACCTGCTAATTCTCTACTAATTCTACTACTAATTCTACTACTAATTCTACTACTAATTCTCAAACTACCGATCCGCGGTACTGCGAGTATCGGCGAATTGGCCGGGATATACCGGGCGTTTGAAATAGGCCAGTGAAAAAGAATGCGAGGGGAAAGGTCCGGGGGGTAACCGCAAGTCGGTTACCGGCGGTATCGGTGATAGGTCCGACAAAGGGATAGGATTGCCATGAAGTTTGAAGGGTGTTAAAGAGCAGGGCGGTGGGAATCGGGTCGGGGAAATTCCTGCTGGATTCTTAGCCGACCGCGATGGGGCGGCGAGCGGAGACAGGGCTGCATAAAACGAGCCGGGGATAAAAGTCTCTTGGCTTCCTTAATTCTGCCAAGAGACCGTACTCGAAAGGGTGCGGAGCTCCGAGTTCCGCTCTGAATACACACCATTTACGTGTTTGGGACGAGCTGAAAGTGGATCCCGTTTTAAAAGAATCTACGCCGGAGACGGCTCAAACGGAATTCCCGACGTCGTATGAATTGTACGTCGGTTGGTCTTCCCCCTGGGATCCCCCACTTTTTCTTTATTTTCGCCCCAATGAGTTCTGTATACACGGTAACAACGTGGCCACACGACTGATTCCCACGTTCATACGTACGACATTGGAGATTTTTCGTGGGAATCCTCTTAAGATACGACAATGCTAAGAAGAGTGCTCGAAAATCCTTACGGTCGCATTTCTTCAGCGGCTCTGTCCGTCGCGATTGTATATATATATATATATATATATATATATATATATATATATATATATATATATCTTCACACATATATATGTACCTTGCCGTGGAAAGCCTTTTCCCAGCTTTTCTGTCCGCTTAAAGAACTATCGTCCTCCTTGGTTTTTGCGACCTGAGGCTTTTTCGTGCCACGACCTCGAAGGAAAATCGCACGACCGTTATTACGCATTCGCCGGTCGTCATATCACGTTTTCTTGCGCTTAATAAAACGAACAATAAACCGCCTTAAGAACCCAGCAAATGAGCGCCGTGCCGACAAAGTCCACGGTGCTGACGAATGGCGTTTGTTGAATCCTAAGGCGGGCAATATCCCGGAGATTTTTTGAGAATTTTACGGAAGGACGATTTTCGCAAATATCTCATGGCCGATGCAAACGTCAGGACGACCAGTAGAAGAAGGGAAGAGAAATGGCTAGAGCAAGGGGAGCGCGGGGTCGCCGAGGGAAAAATCGCCATGGCCCGCGGCATTGCGCACAAACAAAGCCCGGGGGCCGGCATAAAAATGCGAGCTGTCGCTGGCCGGGGGGCCCTGTCCGCCGAGCGATCCTGTTTAACAGGTATACACAGACACTGGCAGGTTGAAAGCAAGCGGCTGGACGAAAAAAGCGCTCGGCTGAGGAAGCGCAACAAATGCGCGTCCGGCGGCAAGAAAAATGACGGGGTCACGAGGAACGCGTAGAGGAAGAAAGAAGGAAAGGGGAGTGGAGGGAGGAAGTGAGGGAGGTGGTGAGGGGAGGGGGGCAGGTGCGTATCGGCCCGTCCGTCCCCCTCGCGCCCGGAAAAACGTGTGCTGCTCCTTTTCCTTGGCGCACGGTCTAAGTAAAACCAACAACCCACTTGGAGGGAAACCATCGATCACCCCTCTTCCTCTCTGCGTTCTTTCACGGGTTACCTTTTTTTCTACCGTCGCGTCTCCCCAGCGCTTCCCTGCATTTCCCTCTACTTTCCCCTCCCCCCCGCTCCGTCCCCGCCGGCTGCGTCCAGACGCGCCTCTCTTAGTTTGCCAGAAACCCGTCCGTCATCGGCTGAATGCGCGACGAAATATCTCCTATCTTTCGCGGGATAAAACGATAAGGAAGGGACGAGGACGGGCGGGCGGCGGGGGGAAGAATAGAGTTTTATACGAGGACGATGCGAGTGCTTTCCCCGCTAGTGCCTAGACAATGTCGGAACTTTAAGAATATACTTTATGGAGATTTCGAGCCCCCGAGGAGAAGAGAGATGAAATGCAAAGCGCGACGCGGACGCCGGTAGTGCAGGTGTATCCGCTTCAGCCGCGCTGCACTTTTCCTTCGTCGAAAATATCGCGGATGTTGCTGCTTAGGAAAATGTGTCACGAGAGATCGAAAATAGCTGTGAGTTTTCCGGCGTCACGTCGATCCTGGCAATGATCTCGTGAAATTTAGTCGACCATTTTCGAGGGAATTCTTTCATCAAATTTTAGTTCGACTCAAGCGCGCAAGGCAAATGTATTCGAGGTGAAGATTCGCCCGCGAACGTAAGGTTTTACAGTGCGATGCGAAATTGATAAGCCGGTTTCGGAAGGCGCGACGCATTTTGCTCGGGAATTTTTTTCCAGGGAAATAACGTCGACTCGCTCGGTGATTTCTCGAAGGCGGCGTTAACGCGCATCGCGTGCATATTTCTCGGCTGCACAGCTGCTAGGGCCGAATATAAGGAACGCCGGCGTATTTACGCGAGGGAAATAATTTCAGCGTGTTTCGCGCCACTGTGCTTTCCAGTGCCGGTAGGTTGGCGTGAGCTTTATCGGGCCTCGCCTCGGCTCACGTGACGTACGGCACAACACGCGAAACCAAATCGTTTTATTATTATTTATTATTAGGAAAATATTATGATATACGCGGTTATTAGGGAAACCAGCCCGCCGCTCGGCCAGTTTTATGTGAAACGCAGGCACGACAGCGCAATATTACCTTCACGTTTCAGACATATATAGGAAAATCGGTAGCCTCGTAGGTCCGTTGAGTTTTAGCTCACAGTAAGTTTCATTTACGGTGCCCCGTCTTCTGCACGTGGCTAAAAGTTGAAAAAGTTCTACAAGAGGGAAAGAGTGCTGTTCTCGGAGGATTTTATATTTACTTTGTCAATGGATTCTTGTTAATTTTAGCAGCACGGTCATTGGTCAACGGTAAACTCGTCACGAAGCATTCCCTTTAAAAGTCGATAACGCGCCACCTGAAATTCAGGGAAAATTCGCACAGTGACATTTGAGCAGCGCTGACGGACGGACGAACGATGGATCGTTGGTATTCGTCGTGAAAGTTGGCCGGGCTTGGGTCTTGGGGAACTTTTCGCCGTGGAAACTTGGCGCCCTGGACGCATTGCAGCGGAAGCGGGTGCCTTTAAACTCGCGTGAAATGCTAAACGGAACGTTCGCGACCGCGACTCGTTCGCCATCTGCTTTAATACGAAAACCTCGGCTCGGCCGGGCATCTCCAACTGCAATTCGTCAGCTCGCAACTATCCGACCTCGAGGACAATGCCCGGATTAAGGATAATTACGGCGAGTAATGCGCGCGTCAACAAACTTCCCCGCTGATAAATCCTCGAACGGAAGTGTTTCGCAGTTTTTCCCAAGTTTAAAGAAGATTCTCCGGCAGTCGCCCGAGTACATGGAGACACGTGTAACTGATGTTACGTTAATATAGGACGTGAAAAAATGTGTGCATGAAAGCGCTGAGATTTTCGGCGAAAGATATGTTCTCAGTGCTCGGCCGGGTAAGAAACTTCGAATCACAATGGTCACTTGGAACCCATGAAATCACGCTTTCACCTTACCCTTTTCCCCTGGTGACCTAAAAACAATGAATTATTTATATCCACGAAAATGTATAACTCGGTATAAACGTCAAATTCGACGCTTAAATGGACACCGACGTAACTGCCTACAAAGGTACGGATAAACGCAATAATATATGAACATTTCTATTATTGGCTTATCGCAAATCCCCGGCGTTTCGTTTTACGATTTCGCCGAACGGTAAAAAGTCGCTGAAGTTTGGCGAATAATTCGAAGCCAAGGGGGTAGGGAAGGTTTTTACTGGCGGCCAACTCTCCCGGGAGAAGATCTCGGGAAATCGGATTCCCCGGGACCGCGAAGATTCTCGCGTCGGCGATAATCCCAACTTTCGATGGCTAGAAGAGTAGGGTGGGGGGGGGGGGGGAGAAGGGGGAGGGATGTACAGTCGAGGGGAGGATGGCGAACGATAAACAGTCGGTAGTCGCGATCCTGCGTTATCACGTGTTCCCAGGGTGCGCCGTGACTTTATGAATTGCCCCGGACCCCAAGTTTTCCGTTCTTCCCCGCGACGAGAGAACACCGCGGAGCTACGAATCCTCGGGTAACGGAGGACTCGCCGAGTCGTTAACTAACAGTTGGCTCGTCCCCGAGCGAAAACTATCGGCCGTCGCCGGTTTTTCCCCGAGTTTTTCCCCGGGCAGACAGCTGCCGCGCTGGCGTGACGATCGCCGGAAAGTTCCTCGAGTAATATAACGTCCTCCCAGGACACAGCCCCCCTCCCCCTCTGCCCTTGCTGCCCCCTTCACCCCTGCGTCGCTGCGTAGTCGTCGAACGTACGACTCCGCCGATTTATCGCGAAACTTGGGGTACGGGGAGAGCGGGGTGAGGGTCCCCGGCCGGGGAGGAGTGAGGGGCTTTGACGGAGCGTCTCAGGGCGCCGGCCGCGAAGACAAGCAAGTATTTCGAGGTCGACTCCAGCAACTTCGTGAGCCGCGGATAAGGCCACCCAAGTTCCCCGTGGATCTTCGTCCAAGTGTTACCACCACGTTCTCCGCAAAGCAACGAAACAATACGAAAAGACCCATTATCTGCTAGCTGCAATGAAAATGACGGAAAGTTCCGAAGGGACAAGAATGTTACGAAGGAATGTTGAATTCTACAATTCTATGTTGAATTCTACAATTTCATTCATTTGTTGGCAAATACTCTTACCTTTGGGACCAACAAATTTCTTACTTAAATTTTCGTTAGTTAAGTACACGGTCCATGAAAAACTGCAATATCATTATCAGAATTCATTTTCACAATTTTTTCGGCCCTGGTGTTGTAGATACCTTTGAAAAACGAACATTAAAATACGTAATCCTTTAAACGCGATGTCAACATAGCGTTTGCTACTCGAAAATGAAGGTACACGTTTATTTCCAACCAACGTATCGTTTGCGTCCAGTTTTACTATGTTTGCCGGGTTTTTGAACATATGTACATACGGGTAACCGTGTTTCTGCGCGTACAGTTGACACGCGTGAACGTGTTTGTGTCGGTGCTTGTGTTTCATTAATGATGTCAAAAATTGCGCTAAAGTAAAGGATGTGACTTGTCAAGAGTCTGTAAAAAATTCCTCTCACCGTGCGGTTTTAATCCCCAAGTTGTTACAAAAAAATTATACGTCTCGTTGTGTTATTACGAATTTTAGAAGCGCATGTGAAAATTACGCAAATTACTAGGACCTTCAAATAATCAGTAATCAGTGTGAACGAGTGATTAGTGCGAAGACTTGTCATTGACAAACGGTTGAAAATTTATACACTTTCGGGTATTGCTTTTCGATTAATCCGGAGGGAATGATTTCCGTTCAATCTATTCGGGGGGTTAGTCGATTCTGCTCTCGTGTGAAGGACATTGATACTGCCGTGGGAATCTTCGTATGCATGCATGCATTTGCCTTGCAGCATGGAAGACCGAAACGCGTTGTACCTGCTAAAGCGGTTTCCCTCTTCATCTCCCGTTCCCCCTGCGCCTCCGGTGTTCCGTCGAGTCAGCTGCAAGGAACTCGGCTATGGCAGGCTGGGCTAACATACGCAGTATGTGGAAGCTCGCAAATGGACGAAATTCAACTCTCCGAGGTCCGTGGCTCGACAATCGCTTTATCTGCGTTTAACGCGTGTGCTCCAATCTCAGAAGTTCCAGGTTTTTTAGATTACGTTAACTGCGAACCCTACGCGAATCCCTGCTAAACCCGCTGTCTGATAATTCCAGGAATGCTCCCCTCTCCAAAGGACACAGCCGAAGAAGCAAGGAAATTTTCAAACGAAACATCTCACCCTCGAGACTGCAAGGCTGAAAATCTTGTCTTAACGCTGCCACATTGAATAATTTTTATCTGTATCCATTGCAGAGCAGTGTACTTGTCTTATTTTTCTTTCACGATACTTACGTTCTACATTAATTTATTATTCAGATAGGAGCTACGAGTATTCGTTTTCGGTGGAGGCATTCTCCGATTTTTCACGAATTTCTTCTGGCAAACCGGAAACTGTAGCAAAGTATTCATCTGGAAAAAGTTCGTTTGCTCTGATGTCCGAGAACTGGAAATCCCGTCAGCATTGTTATCTTCCGGCTATAAATTCTGCTTTCAAACACGGATGTGCCGTCGTACATTCGTAATTTCCATTTTTCTAAAACACCGCGTGATATCTCTGAAATTCGGTAGGGACGGTCGGTAAGCATTCTCAAAAATAACCATTTTTGTCCAATCGGGGAAGACTTAAACGGTCTAATCATCATGAGAGATTTCTCCTCAGTGTTCTTCCGGCGATATTCCGAGATTATTTTCGCCGAGGGTCGGAACAATCAATAGATGCGCACATCCGTGTTTAGAAGTCGGCGATTGCTCTGCTCGTCGATATAGAACGAAGCAGAAACACCAAACTTTCGGTATCCGACGGCGAAAGGGGCGGAAGGGGGAAGGGTTTGGGGATCTCAGCAGACGGATTGAAAAGTTCTTTCGATCTCCGGCCATTGAAACCTCCCTCACCCCACATACGTGCCCGTCTATTCGCGTTCCTGGCCGGTCTTCGACCGCCTAATATTCCCCGCGGTGCTCTTACAACACGAAAAGCACGGGGACAGGGAATAGCCAATCCCAGGGAATAACCAGTCTTTACATCGCACTCGTGCCCACAAAATTAAGAATCAATTTTATCGAAATTAAGCACAACCTGATATATTATTTTTCTTTGTTAGAATTCATTCTAATAACAATTCTTGTTTTATATGTATATGATTAGCAAATTAGATGCTCAGTTAAAAGACATTCATGCAAACACATTAAAAAATGTATGGTTAAACCATTGAAACTAATAAAGAAACATGATATAATAACCGTTCAATTATAACGCTACGACGTTAACGTGTTTATGTGAAATTTCCTTGAGGAGAGTTGTTTGCCCAAGTATTGACTATTATCACTTGCTGAGGGATAATCTCGACGTTTGGGCGGGCATTCCAATGGAGTCACGTTATAATTAAGAAAGTTGGATGTCGGGGAATATTAGTTGGTCCGTCCACTTCCGGGTAAGTGTAATACGATGAAAAAACTGCTCGGCGTTGCCGGCACCGAGGGGCCGTGAGTGATTTTGCCGACATTTGGTCAGACGCGGAAAGAAAGGTGGTCGGGCTGTCGCGAGATCGCCGTCGGACGAAGATCGATAGCCTCCGGGGGACGGCAGGACGAAGGACGAAGCAGGACCGACGATATAAGACGATGACGTAGTCACAAGGAGAATGAGAGCGCGGAGGGGGGTGGGGGCAGGGGACGGTTACGACGACAATTAAGTGGGCGGAGAGGTTGACAAAAAGAGCAAGCCGAAAAACGGAGGGAAAGAGGAAACGAGACGGCGCTTAACCAACGGTTTAATATTTCCCGGGATATACGGGTTGCATGGGATATCGCTTACATTACGCTGACCTGCCTACTCTTATTTTTCCTCATCCACCGTACCTTCGAACGCACTCTGTGCTGCAATTTCATCTACCTTTATGCACGTCCTTTCCTATCTCTCTCCTTTTGCACGAACATTCTGTCATCGTAATTTCGAGAAAGAGGAATGCCTGATATGGCTTCGCGCTAAATGAATAGCAGAAATTAATAAAATGACGGTAATGGGAAAATGAAAGGTAAAAATGGTGAATGGTTGCATCGAGAATATTTTAATATTAATAATATTTAACTTAATCTCAATGCGAATTTTCATTTTGAGAATTAGCCATTGTCTTTTTGGTATTGCAAATATACGTTTTTAGGTTACTTTACCTTGGAAATTGTGCAACCAAGTCCCGAAATAAACGTTACTGTTTATCTGTATAACTAACAAATTGACTTGCTATGTACGTAGCCGAGGAACATCGTTGTCAATACTACACTGATTATAATTGTTTGAACAGCGTTAATGAACATAAGCTTTATGGGGTTCTGCAATCTCACGTTGTTAATAAACCCTCGTGAAAGAAAATACTGCCATTGTCACATGTCGTTAACGTGCACTTGGTGACACGTGCGATTCGTCAGCTGGCATAATTGATACTCCATAACGAATGGAGTAGACGTCGAATGGCCTCAATGATCATCGGCGGTAACAGCATTGATTAATGGTAAATATTAAAAGCCAAATTATTCGGCTAGCTAACGAATACACAATACGTGATTGGCAAAAGCATTATTCCAATCAGTCTATGTTTTTGTTAGGAATCACACTACCACTTAATATTGTCCTCCTAACATTTATATCACGACGAAGCATTGAGAAGTTCCTTATTCGAAATTGCGTGGAGCAGAACAGAATGGATCATGAAAATTTCTATTACTGGAGATAAAGATGAACGATTTGCAACGTACAATTGTCGCTAGATAAACACTTTCATTGTTCATGATACAGGTATTATGAGAGTAATTAAGATAGCGGCGAGTAAGTACGGAATTCAGGACTGCTCGTCGCAAAATGAATTGTGGATTGTTTCATTCACAAAAGGAATATATGAAAACCGGATGTTTCGTTTTTTTTTCATTTTCCTCGTGCACCTAGCCCATACAGAAGAGTAATTACGTTTTGCCCCTTTCAGTATTTTTCGCTGACGGAGCAAATAAAGAACGGCGTCATTTCTCAACCGGTCGAAAAAAAGCCAGCCGGCCAAAGCACTGTAATTTTTGACGTGTGTGTCCGTACACAAAAACAAGGGAATTTCAGGGAGGATGTCGCGTCGGCCTTGTCCCCCTCGCTCGACTACGTGCATGCACGAGTACACGCACGTAGCCCGAGGAAAGGCCGATCGTTTTTTAATCAATTTTAAAAAGCAATTACACGCTCGTTAAGAACCGGCCTGAAATGGACCTGTCCACGAGCCACGTATACCGTTCGTCGACCCTTCGTTGAGATCCGCCCCCGTTCCCCAAACATTCTCCCTCTGGATTAAATATCTACGGTACTTGAAAATATCTCGCACAACGCTCGCGCGTGCACTATGATTTATTCATACGAAACTCCACACGGTTTCATTTGGAAAACCTGCACACGTTTTTACCAACGCGTTCTTCATATCGTAGATTTATTCATGGGAACAAGAAAACCTACTCCTCGAACTTCATTTACCTTTCCAAGTGCAATGAATACGTTCCTCGTCCAGGCGCCAGGTTAAATCGTTATAACTGTACTGATGATACCTGGAAGTCGTGGTCTGAGAATCGACAGAGAATCGACTGTTCACGAAGCAACTGAAACGCCTTCTAAGATCGGTACTAAGAGAGGTAAGAGATTTTTTTTGAATCATTCAAATTGCGCAGAGGAGCGATGGAATTTCTGAAGTAAGGTGTACCGTTGAAATATGAGCCGGTGGCGAGTGCTGGCGATTAAAAGGCAATTATAAAGACGGAAATTGGAGTGCCGGGAAGTTTCCTTTTGCAGAACGTCGTCGATGGCCGAGGAAATCCACGGAAACGGTCGGGCCGAACGCGGCCAGGGCCGCGGTCAATATCTGTCCCTCGTCCCTCGATCTCTCGTGGCCAAGACAAATGGTGGCGGATGTCGCGCGGAAATTAAAATCCCGCGGACGAAACCCTCGTTAAACCCCGGCACGTCCTCGAGTCCGATCGAAGGCTGCGCATGCCATTCATTCATCCGTCGCTGGTAATGCACGAAGCTGCAGTTGGCAGACGTCCCTATTCCCACGAAACTTCGCCGAGCTTTACGTAAATTTGCGAAAAAACTGCCCTGTGAACGGCCCAAAAATGCTGCCAAGCAAAACGGGCCGTCAGAAGATTCCCCACGAAATGCTTGAAACGAAAAGGGCAAATTAAATTTCTACGACTGTCGAAAACGATGACGAATCACTTTGGAGACGTAGTTCTTGCACCGAACGAAAAATTCGCTGTACACCGCGAGGCTTGTCGTTCACTAAGGGATAGTAAATTCGACAATTCCCCTCCTTTTTTTTTCGCGCCGGAATCTCGTGATAGTTTTCGACGAGGGGTTCGAGCCGGGAAGAAACGGTACGGGGTGGTTGATCGCGAAACCAGGCCAGTCCGATCATCAGCCGTAATGGAAAGATCGCCTGCGAGCGTGAGAGGGTGGGGGGGGGGGGGGGGGGCGAGGGAGAGAAAAAAAGGAGGAAAGGAAGGCAAGGGCGGAAGAGGTACGGCGCGAGGTGGATTCTCTCGAGATGGAGAATGCCATTGCCGCTCGCGTTTCCGTAATTGAACTGCTTCCGGCCAATTATAAAAACCGCTGACTGGTCGCAGACTTGTTACCCTCGTCAGGAGGAAGATGAAAACGCTCGTCGGCTATCGGGGATGCTATTCCTCCCAGATCTACTCGCCTCCCCCCCTTCCCCTTCTCCTTCCCATTCTCCTGCCCCAAGTCCGTCTAACTGCGAGCACTTCGTTTTTTTTTGGCCGACACGAAATTCGCGTCTGGTCCGTTTGTCGTCCCTCCTCGAGGAAATTTTCCTCCCTCCTCGGGGCTTCACTTTTTGCCGGCTTTCATCCGGGCCACTTTCCCGCTTAAGATCGATAAATGCCCTTCCGTGGCTGGCCGGGACATCGCCATTTTTCCGGGGGTCAAAGGTGCAAATTGCCTCTTATGGTTTCTTCCGATACATCGACTCACCCGCCGGCTATCATAAATGATTTCTCCTGCAAATACTTGGCAAAGTTCGATCACGATCTTGCCGGGGTAAAACTTTCGACGGGGCTCGCCGAAAAAGACGTTACGGCTCGTGAAATAAGTTTGTCGGGTTTTTCTTTTTTTTTTGGCCATTCTATCGGCAACGACGCGAACATATGTCGCCGATATTACGAGGGGAATCCGCTTGTCGCACACTTTTCCTACGATTAACGTTAAACAAGCCCGGCAATGGTGGCAGTTTATCGACTTGGCGCGAAGTATAACCACCGTGTACCACTGATAACCACCTGTTCCTCTTTTCTAGTATGCCGAGTTCGTACGTATATACGTACACTGATCTCCGGCAGCGTGGAGCAAATCGATATACGAGAGAGTGAGTTAACAGAATATCTCGGTAAACCGCATGTATACGATGCAAGCCTGCCCGAAAATACACTGGCGATAAGTCGAACTAGCAGAATGCAATTTACCTGACAGCAAATTTATCGCTGTATCTCTGTCTCTCTCTCTCTCTCTCTCTCTCTCTCTCTCTCTCTCGCTCTCCTCTGTCGGGCGAATGAGAAAATACGCAATTACCCACTTGTTTCCCGAGAAATTTTATCATCCATCGTAATCACCGCAGTTTGGGTGCCGATTGTAAAAAGGACAGACGATCATGTCGGTCGTTGGAAAATGTTGGAATTCAGGCTCAGTCGAATGGAAATTACATCGACTTATTGCCATCTAATAGCTTCGTTCAAGCGTACCGAATTCTTCGGCTAAGGAAATTCCCCCGTGAAAAAGTGAAGCGCTAGAAAATACAGAGATTATCTTCTCGGGCGTATTACATGCTTCATAAGCCGGAAGACGCGATATAAGCGCAGCGAAAACCACTTAACTTCGTAACAAGGAAATGAGTCTCCGTCGTGTCTAGCAACGAAGCGGTTTAACGGTTGAATTTATACACCCTCCCCCCTCATCCCCCTGCCATGCGAGATATAGGCAATTCTGTTACACATTCCATCACCGTTTTCGCTAAAAAATCATGGCCTACGTGCGGCGAAAGCGTAACCCGCGCCCACAAAAATACAGTCACATATGTACCCGAGGAAAAGGGAAAACCAGTACAGGCAATTCACGGGAAATCCCGGTACAAGTGTTACGCGACTAAACGAAATCGTCTCGTAACCGAAATTAACTGAAGTCGATGAAAACAATTAACAACGGTCCTCGAGAAAATGCCGAAAGACCAACGCACCCTGTGAATGTGTATCCACTTCCTCACGATTGTTGCTATTTTTGGATCTCCGAGGAGGAGCAGCGAGGGCGGTTCCGAGATTGGACCGAAATCGACACGGAGGAAATTGAGTATTTCAATAAGCGCCGCGGAAGACGAGAATGCCGGAGAATGGAGGGAAGCCGTAGTCGGGGAGGCATAGTTTATTACGGAGAAAGAAAGATGAAGAGGGCTGAATGAGGAAACGCGCCCTCGCTAGAGAGAGAGAGAGAGAGAGAGAAGGGGTGCTGGAGGTGGAGAGGGGGTCGTGGGGGTAGTGGTAACGGACAGGCGGTAGGCGGCCCATTCTCGCGCCTCGTCGAGGCACATGCATGCATGAAGGCTGAGTTATGTGCGGCGTGCATACCATAAATTTAATATGCCGAGTGGAAAGGCTATCTGAATTGAACCCAGGAGCGATGTCTGGGCTAACTGCTATTCGTTGGCCGTGCACGTAGGTGCGCCCCAGCCCCGGTGTATATGCTTTCCCGCGGTTTACGTTCTACGTGCCCTCTCTTTTTATTTACGCTCCGGACCTTCTCCCGCGAACCGGCTTTCTCTCGACCGTTCCTCAACAGCCGACGGAAACTTACGTAAATAAATTCACGTTACGTATGACCCCTCGTTTCGCCCCCACGGTACACGCGGCAACACATAACGCAATATCGTAATCCATTGCGAATACCTCCCGCTGTCTGAATATCTTAAAAAAGGTGTATACCGATGCACGAACGTCGGGGAATCGTTTTACAGAAGTACGGGAATTGGTGCGAGAGTTTAGGAGTATTCGTGTCAATGAGTTTGCGCAAATGAAGAATTTGGTCGATATCCCTGGTACGGTTATCGATAGGATTAGAGATAGTCCTTTTCTTTTGCTACTTGCGACTGTTGACGGATTCTCATGGAATTCGTTAATGCGAATTTCCAAGCAAGTGGCGAAAGGTTTCTGGCTGTCCAATGGGAAGCAAAGGAAAATTACCCTCTGCCGGGGCGTTAACTGCGGAAGGCCCTGCATTTACATCCAGCAGTTTTCGGTTCCCACGGAAACTGACGTTTAACCAGCATATGCGGCAGACTTTAAATATTCGGTTAGTCGCCGCGAGTTCATATGCACATTCGTCAGTATGCTAATGCACCGAGGATTTACCGCTAAGACGCGCGTGTACGTACGAGGGCATAAATAAACACGAAGACAGATTTAACAGCTGGCTGGCCCCTTCCATTCGCCGAATGCAGCAACGGGCCTGCGCGGACCACTGCAGATTTTCCCAAACTTACGGCATGAGAAAGTGTACGGCTTGTTTTCCAAATGCAGCATTAAACGGCGGTAAACAAATCTTATTCTCAGCGGTAGGATATAATAAAGGCTTCAGGGATTCGTGCTCAGACTTACGCACATGCATATTTATGCCTTCGTGTTTACCTGTGAATAATTCCTGTGAATTTTCATCCGTAAATGCATTTGTCGGGGAATACAAAATTATTCAGCATGGGAATTTTGGTAAACAGTGAACTACGTTACGGGGGAAAAATCTGTTGTACTTTGCCTGTGTTACCGTGTGATTCTCTCGAACGCCATTTGAGTTTTCATTCCCTTGCCGGAAGTGGGAAACATTCGCCGAGGAAAGTGCAGCGAGCAGGTTTCATTCTACCGATGTAAGATATTGCTCGTCGCAGGAGACAAAAATACAACGGAAAAAAGGGCTCGGAGGAAAATAATATCTCGCTGGAAGACGCAGCAACGTAGCTTCCCTCGGGTTTCAAACTGACAATTATTTACCGAGTTTAAGAAACTATTTAGACGGTTCCCACGCTAGGGATTACTCCTGAATTAAGCCCCTCCCCTCCCCCGATGTGAGTTCCTCACCCTGGCAAAAGTGTTGCACACTTTCTCGGCAAGTACGAAGGCGCAAGACATTGTGCAGGCGAAGAATAGTGCGCGCGTCTTATTTTCGCGAGTCGAGGCAAAAATATGGTAGAGAAAGAAGGCTCGGAGGGAAGGAATATCTTGGAGGATGACGTGGACTGTCGGAAAGACTGCTTCCCATGGGGATGAAAACTGAGACTTCCCTCTCGCTGCACATACTTACGTACCTTTTTAGCGAATGCATTCTTACAGCGGAGTATCTCGTTTTCGTCTCATCTCGGACATTCGTCCGTTTCTCCCCGTCTTCCCCGGTATCTGCGTACTTTTTGTTGATTCTCTTCTTAGCCAACGACTGGCGTCGTGCCTGTTAGGACTGCGAATCGAAGTCCTTTGCCGCGAAAGCCTTCACCGACGGACGCAGTCGTCAAAGCTGTCTCTGCGTCCCCGCTAAAAGGAAAATTGCACTTTCTCAGTGCATACATGAGTCCCGCACGGAGCAAACGTCAGAGGATCCAAGCGCCTGTTTGACATCGCGCGGCTGAACGAGTTGTGAAAACCTTCGCTGGGATTACACGGTCACTGTGGTTAAAGGAAACGTCAAATAAATCCTCCCGAATGTCGTCTCGATCGATCTGCAATTCGCAAGTTTTCCGTCAATCGCTCGAAACAGACGAATTTTCACGAATTTTCATATTCCAAGGAATTTATTTATTTATTTATTTAGTCAGTAAACGGGTAATAAACCCGTTGGTATATACGATGCAAGGATTTTGACGGTGTAATAAATGGTGTAACTATATGTACTGTGTTATATATATTTAAAGTATAGTTTGAATAAGTCAAGCAATTGGGACGAGGGATTAGAGTGCGTTAGAGTGAGTTAGTTGAAATTTCACTGGAAAGCGAGATTCAAATTGCTGCCGGAGAAATTAATTTGATCAAAGACTTTTCTGTGTCAAGCGGAACACGTGTGTATAACGTTATTACAAACTCGGCAACTTTACGCGCTGATTTTGATACATATCCTTTTCGGTAATGATGCGAATAAATTGCTTTTTCGCATTCTGTCAATGTGCGTAGCAATGGATGTCTGGTGCGCAATTAAAGATGCCAATTTACCGTGTGAGTTTCTGTGAAAGCTCGTCGAGAGGAGTATACATTATCCACAGGAGCTTCTTTCTCGTCGCTTAATGCCTGGCGCGCTAGACTTTCTTTGCTTCGAGGCAACGCGAGGCAGTCGTCTGCCGGCGCTTAAAGTGCGAAATCTTGTTTCTCGTCTGCCCGTAATTCCTATAATCGACGTTATCTAAAGCCGACGCATCTGCGCGAAGCGTCGTTAAACGGCCTTCCGTTCGCACATTAAGGAACCGCACCATGCACGTCGTGGAAAAAAAGATAAAAAGGAATTTCTCGTCGGTTCTCGATCCCGCTGTTTCCTAGGAAATTCTTCACTCGTGACTGATCAGGCTCGATGGCAAAGAATCTGCCGCGGTTTAATTGAAATCGGAACGAACGCGACGCTACGGGCCGATCGTTCTCGTTTCTCTTCTCGTTAAACAAATTCCGCGCGAACGTGAGCCCGCGTCGATGTTAATTGGCCAACGTGCCTTTCGAGAACGTTCTGTTGCCGAAGCAGCAAAGGTGATCGCGTCGAACGATGACGCTGTAATTGCTCGACAGGTAATCATTAACGTTTCGCAAATTACGCGCGGAATTTCATTCACGGGGCATTATTAAAGATACGGCGTTTCGCGGAACCGTCGCTCAATGGGGAACCATGTTTCCTGCGCGAGCAAATTTACCGCTATACAAAATCTACCAATGAAAAATCTTCACTCTCACAAATGATGCATTGTTAAGCGCGCTTTATTCGTATATACAAAAGCATTGTTCCTCCGTAGAAGACGTTAATTAACATTTCTCTACACGTATATTTATTCATCGTGTTGTCTTTTTATCATTTCCCTCCCCGGTATCGCTTCTTTTTGCGACTTTTCCCGTCTCTTCATTATTAGCTTGGCGGACCTTCTTTCTTTTCGCTCTAATTTGCCTGAAGCTTTGAGTTTCTTCTTTTCTCCCTATCCTCTCTGGCCCGTGTCTTCCGCCAAGCCTTTCTTCGGCACCCTACGTGTTATCCCTCGTGCAAACGGACACTGCGTGGCGGAGAATAGGAGCGCCGGTTAGGTGGAGCATTGTGCCCGGCTGACATAACTAATGGTTTCCCTATTCGGTGTTTCCCGCAAACGCTTAGACTGGTCGCGCCTGAATTTCGTCCGGCTTGGCCTAATCCCGAAAGTACGGGCCGGCAACTCTACGTTCCCCTGGCTCTCCGCCATTCCTCGCTAAACCTTCGTGTTTGCCCCCCGGATGTATCTTAGGCAAAGTCCAATGTGAAGTTTCGCCAAGCGGAAGCTCACGCTCGACTACTCCGTTTCCCGGGGCTTCCTTCGTTTTGGCCGTTTATTGACACAGAAAGATGCGATCCACCGTGAGAGTTGCTCTTATGTATGAAATACACATATATATATAATACATCGGCTATCGGACAAATTCTCTATCGGGCAAAATAAACGATTGCCTGAAAAATCGCTAACTACATATGTACATATGCATCGGCCTCAAAGGAAACGGGTCACTCGTTTCTCCATATTTGCCTATGCTTTGCAAATACACCGGTATTCTACGTATGAACGTCAAAGAGAACATCAATTAATTATGTAGGACCGGTTTTTGCTGACTCCAAGGGATGCCGTCGGATTCTGCAGGCTTCTGTGTACTTTATTAATACGAACGATTAATAACACGAAAGTCGAATGATCTTTGCGCAATATAATTGGTTATTCTAGACGCAAAAGATTCTCTCCCCGAAAACAATGTCTTCGGAGCAACTGCGACTGAATTTCTGTCTAAATCTTTAATCGCAAAATGCGATTTTCCGCTGTTCATTCATTCCATAACTGCGTAGCACACGGTTTTACGCAACTATGTCACGTGTCGTCTAACGACACGTGTATCGGTGCGATAAAGGCTTGATTTGCGGTGGTTAAATAAAGACGAGAGTATTAGCCTCGCGGATATCGTGATATTAATGCCTTTTCCTTTGGCCAAAATACACCGAGGCCACAATTATTTGCCAATACTGTCTGTAATACTATGGGAAATTCCGCACTACTAAATGCAATTTCAATAATACAATCCCGTGATGCGCATTATCCAATGTTATCCGAAAAATTTTCGTTACTCGAGTTTGTCATCTATTTTGAATCAACTAGACTGGCAAGTCAAACGTCGTGAACACAATGACAATAACACGTGGAACAAAATGAGCGGTGGATGACGTCGAGGCGAACGGATTAAAAGTGTGCGAATAAATAAAATTTAGGAGCGCCGATAAGCGTATATTTCCATTTGGATGTAAAAATATGTATGGCTTTAATTATCCCCAGTGGCTTCGGTGTCGCTGATAGCGTCAACAAACGTTTATTTTAGAGTAACCGATATCCACTTTTGCTCGGGCTGCCGTTGCCGAGCGTGAGCCACAACGTAACTCGATTTACAACGTCGGTGCTATGGTTTCCGAGGCGGAAACAACCGATGGAATGGATCGTTACGCGGATTACAAAAGAGCTCGCGAGATTCATGGTTAATATCCGCGCGTCTAACGGCCGAGTCGACTATTATTGTTATTATCACGGTTACGTTCGCCGAGAGATTTGCGGCCGGAGTGCGCGTAGACTCTGCGGAATGCGGCCGTTTAGCCGTGGGGCTCGAGCACTGGCAGCCCTCGACGAGGACAAATCGAAATCGAATCGCTGGAAAATGTGATCCCCTGCGACGCTGCCCACCGCAATCAGGAGATCGGGAAATGCCGCGAGGCTTCCGGCATTTTACAGGAAACAGGCAATTCTTCTGATCCCAAAATAAAAGAGCAGGAACACGGCATTTCATTTACTTCGAGGTACGAACATTATCGATCGTCCAACTTCTAACAATTTATTGCGCAGACCTACAATGGCCTTCATTGTGAACCTCATTTTAAAACAATACCTAGCGAGTTAATAAAAGTTCCTGTAAATCATTCTTTTTCCGTTGCTTCGGTCGTAATAAATCAGGGTTCATTGTTACGCGGCTAACTTTATTTCGGCGCAGAGCGGACAATAATTAAGACGTTATCGCGCTGAAAAATGACGGAGAAATGTGCGATCGAGGATTAACGAACAGGACTGAATGACGAAACGTTATTTTTTGATGGTGACGAACATTTCGTGCCTCTAATGGACGTCCTTTGGACTCGAATAAAGGCGTAACTGCAGGACAATAGTCATTTATTGTTATTTCTCGGCTGAAGCTACACGCTCGAGAATCTCGAAACAGGGTTCCCTTAATTTCAGCTACGCCGCATTTCACTCGGGACTAATCCGTCGTATTGTCCGTATGACGGGGGGCGAAAGCTGCTTCTGAAGAACAATGCTTCCTTGTACAGTAATTGTTCACGTAGAACCATACAGCGGGAAAACTACTTGCCACGAAGGTCGACCAAAGTTCTTGCTGCCTTGTTAACCCAATCACCGTTTGAAAGTCTTCCGTGTTCATTATGAATAGGCCGCAACGAGAGATAAACTTCAGCAAATTGCTTCCAAGCCGCGCCGCTTAATCAATACTTCCTTCCTAAGATTATAATTATTTTTAAATCGACTAAATTGCCAACGGTGGAAAGTGCGATAATGGCCAGCACGGCGATGAGAATCCGTAATTTGCCACAGAAACGAAATATCCACTTTATGAATGGGGATGGTTGATTATTAATAAAACGGTATAGAAATAATTGTTGTATGGCGAAGAATGGTGAAACGAGGACAAGTTTTCCTTGACGGGGATTCAGTGTCATCGGTTTATTAGCCGTGTGATTTCAGTTTCTTCGAGTAAAGTGTAGATAAAGACGTTAATCTTGGGGGAATATTGTCTCGGAAGATTCGCCTTGCCCTCCCCGGGGGTAAAATCCATTGAAGTTTGAGGCATCGGCGCGTATAAGTGCAGTGCTCCTTCCCGAGGGAAGCCAGGGACATTAAGCAAGAAATCGAGCTTCAAGATGGGGAACAGGGGGAAGCGGAGAAAAATACGTTCCTAAGCCCGATATTTCTATAGCTTTTTTTCGGCTAGCTCCTTGTATAAAATTAATTGACACAACGGCCAGCCATTCTTATGCGGAAGGATTAAATGAATCTCTCGCAATACCCGGAACCTTCTTAGCCCCCTTACTTTCCTTTTTTTCCCTTTTATCTTTCTTTTCAAGGCACTCGCTGCGAGAGAAATAACTAGAGGACGAGTCGAGTTCGTTAAGAATTTTCTCTCGGCGATCGTCGGAAAAACAAAACCTGTTTGAAACAAAACCTTGGCAAGCTACAGTATTTACGATTAATATGATGTTGATCGTAGACTTGAGTGCAATTAAGTAACGAATCATTTCTGCCGAACAGCTGTGAATGGAAATTGATCGGTGAAATCGGTGAAATTGATCGGTTTTAAGAAACATTAAATACGTGCTTAATTCCGTTGCGGAACAGCACTAATTGGATTGGCAGAATCAATTAGTTTTTAATCAAAAGACACACGTGCGCTTCCGATAACCCACGCGAAAAGCGTTCCCTTGCAATAAAACAGAAAGAGTAACACGGAATCAAGCTGAACGTGAAAGGCAAAGCTGAAATAAACGTAATTGCGTACGTCCATTGTTGTTAAATTTATTCAAAGATAAACTCAAGTCCGTGAAAAAGAGGTTCCCGAAGTGCACGAGTGCCTTGATAGGACCAGCCTCCTCAAACGTACTGACAATTATTTTCACGATAAACCCGGCGAACTTGTGCTCGCATAAAACGTCAGCCTCAACGGTCGTAAGAATCGCCGGGAAAGGAAGAAACGTGTGGGGGGGGGGGAAAGATGCTGAAAGAAGATTGAGCGTTAGCGATGCGTGGACAACGGATAGCGGGGGAAAAAAAGGGCGAACACGGGGGTTAGAGTGGAGGAGGTCGAGAAGGGTAAGAGAAGGAGACTGTCTAGGAGAGGAGAATTTTTCGCTCCCTTCGTTCCCCCTTCCGGGTCTTTGCCGCGTCATTCTTATTCAGCCGTTCGACCAATCCCCGTGGACTCGGACAAGGGAGACTTTTTTAATGAGTGCTCGCGGTCCATAAGGGGGGTAAAACGCCGCCACAGGGCCGCAGGGGGGGGGGCTCTCCGTAGCGGCGGCCAAGGGAGGAAAGGGGACGGCGGGTGAGGACGAAGAAACGGGGAGAAAGAGAAAACGAGGGTAAGAAGGGGAAAGTACGAGACTTGTTCGCGCAAAGTGAGTGGACGCCATTAGAGAAGGATATAATCTTTTCCTTTTGCCCGTCGTTTCCTCTCGACAGACCAGCACGATCCCCCTCCCCGGCTCGCCGGCCTCTTTCTTTCCCCTTCTCATAGTTAACCGTAATTCAAAAAGTTTTGTCGGATTAAAAATGTGACCGAACCGCAGTGTAAGGGGGGGGGGGGGGGCTTCCGACCTCAGCCACCGCTTAACTGGCTCAGCTTTGTCTCCGTTTCAATCCCCTGCCGTTGCCCCGCCCCCCGTTTGTGCCCCTCGTTGACCTTTCTGCGGATGATCCGTTCTACGTTCTGTCTAGAATCCCGGCGGAACATCCGCCCTGGGCAATGTTCGCCGAAACTTTGCTCCCTTTCATCGGCGAATCATTTCCATTATATTTCCCTACGAACCGCCACGTAACGCAGATATTGTTCGCCGTCGGATGCTTGACGGGCCGAACGCTCCGCGAGAGTTACAACATATCACGGGTAGTAAAATTTCGTATTATTAAGGCGCGTTGTTGCACGTGCAATGAAATTGTTAGCGGCACTTCCGTTGGTTACGTGCTTTTTCCAGCGATGTACCGGCGAGTAATGATCAACACGGCTGCGGGGAGTATAAAATTTCCAGAGGGTAAAGCGCTGGTTCAGAGTTTACCGGCAGTACGTTGCCCTTCGTGCGCGCGCGCGGCTAGAACTTTACTCTTAACGGAATCATAAAACTCGTCAGTTCAGAGCCGCGGGCAATGCAGTTTTCATGACGTGGATATCCTTCCCTCGGCGACGTACACCGCGAATCGTTGTAAGCGGACCCGGTACAGGTAGGTACGTACGGTTTCCCGCGAGATACTCTTTATCCGTGGCGTTGAACGAGGAAGGAAGAACGAAAGGAAGCCCAAGCGAGGAAAAGAAACACAGCCGAACCGTATTATAGGACACTTTCCACGTGTACATGTATGCCAAGGACATGGACGAACGGTACTAAAAGACACTTCTACTGTGTGCGTCATTCTGCCTGTGTATCTGTGTGTGTGTGTGTGGACTCGATGCGGTCCACCAGCGCGGAAAATAGCCGAGTGGACGGAGCATCGTTCGCTTTTAAGTAACTACATTTTCGACGATATCTTGCGGCACACCACGGTAATCCACGGCTTTTAACGACGGACGCAATGACAAAATGCACTTTGCATTTTCACACCTTCCGACGACATTGCACTTTCACGCCTGACAGTACGTCTCGCGGAGGGAAGAAATGCATTATCGAATCTCTGTTTCGACGCTGATTGCTCGAAATTTATACACAAGTCATAAATAAAAAAAGGACATGCATCATTCTGGGTAATTCGCAATTAGTAATTTTAGGTAAAACCATAACATGATTTTCTCGATGACTGCCCAATCGGCATTAAGATATACATATACTTGATTACGTAATATATACATAGGTGTATGTGAACACGAGCAGGCAGCGCGTAAGCGTTTGGATTCGCCAGAAATTAACGTAATCAACGGCGAGCATATCGGATCGAATTAAACTGTGAGATATATCCAAATGCATTGCCGAACGTTATAATGTTTTCATTGCACATACGACATACACAGGAGATAGAGAGTGATTCATACACGCTGCATACATTTGCAGCATTATGCGCGTTAAATTAACTGCGAATTTACACCGGGAACGTATTATCAAATGGGCCACGTACGTGCCCGTTCGACAATTGTGCGAATGCCGGGGGATTACTAAACGACCCCGATTCTCCGTGAGAAATTCTACGGCGATTCCGGGAAAGCTCTTCAAGAACGATACACTCGTATTAACGCGAGCCTTGTCAAAGGCCAGTTTCGTAAACGATGAATACACTAGCCAACCTGAAATTGATTTCGCACAAAACAAGATTGCCCTACGTCCTGCACGCTAGAAGGGAAGTATCATTTCTTATACGAATTTGCCGTAGAGGATTAGTTATGCTCGTGCGATAAGAAGGTAAGAAAAAGCTTATCTCGCCGGAAGTCTGCTAATGATTCGCGAAAATCGAAGTCCAAGCACGGTGGTGGGGGCCATTGGGTTCGTTTAAAACCCTCTGCTTGGAAATTCGTGGGGCTTTGAAAGTCGGAGGACAATAAACGAAGGTAATTAACGGCGCGCTGAGAGTGGCTCTTCCTATCTTTAACGAAATACAGCCTTATTATCCCGCCGAGACGTATCTTCCGCGCGGATCTTCGAACGAGCAGTCTTAAAAAGTACGGGGATGATCAGGCAGAGGTAGGGGAGGGGAACGGAAAGTTCTGCGGGCTGCTTAACTAGCCCGCGGGGTAGTAATGGAAATTAACCGGGATTAGTAATGGAGATCGAGAAGTGTCTTCCTTTCCACCTTGACTTCGTTGTCCACTTCTCTCCTCCTTTTCCTGCCATCTTTGTCCCTTTCCCTCTCCTTATTATTAAAGCTCCTCGTAAAAGTCTCGGTATTTGGCAAACATGTACTTCAATACCGTGAAACTTTGACTATAACTTTGACCACAGGCAGACGGAATGTTGTATTACAGACGGGAAAAGGACAAAACAATTCAAAGTGCAATATGTATTTGATTCGTTGTCATTGTAGATACTATCGGTAAATATCCATTTGTGTTTTGTAAGTATTGTTCTGTCAGTTGAGCGATTTGCCCGATCGCTAAGTTTTTAACAATTTCGTTCTTTCCTCCATGTGCCCGGTACAATCGACGGAAATTCCTGTTTATTTCAGTGCCCGCGGCTTTAACCTTCGCGTTTTACGCACAGCTGATCGTTGAAGAATCGTCGTAAACGTTCGCCCCCCCCCCTACCCTTTCTCCTGCAGAAGGTATATATTTGTACGTCTTTTACGGTTTACGAAAATCCTAGGTACGAGGAACCCGCGAGCTTCGAGAGCTTTCTTGCTGGAGAAATTCGGCGCGTAACGAGCGCGCAAATATACCCGAATGTTTACGTTCGAACGAGACTCGAGATGCCTGAAGGCCAAACGACGAGGAGAATTTTCCAAAGCTTCCGTATCAAGGCGCACGTTTTCACGTACTGATTCCCCTAGATCCACACTTGTATACTGGATTTACAAGTTCCATTATTTTCCTTCTTACTTGCAAAAGAAGATTTAACACGTTGATTTCTGCCGAGTAAAATCGCTTAGAATAACGCGAAATTTCCATGGATATATAGTCTGCTAAAGTTACCTTAAAGTTCCAATGAAATGACTGAAGTTTTCGAACGAAACGGAAATCATTTTAGAAAGTGACTTGAATAAGACAACATTTGCACTCGATATTACAGAGATTGTATGCACGGGGAGCCACTGTGTATTCAATTTATAGTATCGATTGGTTCGAGACTCCTATCTCCGTTTCTCCTACGCAAACTCGATATTCAAAATCGCGATGAATAGCGATTTTCCCTACCCGATGCTGTATAATCTTACAGGGAGTAACGGTACATTTCATCATGGAATTCTATTAAAGAGATACATTCATGAGAGAAATGGAAATTAATGTAATAATAATAAACGCTGATTTCTATGCTGATAATTATTAATATGTTATTAATTTACAGTGCCGATCGATTTATTGAGGATAAAATTGACATTTTTCGTGGATTTCTTCGAGGATTGAAGGATGGTTTTTAGTGTCGAAATCGCAGATTTCTACGAGTTTATTGGATCATGAATAACGGAACCGGGTGCGACTTAATTTAATACAGCCTAACGACCGTCGTAACGCAACCCTTTAACCCGGCTTTAGGAGTAAATTGTTAGATTAACTGGCGACGTTTGGAGAAGCAATATTACGGAAATAATTAATATCACGAGAGACTTACTTGATGCGGTAACGACACAGAAAACTAGATTCACTGGCGCAAAATGAACCTTCGTTTAAATAATAACGAGAAGGCCTTTGCAATTTTCAAGAGCTTTTTCCGGGTGGCAAGTTATCTTAGAGGAGAAAAGTTTATTTGATAAACGATACTTCCCGGAACGTTATAAAATATGCTTACGATATAAATATGAGAATGTTTATTTCACTTCGCGTTCTTCGAAAGAGCAATGTGTATTTTTGTAATTATTACGGACAGAGGAGTGAATAATACATTTTCATATTTGCATTATAACCTTTCACCTTTACAGTCAGAACGACAGGAGTGTAATCAATATTTTCAGTCCTTAATTGCGTACGTTACACGAACACGCTTGGGTCGTAAATAAAAATGACAAATACGAGAATCTACACTGCGAAGCGAGTTATTTTCAGCTACATTTTCACGAGTAAATTAAGTCGGCGGAATATGATGTCGAAAGTACAACTCCAAGTTGTGCTTCATTGGTCGCAAACGACAGGTTTTTAGCGATGGGAAGCTTTTTAATTACGTTGCCAATGTGAAATAAACTCAATTTCATATCTCATTTAATGCATCTACCTTTCGGACCGTTTAGTCCGGCCAGTTGGGCTGAAATTGTATTTAACGCTCATCCGCGTGAACAACGTGTCAAAGGCCGTCCAATAAAATCCGGCATAAATAAACTTATAACACTGATACGACTGATTGCGAATATCCACAGACAGTAATGCGCAGTGCAACGAACATTTTACCACGTTAACAATGCACACATTATTACCTACATTGTGAAGGAATACGCAGAAAGCATTATTGTTCATTACAGGGATATAAATTCGTGTTTCCAATGACTTTTATGCCTTACGCGCTAACGAAATTCTTTCTTCTCGTGTGCATTCCCTAATTCGTTTCGTCGAATCATGCTTCCGTTCTGTGCAGCACGCTAGCTCGCCTGCAAATATTCCCAGGTATAATGATTTTTACTGGCCGAGACGGAATGACGATAAGCCCCGTAGCTTCCCATCGCGTGAACCATCGGTTGAAACGGGCCGCCATAAATGCATGGCTTAGTCATTCCGCATCCTAAACGGAACGCGCGAGGCGATGGAACAGCCGCGAAGGGCGAGAGAAAGCGACACTGCGCTGTCTCCGATAAATCATCCGCGCCATGTTTAATGCATGTTTTTCAATTGTTCTCGGGTATGGTGAGCTGCAGTTCGATCGCGACAGTCGGTCATTCCTTCGGCCGATCCGCGACGCCGGCAATACCTCTATTGTTCGAATCATCGATTTAATATCATCCACCCGACACGTGTATTACCTTCGGCTAAGCCATAAACGCCGGCTTCGACTTCTACACTCGTCAATGCATTGATTTATCACGGCTAAATATCCGTGCGGACAAAAAAGTAAAAAGCGAGTAAACTTAATTGGTTCCTGGTTAATGTTTCGTTACGTACATTTTCATTTCCTTGTACTTTAATTGCGAAGAGCGAAAATGGCTTGTCGGTGAGAATTATCGTTAAAATGGCTGTTCGTACGTAAATTGGAAAGAAGGAAATCTTAATTACTTCGAGATTAATATTCGTTGGTTACTCGTTAAAGGAGAATAATTTCTTCCTTCATTGTTCGCCGTCACCTTCAATAACTTTTCTCTACCCGAACCATACAGAAGGAGATGCTTATTTCCTTCAAAACAATGTTTCCTATGGCACTGTATTGTTTATCAAAACATGGCCGACTTTAAACGAGGACTTCTACTTCTACTGTCGCTAAGGAAACGCGCGGAACAATGAAGTTTTCTGCGCTGAGAACGTTCCGTTATCTGTCGTAGTGAGAGAAGAAAATTGCTGGGAGTGTTTCGGGGACAAGGAGAAGACCGTACCGAGAGAACGAGTTCTTAAACACTTTGAGATTGATATTCCTCGGGTCGTATTTATGCGTGCCATAGAGAGCAGACCGGCTTGAAAGGACGTCATGGGAAAAGTAACATCGTGTAGGTTTACGCGAACGTTTACGGTGTTATGGATGATACGGTCCTTAACCGATATGACGCACTCGAGCGGCGCGATAACCGTTACTCGGATTACTTTGCCACTTCCGCTTCCACCATCGCACGCTCGCCGGTCTCCTCGTTGTTGCCCCCTCCCCTCGGACCCTTCCGGGGGGTGTTCCTTATTTGGCCGAGCGGAGAACACGAGGAGCGTTATCCGCGAGAAACGAGTTCCCTCGCGAAATTGAAAAGTCTCGGGCCGGGCGGCAGTGACTCTCGATCCACCCAGCCGGTTTTCCGTTTCCCCGTCGTTCTCGGGTCTCCCGCGGAGCCGGCGGAAAGCAGTTCGACCCCATTCCGCGCGATCCTCCAGATACTACTACCCCGATCGTTGATCCCGTATAAAGAACCGAAGGAAATACAGCCGGAGGGCCAGCGGCAAAACGAATCCGGCACACGCGGCTCTGCGACCTACGAAACCCTCATCGTCGTTTCCTTCCTTTTCCCCACATCCCCCCCCCCCGCCCCCACTCTTCACATGAGCTTTCATTTCCCTGGACCAGCGCGAGTAAACACTTTTACGTCCCACTAAAAATTCCCCTTCGCGCACAGGTAAGTAAACATCGCGATCGAATGAGCAAACTCGCCGGTAGTGAATGACGATTTCCCCTGATTGCATCGGACTCGATGGGAATCTTTTGTTGCGCAGAGCTACTGCAAATTCCTTGTCAACCGGTTCGCCGAGAGACGAGGGAATCCAAAGTAGAGACGTTCTAAAAAGGCTAATCTTTTTGCGCTCCGTAGGAGCTAATTATTATTCTCGTGAGGTCCTTCTTCGCAGTCGTCCCACGTTATTTGAGAATCTTTCCGCCTCGTGTCCGCGTCGCGAGTGTTCCTCGCGGAACGAAGGCTTCGCAAAGTTATCGGGCTTTTGTCAAAAGACGAGAATCCTCGTAACGCAGGATTTACTCGGCGTATTGACTGTAGAATCCTTTGAGGTCCGTCGTACCGGAATAATGGGCTTCTGATGTGGGCGCGCGCGCGCGCGCCATTTCGAGTGGCGCGAGGAAAATGGAAAACACTTATCCTTGGGAAAAATTGAGGCCGCGTAAATGCACAGTTCCGCGGGATCTACGTGCGAATGCTTTAATTAAATTTCCTAATTAACGCCGGGCCCTGCGTGAGAACTGGCGGCTAGGGTGCCGTAATTTCGACATCAGCGTGTGCGCAGCCAAGATTACGACCATCATCCGCGCCACGAGACATAGATGCCGACTACGGTGTTCCAAGAACTTCGTATAGCTCTGCTTTGCGAAATAAACGGGAATTTCAGCCGCACAAAAGCCCCTTCTTCAAAAGCACCACGGTGATGCTCAATTCGCGGTCCCCCAACAACATTTTCCTAACGTTATAAACACTGTTCCTTTCTTCTTGTTCTTAAATGTAACAAATAGTAACTAAATACTGTAAAAACCTTGAAGTAGTTTTGAAACTCTTAGATCTAATTCGAGAAACATCATTTTCCATTGGTAAGAGGAAATTCATGCTTTGTAAAAAAATGTGAAAATTTAATTCTCTTTGCATCGTTTAAATCTCTTTACTCTTTACACGGGCATATTCAGGAACACGTACATCAATATGTAGCTATACAGAAAAATGTATCCTCTGTACGTTTGATGTGCATTAAATTGGATTGCAATTACGACCCGTACGACCAGTTGTGCAACCGAACGCCACGCGATCACTGTGGATATAATTTCTACGTATCATCAGCTATGTAAATCAACGAAGCGCATAATTAGCACGAAAATTAGTAATTCGCGAGGTGGTAATTAACTACCGCAATATTAGTTTGGAATATGGAAAAAAAGTGTCTGTGATATTAATTGGAATTTTCGGCGAAGGATATTTGTGTATGGTTGTTTTTCGGTCGATGCGGACGTCGTCGAAATCTGGAAAGGTTAAGTGTGAAAAGAATAAACCTTAGTGTAAGTGTATGACTGTATAAGTAGAGGTGAACTGTATAAGTAGAAGCACAAAAATCCCTTATATCAAGAGAATTGAAAACTGACAGTCTTAACAAGAGAGCTGGCAGAACAGGATTATATATTAGTCAAAATTACTTCAAAATGTACGATTTATATTATTATATTATGCGTAAATGATCCCCCCCCCCAACATTTTATACACATTCCGATATTGCGCCGTTGAATAAAAGAATTCTTTCAGCAGCGACGTGACGTCAGGAAGTTCTAACTTTGATCACGATTGTCGATCCGTTAACTGGACGACCTTCTCGCGAAATTCCCGTCGAGAATCGACGGAGTCGCGGTCCTACAAGGCGCGGGGTAGAATGTCGCTGGTATTAGCATAACAAGATTCTGCCGTGCATGTAATGCAGGGACAGAGGTCCGTCGGTCCTTACCCCTCCCTCTTGCCCGCCCCCCTCTCCCCATTCGACAACGTCATGGATTTGCCCGGCCCATTTAAATGCAATTTCTTTTCTGCCGATCGAGGAATTACGTGAATACCCAATCCGGCCACTGCGAGGATATATTTCTCCGATTCGCCGGACCGAGACGGATTAAAGGGGCACGCATTAAAGCGTTCATTCCGCGTGGAAGCCCTTCCCCCGACGGTTACTCGCGGCCAATTGCACGCACGATAACATCCAATCACGTTCTGAAAATTCCGAGAGACGATGAAAGCCCCTTTGCCCATTAAACACAAGATTCCGAGGCGTAATTGAATGTGCTGGGTTCCTATGACTTCCCGCAATGGTTACTATAATTTTTTGATGTCACCTCAAAGACCGACTAAAATAATGAGCCTATAGCGTCGTTATAATTATGCCTGAGAAGGAACAGGGAATTTTCGTCGAGCGATCACACAAGTCAAAAATTGATGTTACGATATTACTCTTTTCTGGTTATAATTTTTATCAATAAAAGCCGTTTGTAACAGCCGTCTATATTCTTGACTGCCAGTGGACCTTTGTACGCTACGTCTATTCTTCTGAATGAAAGTTTTTTTTTTATAAAAATCAAGCAAGTAACGAGCGGGTTTGTTTGACTTTTTACAAGCGAACTATCTAACCATGATGTGACTGAACGTGCGGCGTTTCATCCGGTGTTTCCGCCTCGTTTCTCAATGTGCACGCGATCTGCGATACTCACACTCGCCAGCTGAAATTTATCGCGTCATGTTGCTCCCCGCGACGTAATAAAACTGCGGTAACGTATGAAAAGGAAGGGAGACCAATAAAAGGGAGGGTAATAAACAGCCTGAAGTCCTTTGTCACAGTCGAATACATCGTGGAGAGAATTGAAGTTTAGCTACGACTTCGCGTGACGACTGTGTCGCATAAAACTAATGGAAGGCAAATTTAAAAAACGCGACATGCAATGCAAGATAAGCCCAAGTATTTTTATCAGCACAACTTTGACGTATTTACAGAAACCCCACGAACCGTAATAAAACTTACGTCAATGAGTAATAGTTGTTAATGAAAATAACACGTCCCGCAATATTTACAGGTACGTAGTGAATTCTATTTACTTGCTTCTCAGTGGGTGTGCTGTTCTTCGGTTAGCGCTTAAATTCCCTTTCCCGATAAATCTTTTCTCGCGCTGAGCGTAGCCGGGAGTCTCGAGTCGAGCGAAATATCGCCTTCAGCTCTTCATTTCCCCTTCGGCGTAACTGTTCCATTTTCTTCTCGCCTGGCAGACTCGATAAGCGATCTCGAAGAAGCTGGAAAGGTGGACGAGCCTGGGGTAAGGAGCGTGGCTGAGGGGTCGGTGCGGAGGGGGGATTAGTTGTTCCCCTCGTGAGTTGCCTCGAAACAAATGCCCGGAACGTGTTGGCTGACTCGCGTCGGTTCGGCTGCATTTCCAACTGAGAATCCATCGAAAAATACGTATCGCCGGAGGGATTACGCAAGTATCGGAGCCGTGCAAATAGGTGAAGGTAAATTGAACCCACCCCCGCTCCCCTTCCCCACCGCACGTACCGGCCGGATTGCGTCAAGAACTCCACTCAGCCCACAGGAAATATACTCCCGGAGCGTCAAAGAAAGAGGGGGATCGGGCCCGCACGGAGCTTTGTTAGATAAAAATTGCCGAGATTCAAGGGCCAAACCGGTCGATGGGGAAGGCAGGATCTTACCACTTCCTTCCTGCGCGCGCCGTGAAAAGGAAATAAAATACATAAACGCGATGAACGTGTACAGCCGCGGATTTTTACCGTCCTCAAAGACGTTTTCCGTACGTAATGAGGTGGATAGTAAAGCTGGCTTGCCCGGAGTTACGGCCACGGTTTATGGTTACATCAAATACCTGTTTCCGAGAATGCGAGGACAGGGGAAGAAAAAGCCAAGCGATGCCCGGAGCTGGGGGCCAAGGGAAAAAGAGATAACGGGGAGACGGGGAAGGTGGGAAACGTGGAACGCTGGAGGATGGGTGCAATAGGGGTGGCCCAGGGAGGGCGGGGGGGGGGAGGTTTGGAAGCGCGAATTCCGCGGCGGCGCAAAGCGATTTATGGGAAACGAAGGCCCGGCTATAAAATAACACTTCCCATTCAAATCGGCAAATTAATGGTCGTTTTCATGAATTCTTTGTTTGCGTCGCCCGACAATGGGCCACGCCGGCGCTGAGTTATTATTCTGAAATAGCGGCGCACGTAGAGCCACGGCGACAGTTCGATCTCGACGCCGTTATGTCCCGGAAAAGTCCCCTGACTTTCCGCGTCTCGAGTTCTCTCGTCGCGCACCGTAACACCGTTAAAGCGGGAAAGTCTTGCCTGACTTTTCCAAAGGGATCTGCCTTGCCGACGATTCGCTGAAAGCCGCAATCGTCGAAAGGAGCTAGAAATTTCCTAAGATCCTCCGAGCGCACATTTTTCTCAGTTCGCCACGGATATTTTCGCGGTTGAACCACGATGAATTTTGCGCGTCCATTTACGGCTGACTTCGCGCGGCAAATTATTTTTGCCCCGTACAGCCGTGCTAAATGTGTACAAATAAACTGACCGTCGAAATATCCATTTCAACTGACACGCGCGCGGAAATTTGTTACAGGGTAACGAACGTTTCGGGATCGTTGAATGCGATACACACTCGACAGGGATTGGACCGGACTTGACTACAGCTGGACGTCTTTCGAATCGGAAAACGACAGTGAAAATCCGACGGTGGTAGCTCGAATGTTTGTGTTCGCCCTGATGTGCCTTGACAGACGTATTACGCATAGAAATTTCAATACCCCATGGTTTTGTTCCGATCGTTTGAGAAAAGCCATTCGCCGATATCTTCGGCTTTGCAATGGCTTGTACTCTCCTCTTCAGTTGCGGATAACTCATTCGAACGGTCGAATGGTCGCTGGCAAACATCCCGAGGAATTTGCCATTTTGTCCTGCAAAACGCTCTCACCGCCTTCCCGAGCAGGGCATCGAGCGTATTATTTGGATATTCGTGAAAACTAATGAACGTCGTGAAACTTATGACGCAAAAAATTGATTATCCTTCACCAAGAAACTCATAGTTCGCTAACTATTCGAATTATAACACACTGTTACGTACAAGGTATGCTGTAGTCGGCTGAAAACTTAATGGACGGCATAATTACGGATTTAGTTTTTCCCCGATGTAGTTAAGCTGCATTCACCGGTGTAATCGGGTCCTGTAAATCCTACTAAAAAGTCGTGTAAATCTTTAGGGAGTGTCGGAGGAGCAGACTTTTCCATAAAACGGATCTGTCCGGCGATGATAATAGAAGTCCGGGCGCACGAAAGGTCCATTAACATAGCCGCGCTTTGAAACTATTATCTGCCTCACGTACTCAACTCTGTGGATCGCGCGAAAAGTTACTTTTCTTACTCTAATCTCAACGGCCCGAGTACAGGGTGATTATAAAGTTCCCGCGAGGGGCTTTTCACGCGGCAGTAAGAATATATGTACCCTTGCGCGAATAACCACGGGCGAATATATTTCTGCGCAACTTTCGGTTGCCCCGGCATGTCGAGTAATACGTGCGTACACTGCGGAATAGCCGAAAATTGAGGACTTGGTGAAAGCCTTTCACCATGAAAATTGCATTAAACATATTACGTTGATAAAACGTGGCGATGTATTAACAAGCCGCCAATAATTTTGCCAAGGGTTTCTCTAATAAACCGTTATTGTTTAAACGGACTTGTTGGACGATGGGCGAGTCCAGCGAATTAATGGAGAGCAACAACAAAAAAAGGGGATCGGCCGCGGGGGAGAAAATAAACCGATTCTCGGATGGAAAACATCGTCAGAGAATTTTAAAGCGTTCGATGGCGTGGGTGTTTGCCGTTGACGTCCATTGCGAAGAAGGGATCGATTTACATGGGCTACAGAATGGTAGAGATTTTACAACATTCGACACCATTGTTATGTTAGCCCCGATGACGTCCGAGGGGAGTGGTTTTTTTATATCGGAATTAATCCCCGTCGCTTTTGTGCCCGGCGAGAAGTGAACCGAGAACCTTTTGTGTCCGGTCCGGTGAAAGACTGTCGAAGAATTGCCATACATTTAGATCGTTCGAAAAGGGGTTCCTCCGCTTCTGTCGACCACGAAAACCCGTGGCCCATTAGAAATCAAAAGGACGAGTAAAGCTCTCGCAGAAGGAGAAAAAGAACGAAGGAGAAGGAAACAACGAGGAGAAAGAGACACAGGGTGAATAGGACGGTTGCAGGAGTAAAGGGAAGGGGAAGGGGGGGAAATGGTAAGGGTCCGACGGGACCGTTTTCGATCTTTGAACTTTTTATGAATGGATTTTCGTATAATTGCCCAGGATAACGACATCCCGTCAGTTATTGGATGGCAAATAATCCTTGCCATTGTCCAAGCGGGCTAATTTCGCGAGAATCACCGCGTCTTCACGAGAGAAATTCAAAAAACGTCCTTACGAAAGTGCGATAATTGAGGCAACGGGCAAGCTTACCTTGAACCGGTGTGTAAATGTTGAGGTAGAGGCAATCCTCGCTCTGATTGCGCAAATAGGGCAGCAGCCTTTTGAGATACTCGGCCCTGCCCTTTGGCATCCGGTCGTTGAGTTCCGGCAGCTTTTGCGGGCAGACCGGTCCGAATCTGTCGGCGACCTTGACGCCGTGCCAGAGTGCACCGCTGACGGGCGGCATGAATCGCAACGAACCGACCGGCGGCGAGGCATACGGAACCCCCCTGAACACCTCTACGCCCTCGAGATTACGGTCAAGGGTCACTATCACGCCCGACAACTCCCCGTACTTCGTCCTGACGATCCTCGAGCTCAACTCGCCGCTGACCACCGTCAGGATCAGGCCGAGCACCGTCAGGGTCGATGCACTCATGTTGAATGGCTTTCCTTCCTGCGATCACTGCCGACCAACGAGAGATCCTCTCATGCCATCGACATCACCTTCGCGAACGGCCGGTCAACGAGCCAAAACACCAAGACTCCCCGGAAGCTCTGGAAGACCTCGACGAAGACGTTTGCGTTCAGTCACGGCTCATCGGATCTCCCGTCATCGCGGCCAACAATCATCCCGGTTCATCGACAAGGCACTCATACACCGTTCCTACCGATCACAGCTCTTGGCGATGCCGAACACTTCATATTCATCCGTGGGAAGACGGCTTTTGACCTACACTCCGAGCACAAGGAGAACGTCGCTCGTTGCTGATCGTATCATCTTGTCCGGCGTGATTGCCTGTTACGTAGCGAGGAAATCCTCGCGGGCCAAGACCCGGGGTACCTTCTAAGAAGGCTTAGGACGTAACAAAGAGCTCGCGCAATAAAACGCTCGGCCGCTCTTGCCGTCCTACAATTGCTACGACTATCCTGCGTGATGTTCTATCATCTCGCTCTTCTGAGCCACTTACTGTCCTACTTGTTTACGTTCCGGAGGGGACCTAATCCCAAAACATGATGTACATCTCCCCGTTACGGTCAGTAAGAACGGCCTATGTCATTTTCCCTCATCTCCTTCGCGTTGGACGTTTACGACGCACTCCTGACTCATGGGATTGCTCACTGTCTTAGTTTATCATTAGGATCCTCTAATGACGCAGCCCAGTGTCTTCTCCGCGGAGCGAACAAGGATTAACGGGCAAACTTCACGGGATTTCATTGAGTCCCGGCAAAACTTTATCGGCTGCTCTACTTTTATTGTCACTCGGAATGCCTTGTAACGCAAATCCCGCGCGTAGCGATCTCGAGGGCATCGTTTTCTTCTTCCCGAGGGACACCCTTAACCTTCGTCCATGGCCGAAGAAGTTGGTACTTATTCGCGAGAGGGCAGAGAAGGTTCCATCTATCCACGAGATGTGTCGTAGTCCTCATGGAGCGTCAAAACTGCAGCACTGAGGGAGAAAACACTGGCGTAAAATCTTGCAAAGGGCCGAAGATTCACGGAGATTTCGCTGTACGTCCGAGAGTTCGTCATTGTAAAATCCTCCCGGACGTTCGTGGATTTCCTCCCCACGTCCGTCCAAAGCCTGTGGCTCGTCCCTCGACGAATCCTCGGCTTCCGCGGAAATCACGTCAGTTGGGAACTGGCCCCTCGTACGGATAGTCCAAAGTTCGCCGGGTCTCGATGATATGGAAATGGTTAGCGTGGTCGCTAGAAGTTACGGCGAAGCCCGTGACTATTGTCGACTTGGCCGGTTCGAAAGGCAAATTGTCGACAGAAGGAATTCGGTTTCCGCCGTGTCGGGAATACGAGAACCTGTGCCGTTGCGATGTAGTTGTGCCCTTAGAAGGCGTTTACGTTTGAACGTTCCGGCCGAGCGAAGAGGACGATTACGATCGGACGAATGAATGGAGCCGATTCTCCTGGTCCGCTCGTTACTCGCGGTAGGTGGAGCTTATGCAAATTCTCCCAAGAGGTGGCCGTTTCAATTTCCAACGATTAATCAGCCCTGACCGCACCGATCGTCCGCGCTGCCTTCGTTCCGGCCTTTCGTAAACAGCTATTATTCTTCGAGGAACTTGCCCGTATATCTCTTTTCCCGGGGAAATGTCATTTTTCATCGGGCTACTCGATGACCAAGGCCGTCGACCGTCACTTCGACGACGCTCCCGAGTCAGACGAAGACGATCTCATTTTTAATGGCGATCTTTATGTGCCGGTATATGTAGAGCGCGCTGGCTTTTATGAAGTTCAGTAGAAACCCGCCCCCCGGCTGTTTACACTTTCGCTTCATTTCGACGTTGCCCTACAACGGAAACGTGATAAAAGTGCGAAAACACACTGCCCGGCTGAAATGTTTGTCTCTTCGTGAATTATGTACGCTTTGGACGGATCGCTCTGTCGCGTAGTTCTTTGAGCCCGTGACTTTTTTCAGGCCCGGGGTCCTACAGTTTGCCTGCCTTTGACCGTCGCGGGGCTAGCCGGAAGTTTATTAAAATTTTTCAGACGTGGTCCGCGCGGTCATTAAAGCTGATCTTACGAAATCTTAAATGAGATCAAGCGAGTGTTGCCTCTTCCGCGAAGAAGCCCGTTACTCGTTGATGAAAACGCGGATGAACGACGGAAAACTTGGTAACATTTGTTTCCCCGGGCGCGTACACAACTGTTCACGACGCACGATAGATTCCATCAACGAGCGATCATCGCTCCTCCATCGCTTGCTCGGGAAAACACGTTCGAGCCAGCGCCTGGCCGCACAGTTATCCCTTACGGTCCAGATTGCCGGAATTTCCCTCCTGGATCCCCTTCTCCCCGGTCCGTAGCGGTCTTCCGTTTCCGCGAATTTCCCGGAAACTTTCTCCCCCAGGAAGAATACTTTGTAGGAAATCGTTTCTCGATAACGGTAGTTTATCGGATAGCAAACTAATTTAAAGTTCGGCCCGAGCGCCGTGTTACTCCGGCCGTACGTCTGACTACGCAGCTTCCGTTTCTACTGTTGCGTTTGACAGCTCGCGCGAGCAAGGAATTCGCCCGTCATTAACCGGGCGAAACGTGAGCTCGGCTCGGTTCCTCGCGGGCAACGGTTATCCGTCATCCTGGCAATCTTGTCTTTTCAATCTTCCCTGCCATTCAGCATGCGGCTTGCACCGCTGACTCTATCGAGGACGTATCGACGTTTGCCGATTGATATTCAGCCTCGGCCGCGGCTCCAAGTCAAATTAGCGAGAATCCTATCGACATCCGACACTCAACCTTCGGATTGAGCTGTTGATTACGCCGAGAGCTCGCCCAGCGAATCAATGCAGATCGCACCGACGACTGACAGCCAGCAGACCCTTTATTACCAGGAGGTGTCAATCTTCCTATTGGGTCAAGTTGTTCCAAATGAAGCAGCGGACAATGAAGTTGTTTCAACCCGTTTGCCAGTCGCTTGTCACTCAGCGACAATACCACTCGACCATCTGATCAACTTCTATCGGCGATCCTTGACGTTCCCGAGCAAACTCCCTTGCCCAGGAACTTCCCTCTAACTACACCGCGGGCACGCTCGTCCTTTGATCACTGAAGACGTTTCGGGCCAACGTTTCGAGACGGTCAAGAGACCAGTCGACGTTGTGAAAACCGGCCGGCACGACGACGAGGACGATAACGACACCCCCGACGATGAGTATCCAGCGTTTAAGTCGATTAACACACGTGTCCAGGCTTCCCTGCGGAGAAGACCGGGAGCCACGGGTCGACGGAAGAAGAGCCGCGTTACGGGGGGGAAAACGAGAACCGAGAAGCAGGAGCGCGCCAAGTGCTCGACGTTGCCGTCACTTCGACCCCCGACAGACTGGCGTCAGCCGACCGCTCGCGAATTCGGCTGCGCATGCCCTGGCGACCGAGCACCTCCGTCCCGTCAGAGGAATACGCTCGAAGTAAACGCAAACTGCACTGGCCGCCACTCGTACGCTCGATAACGGACCATTCCAGGGGGTTCGGGGCTCGGAAAATTCCGGTTCGCGTCCGGGTTGACATTTGGCTATCAACTAACAAAGTATTTGTACACGGGCAGTGCCTGAATTAAGAATCTTTTTTGTTGGAATTTTTATTTTACATTGTGCACCGCCAAGATGATTTTAGGAACGGCACTTTCATTAGCAAATGTCTTGAGGAGGAACTGGATTTTTGAACTCTTATGTTGAAGACAAACTGCGAATTTTACCATGTTTAGTCAATGGCAGGCAGCACGTGAGGGATTTTATGAAGCATTGAATGACTGCTTTACAGTGCATTCGCGTCTTTGTAGTTATCAAACAGTTAGATGTGTTGATAAAGTTTGATCAGCTATTGTTCTGTCTTCGGTATACTGCGAAGCTGTGCAGAGCCATGGCCATTAAAACTCGGAGAAATCTTCGAAGAATAAGCTTCGGATACGAAAGCTAACGTGTAAACATCTCGTGGAACTATAACAATTCCTTTCAGCGGGAGCAATTTATTTTCACGAGTCTTGTTTTCTACGCTGGACGTTTATTAAACGAAACGTCCGCCTTAAGACGAACATAGTCCTTTATCCTTAATGCCCGTATTAATGAAAATACGTCGGTCGATCGATGAATTGTGCGGGATTTGATTGATAGGTCTGTTTTCAGAGAGATTACCGAACATCTGACCTAATCGATAATGTTCCCCGCCCAGGGGGGAAGGCGATAAGTGTTTCACATCAGACACGATGGATGCACATCGACTCTCATAATAAATTCACATTATATCCCTTACCAAGGACAATCTCAGACGGCCCCCACACGTTCCACCTATCACATTAACCGATTGTTTCCCGGGAATACTGGCATCAATAAAACGTCACTGTATTCTGTCCCAATCAATAATAATTCATAATTCATAGCCCGCCGAACAAATCGTACGATCGTCCTGTCCTGATTACCTACGGAGAATGAAAAGTTAATCACAACAATCCTATCATTTGTTACTTAATCCGATAAATACATTACATTCCTCATTGATATTTCGGTATCAAGAAATTATACTTCTTCATACTCTTGCGTATCGTTCAATGTTTGCAGGTATTTAGAGACGATTGCTCGGGGGAAGGGAGTGGGAAATTCTGTGGGACAGCGTTAACAGAAAAAATTAGAACGACTTTTGTGCGTACTGTCGTGGCGACAACTGGAGGACAGGTGAATCTTGCTAAACGTCGAGATAACGAAGCGTCGAGTGGCCGGACGGGTCTTGGCAAATTACCGACTTAATTCTTCGAGGTACGGGCGGCCGTAACGCATTTAACGTCATTCTCCGTTGGGCCGCACTATCTCGAGGAATGTCATTAACCCGTGTCCCAGGGCTAACATCATTCCCGCTCCCCGCGAATAATGAAATGCCCGCTTATTCGATCGTGTCAACGTACGACCAAGTAAAGGCAGATTTGTCGACGGCGGAATCGTTAACCGCGCCACAAATATTTGCCTTTAATCGAACGCTGAGATTTCACGAAGTTTTTTGCGTGATTGTGGCGAAAGGCCAGTAACACAGCGAATGAAAAACCGATAGCAGAAGTGTTACTATCACTTTCCGATTGAATTTTCTCTTTTATTCGAAAAAGTTGGGCGCGATAGGAGCTGTTCATAAACGAATCCACAGGAAATAACTGGGCAGGAATTTTTATTCTCACGCGATTCTTATTTAAATACGTTTTACCGCTAGGGCAACTGTTGCTTTTTTTTTTGTTGACCAATGTGTCAGACTGTCAATATTTAGTATTTTGTATCTTATGGACGCATGCAGTGACAAATTAAACCTTGAAGCAACGGGCTAATTACCAAGTAAAAGTGTCGTTATTGGGAATCGATTAAAATTTCATTTGACGAAAAATCGTTGGACCTGGAAGACACGTATTGCGGCTTTATGGGAGATAGCTGCAATTTATAAGCACGTGAAACCACCCGCAAGGTTGGCAGCGATGTCGAACGAGCACCTACGTGGCGATGATAAATCCTGAGGGTCTCATGTACAGGTCCTGCCGGCGTTAAAACCCTGCGAGGTCAAAAGCCTATGAGGACACTCCTGCGGCTCATCTTGCCATGATGAATAGATACCGAAATAGCGCACCCTCACAGACTGCGAATTCGCATGATTTCTTGCTTTAGCAAATGCATCGTTGTATACCAAAAACGATTCGTCTCAAAGACAGTACAATCGGGGACTAATCCATCGTCACGTCTTTGGAAATTGAAAAATTTCTCTCGAAAGATAGAAAGCAATCGACAATTCCCAGAATGAAGGGATTGAACTTTCCGAAAGAATTTACGAGATAATTCTTAATGAAAAAAATGCTGTACGTTAAGGTAAATCGCAGATAAAATGTTTTGGAAATAATTACTTGAAGATTTCACGAAGACTCGTGTGTTTATGTTGTTCAAACAATACGTTTCGTTGCGCAATTAGCGTCTAGACGAGGCAGGCCTACAATTATTTCGCCGCGGGGCACCAGTCGTCGAGATATTGTGTACGTCCGAGACTCGAATTAATTTGCCACAAAGGCCCGCGAGCGCAGTCGACCGTCCTCTATTGTGCGGGGTTTTCATCATCGCGACGGACAACGCGAAAACGTCGGGACGCGTTCAATGAAAACCGTCACAGGGGCAAATGCCAATACCCGCCATTCCGTAACGTTAATCGAATGATTCCGGAATGATACTTTTAATTCCCGCATTCCTCGCCCACTCACAAAGACGAAAGTTTTCAAAGGATTCAGCCAAACTCACAGACGTCAATGCCGAACACATAATTTCTCATTTCCTTACAGTAATTTATGGTCTACGAAATATTTACAATGGCACAAAATTTTGAATTCGTTTGCCAATGTGTAATTCGTTTGATAGAGCGAAGTCTGTCGGTTATTTACTTATTAAAGAAAGTTTTCAAAGGGCGGTTAATGCTGGCTGTTTAAAGCACGTGAAAGATTTTTCCAGGCTTACGGAAGACCCTTGGGATAAGGAGAGAAGCCTTGACGATGTATTCCGCTGCGAAATTACCGAGTTTCGGGAGACGATGAATCGCTGACCCACGCATTAGCGGGCCAGACCAATGCCGGTAATTATGATCCATAGGACACGTGTCCTGAGTAAGGAAATCCCACTCATGGGCTCGAATCGTCGTAACGTATTCATCTTCGTTAAGACGCCCCCGGGGATAGACGGGTTACGGCGCCAGGGAAAGTAGAGAATAGACAGGAAAGGGAGAAACGGAAGAATTTATCTGAACGGGCTTCATTCCGGGCCACCCTCGGCCCTTCCATAAGGATAAAGGACCCGTCAGGAGAACAGACAGTTCTTTACGAGGCCTTTCGATCCTTCCTTATTCCCGTGTTCCGAGCTGCGCGATCTCGTACGATAATTCTTTAAAACATCGCACGAATTTTTCAAGCCCCTCGGCTCGCCCAGAGGCTACCGTCTCTCGTATCTCTGGCCTCTCCTCGGCTAACATTTGTTTCTCAGTTGCCAATGCAAATCGTAGCCTTAAAACGAACTGCGGACAGATATTTATCAAACTGTAGACACACTCGCGCAGTATATGCGTTGAAAGGAAGTTGAGATTCTTGTCTCACCGATTATTTGAAAGTTTTTAAAACTGCTTCCTCTTCTCCTGATGAAGAAGTTTGTAAATTGTTCGGACAACGAGATACTGGAATTGTCGATATACCTTTGAACCGTGCTCCCGTGTTTGACTGTATAATATTAGACAAGGGTCCATAAATTCGCGACAACTGGCTGCTCAGTGGCAAAAGGCCGGTGCCCGCAAGCAGGAAGTGCATAACAACGTACCACGTGGAATCTCGGCTTAGCTTCCGGCCGAAGTTGCTGCTTGTTGCGCCGAAAGCATTGCGGAGCAATGCAATTTAAGCAAACAACCACACTGTGCTAGCCTCGATCGAGCACCGGTAGTTAAGCCAACGTCGTTCTGTCGTAAGGGACGCAGATTGTGAATTCGCCGAGCGAAAATCTCCGCTTCGACGTCGAGTCGACCCGATGTTCCTTTCAATTCGTTAATCCTCTCCACTCGCGGCTACAGTCCAGAGCTCTTGAATCAAGCATACGAAAGGATCCTCCTGAAGATTCTTTGGATGTGCTGCGCCGGCAGTAATAAATCTCTCGTAATACCGCGTTTAAACCTTTGACGTAGAAAATGAAATTCTACGAAATTTAAATTGTACGCACAGATCTGCTGAATCCGTGCAAACCGGATGTTCGGCTAACGCTGGTATATTTCGTTGGAGCTTAACATCCGTCCTAAATGTTCGTATCAATATTGGAGATTAACTATGTTTCAGAGAGTCTGTTGAAAAATATTTTTCGCTCTTTCGTGGTGCGAGCAGGCGAGGAGTTTTCACAAATTTCTAGAAACTATTAAATCCAAAAGCATCAATTTCCCTTGGCCGTTGCGCGAACGCAGTTTACCGTTAACGCCGACATTTACAGGCTTTCGCGTTCGCTCTCTGGGATCGGAAGAAAATAAAAAGGAATTACAGTCAGTCGCTAGAATTCAAAAGCTAATTAAACTCAGGCAGCAGGTTGCCGGTAGTTAATTGGCACCGTTTCACGATGGCCCACAGAAGGAGTGGTTTAGCTCGCGCTACTTGTCGAGAAACGGGCCGACGGGGCTGAAGGGGGGGGGGGGCGACTCATGGGAGGAAAAGGAAAAAGCTGCGCGAAGACGAAGAGGGGAACGGAAGTCCTAGGAGTTGCTTAACAACGACACCTCTCCTCGCGGTTTCCTAAAATTCCAAGCCGCCGGAGGTGTCAGTGTAATTACTAGTTGGCAAACGGGGAACTTTCTCGCGCCAAAAAGACACACCGCAGGAATATTAACGTTCATATGAGCCCGGAAGCCAATGACACGCATCCCGTACTTCCCTAGAGTGAACGGTGAGCTTTACCTTCTCGGCTTTCACCATGTCAGGGATGGAAAAATTCGAGCTTTTAATGGATTCAATGTTTCCGTCGGCGAGTTTGAAAATAACGCGCGTGGTTTGCATTTATTCGACAACGGTACGCAGCCCGGCCTACGACGACCTCGACGTCGTCGTCGTCGCTGTAATTAATTCCGTTTCACGGCCGTGGACGTTCGCTTGTACGGTAATTAAACGGTGTCGTCCCCTTGCCAGTTGAGTACGCGTGTCGATACACGTCACTCCCCCTCTCTCCCCTTACAGTTCACACGGATCGATTGACAGATCCGATCGAATCGAGCATCAGTCAGCCTCAAAATTCGCCTATTCGCAGGCCTTCGAACCTGCGGTAACTACCGGCGATTGTGCAAGCTAAACAAGATTGTTCCAATGCCCCACACTCGATAGAATTCCGACAATGTTTCGAAATAGTGTGTATTTTGCAGCTCGTCATAATGCAAACACAGTCGAATACACAGACCATTATATTTTCTAAGAACCTTTCTATTACGCTTATTCGATTTTCCGTTATTCACTTTTCGAAACAAATACAATAAAACCCGATAACATGAAATGCGAGAAACATTGTGTCATTGTGAAATTCAGTTAAATTCATTTAGGTTCCTGCAGAGCGCGAAGTTTGACAGTACTGCAATATCATAGTGACAGAAACGTCTCGGTGCGATGATAGATCATTTTGACAGATTTGTGAAAGCCGTTTCGTCAAGTCCATGAGAGTTATTAGGCAATATTGAAAACAATTGAAAAGAGGAATCGCGGCGGCACGGTGAAAATATGAAAGCTGTCAGCTTCTGCTTGGCCAGCTTGCTGGGTCAATGGTATCAGCTGTGGCAGGTAGCTGTAATGTTCACGCGCGACATAGCCACGCACAGCGTGCTTTCATGGATCGCACGTGCATCCGGTCCTCGATCGATTGCCTCGGCGGATCGAATAGAACGGAACGTCAGTCACCCTCGAAATTCGGCTATTGGGGGGCCATCGTCCATTCAGACGGACCGGCGATTGCCACGGCGGGCCAAACAGGATCGTTTAATTCACGCGCGTTGTCACCTCCAAACGACTGATTCCGCCTGGAAACTGCTTTTAAATTTCCTTTTCCGCCAGTCACACGTGCCGGCCAGAAATGTATTACGTTACTCGCGGGCAGACCCTGAAATTTTTCGGATATTAAAGAATCCTTGCCGAACCGACGGAAGGACACTTCAAAATGCCCGGGAAAGTCAGTTTCGTGGTTTTACGAGCGATAAATTGCATTTGTCGAAATATCGAACTTTGTTCCCTGTGTTCTGGACAATTTTTCGTGAATATTGTAAAACCTCGCAACTGTATTCTTCCTGTGAGACAACACCTTTCCGCCTCGATTCATATCGAAACATTGCAATGTAAATACGAATGCTATTGAGTCCATCCCAAAAGGTAAATACAATTTTTCACAGTGCCATTGGATCGTTTTATATAAAATATCCTCTTCCACCCCCCAAGTTCGTTATGATATGTCGTTGAATATTACATTTACCCTGCATAATGAATGTGAATGTGAGAAGCGCAGAAACAGATGTAAAATTTCACGCAATTTCACATATGTTATTTATTCATTTTTGATAATACGAACGGCGATGTTTTCTGGTTAAAATTGACACGAAATGCTATTAAGCGGGTTTTCGCGTAAATATAAATAATGCTGGCATGCCATTATTTACTGGGTTATTTCCCATGGCTTGCAAGGGTACAACGTTCAACTTGTACAAAAATATTTGTTTTGCGAACTTTCTGCAGGGTGGAGATAAATCGAAAGACCGATAGTATTGTGAGACACGTCCACGTTGAATGGAATTCAAAGACATTCAGAGAGAGGACCGAACTATAGAGAGCACTGTAAACGACGAATGAGACACGTCCGAGTTCGATTTTCAAAGTCACCTTACTCGATGAAGCAAGCGCAGTGTTTACAATGACTCTCACGTATTTCTCGCACTTGCCGATAAGTATATAAATCCTGCGACTCTTAGCTAAATAAACAGAACAATTCTATAAGAAACGTATTCCTTAAAGCTTCATGAGTAGTACAGAAATTTTTTACACATTTCTGTCCTTACCTTTTGACTTGCATTACTAGAATAAACAAATGAGAACAACTTTCTCTGCTTATAGCTATTGTATTATTGATGTTTTGGAAAGTAGACGTTTGAGAATACAACTATGAAACATGTCATTCCTTTGGAGAAGGAAAACAATGGTTTCAATGATAGAATCAGCAACGATTGAACTCAAAAGGGATTGAGCTACTGCTTTCGCCTTGGGTTCGAGCCTGTCCCGGCTTTCGTAGAGCTCGTCGCGTGGAAGGAGAAGACCCACGTAGCAGTTCATCAGGATCTCCCGTCGATTTCACGGATTTGAATGCTCGACAGTCCGGGCACGAATCTCTCGCGTCACACTCCGTCGGGTTTCCTCGCTTGTCTCGATTTCTTCGCCGTTTCTTTTTCTGCAGAGAGCTGCAGATCTTCATCTTCCTTTCGAGCTCCGCACCAGCGTCTTTTTCATTTCATCCGAATGCCCTTCGTCGAAAAATCGTCGCCCCGCCACATGTACGAAATACCAGCTGAGATTTTTTTTAAATGAATTTCAATACATTTCCATTAACTGTTTGTCATACCTGTTTGATAGCCTGAAAAGCCTGGTATTGTATTATCCTTTATTTTCTCGATTTCAATTACTAAAATATCCACTTATTGGAGAAAGTCGTATTATCCAGCATTACAAAATCAAAACGTGTATTACAAACGAGGACAGTTTCCATTATGGAAGCCGTAATTTATTAAACCGTATTAAAATATTAATCGTGTGCTGGAAATGTCTGACTGAACGGTAGCGGTAATTCGTTTCAACAAAATTTTTCCCTCTCAATCCGACTATAATCGTACCAGAATCGTTTAAAGTTACTGTCTAATCACGCTTTAATCCTAAAAGTAGAAATTTCTTGCTTAAGCTCATGATGATATGATAAAACGATTTATCTTTACGTTGAAACGAGAACAAAAGGTTTGTTTGATTCAAAACAGATGTGAACCATTAATGAGTGAAATACATTTGTGCTTGAAGGGCACATGATGGCGCGTGAATTTTCGTGGACTCGTGCTATTCGTGTTTTGACGTTAGAATTTCAACGTAAAATGAAGTTAAACTTCCCCGGATGTTCCGGCCAGAAGGTTCGGTTTCGCTTGGCGGCTGAGACCAGCGGAAAAGAACTCCTCGAAACTAAGATTCTAAAAGTTCTGTACTATTCTCGGTACAGGAACGACATTGTCCGTTCCAAGGTACACAATAGTTTTTGTTTCGTCGTGGAATTAATCCATTTTTCTTTCTGTCACTCAGTAAACTACGTATTTTACTGTGACGAAAGACAAAGACTGAGATAAATTGTAAAATTGTTTCTTCTTGTGACAATTAAAAAATATCTAATTCGCCGGAAACTGATGAACCGAGAACGTTCGGAAGTAATGATATGAACAGTTTTATAAATAGCACGCATTTTAAATGGAGAGGGACTTTCGTTTGCCCCCGTTAAGCTCCTCCCATCGACTCTTCCCAGCATCTTTCCCGCCTTCTGGTGCTTCTCTTTGAGCAACACGCACAGATGAATCTAATTGAAACGTCCGACTTTTCGCCAACGTCTTTTATATGAACGCGAGCAGTGCTCGTTGATTTTGCCGGTAAAATGGAAATGAAATGCTTCGTCCAATGGTCGGGTAGAACGGGACTGGCAAATGCACGCAATGCCTCTTCTAACAAGGATAACTCGCGACATTAACAAATACGTACAACTTATACAGAATTATCTGCGTATTTACTGAGACCACAGTTTTCGCAGTGAAATGCTCGAAAACGTTATCGACGGAAATGTCTGACAAATTAATATAAAGAAAAATATCACGTAGAATAAAGGGATCCTTGAACAGAACGCAACGAGAGTAGCTCAACTGAAAGTGGTAAAATTAAAATCTTACGAGTGACTTGGTAATATGTCGAATTAATTACCGACTTAAACTTTCTGCGTTTCCTGTATGGTTGAGTCATAACACTTTATGGGATATGAACTTACGTGGGCCAACCTGGGAAGTCTGACGGTAAGCTCGATGAATTATTTAAGATAAGATGAAGCCTCGGAGGATGTTGATGAATTATGCCAAGATGGACCTACTTGGCAGGGTTAAAGAAACCACATTTGTATAAAGAAAATTGTTGAAGCTGCAAAAACAAATTTAATGAAGCTTTCACTTTGAAAACATACCTCTTCAGTGTCTCTTAATAAAGTGGATATGGTTATTTAAAAATAGAGGTGGTAGACATTCGTAAGCAACTTCTTTAAATAATTATTACATACTGCATTCGTGTACTTAACAGTTAATTTCGTTAGTTTTCATATGCAAACGATGAGTTACTATTAATATTTTATTGCAACAATTATCAAGTGGCTCAACAGACTTAATAAAGGATCTGCCTGATAGGAGACGTGCTTAACGTTATCATAACGGTATACATCGCAGAACATTGTCCAACGAGCAATAAAATAAATCCGTGGTAATGGCAATCCTCGTGAAATATATTTCACCATCGTCGGTAACTCAATTTAATAAGGTCCCATGGTTTTAAGATTCGTACCGTTTCTCAAAATATCGTAATACTTTGATTATGACGAATCGTACTGTGCAATAAATGCTTTGCTAAAACGAGATACGTTTTTTATTGCCAAGCTCGTGTGAGCTAATAAACATTTTCATTGGGTCTGTCGGGGTATATTTAATTAATTCACTCGGAACATTCCCTTTGAGTAAAAATCTGTGAACACGCGTGGGTTGTCCACCACTATCCTCCCCTCTTTGCCCCCTTTCTCCGCGTCGCTCCGAAAATAAAAGTTCCGGCCTGCCGGTCGGCGGCGCTTCGTCCTCTTGCCAGGCGTTTACCATTTAATTTTAGAATTTGCTTTTCGTGCGCGTCGGTTCCTCAGTTCCCCTCGCGTGTTCCGCCCGTACGAAAGTGCGCGACGGAAATTGTAGGCCGGGAAAACGGCGCGCGTGGAATCGCGCCTTTCGTCCTCCGATTTTTAATTACGCGGGACAAAGCGTGCTGCTGTCAACGCGGAGAATTCGAATGAAGTTCCCCACGGTGAAACTTACTGTGAAATTTCACGAAATCACGTTATTTTCCGCCGTTCACGACCGGAGCCAACGCCTTCGGATTTACAGTGAAATAAATCACAATTGACCGGCGAAAAGTGATCGCTAAAGCAAATATTACGTGATACACGTGATAAAGATATATACGTTTCAAAAGGTTTGATATTCGTCGGAGATTGTTACTGCTAGCATTGCGAGGTATAAAAACAATGCGCATTATCGCGAAGAACATCTAAAATACGGTTTAATTTCGGAGATATCCCGAAGCTATTTAGCTGAGGTTACCGGAGGAAAAGCTCGTCGTATTTCCGTTTTAGCGTCGCATATGCATGCATGTATGTAAATGACTACGATTAAAGGTTGGCACTCGGAGTGTAGTCTTCGCCAATTCACACGGTTTCCTAGTTTTCTGTGCTTAAAAATCAAACTCATAGATTGGTTTTTTAAATCATAATTGTCAATACCGTAGAATCAATGCTAATCGTCCATTATTAAAGATCCTGATCCCCGAGTTTGGTGGAAAAGAAGGGAAAATGGTTTACTCGTGTCTCGTTATATTTGCTTATACTCGGGTAGGCTTAGAGAAGGTTAATGAATTCAGGCGAAATGACGTGCTAATTACGAGGGTACTGTGTACCCGCGGGTAATTCACGAATTTCACGGGTAGGCGATTAAAGATAATGGGTTGATTACACCGGAAGACGCAGGCCCTGCAGATCGTGGCGTGAAAAGCCCTTCGAACAGATAGTCAGGTCCGTTCTTGTAGTGCGACGTAAACGGGCACGAAGTTTACCAACAGGGAATCGCGTGTGCTCGCCGTTGGACGTAAATAGAGCGCCTCTGCAGCGTCTCTTACACGTATGCATACACTTGCATCTCGACGTGCATACATGCACATGCCCCCCGTAGTCTGCTTTCCAAAGATACACGCCACGAAATCCGGAGAAAAATGGTTAATCATGCGCGGTTTACAAAATTTAACCCAGCAAGCAATTTTATTACTTCTCGTCAGAACAACAAAGAAACAGTCACGTTAATTATAGAATTATGAACATGAATATGAATTTTACCTAGCAAGCAATTTTATTATTTCTTGTCAGAACAACAAAGAAACAGTCGTGCTAATTATAAAATTATGAACATGAATATGAATTTTACCTAGCAAGCAATTTTATTATTTCTTGTCAGAACAACAAAGAAACAGTCGTGCTAATTATAAAATTATGAACATGAATATGAATTTTACCTAGCAAGCAATTTTATTATTTCTTTTCAGAACAACAAAGAAACAGTCACGCTAATTATATAATCATGAATAGTCAGTAATTTGCTTATTGCGTGAATTCAAGTCCCCAGTACAGTTGCGAAACTTAAGCTTCGATCTTGATGTTTGTTGAGGCCTGGAAGTTTAGGGTTTTTCTTTCGTGTCGAACTTGGAGTTTACAGCTGTGCTTTTGGATATTTTCATTTTGCCTGCGTGAATGTCAACTGTAGCGCGTGCACGTGCACGTCGTACGGCACGTTAACGGTCCTACGGCTATATGCGTGCGTGCATACGTGCGTTCACCCTTGAGTTTGCCGTGCCAAGAATATCGCGTGCTGGAAGACAGGGCAACGGTGCTAAAGCTAAGAGGGCCTGAAGGAGGATGTAGTTCTTTAGTAAAAAGCTTTACAGTATTTTACCTCGACTGTCGAATACGCAGGAATCGGAGCCCATGAGAGAATCTACGAAGGACATGAAATCGCGAAGGGACAATTCTGCGGCAATTCCATCGTCGAGTCGTAAGTCCGTTAGTTTTGCGCGATGACGCCGGAGTGACAAGGACACAGTGCCTTCTAATTTACCTGCTTGCTGCAAAAATGTGAGTGTCACGTGTCCGTCAGTGCCAGAGAAATATTCGTCCTGGCACGGAAGAGAGGGACAAAAAAAAAAGCGGCCAGTGACTTTCCGTCGAACACAGCAGTGACGCAGATATTCGCGTTCCCGCAAAACGCAGGGTGAAAGATAGAGATAGAGAGAGAGAGAGAGAGAGGAGGGGGGCGACGGGACAGTGGAATACTAACGATGCTGGGCATTTTTTTGCCGGCGGAAGAATCGATCGAACGACGAGTTTCGAGAACACCGCCGGACACGACAGGCTGACGTCGAGCTGCATGTGTCCTCCTCTGGAGAACAAAAGTTCGATGGGAATGCGATCGACGGCACGGCGATGATCAATCGAATGCTTTGAAGCACCGACGGGTGAACGGGAAAACTCGGGGAAACCCGGCGAATGCCACGTGCCGCTCGACCCTTTGGGTTTTCATCGCGCCAATAGTTTTCCACCGGGACTTCGAGTTCTGTCAGACGAATAAAAAACTCGTCAATAAGGCGAAATCTCGAAACAAATCGGGCAACGGTTAACGAGAAGAAACTTTAATGCTCGTAATTAATCGTACCTAATTCTTGATCATCGAATCAAAGTCAGCTCTTTTGTTTCGAACGAGATACACTTTTGTCCTGTCTGTGAGGTTTTATCTCAAGGACCGAGTGCTGTGTGACCTTTTGACCGATAAGTCCCGTTGCAAATGTCGAAAATGCTGCGGTTGGAGTTAGTGGGGCTTGTTCTGCTGGCGTGCACCCAGATACTCACGGAACATCGTGATCCCCGCGAACCCCGCGGACAGTACGGCCGTCATAGGTATCAGGAGTTCCTCGAACGCAAGACCCGGGAAGTGCGCGTCAACGAGGGACGGTTACGCGGTGTCGTCGTTAAACCAGTGTCCAGCTACAACTTGCAAGAAGTCGACGTATTCCTAGGTAAGCTGCAACTTCCTCACATTTCCGTAGCGACGAATCAAGCGACAAAACAATACGGCGCCGATTGCCTTGGATCAATGTCTGCTAGGGAGGAAAATGAATTCCTCGTATAAGGTTTAGCTTAATAACATTGCTCTGGAAATAATCCAAAGGAATGAAATCATGGTTTTAAAACTCAATGTTTCGTTGATTAGAGACAGTCATATCGAGCCGGAGTTTCTGCTTTGCTCGCTAGATGTAACAGAGTTACTTAAAACGCAAAGTTTATTAACGTCAGGGACGGTATACTTCATGAGGATAAATGGAGGGCATATCGTACGAAATATCGTGACGTATGAGTAAATCCTATCGCAAGAGCAACTGTGCAAGTGGTACTGTGCCAATGATGTCGTCGTAAAGCCGATTGGAAGGAGAGAGAAGGCAGAGTCGATGGAAATCGGTATACGATTCGATTAAAGCTCCAGTCTGGGTGTCGCATTGGATTAAATCTCACTGAGAGTATCGGTTCCACTCTGCCTCGTGTATCCAATAGATACGAACTGTTCGACCTTTGTCTCATGGTTTCGATTATAGACATCCCCCCTCCTTCGTCCCTGCCGAATTTCCCCGTCTACTAATATTGCCAGAATCGTCCTGTACCGTGGATTGCGCACGTTTCAATCTCCTGGGTCCTATTATTAACCTTGCTTAGCAGGAAACATTACGTACTTTAAACACTGATTCGTTTCTTCTATTCGGCGAATTTTAGGAAATCTAATCTTCAATCAAACTTACATCCGTAAGTTACCGATTCCGGGCACAAGTTTCTGTAGGACCTTTGTTTTTAGATGCAGCATTAGTCAGCTGTGTTTGAGTTCAAACGTCAAACGTGCGAATGGGATAGTACGTACTTGTGTATAGACATACATAGTTTTCCGTCAACTGTCTCCCGGTAATCACGTCTTAAGAATCCCGATACGTCAAAGGATCCAAAACGACGTTTCGCGCTGGGTATTTCGAGAATAGATTTCTCCTTCTCCCCCCCCCCCCGCCCCCCAGCCGTTCTCCTCTTTCTACCCTCGTTCTGCTGGTCCGCTTGCTTCTGTCGTTAGATCTGCCGTCCCCTTGCTCTTTTTAACGGGAATCTTGGTAAACTTCCATAACGCGTGCGCACGTGCGTTGCCAACCCCTGCTCAATTCCGTTGCACACTTTCGCCGAATTTCTCGAGAGCTTTGTCACATTCCTTGGCATGGGGACTTCATGTCCGTTTCCCCCTCTCCCCGAAACTGCGACGATTTTATTCACTAAATCAGTTCTATTTACGAACGCGGCTAAATATTATGCTAACAAGTTTTTAGAACGTCTAAAGAGTTTGGCGATAAAATTTTACGTCTACGTGACAACAATCACGGTAAAATAATGAATATCGATATTACATTTGGTTTTACGTTAACGGAAATATATATTTGTTCAGTACATACAAATTAAGACTGAGTAATAAATTCATGAAGTCGCGGATGCAATATTCATTCATTAAATGGCGCTCGTTGAAAGCTATACGCTGACTTCCATCTTTTACCCGATATCTGCAAATAATGTCATTAATGATACTTTCTGTACAAAGTATCGTCATAAAAATCATTTCGGAAGATATTATGATAATTAATAACGTAGCCCGAGGATAATAAAATAAGTAGAGACATTGTATTACATTAATTGTTAATTCCACGTATTATGACATTAGCTGCGTTTTGCCGACTACGCTGTTGTTTTAAAACTAAAATATTGCATCATGATGGCAACGTGCAATTATATTTAAAATAATAACAATAATTCCCTATGGTATGGAGAGCATTATGAAAAGTGCTTTATGAGATATATATATACGGAGCAAACAACAGCCATATCTACAGAAAAATACGATGCATGGCACATAGGACACTAGAATTAATATCTGGAATGCCGGGAACAAAATGATGTTACTGTGATATGAATACTAAGAGCAATACGGAATAATCGTAAGGGTTACCGCAAATCCCGGCAAGAAATCCGATAATCAATGTTCATTAATATTATACCCATGTGGCTCGGTAGAATCCGTAACGACGTAATTCCTATCTCAAACGTTACATCGCGATCAATACCGTTAGAAATGCCACTTATTTCGTTATTCAGTGGAGCATTGTTAGGTAAAATGTTATTCAGCCACTGAACGTATTCTAAAGCGTTACTCACAATAATGGCAGAACAATGAATTATTAATGAATCAGCAAATTTTGCAATAGCAGAATCCCTAGTTCAGGTTGGCCAAGCATCGACTGTTGGACCAATTTTGATTTTTCGCAGGCGTGCCGTACGCAGAGCCGCCGATTGGCGAGTTGCGATTCGCCCCGTCGAGACGTCCCCTCCCCTGGCGGGACGTGCGGCTTGCGGTGGAATTCGCCCCGGTTTGTCCGCAAGTGCTGCCGAATCTTCGGGAAGAGGTGAAGCCGGGTCGTTACGAGTACCTGGAGAGGCACCTAACTCATCTGAGAAACCAGAGCGAGGACTGCCTTTACCTCAACGTCTACGCCCCTCATCAGCCCGGTGAGTGTCCATTGTTCGAGCCGCAAAGCTCAATTAAATACCGAACGGCCTTCCGAGTTTCCGGTGCTTCCGGATCCTTACGTCCTCGAGTCTCGCTGGCTACTCTCGATGCTGCGCCGCCGAGCTTTTCCGCTCGGCAACAGTCGTCCCCGAAATCCCGGTATTCGAGTGTGAAAGTCCTGCTAATACCGCAACTAAGGGAGATTTGCCCGCTTCCTTCGTTCTCACGTCACGGAAATTTGTTCCGACTCAACATTCGCTATTCTGCTTCCTCGTGTCATTGTTTTTGTACGATTGTACGTAAATCACGAACTTTGGCAAGTCAAACGAGAATATTAATTGACTCATTCCTTATGCAATTTGTTCTAACTTACCTTGCACTCTCTTGTTTTTTCGTGTCAATGATTTTGTACGATTTTATTTAAATCGCACATTTTTCTAGATCAAACGAGAACATTGATTAATTCATTCGTTATGGAATTTTTTCTTACTTAGCTTGCACTCTCTCGTTTCTTCGTGTCAACGATTTTGTACGAGTCTACTTAAATTACCCAGACTTTTGTAGGTCAAATGAGAACATTAATTGATTCCTTGAGGAATTACGCCGCAGGGAAGACGTGATGGAAGGATCGCAATAATAGAAACTAGAAAACTTCCGGTGAATTTCTATCGATGAAAAGCATCACGGAACTTCCGGTGCACGAATCGGGAACCCAGTTGGACTTGGCAATACATTGTTTTCGTTGAACTTGGATGTTTGTCCCGTCCTACTTGCATTGATTACCCTTTTTAATTAGTACTTCCATCGAGCGTGCGGGCCAACTTCTCGCAGCAATTCCTATTAGCTGCATTCTATCGCGCTCGACAAGAATCTAGTCGACGTTTCTCCGCTACCCACCGACGGCCGGGTTATACAGCGACGATATTTTAAAGCTATAGTCGTAGGAAAAAAGGAAATAAACATTTCCATGTCAGGGAAATCGGGGTCACCGAACTGGCATATCGCGGGATATAAATATTCCCCGGCGCATTTGCAAATCCCCGGCTATACCGCGGGCCGTTGCAAAGCTCAGGTCGACTCGCAGTTTCGTTTATTGGCCCCGAAAATGCGATACCGTGGAGTTAAGGGCAGCTACGATGGTAGGACATGAATTGCCATGTAATTTTCCGCGGCTTCGATGCGACGCATCGAAAAATAGGCGTTTCAATGGCAGCTGTGTTCATCGGCGAACCTAAATAAATGTCAAGGTAGCGACGAATGTGGAACACGACGAGAAGGTCGGCCGATAAATCGCCCTCGGGCCGGTAAATCGCGTTAAATGAGCTTCGCAGTCGGCAACGAATGCTATCGGCCACTGAAAAATGGCCAAAACCGGCCCTAATGAAGTCGTTGCGGTAGAAGTTTCCCAGCAGCTCCTCTTTCGCGCCTAATCCGCCACCGACTAGGAGGTAACTGACGGCGTATCGATTCCTCGTTTCGCTGCCTTCGAGATATCCATACGACGTCTTTACCGGTTTTACGAGCTCCCAGCAAATAGCTCGACGGTGATCAACCAGCGAAATTATTCCTAATAGAAGAATGATAGCGCACAAAAATGTGTGACGAACATCAATACCGTTTACCTTAATTTAATTGCCTGAAAAAACACAATTACTGTTATAATTTCAAACGAAGAACGATTTCTTGTTATGATGCAGCTACGAAGATACTGAAGTTATTGTTATTTCCAAACGAATTATAAGACACTTAATAGTCGTTTCTCTCAGTAAGGTACTGTATATATAGACCGCTAAATTAACCATGTTTTCCCCACGCTAATAGCTTACTGGCCGGTTGAGCGAAATATGAAAAAACCGTGTCATCGGGTGAATGAGGGGAAACACGAAAGGAAAGAAAACAGATGAAAAACTATTGAAGCAGGCGCATAACCCCGTGCGATCGATTTCCATTTATCGAAGGACATCTACCTCGCGCTGAGAAGGCTTTTATCGTTAATTATAGGAGGCATTAAAAGTGTCAATGTAACTCTGTCCACTCGGCACGGACAGGTCCGCTACTATCGCTCTGGGATTCCTCTTTTTGCGGAACTAATTAAAAGTAATCCAGCGCAGCACGCGACGAGCCGCTAATTAACCGAGATAAATGGTAGAGGACCGCAGTCAGCCTGCTTTACCGACGAATCGGATTACTGACGGATTTGTGTGCTTTCACTTCGCCATCATCTAGACTCCCCTCAGTTTTCGGTCAGTGGTTATATCCCTACGTTTTTCGGCCTTTCGAAGAACTACGCACGAAAAGAAAAAGGACAGAAGGCAGGCTATAATAAGTCAAAAGAAATGACGTGCGCCACGATCTTTTTATTCCGACATTTCTTTATGCTTGTAGCAATTTAATGAACGCAATCATCAAGAACTTCCTACAGATTACAGAAAATAAGTCTATGTACTACTTTTCATTGTCTTTAAAATAAATGAACAGATATACATACTGAAATGTGTATTTCTCGGCTGACGTTAGGCGTTTTGAAAAATAATAAAAATCGCGTGTTTCGTTGGATGAGAAATGGGCGTTGCCGGTGCAAATAAATTGGAAACATCCGGCCATACGGTTAAAGGGGCTGTTAAAAGAAGATATACACGCGCTCTCTTTAATATCGAAACCGGGGAGGGGTTCGCGAGGGGTGGAGAAGGAGGAAGGGAGAAGATTTCGACGCTTCGCCGATCACTCGGGCGGCATCCCTGTGGGGTTGTAAAGTGTCGGGAAATTCATTAATGCTCGGTGCTGCTAGCCTCGCCGCGAATAAATCAGCGGACCGAGATTTACAGGACGAGGCTTGGTAGCGGCAGGATAACGCACTAAACTTTATGCATTCGCTGCCACGACAACAATGATCGTCATGGCAATTCGATGTCGAGTGGTACTTGCTCGGTATGAATTTATTTTTAATAATCAGCCTAGGCATTTTCAGTCGGTCGATTTTGCTCTCAGTCCTGAGTACACATTTTTGTTAGCAGTCTATAATTCATCAAAGTTATTACTTTTTGTTGAGAAGTGCTGTAAAAAACGTGAGGTACAGCATCGTATTGTTCCGAGCGAACTGACGAGAACGGACAACTGTTATCCAAGCGTTAAAAGTTAAAGGGGTCTCGAATAAAACGAGGAAAAGTAGCAGCACGAAAGGCGGCGATAAATAGTGAATGAAAATAATCTGATGAACCGTGCACAGGAAACGAAGAGGAATGGGAGTAAATCAAGCGACAAATCGTGATGTTGTAAAGCTGGTAAATTACAAGAATTCTGATAACCTTAGCTTATCAGGTAACGACTTCGATAATTATTTTATTTCGTTCGTGAGATTGAAAACGTATCCCTGTGATGACGCTAATTTTTTCATTGGGGTTTTAAAAATTCAATTAATATAATTACCGCAGCTACGCGATATTGCGAATGTTGCGTGAAAAGGCATTGAGAAAGGATTTCATAAGGTTTTCTCGTGACGTGTATGACGTTATCTCCGTCATTCGCAGCTTGATGTAAACCGCAGGAAATTGCCGAGAGCGGAGAATTCTTTAATAATTCCACGGGTCAATAGGGCGGCAGTGTCGCGAGGTTTTACGACGAATGCGGCTCGTAAAGACCCGCGACTACCGTGTTCAATTGCGCCGGTAACCTCGGCTTCTGGGATTTTAACTGTGCACACGGCTCCCCCGGCAAACCGCGCGACATTTCGCCGGTGCATAAGGAATTCCCGGAGTTTCGGAATACACGCACCTCGACAATCGAACAGCGACCTGCGAAATCAGTAATTCAGAATCGCCTGGCAATCGACATACTCGGCGAACGACGTCGATGCGTCTGCTAGCGATGCATTATGTGACGTGGTACATGCATTGCTCCGCGGTAACATGCACCCCTATGTACCCAACACACGCAGCAAATACCTCGGTGAGCGATCGTGTCCCGGCATGCAAGTTTATCGTATATTTCTACATTTCCATGACTGCACCACCGACAGCGAAACTGTTACAGTTCGAAAAAATCTTTTCTACTGTCCCTCGTTGGGCGAAATTTTATTCCCCTTGTTACCGTGGCTCATTTTAATCTAAAAGTTAACTTCATTGCAGCATCCTCGAGGATAGCACGAACATATTTACAAAGTATTTCAACGTCGTACTTACCGCGAAACAGTGTTAACCATCATGTCGGTTTTCATTATGGTTGACAGTTCCCACAGTAAATTTATGGTCGGCATTTGATAAAAATAATCATTGGACAAAAATGCAACGTTAAGGGTACAATCCGTGCATCGACCGTGACGTTACTGTCTCGTGTAAAATCTATTCCTATGACGGTCGCGTATTTTATCGATTATTCGAAACAGGATGATCGTCTGGAGTGCGTTGACCCCTCGCTGAGTTAGAGAAACCCTCTGGCGAAGCGTTGCTCGTTGGAGATCGAATCCAGTGTATTCCGGGCAACGGGAATATCGCGATTCAATTTGCAATACGGCTATCTCGATTAAACGATTGGTCATCCGACGGGTGCACGTAAAAGCGAGATGGCCCGTAGCCCTGTCTTCGTGGTCGTCATCGTACCTGCGGAGCCAGCATTTTCCCGGAATGGCTATGGTCATTCCGCTCTCCGGAGTTGAAGCAAGGATGAGAGAGGGAAGCTTAAGAGCGTTTCGCCATGTGGGACGATCTCATTTCGCCGGTCCTTGGACGTACGCGCGCGCGCGCGCATGCGCCCACGTAGAAAGGACCGTAGTAGCCGGGTCAAGAAGTTTGAAAGGAAAATGCCCGGCCAGAGTGGTTCTCAAGTGCGAGCGACATGCCGCCGTAGAATCGGCCAAGCAAGACACGATATGTCCAGGGCTTTCCACCGTACCCACTTTATCCCCCTTTATCCCCCTTTCGCTCGTCCTTATACATACGCTATTCGTCTCCCCCCCTCCGAGGTACACGCCGACACTTTCCATCGTTTCAGCTCGTTCCGTTCTGTAACTCTTTCAATTTCCACGTTTCCTCGCTTCCTTCTGCTACGACTACGAAATTCTGAAAGTCTTTGCCAGTGCGTTTTCTGTTAAAAATGATCTTTTATTACGTTCTGTATTTTAACAGGTACGTCGTTGTTAGGTTTTTATATGAACGAATCTACACGGAAGTGGAATGTTAGCCTGCCCCCTCTCCCTCCTCCGCGCCCTTCACCGAAATAGATATAGACGTTTACTATCATTTCAATTTTCTCGTTTCCACTCTTCCTTCTACTATCGCTACAGAATTCTGATGGACATTATTCAGAAAAATCTTTTTTATTGCGTTTTCTATTAAAAATCATCTTCCGCTGCAGTCTGTATTTCTTGAATTACTTTGTTGTGAGCTTTTTATATAAATGAATCTAGAGGAAGAGAGACGTTAGTTTCCTCCACTCAGATTCAATTACATCTTACTCGTTCACATATATACGTCATTTGCTTGTTTTCTCGCTACGAAGTCACAAACGATTACTATCGTTCCATTTCCTTCGCTGACTATTTTAATTTCATCGTTTCCTCCCCTCATTTTACCAGAGCTTCGTAAGTCCTTATTGTTCGGAAATATGATCCGTAGTTTGTCCATCATTAAAACCGACCTTCCATTACATTATTCATCGAAGAATCCATCGAATATTCAGTCGTGGATCTTTTCTACCCCCACCCCAGCGTTCGCATTGACCATCGCATCAATCTTCACTGGATTTCATTTACTTGAGAATTGGAATTCAGTGTCTTGTTTCGCCGGTAAAATGTTTTTTACAAAACTTTGGCTAGACCATGGGACACATTGAGTATTCCATTGTCGATTTTGAGCCGTATGTCAAACGATACGAGGCAGGCTCGTTGTGGAAACGATGAACACGTGATACGTAGGCGGGTTCGTCCTCGCGCCGGCTATTAATAATAAATCGCCGATCAACGGCGGATCCATAATGAATGACATTTTGGCAACGCGGTGCAGCGGGTACTAGTCGTCGGGAGTGGTTTGCATAACGGACATGGAAGCCGGCGGACAGATAACGTCGTTATCGCGGTGCGGACGCATTTCAGGACCCACCTGCGTTTGTCACGTCCGACCGAAAACCGTCGGAGAGGGGCCGTCCGTCCGTCCGTCCGTTTCACACCGGGGGGATTGAGATTTTCTCCGTGATTTTCCGCGCAACGCGAGAAAGCCGTCGATATTAAATTTACGAGGAACGCGTCAAGTGGCCCGTTTGACGGCGCACGTGTGTGCGTCCATTGGCGCCGAACGATATTCAACAACGTTTCATATTTACGCCGACAGATACCGTCTAGCAATTTCTCCTGTATTTCAGTCCCTTTGTGCGCTACTGTTCCACGCCTTCAAGAAGGTGTCTTCAAAATAATGCAGAAAATTCTCGCGCGCCTTTGCCCGTTTTACTACCTTTCTCGATGTGAAGCTTGAAAACTGTAAACGGATATGAAATGTCCTTACACATGTTACTTCTGCGTGTTAATTCTTTTACGTGACACGTCACAACCAGCAGGTTTATCGTCCCACGTGATCCATGAACAAGTGTACAGGCTGAGAGAAAGAAAGTTAGGAAATGAAGGAATCAGCTGGCGCTGAGCAATTTGACGAAATCCACGATGATCATGTCTCACTGATTGCTTTACTTTTGCTTTGTTGCGCGGTACCTCCTTAACAACGAAAATATCGTCGCACTTGGTATATAAAAGTTAGATGGAGCTCGGTCCAGCTGTGTCTTGGCTTCGCCCGAAAAGTTGGTCCTGTTAGCGAAGGCCGGACACGGGGACTAATGAAATTAGCTTTGTTACTCCTACGTCGTGCGCGAGTCTTTCTCTCGGTGAGTTTTCGTGTTCCGCGGGGACGACGCGGGGGCGTCAAAGCGAATGGCCAAATTGGCACGTGCGGATCAGGCGTTGGCGGAAAAATCTTTGCGTCGCTGACGAGGAAATTCCCGTCGCGAGGAGCTGTCGTGTCCCCGAGTCACCAAGAGCCCGGCTCGATTTCCCAATAAAGCCACTTCCGGCGCGAACCATCCGGCGATGGAGGGTCGCGCCCTCATTGGTTCCCTGAAATGACTTCGAAGACACCGCCGTCCTAAGTTTTTCCATCCCGGGCTTACAGAAGTTTTAAGAAAACACTTACAACGCGTCATAATAGGATTACGTACTTCGACCGGAAGCTGACTTTAATGCAATTACTTTCAACGCCGCGATCGAATATGACTGGAAACTCTCGGCGAGGGAGTGGCCACGAATAACGCGCGGAGGTCGTTTAAAAAAATTCTTAATACCCGTCCACGGTAATTAGAAATCAAACTTGTCAAGGAAGAATATTAACCGTAGGCTTTTAGTCCCGAGGAATTGGAAAACTTGCAAACCGAAGCGATTTCGCGTATTTATTTGCGCGTTATATTGCTTGATCCATTACGAGAATTATTTTGGTAAAACATTTTCAACTGACTTCTGTAAGCTTATAAAATGAAATTGATAGAAACGAAACTATGAATGAGATGACTTCCTGGAAACCATTTATGTTGATGTTTCCTTTATGAACGCGGGATGGAAACGATCCCCGTGGAACTTTGCTTATAAAAATAATCTTCTCGGCACTGTTTTCATTGAAAGTAATGGCGCGAAGTGGAGTTCCGTGAAGAGAATCTGAATAATCAGCTTGCCGACTTTACACCGTTACATTTCCCGAGACGACGATGAAAATATTCGATTGTTCAAAAGCGAGTATTAAACGTCGGGAAAATCCTATTTTGTTGGGATAGAAAATGTTTCAAGACTCGAGAAAAATATCACAGTAATAAAGTAGGTTAATGACACAATGAATTTATTAAAATTATAAAGATTTATGTTTAAAAGCAATCATGTCCTATTATAATTAATTCTTGACGATAGTTGTACAGCGTTGGCGCACAACAGTTCGTTTTCACCACTGTTTTTTTTACACATGGCATCTGTCAACTTCGTTTCCTGTTTCTATATTTTGACGCATCAATCACTATTCTAATCGACGCAGAGTTATTTTAATTGAAAACAGTGCAAGGAAAACACGTTGCCTCTTCCCCCTCCACTCTCTACCACAAGTGTATATTTTGTATATTTTGTATGTCCGTATAATATTTGTCTAGTGCTTCGTAGCGTACGTAATATTACGTTTTTCTCCGTCGAGGGATACTTTCTTTCTCCGCTCGTTCTATTTCCAGCGCGATACCTTGGCGGGACGGAACTGACTTCTTCGCTCTCGTCTTGCCCATTTAATTTCTCTGTCTGGCCGTCTCAGGGACTTCCACCCTCCGCGAGAACTCGCTCCTGGGACTTTGAAAGAACTTCTTAAAATAAAAGACGCTCGCTCCGTCTCACTCAGTCCCGTTGCCGATGGGCACCGTTTTCCCCGGCGGCCTGCCGCCAACGACCATACTTTCACGTCGTCCTTGCTTTCCGTCCGCGTCTCCCACAACGATACCCTCTTCCTTCGCGTGCTCGCAAGTCCTGCCTTTACAACGCGACCTTAATCATTTCTCGGCGATTCAGGAGGAAACTTTGCGCTCGTTGGATCGACTCGCCCTCAAATTACGCCGCTTCAACAGTCACGAATAAATCGTTGAGCATGTCCCAACGATGAAAAATTCATTGCTCTCGTAGGCTAAAATTATAAATACCGAGACTAATGCAAGGTACTTACCGATTACTCGTTTCTGTTGTCCCTGTTCCTCATAAATTGGGACGATTTATCGACAATTGCTGAGCATATTTTTCGTATCTTTAAATACACTGCTCTCGCATGTATGGAGAAGATAGACGGGGAAGAGTTCGGTGTCTATCCTTGTCCCAAATTCATAATGCAATGACGTAAATGCTTTCGTATGAGTGCCCCCGATCAGTAGTGCATATCTTACCTCGCGGTCGATCGAACATGCGAGGTCAGGGGACAGAGGGGAATACATCGGGTCCCGTCTGGTTTGTGCATACGTTATCTTCCTCGATATCCGTGGTCCTGCGGACTAAGATCTCCTCCTGTCCCTTGGCACTCACGGCTATTTGCATTCCCTGCACCGATAGTTAATCGTCACTGCGTAAACAACTGTCGGCCCCTCGCTCCCGGTGCTCGAAACGCAGCTGAGATTGCCACGCATATATTGGTAGCAAGAGCAAAGTCGTTTTGCAGGTCTGTAAACGTGAATTTCAAACGAGTACATATCGAGTAAAATGTCAAACGTTAAACGAGAAAGAAATGTAGAACACGAAATTTTGACGTTCGATACAAAAATGTGTCCGTAATCGTATTCATTTCTCTGCAGTTTTTGCTGAACATTATCTGTTTAAATCGTTTTCTTCGCGTCTGTCTCGATTTCCTTTATTCCTGGCTGTCTTTCGCCACTGTCCCTTCGTTTTATCCCCTGCGAGAAGCTAAGCCGTGCAGTCCAAGACTTCCGGTGAATAGCTCAGCACCTCTACGAGCCGGAGGGCCACTTAATATGGAAGGAAAGCTTTGCGCGACCATGCACCACGTGCTCAGACCCTATCTACTTGCAAGCAGATGCCATTGAGGCGGACAGTAACATATTGGCCGGGCATGCCCCTGGATTTTGGTTCATCATTATGTAAGTCTCGGAGTGCGGCCTGTGTCCCGAAGAAGGCTCGGCCGATTGGTGTATGAATAACCCTGTGCCAGGTCGGACATGTTTATTCGACGTTCAATTCGGCCATGATAACGCGAGATTCCATGTCAAACGCAACCCGTGGACGTTTGATGCTTGATCACAGCCCCCATTCGCTCACCGTCAAGATAACGGGGCCTCACAGGAATTTCAATTAACAGCGAACAGTGCAACATCTCGAGATAGGGGGGAAGGGGGGGGGGGGCGTAAAAACGTTTCTCTCTCTTGGCGGAGAAATAACTGATATCTTGAGCGCAGAGTCATCGAACAATTTGGGTTGACCGATTTTCCAACAGTGGAAATAGGTAGGTGGAAAGTATTGTTGGTCGGCCTTCGGTGCGCGAAATTGGAACGTCGGACCCTGTTAAAAGGGTCGGGCAAGTTAATTGGGAAAACCCCTGAAAGCGGCGGAGACGAATAGACCGTCCCGATGGCCGTGAGATTCGACGGCGCTAATCACCGGCAACCAGGGAAAATTCCAATCTCCCATCTATCGAAAATTACCAGGCTGATTCGAAGTCATTAACGCCGGATTCATCCGCTTTCGCGCGATTTTTCCATTCAAACAGTGAGAAAGTCCTTTCATTCCCCATTGCAAGAGCATTGCCCCACATATATATGTCCATTTTCAAACACCTCGCAATGTCTCATGATGAAAATTATAGCTATTACGATTCCCTAATGTTTCAACGAAAGCGTTGAATCAACGAGACCAGTCATATCGGGCAGTCAAAATTCTTCGTAAAGAACACGATACTTTGCTGAACATTTGTACATAGACATAGATATACGTGCACCTATTTCACGCTGTTGTACATCTGACTATAAGCGAAACTGGTTCACGTTGATCCAATCAGGTCGATTGACCGATAATTTGCAGCAATCCTGTTATCATTAACGTCCTTGCCGCGAAACAATCTGTTACGAGCGATCCATCCCGCATTGCGGTGATTTGTAAAGACCCGGAGAGGTTACCACCACCACCACCCCCGCCCGTCCCCTCGTCTGTTCCGGGCGAGCAATGCCAGGAGACCTTCCTCCGGTGGATAGGAAGCAACGGGGCTGATCGTGAGCCCGTGAAATGTCGTAGGCGTGGTAACCTTCTACCGAGAGAGATATGGTTATCTTCCTTCCCAGAATCACGCGCATTCTTAACCGTATGCGTTCCATCCACGAGGGGTTGGGTATGTCCGTAAATTACTCCTCAGCAAACGTTTCCCCCATTCTCGACTTTTCGTCCTGCGTTCCTTAGCCCCTCTTATACGCAATATCCTCGATGTAAGGATTTTACAAGAATCATTCTTTTACCGGAATTTAAACACTTCCCGATCTTCAGCATTGAAGAATGGTGCGTTGCTAACGGAGTAAATTTAATGCATTCGCCAGGAGTTACGCGATGGTATGGGTTACTTGCGTTGTACGGCACGTCGATGTTAATGTTATCCGACGATTGGACGAGGTACGTCGAACTCGCTACCTATCTACTTAATGCGAAACTTATGGACCGCTTCGGGGTGCATGTTCCCCTCCGTCCTTTATCTCTAATTCCAGAGGCACAGTCAGACGGAATTCCGAAGCAAGATTATAAACCACATCTAATTCACCGCCGACAAGGAACCTGCGTATTGCTTAGGTACGCCGACTAAAGCGCTGCCTCGAGGAAGTGGATTAGAAACGTTAAGGACGGTCTTATCGTCAGACGTAATTCATGTATCAAAGTCAAATTTTTTCTAAACACCTTTTTCCATGTTTGTAAACAGTTTACGCAATGCACCAAACCACATTTGTCCCCGTTTATCCGAGCGTGCGCTTTAGTTCCCTTAGAGTGAAATACTGTACGTCGTTTGCAGGGTAGAAATTTTTATTTTTCACCGACGTCAATTTCATTACGGTCCACAAACTAGCCCCGCGTATACATGCATTTACTTCAAAAGCTTGAGTGGGTTGGATCTGTAGAGTTCCGTGGAAGCCGCGACGACAAGAAGAAAACCGTAATCACCTAAGCGTTCCTCAAGGACTCCGGAACAACCGTGGCAGTGGTTCTCAGAGGCCGCATCGAAATTACCGCGAGCTTTCGAGGACGTAAAGCCGAGGTATGTGTCGGTGTGCGCGTGTTCGATACGTAGCTTTAAATCAAGATGAGTTTCAAGCCCCATTGCACGGCGGTGGACGCCATCGAGCGAGCGGAAACTTCCTACTGGAAACGATTTCCACTTTTCCCGAGATCTCGAGCGTGTATACGGAAGTGAACTTTAACTAAGGAGTCGGCAAAGTGCTGCTCGTGAAACCGTGCGCCGCCGGCCCTGAGGTACAAGATGAAGGGACCAAAGGAGAAGGTGGAGGGGGGCAAAGGGTCATAGAAATCCAATCGACAGAGCTGATCCAAGCTCGCGCGCAAGAAAAATGCCATCCTGTTAATCGGGATTCCTCGGTGATGGCGAGAACCATTAGTCGCCTGCTTTATGCACGAATCTTCGCTCAAGCTCGGCCCTGTTCACGAGGATTCCCATAATTTTTCCCCCGCGTGGAACGGCGACTTTCCGCGTTTCCCATTACCTCTGTATTGCGTCGCTCTTTCCACAACTACACGCGGGTAATTGACTTTTTCGTCGGCCACGATTCCCGCTCTCTGACAAGAGGGTCCGGGCCCTTTTTTCCCCGTCATTAATTCGCCCAAGTGGGATCGATCGCCCGGGCAAATCGTCCTCGGGGAACAGTTTGCGTCGCACGCGGACGAGAGCGGGGGGGGGGGGGTTGTGAAGTGGATCTGTGTAAATCGTGAGCGCGCATGTTCCGGGCCGTGTAAGAGCACCGGGGGCAAGTTTTTCGGATTTCCAGGTTACCGCGGTGGGATAAAAAGGTGACCGACGAGGAGGACGGGAAACCGGGTGAAAAGCGGAGTTTCCGAGGGAGCAGTGACCGCAAGTGCACGCACGCGAACACACGTACGCTGCTGAACGGAGGAAAAACACGCGTGCCAGTGTACAGGAGCGGCGTAGAAGGTGCAAGTTACAGGACTCACGCTGAAAGACGAAACCGAACGCGCGGCCACTTTTCTACTTACACAGATATCCCCGGAGCCTCGGGCAAAACGCCGTTGGTACAAACTCCCATTAAGCATTTCCAGGGCTCCGAATAAACCGGACTAACTGCTCTCCGCTTCTCCCCACTCTCGACTTCTTACTTTCTAATGAATATAAATATCCCCCTCCCCCGTCTTTCTCCTTCTCAGCTACCCCGCTCTCTCCGTCTCTCTCTCGCTCTCTGTCCTCGGTACTTCGGCGAGGTCTAACCCCCTCCCCGTATAATTGTTTCCGAGCGAACTCACAGACTTCCAGATAAAGTTCCTATTATTTCACTAACAGTGACTCCCCGTTTCTCGTGCCCCACCACCCTGCCTTTCTACCTTCCGTTGGTTGCACGCTTCCTCGCGGCATTCACAAAATTCTTTCCTCTAATCGATTTTTCACACACCTTTCGGATACACGCTTTTCCTTCGGCCGATCTCTCGGCGATGCACAAAACTTTTATCACAGTTCCCTTCCCTAGCGCCAGTCAATTATTTACACTGACACACCTTTGCACGTTTTGTAAATCGTATTTTGCTGATTTACATACCTAAATATTGTGTGTGATGCTCGTAATTGTTGCGTCTCATTGCACAAACCTTCAAGTAAAATACGATTTACTGTCTACTATTACTTCACATTTTCCTTCTCTTCGCCAGTGCTGTGTGCGTATTACGCAAATGATCATCCCCGTCCTTTTTCCGCAGAAAAATGTTCGCACTCGATCTCTGATCTTCTCATTGCACCGCGAATCATCGTTGTTCTTTTTATCAGGCTCCGTTTGGACGTTTTCAAGGAGGAAACGATTCGATACGACTCGGCTCGTGTTTCATTTTTTCCAATATCATGAAAAATATGGCCGCACATCGATCCAACGTCAACGGGAAAGCTCGAGCTCTTCGGCGACGGGAATGGAAGAGACGGGAAGGAAGGGACAGAGAACTGCGATATGTCAGTGATAAATCCGTACAGCGAGATGCTTCTCTCTGGTCTTACAGCATTGCGCCTATATTGTTTGCGGGGCAAGAGGGGGGAGATGAGCCAGAAAGGAGAGGCAATACTTCGTCTCTCATGAATTTTTACGACGGAGATTAATAGACTCTGGGGGGGAGGGGGTGAGGATAGCGGTGGGAAATCTCGTTTAAAGTTATATTACCATGTCGCGCGCCTTAATGCGCCTTCAAACTGATCACACTCTCTCTCTCTTTCTCTTTCTCTTCCTCTCTCGTCCGCCATTTGCTACCGCCCCGGTATATAATTTCCATGTACCTGCATACTCCTTCAACGCCGAACGATATATCACGGGGATACACGGGGAAAAAGTGTCGCGGGTATTTAATTTTAATTGAATCAACGTAATCTCCGCCCGCAATTAAGGGCACTTGCCAATTATTCAAGGGTTTTCAAAACACCGCCATTCTTTCTGGCAAAAGTGATAAAGGTTTCATGAAAGGCAAACATTAACGGTGATCCGTTACTAAAACCCTTGCGATATTTTATTAATCGAGTGATTCCAGCTTGTTTATTCAACAACATTCGTGGTGATTAAACACAATTAAAACGATCCTGCCCGAAGTGACTGTAATTCAATGTTTGATTGCCCAAATAGAAATAAAGGATGAGGTGATATTAAATTTCTCGCAGAAATAACACCAGTAATTTCCGCTGATAAAATCTCACTCCCACGTGAGTCCTTAATTTTAGAAATGATCTTAAGGGTTTAGTGCGAATAATTTTCAAGTATCTTGACGGAAACGTTCTTCCTTGCGCGCAGTAACTCACAATCCCATTCGTCGAAAATGTCTACGAACAATTAAGAGGGAGATGTTCCCTTTAAATTGGCATCGGGGTAGCTGAATTTAACCTGAATTGGCTGGGTTGGGCTTCGGCTGCAGTTCCGGCAATCACGAGCCTGATCCTTCGCGGTATTAACGCAGAAATCGGGAGATTCGTCATACAACCTAATTCACATTAGCTAATTGAACGATATTGCCATGAGATGCAAATATCGGTTACAGAGTGTATCCAAATTGCTCTGGCAACGAGTAACTTATGCATCTTCAAACAAAATTTAACATTTATTCGTTAAAAGTATAAATTTCATGGTTAAAAATAAAAAATGAACGAACACCAAATTGTTTCTCTGAAAGAGTGATGGTTAAAAATAATTCCCGAACGACATAATTGCCAATAAATACGGAAGGACGATGATTAAGAATCACAAACGAATGAAAGAATTGCAAATAAATAGCAACTTGTAGCCCCCGGGTGTGTAGCGGATGGGGAATTTTTAGTGTCCTCACGTGTTTTGGATATTCTGCTTGAGATTGGGAAAGGTTGGTCCAGCGGCCGGAGGGGATGGACTAATCGCGTGCCAAGCCGCTTTATATTGTTCTTCATCGGAAGACGTAAACCTCCGGCGCGTGGGCGTGAGAAGAGCACGTAGAGGAACCCTTCAGCCGTACATCAGCGGCAGATAAGAGTGTCGGGCCACTTATTGCTGGGAAATATACGACGGCCCATTAAGTCCCGCAAGAAGCTACCGGCAAGCAACGCCGTCCTCCGTTCCCCGGCGATGATTTATGCGTCGGCAGCTGAGGAGAAAAGAGTGCGACCAATGAACGCGCCAACGGAGCCGGCCTTTTATTCGTTCCTCTTATCCCGACGCAAAGAAGTTCAGCCGGAAGCCATTTTCCACGTACACAACGACCAACCATTGTCCGCGACTGGCCAGTGCTCACCACCCCGCGGGGGTCCAGGGTAAAGGCCATTTCCGGGAACAATCGTCTCACCTGTACGAAAAGCCCGCCAGGTAAATTCCTTTGCCCGGTCCTGGAATTCCGAGCAATTGAGAAAGACATTGCGCTGTCTTGTCCGCGGGAATCTCTTCTTGACGCAATTTTTAATTGCGAATTTCGCTAAAGATTGATCGTAGTAGGGGCGAGGCAGTAATTTTTGAGAACACGGAAGAAGAAGAAGAAGAAGAAGAAACAAATGTATTCACCATGAGTACAGGGCTCAATATGGGAAATAAACAGAAAATTTCGTGGTGGGCGATATAAACTATGTACTTATCAAACTAGCAATTAAAGTAAAGCTGATAGTAAAGCGGAAGACAGTTTCTCCCGTGGGCCAATGAAGAGATCGCAGGTAGGCGCGTGTGAAGATGGAAACTTCGTACAGGGGCAGCAGAGTGAGAGGGGGTGGGGGAAGGGGTATGTTCGGCGGGGGCAGTGTCGTCGCTCTTGGTGAAATTGCATCGAGCCGCATCGGAGCAGCGACGCATGAATTCGGGCGAATATCAAAACGGGATTTGCATCGATTAAATCAGTTGACCGCCTGTTTCCGGCATGGCCGAATAAATATTTCATCGAACGTGGGCCGCGCGTTCAGCCGCAACTTCTACCGTCGGCTAAATAATGTATGCACGCGGCGGGCTCAGAACGAGTAACGTCGGAGGAATTGCCCTAAATTATGACCAGCCAGGAGGGTGCGGGGGACAAGAAACCCCGAGGTTGGCCGATGCTGCGAAAAAAGGGCCCTCTTCCCCTCGCGTAATCGTGTTTTCATATTTAATGACGGGGAAAACGAGCGAAATTCGTCAGCGTTACGCGGCCCAACCAGCGCCGTCATTTACTACTTTTTCTCCTTTTGGCGTGCAAACGTAAATGACGTTGACGACTGTGCTCAAAGGAAAGGATGATTTCTCTCAGGACGATCTTCCTCGGAGGACGACGACAAGCTGCTCTCCCGTATATTTGCCGGCTGGCAATACGCTCTGATAAGTATTCCTTGTCCCTTCGGCAGGATAATCGTGTTTGCATGCTTAATGAGGATGGAGGGGAATTATTACCCACGCCTCGGGACAACTGAAATACGTCCCAAGTGGTCGCATTATTTGATCGCGTTTCATGCAATACCCGTTCTCCTCGTGCTCATTCTACGTTAAAAACTCTGTCCAAATTTTGCACAACTTTTCATTGTTACGAGCGACATAAACCTTAGACGCTATTTCTTGATTAATCCACAGGTAAATGATGTTCCATTTATTCCCATGCTTCCATCTGTTCGCCATTATTATTTTTAGTATTTCCCTTTTATCAGTATCGTACTTCATAAAGCTTCACAGTCGTTGGAAATGGACCTTTCGAAATAAGCGAGACTTTTGAAAATCCTGATAACGCGTTATCGTCCATCACTGTAGGACCATGCCGAAAAGCCTATCTGATTTCGACCCAGCGAGTGGGGGTGGGAAGTGGAGAGCGATTGTGACCTGTTTCGTTCGAAGCGATAGCACGTTTCTGTTGAAATCTATTCGACAGTAGGTACAAACGAAATGTACCAACATATCGCGAAAAGGTGTAGAAGGGAATTCATAATACAAAGTATTTCCTCCATTTAGCAGCTGTATGAGAAACTTTAACAAATTAAGATGCCCTGTTAAGGAGAACACAGGACATAGAATTCAATGAAAGTCCATACCTCACGTCGGAGAATTGCGTACATCTATTAGCAATCATATCGCGACACTGTATTACGCAAAAAGCCACATAAATCGTTGCAGTGACATTCAGTATCGGCTGGATGCTCTGTATATTCAGGAACGAGGCTACTTTTTTTCTATGATTCATGCTAGGCCTTTAATAGCGGGCGACGAAGGCGGTGGCTCGGTCTGCCGTGAAATGAATTTTGCATGCGTCCGCCACTCAGCAGATTGCACTGCTAAAAGTCCAACGAGATGTGCGTGTACGTCCCGGTATCGTCGAATGGTCGCGGCTTCGATAGGCTAACAAGCCCAGCGTAAAAACCCTGCCACGCGCGCCACTGTCTTTGTGTTCACGAAAGGAAACACGCGAAGCCGACGAAACAGCGCGAATGCCGATGATGGAACGTAATGGGATTGCCCATTCGCCATTCCCAACGACGGGGGCTATGAGGATCACTACGGCCAATCAAACGTTTTTCTGCATAAAGCACGTGCCTTGGGAAATTCAAAGTAAAACTCAACGGAGTCATCGGTCCGTCCCGTCGCTAATGAGCGTAAGCAGATTGAATAATAAGCGTTTTCAATAATTCCACTTGAATATCGCTAAACGAGAATTCTCAGTGGAATGTCACAAAGGGCAAGGACCTTTTCTATTTATGACGAAACACACGTGTGACTTTGCTCCGTGTGTATTGGAAAGCTAAATTTATTGGCATAACATAGTTGCTTGTTCAGGGATCATGGTGGAAATTTGTGTACCGTGAGTGTAGGGAAATGGCTTAAAGCGTCATCAATTTCCTTCAAAATTTCACTAGCTCAGCGTGCTATTTTTAAACTGTGAATACCTTTTTCTATATATAACACATGTCTAAGTTGTTGGCTGTTGGGGATACGAAGTTCTTCCTTCAAAGTACGACTTGAAATATTAGTTCGACAAGTTTCATCTCCTTGAAACCTAGCTTAATAATCGTAAATTATTGTATTACAAAGTTACACACCGCGAGTGGTTACGGCTGAATTAAAATTCGACGACTCTGTGCGAAGTTGGAGCGGTATTAGACGGTGTTTTTAAAGATGGTCGTTTAAGCCGCGAGTCGCAATTACGGAGAGAACCGAGGGGAATAGCGGGAAGACCGATACTGCCATTTCTTGGCGGAATTTCCATCGGCCGAGTGGCTGTCTTCCGTTTCATTACTCCCCGTCCCGCCTCGATATCTCATCGTCCGTTAAATCGCCTGCGGTTAATTAAGTCGGCCGTTCATCGCGAAGAAGCAAAAAATAACGATCCCCGCGTGCCGGCCGACGACGTCGGAGAACGGAGAATCTTTTCCCGTGCGCTTCTGTGCCTCGCTACGAGCCCCCTTTAAAGAGATCCCGTCCCAAGCATTCAACGTATAAGCATTTTTTGTTAAAGAGCAAAGTTACCGGGCGTTGTCACCGCGTGCCAAAGTCAATATCGAAACTTGCCCATCTGAAATTCGTGCTTCCCGGGACACCGGGCCATGAAACACATCGACAAGGCGCAAATAATTTGGCCAATACCAAAACGCGTTGAACAGTAAATTATCGGCATTATCTGAGGAAACGTGAAGAAGCCTCCGGCAAATGCGAAAGTTCTTTTTTTTCCCTTCCGTAGGAGAGAACGTTGATTCCCCGTCGAACAATTCGTGAAGTTGTTGCTTCTTTTTTCGTACTTTCGACCCTCGGTTTGCATGCTCGTGTTAGCGCGCGCCCTTTTGTCACCCTCTTCCTTCCGCCCTTTGGCATTTGGGTCACAAGCCTCGCGCATTTTTCCTCCGGCTTATTTAAGGATGTAAAAAGAGTACCATCCTCGGTGCCGTCGACCTCAAAGTCCGCCGGGACATCGTGTCGTCTAATCATCAGCGTTTGTGCAATAACATTTAAATCAGCGACACGTAATGTAATTCCCAGTCGTAGCAACAGGCATGGCCTCGAATCACGCTTTCTTTATCTTCCGTCCGATGTACATTAACACAGTCACGATCTAAAACTAAAACCATTCATTCATCTTGTAAACGAGCCAACATTAATGCACTTTCATAACAAAGTCCCGTGTCATTCAATTAACACGTCCATGTTATACCTCAACATTTGCTAAAATATTTGTACGATCCTATGAGAGAAATATTTACACGTCTGTTCTTTTCTGTGCCGGCTAAAACTGTTGTACGCATTTGCAGGATTTATCGTCACCAGGCACTCGGTGCTCTAGAATCGTCGTAATAGCATTGCTATCGGAATTTTTCGGCAGCGACGGCAGTTAGTCGGGTTGGACATTATCAGGTCCGATTTCGGGGATAAAATGACGGGCGTTTTGAAGGACGTACCTGTGTAATACCGATCCTTCACTCTACGAGTCATCGCTGACCCGTCATCGATCGGCCGCAAGTGCACGGCGCTAACTGGCCGCCAGCTGACGTGAAGTGTGACCGATGAATATAAACGAATTTTCGGTCGGCCGAGTTTTGGCGTCCTTTTTGCCCCGACCGGCCTGATGAAATATTGCTGAAATACCGTACGCGTGGGTCCCTCGATCGGCTTACCGCCGTTATGAAAAGCCCCACGCCGTTAGCGAATAAATGATCGCCAATAAAACAGTTAAACCAAGTAGCCGCATTACTTTTGTCCTATTCATTAAAACTGCTGCGGCAAAATCGACGAATTTATTTGCCCGATCGACGATGGAAACCTTCGCGTCCGTGTTTTCCAGAATTTCTCTGCCAACAGTACGAGTGACATTTCAATAAAGCGATTACAGATCGCTGTTAATGATATGAATGAGGGATAATTTTGAAATCCCTTGTCCCCGTAAGGACCCCTTATGTTTCGTATCAACACCATTTAGTATACATTTCCAATGAATCTTATGCAAAGCAGATCTGTAACACGGAATCATACCTATTTTACGCGGCATTTAAATTTAAAAAAAGGGCTGCCAAACGTAACCGTTACGATAATTTTATTTAGTAGCTACTTGTGCGTTGACATTTAAGAAGGATTTCTTATTAATTACTTATGGATAATCTTTACTGGTTTGGGAACAATTTTTACCGAAACCTTATTTTCCTTAGGACATGACGTTGTCAGAAAAGTACTTGGGAAAGGTAGTCGGTTGTACCGATTCTTTTTTTTAAGGGTCAACGAGCCGCGCTTTGGCTGACAAAGCTTTCATTGCTCGCGCTCACGTACAATTCAAGGAAAAAAACGAGGATATCGTTGCCAAGCACGTCCTGGCACGGGCCTTCCTCGTAGACGAGGATTTGTATTGCAGTTTGCTTAACAGTAACAGCAACAGTCATACCTGCCCACGTCTAGTTACAAGTCCTGAATTTTGCGTCATAACTATAACCGCGGGTCTTGATTGCCAAGAACCGAAATAGTTTACGCCATTACCTTCACAGTCGTCAGGGTTTTTCGTTAAAATACAAATACTGAGAAATGGTAATGGTGGAATAAAAAATTCTAAAATACGTGTATCGTTTGTACGTGAATCTCTGTGAACGGAGGAGGTGGGTTGTTGGTGAAATTTCGCCAGTGATTTCTTACCGCGATTACCGAGCTTCCTGTATGAGGGAAGAAACGGGATATGACTGGAGTTTTTCAGCAACTCGGCCACGAATCGCCTGGCTTCCTGTCTTTCCTTTATTCTCCCTGCCGTCCTGTATCTCTTCCTCGCGCTCTCGAAAGCTTTTAAGCCGAGCTTGAAAAAAGAAGACAGTCCGGTTATCGCGGAGCGCGTAAATACGGCGGGACGCGTTGCACTTTCTGGATAAGCCAGCGAACTGGCTCGGCCGCAGCGATTCATGCATTTAAACGAGCGAGAGTTTAAAAATATATACCGGGTTTAATGGTCTTCGAAAAATGCGTTCCTTAGCGGGGCAAATCAGCGCTGTTCATTGCAGATAATATTTCAGACGATTTAAAGGGATTCACCGCCGGGCAATATTAATTACCTAGCGGTTGCCCCGAATTCATGGGCAAGTGTTTCACGGTGATCTCGACAGATCTATACGTGCGGCAACGGATTTCCCTGGATGCACTTAACGTTACGTAACCGTCCGTTTCCCACGGGCCACTCCCGAGGACGACTTTGATTTCTCTCCTTCTTCCCTCTCATTTCCCTCGGTTTCTTCCCACTGGCGGGGAACCGTTTATTTTCCTATCAGCGGCGCTCCACTCGCCGTGCGTGTCGTATCCTTTTCAGCAGACTTTCAATCCCGATGAACCGTGTTCCGGTATCAATTCGCCTTCCGGGACATTTCGCCGCGCGAACACGTTCGACGAACTCCGCACGCAGGAACACGCCCAGCATGAAACTTCCTCGTCGTTTGCACTCTGCATTACGGATCAATGCACCCGAGCAAGTGCCGCAGTTGCGGCCAAGTCAAGTGAACCAGCGGCAAGAAACCGGGAAAGTACCAACAGACAATCATTTATAACGAAAACCGAGCGCGGGACAAAAGTCCCCACTCCCCGTAATCGGATTAGTAGATTTAGTATTTCCCGGGCCAGACGATTCTCCGTTTGGCTATTTCTTCCCCTAGGCTGCGTTGAACAAAGGAAATTAATCGACATGACTCGGCAAAAGTAATTAGAAATCCTTTTTAACGTTGTTAATTCCGTTGCGACGAAATTATCGAATTTTCAGGCTTCTTACGGGAGGACCTATCCTTAAAAGGGACAGTGAAATACGAGCGCTATGAAATGATGTGCAGCAATGCATCTTAAACTTGGCTTTCTACCAAATATACCAGAGTAAGCTAGAATCTCCTTACGCAGCGTTTGGTCGAGAGGCTGATTTCCATAAAACAATTTGGATAATGTGGGGAACACTTTTCACTCAAGAGGACACATTTGCTCGCTAAAGAAATTTCTTAACATTTCACGGGCAATTCAAGAGTCTTTTAAGTGTTTCGTTTAAATACGTTTTTTACCTAAGTCTTCACAATACAATGAAACATTGAGTTTGTTTGTCCACAGCAAAACGTGTTTATCCGTGACTGCATTGCGAAGATGAAGAATTACGACGTTGAGCGAGGTCAATCTCGCGGATACAGTTTGCGTAATTCCTTAAATGCATTACTATGTAGAGGCTGACGTTTGCTGTCTAAAGCCAGGTGTTAGTGGTTATATCGTGGCTGTGGGAAGGCGGATGAGGTAGCGTTTCGCCGGCCTATATCGTGGAAGACGCTTCGCGTCGGTATACACGGGGATACGTGTAGTTCGGATTGAGTAGCGCCGTTGGTGATAATGGACGGCTTTGCCAGGCCATGTAGCTCTACACACGAGGCTGCTCTCTATCGGGGTTCGCGCTTGGCTATCAACGTTTCCCCATCGCCGTCGGTCTCGCACGGAACACCCGCCGAGGCTGAGCCTTTTCCTTCCTGGCTCCCGGCCGCGCACGGTCACGGTATATCGTGCTGCAAGATCTTCCTTCTTTCGCTTAACGATCCGAGCCCACGAAGTAGGCGTGTTCACGCCTCAAAGAGCCAAGACGAAAGCCCGAGCGACTCCGCCGTCGAGATTATACGACGGAACCAAAGCTCCTCCACCGCAGCTCCAAGGGGATCTCATCAATAAGATCACCGCGCTGAGATCAAACGGACAGATCAACGCCTAGATGGGAATAGTTCCCTTCCCAACGTCCACGAATTAATACCGCTGACCGTAACAACCTGTCTCGGCGTATACCTTTCCTCAATTACCAGAATAGCTAATCCCTCGTTAAACAATGAAATGCCCTTTTCACTGCTGTTAATTAATTAATGATGATCAGTCTTTTCGTGAGATTCTTTTAGAACTGGTCTTCCTTGTAGGAGTATTGACTTACTTAATTATGCTCGTATTCGTTGACCGGTAAGAATCGGAGATACTTCAATATCTACGGCAGGTGACTCGTTATTCGCCATTAATGAGAAGCCAAAAGCTTTGTGCGCCGAGAAGAAATTGCATGAATGGACAGGACGAAAGGTCCTTGCAGACGTAATGAATTCCGACAAGGAGAAGCATAATGGAGGAACGTTGGGGGAAAAATGGATGCGCCGTTTTTCGCCGTCATGTAAAGCTGGGACAAGTCAGTGGACAGGGACAGTTCTTTTTGAGATAAAGAAAGGATGAAGGGTAAAGAAAGGCCCGCGTTCGGGGCTCCGTAACGACGAATCTTCGTTGACCTTTGTACCTTCCCTGAGCACTGAGGGCTCCAATATCTCGGCCAGTTATACGTTGCACACGGGGATGCATAAATAATGCATCGACTGTACACGCTTTACGTGCACGAAGGAAGAAAGGAACGAGGGGGTTTGAAGTTCAAAGCGAATGTTCGAGACCTCGGCCAGAGTCGGCGTAATTCTTTGAAAAGGCACGTAAGACGAGGAAAAGTGCCATTACCTCGGCCGCGTGTCTGCATGTACGTGGGATTTTCCACGAAGATTCCGGCCGTAATCAAAAGGCTTCGATGTAATCTCTTACCTTCTTAGCCGCTTTCTTCTTTATGCCGGATCAAAAGGAGGGAAATGAGATCACTCGGCGCTTCCAACGCAAACATTTCTCTTTATGCGAACAACCCAGGTTTTTTTTGTAAGCCGCAACGAGACACGTGCCCCCGGCCAAGTCGGCCAATTTCACAATTTTCCGAAGAGAACGGCGAGGGAAGTTCAAAGCGAGCAACCAAGGTCGTTTCATGAATAATACGTCTTCCCATTTTTACAGTCTTAAAATGATCGCGTACGACAGTCTCACTTCTGTCGGGAATTTTAAATTGTATTCAATTGTTACAGTTATCACTGGAAACTACGAGTATCGTAAAGCAGCGAAACGTTCGATATTCCTAAATGAATTATTTGTAGAAATTGTAATGACGTATTATCCTGGCGCGGAGATACCGACTTATCAGGAATGTTTCTTCTCCGTTGGGTAAAGACGATATAAATTGGGACGACATGCACATCGGTGACGACGTCGGGCGTCGTTTATGGCTCCTAAACGGGAATCTAACAGCCACGAATCGCGCGGTTTCCGGTTCCTGCCGGCTGCAACCGCTCAACGGGGTTAGAGGAGGCGGAGGGGGGAATGCGTAATGCGCAATCCGCTTGACTGTTTCGCCATTTCCCAGGGCACACGCCACGGTTTCCTTTCTTCCCCCCAACCCTCTCGACCTTTACTTCCTCTCCATCCTTGCCCGCTCTACCCCTTTGCCATCTCCCCCCTCCCCTTTCGCCCTCACCATTCTTATTGTTTTGTTCGTCTTCCTCGGAGCCCTTCCCTGCGAGTTTCCTCTTTTTCCCACCAGATTTTCCTCGTACACACACGTACACGGAGGCTAGCACAGGCATAGACATACACATACATACACTCGCGTTCCGCCGTACGCGCATAGAGTTTCGTGAAAAACGTACGACACGATTTTGCACTTTGCTCCGGTGAACCGGTTCTCCGGGGCAGTAGCAGCCTTCTTCCGCGCGGAAATATGTGTCAAGCGGCCGAAAGAAGTTCCGAGAGACTCTTGCCAGCGCGATAAATCGAAATGAGACACCCGGGGAATCGGAATGAGAAAAAGCAGCCCCGTGGAATTCCGTATAAATACATTATTTAGAGCGGGCCTGCGGCGCTCCTGCGGGCCTTTTACCATAAATTTTTTCTCCTCCATTGATTGACGAGACGGAATCGCCGGCGCAGTAAAACAGGACGTAAAAGCTCAATTTCTTAGCGATGTCGGACGAAGTGGCGAGCTTTTTTTTATGATCCCACGTCACCGCCCTTGTCGTACAAATCCGCACTTCTTTTACGCTTGCCTATCGGTCCGTAAGCGTCCTGCGATTACCTGATTAAGTGCGTCAAATTGTCGGCATATCGCAAAAGAATTGACTACATTACCGTTAAGATTGGATTCTGTTTTTCCTGCGAAGTCAGTTTCTTTTTGGTCACTAAATTTGTATCCAACATGTCAGGTATTATTTTCTTGATTCGCTGAATGAATGCGTTTGCAGAAAATGCACGTATGCCGTGACATTACGGGGCAAAGTGTTGCAAGTAATTTTAGCCAGTGGCCACACCCTTGAGATTAGCGTACCAACATTTACGCAGAGGACGTTCATTCTGGAAGAGGAGAGAGAAAGAAAGAGGAATCCAACATATGCAAGGCGGCCAGCAAATACCACGAGACTTTGGAATGTTTTCCCTCTGAGTGCCAAGTTACGTTAGTCGCTGTTACATCGAGCGAGACGCGTTTTAGCGCGGCAAACGCATACATAATTCCGCGAAAAGTTGACAGGACTTCTTTAATCGTTTCTTCCCATCCAACGGAATTTCCGTTGCTACAAAAAATTTTCACCAATTCTCGCTATTAATTGTCTTCGTTAGATTTTCCTGGTTTCACTGATAAAAGTAGTTGATAATTTCTTCTCTGACGTAGCAGAGAAAAATATTCTGTCAAGGCGCATTGCCTGTGTAACATAGCTCGGTCCTTATCGAGGAAAAAGAAGTACGTGGGGGTTTTTCGTTTCGTCGAGGGAAAAATTCCGCGTGGTGACATCTGCAGGATACTTTGGCAACCCTCGAGGGGTTGCTCGAGTTTCCCGCACCACCCGGAAGGTGGCAGGAGCTGTGCGTTTCCACCCTCGAGCCACCCCTTGCCCGGCTTTCTTCCGACACCCTTCTGGCCGGGCCATTTCGCATGGAAATATTTCCCATTGTCCTGCACAGCCTCGACGGCCGACGGATGAATGCGCAACTCGTATTTCCGCTGCTCTGCCGGCGTCTTTGGATACCAGCCAAACCTCAGAGTGCCGTTGATCTATGCGATACACAGACTCCGGGCTTGTTTAATCGCTGCCGAAAGTCCAACTCTAACGACAGAAGCACTTGAACGAATAAAAAACCTTTACATATTAATCCACGATGCGTGTGTTAGGTAAATGCGATAACTTTCGCTTACCTAACAAGGAATATTCGTGATTTTAATACACTAAAAAAACTTGGTTTATAGGGCGTACAGACGTTTCCGGGGTAATTGAGAAAGTAAAGGATGTAGGGCAATGGTTTTTTTGAGGCTTTACTTTCCCTTTGCGGAAGATACGAATTATTTGCCGCATTCGATCCTCTTTCCCGGCAGGTAAAGAGCAAAAGGTACGTTCGAAGACGGCGAGATGGACGATCGCGGGCGGACGTACGACATACGATGATCGTAAATATTTATCTGGAGCTCGAGAGACGCGATGGGAGTGCGACGATAAAATTTATTGCACTTTTGCCGCCGGAGAGGAGGACTCCCTCGTAAATCGAAATTTGATCAAGAAGGATCGAACTTCCCGAGAACGAGGACGATACCTTGTTGGCCCTTTTCTTCTAAGTTTCTTTTCTTCCGGCCGTATAATGTGCTTTAATGCAAAGCATTTGTTTCAAAGGGAATGTCTCGAAAGAGTCGACAGATTATTCTCATTATTGATTACACAGAGGACGGTCTTGCGTAAAATGAAATAAGCGAAGCCTTTTTAATGCCGAAGAATGATCGTCGAATAAGATAATTAAGAGGATCATGTTGATGTTGCTGGTATCATTAGTTTACGATGTAATATTGCTGGCGCATGATAGTCAACACGGAGGGATATATTGTTATTTTTTCCTCGTTGGCCGGATGGGTAGGAGACAGGCTTTGCCGGAAAACGTCCGAGGAATTTCATTTTGAACATACCCGCTGGTTAGACGTGCGGCAAATCCACGGTAGGCTTTTATTTTTCAGAGCCCCATATGCGTACCACACGAACGCGGCTATTCGAAAAATCCGTAAATTCGGTCCAAGTTAAAGGGCAAGATTGTCTAAACAGAATTCAGGGCATGTCTAACCAACAGTCTTCAAGTCTTCAAGTCTTCCGTGTCTCCGAGTCTCCTGAATTACAATGATTTGGTAAAAGAAATAAGGGGAGAATGAAAATTCCGAAATTTCCTGGGGAATTATCGATATTCTCGGGTTTACGGATATACATATGTAAATTTTCCACCTAGCTGCGGCTCGGATTCCTAATATAATTGGGACCCACGTCAGGTTTTCTGCCATGGGGAAATCTACTTATCTCCTCGACTTTTACCATAGCACGGCGGATCCTCATCGAGCCATTTACAACATCAATTATGCACGTCTCGTCGACTATGCTCCACTGGATGAGAATATCCCGACAGCGCGATTCCCGAGATGTAGATTTTATGCAGAAACGCATCAATCTGACTTTCAATTTTCATGTAAATTTTCGCGCAGCCTCCGCAGGCCGCTTGGTTCTTGACTTCCGTCGGCGTTCAACAGACTCACACGCGACAGTGCTTTTCTTCTTGCTTTCGCTGAATAATCTAATACGTTTGCAATAAGCCAACGGACCGCTTGTGTTCTACGTGCGCTACGAATTCACGCGGAGTCCGTTGAACTCGTAATTTTGGTAAATTTTTCATATTCGTTTTCAAGATTTCCAATAGTAATGTGTGCATCTAACGGAGGAATTAACAGTTTGACAGAAAACTTTCTTTTGCTCGTATGTTTGAAATTCAATAGCAGGCAAAGCAAGCAGTGGAAATACATTTCTCCGTGTAGGGAATTCCCCATGCGCTGGTTTGGACTCAACGATGCGTTTTCAAAGCTCACGGTTGGTCGAGTGGGCACACAGAGACCGGAAACACGATTTTGCGATTAGCCACTGTTCCTGAATCAATGAATATCCTGTTTCGGTGGCAAAGCCAAATTTTTGACCTCACTAATAACAAATTTCCGATGAAAATGCAAATTTACTTCTTGTTAGTGCACAGAATTTCGTTACACCTTACGCATACAATTTTAGTTTTAATAATACGTCGAAAAGTTCATTTACGTAACATTGGAATTTTTTATTGCCTAAAGCTTAACTAAAAGCCCCACTGCCGGGGACTTTTTTCATATCCGTACTTTCCGTTCGAAATTAGGAAAAATACGGTGCACGAGGAGTGCAACAACCCCGCTCGGTGATAATTGAAAGCGTTAATTAAATCCGCGAACGAGGTTCGCCGGTAAATGAGTTTTCGGCTCGTTTTCGGCCGATCTCCAAATGGAAATACTTTTCTTTCCCTTCGTCACTCGTCTCGTCGGCCGGCCACTTTGCGCCCGTCGCGGGAAACACGGTCGCAAGGCGCTTTCCTAATTACCCGTGATCCTTCAGCGGATAATAAAGCGTGCAAACTAGCGCGGCCTGTTCCTCCACGCTTTGTCGTGCCTTAACGCCCGGTGTAATGCGATATCTAATTTGTTAAGCACGCATGCTGGTTTAAACTCTCGAGATAATGTGTACACCCTTCTACGCGGTTGTCTAAACTGACAGAATATTCCAGAGGGAGCTGTAAATCCCGTGAACCGAGTTACTTATTGCACGGACGATAATTTATGAAAAAATTTCATTCATCTCGCAGTTCCTACGGAAAAGCTTCTATTAGGTGGTTCAACGTTTGTATAGCTTATGATTTTTAACGGACATTCAAGCACGCATGCTGCTTTAAGCTCTCGAGATAATGTACGTCCTTCCACGCGGTTGTCTGAATTAACAGAATATTCCAAAGTAAACTGCAAATCCAACGAACCGAGCTACTTATTGCACGGACGATAATTTGTTAAAAAATTTCATTCGTCACGATTTCTACGGAAAAATCACAATCAGGTGGTTCAGCGTTTGTACAGCTCATGATTTTTAACAGACATTTTCCGAGATGCGGGGGAAGGGGGGAAGGTTTCTGGCCAGTTTAATTTGTGGACCGGTAGCGCGAGCTACGTCGGCCACAGGACGCAGGGAAAGTGGGGATTGGTGAAGGGGCGTTGGGGTAGCAGAAGAATTTATAGATACCTTAATATCGAAAACGCAGGGTGAATAGTTGGCAAGCATGGGGGAGACGTTATAAATCCCCGAACTGACCTGACCCAACGCGTCGCGGCCTCGCTTCCCGCCGGCCAACTAAGGCCATAATTTTTCCACTGACGTAAATCAAGGTACCTTATAAAAAGCGCGCCAGCACCGAGCCGGATACTAAAGCCTCAATAGCGGAAAAAAGTAGCATTGGTGACGGTGCGTCGAGAGAAATTGTTGACGAAACGCTTGAAAATCATGCGCGCGATGTAAGCCGAGCGACAAAATAAGTGCGTCATATCGACGTTCTCAAGTGAAAACTTTCCCAGGGGACTTTCATAATTTTCTTCGAAAGTCTAGTGAAATGAGTGCTACAAAAGTACGGAAATATCGTATTTAGCGTAGCACACAGTTCTGCTGACAATTATTTATTAATGTAAAAGAGATTTTTGAGTATGAAAACGACCTTGTTAAACAAGCATACTTTTCATTATGACATTTCGATACATTTTACAAGTGCGTACGAAGTTGTACGGCGAATGACGAAACGTTTCATTTGGTTTCCAGGGGAGCAGGTTTCTGTGAAGTATCCTGTAATGGTTTTCATACACGGCGAGAGTTTCGACTGGAACAGCGGCAATCTGTACGACGGGACAATTTTGGCGTCTTACGGGAACGTCGTTTTCGTCACGATAAATTTCCGCCTGGGTATTCTCGGTAAGTCCATCTACTTCTTCCCTTTTTTTTGTATCCGGTCGACAGCCCTCTCACGCTTCCTAATCATCACCTTGGCTTTCCCTAATTCACGCCGGTTGGTTTTTCTCCCTGGTTTTTCGTTACATTTCCGCCGCTTCCCCCTCCATCTTCCCCCCCTTCTACGGGCGACCCTCCGACCCGTCGTCGTCGTCGAATCCATTACCATCTGGTTATCTGTAATCTAGTTTGCGAGCCGACGGATATGATCTCGCGTCGATTTCGCACGTTCAAAGGGAGAGACTAATAGCATTAATGGCCGTCGATGAAATTACATCGGTATCCGGGACGAAAGAATCTCGGACGAGCGGGGGTGAAGACAGGGAGGTGGAAAACGGTGCCTGTCCTTACGACCCTTCGATTCAAATTTATGAAATCCCCTTGAACGACAGCGGCAGCCTGCCATGAAATCAGAAGTTCTGCTTCATTAGTTCGCCCGGCCCGTTGCTCCCCGATCCGCCGATAGAAAGAGACGTTCCTTGAGCTCCTTTATTTTTACCTTATCGGAGACTCCATCGGCGATTCCCGTCGGTACGCGCGTTGCAGCATTGCCAAATCGTTGATCGGCTTTTCATTTGGAAGCCAAGTAACGGCATCAGCTGAACATTTTTCTTCCAAGTCTTAGGACTCGCCCGGCCCTCGGCTAAAATCCAACTTCCGCAGCGGTTTAACCGTCTGACGGTTCGAAACATTGTCCAAAATGATTTCATAAATTCCCCGTAACTGCGCTAATTTGTTAATTCCTTTCAAGACACAGTTCGAACTGTCCACCAATTATTTCTACACTTTCGTTCATCGTCGTTGAGTGCCTGTTTGCGAGGCTTGTTTAACCGGTATTATCGTTAAACATTAGCCGGATGGGTGAGATTTAAAGTCCTTCCTAATGGATGCGGAAGTCTGGAGCATTTAAAGCTTCCTCTATCTCTCTGGCCCCTTCTTTGCCCGTCTCAGCCACCCTTCCGCGGAAAATACCCCGAGCCTTGATTTAACTTCCGGGCAATGGTACACTGTCGTTCTTAACAACGATACTCCGGTTGCCCGTTCGCCGCGAACTCTCGCCGGGGAAAAAAGATAACGGGGCCACGGGCACAATGCAAATGGCCGAGGAAAGAGAGCCGACAGGAGCGGGGTAAGGGAAGAAATAGGAAACAAGGGACGAAGTGGGAGCCTGAGAGAGCAAAAGAAGGGTACGGGGGGAGGAAGGAACGGACGAGACGTAGAGAGAAAGAGAGAGAGAGAGAGACAGACCGCTGTGTTCTTCCGTAGAGTACAGCCGGTACATCCGGTAAGTGGAGTGGTTTGATAAAAAAAAAAGACAGGGCGCGAAACCATAATCATAAATTAGGTTAAAGTGCTGGGGAAGCGCTTAGTAACCCCGCCCTCGCTTTAGTCGGGCGCAGCCAGCCTCGACTGAGGAGCTTGCGGATAACTTCTCCCCCTTCTTCCTTCCCCCCCTCCCCTTACCCCTCTACCCCCGGTCCGCCGAACCACCTTCGCCAAGACCATCCCCACCGCGCTTTGCAAAACAGCCGGAAAAATATGGTGCCGTGCCCGGAGTACCTAATAAAAAGTGTTGCGTCCCCCTCATAAAAGCACTTGGCCTTTTCTAATATGAGTATCTAAAAGGGGGAGGAGAAGGGGGATTACGGACTTGTTCGTCGAATCTGACGCGAAGTTACTGTGCCTGTCAGGGATTCTCTAATTCCCCGTGAAATCTCCGAATCTTATAAGTGAAAAATACTGGCCGTTCTCATTGACCAAACGGAATTTACTGCAAATTTATTGCTATAATTTGTGGAAGAACGTGTTCCCGCGAATACGCGATGATGCTTACCAATATGACACTTTTCCCTTTCTTTAAGGAACCCTGTAGATAAGTCTCTGGAAATCCTGAAAAGCTTTACAAGTAACGATACTGCCCTTGGTTTCTTTTTTGTTATTTGTGACGTGCGTTTGCTGCGATTGTTTGTGTTTTTTGTCCTAGGATTTTTGAGGCCCGGGACGAAGGACGGGACGGTAAGTAATTTCGGGCTTCTGGATCAAACGTCCGCGCTGTTCTGGGTGCAGCAGAACATCGCTGCGTTCGGCGGTGACCCGAAGAGAGTGACAGTCGTTGGTCATGGCACCGGGGCGATATTTGCCAATTTGCTGCTGATCAGTCCGCCGGCCGTTGGGAGAGGTAAACACCGTTCGCGATGGTATTAATGGCATACGAAATATTCATTGGTAAACTCACGCAGCACCATAAGCATACGAATCGGTATAATAACGCTTGTCTGTGTTGACGCTTAGGCGATTTTCCAGGCCCATTCTAAATTTACGTAAATCTGTGGATTCGATGTGGATTTGCTGGTCCATGAGAGATAAAGCGACGCACAGATGACAAACAGATTAGAGTATCAGGTCATAAGAATTATGATCAACAAATATGTCTACATAGAAATTTGTCGAATTTGCCAATAAGTATAAGGAAGCTTTGTTTTAATTAAAATCTAGTTCTTGTATTAAGTGTTTTTCTTCTTAAGGATTATAACTGCATATAGTAAGATGCCTACATATAAATTTGTCGAATTTGCCAATGGGTATAAGGAAGCTTTGTTTTAATTACAATTTAGTTCTTGTATTAAGTGTTTTTCTTCCTGACGATTATAACTGTGTATGATAGGATGTGATAGATAATACTCTTGAAAACCTTGATGCATGCTAGAACAATTTTTCGACGAACCTATGTACCAACGAATTCTGTTCCATTTAAGAATTAAAGTTGCACAGTCCGGAAGTGAGTCTCTTTGTTATCGCGATAAGTGGAAATGCCGATAAAATTTACGGGGAATGACATTTTGATAAGCCGCTTGGATATTCATGGGAGATTCTGGCGTGGAACTGTAGGACGATCAGGTTTGCCGTCTTCGTTGGCTTTATACGTACCAATCAACGTGCGCGCCATTAATGCAGGAGTGTGCGGACCTAGTGGAACGAGAATATCGATTCGTGTATCTTTGTTCGGCACAGCCGCATAATTGCAAACATTATCGACGGTCGGCCGCGCTCACCCGTGGACCAACGGCAATCGCATATCGAGGGATCGCGATTTCCGTGGCGCCAAGATATAATCGTCGGATTAATTGGCCCGCCCGTGACCGAGGGCGGAAAAGGTCAAAGAGAAACACAGAGGCTCGCGGATGAGGCGAAGAGGGAGGGGAGGGGAATTTTCGATGGCGAAATTGCGGTTTAAAGGTTGCCAGCCCCGCCGATGAATCTTCGCCGCGACGGCGAGCGATAATCGACAGAAGCGACGTTTATCCTTTCCGTCCGAGAAGTCTCGCAAAGCTGCGGGGAGGGTCGACGAGAAAGAAGAAAGCCGCCGGGCGGCCGGGGGAAAAGAGCCGTAGAAAAAGGAAGAGCCCGACGAGCGAAGAAAAACGATGAAAGATCGTGGGATACCGAGAGAAAGAATACGTCCACCATTTTTCACTCTGTGTACGGCTGGACGCGTGCTCTGCTCTGCCAGCTCGGCGACGAACGAAACTTTTCTCTTTTCGTCCCTGCCGACCGAACAATGCATCCCGCGCCCGCCCAATAATTATATTGTACAATGATAAATAACCGGACTTAATACCCTTGCTTCTTTTCGTATTTTTCCTTCTATTTTCTCCCTCTTTCGCCCTCTCTCTCCCTCTCTCTCTCTCTCTTTCTTTCTCTCTCTGTATTTTCGTCGTCATCGTTGCGCGCCTCTGCTGGGTTATTTATCGTCATTACACCCTTTGTGCGTGCAGGTCTCATCCGGCGGGCGATTCTCATGTCCGGATCAGCCCTAAGCTTCGACGCTATCGGAAAAGGCCCTCTACAAATTACCACGCAGGTAAGGGAATACCATGGACGATAGGAGCCGATGAACTCGATTATTTTCCCATTCTTCTCCTTTTTCATTGGCGAACGGCCCGGAAGACAGATCGACCTTCTCGGGGCAAACAAAACACCGACAAACAGTTCGCCTCGTTAAGGGCAGCACGTAATTAATACGATCGTGGTAGTAATCAATTTGCTAATTACCTGGTTCATGCGTCCAATGAAAAATTCGTTTCTCGTCTTCTACGACGTCCCACGGAATAAGTTTCGACATTTCGCGAAAAGCCAGGAAATGGCGTCGCACGGGGAGACAAATCGCGTTTGTCTGTCCGGGGGAAACGTAATGGCGTACCGATCCCTGCGAGAAATGGTTCGATTATTTCCGCAGGTGGCAATCGCGTTGAACTGTCCGACGGAACCCGACGAGGCCCTCGTGAATTGTCTACGTGCACAAGACGTCGACACCCTTCTCAAAGTTAAGGTCGACAAACCGCGCTACATACCCGCTTATTCACCGCTCATCAAGGACTCAGCCATTCCCGAGGATCCATTGCTTTTTATGCAGGATGCACAAATTTTTGGCAGGTACAATAACCAACATACCACTGAATCGATCATTGGATATCATCGAGCGAAATTATAATAAAATTACGCAACTACTGTTCTTGTTAATTCTCGTTAACGTTCTTCCTAATCTCTTCAGCTATATTTTGTATTGTTTTCACCGAGCATAAATACTTAGTTTATGTGTGCTTTTTGCATCATATTTCTATTAAATTCATGGCTTTAATAAATCACGTGAAATTAACTCAAATTATGATATAACAGTCGCTTATTAGTGAAATTATTTGCCACAATATCATTTTCAATGAGCTTATTTCTTTTTGCGCAGAAAGATTGTTGACGCGTGTTGCTATTGATTTTTTTTTAAATAGGTATGACTTATTGTACGGCGTTACGGAATCTGAGAAATTCCACATCCTATCACCAGTTGCCCTGTTACACGGAATGCTGGACGGTCAAAGAGACGAGGTCCTTCGAGATTACGCGAAGGTTAGTCGGAATCGAATATTCTTTATCCACGTGTATTAGAATATTTCGAAAAATTCTTCTCTCATTCGTTTCTACAACGTAAACCTATTATTTTGTTTAAAACGTGTTTCTCTGTGCAGGCCACGCATGGATTAGAGCCTGAACTCGTGTTATCTAAAGTTCTCGAGCATTACGGCGACATGTCCAGCGGATATACGAACGAATACGCAACGAAAAATCGTGACCTGGTGCTGGAAGCCATTTCCGACAGCGGAACGGTCGCTCCTTTGGTCATGACCGCGAATTTACATTCGAAAGCGAATCCGCAGAGCTATATGTACGTCTTCTCACATCCGAAAGCCATGCAGGATTATTCAGGGGTAAGTAAAACGATTGCAGAAAGGAAAACAATTGGTAGACAAAACATAAATTTACTCGAATTTGGAAAAACTTTGAACCACATGGAAATCCAATAAAATTGCCTTAATCTATGATCGATTTAGTCAGTTTGCTTAATGGCCCAACGGGAAGAAAAATACTCCTCTTTCATTGAGTTCATTTACACTCGCAGAAAAACCAGTTCCTAATACAATAGTTTTCTTTACGTTTGCAAGTCATATTGACTTTGAAGAATTTCTGTTTATTTCTGTAGGAGGAAATGTTTTTACGTACTATCAATTCAAGCAGTCTTCTGAAAGACAGGAAAACAATGGAACATCAACGACTGTTTTCTTCGGGAAATAATAATATAATTTACTTCGCGAAAGCTTGTTAATTCTCCATGAAAATCGAAAGGAAGAATTTCGAATACAACAAGCGGAACGAAGCGGAAAGAAGTGTTGTTTTTCGTCAGGCCTGACGGAACCCATGACAGTCGAGTGATTAGCTGCACTTTGCATTTCCGGTGGGTCGAGGCACCCATTTCGTGGAATTCCGGGGAAGGTTCAAACAGTTCGTACGCGACGGTCCGGACGGTTTTCCGTGGCGGCAGGAGGAATGATCCTGGCTAGAGAATCCATTTGGATTTAGGCCAGCGATTTTTATTGCCGCGACGCTATCGGCTGTATTCCCGGAGCCGGCGATAACAGTGAATACCGCGAAATTGAATATACACCGGCGAGTCCGGGCGATCATGCGCGCTATACTTTAATAACATCGAACGTTAATTAAATTTCCAACGTGAACGATAGACTCGTAGGGCATTGAATTTGGCAGTCTGAATTTTCCGTACACCTATAAATTCCCGGCCCCGCCGTAGCATGTGCGTTACAAATTCGATTTCGCAGGAGTTTCGATTGCCGCATATACATACGCCGAGGATTTCGCGTATCCGCTGAGAATAGAGAATTACGTTGTAACAAATGTCCCGCGCTACGAAATATTTCGTTACGCAATTAGCGAATCTCCTACCGTGAAGCACGGCGCAGTTAACGTGCGGAGAATTCCAGAGTGCTTCTCTTTCGATAATTTTTAACGTCTTTCGCCGGACGTTTACGGTGGACAATCGTTAATACGAAATTTCCTGATTCTTCGAATGACAGTGAAGCATTGTAACTAACTTTTACGGCACTAGTCGTGGTATTTAGCTGTTTCCGGTCGACGGCGAGGAAACAATGACTACGCAATCACGCGGTTTTCTCTGTCTGTTATTTTACAGCAACAGCAACAACGTACCGTGCACGGGGAGGAATTGCCCTATATACTCGGCGTGCCACTCGACGAGGGCAAGTACGACTTACGCGGTCGATACAACATCGGCGAGAAACTCTTTTCCGAGGCAATTATGAGATGGTGGTGCAATTTCGCCTATAACGGGTAAGCCTTTTCGCATGCGCTTCTGCGAATCTTCAATTTTCCTCGTAATTCACGAATAAAGCGTACTATTAAATTACGCTTCAAAACGGGCGTTGGTCATTATCGAAGATATTTACAAATTTATCAAACAAATTCGCGATACCTTAACACGGTTTCTTCATCTCCCAGGCTTCAGGAAATAATTACGTAGTTTTTCTAAACGAGCCTTTGAAAATGGCTTCCTTCAATGCTATTATAAACGTGTTTCCCAGCACTTTTTAATTACTCAACCTTTTAGAGTTACCATCAAAGGCAATGGCTCGGTACAGCGTGCAGCTGAACTACTGTTTCACTTGATATTCGTATTTATTTTGGCCTCCGCGGGGAAACCTAAAAATCCAATTAAATCCACGGTATAATCAAAGGTTCGCCCATCAGTTCTGTGCGTTAACCGTCGGTCCGGGTTCTGGCGATTCGGCCAGATCCAATATAGCCACTAGAAAAACAGGTCTTGGACTTTGAAAGGCGAGCCCTTAATCGATCGCTCGCAAATCATTTTGTCCGGGTAAATATTTTTGCGATTCAATGGCCGGGATACGCTCGCCACGGGGCGCGGTGCGGGGGTACCGATTAGCACGGAGGGCAGTACAAATAACCGGGCGAACGCATGACTGGCACTAACAGCCTAGAAACAATTTTCACGCGTTAAACGCTCGTGCATATCGGAGCCGACGTGTTACCCGCGAAAATCCATTATAAGCGAAAATAGGGCAAACCGACGCTACCGGCAGCCGGTACGCTTTAAAGCATGATTTTCAATTACAGACTATATCTGAATATTTATGCGTCCCATGGGTGTAACCGGCCGACTCTGTCTTCCCGCGTAATATTAAAGAATTTTCCAAAACCGTAGAAACGTCGATATCCAACGCTGGAATTCACCGTACGTAACGTTACTTGTTTGCGCGAGAACAATTTTGCCATTTCGGAAGGCAGGAAAAACAAATTGGCTTAGAGAATATTACACGAGCCGTTAAATTCAACGAAAATCAAATCATTAAAGATATCACGGACTTTCAAGCGATGTTTTTCCTTTCCTTTCGCGTGCGGCTTATGGTATTGGAAAATCGGTACCTTAATTTTTATAAATGTGCGAGTACGCGTGGCTCAATTGACACGCTCGACGTTCACGAGTCCTCGGTAAGTCGTGAGACGGTTTTCTTTAGTCGCGGGGAAAGCAGAGAGAATTTCATCTGGCCAGGAGTTGCTGCGTTCGACGGGGAGACGTTCGCTGCGTATTATCGGAACTCCCATTATTCGTCAGCGAGGGGCATAACGCGCATACATATTCACACGATTCCCCGGCGGTGGCGTATGCATCGCGATACACGCCGAGAATCATTGGAAACTGGGTCAACCCTGTTAAGCGAAACAAAGCTATTTAGTGCGCGAGACCAGAGACAAACTCTCCGCTACCCTACCACGTGTATCGCGAACATAACGACAGAGTAATCGATAGCACTTGCTTCCCTTAGAATTTCATAAGACATCCTGCACTGCGGCGGTTCGCATAACGGCGGGGGGTTTCCCTAAAACATTGTGGCCTTTACAACGAAAGTCATCACGTAGGACATTATTCCGATATTCTTAGATTCCGCTCTAATGATTGTACAATCGTGCTGTTAAACAAAAAGGGTATCTTACCATATGCTTTACTTAAAGGATAAGACAATAATTAACGTAATTGTGTTATAGTAATCATGAGTATCGATTGAATCACAAATTCCGCTAGTAGAAAGTATAATGGAATATGATTTAGAGATAGAAAAAGTAATACTGAAAATTTGAGAATTAATTAAAACATTTTTCACGCGACCGTGCGCAGTTTTTTTTGAAAATTCGAGGTGTGTTTTGATAGGAATCCAAATGTCGGAGACGCAAGACAATCTTTTAAGACGGACGGTCCTAAGGAATGGAAGAAATATGAAATTGAATGGCCGGAATATGACCCGAAAAATCAGACGTACCTTAACTTAAGTAAGTTTTATTACAGCAAATTAGTGAATATGAAAACGTTGGCCATTTGTAGGAAAATAAGAGAAAGTTATCAAGATTAAAAGTTTATCTAAAAAATTGCATTCATTAGAATTCTCTTGACATTGATGAAAAATTTCCTGATGATAAATCGTAGAAAAGTTTATTTTTTCTCTCAATATTTCAATGTAACATAAGATCGGTCTCGTATTGCATTTGTTTAAATTGTTAATACAGCCATACCACCGAGAACGGGTTCCCACTATCGGGAAGAGAAAATGTATTTCTGGAACGAGTATCTGCCGATCGTCCTGAAATACCCGAACAAAGACATTCCAGTGTCGAGTCGGCCAAGAGGACAGCGTCCCGAGATTTTGAACATCGCCGACGGTATCGGCAAATACGGCAACGTCAGTGCCAGCATCAACCCGTTCTTCGGCAAAGGACGGGGCAGTTCAGTGGCCGTCACGGAGTCCAACGAGAAACTACCGGTTGCATATTTCTTCCCGACTTTGGGTCCAGCGACCCCGGAGCCGACGACCCAAGAGCCGGCTACCCTGAAAAGCTCGTCCGTCATAACAATTATGATTGGTTTTGGCATAATTTTCCTGTTGGTCAATATAACGACCTTCCTGTACCTGTACCACAAGAAGCACAGTCTGAGAAGCAAGGAGAAGTCCCTGAAGAGACGTCTCAGTCACAAGGATGAATTCGCCAAGAGACCAAGAATGGACGCTTGTGAAAATCATTACGGAGAGCTCGGCTATAAGAGCGACAGTAAACCTGACCTCAACGAGGTGATCAAGAACGACAAGGCTTACGACAATAATTCCAATTTTGGCCGGAGGTCCAAGCTCTCGAGACAAAACTCCGCCTCGACCATCGACACGCACATCAAGGTCAAGGAGTGGATACAACAGGAAATTGTTCACAGGTTTGTTGTCATTGAAATATAAAGCTCGTACTTGCAAAACCATTCGTACTTATGATTAACGACGAAATAAATTCGTTTGACCTTGGATATTAGCAAGCACATTGCATATCGAAATTAGAAAAGTGAAAAACGCATAAAAAGTGAAAAACTGTACGACGAATAGTTGGTACATTTAAAATTTCAGTATCGTTGTAAAAGATAAGTTGGGAAAGTTGTGCCAATAAATTCAGCATTCCTCTTCGTTTCGGTGTCTGCTAGCGTCGGGCTAATTAATTTACAGCTGTAAATACCTGCGTATATTCAACTGGGCCAGGATTACGTGGCATTAATGCAGCACTTCCGCTGGCGGAGTACAAAGGGGTGAACGAAGCAACTAAAGCGACCGATGCCAGGCGATAATCAGATATAATAACGGCCTTGCGTTATAACTAATGGCACCGTTAATAGCGTGTGTGTTTCTAAATTCCGGGCGCGACGGTCCGGTAATTCCGCAATGCCCCGGTGTCACATACGCGGTGCCCTTTTAACGTGCTGCCAGCTTCGTACCTTTAAATTAGATCATGGATTCCAGAGGAATACAACGGGAAAGCCCGCGTTAATGACTGGCATCATAAACTACGTTAACTTTTGTCATAAAGGTTATTACGAACCGTGCTCGGTTGCATTTGCGGCGAGACAAAGCAAACGGCTGTAAGCCAGCGCGGACAGAGACAGAGGAAAATCTATTTACAATTTCTTCCGAGCCTGCGGAATTCAATTGTACGGCCCGCAACGTGTACGCGTGAATGAATGTTTATTACAAGCTTCTCCATTCCTTCTATTAGGTCTACGAAATAGCCAATAGCTCGAAGACTTGTGCGTCGCGAAAATAAGCTCGTATGGTCTAACAAAAAGTAAAAATATCCCGCAAGTTTGTAGATCCTTTAACATAAAGTCGAGTAATTTTATTAAACTGAACCTGATGTCCTTGTCAGTGTAATTTTCTTCAAAGTACATTGCTCATGTACAGGTGCTCGCCGAGATTTCTGCGGAAAACACGTGAGACTCTGCAGAAGGAACACCAGGAGAAATTATCGAAGCAGAAGCAGGAGGAGAAGAAACGTCTGGCGCAGGAGAAGCAAAGAACCGGCAAGGACGAACCGATATACGACGAGAGTCCTGTGATAACCGTGCGGCCGGGGAAGAAATCGAAATTGCCAAAGGTTTCGGTGGGAATCGACGCTACGCCAGCCACGAGAACGGAGTCCATACTTAACCAGGTTCCGATAGAGTTGGAGAAGAATGAGAACCCGGAGGACCTTTACGATCGAGCTACGATCGAGCCTATCGGCGAGATGCAAATGGCTCCGCAGGTCGTCGTGATCGAGCATCATCATTCCAGGAGCGATCCACTTCCCATGGAATGCGTGACGAAGAGCCTCAAACCGAATTTCTCCACGCCGAGGATCTGCGAATCCGATTCCGGCAGCGCCAGCAGCCTCTACGCGAAGATCAATCCGAAACTGAAATCCCGTTTACCGCGGCCCGATGCCCTAAATTGCGCCGAATCGCCACTCGTCGATGATTGCAGGCCCAGCGATGACAGAATCCTCCCGGCCGAGGATATTTACGCCCGGACGGGCACGAAACTGACGACCTTCGGTGCAGTCGACACGCCTGCCGATGTTAATGTCACCTGCAGGGAACCCACCTCCGAAAGGGAATGCATCAGCCCCGAGGAAGCGCTCAAGACAATCAAACGTCGCAATTATCCCAAGGTAAATATTCATACGTTCTGTACGTAGGAAATTTCAGTAAGTATGACATTTGTTGAATTTTTACAGGATTTATCGGTAAACGATAAACGTTAAAATACGGTAAACGAACGTTTTGTCGAATTTCGTAGGAAATTGCATTAAGAGAATTCTTTGTCTAATTTTGTGAAATTTAATACTTCGCCGATTAAAAAACAGACTGTCCTGTTGTTTTGTTTCTAAGAGTTTCTGACGTTTGTTAAATTTTCCTTGACGAAACTTGTAATCGCAGGTTCTTCCGGACATTGAAAAGCGACGATCGTTGCCAGCTCCAAGTAGTTTGTTTGCGTCGAAACAGCAAGGAAGTTCTTTGAAGGATTATAAAGTGGCTCAGCAGCAAGTTCCGTGTTACGCGTATCCGCCTCTCCCCCCGCCTAGGATGTTCGGAACTTCGAAGAGCATGGATTTCGAGGAAGAGAGTGAAACTCCGAGCGAAAAAGAGCCAATTACGACGAATTTGCACGTGGGTCCGCTGTTGAAGAGACAGGACTCAGGCACGAGAAATAATTCCGACCCGAGTATTATCGATTCTGTCGAAGCGAGTATAACGACGACTGTACAAGCCACATGTGGCAGTGTGGATACAATTTTCTCCAACCCGAAATGTCCTGTACACGGTATAATTCCGTCCAGTACATTGGCCGTGGCTTCGCAAAGCACGGAGAGTGATATAGCGTACGGTGGGAAGATCGTAGACGTGGGGGGATTGGGCAATCCTAATTGGTACAAACCTGTTCACGGCGATTCGAAAATGGCCTGCGGCATTTTGTCAGCTTCATCTGAGCCGAGGATCGTTATTACACCGAGGGATCCCCTGAAGCAGATGCAAATTGGCGGCAGTAATCCGAATTGGGACGTGAAAGCCATGACGGCTGATCCGAAGATCGCGATAAGTCCGAGAACCATTGAGCCATTGATGCAAATAGCCAAGGAGGCAAGCCAAGCTCTATCCGAGCTGAGTTCCAGCGACACGGTTGACGGTGGACCATCGAAACTGGGGATCGGTGCATTGCCCGCCGGCTCTGCGTCCAAGATACCGATCGTCGCGAGCCTCGAGACCGTCAACCAGTCCTTCACGGAGTCGAAGCTCCCGAGGGAGGACGAAAGGAAGGAACCGCGGATAATCATCACACCGAGGGAACCGAAGAAATGCGGGGCCGTTGCGACGGCTCCGAAGCAGCCGAAGATCATCATAAAACCAACGTCGACTCTTCAGCGTGCGAGGGATCAGCGGAACATCCCGAAGGTCTCTGCCATACCGTCCCCCGAGCGGCAGAATTTGCAGAACATCGAGAGGGATAAGAGCGTCGAGCAGGCAAAGAGCGTTCAGGAGAGACCGCCGCTGAGGGAGAAGCCAAAAGTCACGAGGATACCGTCGTTCTCGAGGAAAAAGGAGGATCAGCCGGCGGGAACGGAGAAACCTTCGTCGGCTGGCTTCACCGAGAAGACGGAGATTGTGCAACGAGTCGAAGCTGTCTCGTCTAACAAGATGACGAACGTGCCTTCTGTTCTCGAGAATAAGTCCAATATACCGACGTTCCACAGAAAAGAGAGCGACAAGTCCTCCAGCACCGAGTCGTCCGCGAGCAACGGCAATTCCAATACCGGGACGATTAAAAGGAAACCAGCCAATAGGAAGTAACCCCCGCCGCGTGATTCACCATTGACACAGCCTTCCAATTTAAATCTTCAATCACGAAGCTGCGCGCTAACAAACATTCGGCTGTCGCATCGCGCGGTACTATTTTATAATTTTATATTTTCTCGAGATTTTCACGCTGATTGCCATACCTTTATCAACCTGTGTAAATATTGTTTGGTAGAATCTTGTAATTGTCAGTGGCATTTTTTTAGTTTCTAGAACGGACGTACCGCGAACTTTTTGTAAATTAAGACTGTCTCTAATTTAATATATTGAATACAAGTTGGTTTCATAATAACAGATTATTAAAAATATCATTATAGGTTTGTGTAAGTAAGTGAACAGTAGAACTTGAATATTAGCTAGTTCAATTCTCCCATTAGTTATCCACTAGTCTACTTCATAGTCTGTGCATTATTTAATCACATTAGAATCTTAATTCATTCATAGAATACTTGGATGTAAATGTCATTCATCGAGTTTCATTAAAACCCTTGTTCTGTTATCAGCAGCAGGACGGTGTGCTATAAATACTGCAATTTTGTCTTCAACTTCGGACGAAAAGTATCATTGGCATATCCGATAAGTCAAACACGCCTAATTTAGGTCTACAACCGTCAAGCACTTTTAGTGTCGATAATATTTATAACCCTAGTAAAATATTTTTTCACGTATTGTGATAAGCAGCCAACTTTATACGCATAAGCATATACGTCTAAACTTTGCTACAAAATACAATCGTCTGTTTTTTCGCCAAGCCCGTCTTTAAACTTATTTTCCCAAGGACCAGCTTGCACGACTATCGGAAGCAAAAAAACTTTGCTACTTTAGCTCGGGGGAAAACAGACAAACCCGTGGGAACCTGTGAGATCCTTAATAATCATGTTGATCATCGACTCGTAATGCGTTGTGGATTACGGGGAAAAAAGGCCCCGTAACCCCTGTAAATACGAAGTTCGGTATTAACTGAAACAAAGTTTATAAGTCGTAGCCGTCAGCCCCGTGACAATGGCGGAGGAAATGGTAGGTCGGGGACGAGGGTGGGGGGTGGTGGGGGGTGGTGGGGCGAAACCCGACGTTCCGAGTCCCGGCACTTATATTACTCCGAAGCGGGGGCCAATTGATTTTCAAAGTTCTCCAGCGAAGTAATAGGATTCGCCGAGCCGTCGAACCGCTGACGAGGTGAGAAAGGCAATTTTTGCGGACGCGTTACGTCAACGGGCGACCCTCCCGCGCGCTCGATATGTTTTCATTCCATCCCGACGTGCCAATCGTCACGGCTGACGCGCTGAGCAACGCGCACATAGCCAGCAGAAAAAAAAAGGAGAAACCGTTCCCATAGCACACTTTTTCCCTCTTTAGCAATCTCCGCCGAAAGTCCGGTAAACAAGTTTGACAGCCGTTTCAAATATCGTATATTAATAAATGCCGATCGAACATGTAAGATATATTAGGAACTTCTTTGTTACGAAAGGTAAAAAAATATGACGTGCGTATGTGTGTATTGGGTTTTTATTCTACTCGGATAAGATTAAGATAGGGCTTGATTTATTCACGGGGCACAGCTGGAGGGACGAATGAGCAGAGACGCAATAACCAAAGAAATTTTTCGTATGCGGTTTAATTAATCTAGTAGTAGGTACTAATTCGAATGTCCCAGTAGTTCGAAATATTATCTACGATACATTGTTTTGTATTTTTATATCAGTAACGGTTCATATTATCACATGAATATACCGGTACGTGTCTTGTAATATTCGAGTTTTACAATAAGGCTGATTAAATTCATTGTTATTATAGTAATGTATTGCCCTGTGATTTTATAATCATTATTGTACCATTTCGTCGGACTCGTCAATGGTGCATGATGAATACAGTATTGACATTGTTATTGACAGGATAATTGAGTAATGGCAGAGAATACCACGGGCACCGTGTGTTTTCCTCCATCGTTGCTTACGATTTGTCGAAATTCACAAGTTGGCTAAAATTCATTAAAATCATAGACAATGGGCGTTAATTATCGATCTAGTTTTGTATACCATTGAGCATAAGAGAAATATAGTCAGACGAGTAATTGATGAATGAAGCGGGAACATGTCCGTTATGTTACTTTCCAATGAAGGGATTTCGCGGAAATAAACTGAATATGCGAAAACCGAGAACGACGGATAAACCGCGGGTTAGCATTCCAATGGAATCATAAGAATGATAATACACAAAGGGAGAAAAGTGAATGCTTAATGGGCATTGTCATAGATGGAAATGTCAGCACACAGGTATTAGACCGCGATTGATTTGCGTTTGCGTTGAATGCGGTTTTATTCGCACACGCGCGTAATCACGTATACGTACGTGCAAATGTCGCGTTTTACCTTCACCGGGGAATATCTGGCGATGCGTGTCCGCGAATATCGGCCTCACAAAGCACGCACGGGTTTCCACGAATAATTGGATACAAGAGAAATCGGCGAGGTGGAATCAGAGCCCGGCCTTTCGGCCTGGTAAGAACAAAAATGTCGACCCTTCATCACGAGCCGTCACATAAGCCCGCAGGATGGTACATTTCCATATATATCGAACCCTCACTCCCGAATCGAACACAAATCCGCAGGCACAATAGATATATTCGTGGGCCTGCAAGGTCCTAGCCTTTCGTGTCATATAAGTTTATATTTGCGTGGGAGCATGCACGGATATGCGGGGAAATATACGTATATGTCAAAGGGAACGTTACCCCGAAATGACGAAACGTTGTACCCCTAGCACCGACAGTTTATATCAGTTCTTCCAGTCGAACGATATTTCAGCAATTGCCCACGCATCTGCGAGAAATCTTGTTGGTTCCTACACAAACGTGAAGTGCCTCGTTGCAACCATTCCGGCTTTATACCCTATTTGCTTTGCTATTTGATCGGCAATCTTTTTCCCTTTTAAAATCAATACCATAGCCCGTTTGGGCACACACAAACGCCCCGTGCTCAGCGGAAATTGGCACGGTAGCGAAAAATAAAGCCTATAATGTTCTTTCAGTGACGTGGAAAAGTTCGAACTTCCCAACTTGGACACGATAAATGGCTCTGTAAAAATTTTCGAAAATCACCTTAGATGATACAATGATACAGATAATGTTGAATGGTGAAACGATTGCACTATCGAAACGTAACTTCCAAGACGTCTGAACTTTTCCACACAGCCAGTAGTTCAATAAGGGCGGAAAGATCAAGCCCTACTTCAGCCTGAGTTTATCAAGTTGACCAATGGGGCAGGGCTAGCGTGTCGAAAGCCAAGAACTGAGTCAATGGAACCGAGGTGGGGGTAAAACGTGCCGAATGACTTCAAGAGGTAAGTTTTGTCCGTAGCTATCCCAACTCGGAGATGGTTATGGTAGTTTCACAGGATAAAAGGTACCGTCAATAACTCTTTGTTCTACTCGCTCAGCAACGGAACATTATTTCTGCTCTCCGGCAATGCCTTTTCGATTATTTCACAACTGTCCATCCGAAAGCCGTGCCTGCTTTTAAACAAACACAGAGAAAATGTGACTAAAATGATATTTTACCGGTACAAGGTCCGTAATAGCCTAAAAAGCATAAACATGTAATTAGCACATGTTGTTGTTCATGAAAATCATTTCTGTGTATTATCTGTATTTACAATGCTTTTGCGGAATATTTTGCAATGAATATTTCGTTCAGGAGGTGCAGTGGTAAATATATAATAAATTTACGTGCATGGTAGCGGCCAGTAGAGGAATATATGTTATCCAGAGCTAATGATTTGCATTGCTAAACTTCCGTTCTCGTTCGGTTGGTATCGTAGAGTGCTCGTAAGCCGTAAGTTTCCCAGTTACAATCCCTAAATCGTACTCGCACGCCTGACGCATGCCTGTGGGGCTGTCGCTACTTTCCAAATGGAATGGAAGAATTACTGCAGTCCGACTATGCATGGTGTTATTCTACTTACACCGACCGTGAGCCGAACTTGCCGTTTCTATTTCATTTGCAACAAACTTCTAAGGGTATTCGGAGTTTAATAGAATTTTTCAACGAAAACTCTTACTATTTTTCTCTCGGGCCTAAACTTTTGATGTTAACTATGTTACGTAGTAAGTGATAATTGTTACTTTGTAACGTGTCGACAGAACATCAGCGATAAAGTACTTCCTTTTTGGTCGTTTAAGTAAACCTTCGTTCATAATTGACAATTTATCCGATATTATGTAATACTTCATTTGAGTTTATTAGTTAAGAAGCAACGAAGCGTAGAACCAGTAGTTATTTAGTGAATTTTTCTCACTAAATAAGTGGGCCAGGTGAAAGCACCGGAAAACGAGGTCACGAACAAAATCGACGTTTTTACGAGAGGCTCTTCGACCTGACATTAAAAGCTCTGGATAATTAGGTCAGGGGCTGATAAAACTATCGATCTATCGGCGAAAGCGAGACTCGCCTCCGAAAGTTTGCGGATAATAGGCAACAGCGGTTTTCAGCGACTGAAAACTTGAGACACGGAGAACAATGGTCCTTTCATAATTGCGCACAGGAAATTTAAAAAGTTTCTTAAAAGATTAGTAACAATTACCGGACGGACCTATCTCGGCAAGATATTCGAAATCTCCGGGGTACAAGAATTTTTCGTGAATTTTTCTCAAAAATGAGTATGACGAAGAAAGTAAAATCGCGGGTGACGTTTGTTCCTTGGAATCGTTTGGATTGCTGCTATCGATGATTATCCGTCACGATTAGTATTCGCTGGGTATGGCGGAATCGTCGGGGACAGGCTGAGCCAGCGGCGGACAACGGTAATTCGGCTAGATTAGTGGACGAGCGTCTGCTCGCAGTTGCCGCGATGTTATTCGCCAGTGCGTAACAGTACAACGATCCGACGAGGAATACGGCTAGACAGATACATCGGTGCCGCATATTCACCGCTTGACAAGTGCGTGGCGCCGGCTAACCCGCCATTGTCCGCATGATGTAGGATTATTAGAAGTGATAAACTATCCGCGATGAAGTCCCTCGCGAGTAACATTACAGCCCACATAATAATCGGCGAACCGCGCGCGGATCGTCGACGACATTTCACGAGCTATAGAAACACGGGGGAGAAAAATTGTCCGGCGTTTTGCTTAACGTTCCGATTACTTAGCGGCGAATTCGTACGGTTCGTATTAATTAACGTTGATCGCTGGCGCGTTTGGTTGGCCGTAATTATTTAGATTGTCCTTCGTGGCGGGGACATAGGACGTCGGCCAGACCGTAACAATTGGAATAGGGCAAACCCGACGTTTGTTTTCAGCCGCTTTCGAACACCGTGTGCCGCGGTGAGCTTCAGGGGGATATATACGAGCACGATAGTTTACGAATCCACGTTCGCCTGCTTTACGGAAGCTGGGTTACCGCGATAATATATGCCCGCCACGGGTTACCGTTGGGTCATCAGTCATTTCTTGCTCGCGCCCGGCACTGGCACGTTCCCTTCGCCCAGCAACGAAGGCCCGCCATCTTCTTCTGATTTTATTTTCCAGCCAGAACGGTATCCATCCCGCCCCGCGTAAACGTGTACGCTCGTGCACGGATATGTGCTCGTATACAGGATGCCCGCAATTCGCACCCCGCGAAAAGGAAATATAGTTTTCGCCGATAAACCGAGCCACGGTATACGTTTTGGTAATTTTCCATGGCGACGAAGTCCAGAAAATCCCCGCAATATCAATAGAAAGTTAAGTAAATTCGTCATTGATAGTACATGAGCGTAGTTTTCGGGCAATACGGTTAGAAAATTGGGTAAGTTACAAATGAGTTATAAATACATGTACCAGGACTGGCTAATCGCGAAATTCCTTTTTTCTGGATTTTTCCCAGAGCACTTTGCTGCTTGAGTTTTCCAGCAAAGACGAGATGCCACGTTTTGCGAATTACACGAGCCATCGTGAACACACGTACAATGACGGCTTTGTACGGTGAATCACGTACGTCGTGCGTTACGAGTGAAACTCCGCGACGACGTGACATTAGTCCGCGTTTAAAAAGCCAGTTGGCCAAATCCTAGACGAACGAGGGACCAACGTGCGGGGTGCAAGGGGCAAAGAGGCAGAAACGTGGCGAAAAATACGGGAAGAGCGGTGCGTTTCTGTCCGGAGCGGAGGAAATAAAGAGAAAATGTTGCGTCGAAGAATATCGTCCTTCGCGCTGCACTCTTTCGACTCGTAAGTTCCCCGGGGGCTTCGTATAAATTCCAGCGACTCTTTAGCGGTAAGTACACCGGCGGTGAATTATTCATTGCCCGAATTATTCAGAGGAAGACTCGTGTTGCGCCTTGCCCGTATTTGCGGAGTACAGTCAATCAACGTCTCGGCAAAATTGCTTATTAATATTTCCGATTAACCTGGTGACGACGTATTTTCTGCGTTCTTCGCCGAAATTCCATACTTCCTTTCATTTTTAATTATAATCCCATTTTGTATGACCCCCTCGCGCGGGGTTCCTTCGTTTCACGGTGATTTTTCGAGCGAGACGTTATTATTGTTACATTCGTTTATGGTAAGTCGGAGTGCTAGTTTGGAGAAACACATGTAATGGACCGACAAACAATGATTAAGCTCTGTTAAACTGGCGAAGTAGTTCCGAGCGAAACACGCAGTACCTCGGGAGACTGGCGAAGCCGGAAGTACGCGAAGCCACACAGTTTCATTTCCGTCCAAATCTGAAGGCAATTAATAAATTTGTACCGGGCGGCTGGTCGCAGGACAAGGTGGCCAACCGTCTATTTCAGCGACCAGCGACCATTGTTTCCAAGACAATAGCAACTGCTTGGCAGTCGGAATGCATTGTACCATCCAAAGGACTTGCTCACCCTGCCCTCTCCATGATGTTCGCATTAATTAAGTTTCGAGGTGAACACATTCGCCGCAACACTTCAGGAACCCGTACGTACCCTTCTCTCGACGATCACCATGTTGTCCACAAAAGTGGAGAAAGAAATTTCCTTAATTGGCCTAATTTTTCACTAGCTCGCTCCAATTTCGATTTTCCTTTCAACACGAAACTTACAAATTTAGCTCCTCACCGTCTTAAACTAATCACCCATTTTCGGTTCGAAGCCCATCATTCTCCGTGCCAGTCTAATCCAAGTTTCTCTCTTAAACTGTACATCGTGCCTGTAATTATTAGCACTGTATCGACTCACGATTCTATTTTTACCGTATTTTCATTTGAGATCTCGAAAAATGGGAACGCTGTTGCAGGGTGTAAACTGCAATAAAGTCGAAGACAGTGTCGGGGAAGCCAGGAGCGTTGAGGGAGACAAAATTAATCAAACAGGAGGTAAAAGAAATCCGGGGGATCATAGACAAGTTTTAATAAACGTCAGACGCACACGTCAGGATCGTAGGAAGTTGCGCGTGCTTGGACTCCACTCTACTTTCTCGTCTCGTGTTCTACCGTAAAATCGGCACTGAAGTTGGATTAAGGGTTCTGCTATGCCAGTCTCTGCCAGCTGAAGAGGAAAAAAACGGTCACTCGCAGTCACCGTCGTTACTCGGGGTCTTCCACTATCCGCTCTTATTCGAAACGATTAAATTCCGGCTTGGTTAAAGCGGGCTGCCAGGGGTGGGGGGGGGGGTCAGGGGAGGGGGGGTGACCGGGCTGTTTGATGCCTTAAATCGTCGGGACGTTAACGGACGCTTAACGACGGGGATCGTGAGGCACGAAAAACCGATATACACCGACGCTGACGACCTCCATCGCCGGCGGCCCCGTTAAATGACCGTGGATAATTTGCAGCAGGACGGGAAATCTAATTACGAGGCGAATGCAGTTGCAGCCATCCGCTCAGAACCAAACAATTCCATCTCGCGTGCGCCCGTACGTGAGCGAAGTGGACGGCAATTAACGTGAACGTAATCAAATCATACGTATCCCAGCTCGTATGCATTAGTGGCTCGGCGTACGTGGATGCGAACAAAGTGCGCATTCAGCGATGCCGTGAAGTAGTCAAAAAGTATTCCCCGTCCCTCAAGTTTTCGATGATACACGCGCGATTGATGTGACAATAGGGCCCTTTGACTTTTCTTTGTACAACGCACGTAACGGCGACTCGAGTGTACACGTAACGTGAAAGACGTTTTTTTTCCGGACTATCGATTGTTGTAGGTACTTTAATAAAAACATGACGACAGGTCGACCGCAAGATTCGATCGGGGAACGGCTGATCGAGTTACAAGAGAACAGTTCAAGCCGGACACGGAGACTTCCCAGCCGTACTCCCCCCTCCGCCCCTACCCTTGCTGAGAAGTTTGCCTGAGCGCTGGTAATCTGATTTGCACTACAGTCAATTCCGCTAACGCGAGCTCGACGATTGAAACTACCAAGTGACCTGTCACGTTTTATCGCTAGTAGATTTCCCGCACGTACGACCAGAAGTTTCCATTGTTCGGCGGCATTTTACAACAATATTTCGTGAGGAAATATCCAGCGTCTTCGGAACAACGTGAAACAATGGGAAAGAAGGAAATTGCGCGAAGAATTAACGTGAATTTATTTCGTCCTTAGATTAACAATGTCAGAATTGTAAAGAACTATAGGTCATGGATGAAATTAGGATGTTAATTTTTCATACATGCAAAGACGATGAAGTTTATTCCTTTTCGGGGAAAAAATAAATAATATAGCATACCGCTGCTGAACCCAAATACATTTATATCCTTCCATTTTCCGGTGACAATAAACTTAGGAAGATACTAAAATAAATATTCGATGTCTCGACCGATCTAGGATTCTTCAACCGGCGGAACATGAATGGTTAATTTCAATGAACTTCGTCAATGTCCCCGCTCCAAGAGAAATCGTTAAAAATTGAGGAAAATCTTAGAAAATTTCTCGGAACGGCAAAGAAAAAGAAAGGAAGAAATTTTCTATGCACTCGAGAGGTCAACGACTATAATGGACAAAAAGAAACGTCTAAGCGTACCAAGTTATCGTTCACTCGACAATTTCTCCCGTGGCCGAGTTCGGAGGTTCCTCGGGAATCCACATGAAATTTCTGTCGTGAAATTGCGCCGCTCTGGAGAATGAGCAGCGACGTAATTAATTAGCGAGCTTCTCGATAAAATTCGAAAGTTCACGAAGCTTGGCGAAACAACGGCGACTGAATTAAACGGCGCCTTAATTCCGAGTACTGCGAGAGGGCGTTTACCTTTAATTAAAGTATCAGCCGACCATTTATCCAAGCGTTCCGTTGGTCCTTGGCAGAAAGCAAACCCCCCGCGTTTTTCTCCGGCGAATCGGAGCTTCTTCCCTCTGCGCTGTGAGATTCTCCTTACGTTCCACCTTCTTCGTCGTTAACATTTGCCTCGTTTCCTGCTCCAGAGATTTCCTGCACACTCTGCATCGCCCTGCGCGGAAGATCAGACAAACGTCACTCGTTACACCTAAGTCTAGACTTAAGCTTTAATGCCGATTTAATTGCAAGGGAGCATACCTGTATCACTATTTAGCTTTGCCTAGCTGTATCGATTAGGGGCAGTATTAAAATTAAATTCAATGATCTTTATATTAATATCATTTTTACACCGTTCGTCAATACTTTTATACACATTGGTCTCGCTATTTCGTTTTTGCTAAATACACATATCAACATCTGTTCAGTAACTAGTTTTCTCTATCTTTCTTTACTGAAATTTTCTTTCTTTTGCTTACGAGATAATTCTCTGGGAAAGTAAGACAACTTGCGGTGCGTAGACACGATTAATTGATCTGTCCTTTTAGAGAGTTGGGTATCTTTGAACCGTGTATAACAAAGGTCTTCTTATATGGCGAGCCGTTTTCTGCATGAACAAACGATGGATTGATAACGGAGAATCGATCTGCGCCGACATGTCGCTTGTCTCATCGGCAGCCCCAGGGATTCGTTTCACATACAACTCACGAAGGCAGCTTTATTCCTCCGTATCTGTCCTCTTTGTCGCTCATTTCCCCGAGCGTGCGGACCCTCGGCAAGGACGGAGCGAACACAATTTGGAAACCTTTCGAAAGGGACGAGATTCCCCTGGATCACCGACTCGCTTACAATCGGAAAATTAACGACGGTCTGATCGTCAGCCAGTCAATATGTCTCCGTCGTCCTCAAGATTGACGGGTTATTGAAATAATTAATAAACCATAACGCTCGCTCAGATGAATGAATTCGAACAAAATCGGCCATTAGTGTACTCCCTAACGAGCAAAGAAACTTTAAAAAAAGTGGGAGGGGTGCTGAATTCAACAATGCCATTGAACTCTATGCTTTAATGCCAAATGATGATATCTTTTTATTCGGATCCTAAGACGATGCTTGTTCGCATAAAGTGCCGCTTATGCTTAACCGTGGCGCGGGCAAAGGGTAATTGATTTACCCATTACACGGACGGGCCAATTATTATAATATGATGGCCGTTATCATAGATCTCATTTGCCTCGGTATCTCCGCCCTGAGATTCTCGCGAAGAGCGAAGCAGGAGGACGGGCTTCGTGAAAGAAAGGTCGGGGGGAAAAAAGGAGAGCCCTGGCAAAAGAGGGGAAAGCTGGGGGGTACATATGGAAGTGGAGTTTGGGGAGCAATCCGGCGACGCGGTCGCATGCGTTGCCTATCTATAATGAAATCTCAGGCAATATTTTCATCGCGGCGAGATTCCCTGACGATGTCGCAGGGCTATAGGATCTGCCTGAACCACTGGCGGCTCCCGTGTCTCAAACAACCTTGTTACGCGCGTTACCATTCGTCCTGCTCCCCGGCTCGCTGCACTCCCCTCCCCCCCCTCCCCTTCCACGGCGTTTTGTCTTCCCTGTCTCCCGTCCGTCGTCACGAGAGCTGAGAACTCTGCGAGAAAAACGCAAAAAAGGTGACGAAGCGAGAGAGAGGGGAAATTGCAGAAGCTCTTCATTTTGTCAGCTACCGGTTAAATTGAATTTCGCAAGGCGTTCTCATTCATTTTCTTTCAGGGGAAAGAGAGGGAAAGAAGGATAGGAAGAGAAAGAGAGAGGCAGGCGAGAGGGTGCATCGTCCTCCACCTGTCCCTGTGTCCTCAAAAGGATTAGTCTGGAGTTTGGGGCCGGTGGACGTTAGTCCCGATGGCTCTCTCGCTGCAAGGAAAGAGCAGTGCCACTATTTCCTTCCTTCCTTCCTTCCTTCCTTCCTGCCTTCCTTTCCCCTTTCATCCGGCTTCCATCTGGCCATCAGCGTCGTCTGTACAGCGTGTCTTGAGAGACGGACGACAGGGTGATTCATCTTCCACAGGGGATTATTGTGGCTCGCTGGCACGCGAGGGGGGAAGGGGGGAAGAGTCTGCTGGCCGGAAAGGTGGTCTGCGTTTGCTTTAACGTCCTCCGGAGCCTTTTCTTTCCCTCTTCTGGCAGGAAACGACGCAACGAACGTCGGACAGCCAGGGACGACCTTCCTTCCGTCCTTTGGGACTTGCCTTAAACATGAACCGACCACGACAAGAACCACCGACACCGAACGACCGTTTTATTATCTATCAGCGCCTTTCCAAGATCCGCCAGAATCTCCGTGTCCTCATTTAATTACGTTCAATCTCTTATTTACACCCTAACGAGGAAATGTACAATACGTAAAACATCGACGAATTATTCTTTTCTTTAATTCTGACGCTATATTTCCAAAAGGAAGGAAATACCTGTAAGTAGTGCGATAAGCAAATTAGAAACTCGAATTCAAATGCAAAGGGGATACAGTAGAGACAGTGTACATAGGAGAAAAATGATGTTAGGGCTGAAACGTCTTTGACAAAGCCGAAGAAGTGTTTCCCTTGAAGTGGAAACATGCTGTCTGACAATTAAGTAGTACGAGTCTATGTTAGACGCAACGGAGTCTCATGAAAATTCATTCCTTCTAATTTCGTCGCATTCTCCTCAATTTCTCTGCGCTCTGCAACATTTCGAGGATGAAGTATTCATGCTTCTGCTTTACTTGGGGAATTTCACCTACGTACGAAGTACGTATAAAAGTTACATTACGTAATGAAAGTGGCAGGAACGTTTGAAAGCTTTAAGAATTCGATCACCATTCTGCTTACCAATATTAGCCTTTCGGCACATTGACCTAAAATCTCGGGGGTTCGGCGCGCAGGCAAGTCAGAGACCTCATCCATTTAAAGTTTGAGAATAGGTTGAGCTCGTTTCGCGCGAAAGGCCGAGTGCCAGCAATCCTGCGAGAAACTTCGAAGAGAACCAGCTAGTAGATGGTTCGATTAGTCTTCCGCCCCTATACCCGACTCCGCAGTTCGAATCGCATGTCAGAATCGTTGTGGACCTTCCATCAGAACTCTGCTGACTTCTTTCTAACCGCCCGTACTCCGCCACCTTTCAGTTTCCATCGCGACAATCTTTCCCAAACGATTCCGCAAAAATACGTAATGAAACGTGCAATAGAACAGACCGTTTCAACGACCTCTTCAATCCTACCAATTATGAAATGATACGTAAATATTTGTTTTTTTTCAATCCTCTAAACCGTGGCTAAGGTGCACGTTTTTCCACAGCCATGTAACATGGCAGATCAATTCTTGATGTAGAGGTGTAACCAAGGAAACTTGTCACTGTTCCTCCAATTGGAATGGCCTGAATATTTTCCGTAGTGAGAATTAAATGTCCAGCGTATCAGGTTAAGTGGATAAAGGGTAGTCGAGTGGGTATCCACATGAATATATCGTCCAGTTTGCTTCGTTTCGGCTCGCTGAATTGCAGCGAATCAAGCACTTTGTGTGAGCGCACGGACTCACCGTTTCTCCGGAGAGTGTTACTAAAAGCTGAAAGAAAAAATCGTCCCGCGCATTCGGCCAATTACGAATTATAATCCTTTTTTACCTGAACCAGAGACGCAAATTTCAAACTTCATGGAACTTATTTGATCAACTTCCCCATTCCTTTTTCTCAGTCGTCTCTTCGCTACACTAACTGAAGCCCATCGAAATTTGACTTTAAATCTTGAAACTCCGCGGCGTATAGTATAAGTTTAAAAATCTGCCGAAGTTGGGGGAAATTTGCAGGAAGTTATTAAAGTTTTATTGATTCCGGCAGGATTGTGTTGTGTGTCGGAAAGTTCTGTTACGAAAACTGCGGGCGTGTTTGCAAAACTATTTCCCCAGGAAAAAGCCTAAAGTACAATATCCCATGGAAACTGGCGAAATCCCAAATTAAATAGTTTAGTTAGCTAAGTGCACTTGAGTAGTTTTTGCAATTGAGTGCAGTTGTATTAGACGTAGTTACATCGGGTACCGCGGATGGCACTTTAAGTACCACCTGTAGACTTGAGTAAAGCAACGACTGACAGATGCTTACCTTCTGAATAACTCTAGTTTAACGAGTACCTTAAGGTACCTTACTTCCGTACAGTTCCGCTACACGTACATCATTGAATTTTTCCGTGCAATATATGTTAGGAGTTGATACGCTTGCCATTCGGTAACGTGCCCCTTAACAAGCCTGACTTTAACAAAACTCAAACTGCCTTCCTTTCACGGAGGAACCCGCCGACGAGGCGGCTGCAAGGGACACAATAACCTTTCGTTTCCGGGCATAATTAACCAGCAAGATTCATCGTACAAAGCTCTATCGAAATATACCGTGCAATTGGAGCACTCAATTAGTGGGCCGACTCAAGCCACTCCGTTTCCACTCGAGTTTGAGCGCGGCGAAAGCTTTCACGGGCTCCGCCTTTCTTTCCGGATGTTGATTTGTACGGGCTTGCCCGCGGTTCCGTCGTCCTTTCCCCCGGCCATTCATAACTTCCGTCATCGCATTAGCCCCGGGGCTGAAACGTACGACGAGATGTCCTGAGACGAAGTCGGCGAGAACCTCGTAACGTCAGGCCAAACGAACGTCGGGACGACACCGCGTGCAGAATGGCTCCCTAGACGGGGCTAAAGTTACTAAAGAGTCCTTCCGTTGGCAGGCCTGAATCGATAGAAACGGCTGTCCTTTTGTTCCCGCGTACAGACTGCCGAGCTTGCGCGCTGCTTTCACGTACAAGCTCTTGCCGCCCGAGCTTTCCGGATATTCCAGCTCCCAAGGCCGGGTTAAACTTTATCCAGGGTGCATCAACGCCCCGGGTGTGTCAACGCGCGGTATTAAAAGCGATGATAAGAACAAACTACGGTTCGCTGAAAAAAAACACCTCAGTTGCACGTAGTTAGGATGAACTTATCGATTTATCACCGATGAAATTTTCCTTTTTCTGAAATTCTTCAAACGCAGTTAAATTAAAGATATTAATGAACTCAAAAGCAGGGTATGAGGCTAAAAAAGATATTTGACTATGTTCATTCGAGCGGAGAATGTCTGTCGAGAAATACAAACCGACGAAAACAAGCTTAATCTTTTGAAACGCTCAAAAGTAATGAATATCCTAGTGTCATTGAGTCCGTTTCTCTTGGAACGATCGGGTAAAAAGCAAGTTGAATGAGACATATTGACGAAGATTAGAGGGATCGCCAGAAGTTGGAAACAGGATAGACACATTACAGGGTGAGCCAACGTGTGGGGAAACCTTTAATCTGGCAACGAGGCGTACGTTGTTCACCGAAACGTTGCCTTACTGTCCCCTGTAGTCAAAGTCCCAGTTGGCCGACAACTTCCAAAGGACGAAGAGCGAGACCTGCTCCATCCGTTTGTCTTTAATCGGCCAAGCGCTGAAATTGTTTCAAAGAACTGCGCACGCATGGACGAACACGAATTCACCGAGCGTGCCAAGGAGAAAGCTAACAGCAGTCACTGTTTCTGTTGACCTACGGGCACATTTTTGTACGATAGGCTTTCGCCGCTTATTACACACGCGTAGAAACGACGATTAACGAAGGCTTTCATCTACAGTATCAACAAACGAACGAATAAACACACGATAAAAATAATACCAAATCAGTGTTATCATTCGAATGACATTATCAAAGGATACTACAGGTAATGCTATACAATTTCTCGAATGATCTAATTCACATCTCCTGTATAATTCGCCATTTTGCCCTCGAATCTTCTTTTAGGAGTTTTCAACGAATTCGATGATTCCGTGGATGATCCTCGGGGATGAAGAGCCCGGTGCTGGCCAAGTGGAAAGTGTAACCCGCAGAATCGACCGTGGCGCGCAGACGGAGACGAAGGGAGAGTGGAGGCTCTGTCGTCGCTCGAGCCGAGAGCTCGAGCTTTTCATTCCGGTGCTGTAGTTGGTCTCGCGAGCTTCGAGGCGCCGTTTCGTCGGCCGTCGTAGAGCGCCTCGTTGCCGGTCTTCTCTCGTTTTCGTCCAGCGTGCGCGTCGACCCTGTGCAGTGTTCATCGGTTACTGGCGGCCGCGTCAACCCGGAAATCGGAGCAACGGGTCAAGAAAGTCGTGAAAAGCCACGGGAAACCAAGTAGCTCCAGTGCGATAAAGCTGATGTTGTGCGGAAAACTTGCGACGATTGCCGGCCATGGATTATCCCACTGGCAACATCGATAAGAACCGCTGAAGTGCAAGCCGAGCGTGTGCTTGGTCACGGGAAAATCGCGCGGATGAAAATGCACGTCGAGATTTTCGGAACGCCGGTAACCGTGGTAACTGGAGTCGCCGAAGAAGTGGGATTTTAGAGGTGCCTTTTGAACTCGTTAAACCTTAGACGTGCCTTTTAAATTCCCTCTCAAGGACCTTACCTGTGTGCTGCGAATTGTGCATTTATCCTACGGCTTTTCTTTCCTTATTCGCCGAGAGTATTTAAAACGTAAAGGAATACGCAGCTGCGATACAGAGCGTTGGCTTTTACGAAAACCGGGACATTGAGACAGGAAATTCAAGGAGAATCGACTACTTCTGTTGTTAAATCGTGAACGTCGTCGCGAGTGGTTAGACGGCTTATTGCCGGAACATTGTGCATATACTCCCGCGAATATCGGTGCGTAATGAAACGAAATCACGTTAAAAAGTTTCGATGTTTCTGTCATGCAAATGAATGTTAACGCTGCACAGCTTGGAAAATTCAGCTTGATCCGAGCGCGTCTGGAATTACGGCTAGTTTTACATGCGAATGGGGAATATCATCCGACAGTGTGTATTCGTGAAAACTGATGCGTGTGTGTTTCATTTGCGATTCTTCGTGCGCTTCACAGTGATTGGAAATTATTGAAGTGCGTTGAATGTGTGCACCGACCGCTGGATCCCCGCCCTTTATCAATGGTGAGTGTACATACCTTTATTTTATTTTCCCTTGTTTTGCCATTTAAAGTTGGCCAAATTTGCGCGACACCAATACCCAACCCAAATGACCTGCATACCGTTCACTTTGTCCGTGTGCACGCGTGTTTATGATAATATATAACATTAACAAAAAATTTGTGTCTTTACGTTAAAATTCAACGAAAACACCGGCGAAATGGCACTTAGGAAACAGTAAGGTCAATGTTCTCGGATTGTGAAAAATGTTTAAGATCGTTAAACTGGAATAATTTTAAAAGGATTTCAATGTAATCGTGACAATGACTGACTTATGGTTATCAAGAAATAGACTAACATAAGATCCAGCAAGCCCATTTCCAGGAAACAGTCGGCGCTGTTTACGTGCCATGCAAATTATGACTTATAGTCGGAACGCAGGAAAATGTCTGAATTTATCACCGCACTATATTTAATGCAACCAGAGAAACGACAGTGACGAAAAACGCCGTTGAGGGTTGTTTTGAGTAAAAGTTCAGTATATTCGCGTGAAAGTCGAAAGTAACGCACAACTTTAGACATTAGTTAAGTTCATGACCTTACATTACAAATGCCTATCTTTGTCATCAATTTCCTATACTGCACCTAATGAATTACAAAGAACTTTGAGACCGAGAGTAACGACACTGGTATTATGCACGTTCTATGGCTTCCTTTAAAAATCAATTTTAACGACTTCATGAACCATAATGTAAGCAGAATATCATCTCGATTCGGAGATATTGATAAGGAGCAATATCCAGCGGTATAAGCATAAAAGGTTGGCGAATAAATACAGCTTTTTAACGTGCAAGGATTACTGATATTAAAGCGGCGATTAACGCAGCCAATCGGATTAACGTTCCTGATAGGGCAGAAATCCTATTTCGCTTAGAGGCCCGTTAAGCACTTTTATTCCGAGTCCAATATGCATGGAGGGGAGAGAGTGTATTAACTCCGATCGCGCGAGCAATTTGCATGAACCGACAACAAATTTCGTCGATACACACAGTGCGTCCCGCGAGGCGAGGCTGTTGCGCAGTAGCTGGGTAAACTTCAAAGTGGATTACAAGTTACTACTGGCCGATTTATGTAGCCATTATGCCGGCGTTAAGATCTTAATACCGCGTCGCGAATGCCCTGGGAGTTGGCCAGAACTTTCGAACATTTATGAATAACTGCGAACTACAATGCACTTGCCGGGCGGATATTAACTTCGCCAGGCGTCAAGAGATGAAATCGCTGAGATGACCCAACGAATTTTCTAATTAAAACCGTCCGCGACTTACCTTTCGCGGGCCAACCCTTTAATCGGCTTTAAACTTGCGATAAAACTTCCCCATCAAACGCCCGACTTTCGAAAAGCCTCGAAAGAATTTCACGGTAATATCAGAGGAGAGATTAACGATGTTTGTAATCTGTAAGTGATCCGTGCGGATCGTCGATGTGTTTTGCAATTCTGTCAGCGCTTTAACGGTATATGTTTCATTGCAATTGCACGGAGTGATCGATGTTAAGTCCCGTTCGGTCGGTTCGTCGGGAAAACTTTATCAAACGATCCGCCTTCAAACCGACCGCATGTGCACGTGGGCGAGTTTCAATGTTCCCTGGCAGCGATCCATGAACCGGCGCTTTGAAAAACAGTTAGCAAAACACTCGGCAAATGAAATTTCCCAGCGCCAAATTGGCCAGTGCGATCAGCAATTAAAGTCCGCTAACGCATTGGCTGAACACATTAAATTTTTACCATCGTAAAAATGGGAAATAATTTGACACCTCGAACGGAGAAACTCGGGCAAGTGGTCGAGGTAAACGGGCTATGTGAATTTATGGACGATAAAATAAATAATATATTCACCTAGCGATTTCCTAGCGAACCGTAAGGTCTGCAACTGCAAACAATGGTAGTTATTCCCTCGAAGTAGGCGAATAACGCGGGAAGGATGTTTCGCAATGGAGAAATAGAAGGATCTTACGAGAAGATAGCAATGTACATCTTCGGTTTTGCACAAAGTCGGCTAGCTGGCAGGGACTGTCTTGCCGGCGTTGAGTTCGTATTACTTCGAAGCCAGGCCGGAAAGCCGTCTGAGCTCGAACAAATTACTACAAACTCATGGTGCGCGCGATGGTTCCTCGTGGAACCGGGCGCGAGTGCCAATATGCGGAGGATAATATTTGATAGCCGAGAAAGGAGCAGCAGCGGGGGCGGCGACGAGCGAGCGAGCGAGCCGCGCAGGAAGAAAGGATAAAGTTGGCTGAACTATGATTATGGCGGCGGGAAGGAGATAGGAAGGACGAAACGCCCGGATGAAGTCGCCGAGTGAGCCGGCACGAGAGAAATGAGAGATCCGCCCTTCCTCCTGGCGAGTTCCGGCAAGCCCCTCCCCCCCCCCCACACACACACACACATACACACACATACCTCGACAGACGAAAAGCTTTCTTACTTCGCCACACTTCGAGATAGTCGGAATGCATTTCATCAAAAGTTGTGGCTTTCCAGTCGTCGCCCAGCAACGCGTCTCTATTCAGAAACAGTGTAAATGAGAACCTCAATCTCGAAGCAGCCGTAATCGAATACACAAAACGGTCGAGTGCTGTAAGACCTGCATACGTGTGCAGAGAATTCATATAGAGAAATTTCCGCACTCAAGGAACTCCTGAATGACGGGGCTGGGGGAACTGTTTCCTCACAGTTACTTAAGGTTCCGTCTCAGAATATCTTCATGCTAATGATATATTTCATTATGCAGAGTTCAAAGTTTCTGATTTCTTAATGTTATTAAAATCAAGCGAGTAGCTGAATAAACAGTTTTGAAAGATATGTGCACTCGGCAGATGGTGTATAATATTTATGTGGAAACAGTTGGTTCGTTTGGTAAATAATCGACAAAATTTTCGAGTCTGTAGACGAAAATCATTTCCCTATTGGCTAAATGTTTCGACTCGTGAGTACTCGTACGAGTCTACTGTTCTGCTATCCGCTATCCGTCTCGAGAAATGTATAATCACGCAGCTTAAGAACGCTCATAATTATCTCTGTGTTCCAAGGCGAAACTTTGCGATTTGAGGTGGATCATCTCGTAAACTTTATCGCCGGTAAGTTAAAGTGGGGAAACATGTAACAAATTATCGTCGGTTCCCGTGCCAAGTTCGATCGCTCTCGCGAGTTCCCCGGCCGGTTGAGATTTCAACGATCGTGTACGCGATATGTTATTTAAATGTCGATCGAAGAATGGACCGTACGAGCGAAACATTTTTCACTTTACCCCTAGCAGACGTACGATCAGCCGCATTGCAAGTCTGGCCACGTTCCATGGCGACTGGATTTCTCTTGGCTATCTTTTCCAAAATATCCTCAGCGCACGGGCTAAATGCAAATACCGAGAATATTCCATTCCTTCAACTAGTTCCCCGTGTACCTATAATCCTTCAAAAATCCAACGACACATCTGCACATTGACACACTTGGTTATTGCATCGTCAATTGCGTTGCTCTCAATCAGATCCTTCCTTTTTATTAACAAAATGTCTTCGTTGGAACGGAGCAATGGCAGTATCAGTCTTTCCCTTTAAAAAAGCCTCGCCCCGCGAAAAGTTCTTAAAGAGACGCTCGCGGTAAACGTTGGCGAGGCACAACGGTGAAAATATCGTAATGTCGTACACGAAGTTCAATTTCCTATTATCCGCGGATACAGGCGGTTGGGAATCCGTAGAAGAGAAGGCTTTCCCGTAGCAACAACCGGCCAGCCAATCTTCACCCTCCTCGTCCCTTCCCTATTCGTCCAGCCGGCAGAGGCAATCATTGACCGCGGGGGCTAACTCGATTCCACCTGCGTCTGTAACGACGATTGGATTTTCGAGCCAAGTCGATCCACGTGCGCGATCGGTACCCTCCTTAATATCATGAGGTGTCGTTCGAGGATTTTCTCCAGGATCAACAGTTCACTATTCACCTACGTCCACCGTCAAGACGCGTAAGAACATTGCGACACAGACAGCGAAATTTCTCATCTACGATAAATAACATTGACAAATTGAAGCGATTAATGATCAACAGGGAAAGATATGTTCTTGTGTGAATGAATTTTAGCGTACGTTCAAGTGACTTCTTAAGATTTTTCTTCAAAACCAGCGCCAAATGTAATCTTCAAAACTGGTTTTTATTTTGCATACAATCAACGTAAATGTCTACGTACAGATTTTTTTCTTATCCTGTTACTCGTTGTCTTGGTGATTTACTTTAATGAGTTAGAATAGTTTGAGTATCCTGATAAGTTCTTCCCTCCGCTATCACATATCTACACAACTCTTCTGCTGTGCACACTGTGATACTACCGTAAATCGTTTCCGGTGTGCACAGGCGTCTCTATCGTCGAGGAAATATTTAGCACCATCGCGTATCAGGACATTAACATCATTTTCGTGATGGTCCGGTGATTTTCATGCATTTCGATGTGGTATCGCGGGGGGGGGGACAAAAGAGAAATCAGGTCAGTTTTGCTTTATAACATACGTGCCACGGGAATATGGACATCACAGTTCGTACTAACGAGATGAGCGCGGAATACTCAAATTTACTGCGGAAACAAGTAAAGTTCGAGACGGCCGGCAGAGGTAGCAACTTTCACGGATAAAGATTAGAGTTATTAATTTGAATAATTGCAGCAATTAAGAGCCCGGCAGATTTTACTGCAAAATTAGGTGACCTTAGCTCCTGCAGCGATGCCTCTTCGTAACGTTAAGACACGCATAATTCGTTAAACTTTGACACTAAAGCGAAAATTCGACTGCCTTTTGTTGTCCGGTAAATTAGAAATCACGGGCGATTTATCCACCTGACGCTTTCGCGACAGGATGTTTTCCTCCGCCAGGAATAACCGTGGGAAAGTTGGCACGAGGGGTGAAACAATAGTTTCAGCGTTATTTCGAGCTCGCGGTAGGTTTCCGAATAGCGCGAGCAGTTTCGGCCGGGTAGAATTGTGGGGAATGAAAAAGCCAGAACGTAGGTTCGCCCGGGAGACACGGGGTTCTTTCGTTTCCCGTCCGCTTTGCCGGCAGTTTCGTTGCTTTGTGCGGGGACGCAGAATTCGCATCACCTTTGGCAACGGGGTCGAGTGGGTCGTTTGTAATATGGCGTCTCGCGGCTGCAGGAAGATGTTATCCCGCCTACCCCCTCCCCCCCCTGTCCCCCTGGCCCTGTATTTTTCCCGCCGCTTCCGGACTCACTCGAGGGCTTCCGGGAAGAAAGGCAACGAGTGTTTGGCCCTCGAGATACTTTGGAGTACGTAGCCAGGTGGATGCCGGCCCCCTTGATCGATCGGAATAACGCACTGGCCCGGCCTTATCGGCGGAAGATTAATGCTCGGACGACGCCAGGGCGCAAGACTCGCGGGGAAAAAGCCCCCCCGGGGGCGCGGCCGTCCTTTCTTATCGTGATCGTCCGCGAGCCAATCGCACGGCGATATATCTTTCACGCTCTCGCGGTCCACCCCGTCGGCCAACTTTCTCACGCAGCTACCAACGCACGACTTTTCCTCGCCACCCCGATAACTCCTCTCGTCAACGGCACCCCCCCGGCCAACGAAAAAAAAGTGCAACCCTGCGGAGTAATTAAGGGAACCCCCCGGGCGAAAGCTCGGAGCCGAAGGGAGGGAAAGAACGGGGAGAAATGACGAGGAGTTAGAAATCTCGGGGAAGAATGTGCGAAATATTCGCGGGAATTTGGCTCAACTGCGCGAGTCAACGCGTGGAAAACTTGGAACCCAATAAGTACATAGTTAGAACTGTTCGTACGTTGAGCCTGTCGGCCTTCATCGTTTTCGACCTGTGAACTTGAATTCGATGATCTTAATCATCGTTCCGCTGGGATCCGGTGGAGAAGATTCGAAAGGAGGTAAGGTGCATCGGTACCGTGCGATATAGTTATTCATCTCAGAGGACAAGGGTGCTGAGGGTAAGGGGGGAGGGGTAGTGGGAGGGTCAGGAACTTCGGGGAGAGTTTACAAAAGGCTTTCCCAAAGTGGCTGGAGCGATGGTGCCGGCATATAGAGCAGATAGTCGAGAGACGGCCAGACGGCGACGGTCTCCTTTTCGAGGGGAGGAAGTTGGAAACAAGCATTGTGCAGGGACACATCGCTCGCGGAGAATTCGAAAAGCGATGATCTTATATGCACACGTTTCCCCGGAACGCGGGTCAATAATGTCAGAACGCCGGACGTTGAACTTATTGCCTCCATAGCGGGGCCCCCGGACTCGAGTTCTATCGTCAACAAGCAAACCATACTGCTCCGTGTAAATATTCACGGGAAAAAGCAGTCCCTAAAAAATATTAATTGTCGTAATGAAAAGTTAGACCGAGGTAAACAGCTAAGTAACCACTGCATCGTGTTATAAGGCAATGTTTTATTATCGTTACACTATCTTTTCAATAATTACAAAAGCGACGACTGTTTTTATCGGACACTTTGTGAGGAAATTTTCCAAGGACGAAAGGTACTGGCAACAGTTTATCGGCCCCCCAAGAGTTCTACGGGGAGTCGTAGCAATCTCGTTGGAAGAGGCGACGCTGGAACGAAATTTGCCCTGGCCCGAGAATTTCGGAACATCGTTCGCCGAACTTTCGAGCAATTAATTCGCGTTTGAAAGTGTTATCGCTCGTGGGGGAAGGGCTCGGCGGGCTGATAGGATACGCAGAGCCGGTAGATCGGATCCATCCGAGTGCGAGCGTTTCCCTACGTGGAGAAACTTGGAGCTTACGGGCGAGGACAGCAGTCGTCGTTCACCGATCCATTAGATTATGATGGTAATACGGCCGGGATGACTCCGTTATCAACGCCCCACTTCCCTTCCCCTCCTGATCTCGTCACGTTAGCTCGTCGACGATTCTCCGTGATTCGATGGCCACCTCCGTCGGCCGGTCAAGTCCTTCCATCGTCCATTTGCCTGCCCGGACCGTAGACGGAGATATCACGGATAATGGTTGCGCTTAACGACAGAGTCACCCCTCGTTCGCATAATGATACGCGCACGTGCTGCAGGACAAAATTATCCTCAACTCGTAAACAACGGTAAACCGGTAGATAGAAGGTTAAAAAAAGAAATTTTCCTAAGCTGCCGAAATCCATTTATTGTCCATTGTTTTTCCGGTATTTTGAATTTCCCCGCTGTTTGTCGATGCATGGGGTAAAACGTGTTTGCGGAAGTACGTTGGCTAGGTGTACCGTCGTGCGAGGACTGCACGATATTAAGCACGCTTAAGTTAGCTTTATTAGAGGTACAATACGGCGAATTTCCGAGTACGTAATTTTAGCGCACGGTTCGGCAATTTGTGCAGACGAAGTACTGTTAGTAGTGGTTAATTAGTTAAGTGGTAGTATCGCTCTTTCTCTGTCCATCGTAAGGTACCGTGCGTTAGTTGCCTGCTGCCCTATAGTTGGATCCTGTTCTCCGTATTCTATGGAGATCCAAATTGCCAATTTGCCGGAGGTGCTCCTCTGGCATTGCGTATACCGGCCAAAGACGACGTTGCTCCACCACGCACAAAGCCTTCCGCGAATCATTATGTCTATTGCTCGTCGCGCTCAACCGCAATTCCAGCAAGACGTGTGATGTTTCAAGGATCTAACCAGAATTCTCTGTGATCTCATCAATTTCTCACTTACCCGGACAAAGCCGGTGTAGATTACAGTATTATTAGGGCGGAAAACCACGAACGCACATCCAATCATACACGGCGTTAGTTTCGCAACAGCAGCTAATGCATTAATTCAGCGTGTCTTTTGTAATGCTTTTACGGTGTTGATTTTACCTCGATCAATGATACCCAAGATCGTCAGGAACGTCCTGCTTTGTTTCGCCGAAACGACCAACTACCTTCGGCGGTTTTCGTTTCAGTTTTCCTGCTAGGAATTGCCATTTCTCGAGGACGGATTGCGCGCATGTCACGTCGGGTCAGATATATATGGCGCTGCTTAATAAATCCAGCAGATACAACGTTGGCAATCTGGCCAGCCTGGACACGTAATCTAGCTTAACGTATGTGTCCACTCGATTTTGCTCGCTTTGCCTTTCAGGGCAGTGAGCCTGTCTCTTTCTCTCTCTTCCCCTTGGATGATTTCGACTCTCGAGCCGCGCCGCCAGGAGAGATATGGAAGCCGTCATGGACCTGCAACGGGCCGTATCACTCTTGAAACTCGCCACGAAGGACGCCGGATGCGCGAGTCTCGTGTTACCGGCAACATTGACAAAACGTTATTTACCACGATGTTCCTTCTGTCCTGCAGCAACGTCCATATTCTATTTGCGGTCGTGTATTCGTCGCTCGCGCTTATTCATAAATTAAAACTCGTCCGAAAGCGTTCGTCCATGCGTATTTTCCATCCTTCGGATTACTTTGCGCGTTCACCGGTGCTTTGCCAAAAATTCAACGGGAACGATCTGGCGAGACGAAATTTCTTCAACAGATTTCGCGATTGATGGAGAATGGAAAGCGGATTAACCACGAGAGGAAGGACGTTTCTTAGTTCCTCACATTCCTCGAGACTATAAAAAAACAGTGAGTCGTAAATTCCAAGAGGATTGAATAGCTTTGCCGAGGGGCAAATTCGCAGGGCTCCTTTACAATTGAAAACACATTTAAAATTTTAAGGCGTAATCCCTGGAGAGGCTTTTCGCAAATTTTTCTCTGTAATCCGGTGATTCTTCTTCGTCGAGTTGCTCTCAGGAACTTTGTTTTCTTCTGCCATTTCCTTTTGTTTCCCCGTAGCCCAGTTTCAACCTCTTATCTGTTCTTACGCCGTTCGTTTCGCTTCCCTTTGACGTATGCCGGCTCGGTTTTTCTCACTGAGAACCCGCTGGCGAGTGGCCATCGTTCCAATGTTCCCGCGCTTAAAAATATTTATCCCATCGTTTATCTCGTTGCGAATCATCGCGTCAATGCCGCTTTCTGCGACCTATTTTACCCTCGGGACTGTGACAGCTGTCAGTACCTTATCGTGCGCTACAAAATGTAACGAATATAACAAACGATAATGTCATGAATGTTGTCGAAAAGCAGAGGACAAAAGTGGGATTAGTCGAACACGACTAAGCCATCTACATTGGTCCAAAATTTATCCTGTATTTAACACAAATAATACAACGCCAAACTAGAATTACAATTATTTCACCTTCATCTAATTTTTCCTTTAGCAATAATTCTCTTTTAACGTCCCTTTTAGGTAGTTTACGAACATCTGAGGCTAAACCATCTATATCATAATATTTATATAAGGACTTTAATATCCATTAAATTCATGTTGTGACATTTGTTTGTACATATAATTGCACCAAATGGAACATTTTAACGAGTGATTTGCATTGACGTACGGTTTAGCGACAAAAAAAGGTCGCTGAACATTGCGAATGGTTTTCGACAATAATCTTGTAACAGTGGTGTTTTAGCACGCATTAATGGGTCGTAATGCTCTCTGCGGGGGAGGGGGGGGGGTGGTTGCACACTGGTTGGGCAGGATTTTTGAATAAAATATAGCCACGCTGTCGAGCGCGGTACATCTCATACATTTTAAGTCCGGCGGCTTTATGCAACGCGTCGATAAGAAATGAGATTTGAGATGCACTCGCCGTAGCAAAGACGTCATCCGCACGGGACTTGGCCCCTGGCACGGGAGTATGAAAAAAGAAACGAGGGCTGCGCGAAAGCTGACCACGAGCTGCCGACAAAAGACTCGGAAGTCTTTTATGTTTCCGGAAATTTCCGCAGAGCCACGACTGCAGATGTTGCCGGAAAATACGATATTCAATATTAAACGAAAAAGGACGGTATTAAGATCAATCCGAATCGTGAAAATCCGCTATGTAACGTCACGAAAAGTACAAAATTAATGCCTCCGGGAGCTCGAGAATGGACGTAATTTAGAGAATAAATTATTCACTGACTGAATAGCGTGTTTTGTCCGAAGGAACTGTTATCTTGGGCCCTTTTTAATATTTGAACGGGGGCTGAAGTATGAAAAAAAAGGATGGCGGAGTGTCGATTTGAGATTGTTCCTTTAGAAAGGCAGTTTCAGGAATGACGGACGACGGGCTCATGAATCACCTGAGCGCTACAGTACCGTTGAAACTTTTAGAGATTCGCGGAGCACGCAACCGTTGCCAGTCAATGTTGATAACTTCCCCATTAGCCCCTCTCAGTGTGTAATAAATTTCGACGCTTTTAAAACGACCTACCGAACGTTGAGTAATCACCACGCAAAGGCAATGTAAAAGAACAACGAGAAAATCACGTAAATACACGTCAATAGTACATTTTTAGGTCATACGAAGTGTAGTACCTTTCGTTTCAGATGTTTCAGATGTCATTGAGATAAGCCTCGCTAAAAACGAAAATAAATCTCCTATATCGCTGTTTACTCAGATACTGCAAGCACGTTGAAATAAAAATTAAAGCGGATATAAATTTCGTAGTTTCAATGTCTGGAGAAAGTTGTTAAATCTGATATTCAGTTCCACCAGAGGGATTCCAGAAAACATTTTTAGGGTCTTAAAAGAGAGAAATATATGAATGATTTACAGAGAGGGATTGAACGTTTAAATAAAATGTGTCCCGAATAAATCAATGTAAGCCGTGGAAGTACATTCCGTTTGACATATTTCATGAATGTGTCACTTGACGATTTTCGACGGCGAAACTACGGCATATTTCGAGGATCTTTCTCGACGAATTTTTAAAAAACCGTATACGTAAGCTTAGAAAGCACCGAAAACGTCGAGCAGTCGCGATGTCGATCCTATTTCCATCTACGTACTTCCGTTTCGGACACAGTAAATCTGGCTGGGGGCTCGGAAAACGGAGAACTCTCTTACAGAAGTCAATGGCGCAGATCTGATTTGCAATTCCTGACCCGGAACGCCGGGAACGCAATTTTGCCAAGTTTAATCGACGTTCGCTCAAGCAGAGAACTCTGATATACATACGAAATATTTTCTATAACCACGGCGTACCTTTAACTGGCGTGCTGGTTTTATAAAATAATTCACATAACGTATAAGCACACGATGCAATGCACGTACTCTTTCCCAAATTCGCCGGACCTGCGTTCAGTCTTACCGCGATGAACTCCGCAATTTTTCGTATCCTTTTTAATTGCGACGTGCGTGCCGGCAAAAACGACTTACTTTGAAGCATCTTGTTTCGCGATTCGAACTAAAAAGTCGCTGCAACCTGGTCTCGCATAGGCAACACCCGTTGCGGGGACGGCCGGAGTTTAAATTCAAATCTTAACCCAGTTTCCAAAAGCTCCGCGCGAAATTCACCGGCAATACCCCCCCCCTTCCCACTGGCGCCGACGACTCGGTAAAATGATTATGCAACCCGCACGTACATGTACACGTGTATGCGCTCGCGAAAGTCTGATATGGATTTTGCCGTGCCGAAATTTATGCCGGCTGCTTGGGATCTTCATGTTTCATATTCCTCCGCTGTTTCATTCGCCCGTCTTGGTTTTTGTTGGCCCTCCTTTCCTTGCCCCACGAAACATTTCGCCGCCGCGCAACAATGAAACAAAACTTCCTCTCAACATTGTTTAACGTGCTGCAACGATGTCAAGTTTATACGATTGCGCGTATAATGCGAGAATTTTAACGCAACTTTGACGATCCTTTTATCCTGTTACTCGTAGACTAAGCATTAAAAATGCTAAAAAAAATGGATATTTTTTTCAAAAAGTCTACGGACCTTCTTTGGGTAAGCGCGACTCATTTAGGTGAAATACATTGAGGTCAAAAGTGCCAACGAAATGCAAAAAATGGGCTTCGCGAAACGAGCGATTATATTTCCTTTGACACAAAAGTTTGCCCTTCCATTATATTAAAACCTCTCGTTGGACGTGTAGTAGCGCATCAAATGAGCACATATAATTAACGAAAATTCTTTGGCGTCTTACCTCTTGTATTACTGTGAATTCATACATTTGTAAAATTTCTTGCTCAGCTGTATGAATTACTTTTATCGTCATTTCATAATCCTTTTTTTCCTTTATGTCACTTCTCGTCGCTGAAATGCATATTTCTCCTATGACAATATAATTTTACCGTAAAAGGGTACTCTTGAACGAAGCGAAAATGATGTCGAGTGGATTTAAGTATACATTTTTCCCGAAAAATTGGGTGCTCATCTGACCGTACGTAATATGTATTTCGTTTAACCCGTTTTCTTCCCGTAGTGCGGATTTCGCCTGTTATATCCGATCGGGTCGATAACGTAGCACGGTAGACAAAGCTATACTGCAGTCAGTGTATCGATTTTCATATGTATCGAAGAACCGGACGGCTGTTTATACCTATATTCGCCGTAGTAAACCGATACCACTTCCTTTCACATGCTCGAACGGACAATCGGGTCGGTTTAACGAAAGAGGTACTACGAGTAGATCAAACTGCCGAATCTGCACAGTGTGTTGGAGATATCGAAAACCGAGCAGTCATTTAACCGACACCGTTGGCCCGGCTTTCCGAGCATAATTTCGACACGAGCCCAACACCGACAGGTGAGAAACTCACGGGTGATCACCGAAAATCGTCGAATTTTCCGGTGATCGGAATTTAATGCTCATAAGTTTCGCGTGGTACGCATGGCGAGGACGGTAAGGGGTGTGTCTTTGGTATTCAATAATACGAAGGGGAAGCCAGTATCTCGGGAGGAAACCGTTCCGGTGACTGATCTGACAAGAGTTCCAGTTCAATTTTCCAATTTCCCGGGCTGTCACTCTGGCCGAAGCGGCGGTCTCTTTCCCGGGGCCCCCCTTCCTTCCTGCGAAATCGCGAGCTCGGAAATATTTGCCGATTCCAATTGTGCCAGGTGATTTCGATTTTCTCGCCGTCCTCGAGGCCGGCTGCCATACATATGCGTCCCAGGCAGTCCGGCTTTGCTGTTTCACGCCCATCTTATATCCACCTTCGTGCGGAGTCAACGGCTCGCGGTTATTTAACATTCCCGCGGGCGTCGGTCTTCTCTGTTTTAAAAATCACTCTAGCTCCGCTTAGTATGCCGCGCGGGCTCGCGCTAGTCGACTGTGATATTGCCTTGGCGTTACTCTTGCCTTATCTTCCCGTGCCTTCCAGCCCCGGCTCCTTCGAACGTCCTTCATTCACCCTTCTTCTCCGGCTAAACTCCGATCCTCGAGTAGCCGACGTGTCCCCATCTCCCGTTCGATCTCGCATACCGGATCGCGAGATTCCTTCGCGAGTATCGATGCCCCTCGTGCAGGGAATATTCCACGAGAAATCTCGATCCTGTAGATTGCCCTCTCTCAAAAGTACCAACCGGTATCGCTCACCGCCAGTCGACAAACGTGGCAAACCTAAGAATTTAAACATCATTTTATATGAAAAATTCACTGTTCGTACATTCGGGATATTATTGGAAATTTTCAATGCTACAAGTACGTTGCATTCTGCGATTCATGCTCCACCAGCTGAGCCGAGCGCAAAACAATTAACGTTAATAAGTGTCCCCAGGGAATCTCGTTTACATCGATTCCTTAGGGCAGAATTCCGGGCTCAAATAGATTTCGTTTTTATCGTGACCGGCCAGTGCGCGCATTTGAATTTCAACGATTTCATCGAATGTCCCCCCTCTGCCCCTTAACGGCCGAGGTCTACGGAGCAACCCGCCCTTTCTCGCGTGGAATAAAGTAATTTAGATAATGCCAGAAAGTCGGCGTAACAAGCCGAGCCACTCGGTTCTCCGATGCACCGCGATAAATACCATTTAGACATGGCTCTCGTCCCTTTCGTAAGTTTATCCTTACCCTCCTGACGGAAGGTAAATACGATCTATGCGCCCCTCGGCAAATTGTCGAGTATTTCAACCTGCCAGAGGAAACTGCACAGCCAGAGTCGTTTACGCGTCAATGCCGCCAAGGAAAACATCGCGGAAGAAGAGCGAAATGTAGGAAAATTCCCCTTTTCCCAGGGAACTTGTTATTGTTGCACCCAAGAGAATATAGTACCTAGCGCAGTGAGTTCTGTCTATGCAAATTAACGACTAATTATCTAAGGTTTTTCCAAGGTTTGAAGTAAGAGTTATTTCCAGCAAGAGGTAGAATAGATTTTCAAGCAAAATACACCGTATGCACCCTTAAGATTTATTAATCTAGAAAAATTGTCCACCGCGCAAGGAATCTCGTAATTGGGTTACTTTTGGTCGGGCGTAAAGTAGTAATTGTACACCGGGTAAATGTTTATTCTGCCCATACGGTGAAAGTAAAATTTCAAGCAAAATACACCGTATGCACCCTCAGAATTGATTAATCTAGAAGAATTGTCCACCGAGAAGGATTCTCGTAATTGGGTTACTCCTGATCGGGGGGTAAAGTCGTAATTGTACAGGGGGGTAAATGTTTATTCTGCCCATCCGGCGAGTGTTGAAGTTTGTGCACTTGCCGAGGGGGTGCGGGGGAAGAGGAGGTTACTTTGACCTCACCGAGGGTGCGCCTAGCGGCGGAAAGTTTCTTTCGTTGCAGGCGAAGATGGGCCGCGGTGCAGTTCGGAGGTAGAATCCGATAGGTTCGCCCACGGCAGCAGAAGGCGAAGTCGTCGAACTCCTTGCTGACGCCAGGGCCTGACGAAACGTGACCGGGTAAAATCCAATTAACGATAATTCAGCTTTCCTCGCGCACGGCTTCTACTAGCTCGAGGTGAAGTAAACCCCTTCCAGTCGTGTAACTTGCACGAAAGCCGCCGCCAATGCAGTTGCACTTTGCTGGGTAGCACGAAAGCCCCGGACAGGGATAAGAATATTTAACGGCAACTGTCAGTTGCAGATGTACATGTAGATCTTGAAAATTGTTCGTTTACGCGATTAACCTGCCTCAGGAATATCAACAAAGTACCAGCAGCATTGACACTTGTTAATATATGCTGTATTAAAAAATTCGATAGCACTTGTTATTTACACACATGAAAAATTTAAATAGCACCGTAAGTACGTGGTGCAATTTGATCTCGCTTCTTTATTAATCGGTTGATTGGAGAATTGTATTAAATGTTTACGCGGCGCTGTATTCCCGCGAAAATGGCCATATCTGTTTTAATGTGCAACAGATATGCATATTGCACGATTTAGCGTTAGGCAGAGGGGCTGGGCAAAACGAGTGGGTGAAATGAACCGAGCGTCGGGAATGCGGTGGTATCGATTGCAAAAAGCTAGCGGCGCATTTGGACAACGGGGAGTATAAAGCAATTTTCTTGGCCGTCGACCAAGCTAAAAATGAAATGTTGAATTTAAGAAGATTCCCGCGCCGCTGCCGGCGCTCAGCATGGGATATTGTTGCCGGGGATTCCAAATAGTCGGGCTCGGCCAAACGGGGGCACGGAAATTCCCCAGTCGCCGAGGAAACCGGGGGGGAAAGACGATCGATTGACTCTTACGGGAACTCGAGTGAACCGAAATGTTTCCCCATCAACATTTCGCCCTAATGTCTAACGTCACGGCATTTTTCCGCACGCTATTGAAACACCGTCACTGACCCTTCCTCGTCTATAATTTTCTTACGATTCCTTTACATGATCAGTGCCATTACTTCTTCACTGGAAAACTTAATGCGCTACTATTACTTCGGGATTGGAGGATCAAGCTTCCCTGAATTAACAATCGATTCCTCGTACTCTCGTTTAATGAATTTATGACTCGGCAAATCACTGGAATTCCAACGATAACGGACCTGATCCCCTGGTTTCTTTCGAATACACTGCATTACGCGACAACTTTGTACCATTATTCACCGTCCGAAATTTGAGGATTTGTTTCCCACGTAGCGTCACACGTTTCCGCTATGCACGGTCATTGATTCATGAAAGTTTGACAATCATCCGTGTGGAGAACAAAGCGTTCATGCGAGGGTTTTGCGGGTCATTCATTATCGCTCGACAGACGTGTTTCTTAGCGGGATGTCGCTGATACAGAACACAATTATCGGCTTAACGATCCACCGAGTTTTCCTCGCGGGGAAGAAGATATAAGAACATAAAGAAGGGAAAGTATAGAGAGGGAAAAGAAACCGAAAAGATGAGAATGACCCGTTGCGCAGGATTCTTTTCACGTTCACGAGAAATCTCTTTTATGAACTTTAAAATCGATACACCTTAGACGCGTAAAAGCGTAAGACTTTTCTTACCTTTGCCAGTGTTTTTATCTAAGGTGTTACGGTGTGCGCCGAAGGGTTTTCAAATTGCCGCTAAATGAAATTAACATTAAAAACATTTATAACATTCATTTTTATAGTGGCATTTTTATAGAAGTTTTCATATTCATTGAGGTAGAATAATTATTGTTAAAGGTAGACTAAAGTATATCATGTTTCACATGAAGCACAGAACACGGTTTCTTTTAATTTTAGTGTTTACACTGAAACACTGCATGTGCACATATTCTTAGCTTGCTAAAAGCATTGTCAACATCGCTGACGAATTTTCTTAACACGGAACAGTTCCAGGCCCTTTGCTACTCTGCCAAAACGTTTCATTATTTTATCCGCAAACAGAAATATGCTTCCTAGGAGCACTTCCGATCGATAAACGAGTGGTCGCTGGTTCGACGCGTTATGCAATATTTGGCGTAACTGTATCGAAATAAATCTCCCATGGACGGCAGTATCCATGGCAAAATTTTCATTTTCAATAAAAATACTGGTTTATAGCTTTCCATTGTAGCGTACGCGTTATTCGATCCGGCGCAAGAGTCGACGTAAATTTGTGGGTTGCGTAAGTAACGAGGAATGCAGAATGGGTTTTAATAAAACCTAATAAGAATCCACGTCCAGCCATAACAGTAATATTTATGAGTTATTGCGGTGGAGAATGCCGCAAGGGAGAGTGAGAAAAAGGAAAAAATCGTTAGCATAGACATTAAGAGAGAATGTATTAATCTGGAAATATATTTGCTTGCTACTCTTTTACAAAGGATACTCAGGCGTAAATTACAACCTTGGAATCTTCTCGCAAGATTTACACTTTTACCTCTCCTCAGCTTCCTTATATTCCGCAGACTTTATAATCAGGTGCAAAATGGAGTTTGGCATTTGTAAGTGACAATTAAGTGTCTGCGAATGATTACAACGTCACCGGTTTAACCGGGAGAAGAATCGTGCCTACGCAGCATTCGCTCCTTGTCCCTGAACTACGCCATGTTCTTTATCGCGAGATTCTTTGGCGATATGGCGGCAGGGGAAAAGGGGGTTGATGCATGGCATCAGAAAAGTTTTGCGCGAGACAGCCGGCGGCGAGCACCCCTCGCCGGAAGTTGGGCTCGTTTGAATATTTATAGAACTCGTTGTCTCCCGGGCGCCGGGGAAAAAGGGACGAAAAGGAAAGCGAGAATGCCGGCGAATGAAGTGCAGCAGCTACGCATTGGGATTTCAGCAATGGCGCCGTTCAAGTAGACGGCGCGAGGATTTTTATTGATTTGCCCTTGCTGTCTTCCCCCGGCCCCGGGACAATGGCTAACGGCCCGAGCCTCCGTTAAATGAAATACAGCCCTATCGACTTTATTGTGCCACTCTGACAATGGACCGTTGCATCGGCCGTTTTAACGGCGCGTCGTCACAATGCTTGCGTTTTTCCGCTCGGTGTTGATAAACTCGCGGCGGGCATGCATACGTGCATACGCGGGGGAGAATCCTTGAACGTCGGTCGTTGCTGAAACGTCGCTCGTACTCTCCTGTTTCCCGGCGCTTCTCTTGTGTTCCCCGAATAACGGGGAAAAAATATTAGCGCGAACGGGGATACCAAAGCCCGACGCGCACCGATGAAGCTCGCTCGCGATAAATTAATAACGGCAACGCTACGTGAGCAGAATGCCAGAGTCTACGTTATTCTCGTGACAACTGCACAAACAAATCAACGCGGTTTCCGAGCGCGGCAAAATTTCCGAGCAATCAAATTCCAAAGAATCACAACAGCCACGCGAAATTTCCTGCGCACAGGGGCGAGGTACACCGGTTAGAGAAATTTCGAAAAATTCACATCTGAGAAAAGCAACACCTCCAACACCGCGGTCCGATGACTTTACTCATTTCCGAACTCATTTCCTGCGTGCCTCGCGATCTGAAATATTTCACGAGCACGACGAATTCCTGCTGGCCATTGCCACGTCCATTTGGGAATCTTCGCGCGATCGCTCTTGCATGAGCCGTTCCTCGGTAACTGCAACGCAGGGTTCATCATTTTGACAGACGTTTACCGATCGATCGGCCAGTCCGGCCGCGTGATCAAATGAACGAGAGACCGTGGTCCAAGGGTTCTGGCAGGAGGGTAAGGGGGGAGCTGAGGGGAGGGAGAGGAGAGGAAGAGAGAGAGAGAGAGCGATTGCCCTCTGTGCACTCAACTTCCCGTCCAGTCGAGTGCACTGTGCACTATCTATACGATTCCAGCGGAACGGCCAATGAATGGTTTATGGATCTGCTGGGATATGCGCGCGCGCGGGGCGGAGCAGGGGGGGAGGGTTCTCCACTCTGCATCGTCGCGTCGCCTTCGGCAGGACGCAAAGGTCGCATTATTCATCCCCTCCAATGCAGTGACGTCACAGGCGCGATGCCGGCTGGCCAACGTGTGCGTCGGCCGCACGCTCATTGCTACGCCGGAAGTTATGCTCGATCGTCCACGCTCGAACCTTATCCTCGAGAAAGCAATGTTTTATTAATAAAAGTGTTGCAGTAAGTATTTTTAAAATCGCCTACCTTACCCGAACGTCACTGTCGACATTCATGACGTCGCTTATATTAAACCTTGTCTTTTAGTTTTCAAAGTATCACTTCTAAAACCGTCTCGTTACTCGAAGGTCACCAGAGACATTTATAAAAATGACATTTAGGCTGACTTGAGAGTCAAGCATATTCCGTGGGGTAGGATTTTCTTTAAAGCTACACGATGTTGGTTGATCATGATTAATCTTTTTGTTGTATATTTCTTGTTGCCGCTTGTGTAGTATTGTACAGCTCAACGTAGCGGGGTATTTTACAGTCGTTTTGTGTTCTAAGTCCTTTTTACGGATATGGCATTGTATTGGAGTTTTGAATCAAGCAGCACCTGTACTGGAAATTCTCATTAGGACGGTTAATGCGGCCTTGCTGCGAGGAGCGTTGTAAAGTGAGGCGATTATTGTTAAGGCGCACACGCGTACTATACTTATTGGTTGTTCGCTACAAAAGCCCCGGGGCCGTCGGTCACGAACGTTTTCGTATTCATCCCGCAGGCCTTTAGAAAAACAAATGCCTCGCGGTTTTAATGATTTTTTCTTCATTTGCCGACACGAAAAGTTTTATCACCGTCGCGCCATTGTATTGGCCGCATTTCAATCATACCTCGCGGGTTTTAGCGGGCATTTCCCCCGAGCCGTGAATTTCGTTGTACAACATTTCTTCCTTTCGCCCCGTTGTGCGGCATTGTGAGCTCGAGACGGGACATTTTTTCCCCTGCACCAAGCTTTATTAAAATCCTCGCATTGCCCTTTGTTTACGTACCGTTAATAAATTCGTTTTGTGAGACCAGTTCCGTTGAAGCGGCCGTCACAAAGAATCGTAATTTTCATCAGGCGAAACTTTCCAGGACAATCGAGCGATCCTCCGACTCGTGAAAGGTTCGTCTCAGTGGAGATCGGCTGGTACGTTCTCGTTTGCCTGCGACAAGAGCTTCCGGGAGAACGTGGAGACTCGGCGAAGCAAACGACGATGCTCGATAGTTGAAAGCGGCGACGTTCTCCCGTCTTCATCGTCCTACGTGCACGTTTTTCCGCCACTCCTGAGAGAGAAATCAGGCTGTCGACGGGACGTCGGACTTTCCGATAAAAGTGTCCGACATTACACGTGGCAGCTCGCTCGGGAGTTATATGGGCCGTGATGTAATCGATATCACTTGGTCCGCCGGCCGATCGGCCACATACGTTCGGCTCATTCGCGAATGGAAATAAATCCGCGAGCGGTTTAGCACCGGCCGCTCTCACGGGTTTGCCCTTTTACGGGGAAACCGGCGAAGCGATCGGCGCTGCAAAAACTCTGCGCTCGTTCGCCGAGGCTGTGGGTCCGCAAAAATAACGAGATAGCTACGGTTATCGAGTGACGAACGTCGAGAGTAATGCTCTCCCCACGTCCCTTGCCGTCTCTCCCTCCCCTCAACCCCCACTTCTCCATCCCCTTATCCTTTTTCCCCGCCTCCCATTACCAGCTCGGTCACGTTGCAGATATTCCCTTACCCGTCCCTGTATCGATAAAGCACCGTCGTTAACGAGAGATCAAGATATCACTGGGAATCGTACAAAAACGCATCGGCTCGAAATTCCGAGATTTCACGCACGGCCGAACATTAATCTTCATTCGGTAGTTGCACTCATACTGAAGAGGAATGTTTACTTGATATTCAATCCTGGCTGATTTTCAAAATATTTTATAAAATAAGCGTAGTTCGAAGAAAAGTACCCTGCGAGATGTGCATTCTTGAAAGAACAAACACATTGCTCGTACATTGGAGGAGTCGACAGAAGTCCTTTTGTACGTGCGGTGCACGGGCTTAAAGACAAATAAATAATAATATTGTCCCAGGGGCATCGACCGGCAGATATCGTCGGAGATTGCGATGCTACAGAGAGCGGTTTATCAATAATTCCAGAAATCCTCAGGGAGAACTACGGTGGCCAGTAGAAAGAGATTGCGTATCAGCCGTATCCTGTCTGACGGTGGTCAAGTATCGGCCCAGTGTTGAATATATCTATCTGCAAAACACGAAACACTTTCCTCCCCTCTGTCTCACCCGACGAAAATTGCAATAAATGTAATAGCAATTAGGAACATGGAAACAGACCTTTTGCTTCTCCATTTGTAGAAAATGTAACAATAATTGTCCGAAGCGACTGTGTTTCTGAATTACGATATTAATGATTATAAATTAACAATTTCCTCTGTATCAGTTATCATTGTCATATACCTGTATATTTCATTTCTATGCACTCTCATTCTTCCTTCTCTGTGTTCTACCTTTGATTCTGACATGTACTTTTGCGGCAGATGCATCGAACGAACTCTTTAGGGTGTCTAAAGGGATGAGAGTACGAGTCATTATGTACAATATTAACGCTCCCGAAACGCAGCACAAGGTAGTTGAGCGGGAGAATCGGCAGATCAGCAGAGTCCGGGTTAACGGAAAATCGTCGTTGTTTCGAGGTCCATTGTCTTTTATAATAACGCAGGGACGTAACAGCTGCCGTGGGAGAGCGTCGGGTCGCGCTCGGAACATGGCACTCCCCGAGTAACGAGTGCTTGGTGTGCGCTATGCCGAGTAATGCGGAGAAAATTCCGCACGAGCGTGCAGCTCCCACGACAATTTCCCGTCGCGGCGAAGCCGGCAGCGTGGCTATCAGAAGTGCCGAGGAGCGTTCCGCGGGAAGTCCGTCGCGAACTACGACGTTATCTAAATAGCGCGGAAATAGAAGCAGAGGGTCGACAGAGAATGCACGCGATTTGAATCGAATCGGCCGCACGTCCCGCGTCGAACGAAGTCGAGCCGCCAAACGGGGAAGATAATGTTCAAAAGGATTTCCCCATCTGCTGTGACTTATCATAAATTATGGGAAGATCGGCAGTTGTTTAGTGATTTATTCTTTGATTAACGTCTAGCCCCATTAACCTCAGTGGGGCATTAAAATGCTTATACGTATAGTTATAATAGAATTATAATCACGGCAGGTGCAATGTAGAGGACAATTCAAGCGAATCTATGTTATTATAAAAATATCTGAATAAACTGCGAGAAATATAGGACTTCAAACGAACATGAAACGAAAAACTTTTATTCGTAAAGAGAAATATTCGCGTACAACTTCATGGAAGTACGGTATTTAGTTCTATGTTTATATTTACACGACGTATTTTCAATAATTAGCTCTGACATTTTGAACTACGGTAAACGCAGTGATATTTTAGCTGTGCAACCTTCACCCGCAAAATATTTCATGCAGAATTATCGGACTTTCTGTACTTAATCGATCCTTCTACTGTGTCAACTTTCTTTTCAAACAAGTACAACTGTAATGGAATATTTAATTTGCAGTGGATATAATGTGTTTGCCGAGGCAAATGATCTACTTCATTGGTTCAATTTACAGTTAACTCGGATTACCCAGTACGTCTGTATGTCTTTCATACTCATCCATCACGTAATTACAGCGAAAAGTTCCAGTATCAGTATCAGTATCAGTAAACTATTCGAAAAAAGTAAGCAAATTTTTGTTAACACTTTCATTGGTTCTTCCATTGTTTTTACCAGTTTTTTGTCACCTACCTTAATTTAATATTCTTCCATGTATCATTTCATACATGGACAGAAGCTTCCGTAAAAATTTACCATAAAAATATCAGCCTATTTCAACCCTTCCGTCTTAAACAACATTTGCTTTGCTGAAGATTACATTGGATTCTGCATATAAGCGTATACATTGTACACATTGTACACGCATCACGCTTTGACACATATGAATGGATATGTTCTGCGCATACTGAGGTATTAGGGTTGACAAGATGCATAGCGTTTGGTCGGTAACACATCGGCTAAATCTGCTGTAATCCACGAAAGCGTTGTCTGATTACGAGATCAATATGTTCATTTCAATATTTCAGTATCCGCGTACTAGGTATTCAAGGAATTTTCTCGTCTACCCGTGAAATCCGTCATTTCTTGACAGACTTTTCTTCTTATTTTTGACGACATTTTGACGTTCTACGGATTTTAGCCTGAAAACTTTAATAATTACTGCGTTAAACGAACTGTTGCCGCTGACAGGCACAGCCGTCCAAAGTTAATTACCCGTCAGATTTTCAAAAGAATTTTAATGTAAGTACATACGTACACGTGATGCAGAACATCGAGGTAATTTTACGAAGCGACTAAAAAGAAATAATGTCTGTGCTTTGTAATTGGCACCGTGATAATTCCAGTCGTCGTTGAGCAGCTTATGCTCATTAGCAGCAGTCATTTCAAGGGAAATATGCGACGTTAAAAGGCAGCGATATTATTTCGCGCAATAGTTTGCCTTTTAATTAAGCGAGATTTGTTTCGTTACGTACTAGTTTTCCGTGGCGCAGGGAACGATTCGTCGGGGTATAAAGTTCCTTGAAGCTTTGCAATGAACAAGACTCATCCATAAGATTCCGAGACTTTCGCTTCGGAGCTTTACAGTCGATCATTATCGAGCATTCTCCCTCTCTCTCTCTCTCTCTTTCTCTCTTATTTTCTCTCTCTCTCTCTCTTCCTTTCTCTCCCTCTCTTTCTCCCTCTCGTTCTTACCGCCGACATTTCGCAGCACGCAAGTTTGTCGTCGCGTAGCCATACGATGACGAACTTGTTTGAAAAGGAACGTAATTTACTCCGCCGCTACGGTATTTCAGCTGGCGATGCTTTTTACTTCGTTTTTCATCGCGCTCTCTAAACAAAACTTCGCTACGAACTTCGCCGTAGGTCATCGTCAGATCGAAGGGTAGAGGCGTGAAGAGGAAGAAAAGGGTTCAGAGTGAATTCTCATGTTTCGTTTCGTAACTCGCCCCATCCATTCTTCGCCGAATGACACTTCGCAATTCGCCATTCCTTAATGCACTTATCTGTAATTCCTCGAAAGTGCTGCTCGTTATTCATCCGGCTGGGCGATACCGTTTGTGCGCAATGTTTCGCCGGAGGGCGAAAATATAGCCCCGTACATTTCCGCGAACACTGATGTTGATGAAACCCAAGTGCCACGATCGGACTGTAATTGATTTAATCAATACCCGTATCTCGTTATGCTTTATTGAATTTTATTTCAATATGATTGATCGGATGATGTATCCTATAGACTTTTAAATCACCTCCGAACTATTCGGAATATTCGCTTTTTAACACAATGTATCGACCTATACAACGCCCAAGTATTTCATTAAATTCCGCTCGGATAATTCAATTTTCCCTACCGTTATTTTTGTACAATTCTTGAACGTTAATAGAACGACATTGTACTTGTTACTCAGTGCTTAAATACCTAAAACTCATTATGCTGGCCGGTTGCCGCGTTAAAATGGAGCACCCTTCGGCTGGTAAAAGAGGGTTTGAAACATACGAATGGGGTGCGAAGTTGAGGCTTTTCAGAGGGTGCGCGGTTGCCAGAAAAAGGATTGAAGAAGGCAAAGGGTGCGTGCGAAGGGTTTCGATGGGCGGGTGAAAATCGTTTTAAAGCCAAGTCGCCTGGATAATCATGCTGCCTTACATTTTACCAGGCTGCCTTCGCCACGGTGGAACGTTATGCCAGCGGATGAGATAAAACGCGGCGGAGGGGTCACGAGAGAGAGAGAGAGAGAATATTGAAAACCCAGAGAGATGAAAAAGGAAACCTTAAACACTATTAAGAACATCTCATTTTTACACGAGAACCTGACGAACGCTCCTACGAAAATATGGAAATTTCGTAACAATGCAATTTTTATGTCCAACAAAATCTCATTTTTACGGGACCAAAAATTTCCTTAGTTCGCAGGTTCTCGGGTTTTATTAATATTTTAAGACTTTACTAAAGATAACGAGAACGCGTCGGTAGGAAGTTTCGGTTTCAAAGTGCGGATAATATTTAAGCGGATGTTCTACTCGCCGGCGTAAATAACGGAAAGTAGGTTTGCTGATTCGAGGCATAAAACGGACGCGCTACTTTTCAGCCGCGAAAACCACCCTGCAATGATTCGTATGGTATTATCGGGTCGGTCGTAAAAGTCTTACGACTGTACGTAGCATCGTTGACCTCGTAAGACGAGACAGAGGAAATCCGAAAGCCACTTGCTCACCGCGAAATGCAAAATGCATACATTTGCACACATTCTTCGTTGGATTTTCACTGTTTCATATTTCCAATTAATTTATAAGCAACAACAGTAAATGAGAATGAGGTTTCATTCACTGTCAATATATCGATCATTACTTAAATAAGTGCCTAGATCTTCGTTTGCTATTTTTCGACTAATTTTCGTCGCTTTGTACTTTCAACGAGTAATTTCATAATTTCCAATGGCAACGTAAATATCGGTGAAGACATTCGGGAACTACGCTTCTTCGAAGTTCCTTGTTTTACTTTTCGAACAAAGTTTCTGTTAACTGCACTGAGATTGTACCGATGCGGTGGACAATGTAATTTTAAGAGCTTTGATTTTTCAACGTAGCGACATAAGATTCTTACCCGCAGGAAAACATGGAGTATTAGGAAGCGAGAAGGGAAACGTTGCTGTATTTCCTCTCTCCGTCCTCCCCTTCCTGGGAGAAAAACGCACGCTAATGACCACCCGTCTAATGATTTTCGTTTCTTGCGCGAGTTCCTTGTGAACGCTGAGACCGGAAGACGTACTGCTCCGCTGTGTAACAAAGACGAATTTTAATCCCGCATCTACCTTAACGATAATGTTACTCATCTTATCAACGAGTAATACCTTCGATCTATAGGGACATCATTTCAGAAGGTATTTTTTCTTATCGTCACACGTCGTGTAGAAGAATTTGAAATATTTCCATTGGAGGGCAAAAACAACTGCTAATTAAACATTTCAAATTCTGTACAATATTAAACATGTGTTTGTGCTTTAAAGGAGAACTTCAATAGCCAAATTCTTCTAGAGAGAGATTTCTGTTTATTCATGTTCTTTTAAGGGGACATTTCACGTATAATGAGGCACATTCCTTCATTTCCCATTTTACCTAAATACCCTATTAGAGTGATAAAAGAACAGAAAGTATGCGCTGGTGCAGTTTTAGGAAAAGACTGCTCCGTGGCAATGTCGCTGGTATATACATGTATATAGGAGGAAATTACTAAGTCCTGGCGCGACGATAAGATTTCCATTTAGATTTCTAACCGGTCAGATAGTCTGAGGTTGCTGGTCTTTGCGGTTCAACTACGTGCTTCTGTACCTTTTGTTATCTTGCGTACTCTCTTTATTTCGAGAATTTATCGGCGATCATCGCGCGTTCGCGATAATTTACCTTATCAGCACGGCAAAAAAATCATCTAAAATGGGGAATAGTGGAAATGGACGTGGAAATTTCTTGATCGGAACGGTCACCGTGGAATGTCGAAAGCCAAAGCTTCCTTACGTATTCACTTTGCGGATCGAAACTTAGGGGACGAGAGACATGGTAAGAAAGTAATTATCTCCTTCCCCTGAAGACTTGGCAGACTCGTTTCGAAGTTTGCAAATTCCCGGTCGAATAAATCGCCATAGCGGAGGAATTGTTGTGAAACCGCTAATTGCGGGATACCATTAACGTATAACGCTAAATTTCGAGCGGAATAAACAGCGAGAATCCCGGCGTTTCAAGTTCAGCAAATTATTTCACATGACGAGCCAATTTGGAAATTACGCGACTCACGTTCTCATTAATTGCGCACATTTCCCGGGCTTCTCGAACTAATTAAAAAGAATTACACGATGCTCCGATATTGAAGCTCTCCGCGCAAACTACCAACGATACGAGTCAATGCTACACAACTGACTGTTGCGCAACTTGCGACGCAAAACATGCTAGCCTATCCTAGCCTTCAATTAGCGAACTTTATCAATAGCGCTTTTCAACGGCGTAATTGTCAACAGAAAAATTTCCCCTCGTCGCGGTACGTACTTTTCTACTTTTCCTGTGTGACATTATCGTTAATGATATCCCTTAATGATATCCAATTTATGCCATTAGTCGTAAATATAACGAAGGCTGTTTTTCGTGTGCTTTGTGAATCTGATAGTAGGGCTTGAATTTTCAAAGGATCGTATTGCAGAGCTCGTTCGGTTATACATCTCGTGTGTCTTCGTCTCTTCGTTTGATGCCGAGGTTAACGAACCTGGCTTTTCCCATAAATGCCGTTAAAATGCAAATGTGTGCGTGTCAAAGCGTATGTACGTACAGAAGAACGCGCACGTTCGCCGTGTACTGCACTATCGATTAGACAGCCAATAAAATGGGCCGCGCACGTTTACTAAGTACACACGTTTGCCGGGGTTCTGTGTACGTCACGGCCTAATTAGTCATCGACCTTCTTTCAGAATTTTTAACTTACGGGGAGTTTGATCGAACGCCTAGGGTCGGCACGTATCGCAATACGGATTAGTCCACTCAACAGCGAATAAGCCAACGTCAAGCAAAATGTCACTAAATTCCAGTTCAATCCGACCATAAATCTCACTAATTGTAATCAAGATTCCACGATTATATTCCAAGTAACAAGTAGTTCGTGAAACCCAGATCAATGAGTCGAAGAGAGCTAAACACTTTTGCCAGACTTACTGATTTTTAGCCTTTCCGGTTCGAAGGTTCACTCGCCGGCGTATTCCGGAAGTGTAAGGTTCGACAGGAAGTTTACGCTCGTCATTTCGCCGGTATGGAAATTTGCAAATGAGGCGTGACGTGGGCGCAAGCCAGGGAAGTCCAATGACGTCCCGCGGGGGGTTGTCGCTTTCGTATTCCACCGGCGACAATGACGGGCGACCGCGTCGCGACGTGGATACGACGTCGCCGCTCGTTTCTCTGTCACTCGGGGAGACGTCTTCCCGCTTCCCCTCCCCCTCGAAGAAGAAATTACCGCGGTACAGCAGCGATCACTGCCGAGGAACCCACGGCGAGCCACGTCTTTAAGGCAACGTTTTACCCCCTGATCTGTTTAATCATAATTAACTTGATTCATTGAATCTATCAAAGAAATGTGCATATGGTGAGTGTCAATGGTTTATCGATATTTATCGATGCGAAAAAAGTGTGGACATTATAATTTGTTAATGGTAAGAGATGAGTATTAGAAATACTTTTGTACTCACACGAGATGACCTTGCCCATCATGTCTTATTGAGAATGGATATTTTTTGCAGCGACTGTACGTCTAAGAAAATTGTTGGAGCAATTCCTTCTCGTAACTAAGCAGCCAAGCGTCGTAATTTTGCCTGGCTTTCTGTTATAACGTAAAAACGTGCGCTGATTCATCAGAGGATGACGCGAAGTTTATACGAGGCATGAGAAATATGACAGGTAGGCCGAGATTAAGGGTGAGACCGGAGGAAGGTTGTTCAAAGGAAAAGAATGGGAAGTTTGTGGAAACATCGTGCCCTGAGATTACGCCAAGACAGGAAGGGGGAGGTGGGGGGCAAAGGATGAAAGTTTAATCTCTCGTAACCTCGTATCGGTTTCTCGGGGAACTGCGACGTCGCTCGTACTGGAGGAACTGAAAAAATGTCCGTCTGTTTCTGTCCGACCGGCGGGACTTCGCGAACGTATCGGCAAACGTCAGTGTCGAGCTGAGTTTCCGTACGGGCCGACGTGAATTTCCACGAGGAGATCACTCGGAGAAATTTCCCGCTGTCCCCTCGCTGACGAAGATCCCGTGAGAAAGGTCCTTCGATTTTATCTAGGATTCCGCGTGTCGTGCCACGGAACTCGGCTAAAGCTCTGACGTTACGGTCGAAGGAGGGAGAAAGGGATGCTTCTTAAGGATGATAAAACTGGGGTTAACTCAGACTTTCAGCCTGCCATGATAATAAAGTTGCGGCTTACTGCCTCGAGATTAAAGTACGAACCACGGGCCGGCTGGTATCGCACGGGAATACGCCGTGTAATCGTGAGAGCCTGCGGACGGCAACGATTCCCACGTTTTCTTGGCCCGCTGGAAAAACAATGCAGATTACGGCGAAGGCAAAACGAAATCAATGACCGTGGAAAATTGCCGTACCGCCGTTTCTTTCGCTGTTAAAAAGGAACCAATCCGCAAAGCCCCCGTAGTCCCTTTGCACGGCAAACTTTTCCTTCCATTGCAATGTTATTGGGTCAACCGTAACCACTGTGCTAAACACTTTGGGCAAAACACTATGCTTCATTTATGTACTTGAAAAAGGTAATGCTGGTGTTTCTAATACTTTGATGTCATAGAAGTGTACGGATTTATAAAGAATTACATTAAAGCTTACCTATCGTAGTAAATTGAGTCCTCGAAAACCTGTGTCTGAAGAATCAGTTCTTTGTCGTTTTAAAGTCAATTCATAATCGAGCACCGTGATTTTGGTATTTAATAAGAGACGCCAGTATGGTTGCCGTTAAAAGCAATATTGCAAGGAGAATCTCATAATCCGCGCTAATCGTGTTTCATTTCGTGTACGCACTGTCCTGCACTGCCGTAGGGATTGCCAACGTCCGGGACACAGGTAGCTCTATAAAAGTCCGCGGCGTGACTCAGCCGTGTTATCTCAACGACAAGAGATCGTAGAAATAGAAATTAGACGTAATGAAGGAAAGGCGAATGTAGAGCGGCCCCTCTTTTGGATGATAAAGCGAAATGAGAGAGTCCGACTGTCGTCCTGACGTCGATGATAAACTCACGGCTTACTGTCGCGAGATTAAAACCCTCCTGGCCCATCGCCCTGGAATGCAACGTGTAACGACGCTCTTTTGCCCGTCCTTAATTTAAAAGTCCTGGCAGACCTAAATGAAGTTTACGAAATACCCTTGACCAACCGCCGCTTAAATCTTAGGAATCTTGTTAGCCATGACGACGGATTTTCCGGTACACGCGCGATCCAATTCTTCAACTATCCTCGTCGTCGTACTGTAGCCATGTACAGAATAAAAGATTCCACGAAATTCCTTGTTCCGCGATACGTCATTGTTTTCACAGGGTACATGATTGGCTGTATTTTTGTGAGTAAAATTTTTGCTGCTGCCAAACCGTATCGCCGCTGGCTGGCAGAGTTAAATGGCGCGTTCACGTGCCACTTAATTCGGCCTAATGAACATCCATGGGAATTGCGGGCGTAAATATAGCCGCGGAATAATGGGCGCCGGTGAATATTTCTGCAGATGCTTGCGGTGCATGCGCTCCGGGTGAAATCGATGACACGAATCGCGAACCGCATGTGACGAAGCGCAGAAATTGCCGTGAATATCGCTGTGCCGATCGGACCGCATAAACGCGTTTGCGTTGGAAACCATCCCCTAATGCCTCTGAGCAGGCCTGGCACAGTGGCATTGCTCGTTCCGCCGATTCGACCGTCTGCCCGAGCGGTGTGATGTTCAAGTGCTCGTTGCCCATCGAAACCGCGGAACTTCATTTTTCCTACGGCCGATTAAACGATGTCAATTGCCACCGCCAATTGCCCGAAATTCCCGGTTAAGATAACAATATCGTAGGGACTCGGTAAAACGAACCAACGTAATTCCCCTAAAAGCCTTTACGAATAATACTCAAAGAACAACGAATGTCCGAAGACATAAATACTGTTAAATATTGATCTTTTGAGTAAAGTTCATGTATAAGTTTAGTTTACACATGTACAGTGAGGTGTTGATTTCTTGATATCAATTCGGCTGAGTAGTGTATTTTATTTGCAACGATTCCATGCACCTGAGGGTAAAAACATTTTTTTCATACATGATTTATGAAAATACGCATTTCTGTGTGTGGTTCTTTAACATTTTTAAACACTGGTTTTCCATCCTTTAGATACTCTCGGTAGGGTATCACATGGACGCATTTTAGGCCCATTTTTTCGGCAATCGAGAAGCTGTAACTGCACACAACGCAATGGATAATTATTAAATATCGAAAGGTATTTTACGTGCTCCAAGAAAAATTAACGTATTAACAGTATATTTTGGAACTCTCACTACGTGACAGTAGAGTATAATACTTAGAATCAACGTGAAATTTGCATTCGTATAGGTAATGATTAACGATATAAGTATACTTCTGCATGTGAGTGAAAATATGTTAATACTCTTACCTGTTACTAACATCGGCCCGTAACAATCGAAATCCATTTTCGATAGCTATTTTTTTAGAAACTTCTGCAAGTTTACTGGCAAGTCCAGCGTTACGAAATTTTGGCTCGATGACCAAATTGGTCACTTCGAAGTAAGACGATATGTTATACTTTTCCCAAACGTTCACCGATTCCATCTCGTAAACGAGGAACTCAAGCATATTACGTACCGCTTCCTCCTTAGTCCGTTTTGCCAGCTGTCTAATGTATTCTGAATCGGATGGCAGAACCTTATCGTTCACAGCCGCACCAATTACACGTTTCTCTTCGTCCTCAGCGACGACCGAGAGACCACATTCAAACTGTACAACGGCAAATATCGTTTTCTTGTATAAAACAAATATTTTCGGACATGATGGATAAAACATTGTAGTGTCCTTAAGATTATTCAAGAGTCGAACCGGCGAAAGGTTTATCGATAACGAACGGACAATTGGTTGTTAAAAATTCTGCACCTGCTTGTTCAGAAGCTCGAGGAATTCTGGCTGCATCGGTAGTTGATTTGCATTCGTATATACCGCCAGTGGTTCTTGGACGATGAAATATTTCTTCATGAGTTCCATCACAATGTCCTGATCGTCTGAAGTGGCCATACGGATTGTAATCCCAGCTGTCTTCTAGTTTTTTAACAGATCTTTGCACTGTCGCGAATACAAAATACACTTGAGAGTGAACTTACGTCATCTTTGCTACTAAAGTTACGCTTCCCGTTGAAGAAGAACTTTGCAATTGGCCCGATTAGGTTGTATCTTTGTGTTACGTGTTCTCCTTGTTTCAGTGTGAAATTAGTCATGAATTTCGATAGAATCAGCATTGTATTACTGTTCTTGATGTCCGATTTCTTTTTCCAGAAGCAAAACACAGCCTTGCTAAAATACGGCGACAAACGTATTGACTCACTAAAATGCTAAACTGAACGTCTTTTAATGCCTTTTTACAATTCTTGCACGATAGCGTACTGTTTAATTCATGGTTCCCACTAATATTTTACGCATCTTATGAGTCAGATATAATTGCACCTGGACTCTTAAACAGTACTTTACGATAATAATAGCCAGTTTTATCTTCGGTCGGCAAATTTCTAATTACTTGAAGTTTTAACGATTACGCATACGTCCTCGAACAACGTTAATTGCAAAAACAAACAACGACCAGAGAACATTTCCATTTTCATTTTCATTGACTCAACGCATTTTCAGGGACTAATAATTTTCCACAATAACCATCAATTCTACTATATTTAAATACTACATAGAACGTTTAGCGATATTCTTACTTTCCGAATTTTCTTACAAGTAAACCGAATAACTGGAGCAATGTAATACACCCGAAATCTAACATTACACTTCAGTCCTGCTAGTAAAACCTGATAGGAAAAATTGTTTGACCCGTGGACGGTAAATCGCGAGATGAGTTCGAGAGATTTTTTATTCCCTCGCGAAATTACAGCTGTAGGCGCGGACACGTGAGTATATCCGTACATTCGCTTGCCTAAAAGCGTACGGAAGTCAGTGGAAGAGTCTGGAAAGCACTCTGTTAAAAAAAAGCGATAAATTGGGACGACCATTCGGAATGCCACCTCTGTTATGCGAGCATCCAACTGACAATGACAACTCTGTGCACGTCAGTGCGCGAAAAAATACAGGCATATCTACAAGTAACGCTACTCCCACGCTAAATCAACCGTACACTCTACTACTCAAATATTTCCCGGCTAACTATCCTAAAATCAGTCGCAAGCCTGTGCATTGCGCACGGGTCTTTCAAAAATACCTCTAGGGTACTCTCAATAATAATGCATTTGCCTATAAATATATTGACACAGAGTTTTGACTTCTTCATATTCTTCGAAGAATCTTTCGCTTGATCTGAGATCCATTTGCGTAACCCCGTAAGTGTCGCGAGGGGGTAATTCACGTACGCGTGAATCCTGTAAATTAATTAATTACAGCCATTTGACGGGGGACCAGGGGGGAAGGAAAGTGATGGACGAGGGGGGAAGAGTAGGACGTAACGGATAGAGCGATGCCTCGATTACCGGAACGCTTTTCGTCAGCGTTCGACTGCGCCGTTATTACTAGAGCCCCGGTCTGATCCTGGATCACAAGGTAATTAATTACCCAGCGTTGCCGTGCGATACCAAGAGTAATATCGGTTACGCGTCCCCGTCATTCGATTACTTACACTCGGATTAATGCGTCGCTCGGCGCACGCATACACTCGAATTCGTAAGAAAAAGTTATTAATTCGTAGTATATCTACGAAGCAAGTTCATTCGTGCGAAGCAGCTTGTTCTGAAAAATTTACTTTCGTACCGTCATTATTTCCCACGCATTTTACCTATGTATCACATATTTTTCCATTCTTTCTAAGTTAATGCAACGTGGAAAATACGGGTTTTCGCGTTCGTGGTGATAGATTGCGCAGCGTCAAAAATATATTTTCTTTAATGGAAGATTGATTAGACGCGACTTTGTGTTTAGTAATTTCATTTGTTCGGGCAATCTGCGCCTGAATCAATACGAATCCGTGCGATGCAAATGAAGTCGTACGAAGCCGTCAACGGACTTAATGTTTGCTCGGCATAAGTTCCGCGGCGGTGCAAGGCATTTGTCGCGTTAAGCGTTTCCTGAAACAATGAATAATTCATCGCCGAGCGTGACGCAGGGACGGTTTAGTAATAATAATATTAATAATAACATGGCTGCCTCGTAGCTGCTGAGAACAGGTAGAAGGGCAAGGGGAGAGGGGGATGGAAAGGGCGCGGGGGTCGATGTCGCTAAGCCAAAAGGCCAGATAAGCGATTTAAATGCTTAACATGTAAATCCTCGAGCCTGACTCTACGCTATTTTAGGCCGCTTTAACAAGCTGCCTGGGATATTGTTGGGATAGGATATAATGACCAGAATCTCCTTCGGGAATCTCCATTCAATGCTACCTGCAGATAATTCCAACTTCGTGGATTACGAAAGGAATATATCAGACGGCCTGGAAGATGACAGGTGTTCAAGACCAACACGATAGCTTGGAATTCATTCGCCAACATAGCCAAGATCTTCATACTTGTCTAAAGAAAATTGCTTGTATTGCACAGTCTGGATTGTAATACCAGATAATGGCGGAACCGGAGTTGTATTATTACATTTTGCTTAACTTTGTGCAATTTTCGTTGCACAGTAGCGTGGTTTAGGCAGAGAGTGCAGGGGCATGAAAGTTCTGCGGAAAACTCGGGATGTTTTTGGAGAGCGGAAATGGAAAATAGTAACAGCAGAGGTAGAATGTAAAAGAGATGATGCTAATAATTCTGAGAGCGCTGTGATTCCTACGGACAGTGATAATAATAACAAAATAATATTCCTAATAAAGCAAACGCAGTACTATTATTTGATTGAAATTTAATTAGCAATGTATACCGCGATAATTATAATGATAAGAACGGTGATTTTCGTTATTGTTAAAAGAAAATCTAAGCAAATTAAAGGACATGAAATTCGTCATAATAATTAGTGGTGAATGAACTGAGTCACATATAAATTAGGTTAATTACATGTTGTAAAGATGAAAGAGAATATTAAATCTGTTTTTCGTACGATACAGTGTATGTGATTGCAGTTACGGGTCTGTATGGTTCCGGGTAAGTACCTGTCTGGTGTTGATTGCTAATGCTTGGTAATGCAGATAATCGATATCATCATTAACGTCAGGGCAAAGTTCATAACTGTTCTACGCGATGGGATAATACGCCGATAACGGACGATTTCAACGAATATGACACACAAGCACGAAACTTGAATCTTGAATAGAACTAGTTATGTCCTATTAAAACGAAACTTTCAAATAAATTTACCGGCAAGCTTTGCAACGCTCGCGATTCGTATCAACGGGTACGATTTTGAATTCGTACGAGACGTGAAAAACACCTTAAATATCGATGAAAATATACGTTCATGGATTTCCGTGAATGAACGGAAGAGAGAAGAGTATCTTGGCACTGGACGAATGTTTGACAATATAGTTCCCTGCGTTTGCACGCAATGTCGGCACGGGAGTGGAGAAATTGAGAAAATGAGTTCGCACGAATTCGGGGAAATATGTTTTTGCGGGCGAACGAAAGCAGCGGAGCAATGGTCGGTCGCGTCGTTGCAGCCCGCTGCACTTGCCTGCGTACCGACAAAAGAATAAATTGCACAAACGAACTGGCCGGATATAATTTATCCATGTCATTCGGCGCAACGATAGCGATAATAATACGTTTGTTACACTACGATGAACTCTTTGAAGTGCGCGAGCCGCGCTCGTTTGCAATTCATTTCTCTTCGTCACGGTAAAACAATACGCGCGCGCGCGCCTCGGCACAAGTTTTATTGTTTTGACGAACGTGTATAACCGTTGTTGCGATTCGATAAATTTGCCGCATTCGAAGCGGACAGATTTTTCGTAACCGTCGAGCCCGTCGACGATTAAGCCCGCAGGTCCATCTCTCGGGACGTTTCCCCGTCCAGCACAGGATTTCACTGTACAAACCTAAGGTCCCGGACAGTGGGATTAACCGATGGAGATTCGACGATGATTTTTCTGGGCGAGCCGACCTGGCGAATGGCTGAATTTTCGGGGTTTCTATTTTAATCTACCGTAGGACAATGGCGAGGTGAAAGACGATGGAGGAAATAAAGAAGGTTGCTGGGGGTGTCGGCAAGGCTCGAGGGTCGTTCTCATTTTGCAAAGCGGCCAGCTAAAATCAGGGCACGAACAGACACGTCGCTGCACACCGGAGAGATATGCAAAGTGGCATGGGTGCTTCATGCAAAAGGTCTTCTGCCACCAATTCACTTTCCGCCGGCCTTATCGCTACCTATATATGTATACGTACCTCGCTAGACCGCGTGATAGTCTTCTTATTTATTTAGCAAAGCATTCTAAGCACGGTGTGCCACGGTGACAACGGTGCAACGAAGTAATCAATTAACAGCACTGAATCGCGCGATTTCTTGCAGTTCCTCCAGCTAATGTTTGATATTAATAAAAGAAATATGATGCGCTTGTTTTATTATTGCTGGTAAATTCTGTAATCTGTTTTTAACCTGCAATTTTCTCTTTGCGGATGATCATTTCATATTTTCTGGCGAACTTTTGCGATTCTGCGAAATCGAATCCAATGTGCCAATTGAGAAAATTCACATACTGGTTTTAGGATCGATGGAGAATGTATGCCTAGATTAGAGGCAGGAATAAATTGTGCTTGTATTCGCTGGTGCCCACTGCGTATGGAAGGAACGGGGGATATCGGTAATTCTATTTCGTCTGTCAAAATCGATTCATCGAGTTCAACTATACTGTTCAGCCAGCTCGTACGAAATATTAGTTAGCGGAACTAGCAAATCCTGCGTACAATGTGTATTCAGCGAACGATATACCTGCATGTGCCTCGAATGCCTGGAATTATTTATTGTAAGTTTATACCTCGATATAAGTCGCTCATATATGCAGCTCAATGGACATGGTAAGCGTGCAAAATAGGAGTAGCATAATGGTGATTACAATAGCTAACATCAGATTTCATCACAGTAATTCACGCATAACCCACGTATTTAAAGTAAAGAAACAAAGGATTTATTAAGCAAATCAAAACCTCCTCGAATTCCTTCAAATTTCAATATCGTAAGCATTAAAATTGAAGAATAAATAGTACCGTTTGTACATACTGTAATGTCAGTATGATCAAGTGCTGCACAGTTTAAATGATTCTCGCAAGCACGATTTTCTGACATTCAGTTGGGTTTATCGATTTCACGATTTATCGTGTGTCGTGGGAAAGGCGAACGGAAGTGTGTAGATTGTGTCTGTCTTTGCGGCGACAGGGGCGACAAGTCCTGCCACTAGACACGGAATTCCCTGTAGCTCATTAGACGGGCCACAGGCATGCTCAGGCGTCTTCAGGCGAGACGGCACTCGGAGTCACGTACGCCATAGTGAAGAAGAATTGCGGATAACAAAAGGGGGCCTCGGGGACGTGCGGACTAGTTGCGCGACCCTACTGCCCGTCGAAAGCTTCTGCGACACTTGCCAGCAACTTGCAGCTGACTTATTGCAATACCACTCCAGCCAGAAATACTTGCTGCAAATATTAATCTTGCTATTTAATCATGTTCCTTTGGCGCTTAATTTAAGACGAAAAATCACCCGGAATGTCAAATCTAACGGATCTAAAGGAATATGTCACGTAAAATGAGGAAACGCTTCTTCAATAATTTCGTAGTAATTCAGGTTCGTTGAGAATTGTGTTAACGTTCCACTTAGTCAGGCATTATGTGTAGCCAAACGAGTGTGCGTAATTATTGAGATTTTCCACAGAGCAAACGTTAATGTCATTGGTAATCCTCAAGTTAGCAAATATTTATCGGGGGTTTATTTGCTTTCATGGAAACCCACGTATAATTGTGTAAATTTGCGTACGGCCAATCGATAGCAAATAAAGTGGGATAATGTAAAAGACTTGAAAGGCTGGGAATAACATGTACCGGAGCGTTTTAGCCGGTTGATAAAGTTAATAAAAGAAGGAAGCCCCATTCGCGGTAGGTGCGTACATTGCCAACATGAATATGCAACGAATAATTAAGAGAGATTTCCGTGAACAATGTCCTGAGTTGAGTGACAAATACATCGTCCGTTTATGCACGCTCGGGAAGCAATATAATGTAATCCGTTGCTCTTTAGCACCCCGGGGGAAAATAGTATTCGACTCCAAGTGAGTACAACAAACGGCTAATGCCATTCATCACGATATTCATCCCCCACGAGGAATCGTTCAATCTCGTACACATAACCGATTATCAGACAGGGTCTAAAAGTGCCGAGATAAATGGCACGTATTCACCAACGGTCATTTCCCACGAGAAATTCCTACTTGCTCTCGCAATAAAATCCAAACACGGAGCAACGGAAAGCCCAGGGTGCTTTACATGGCTTCGTTTGACTTTAACGAACGTCTAATTCCGCGAAAAGGGCAGCCGGCTGGGCAATAAGATAATTAAGCCGTGCTGGTGTTTTAAATTCTTCGCAAAGGAAAACCGGCGAACGAGGATCAAAGGTAATTCCATTTAATTCGCTACTATCGAGGCGATGAGCGCGCGAATTGGAAGTTCTCGGCTAAGAAGGTGCAAGGAAGTTTAAAGGATCGGCTTTCGATACGAGCAGCTATCTTGGAGAAATCCTTATAACTCCGGTTCGTGAGTAACGCTGGAATTCCTTTTTTAATCGAACTATCCCAACAACTCAGGGGAATTTCTAGGTCCTTCGTTGTTCCACTTCTTGACTTTCCATTCATAGAATATTTCATAAAGCCATTGACGTTGGCGTTATTCATTCTGTAAAACCCTTTTACAAAAGCATGCCACAAAGAGCGTGTCTCGTAAATAAATAAGTAATATTCAGCGAATAATTCGTGTTTCACAGCAAAACTTGTATTTTGCAATAACTTAAAATCAACAAATCTTGCTTTATCCATTGTCTTGGCGTTAGGTGCATAGTTTTTGAAATGATTTTTCAGAGGAATCCATTCCGTAGAAGCTCCGAAAAATTGCATTTTTTATTTCTCCATTTTGCGCGAATTCAGGATACGTTTGGACCCGTAAATAAAAATCGCTTTACGGCAATCCTGGATTATGAACTTTAGCTTTAAACGTGTAAATGGGCTTAGTGTAAAAGAATTCCAAATAGTTTTAAAACCTTTGGAGCCTTTTTTCTGCAAAGCACCAACGCAATGTTTGTTTTGAAATCCGAGAACGGACAGTGCTGCCGCTGTAACTAACTAGGTAAACGGCTTTAGGAAATCCCTTTCGTTTCCTGTGTAAGTTCTTCTGTATCTGAAATGCCCGGCCCTTCTCGGCCAGTGCTGTTTGCGTTTCCGTAGCAAAACCCCTCCGGGCCAAACATGGTCAAGTGGTAGGACGTACGAATATGCTGAACATCCTGGATCGATGAGCTTTAATCCAACAAACGTTAACTTGGCAATTGTGCAGTCAACAGCCAAAGGCTGTGTGAGTTACCGTTACACTTATCGTTAGCTGCACGGAAATTAATCAATAAACACCGTTGCCCATACTGCGAGATTCTCCTCGCATCGACGAGGAACAAGTAAATCATTACATCGAGGAAGAAATTTTAGCTAAACGAATGAGACACGCCTTGATTACCAATGAAATCGAAAACATCGAAACATTCATAATCGCAAGAAGATCCGTACAAAAGGAAATACAAATTTCTTTTTCCACAGACTTTCTCACGTGTTCTTCGTATTTCGCCCAAGAGTCCTGTCATAACAACGTCACGTTATTGTCCAAACTTGTCCGATTAACGAGTACAATAATTCTCCGGTTCGGCGGCCGTGCCTGTGCAGTTTACAAATTCCCCTGGCTTTAATTACGCCTAGTCGTAGAAAGAAACGAACGAGCTGGCTGTCCATCGGACAGCCGGAGTTTCGACAATTTCCGCACTTTCGATAACAATGAAGGTACACGGACGGGGCACGGTTGACCCGATAAAACCGGGAGACGTTCTCGGCGCGCTCCTTAAAAGTTTTGCGGAAAGGAGTTGAGGTCGCTTCCGACGTAGTAGGTCGCTTACGTGAGGACGCACTCGACTAGCGAAGACGAGCGCTGCGGTCTGGCCTTCGAGAGCCTCTCTCCCCGTAGCCCGTTGTATCCAATTGGCCGAACAATAAAGACGAACTTAGCCGCATTTTCCCTGCACTCGAATGACTGACAGTTTCCGCGAATTCATCGAGTCTAGGTGAAACCCTATTCGCCGGGACCTTATTCTGTATTGCCCTTGGAACCCTTCGTATTTACCGTCACCGGCACTCTTGGCGTCTCAGTCAATGTCCTCTCGTCTCGAATACACTCGGCAACCCTTCCTATTCCCTCCATTCCACTTAACCTACCCCTCCGTCTGTACCTGCGAAAATTTCTTCTACCACGAGACTTGTTCTTGAGACGAGACTCGAATTATGTATTATATTTCGCTGGATAAGTGCCTCTTTATCGTGTTCCTGTGTACTGAACTTTTGTCCGCCGCCGCGATTTTTTCTCGTCTTTCGCTTAATCCTGGTCCTGGTACTCTTCAGTTCTTTGCGTGCTGATATTCCGCTTTCCCCTACCTGTCGTTTTATCTCGTCTCGACGGGATTACCGCGTGGACTGGCGGGGAAGCGAAGGGATGATCCGTCGAAATTGGCGTTGAAGGAAATTCCCGCCCGTCTAGTGTGTTCCAAGCTACACGCCAATCCTACGTTTTAATACGACCTATTGATAAAAAAAGAGACAGAGAGATAAAAACAGAGAGGACCTGAATGGCTTGCGGGTTTTCGAAAACGAGTCGTTCCGCACAAATTTAATGGCTTCCCGGGCTATAGTCGCGCAATTATTTCCCTCTGCCAATGGAAAATGCTCGGCTGAGATCAGCCGCGTATTTACCTCGCGTTATTTCGGCCAAAGGATTATTTGACTTTATGTTATCACTTGTACGTACGTTAAAAAGGATCGTCCTATAAAATACGATGAATGTCAGCGTCAGAACATGAGAGGCGCGGTGCATCGAACTAAATTGAATGAAATTTAATATAAAAATAACTGTATTGATTACGGTGTTTCTTTCTGTAACGTCACTTTTTAGCCGACTGAAATAATTGATTGCGATATACCGGTCCTTTAATTATTCCATTTCTTCTTTATTAATTCGTTTGAGCTTTTAATTGGTAAATTGGAAACAGGCGCGCGTGCAGCGGCATTGTATGGCGGAAATTTCGGTTGAAACGTTTTAATAGCATCCTGCCGAGGTCCATTATTGATCATTATCAGCGTATCGACACTCCTCGAGCGAGTTACATGTATTTCGTGGCCCCTAAGTACTTCGGAGTTTGCACGCGTCCATTCATCAGCTTACATGTTAATGGAGTTAGGGAAAGTTATGATTCATGCCCGGCGTGCATGTATATTACCGCGTTACATTTTACAGAGCTCAGCGAAGCCCTGGCCGTAAATGAAAACAGTGCATTCGTATTTATTTACCAAACGTAACTGTTTCAATGCCTCGGGAGGTCCATTACGACAACAACCGTTTCACCCCGGCATTTCCCCTGTTTTGCTGAACCTCCACGATGGCCTGAGTACCGAAAATCCCCGGGAACGGAACACCGTAAAAACAGAAAACCGCGGAAGCTTCCGGTCGTGGCAAGTGGCATTTTTTCCTTTCCCTCCGGAAAGCCCGTTCGAGCTGAGGCGCAAAATGCATTTTACGAGGATCAAAGGGACGTCCCTTACCGCGAAGACACGGAATTCCCGGCATTACGTACCTATCACGTGGACATTTTTCAATACGCCAGGAGAATTTCATCGAAACGCGACGGGCGTTACACGTGAGAGTCTTTGAATTAAAAATGTCGTTCGTTCCCCGCGGTGCGGTCGGGTTTTAATGCCTAGCGCTGACACTGATTCTTTTGCGCCCCCCCCCCCCCCCCCGCCCCTCCCCCTCTTGCGAATCGCAAACGCTCGGCCTGATGAATCGTTCCGCTTATCCCCAGTGACACCGGCTCGTATGTAGGGCTGCGTTTAAAAGTTTAAAGAGCCGTCAGCGCGCCAAGCTGCATGCCTGCTCGCGTGCATCGCAGAAACGGAAATCGATTAACGAGTGCCCGCTAATTGGACGTATGTGGAAAAAAAAACTAATAACGTCACACAGCTAAAAGGCGCGAGAACGGAAACGGACCGTTTAGCCGTCGCTTACGCGTGTGTCTCTGTGTTTTCAATACCGAGATAAATTGCTAGTTGATAATGGGTTTGTCTGCTTTTCCTTTTATCCCAGTTTTTTCATCGCCGCAACTGTAATGGGAGTTACGGACGTTTATGGAAACACTGATAATACGCGGTGTTTAGTCGTCCTCACGTTTTTATCGCTTTTCCGTAATAACTTTTTCGAAATACCGGACTGTTGTAATTCGGAGTAGGCTCCTCGCAGAACTTGCGGGGGAAAGATAGTGGATGAGGATGAAGAATGATCGGGCGCCAATTGAAAAAAACTTCAATCCCAACAATCCGGAAAAATAAATAAACTGTGTTTTCTCATCAAAATCTGTCCGGTTTTATTCATTTCTTTATAATATACTGGCACAAGTGTCCAACGTTTGCGAGGCTTACGATTTATTTCTATTTATCATTGACTTTCGAATTAGTCGCAGTGAAAAATGCCTCATGAAACAGAACTTTAATCTAATTAGCCTTATAAACTTATACTTAATGCAATGATATGAGTTAACGCTTAACTTGTTGACAATTATTGTCTAAGACATTCACGGACCATCTATTTTTCGTTCTCAATTTTCTACGGAATCTTCAGACGGGAAACCGCAGGTTGGCTTTGCCGATAGGGGAGAAGTGCCTGGAAAAGGCTTGATTTATTCCAACCGATAGGTAGGAACATTGAAAGAGATGGAAAGTAGGGGTAAACGGGTGAAAGCGGCGGCGAGGGGGTGGTGGAAGCTTGAGAGAAAGAATGAACGAGTACCTAACCGAATGAGCCAGAGGGGATGGTCGCGGGGAGGGATGCGGGGGACTAGCAGAAGCGTCGATGGTGCTCTGATTAGCGGTATTGTTCAGGAAACGGAGTGAGTTCGTCGTGTGTATTGTGAGGAAACTGCGAACACAGCGTCCATTGTTGCTGAATTCCAATCCGGTCAGTCGAGGCTCACCGACTGTCAAAGCAGCAAATTGTATTTCCAACTGGTGCATAACTTACGTAATACCGAACCATGCCACGCTAATTTTATGACTATATATGTATTTCCTCTCACCCAATGCTCCTGGCGCAAAAGTGATACCCATTCAACGAAATCTCGACGAAAGCAACGACGAAATCGTGGCGGGCAAGAAAGGGAGCAAAGAAAGATTGGTGAAATTTGGAAATGAAGAATACGGGATTTAATCTTACGTGGTTGATTGGTCGCTAAGGTCATTGGGCAAACCCGTGGATCGATGGCGGATTAATGAATCCCGAAAATCGTGCTAGCAAAAGAAGTTTCGTACGATTCGACAGGTTGGGCAAATCCATTACGGGGCGTCAGGGCCGAAGAATGCGGGTGTCTGGTATCGGCATAGCAGGCAGTCTGTCGTCAGCCATTGGAATCACCGCAAAGGGTGACGGGAGTAATTCGCGGTAGAAGGTAATTCGAGCGGGCCGACAAGAAATCGAGCAGATATCAGACCCGTGAGGGCGAATCTAATTATACTGTCTCAGACGTGCTCTCAGAGTTCGGTGCTCAAGTTTCACGCCTTGGAACCCGTTTGGGGCCGCGTTCCGGAGAATTCTAATCGCTGTCAGACGTTATTTGCATTCACACGCGTCGAAGGTACGTCTAAAGCTCTGGCAAATCCATTTGCCACGGGGCTTTTACTCACGGCGAGAAACGATTACCGAATTCTCAAATGAATAACATTATTTAAACGCGTGCGCGTTAATAACGGAAATATAGCGTGTAATATGTACACCTCAATTTCTTCTGGCTTAGAGCTCGAAGCAGCGAAGAAATGATGGTCGCTCAGAAAAAGGACGACGGAGGAGGAATAATTTGTCCCTTACGATCTTCCGGGGAAAAACTCAAACATGCGTGTCTCGGTAAAAAAAATATCGAAGAAGACAATAACGTTTCAGGACCTGTCCTTCGCAGGAGACAGTACAAAAATCGAAAAAACCTAACGTTTGATTTATGGAAAATTTCAGTGTAGACAGGCCAAAGAAAAAGGGTAACAATGTCGGACAAGACATAATGGTTTCACTCGTATTTATTACCATTCCCAAGATACGAAATACAACGAGGGCAGGATTCTTAAAAATGAGCAAAACAATTTGAGGCAATTGTTTCTCTCTGGGCCGTGTATTGCATTTGCCGCGAATGACGAATGAACACATGATTGATACGCGCCGAAGAACGGCGGAAGACCATCGGCAAAGTTTTCCAATTAAATTTCCGAATGGGCGTGAGCCGCTTGTCGCGGGGGCATAAATAACCTCAGACAGGCCGAAAGCCGTTGGTTCACGCGAAAACGCGACTTAAGGAAGACGAAAGTTTCGCCGAATAGACGCGATCGCGCGCTATCGAGGAACTTCGATGGTGATTGATGGTTCTTCGTTTATACTGTTACCGTTGTTTTTATATAAAATTTCTATAATAGCCGTTTCGCCGACGTCGGCTCGCGCGCCCGACGGTCTCGGAGGTTCGGTTTTTTCGGAAAATGCATTAGCGAAATAGGATCCGGCCGAAAGGGACGGGATGAAGAGGGACCGGAGGATCCTTGGCAAAGCGAAACTGAAGTGCCAAAAGAAGAGGCTGTCCCGACGTTGCTGAATAGACGGCTGTCGGGAGATTCTTCCCCCCTGAATTTGATTGTTACCCGCTACGTCGAATATCGATTCAGTGTCAGGTGTACGTCCGCGAGTCGCACTTATCCATCCCGACATTCTCGTAGGATTAAACTTATTCTTGGTTGAACAGGGATGCACGAAGAAAAAATTTATTTCCGTTCTTTGTTCTCTTTACTGGACAGTTTTTAGTTCACGTTCTCAAAGCGATACGTAATTACGTGTTATTTTTAATACTATATTCGCGGAATCGGTAAGTTCGAAGAATCCAGAACTTCGTACCTAGAATTGGGAATACCTAGAAAGGGAATCACAATAATTATTTTTAGACATTTTATGTTTACTTTCATTGATGTAATGACACGAATGCGTAAACTAATTCATATAACCCTTGCTAGTTTAATGAATTAAAGAACTATTATTATAACGAGAAAAAATGTACTTTAACACAGTGTATTTTAATGCAATCAATATCAGTAAATCTAGTGTTAACAAAAACATTAGTATCTTGTTTTTTTCCAATTCACAGAGATACCTTTAGCAACACTTACGCGTAGTTTGTTCGTTTAAGAAAACATTTTCTAGTACCCGTGTTCTCCCGCGGAGAAGAGTCTACGAGGAAAACTGTTAAGCGGTCTCGCGGTGAGCGAAAAAGGAAAGCCCGGGCGCGGGAAGTAAGGGGTACGAGGGGGAGGGGGGAAGCCCTGTGACGTACGGCGGGGCCGTCTTCCGGTACATCTGTTGGCGGTAAAAAGGAGAGGCGTGGGTGATTGTCAATCTCTCTCCGGCGGGCAGAAATGCCGCTGGTTGTGCCCAACTTGTCGGGGGCCGCGCGCGCACAACGCAGACGGGAAGAACTTCATTTCCGCCATATTTCGCGTACAATGGAACCGAAATTGACTATCCAGAACCGGCATTTCGCGCCGTCGGAACGGGGAAGAGGGTAGGAAGGGGGGGGGGACGAGGGTCGCGACGGCTGAGGTTGGCGCTCGAGAGACTTCCGTTGCATTCCGCTCTCGATTGAATCGACCTGCAAATACCGGCCCTGTCCACGTGTGTGCGCGTCTATTTGCGCACGACACAGCCGGGGATTTACATGAGCCGCGCGCAGACATTCTTCGCCCTCGTCGGATCAGATCAGAGCTGCCTCCGGCCGCGTTTTACCAAAATCTGATCGACACGGGCCCATGCGTCAAGTTACCGTCCGTCCTACGCCCCCCACCTTCGAAATTTATGTCCCTTTTTTCGATATCTCTTTCCGAAGCCCCCTGATAAGGTCGTCCTTGTGTGCATGTATGTGCTTGTGTGTGCGTGTGTGTGTCATAAAACCCAAAAAAGCCCCGAGCGAAGTTCTGACCCGATAGGACTCACAAGGTAACATCGTTTAGCGTAGGAAGCAGATAACACGTGGAAAATAATAACGTAGCGTACGACGTAAAAGACGGGAAACACGTAAAGACGTTGAAAAACGTGCACCCAGGTCTGCGGAAGATGAACATTTTTATTCGTCGTGTATTTTTCGCGTTAATTGCTTGGATGTTCCTCGAGCCGCGAAAAGACAAACTTCGGTGGTATAATTTGTTAATATCGGTCTTATGGGTTAATTCGCGAACCGACCAGAGATTTCCATTTGGGTTCCGGTATTTAGCAATAAGCAGGAATCGCTTATTGGATGGCTATCTAATCGACTGTAGCATCGATATATACCACAGTCAAACGTTGCAAATGGACGGCATAGATGCGTGTGTGTGTGTGTGTGTGTGTGTGTGTGTCTGTGTGCGCATGTACGATTAAGCATATGCGTTTATGTAGCTAATCTCTACCGGTGCTTCAACGACGACACAACTCGGTCGGTTTATATATCAGTGTTTATTGCACGCGGAACACCTGTGTCATTGCGGGTAGCAATAACTAGCAAAAATTTCCCGAAACACATAATAATTTAGAAATTTACATGTAATGTACCATTTAATCGTATAAGGTATGCGAATATTTGCTATTAATGGTCCTCTTACGTTTCGTGTTCCAGGATTCTACAAAACGAGACGAGTAGATCGGTGAGAATCTCTAGAGGAGAGAGAAATGCGAGAGGTTCGTCGTTGAGTCGCGTGCAAGGAAAGAACGGTCGATCGTGTATTGTCGTGTAAAGAAAGGACTAAATTGAGCGGAAGTCAGGATGAACGGAAGATCCGTCTGGCAGTTGGATAATGCGCGACGAATTGAAGCCGAACGTTTTAGCTGCTTGCCATGAGAGAAAGAAGTGTTCGTCCGCGAGAAATGACGGAGACCGATGCGAGGAAATTAGTCGGGCGAACTAATTAGCAGTAGAAACAGCTCGACAGGCTCAAAAGAAACGGCAGATGCTTGAAGATTCTCGCGAGGAAGACTGCGCTTTCGCTTGGAAAAAGTTGCTTTTTAAAGCCGTAATGCGGAAACCGAGACCAGCTAATTAACTCGATGATTGGCTGCGCAGGTGAGTACACCATCTTTCATTCCCGGCGTCATTATAAAATATTTTACGAAACTTTAATGTGACGTTTCTACTGTATTTGTCACGCCTTTATAAATCTGCAGATAAGGTAAATTGTGAAAATATGGCATCCATTTTTTATCATTTATAGAGCCTATTGAAAGTATCTGAGCTCGTAACAATTTACTGTTTACTTTAATTCCGGTTTCGAAATTCTTTTTAACTTCCGCTACTGAACAATACTATCCTGAGACATGATAATAGATTCTTCACGAATACGACATCACCTTAATCCTCAAACAATGAAAATTGTGAAAATATCTCGTAACAACTTATTGTCTATAAGCTATTCATTACAAAACCATGAACATGTATACCTTTTATAGCACGTATTTGAGCTTTAAAAATTGCCTTTTCCGCAACTCTGCCAGTCGATTTTCCCATCGAAAATGTTTAAAACGATATCGCGTTAGTGGACGTTAGTGAGCTGTCGTTAAGTCTCGGGGGGAGGGAAGGGGGGGCGTTAACCCGTTTTGATAAGGGAAGAGAAATTACTGGGGAAAGTGATGCGCTCGAAACATCTTATCTCCTTATTCCTGGTCTGTTCCGGTACGGATGACGAGGCGAACGTGATTCCGTTACGGAGCGGCGGAATTTCCTCGCCCTACGCGCCGATAAGTACTGATTTCCATAATGGTCCCACGTACGAGTGCACTCACTTACTCCTTCATACCTTTCACCCCCTCCTGCACACCCACCCCCCTCCATCCTTGCCCTGAAAGTGAGTCTGCCGCGCGGCTTTATCGCTCCGCTACTTCTCGACATACAACCCCGTGATCGCTGATCGTCCCCCTTTAAGAGCAGAATCATCATCACCATGGCTCTCGTAATTACCCACCAATTTCATCTTTCACAGAATATCCCTGCTATTAAGCAATTCCTTAAAGAATGGCTTATAACGATACGTTCGATCACACGGCGAATGAAGTTCTTTTACGAGATGTAACAACGTATAATAAAAACGTTCGTGTTTTTTCCCTATGTTTCGATCATATTTCCCCAGCACGTTTTGAATACTTTCAATAGCCTCGGCTCGATATTTCCGTTACGAATTAAAGTTCCGCGCAAGTATAATTCATCGCCGACAGTATTTTACGTTGATGTTATAAATACTTTTATAAATACTTTTTGCCCTGATAAGCCCGTTCCCTTTCGCTTACGCAGAATCCGCGTGGACGTGGAGTCTCGAGAGAATGAACAAGCCCGGAGTCGGCTGGTGATCGATTCTACGCAGTTGGATCGAAGACCCGCAAAGCAGACGGGGGAAAGGGGACGTGGAGAGGGTGAAACCCAAGATGGAACTGTTCCTGCTGATGGTGTGCCTGCTCTCGTCGCCGGCCGTCCTCTCGCTATCGGTGAAGAACAAGCTGAATCCGCGTATCGTGCAAACACGATATGGCGAGGTGCAGGGCCTAATCAGGTCCTTCGAGTACGCCAAATTCCTCAAGCCCATCGACGTCTACCTCGGCATACCGTACGCCACGCCGCCGGTCGGCAGCAACAGATTCTCGCCGACCAAGGCACCGAATCCCTGGGAAGGCGTCAGGTCAGTAATCCAGGCCGAAGGTCGATAAACTTCTCAATATCGAATCGATCTATCCTCCCCTTTCAATAAAGAAGGACCTGGATTTTAAAGTTTCAAAATATCCTCCTTTCGCAGGGTTAAAAATTCACAGGGTTACAATCAAATATTTTGAAAACTTAGAGCCAAGGTCTCCTTGGAGTCGTCTTAACGACGGGAAACGAAAATTTCCTGTTTCGTTTACTGTCAAGTTTGTAACAGTTTTAATTTTACACTGTCTATAGATTTGGAGAAATAGCGAAAAGTACGTGAGATCTTGTTTTTTTCCTACGATTTTCTCGACGTCCCGTCATTCCTGATCGATTGTAACGATTACGAGGGAGCACGGAATTGAATAAGTCGTACATGTAAATCGTGAGCCAAGCCGGCGCTACTTCCGGCTTTGAGGCGCACGTGTTCCTTTATTCACGTGCGATTATCCGGCCGTTACGGCTGGCCGATTCCTTCCAATAAGTATAAAATAAAGTGCAGGCGGGTGAAATCGAGGTGGTTTTATAAAAGCCTAAGGCAGGGGAATCGTGTAGCCTTACTTAGAAACACGATATTACACGCACATATGCTTCTTACGGGGGACCCTCTACGAAGGGGAACGACCTTTCGGCGTGTTACACGAAGCTTTCCTTACAGAATCACTCGAATGCACGATAGAGCGAAAGATTGATATAAAAAATAGCTAATATACACGTAAAACGGGAATTAATTCCGCGAATTTTCTGCACTGGAGAAGCTCAAGCTTCGTATTGACATTATTGTCGCTCGGTTGCCTGTCGTCACGAGAAAGTAAAGTTTGCACAGGACTGTGTACCGAGGCAACGTAGTATACGACGAATTGGAATTTCAGTTTGACCGCGCTTTAATCGCATGAACGGAGTAAAGTGTATTCTATTTTGCAGATTATCGGACGCAGTAGGGGCGGTTTGTCCGCAGAAGTTGCCGGACATCTCGAACGAACAGGAAGCACTGGAGCGTATGCCAAAAGGGAGGCTCGAGTACCTCAAGAGGCTGCTGCCGCATCTACGAAATCAAAGCGAGGACTGTCTTTACTTGAACATCTACGCGCCTGCGATGGGTAAGTGATAATTTCAAGTAGCACTTCAACGCTCAAGTTGCTCGCTGAACGACAGACTAAATGCCGCTGAAAACCGCCGTCCGGAAAGTCCTCACCCTTCTAGAATTTCGAAAGAACTCTCTCACAGAAATACAGGAAACATTCCAAGGGAAATGCTCAAAATGCTCACCTCGTTGCGAATGAATTGATTTTAAAACTCACGGTATCGGTGCAGATTGCTCTTTCGGGAAACCTGGGGCTTTAATTTGTTTATAGCTTTTTGCTGTCGCTTAGGATGTCGTTGTTTTACAAAAGCGTTCGGTATGACGATGCTTACTCGTCGAGTTATATAGACACTGTGACGTTCTGCTGATCTAACTGGAACCGTGCACACGGGACACGTTTCCAATTGACCGTAGAATGGCAGCTGGTGGTTACCACGTTTTTCTTCACCCTACCCCGAGGCTACGTGATCGAGACAGCTTCGTGGCCCGTGCCCTATTTCCCCTGTGCCGTGACTTTTCCCACAAAAGTCGCGTTTCAGAAAATCCTCACAGATATACTTAAACCAATACTGGTTTCATCTTGCAGTCGTTGATTATTTCAACGTTGACAATTCCTATCCTTCATTTCCTTATATTCTACACGTGCACCTCTTGCAAGATACTTTGTTGTGAACCAATGTATTTTTCCGACGATTACATGTACGACACAGGAGCGATTTCCTTATTTACCCATGAAGGTTTCAACGCGGATGACAGTCGTAGATTCGCCGGCAGGACTTTGTGTGTAAGAATATCGATAGGAAGGGACATTGCGGGGCGAGGTAAAAGCGGTGAGCGATGTACGTAAGTCCGGCGGAGTCGCGATAAATGAGACAGTGGATGCCGGTGGACGAGGTTATAAAGGGAAATGTATTACGTCCCCTTGGCCCGACGGGATAGAAGACGAGAAGAAGAGCCGGGTAACGACGGGAGGGGTGAGTCAAGTCGAACGTTCTGGCATGTACACACGATGTATCTTCGTTGTGCAGTGCACTCTATCCGTTCGCCAGGACCACGGAATACTGGTTCCCCTTGTCTCCAAGCATGTCCCTTCGGTTCGCCATGTCCCTCTTTATTTCGCTATCACGTACGTCGAACGCCGCCTGTTTTCAGTAATCGCATGTCGCCCCCACAGTCTGTGTTCTCCCCCCTTTGGCGAAGAAAAACTTTTCTCAGGTTTTCACGGTTTTTTCCACGACACGCCATGGATCTCGTAGGACATATCGAAATAACGAGCGGAGAAAAACGAACGGCGCGGGCTTGGCCGTAGGATTCTTTGCATGGACAAGATAGCGTGTAAGTAAATGGACGCGCAGGGCTGGAACAGATAAATGACGGAGGAATGGATAATGGCTGACACATGTACATACGTATACGTACGTGCCGAGTGTATTACAATAGGAATTTATTACTGTCATTGCGAGGTCTCGCAAAAGTTTTGTTATCGTGCGATGAATTTCTCCCTCGCGGTAAAGTGATTTTCTCCCAGTGAATAATGGTACAATCTTGTACGTCGTTGAATTGAACTTTGGAATTTGGCAGTCAAGTAAGCAGAGCGTGCGTTTTTGCGGATGATGAAAGGCCGCCGATGAATGGACCGTTTCGTTGTGGCGGGAAAGGAAAGGCAAACAAAACAGGGCGGAATATAAAGCACGAAACCGCGAAGTCGAGGCGCCACTATCGAACGTCTGTAAATGTAAAATCTCGATGGCCTATAGATTCTATTCCCCGTGATATACCCGAAGGCCGCATACGATTTTCTTTTTCCTCGCCCGCCGCCACGAAATGACGAGAAAGGAACACACGTTATCCGTGAATACGTCTTGGAAAACGAAGCCGAGATAAAGGAACTGAAGGATACAGAGAAAGCATGTTCCTTTTGCAGCGGGGTCACACGGCCACGCATATAATCCGCAACATCTCCACGGAATTCCCTTCAACGGAGAAAACACTGAAACTCCTTGCTTTATAAAATTCGGAAGAGGAACTTTTCTCATAACCGGCCTACAGAAGTTACCGTTAAACTTCTGTAATGCTAACAGTATATTATACGAAATGTCCGAACTTCCTGCTTACCGGGCACTAGTTGAAAATACTGTACATTCCCCAAAGAGTTAATATTCAAACGTTACATTCGTCAAAGTTTTTCAATGCATTCCTCGCAAATAACTACCGACCACGTACCGAGAATCTAATGATTTTGCAATATCGTTATACATCTGGCTTGAGGTTTTTCATTTCAAGGGCATTCGTGCCAAGAGTCCGAGTAACGTGGGTTACCGATATACACGAGAGAACGAAAAAACCCGTGATTCGTCCCGTTGGGCCTCCGTTTCTCGTAGGCTGTAGGTTTGACCGACACTGTGAATTAAAGCGTCATGTCGGGCCTCTTTCTCCAATTAAGTCGACATCGCGTGGCCTGTAGAGATCCACTTTCGAGCTAACGAAACACTCGGCGTGGCGCTCTAACGACGAGCGGACGAGAGACAGGGTGAGACTTGGAACAATGACCCTCATAACCATGGCCATATACGCCGTATAATACGCGGCGGGGGCATTTCTCTCGCATCTGGGTCAAACGGTTTGCATCTCTGTTTCGCTTGGTGACAATGAAACACGCCGCCGGACGGTAATGCAAAACGGAAGTCGGAGTACGCTCGCGCCAGTTCTCCTTGCACGGCCAACAAGAAACGACAACCTCCTTGACGCTTCCTACGAAATATCTGTACTGTGAAAATTATGAGCCTCGTCTCTTGTCAACCGTGGGAGGAAGCGGAAGCATACCCCCCCCCCTCCCGTCGCTGAATTTCACCGAGAAACACTGGGAGGGTAAAAATTTGCACTCGAGCAGAGACGTCGGTCCCTTATTCCCGGAAATTATTCGTCGGGATAAAAGGAACTCCGTGCCGATGGAAATACGGGGAGTATCGTCCGGCGAATGGTGAAGAATGGTCGCCAGCAATGAAATATACCGCTTTCGAATTTATTTCGTTCTGGAACATCGGTCCGCCGTGTATCGTAAATGTCGTACGAAATAAATCAGTAACGGGGATCTCTTTGCCCCCGGGCTGGAATGGGCGAAAAGCGGGGATCGACGTGCGAGATGTTAGCCGTGTGACGGAAAAGAAATCCAAGGTAGCAGGACGGGAGGTGGGGGCGGGGGGTTTAGCGAAACGTAGAAGATGAAACACTAACGCTCGAGTAGAACGCAGGATCTATCGTAAAAGGCAAAGTGCACGGAGAAAGCTCCTTGAATATTGCAGGAGAATCTCTTGCTCCTTTTTTTTTTCGAGCCTCGATGCCGGGCACCATTTTCTTCGACGACAGCCTCGACTAACGTCTCCGCCGACTCTCGACGTGCGCCAAGGTTCCCTGGAGTAGGCATTTTTCACGAGCTTTCGAGGCTTAAACCGCCCCTGAGTCGGGAAATATTCCGCGAATCGTTGCTGACTTCCTCATAAGTAAGTGCGTCGTACGTCCGGACGGAGTTGAAAATAATTCAGCAAGTTTTTACGTGCCATGCAGCTCGACGGCTCGCGCGCCGAACCAGTTCCGACGGATTTACCGGCAATCTCGAGCGTCTTTCAACAAAATCCTCTAAACACGCTATATGCGCGTCTTGCGCAAGTGAAATTAATTGCAGCAATTTCGCTGACTGTTTAATCCCGGCAAACTGCCTGCCTGCGTGCATTAAATTCGGTCTTCCAATTTGCACGAGTCGATAAAAACTAATTCCTCGCCGTGCTTTTTTCCCAAAGCAGCGTTCAAACTTTTATGCTTTACGTATTACCCGTAACTCGTTACGTTAGTCCCTGCTTCTTTCCATTTACGCATTTTAAATCCAAAGAAATTAATGATAGGAGAAGTCGAATTATCTGCATGTACCTGTGCGGGGTTAAAGTGTTAAATTTATAACGTAAGTATATGCGTCTGCCGTGTGAGCAAAATTAATCGCGCTACTTCCGAGCAACTTTTCGTTTAAGCGAAAATACCCCACTGAATTTTCTGCATTCACGTTGCCCAGGGGAGATTCATCGCCCCAACTGACCCTAGCGAATTGAAAATAGGTCACTCTTCCCCGCAGGAAAAGTCGATTGCTTCCATACAAGTATAGCATTTATTGCTTTAATTTAAAGGACGCGTACAATAGTAACATTGTGACAAGAATGATTAAAATCCTGGCAAATTCCGATTTTCTTTAATCATGTTACTGGTCGCAATGTATACGAAAATTTCTTTGCAATTTTTGTGAAATCTAAGAACAGCAGTGTAAACGTATCTTTTATAATTGGTTTGGTTACATAACTCAAGTGCATGCGTGTGAGATACATAAACGGATATTCCATTTGTATTAGTAGACAAGTATCCAGAGTGTTGAGAGTTACACAGCGAGGCTTAATCCGATCGTTCAATGAAATCTCACAATTTATAGGGGGGAAAAATGTATAGATAAAACGAACGTAGAGATGATAAATCGGGCACTCAGCGACTTGTTCGCTCGTTAGCCCGGTAAAAATTTCCGCGTAACCCTTCAAGACCAATTCCCAATTACGAAGGCCCGCTTAATGGTCTCCCGAGGAATTCGTAGACTCGCCGAAGCCCGAAGGACCAGTAAGGTCTCGGCAACGATTTGGCTCCGAGCCAATACGGTTAGTAGTTAGGTTTTGTCGGGGTTTCATTGAGAAAACAGTTATGGCCGTAGACAGAGTGCTAAACATTGCTTGCACGCATTTCTGCAAAAACTTCATTCATTTTATATTCATCCAATAATAACGTTGCTTCGACGTTGGACCAGCAGGAATTTCAACAAGTGTTGCCGCGGAGAAAACGAGCTCTACTGTTTCGTAGTGAGGAATTTCACTGAATTTATACAGTGGTTTATGGGAATATGCATTCGGTTGCCTGAAATGATAACGGTGGTTTAAAGCTCGACAGTTTGTAGCGGTTTTAACGAACATTGAAAGAGCGAAAGGTGGTTGCGCAGGCTCACGTAGGGCGATAGATCCGTTCAGCGTCAATTTCACTTCATTTACCGTGAAAGCTCTAAACGCCTCGAAACCGCAATTAAGATCCAGCCAGGTGTGTGTGCCAACCTGCATGGTAATTTCCTTCCACGTAGCTGAAATGCATCGCAGTTAATTGGGATCCCGACACCCTGTTAACCTTGTCCGATTTATCGTTAGTGTTTCTCCCATAGTCGATAATTGATTAACGATGCTCTCCAACGGCAAAATGACGCATAGTCCGACAGAACGATTAAGAAATTCCTGTCCACCGGTCACTGTGCACGGATGAAATCAAGACAAAACACGTAACATTCGCGTTAACATAAACCTATTAATTACTTAGTTTCTTTCAAGTACAGACTGTTGCAAGTTTCGTGACTATTTATTTCCTCGCATCTGGTAATTTCTTAGCTGTATGTCACTTTGAAATCCCTTAATAAAGCGATGAACAGTGGTTCCTTTGATCAGGATCGAAGGTAGTCGTTTGCGGCGATAAAGATCCAGGAACGAGGGGAGTCGGGAACGGGGCTTTGTCATTCCGTTGGGTTGCCGGTAACTGAGCAAACCTTTCTTCCCTGGCAGACGATACTCCGCCCCCTTTAGACGGGCGAACGCTTCGCCCGGGAGACCGGTAAAGCGATAATGGAAGAGGAAGAGGGAATACCGCGCGGCGAAGTGTGCCAGGGAGTTGAAACAAATTCCGGGAAGTTGGGGATTCGATTATTAGTTGGCGCCTTGAAAGCCCACGCCGTCTTCCGGGCGCTCGGAAAAGACAGGGCCGGGGCGGGGGGAAAGGGAGAGGAACATTCGCGCCTGGCTTTACCTATCGTCCCGGGGAATTGTAAGTGCATGCGGTCGTATGATTGCACGTCCCCGGGGTCTTTGGGGGGGAACTTACCGAGCGCCTGCTCGCAATGTAGAACAGCGGATAAAGAGCCGCGGTTCTGCATTAACCAATGGCCACGATTTCACGGAGATTCGAGCTCCTTTCTTAATTCAATAAACGGACGGACCCGCGTCAAAGATGGATTTCGATCGTCCATTCGTAATGGAAATTGCATTTACTTTTTGGTTTAATGACTGAGCTCCGAAATGTAACGGAATCCAGGATTCCCGGAGATTCGTATCCCCCTTCCTTTCATTGCCAATGTTCTTCGTTTCGAGTAAGATACTTGTTTATGAAGTTCTTCGGTAATTAAGAATACCGCTATACCAGGATCTGACGGTTCGCAAAACGAAAACAATGGGGAAACCATGGACCGAAAGGACATGAAAGCTCTTATACCGATATCAGTAGAAGCGCAGGAAGTGGACGGTTCCTACTTGGAAGGCAGATTATTCTTCACAAAGGAATCTTCTCCGAGACTCTACACATCCAATCCCTTATTTGTTCTTCCTAAGACGCTTCTTGCCGCTTTTCTTCTTTTGTATTTCCTTCTTTCATCACGGCATTGCATCTCGCGAGACGCAATTTCGCGGAATATCGAGAAAAGACTTCCCATTGACCATCTGATAATATTTATTTACGGGCTTGGCAAAGGAGCTTTCCTCGCCACTCGATCGTCTCCGCCCTGTCTCTGTAAAACAGTGATAATTTCGGCAGAGTATTCATCCGGAATTAAGCCGAGACTTCGAACCGAAAGAATACGAATCGACGGTCCCGTCTAATCAGACGGCTCGTGAAATCGGAAAAAGCCGATTTCCCGTTCCACGCTCGTTCGGATGAGTGTCGATAAGCGGAACGTCGCTCGAGAAAATCGCAAAGGGAGGCGAGAATCGAAAGAGGCGAACTTCGTCGGTCCAAGCGGCTCGCTGGCGTTTTGTTCGTTACACGCTGTTCCGGTGAGAAAAAAAAGCAAGGCAGAACGATTTTAAGGATGATTTACAGCCGGCCCAAATTGAATCGCTAATCTAAGTTTGAAAACTTCTGGGCTCAGGGCAGACAGAGAGAACGAGGGGAACGAAGAGAAGGGGAGAATGTCCGGAGGGGGGAGGGGGTATGTGAATTATGGCCGCTAGGAATGGATGTCATCGACCTAAGAGCGCTAGAATTCCCCAATGGGCGAACTTTCGACCTACCGTATGGAGTCGTTGTCTTCGACAATCTGGACCCTTACAAATCCCACGGTTACTGTACTGTCCGACATAATTAACAATACTTTACGAAGTACCAGCTGTATAAAATGATTCGGCTTTTCCAAACTCATGAACCTTCTATGTCCACAACTGCCCATACCTGCTTGTCAAAGTGAACAAACTGAAAATCTGCCGAACCCTTAGGAGCTTGACAGTTTTGCCCGATTTTTTGCGTAATTACAAGCGTGCTTTGGATTTATAAAAAGCTGTGAACCGGTGATTATTGAGGAGCGTGTTTGTAAGGATGACGTATGTGTGATGCGATGCGCACGGGAATTGATCAAAGGGGGTGGGGAAAGTAGCCCGGAGAAGGGAGAAAGCGTAGACAGAAACCGAATGGGCGGCGATGCAAACGAATCGCCGGGCTTTCCGTGCGGCTGGGCCAAATTAGGTCGGATTTCCCACTATTTCGGCAGACCGCTTAAAATCCGCAAGGATAGTGCGGCAAGAGCGACCGCTAGAATTGCCAGAGAGAAAGCTCTCCGGCAGTCTCTCCGTGCGGGATCCATATCGCTCTGCAAACTATTCCACCCGGTTGTCCTTTCTTCTTTTATTTCGCCCGGCTAGACTCCGCCGAAAGGATTTCAGGCTAGACTCAACGACATGCTCCAACTGAAATCCCTAAGCGCTGGGAAAACTTTATTTCAATGCACGATATTAAGATTAAATCCCCATGGCATTGCGTTATAAAAGATATTCCTTCTTGAATTTTTCGAAGAAATTGCCGAAAAATATTTTCAAGACATTTCCCATGTTTTACCGTCCTTTTTTTCCTCGAACGTTCTCCATTATCGTATTTTCTATTTCTCGCTTGTTACTTGGGGTGAGGGGGGGGGGAATGCAGTCCCGCGACATTGTTGTTTCTTTCTGCCGATAATTACATTTCTCGCGGGAGCCGTTCGAAACGTCGTTAAGATTAACTCGCTTAAATGACAACCCCGGGACTCTTGTTACACGGGGGACATTTTCCGACGGGGAACGTGACTTCCTCGACGTATCGACCGACTCGCGCGATTTCATTACCTCGCGTTCCAGTTAATTGAGAACCATTGCACTCGGCCGTTATTTCACGGGCAGATATGTCTGCAATTAATTCGTTTGCGAAATTTTTCAGCGCTCGACGAGAAGTAATCAGATTAAGCCGGTGAATTGCCTTTAAGGAATTTCACTCTGATATTTTCATCGAACACTCGATAATCGCGAAATGTAGCTGTCTATTTATCGATACCTATTTACACGTAAATCTTCAATTAATAAATTTTCCTATTTGGCACGGACAGTGACGTTTAAATACATTGATAATGTTCTACGATGATCGCGGGGTTGTTAAGCTATAGAGAAAGGCAAACCTCTTTTCGACTTAAGTTTCTGCGGATGGAACATTTAAAATTCATTAGTGGAAACGATTCTCCTTTCCTCCCCGTGCTCTTCTTTCACCGTCTACAATTACAAGGTCCTATATACTACGGAAATACGCTTACTATTTCCACCAATTACATTACGTAATAGATAGAACCATTAGTCGACGGAACTAATTTATAGAATTAATCAGATTCCCCCAAGGGAAATAAAGATATACGGATTTAAAGCAATTCCATAGAAACCTAGTTAGTCCTTTAAATTATCCATCCTCATTGTGAATTTTTCTATTGTCGGTGCCGGCGATAGAGCCATTAAGTAAGGCAATGAAATATCACTACGTTTAGCTGTTAATATTCGTTAATTATCGTGCTACCACGTCCATCCCTTTCCCCTCTTGACTATAAAATTATATTGCAATTTCGTAGCGTTTAACGCAGAACTCGAGGCATTTAAATATATCGCTCGCGGCTTGGATCCAACGTTTAATGGTATTTCTCGTTGATTCGACCTTTCGGAGGTAAATCAGGGGTGCAACGAGTGGACAGCGAGATTGTCGCGTGTGTGTAAAACAATTGCGCTTCGAACCATCCGCTGAGAAAGGGACGTGTGCTTCACCGCTTGTTACCGACGAGCATGCGCGCATTGTGCGCGAAAGGGCGTGAACTCGACGCGTCGGGGTGGTAAAGAATAACAAAGAAGAAAAAAAGAGGAAGAAGAAGAAGATGAAGCAAAAGCGACGCACGGAGATCGCCGCGGCAATTAGAAAACAAAGAACGGCGATGAGGCGTGAGGATCCCTCGGTCTGACAATGAACGAGAGACTCGAAAGAAGAATAACGAAGGAGATGAAAGTAAGCGGCAATGGAAAAATACCGCCGAGGGAAAGGGGGGCGAAAGAAGGTGAGAAAAATGAAGGTAAAAGTAAGGGGCGCAGGCCATGAGATGCAGAAAGATGACAGAAGCAGGAAGAATGTCAAAGTGAACGAGTGCAGTAAAGAGGAGAGGGGTGGATAAAGGAAGGGTACTGGAATCGAAGTGCGATAGATACTTGCGGGAAATGGCAAATAAAGAGCCTTTAGTAAGAGGGATGGTGTTCGGAAACGATGCTGTCCATCGATCAGACGAAAATGATCACTTTGCTCGTCGACATTAATAGGCCATTGAGTTGATACAGAATACTTTGACATTGAGGCATAAGGCATTTATAGAACAGTCGCGTCCTTATCGTCGCTATAAATATTTTCCGGTATAATATCACTGCATCTTCGCAAGGTGTACCTGCCACGAAAGAAGGAAGTATAGCACGTTAACTGCAAGTTATATATAACGACGCATCCATGGGGAATTACGTTGACAATCCTGTCGGCTCTGTAGTTAATTTTATATGCAAAACCCCTTTGCGAATAATAAGTCATTAAGTCGGCGCTGAACTTTGCCATATTACGCTCTTAATATATTCTCAATGGTCGCTTTATGTGACACTCCTTGACGTTCTCCAATGACATTAACAATTAACATTTGAATTTTGTTCTTTCTTTTCATCAGTTGATGTGTACCAAGGGGCTTAGCCTCGTTAATAAATTTATTATCCTCGCTCCGGTTTATCAACAATGATGAGCCTAAAGAAAACGATGACGAACGTATAACGGATTACGTGGATTCCCGCGTTTCCGCGTGGGCCGATTATTCACGTTTATCCCTGTGCTTTTCCCGACGTCGGGAGCAAATGGATCTCCACGCATCTCGGTTTAAAGTGAGCCAGGGAAAGCGGGAGCCCCAGGCCGTGGGTCGATGTGAAACTGAAGTTTTCAGTTTCGGCATTCGAAAGCGATTTACGAGTGTTCAGACGGAGAAACGCGTTCCGCAAGTCTTCGCGATTGTATCGCATCGCTCCGCTAGACGATCGATCACGTCCGCGCCGTATCTCCGAATGTCGTGTGTCCGCCTCGTCGATCAATCACCTCCTCGAAGCGCTTAGCCGAGACGCTTTGCAGCGTATCCGCTGTGGAAACATCCGTATACACGATCATCCATGTTCCATAGTGTTTTCCACTGACAACACAATGAAGAAGGGCCAGGAAAATGCGGTTTTCAATATTTCTCTTTCGCCATTCAGTGGTGAATATTGCTCAGGATAGTAGTTTGAGTTTGGGAATCATATGAAATATGCAGAGAAGTTGATCCCTATGAAACAAACAAGGTGAGAATTCTGTACAATGCATATTGCAATTCAAACAGAGATGTCCGTATACGTGATAAAAAGGACTAGCAAAATACGGTTTTCGATATTTCTGCTTCAGGAATATCACTATTAAATGTCGTAAGAATCGTTGAAAATATTGTTTATGTTTAACAGAGATCAGAAGTATGGAATAAAGTTGATTACAGAGACTCTCGATAATCGGAATTAATCTGAAAAATCGCAATGAAATATTTAAGTTAACAATAAAGACAAGCATATATATTTATGAAAGAATTATTCACACTTACTCACATTCAACATCAATCTGATTTCGAAAATATGTAAAGAAATATTTCAAAACCAAAACGATCTCGGGTCATATGAAACCCGGATTACGGAGATTCCACTTCATTCTGAATCGCTCACCGAGAACGATGATTTGGGCAAAGATTCACGGAAGATTCCTTGGTTCCTGGGACTTCCGTCTACGTGGCAGTGCATTTGGGAACGCCGTAAACTGCGGATTGCCGTTGTATTGTGAGGCCGGCAAATTATCCTAACGGCGTGTGCGCGCAGTTCCGGCGGTAATTACTGGCGTGTAGCGTTATCGGCGATTTCGCATGATAACTAACAGATAGGAAATCATAACTGCCGTACGTGGCCGGAGGACAGACACGTAGTCGACTCGACGTCGTGGAAGTTTACGCGTGTCCCGCGGTCGTAACCCTCGGCGGAAACGTTCCGAGCCGCTCGCATTGATGGCTGTATCGCATGCGGCCTTTCCGTCGGTAGTTACCGTCTTCCGCCCTGCCCTTCCGCATATCCAGACCCGAAATGCGCCGTCCTACGTACCGCTTTCACCCGAATTCCCCGTAAATTCGAGAACCCGTATTTCGTGCAACAAGATTTCAAGATCCACCAGTAACTACTGAGAAAGGGGATATCGAGGGTCCGGTCAAGTATTTATTTGCGCACTTATGTCCGCAGGACGATCGTTGCGAAAAGGGTTCGTCTCGTGTTCTTCGCAATCAAGGGCTTTTCCAGAGCAAGGTTTTCCATCGTTCCTGCGTCATCCGCAGGACGATTATCCTGGATCGCCGCGGGCTATCAAAGTTTTAAACACGCTTCCCTTCTTCTCTGTACAAGAAGATGTTCGCGAAGAACGACTAAATAGAACGGAAGGTCGACCACATGGAAACAATTGTCTTACGTACCTACTACATCTTAGAAAGACGAATACATGAATAATGATGCAATAAGAACTTTCTTCATCTTAGTTAAAGAGAAGACGAATTAGCGTAATTTAGTTACATCTTGTCGAGCGCAAACAATCCGTCGGGCCTGTGTAAAATCTCGGACGATCTACTCTAAAGGGGACGCAAAAAAGCGCGGTTATAATCAATCAACCGTTGAAATATGTAATTTACGTACCGTCAGATTTCGCGCGGATATGATATCGCGTATATGAGCTCGTTTTCATGGTTCGTTTAATTAATCGCGTCGTCGCTCATCTTTTTCTATCAGCCATCGACTACTCTCGACGCAATTCGACGCCTTTCCGGAGCTTCGCGTGCGTCGATGAAATCAAGCGAATCATGCAACGAAACGATTACTCGGTGGATTAAAGTACATAACATGCAGCGTGTTAATTCAGCAAGAACGGAACGAGTCTATCAGATACGTCTCGGATTTAATGCAACGGACCTTCGGGCTATTTCCCTTCGCGCGAGATCATGCGCTACATTCAATGTACCTTTTTATCAGCGTGAGAAGGATTAATTTACCGTTTTAACGCGCCGGAGAGACGTTGTGTCGACGTGGAAATGAAGCTTCGCCGTATAATGGAAGAAGTCCCTCTGTTTCCATTCTCCCCGGCGAATTTCTTTGGCATCGGAAATTGCTTCCCTCTGGCCGCCGTCCAGAATCTACATTAGACACTCGTAAAGCACGAATTTCACGGGATCACGGAATACTTTTAAATGCCGTAAATTTTTACGGGGCCAATGCGTCTGAGTTGCACCGCTCAAGCGTAAATCGTGCACGGGCAAGCGGCCGTAGTCGTCAGTCAGATAGAAATGTTTTTGCCCAGTTTTCCTGAACTCACTTCCAAAATATCTTCCGTATTACACATGAGAACTTGGCATTTATGAACATTGAATCATTGTTACACGATACTCGTGGATAGGCAATAACGAATAATTAATTATATTGCGCCTAATCGTTTCTTCCTGCCATTCATTATTAATGTGAATTAAATCAGTAGTTGTTTAATAACTGTACTATGTCACTTCCTTTTAAAGAGCTGTACTTTACAACAAAAAAATGCTATACCTTTATTATTAAACCCTGCGTTATAACGTATTTAGTGATGCAGCTGTTTGTAGGAAGTTATAAAAAAAACCTGGTCGACTTGTAAACGAATGGCGATACAGGGAGGTATTACTTGGGCGGGAGTTAAATATTCCAAAGTGCGAGTTCTGAAAGCTCGGCGTAGGAAGCTCGTTAATAATTAAGATCGACAGTCAACTCGTGCGGTGAACGTGTGTGCGCTCCTTTATCGCGTTATACGCCGGAAATTCGCAAGCGAATATTATCGACCCTATCGCGAAACTCAATTAGCCGCGGTTAAACTTGTAAAAGGGTTAATACAACGTAGGAATACTGACCGGCTTGTTGCAGACTCGAATTCGTTTGGTTTGACAGCGTTATTGCCGTTTCATCGTCCGTAACTACCGATAACGCAATTGGCGGTCCGGACGATGTATGACGCTAACTACTGCATTCATACTTAACTTACCTCATGAAGCCTCAGTCATTTTCCCTGCTGGCCTGGCAGTTAGGTCGGCTGTTGTTAAATTCGCCGAGCACCTTCGACTAATTACAAAGATGAGCAGGGTGCACTTAACGCCGTGGGTCTTTGAATTTTAAGTGTTCCTCCGCGAGAAGTTTGGCCCGAAACTGCGGCAAGTTTCCTTGCTTTTCCACGAGTTCACGGGGAAACGTTGCCGGGCTTCCGGGGCAAAGGGAGGAACGTGTATTGAACTCAATCACCCAGTTCCCAGTCTTCCCCATTCGGCTTCGTTTCATCGATAAGTCGAAACGTTTCACCACGCGGTTGTAGCTTTACGTCGGCCACGTACACATTTTCCGACCATCCCACCGACACAGTTGTAGTTTTCCACTGTCGTAGCCGTCGTTTCCGGCACCGCCTTTCCCCCCATTCCATTCTGTCCCCCCTCGTTTCTCACCCCCCTCTCTTGTCGGCCTCCCTTGCGTCCTTCTTTCCCTGTTTTCGGGGCTAAAGACGTTCACGGCGAATACCTTGTCGCCCTCTTGCCAACTGTTGGCACATTTAAGTGTCCCGTGCAAAAGTTTCGCCGATTCTACCCTACTTGGAAGTTTTCCTTCATCGCCTCCTTACATTTATCGCGGCACTTTCTAATTCAGACTCATAGAATGAACGGTTCAGCTCGAATGAACCACGAGTAACGAAATTTCCAAACGTCCTAATATATCTAAGAATCTCGCTTTTAATTGCATTTTTACTTTTACACGGTCGACCGATTGGTCCTAGCCGATCCTTCGAGAGCCGACGGAAGACGAAAAATTTCACGAATGACTTTTTCCTCAGATAAATTCCTTCGTCTGGCCGTTGACCGCGGTTCCTCGTGATCTTTTCTTCGTCCTGCACCGCGCGGGTCGTTGAGTGTAGATTTCGTCGTCGCTGCCGAGAGACGTCCGGCCAGGACCGATGGGTATTGCGCCGTGGGACAATAGTTGTTTCGTGCTTTGCAGCCCGGAGGTGTGGTCGCATCTCGTATTTCAAAGTCAGCAGCAGGGCCATCGCGGCGGAACGGCGAATCGGCTGGCCGGGCTCGCACGTTCGCTCGTCGAGGCGGTAAAGTGCGAGCCGAGTGCCGCGTAAACTGCCGCCAAGCGACGGGGGTAAAACCGGGCTGGGGGGGGGGGATGGGGAAGAGCAAAAGCTCATCCGTTGCCGTCGCCGCCGGCCGAATTTATCGAGTTATCGGCCGAACATCCCGCGCCACTGACCTCGCCCGCGACTACCAACCTTCCGGCCCTTTTCGACGCGCCAGAAACCAAGAAAACCGCCAACCTTATTCCCCCCCTGCTCGCCTCAGGGGCTTTCCTCCCCTCTTTCATCCACTTCCTTTCGCGAGCCCCAGACGCGCGTCTCGTTAATTGGAAACGCTTTTCGATCCTCGTACGATCTACATCCCCGCGGCGCGGATGAATATTTACGAAGAACCTTCCCTCCCTGCTTTGCGCTCGCTGCATACAAATATAAGACGCATATTTGTTAAGGCTAAAAGCCCCCGGAGAACCATCTCAAGAGATGAAACCGAGAACGTCGATGCTTTCTTCTCCGGGATAAGAGGTAACTGTGTAATGGGTTTTTCGTAAAGATAGATGAACTGTTAATGTTCACCCTACTTATTGTTCAAGCTTTTACGAGTTAAGTAATAAAATCGCTCAAGCGACTTTTCTTAGGATTATTCATCGATCGCTACGACGTGTACTGTATGGATCGATCATTTTATTTTGGATCGTTCCTGTTAAACGTGGGGCGGTGACAAGTGTAGCCCTCCCCATCGTTCCTTCTCGTCATTCAGCGCATGTGCAATGGAAAACAAATATGCGAAGACGTGAAAATGGGCGGGGGATTTTCAAAGGTCGTGATTAATCCATGTCGCAAAAGCCAGCTGGAAGCAGCGCGTCCGATCGAATATTCGTTAGCATCGTGGCGGACCGCATTCCCGTGCGCCAGGGAATTTAACAAACGTGTACCGTACAGAGCAGAGCCTCGATTCGTTAGGGTTTTAGGGTGTAGAGGGAGGTGAGGGACGAGGAAGGAAAGCGAAAAAGACAGAGGGGGAGAGGATATGAATGGGGGGGAGAGAGGTAAAAGGAAACAGGATGACGATGAAAGAGTGAGAGAGAAAGTGGAGCGACGTGAAGCGGCATTCAAAGGAGAAACAAAACGATTAAATGACTCTTCATGAATCACGTACAAAGTAAGGGCAATGAGTTTAATTGCGCATCGTTGTACCGGAATAACGAGGTCGAAACCCTTTGACGCTCGACTATATGGGTCCCTGTTGTTTGCGACTTTTCGTCTATCAACCGTAACGAAACGTACCGTGAAATCACGTTCGCAGGCAAAAAAATATTGCCAACCTAACAAGCCGTGCAGTTATCGTGTACGTTTGACCTTTGATGAAGACCGCATTTCGTCGAATAACATGTCAATGGGAATTTTCCATCGCACCCGAAATTGCTTTATTAAAAAGGATCGCGCATGTTGATTAACTGCTCGGAACGGGGGAAGCTCCGGTTTTCATCTTTCCCCGCAGAACCGTGGAGCGCGTAAAAAGCGAGAATAGAGGGATAGCGAGGGATGATAAAAAAAAAGAAGAAGAAGAAGAGAATGAAGAGAATGAAGAGGAGAGATGGCGTGAGAATAATTTTATTTGCCCGGGCTGGCTGGCAATATCGCGAATTTTACGTCTTCGCGATTCGTGGTTCGCGGGAGGAACACATTTTGCAGCGCGATATAGACACGCAACGCGCACGGCCGTGTTCTTATGGGCCGACGAGAGAACGGTCATAGACTCGTCTCACTGTCGTTTATTTCCTCTTGTGTAAGTCCTATTACGTCTTCGTCTACCGACAGTTCCCGGCCCTTTACGGGCCCCGAGATTCACGGTTTACGCGGCTGATATGTCTCACGGAAGCCTGCATGAAAGGAAAACATGGAACAATAACCAGAGGCCAACGTGCGATATTGTGAAATAACAAAGTCCCGCGTAGCCCTACTGTGCTCAGCTTCGAAACGGCCAGGAAATAAATTTACGATCTTGATAGAAAACGCTCAGAAATGGTAAAGGAAATTTCAGAATGTATACTTGTAGAGTGTATATTTTTGTGAGTACTTTGTTAACAGTTATTAGAAAAACGAAGAACGAAGATATAATAATGCAGTCAGTTAATCTTCACATAAATTTCACTCGATGCAATTTTATATTACAAATGAAATTTCACAGGATTATTAGGTCATGGTGAGTATAATATCGGGATTAAAAATGAGCGCAGATGGTTAATCGAAACCACCCGAAGTAGCTAATAAAGTTGAGCGGATATTAAAGAAAGAGTTACGAAGACAAGAATTGTTGGAAGTGTTGCAACGTGTTGACGTCCGAGAGGCATTTAAGTCCCCTTCGAGGATGAGGAATTATAACTGTGTGGCAGGAAACGGTCCGAGTCTTACAGGACCTCGGGGAACGTCGGGGAAGCTTGTCTTTACGGAACAGTAATTCGACCTAATTCGGAACTGTCCAGTATCGGGACAACTGGAATTTTGTTGGTAAGGAAGTATCCGGAAACTCCGTCCCTCGTGGTAAGAGGATTCTGACTTGGAGCAGACTGGACGTGTACTCCCCCGCGCCCGATAGCGCAAGAAATGGAAAGAAAACATAGGCGAATAAACGGGGGAACGTGCGCCGACATAACGGGCCAAATGTGCGCGGCAGTCAAGGGGCGGAACGAAGGGGGAACGAACGCTGAGAAATGCAGAAAAGTACGAGTGCTTAGCGTTCGAGCGCTTTTCGCTTTTTCGCACATTTAATATTCCCCAACGGCGGTTCCCCTTTCAATTACTCGCGCAAACATAATTCTGTCGAAAAGAAACGACCCCGGCGCCGCGATTTACGGCGGGAACCATCGGAAATTCGACCTGAATTATCGAACGCCCCATACCCTGCCCACCCGCGACTGTCCAATAAACTACGGAACGACGAAAAACTTTTTAAAGGTCCTACAAATCAGCTGATTTACCTCTCGACTGTCACTATGCATGATCGTGATTATGCATAATATCAGTGACGATAAGGTATTCCTTGTGCGATAAATATCTTGGCACAGTTTGTTCCGGTAAAGTGTTAAGGAAATAGTATTGTATACTGTTTCAACGCGAAGTTTATTCTTTCGATCTAGCATTATCGGCTGGCTATTTAATTTTTTTTATCAAAAAGGATGTAGAAACCCCTTTAACCCACGGGAGTGGTCTCGTTTCGCGGCAAATTTTCGCGGTGTAGTCGAACACATCGGTCACACCCTTTGCACTTTCCGAAGCACCTACTGAGGCTTTCTCGCTTAATAGCGCGAGAAAGTGACCACCGACCGCTAATTCGATTCATGTGGCTCGGCACTAACACCATTATTTACGAAAATTTTCAGCCATTTACTGCACTATCTATCTGCGCGCCAGCGCTAATGACCACCTCTGCCTCGAAATCAAATTGGAAAATCCATCTGCGCAGTCGTAGATGGATTTTCGAATTAATAAATCACCAATGAAACACGTTTGTACGTTTTTCGTATTACAGGAAGTGTCGTAGGACTGGACTAAATGAATTAGTATTCGTTGTTGATGGTACGGTTTCGAAGCTATACCTAAATTCACGAGAGAGCATGACCATCGTGGTCTCAATCTTAATTCTTTGCATTTTTGTTGTCTGAAAGTGTATATTATACGATACTCGGATCGATCTTTATTCACACCCAGAATTCGACTGCTGGGTATACGTAGATGGGCATTTCTAACTATCCCCCCGTAAATGAAGCGGAATAAACTTTCCAACTCGAGGACGTAAATTTACTTTTGCCACTTGTGCAGACAGCGTGTCTGTGTCGTCGAATGAAATTGTGGAGAAAACTTTGGCGCCCGCATGCGTACAATTTTCTCGCGATCAAACGTATCGTGAGAGAAATTTTCTGCTGTTATTCCACGTAGCCCGCACAGTTATCGTCCGTGCATTTCCCCTTAAACCGGGACGTTCGTATGAAACACTTTAAAAAAAGAGCCATGAACGAGCAAAAGAATTCAATGTTTAACATTTGTTCGCTCTTTGGATTGGCCATGTTCTCGTCTTTTTCTTATTGCTGCCGAACGAATTTCGATTCCCTTGAAACAGAAGTCCCGGCGTATCCACTTACAATCGGAGCAACATTTCACAGAACGATAGGTAAGTATTATTATTTCCGTCCTCTCGCAAGTTCCCCGTGGAAAGTGGGGATAAGAGTTGGCCATATCGTATGCTTTTCGTCGCGAGCAATCGCCGTGAATGGTCCCGCAAGTCATTCCGGGCCACGTAAAATAATCGAATCCAGCACAATTATCCATTCGCCTTCGATTGGTTCGGACGGGATTCCAGTCTCGGAACGCATTCTCTATCTGCGTTAATAAAGGTGAAACGGGAATGCCCCGGGGCGAATTTCGAGATGAAACTTCCAGCACGAGGGAGGGCCAGGGACGGGGGGGGGGGGGGCGAAAAGACGATGGCTGAGGAAAGGGGCGAGGGGGAATCAAGATAGAGGTGGATATTCCGAGCGCTGAAGGTGGAGCAGTGGTGTCGGTCGGACGACATAACTGTCTCTAGCAGCTGGCCTGATTTTCCGCTACGTTGCACCTGAATAAAAACGAAAGACAAGACGATGGAAAGAGCGAGAGAAGAAGGGGTAAAAGACAGGCGCGAGTTCGGATTAACGGGCTACGCTGCGCGGTGTAAGGGAGGGTCATAAGGATAAGAAAGACGCTCGGCTAATTAAAGGAAATTCTTCATTTAACGACGAAAGAAAGGACGAAGAAATGACTGTCCGACACTGCAATTAAGCAATTAATTTAATTTCGCGAAATTACTTCATTTTTAGTTGTCGGGCATCCGTTTCAACTTCTACACAGGACATTTTCTACGTGGCAAGGCTTTAGATCACCGGACGTAGAACGTTTATTTAATTAACTTTCTAATATACATAATTATGTCACTTAAAACTGTATGCTGTGATATATCAAATTTAATGTTACGAATGAACGTGAGATAAATATAATTCGACGTAATTTTTTAACGACCGCTAAGTATATTTATTTAATAATAAGAGGGAGAATTTTCGTTCTTCATATGTTGGAGATCGACAACGAAATTTAGCTGGGTTAATAGATTTTTGTCAACAAGGGAAATTTCGCGGTAATAACGGTCAGAGGGGTGGCGAGGGGGTAGGACGTTAACTAGCGTAATTAACGGATAAGGACAAAGCAAACCGGACATCATGCGGGTGACGAAGTTCCGAAATAGAACAGAACGGTTTTGTTTAATCGTCAAGCGACGAACTATACTACTCCAAAGACAATGGACATACGTCATGCAAGACCGAATGCAAGTGCAACAGGATGTTAATTAAATTTGCAAACCAGTCCATGCAGGGACCTATGATAACTTGCCCCTGGTTCTTTCCTTTCTCGAATAATGTTTGAAATTTAAAGACCTCACGAGATAATGAATTGTAAAAGAAAATTAAATCGTTCGTTTAGGGAGGGAAGGAAAATTTTTAACGGAACTACAAATATGACACTATAACGAATTGTACATGCACAATTAAAATTTGTGCGCTGAACTTGTTGGCTTTTTGGACTAACACCCTTAGCTTGGCTTTGATTACTGAAGTGTCTTAATCGTTTTGAGCGATTCGCATGGTCCGTTACATAGTGTGAAACGTAATCCCGGTGCGAGTGCGGAAGACAGTTTGGTCCGATGTCTCATTTGTTCATCTACCGGAATGCCGGAAGAATGGGACAATGGGATTCAGAACGAAACAGAACCCATCCAGAGAAGTGACTTCCTACCTGAGATAACGAGGTTATCCCCCGGAGACCCAATTACGGCATAGAGACGCGAGTATTCGTGTGTGCACGGACGTGCAGACACGTGTACACAAGTGACTTCCCTCTGTAGAATTTATATATTTCTATATGTCTGCTTTGGCCGCACGGGAAAGTCCGTGGTGTCCTGAGCAGCTCGCCGTTCCTGCCGTTTCTGTCATCATATACAAGGATGATACGTGCGCGCCACTTCCGGTCCGGAAGGCTGAGTGTCGGCCAAAGTGGACGAAAGGTGAGCCCCATTGAAAGACTCGCCGCTGTGCTCTCGCGCACCTGCAGCTCTTTATTTTCACAACGCTTCCGTTACTCCTTACTTTCCACCTCGATCCCCGGCCCTTTCCGTCCCCTCGTCTTTCTCCTGTGCCCGAGGTCGAAATCGCCGAAGGAAATCATTGTCAAGAGGCACGAGTGTAACGCACAGAAGCCGCGAGAGAGAAAGGACCGGGAAAAAACGGGGACGTTGAAAAAAGTACAGCAGAGTAGAATGAGAAATGAGGAGGAACAGGAATGCCGGGCAAAGGGGAACCCGTGAAACGCCCGAGTCAAAAGGATGGAGAAGTGGAAACAGCCGGACGAGGGGGTGGGAAGGCCGAGGGGCAAAGTTCGTAGTAGCCCAGGAGAAAGCGGTAGGGCGGATGGAAAGAATGGCAAGTGGGACTCGCCGAAGCGGTTCCCTAAGGATACAGCCAGAAATTCGCTGCTTCACGTGTGTACGTCGGGGGTTCTCTTGACAAGAGCGACGAGCGAGGAAAAAAATTATACTCTGACTTACGGTACCGCAGTAGAGAAAGAGTCAAGCCATGACTTACCTCTTGCTTAATGCACTTTGCGGGGTACAATAGGTAAGCATGGAAATACGTAAAATCTGTAATCTGAACGTCAATTAATTTCTGCATTGCCAAGAATTGGAAATTATCGGCCTCAAAAGTGCACTGTCATTGTATTATTTTGGTCCTTAACTACAAAATTCTGTTTGTAGGGTATTTTGTAATGACATAAAATCGTAAGAAAATTGAGTAACGTTTTGTCCTGAAGCGATTGAACATCGTTTAGGGAATTTCAAAACATGGCGTACGGTAAACCGGGTTACTCGTCAATGAGCTATCAGCGAATACAGTTGACTCGTTCTTCGCGAGGAATATCGGGAAAGTTAAAGCACTATGCTCATGCGAAACACGGTTTGACATGGCTTTAATTACCCACGGAGATATATGGAAAGGCATAGAAAAGTAAAGCCCGATATCACTAAAATTTCGCCTGCACTTGTCTACGAACTTCAACGTTGTTCGAATTCTCACGTCGATACGATTAAACGTAATCAGAGTGTATCCATTTTAGTATTAGCACAATTATTGGTTGACACCCACGATAAACACACCAGTCAATATTCACATTCCCTTTTCATTGTTATTTAGAAGTATGACATTTCACTAGCAATAAGAAGCTTTTCCAATCAATACAAAAAGAGTGACAACTAATTTACAAAATTTCCTCGATTTCATTTCTTACTAACACACGAAAAGGAAATATTTAAATTGAATGCCAACACAAGTAAAATGATAAGCATGTATTCGCCTGTATCTACCGTTTGAAAAACTACGTTGAAGCAATAAATGAAAAGAGGAAAGGTCGTACCATTTTCTTACCGCTAAATGGACATATAGTTGTCTGACAAGTGAGTATAATAGAATAGCAGCAAACCATAAGTGATATTCATCAAACGACAAAAGGATTATCTCCCGTGGAAAGTACGGTCAAAACCCCCTCGACTTGGGCTTTACAATTTTTATGACGAAAGAGCTGGCCGCGTGGTTATAGGTAGACACAAGCGAGTAAGTGGAGATGACGTCATATCCGTTGTCGCTGCTGCATTTCCCACGAGCACCGATGCACCGTAAAAATTTTTATCGTCGCCATTTACTTGATGTCCCTTAAATTTCTCCGGCTTGGCCGCAAAAGCGAGTTTCGACGATGGACACTTTAGTATGTCTATGTGTGTTTGTGTGTGTGTATATCGTCTCACGTTGAAGGCAATGTACAGGGGATGATTCAGTTCCTACAGACACGTGACTGGCATTACCATTCGCGGGACGGGGGTAATAGTAAAATTATAGTTTTGTTCGACGGCTTGGGTCACGTATAATTCTGCAATAAATGGTCAGGTGCAGAAGGCTTGGCGCAGATTCGAATGCACAGGCCCCGTCGATATACTTCCCCTGCATGCTTCCCCCGTCCATCCCCCTCCCTACCCTCGCCCTCTTACCCTCTCGGGTGTTCGCCTGGGGGTTCGCGAGTTTATCCAGATTTCCATGCATATTTTCGTCGGCGGCCCCAATAACGAAGGCCGTTTCGAGAGTGTATTGCGATCGGAGGTAGAGCTAGGAGGGAATGAATGAGTGCTGGAGGAACGTGGGAGAAAGAGAAAGAGAGAGATCTCTTCTCCCGTCCATATTTTCCCGTCTTCGTTCCCCTATAATTGCCGATAGCTGTGTCCGATATTGGAGCGAGGCGAGCTTTTTCCGCGCGTCAAACTCGCTCGGACTTAAAGTTTTCATACATCGTTCCAAACAAATTGTTGAAACTGTTATATTGTTTTTACTGAATTCAACTGCCTTTCCGTGTTTCCACAGAGAAATGAAAACATTTGACCCACAATCCGCATAGAAGTCATAAATGCATAGCTAAACGTGCGTTTTTTAAACATACCGCTTTTTTGTATGTTTCTAAAATTGCAAAAAACTAGCGAATCACATACAATTCGATTATAATTTTATACAATAACTAATATCACAGAAAATACGATGAACAAAATGTCATACATCTACAATTGAAAATATTGAGTAAAATAAATGTGTCGATTTAAGCACCGGTTCATCATGAATGATGTCGTTGGCATTGCCGCAAAAATTTTTAGCGGGCAATTAGATGATAAATTCCGTCCGGCCGGTTGCAGCAACAACAATCCGGCTAATGCCGAAAATTTACTGATTCGGCAAAAATCGATGTTTACCAATATTTAAATGAAAACTGACGGGAAGCAAAACGAATAACGCCCAACGAGGTCGGGTCGGTGGAAACACAGGGGGTTGGGTTTCAAAAGGCTCTGATTCGTGTCCCAATATCGATCGAGTCGGGGTCGTGGCCGTACTCTACGATTGTATCGCTAAATTCGTTTGCATGCTAACCACATCTCATGTATACGTCGACTCAGACCGAAATGATGGTTTCTCATTCATCACAGCACTTGTCCTCTGATCACTTCCTAAATTTCCTCGAAATAAACCAACCGCAAAATACACGGATTTTTCTAACAAGGGTCAATTTGCCATGGATAAATGATACATTCTAAATCTACAAAAAACATATGTACATTGTCCTCCTGTGATTGAAATATTCACAAAATGAAGTTAGCTTAGAAACTTAACTGATTATAAATGTTTACTGATGTACCGTATTCATTGTGAAATTCCCCCGCGAGCAAATATGGATTATAGAAGCTTAAAAGCACCGATATGCTCGTAGTGATACCGCATCAAGTACGTTTGGATACTTTTGTAGACGAAAAATTCATTTGCGTCTGTTTAAATGTAAGTTGAGTTGTACAAACGTTATGGTTGACAGGGAAAATGATGCCTAAGCGGGAACAGACAGGCCCTGAGTACAGAGCCAAGCCGTTTATCGTCAATTAGCGATCGCCCATTCATTTTACTTACCTCGTTCTGAGCCGACAACAATATCGTTGCCCGCAGCCAGCGAAACCCGAGCTTTATTAGAAAGCTTTACACCGTGCAGCGCCGACAGAGCGCCGAGCTTAATGTTATTTTGCTCAATGGCCCGATTGCGATTGTGGTAGCCCGGCTTTTCACTGGCCACTTTCACATACGTTCCTCCGGCTTATGTGGGATTTATTGCGGGAAACGAAGTACCCCAATGCCGCTGTACACATAATACTTGGACCGTTCAAAAATGTTCGACAGGAACGAACAAACCGCTATGCCCTGAATTCTGGACGGTTTTGCTTCGTTCCTGATTTCCAGAAACTCCCAATGCGCCGAACCGCACACAGTACTTTGTAATATAATTCTTTACGAGGATTCCTGAAAGTCACTCGAAAGATCCTCACAACGTTCTCGTACCTGTACAATTTTTCAACAGGCAAATAATGTTGCCTTTAAATATTACTGTAGGAAATCTTAGAAAGAAGTACATCAAATTTAGTATGCGCAGAGTTTGGAGGATCGTAGTATCAAGTAAGAAAGTTTGCTGTTAATACACCGCATGTTTATTCGATTTTATTGGTTTCACAGCCGGCGAAACGACCGTATGATTATCGAGTGTCGTTTCTGCCTACGAGATTAGCCCGAAAACGTGGGTCCTTGGTGTAACCGCGATGCTCATAAGCGGTAGGCCGGTCCAGCTGCGGTTTATAGGCCATTCGGATCCGCCCTAGTAAATCCGCTAGGAAGTTACGCACTTGTAGTCGGCGATGTACCCTGACCTCAGCGGCGGAAAGCGTCGGCCGTAACGTCCTCAGCGAGAGCTATAAATTTTCTTACAATCTACGGGAACGGCAACGACACCCGAGGGAACGGCGACTGGCGCATCTACAACGTGCAAACCAGCCGGATTTTCCTTGCGAGATCGTCCAGAGAGAAGTCGTCCTCCTCCATAGAAATTCATCCCTCTGTTAGTCGTGTTAATCCTTCACGGCGCAACCAATTTTCCTCGCTTCCCGGGAAACTGCAATCATCTCCCCTATTTCGCACGAGACGTACACGTAATTTCCTTTTTCCTCGCCGGCTAAGTCGATGTTAATTCCTTGCGCCTGGAAAAACCGGAATCATCTTTGCTACTTCTTCCGGGACGTTCGGGTAATTTCTCCTTTTCTGCTGAGCTCTTGCTCATTTTGAATTTTCTGTAGGACATTATCCTGTTAACCGAGCTGTACGGTGCTGGGACATCTGGGTCAATTTGATTATCGGTAATGCAGCAGCGATGGCTGAATAAACCGGGAAAATCACGTCGGGGATCTTTTCAGTATATAGAAATTTCGCGTCAACGGCTCTGCAGTTCGGTCCCCTTCCTTTCTCGGTTTCCATCGTTTGGACATGAAGTTACAGGCCGAGTACAATGTGCGCGCCGTTTACAATGGGAAATACATCGGGAGAACGGAGAAGACCGAGAAGTCGACGCGAGATTCGAGTCCGCAAACATCGGGGTCCGCATGGCCGGACGGTTTAACGATCTACGGAGAATCTCCTCAAGCGCTCCAAGACAGTTCGCCGTTTAAACGCGAGCCAAAGGGAAATGCAAACAGTGGGATTCCTGCCATTATTTGCGCGTGTGACCAAATTGAATGGTCGCACATAACGGCCATGGACCTTCGTTGCCGGCTCATGGGAATCGGGGTTAATCCCATCCCTGGCCAGTTGAATCCATTTTTATCATTCTACCTCGGATCTTTCGACGCTCGTGAAAATTCCGCTGCGTTGCGTCCGATCCGGAAAATATCTCAATAAAAGATAAGGAAATTCCGCACGACCGAATATTTTTGCCCAACTAATCCTAAACTGTTGCTGTCTTTTAGGGAATTGTTTTTCATGATCAATAGCGTACATGTATAATGGCACTATTGAATGCTATTTTAAATTTTTCATAAAAATTTAGCGAGTTAATATAATGTTGCAAGTACTTTTTATTGATTTTATATCCCTCCCTGGGAATTTATAATGAGTACAATAAGTCTGTAATAAACATAACTTGCAATGCATGGGAATATTTTGAAAAACATCGATGTTAAAAGTGTCAATCGAAGCTGTGTCGGTGCGCGATTATTATCAGCTTTACGTATCATTCATGCGAATATTTGTACCGGAGAATTCCGGCGAACGTTTCGCGGAGCGCGTTTTTCCCGCGGAAAAATTGTACACGGACTTTGGAGCATTAAGCCGAAAACACGGGGAATTCCTTTTTCCGTATGAATTGCCTTTCCCGCCGAAAGGGGAAAATAAATCCATAGCTGTCGACATGCGCGACTACTGAATGGGGAAGGCTTTAGCGGAATTGCACGATTTCTATTTGAATGCCGAAATTGTCGACGATTACGCGACGAAGGGTCCATACTTCTCGGCGAGCTTGTCAGTCGCAGGTGGTTGGCGAAAAAGAAAATGGACTTGCCGGTGATTTGCATCGATACACTTGAAAACGCAGCTCCGATATCCTGGCGTTTTCCCGGCTGGTTTATATATTCCGCTGAGCCGAGACGCGGATGGGTTATAACCGGTCTATCGACTGTCAGAGCGTCGAGCGCAGGTTCGACGCAGGTGTCGACCGAGCGAACAGTTTTATCAGCTTCCGATAAGTCTGATATTTATTCCGATATCCGAAAAAGCCGCTGGAAACCGCCGACCGCAGGTATCCGCTTCCCGTCGGCACAAGTCCGCCGTTATCGCCATCGGTTTTCCCCCGTTATTGAGAAATTCCAAGTCCCCCCTTCCCTTCCCCCTGGCACGTCGATCCGGTGCGCAACAACGTCCGCCAAGTTTCCGCCTTATAATGCAACTCCGGGCGCCGGAAGTTAAGCGGTAAGCCCAGTGAAAAATAACAGAACTAATCCGAAGATGATGCCGCGCCGGATAAGTCCTACATATTTTACACCCCGCGGGGCCGAATACCGAGAGTGGAAACAGAAGACGTGCAAAGGTGAGAAAAAAAAATCCAGCCAAGAAAAACACTCTCCACGGTCTAAGAAAGGAACATGATAAATGGAACTTTAAATAAGAATAAAAGATACTCATTGGCCGAGAGTGAATATTAAATTTTATTCCTGCGGGCTATGCGTACAGTCCTTGGAGATTGCTGAAGAATGGATTTGATTTCTCGGAAGACCCGGTAAATAAGGATATCTTTGGCTAGAGTGTTATTTGCCCTGGTGATCGCTCGGGGGGTAAAGGGGTGGAGAGACGTGTGAGGGCCGATCGAACGGTGAATCTCTCACTCGACCCAGAGGGGGGGGGGGGATAATGCGCGATAATGGCAGCTATTAGTATTCACCGTCGCTTTTCTCTGAGCTGTGAGACGCTTGTATACACGGCTCGCATACGCGCCGCTGCAGAAACGCCGCTTTTCAGGCACAATTTCTCCGGAGTCGCGGGCGCCGAGGATCATCCAGACATTTTTCATCCTAAGCTTTCCATTTCGCCGACACGCCGTTCCGTTCTTCTTTCCCCTTGCCTGGCAGCCGTCTCTCTTCCCGGTGTTTCCCGTCCTCCCCCCCCTCCCCCGCCCTTCAGTCTGTCTTTCTCTTTCTCGTCCTTATCGTCCCCGTCGGCGCGGAACGTTATTAAGTTTCCGCGTCCGGGCGATGCCTCTCGGAATCGCACGGGGAATGGAATCCCAAACGGAGCGCGAATTTGATTTCGGACCGACCGCCAGGACCGCGAATACATCTCACGAATATCAACGTCTGTAACCCATCGTCCCGCCGAGCAGCACTCGCCGCGAATGCCAGCACGGCAACGTCTACCTGCGTCGACTTTAACCGGGAATTGAATATACCGTTTGATTAACACGAAAATTCGAACGTAATGTCACGGCGATAATTCGTGGTTCGCTATGTTTAAGGATAACCGAGTTTCTTCGCTTGCGTTCCCTTTTTTGAAAGACAGTCGAGGGTAGTGTTCGGTATTGCTACGATCGCATCGGTCTCTTCCACTGTTCGTTGTCTGCTTCTATAATACCCCTTACTGCAGATACCTTGTTTTCGCGTACTATGTAAGGTTGTTCGTATATTTCCTTCTTCGACGGCGACGTGCATTGAATTTCAGGCGAATGGAAAGCTACCGGTTGAAGAGCTATCTTGCAGAAAGGGACGAAAAGGCATAGCAGAAATTTGACCCTCTTGAGGCACCGCTCCTTCTATCGCCATTATTATGTACCATTATCTCGATCCGGTCTACGTATTCCTTTCAAGTGCGTCATTTGCACAGGCGATGTGTGTGCGTACGACTGTGTTGTAGCCGGCTTTATGACGGCTATACGGCGCTACGTGTATGATTTTCCACGCACTAGGTATTTCATAAGCTGTGACTACGAGAGAACATGAAATCTTCATTGAAACGACTTTCACAATGCGGATTATTGAAAGACCGGGCTGACGATCGCAAAGGAAGGAAACTGCAGGCCTCGTGCACCTCGTGCACCTTGTGAAAGTCAATTGCAGTAAAACGCTAACGATTTATGTATTATCTTAGTCGCACATTTCCTAACAAATCTTGTTTTGTATGGGATTTAAGCTGTGCTTTGGCGAAGGGTAAAAAGTGAAACGATAAGAGCAAAGGTAAGAGTATTAGCTAGGAAAATATAAAAGAAGAAGGAGTAGAACAGTGAGGATTGTAGCTTTGGAAAATTACCTTTGTCCAATAATTTTATCCAAACGTACAATTGTCACGTAGAAGCATTGTTTGTCAAAATGAAATGAAAATAATCCTCCCTCCAAAAAAGACAGTATACAGAAATGTTCGGGTCCAATAGAAAATCTAATAGAAAAAAGTGGAGAATCCTTTTAGTTGTTACGTTCGCCGCAATAACAAATCACTACACTTGGCAATCTATCACACAGTAAACAATCGGATCTTTCGGTTCACTGGCAGCCGTAAACATTTTTATTAGCCGACCGTTCCTTTTTTTTTTTGCAAACCGACGAGGAAATAAAAAACGAACAAGCGGGCCGACGCGTCGGACATCTCGGCGGGCCATAAATCGACCTTAACTACTAGTCCACTCCGATTATCAACGTTACCGGGCAGTGAATTTTTTTTCGCGGCGACAACTCGCGTCAATTACTGGCGATTGGAAAATTCGAATATTCCAGGGCCGTTTTGTTGGGTCGCACGGACGAGAATGAATACGTTCGCGCGCCTCGTTTAACGACGCGGGAGGGACGCGAAAATTTCAGGATTTATCAGCTCGCACGGCGTCAGTCGGAATTCGCGCCGGAACTGCGCAAACGGAAACTCGAGACTGTAGCCGAGATGTCCGTGAATAAAAAAAAGTACGGCATATCCCGGTTTTATGAGAGTCCTTCGAAAGACCCCCCCCTCTTCTCTTTGTTCCTCCACAGGCTCGTCAGCGGCACGCGAAGGACGTGCTATCTTGGGAAAGGAAAATCCCCCGGTGAAATACAAGAGCTCATCCGGCATCTGGATTCTTATGTCGGCTCGTAAAGTCCAACGATTATTATTCGCCTGATGAACGGAAGGAATTGTGGCCGTCGTTCGTGTCGCGCGAATACGACGGATAAATCGTTACCCTTCGTGATTCTGTGTCCTTCGTGATTCTGACTCCTACGACGATGGGAAGTATTGGTTCACGGGCTATTTCTTGTTAGGAATATTCTCAATACACACACATAAATATTCTCTAACCGCTATCCATTTCCGAAACGTGCAGAGGAACATAGGAAACATGCAATAAGCGTTACGTACTGTGCCGAAAATTAATTAAGATAGATCGATGTAAGGAAACTGAGAGAAGAAATTTTTATTGAGATGCGATTAAGGAAGCAACAATTTATGTGACAAAACTGTTTGGAGATGAAAATTATTCGTTTACGAAATTGGTAGGAACGAATATGTATTTCCCTCGCGAAGGAAAGGCGTTTCGTCTCGACGGTTTGATTGTTCCGGAAATTACGAAAGTACGTGACAATGTGCTTTCGGTGGCGTAGAAGTGGTTGGATAGCTTGCATCAGGGACATCGGAGTTGCGATGGATGATCCTGACAGACAGCTACAAAGTCCGAACTTCTCAATTACCCAACTTTCACGATGAAAACATCAGGCGCTAGAAGAGGGAGCGACGAAGAAGCAGTTGAAAACTTTTCACTTCTCCTCGTCCTGCGGATGTTGCAAGCACCGAGCTGCTCGTTAAATTTTATCTCGCGGAAACTGAGAGCCAACTCGGCGGCCGGATATGCGCGGGGGCAGGAGGGGAGGGGGAAAAAAATAAGGATAAACCGGGGAGATGCCTTCGCGCCCGTCCAATCTTCTTATTAGAATATCTAAATGAGACGTTTCGCCGGTGAATCGAGCGTCTCGTCGCATCGTCAACTGCGTAGCGACGCTGAGAAATGCGTTAAATAAACTCTGATGGCCTCAGGGCTCGTCGATTGAAATGCTACGAGAGGAATGGAAGAAGGAAAAGGCATTCGTCGAAAGTCCAACAGACGATACGTCGGGCCAATCGGTTAGGACTTGGTTCGCCAACTCACTGCTCGCTCGTTCGGCATTTCTTGCACGAACTTACGGGGAATTAGCTGATCTAATTACTATAAATTTTCCCCGATCGCCGGTGCGCCGAGCGAGAGTTGTAGGGATCGATTCGATTAAGGACAGAAACTCCGCGGGCCGGACTTAGGTAAATTGCAATTGATGAGGAGCATGAAAAAGGAGCAGTTCAAAAATTTCCATGTAAATCGAATTTTTAGCTTTGCCCGATAACGTTCGGGAGTTTCCACGAAATTTCCCCCCGATTCAATCCTTAATCCCCGAAATTCCTCGCTCCCCCGAAACATACTGATACAGAATAATCAGTCAGCCGATAAAGCTTACGATCGAACAACTGGATAAAAACAAAACGCCACGAGAAACACGCTTAACGACGTTTTCTCAATCATCATTATCCTCGTTTAGCTCGACAGCATCGGCAATGATTGAAGCTTCTGTTTGGATTAACGGCAGACGGACATAACGGTCTAGCGATTTATGGATAACCTCATTGCTATTCCATCATTATGACTCAATCGTTGCGATTGCCGGATAGTTGGAGGAATTCCTGCTCTCGTGCTCGACGTACACAACGGGGTTATATAAATTCATGAGGATGAGGGAACGGCAAGGTCTGCCCTCTTGTGCGATTTATAAACCAGCGATGCGAGTTAACGAAAACCACCGTTATTCGGGGCGCAGGAGGAAGGGGAGAGGGGTGGTCGTCGAATGAATCTCCCCGCAGAGGGTACCGCCGTGCTCTCCATTCCGGAAATTGGCCAAAAATCAAACGGAGCCATCGACGCGAGCGCGAACTCAACGGGTTCCAACAAATCTGCAGTTTAACGCTCGGCTCTGGCCACGAAGAATAAAGAATACTGGCAAGAAGGAAGATTAAACGCCGGATAAATTCGGAGAAAGACATTAGGAAGTTTGAATGGACGCATTGGCTCAAATTAACGTAAATGCCGATATATCGACACTTTGAACTTTCGTTCGAAACAAAGCGGACAAGAAATTATTCTCAGCTTTTACGTCCCTCTTTCTTCCAGTACTTGCATTTCATTTGTTCGTTTAGGATCTGTCCGCAGCTCGTTTGTACATTTCCGAAGGAAGAAGTAAGTTTTTACGAAGTATACGTTGGGCTGTATAGATCGATTCCTGGGAAAACCCAAGGTCGTTGAGGACCTTACCTCGTCTACCTACGGCTCATATCGTCTCGTGCGAAATTTTCCCTTTACCATCAGTAGGCTCGTGTGTGTTGATAGGACGATAAAAAAGCAAGGGAGTCCTGAAGCGAGAAAAACGCCAGCAGCGGACGTGTCGTCAGGGAAATAATTACTTGTAAAGCTACCTTTGAAAATTCGTCGATTTTCCTGTGACGATTATCCTTCCTGTCGGAAGGAAACGTTGACCTCTGCCGTAGGAATGACAGGTCTATGAAGACTGTCACCGAAGGGTCAGCTAGGGTCCATCTGGTTCTGCTTATAAATCGGCCGATGAATTAACACCGCCGGTTTGCCACCCTTAGGAAATGATGTAGTGGCTGCCGGGGGAACGAGCCTTTTACCAGAAATTCTGAGACATCGTCTCGACCTGTCTGCCGAGGAGTAAATCACGCGAGGAGAAGGAAAGCTCGAGGGTGAGAGCCGGCAGTGGGGACACGCGCTAGGACCTCTGAAAGCTCGCACTTGAAACAGAAAGCATGTCCTGCGCAGGCACCAGCAAGTCTCGCTCGATTTACCGCGCTGTAGTCAATTTCGTCGGCCGAGTATTTTCCTTTTTATAGACACGCAGCGACTCGACCATCCATCCTCTGCCCTTCCAGTTCGGTCAGACGGGAAGGACGTGGGAGAGGAGTAGGAGGAGGGGCAGACGAGGGCGAAGAGTCGAACGCTAAGCCCCTGGTGATTTGACAGGGCCTCGGACGTCTGGAAAATCTCGTCCACTGCCCAGGCCCTGCCGGTCTTTCGTTTCTCAGCGCAGACGCGCGTTGAACTTCTTACCACGTAGCCGACGGAAATTAAGACCAATCAGCGCTGATGCGTGATTTACCGGCAACGATACATTCAGCCACACGAGGCTTCTTTTTCCTTTCTTTCTTTTACTCGGCCTGTCACGAGTACGCCCCCGTTTTGTCTCGTTTTCCTTCGTAGCCTCGGATATTCATTCTGTCGGCGTCCAGACGGTACGTCCCCGCCACGAATTGCCCTCTGCAAATCCACGTAGGGACAGCTCTCGGTATCACGAATTATACCCAACAAATTTAATACGGACGATGGAGACAAAGAAGTTGTCCGTCTACGAAGAAATACGACCCGACGAACAATGCTTTTGCGCGATAGCACTAGGAAACATAAAGGAATTAATTGAACAACATTAATCTTTAAATACGAAATATCGGTTAGTTAAATTATCTCCAACGTGGGACCAAGCGAATGACTTTTGCGTACATTTTGTCCCAACTATTTGCTGATTCAATAGACGCTGGCTACGTATTTATAGTAGAAATTGAACAATCGTACGAACTATCCTTTCTCGTGGCGATGTATGCACTACTTTGCCCAATACAGGAGAGCCCTCGGAGTTTGCCGGGAGTTGAGGGTCGTGCTTGAGCTGTGGGTAAACGCGCGATATCCGGCAGGACAGTTCGAGTCTCCTCCTGAGATACTGTGCATTACTTTCGAGCTGTCGGCGACTGGACAACGGTCGACGTGCGGCCAAGCAATTGCCATCGTGTAGCGCTCTGCTAGACTTGTACCGAGATATCTCCGTCTTCGACTATAAAATCCCGCGATAAAAGTTACACCCAGGCCGTATGTTAAACAGTACTGCACCCACCCCCCTTCCACTGGTCCGTCGTTTTAAAACCGTGCCCACGTTGTCGACGCCTGGGTTGGGCAATTTGTCGACTTGCTAGTCTCGTCTCGTATTCATATCCCGATAGAATTCATTCGGTCGAGAAATGTCTCTCATTTATCCGGGAAACTTGGGACAGGCTTTTCACGGCCGCGTATACCGAACGAGGCTACGTGCTTCGGGGGAAAGGTCCTGCGATTTAAAAGTGTGTCTCCTTGTTTCCGACGTACGGCCGAAATCCTGCGATAAGGAAAAGACATCGGTCGAGCGCACCAGCGAGCGATAAGATGGTCTCCGCGCGGACCTGAATAACCAAGTCATACGATATATCCAGTACCGTGGCACTGCACATACATAAATGAGATATATGTATCTGCTGCTACCGCCCCTAGCCCGTTTCGAAGGATCTCTTGAGAAACGGTTACTCCTCGCTGCTGCTCCTCAATATATCGACTGGGTAATGTGCTTCTTCAAACTGAATATAGAGATACATGGATCCTTTCAAAGCTTTTGTTACGTTCTAACAATCTCGTCCTATTCTTTCTTTACAAACGTATCTTCCACCTACTAATTTCCTTTGGAATCTTACCGCTTTGGAAATACACGTAAGCGTTGTCTGTTTTAAGCGATAACGAAGAATTGTACGAATTAGAAGCAAGCGTTTTTTGCGAAGAAATCGAAGAAAAGAACTTCCGTCGCTCGTTGAAGATGAGTTCACTTCGCGAGGATTCATTTTTGAATATAGGTCCCGTGGTTCACGAGCAACGAATGTGCAGATACAAGTGAAACTGCGATGGGGGATGGGCGTCCAAAGAGAGAGAGAGAGAGAGAGAGAGAGAGAGAGAGAGAGAGAGAGAGAGAGAGAGAGAGAGAGAGAGAAGTACATATAAGAGTAATAAAAAGAGTAGGAGACCTGGAGGAGTAACTTTATACGAAGATCATAAACAGAATGACGATGTAATTTCAGAATTCCTACCAGCCATAAGTTTGTATTTCGTTGTACCTTCTCCCTCGTTCGCAACAATCCGAGGCATTGCATAGCACGCGCTTACTTTTCAACGCATTAAAATACGGGACTTCCGCCGAATACCCCGACGGTGAATCCAAGTGCAAATAAATTTCACTCGCATTGCGCATAAAAAGCAACCAGAAGTTTCTACGGTAGTCACCATGCATTATGGTTTGAAATAGCGATAGTCTGGCAATGAATTTTCTCCGGGACTGCTGTTTTATGCAAGAAATTTCGCAAAAATTCCGTCGGTCAAACCGGTGAAAATTCTATGACATTCTCGTTAAGTTCCGTCCTTTCGTTTTACCGTTTTTTCAGCGCGAACAATTTTTTTCGTAGACGTAGCAGTTATTCATTTAGAATAGATAAAAATATTTCCCCTGGATTTTCTGCGCCCTTTATATGAAACTGTGTAAACAGGCGGAATAAAGTGTATTCCCCAAATAAAATAACGCTGGCTGTAAAGCTAGTGCGCTTTGTAAAAACGTTAATGGAAACCAGACAAGCCCCACTACCGTTAAACGACCTGAAAGCAATTAACAGCACGAATTAAATAAAAAATGGCCTTCTTAAAACACAATACAGTAAAGTGGAAGCGCGGATGAGAAAGATTTACGCGCGGGAAAAGTGGAAATGAGGAAAAAAGTAGAGCTGAAGCCAGTATTATACACGTATAAATAAACCCCCTTTTGGCGGAAAGTTAAAGCTTGCCGAAAAGCGAGACGTTCGGGAAGAGCAATTAAACTATTTTTTTCCGGAAGTTGAGGGAAAAGTTCCCGAAACATTCCACTCGGGCCGTCAGAAAACCGATGAGAGCAATAAGACGCACTTCCAAACTTACGCCATGATTCAACGTAAACTAAGAAACGATTAGCTGTGAGTATACGACGCTGGAGAATTATTTATTGCGGCGCAGAAGTAACAAAGCGGAGGGGTGCGGGGGAAGAGAAGGAAACGTTCCATTTATTGCCGACGTGCTGCGGTTTCTTTAGCTTATCATGAAAAGAATAAAACTCGTTTTTATCACCGACGAGCTTTTATCACTTATAAAGTCGTCTTGAAAAACGTAAGCGATAAATATAGATTTATTGCTTTCGTTGTACAGGTGTTAGAACGTGACTCTATTAACTTTTAAGGTTCGCTTTAAATGACGGTGTTCCTTCAAAGAGAATTTCCTCATAGAGCTCAATGCCTCGATAACTAATCTACATAGCGAAATTGAGTTATCATGCGACACAGCTTTTGCATTACCTGCAGTCACTGACGACGATGCACGAGCGTGAGGAATCGTATAAAGCTGAACTGAAAGCATGAATTAGTCAATGAAACAAATCCCCTTGACCAAATATTCTGTTTTCCCTTAATAAGACCGACTTACATCATTTCAGACGAATTCATTCTAATAGCCCCTGAACTTTGACACATCGGATCTTTATAGGTCTTCATTTATTTTTCACGGTTACAACATTTCCTTTTACAAACACCCTCACGCGTGGTAATAATATTATGATACGATTAAGTACATACACTAAGCTTCCTTTTTATTTCCCGAGACGTTCGGTTTTGCAATTGTGGATTATAAACATCGCTGCGTTAGAGATGAATATCGAAATGCTGGAATAATTATAGTAGCTAGGGTGGGACATCGTACTTCTGAGAAAGTGGCCAGTTAATCGCAGGGCACGTATGAGATATTGGGAAGCGGAAGTTAAATAAGACGTGCAAATGGTCCACGTAATAAATCCCCGCGATAGTGGTCAAACTGGACGACCTCTGGGGAACCGTGGATCTCGCCATTCCCGGCCGTATTGTTGTACTTTATAATGTGTCTTCCACTGGCCTGCCTCTCGACCCGATTTCCGTTATCTTTTCGTATATCCCAAGTACACACCCACATATATAGATATATAAACTCTAAGGCACACGTACGTGCCGGGGTAGACGTAGACCAGTGTGTATCTCTCGAGACACTAGGACGAAAATTTTGCTTTCCACAAATATCTCCTCGCCGGGAATTTATCTCCTTACGCCGTTTGTATTGACATACAAAGATTCAAGTGTTTAATCGAACCTATCAATTTTTTTGCACGTATTTAAATGGTTTCTCGATACGCCTTACATTAGCAAATAATATTTCAACGAGTCTTGCTCAAGGTTAAAAGTGTTAATAACATCAGGAATTTTCCGTAAAGAAACTGAAGTTTTTCGGAATATAATAATAATTGTAATATTTTTATTGAAAATGTTACTGAGTAACAGTCTGTAGTGGTTCGACTTTTATCGATATTGGCACCGCATTCGACGACAATTAGGATAGAAATGCTGGCTATCGATTGCCGCTAGGAATCAGAGAAAATTTCATCGTAATCACTCCTTGCTTGTGACCATACGAACAGATCAATCGTCGTCGTCATCGTCGACGTCGCCGTGTAATAAGCGACTGCGGAGTTCACTTAACCGTGACTGCTCTAACCACATCTGCTAATTAACGTGCGCCGAGTTCGCGTAATACAAATAACCAACGGCAGAGAGTTGGATAACGAGGATTCGTCAGCCCTGTTAGCGCACATATACCCCCGTCTACCCCCGGCATCCTTCACCTAACCCTTCGTCAGGAGGGTCATGCCCCTTTGCTGTGCTCCTTCGCCCTCCGAGCAAGCAACATTAACGTAGTTATTAGCATAATTCCCAGCCATCCAGAATTGCTCGGAGTTCGGTACGCATTCATTTCACGGGGAAAACACGAAATGTCCCGTGCATTTGGCCCAATTGCCCAGAAATGTCCAACGCAATGGGCAAGCCTGCGACGAATTACTGCTTTACATTAAATCGCACCACAATCCGGACAAAGTAATGACCTACGTCTCTTGAAGACCTAAAACAGTATCGAGCAACTTTACACACGAGTCAACGCGACACAGCGGATTGGCGCGGGTTAAGGCAATATCCCTTCACGTGCTGCGCGATGAATACGTCGTCGATTTTAATTCCGAAACGCTGTACATCAATCCCCGTAGAAACAACTTCCAACGTCCCCGGGAGTTGTAACTATGCAGCGAAGATCGAAGCGCGTAAGCGAGCTCTCCCGTATGCACCGGCGGAACGGGGTTCTTGCCGGAAAGTTTGCGCATTATCCGCGGGAAGAAGGAGTTAAATTAGCTTCGAACGGCCCCGGAGCTAAGGTGGGGACGCGAATGAAGGATCTATAGGCCTTCCGAGCGTAGGTTGACCCGCGAGGGTTGCCCTCAAAGCAACACCGTTCCATCTCCCCGGCGGAAACCCCAGTTTCGCCTTATCTTCCTGCCAAGAAGCGCCGTTTTAAGAGGGCCTCGAAAGCTCGGCAGACAAAATATTGGACGTCGGGAGAATTACATCGGGGGCGGAATTTCCCCGCAAATATTTGCCCGGCCTGTGGCTGTGCTCGTACACTTGCCTCGCAGTCCTTTCTTATACACTAAATATGTGCCGAGCGGGAAAGAAGAAATCGTGAAAGCCAATAAGCCGGGTTAGAGTGGGCCTTTTGTGTTTGTCGAATTTATTCAGAACAGAAGGACATTTCTTGCGCGGAATTCTAGTGATTTAAACCGAAAAGTAGAGTGAAACTTTACGTGATATCCATGTACAATGTCATTTTAATAATCCTAATGGTGTGTTACGCCCCGAAGGCACAATCCCCTTTTATAACCATTATCATTAGTATAATTATTATTACTATCATTATTGTTACCATTATTGGCTGTAAAGACGGGGACAGCGGTCTATCCTTTCCACATTCAACCACCAGCATTACGACAACCCCCCACCCTCACTTGCCAGAGAGGGTTTCGAATTTAAACAACTCTCTAAACAGCTTCCTGGCCATTACCGCACACACTACTACACACACTTTAATGTACATCAGAAAGTCAGCCTTTCATCCAAGAATGACGATTCAAAATATTACCCGCTCACAAAGAAAGTTTTTCTAGCCTAAAAGGTATTTTTCGAGATAAATTTCCGACCAAGTTATAAATAACCGAATATTTGGTGTAAAGAAATGGTCAGCAGGCAAAATTCGCCAACGTAGCTTGAAATTACACACAGCAATTGTATACATTTCGGAATGCAGCATAAAATTGCCGGTAGGTACCTACCGGCTGTTTCCTTTCCCACTGACGCACTCATTACGGGCTTGCGCCAAAAAATAGCACGCGAGAATGAGTTTCCGGGCGATATTTCCCGGCATGCTTATTCCGTAATTAATAATTAGACGCGACATCGTAGGCTTGTTTGCGCATTGCCTCGGGAAGCGGCACGGACAAATGGAACACATGGGCAACGGAAATTATTGCACTGACAGCCTGGCCCATTTATTCACTTTGTCGGCATTTTCGCTCTCTTTACTTCCCGTCCTTCCGCTTTTCTCCTGCTTGAATTTTCCACGGGTTCCATTGACCGGTTTCGCCCCTTCTCTCCTTTTGCCTTTACCTGCTGTGCAACGTTTTGCTTCTCCCCTTCCTCCGGTTTCACCAACTTGGCCCGATGCAGCGATTCTTCGAGCGCCTTGCTGTCTCTTAATTTCCTTCCCCTCGCTCGTTCGCTCAGTGTCGACCGCACGGTGCACGTCCATTCGTCTGCGGCGCACAGGTAGAACGATGTTGTCCGTTAAAAAGCTCGCTTATCTCATTAAGCGCGTATTAACGTGTCCGTTCTCAAATGTATGGCAAAGGGCTTTACAAATTGCTCTGGAGCTTTATGCCTGCAGACGCACTTACTTTAATTACAGCCAAGCACCACGGCACACGCCGCTAAATGCGGTAAAACAAACGCTCAGGAATACAACGAAACGAACACTCGGCTCGAAAAATAAAGAAATTCTACACAGATATGCACATCACGTCGTAGTTGTGTCTCAGAATCGTCAACTTTCAATTGTGCTTTTGAGAATCATTGAATTTTCTCACCTATCGTACATGAAATTTTACGTAATACGCTTCTGAGTGCGTTTCCACCGACTCACACGTGTCTCCATACGGTCACACACACATATATGACCCCACCGCGAACGGTTCAATGCGGTAGGGGGAGGGGGTGGTTTCGTTCGACGGGGTTGAGCCGTACCCGTAGGTGTATCCCGTTACCAATTACGTCGACTGGCTGGAGATAAGTGATGGTTACAGTTACGGTTACGGTTACGCCTTACGTCACGTCACTATGGGACGGAGGCAAGGGCCTCGTGTTACCCGCAGCATTGCCCTCGTTGCACCATCGCCCTTGTCTCGACAACGCTAACGTCTCCTCCGTGCCGCTATAATTATCGGGGATATATATTACGTTTAACTACAGCGCCTGCGAGCGGGGATAGGCGCACGTTCCTTATCAGTTCGGCAGCCAATCAATCTGTATTACACGCTCAATCCAAGTATCCCCATGTACATTTCGGCTCTGACCGACTCGCCTTGATAGATCCTCCGAGCATTCAGTTTAAGACAGTCGTAATACACCTGTCAAGTGAACGGATAAATTGACAACAGTTACGTCAGGTTGGAGAATTCCACACCTTAGGATTGTACCGGAAGAACTGAGCAACGAGTGGTGACATTGTATTCTGTCTCCTTCGGGCACCAGGAGTACGATGAGTAAATGATGTTTTTATGTACGTGGATTCTAGTAATTTTCTCGCAAACAATTGGTAGAGGAACGACGTCGGCGCGCTGTACTTTGCAGGGAATATTAATGTCCTGGTAAACCGGATTAATTGAAGTACAGCCGCAAAGTGACACGCACCGGTCTCCCCGTAATCGAATCGGAGTTCTCGCGACAGAGAAATCGAATTCAGACAGGGAACTCCGTCGTGTCTGCAATCGAGAGCCGGCAATCTCGGCCCATTAACCGTCTGCCGATGTGCGTATATATATCTATATACATATATATGTATACCGAACGCCTTACGGTTCTACCCGGCGGAGCTGATCAATAGCACGTGCTATGATCGAGCTGTAATTCCGGCGAGCTGCAGAACTAGCCGAAGATGGAAAGCAGCAAAGAGAATGCAACGACGCGAAGGCTCAGGAGGAAAGAGGGGGAGGGAAGAGACATATATAGCTCAACCGGTAACTGCAGTTTCCGCGAGCAATGCTCATAATGCCAGCCTGATTGTGCTTAAACTGTCGCTTAACAAGCCGTGCGGATATCGATCATTTCCGCCGATTCGCTGACCGATGCGAAATGCATCAATCCCGCCGTTCCACTAAATATCCTTGATCCCGTGCACTGACTACGGAAGCACGAATGGCCTTAAATAGCTGCGATCCCGCTGAAATAAATAGCGTGTCCAGAAATCAGGACTTGTGAGCCATTTTTCGTCCTTCTCCATGTTCGTTGTTTCGCTGTTTTTCCGTCTCTATCGCACGGCATTGTAACCCGCATAGACATGAGCCAGTGGTCGCTCTTAAGACGTGCCTTAGCCTTGCAAAAAAATAAGAGAAGAAACGCAGAGCCACGAGGATGTAAGAGGCAACCGTTCCAGTAACAACCACACCTCCTGTATCTTCAAACGACGGCGGATCTCCTTAACCAAATAAATGAGGGACTGAAAGGTACGTGTCCTGCCTGGAAATCTGGCCGGGAAATTCCATGAAAAACCAGCGGCAACCGACGTGCCGGGAAAAATCGTTAAAGCCCTTCCCCAAATGAATCCAAAATCTCCTCTATAGTCACTTTTTCTTCCTCTAATCCCCCCGAAGAAATATCGCCCGACTAAAACAGAATGTCCAGGATAAAACAGTGCTACTTTCCCCCGTATCACTTTCGGAAACCTAACAGAATTATCGTACGTTTCATATTTTTTTTATTTTAATTCAAGCAAGGGTGAAAGGTACGAGAAGCAGTGACGGTTGGTTTGCGAATTATTCTCCCTCATGGAGGAAATGCGCGTTGTAGAATTTAAACTATCAGAGCGTTTTCCGTTGGCCGAAGGGGGAAATCATTTGAGCTAACGGCTGGCGTATGTTGGAGATAACGATAATTAACTTGGCCGGATGTTTGCCGCGAAATCCCTCGCTTCTAAGTGGCGGTAAGTTTGCAAACAGGTTGTGCAGCGCGGTTTGCCTACCCTCAGCTCCCCGGTCCACCTTCCACGGTGTCGGATGATGTCCGCGATAAACCGCGAAACAGTTGTACAAGCGGAGGTTCGTACAGTTCCGTAGCGGCGCCACAGAGCAACGGGAAAACACCGGTCTGCACCATCGTTCCCGATAGTTAGCTCAGCCACATCCTCGCACAACTAACAGCAACACGAAGAAACACGAGAAAACGCGAAAACACAGGAAGAAATAGCTCCTTAAAGCATAAACGTACCACGATATGGGTTCATTGGATTAAACGAGAAAGTGTTGCACTTCATTCGGGGAATATATGAATACATTAATTACGTTTATGTTTACGTGAATGTGTATTTGTAAACATTGATTTGCTGAAAGTGGATCTCAAATATTTACAGACAATTTTTATGTAATTTTAGTCTGAGTAAAAAGGAAGCTTTTGGTATAAGGAATAAGGTAAATGAATTATACAAGAAACTGTGCTAATTTTTCCTCCTGATACGACGATGTATGCGATAGAAAAGTTCTTTTATCGATCTGAGGCCCGAGCTTTACGTTCTTACACAGGTAAACCAGAAACGCATGGCTTACGTGATTCCCTCACCGTAGAGAGGCGAGGAAAAGCGAAATATTCGACGATACTTGCAAGCATTCTGGCAGGCAACTATGCGCGGAATGACGAACAGGTAGAACATTCTTCGGCTCGTTAAAGCGTTTCCTAACTTTCCGCTCCTAATATCACAAATCAGTGGCATCTTCAAGGGACAAAGGAATTTTTTATCCTCGCAGAGGTCCAGGACTTTAATCGAACAAAAATGGAACATACGGCAATGCAGCTGCAGAGTTCTCTGACATAACCGTTTCGGACGGAAGTGGGGACATTCTTGTAATGAAAACTTTTATGCGAAATGTTTCTCTCATCGTTGAACGGAAGGGGGCGAGAAAGGGATTGGCGAAAATGTTATCGCTTACATTTAGTCGAGAGGGACCTGAGAATGTATCGAAATAATTGTGCGCTACTTTCGAAGCGGAAGGTTTTTACCTCAAAGCAGTGTAGAAGTTTCGAGCGTAGCTGCATAGACGACGTAAAATCGCCCGGAGTTCTGAAGGAAAAGTTTCGGGGTAATCGAGAATCACTTTCAACGTCTTCCGAATTTTCCTAAACCAGAAGAAGTCCGGAGTTTCCGACGGCGCTCGCACTCTCACGAAACTGCAGCTATTTCCGCGGTGAAATTCGTTACGGGAAATACTTGAATGGAACATCAAGCGAATACGTTGTCCATCAAATTACTAAACCTTGTCAAGACCATTAAAGATATGGGTTTTATGTTCATCACGTTTCACCGAACAATGTACCTGACGTTGCATACAATTTTTCTTGTTCCTGCTGCAAATGACGATTAAAATATTTCTGCGCCTGTCGATTAATGAGAAATCTGCCATGTTCGTAGGAAAATATTTACCTTCGGAATGACATTATTTTTCATGTAAACCGCTACTCGTTATGGTGAATCGACATTTTCGGTACATTTCGCCGTGGCAAATGAAATTGCGTTTCTGAATGAATCTGTATGAAGCGGTTGAACAACGCGATACCCTAGTACTGTCATACAAATTGGAAATTTTCCGCTCTTCGAATACACTTTCATCGCAGTTTGGGAATCGCATCAGCCTGGAGTTCGCCATCGAGAAAACAGTACGCGAAGGAATCCGACTATCCGGCGGGTTTAAACCGCCGGAAAATCTGTACCCTAATGCAGGAAGATACGCTGGAAATTTCTTACTAGAGACGGGCCACATTTTAGTGTTTTGAATGCAAAGAAAAGTTGATTTCTTCTTGAACTTTTCATTGAAATGCACATGCGAATGTCGAGGCGTCGTTCTAAAAATTTCTCTACCAAGAATAAAATACTACGGGTGAAAAATGAAAAGTATTAGGTTCAACGAGAACTGCTGCCTGCAGCGCTAGATCAAATGAAAATGCAAACGGTAACGACCGTACCGTCCATGCCGAAACACATACGCGAGCGTCAGATCTAGCGGAATCTATTTCGGATAAACTTCCAACCGCTTCGGGAACGAAAGGCTCCCCGAGGTGTCGTCGACCGGTCGTTTATGTCCTCGAAAAAAGTTATTGTTCATCCCAGCACGATAATTTTTTACATCCCCTTCCCGCACGGTCGTCCAATCCCTCATGCTCAAAATCCTTATGTCACCAACTCTATTGAAATTGTCCATGTGCCGAATTTACAACTTCGGTCAAAACGCGTACCTGCACCACTGAAAAAGATTGAAAAACTTTGGAAAAAAAAGCTAATAAAGATGAAGAGAATATATTTAAAAGAGTTTTGAACAGTATGTAAGTCATTTTAAACAATTCCCTTTGCTACGTAAGATGATAAAGGGGCAACGAAAGCCGAGTGTTTCTGAAATGGCAAATGGGTCTGTTCCGAATTGAGAGGACTTTCAAGTATAACATCGTAATTTGAAGCGACAATCGTCGGAGTTACGATCGTTAACGAAACGGTCGTCGTTTGGGCTCGTAGTTTTATCAGCCATTCGCGGAGATACGGGCGTAAGAGAAACGATCGGCAAGTCTTTATCGCGATTCGTTGGATTCTTCTGCACGGGGGAAAATTTAAGCGCGTCGACGGCGTGGCATCTCTCACCCTTTTGTTAATTAAAATCCACGATACACCGTGTACAAACGGCCTACCAGGCAAATGGAATTACCAATACACCTAGAGATTCGGTAGAATCGTACGTGTGTGTTTTCCAACCGAACAACGTCGGCAACAATGCTCGTGGAATTTCGAATATTCCGTCTGGACCTGGCATAACTCATCGGCCTATCGCGACACGCTTACGGCGAATTGCCACTTTTTCCCGACTTTCCGCGGACAATTCAAGCCCCTCCCCACCTCCCCCCTACCTCGCTGTCCCAGGGCTTTCACGCATTTTTCGCGAACGTGCGCGGTTCGCCGTTTCCGCTTGCTCCGCAGAAATCTATGCCCATGAATCCCCGTGCATTCTTCCGACCGAACTCTCGTAATTAGTTTAATTCCCGCTCGGGGAATTACGACGCCCCGTAAACGCGGCTTTCCGCGCACATCGTGCGTGATCACTGGATCCCGTCATCACTGGAGAATTATCTGTGTGTCTGTGTGCATGCGTGTGTGTGCGTGTGTGTCTCTGGAAAATAACTCTGCGAATATGGGAAATTCGTGTGTCTCTGTGTAACTTTACTGCGCGGGGAAAGGGGCAGAGTCTAATAGACTGGGTCGTTCACTTTACTGGATGGTCAGTGATAAAAATTGGACTAAACGTCGAATTACTCGAGTTCATCGAAAACTCTACGACACTACGTTGCATTGTTTCGAAAAATATTCCACTAGGCAAAGGGAAAAACCTTGAATGAGACGTTAATTACAAGCGCTTTTGATACGAAAAGTTGTACCGCAGGTGTATTACAGCAGCGTAATTACACTGCAAGTGGCGTAATTACGTTTCACGTTAATACGAAATTCAGAAGAATCCGTTTTACATTTCCCAGCGCAATTACGCGCTGGTTGACCATAACATGTGTATTAAATCAACAGCCGTCGAATAATTAAGAGAAATTTTCCGAAGCGCGCATAGTATTTCCACGGATAATCCGCATTATCGATAATCGGTGTGCGTGTCGGCTTCAATGGGAAATAAAGTCCTCTTTGCAATTTTGACCAGTTCTTTGTGTGCGTACAGTGGTTTTTGGATTAACATAAGCGCGGCCCGACGGTATGTGAAAATAATGAGGATGTCTGCCGTATCCGCGCGAATAGAGCAATTAGACTTTTGTTCGGGTTAATACGCAACATTTTCCTTTGCACCATTCCGCTGGACCATGAGTGTGGGGTGTTATAGTTTCACCATAAAATCTGTACTCTCCCTCTTACGGCCTCTCTACATGTACTATATCAATTTCTCTGTGTCTATCACGTTGCGGTAATTTAATCACGCCTCTGTCCACGTCCGACGAATTGAAAGCAACTGCCTCGCGTGCTTTAATCCACAATGCCACGTACGAACGTAACCGTCGCGCAGTTGACCCTCTAATATTTAATGCAATAGTGTCGGACTAACAATGTTCCCCCTCCTAGTTATCCATTTTAATTAACGAAAACGACCAGACAATTAAACACGACGCGTGAAGGAAAAATCGTTGCCCCAGAATGATGTGTCTCGTAGTACAGTACAGAATTATCGCACGGTACAATGACCAGGGGAAGTGGTCGATATTTTTGAGAATCAATTCCGAGATTGGAATTTATTTGGAAAGATATTTCTCGGCATTGCTAGGCGTGGCGGGCAGTTGTTGCTCGCTGCACTTTCCTAAACGCAGTCGCAGTAAATCTTCTCCTCGTGCGGATACAACTTTAAATATGAATGGGCTTTAAGTGGAAACAAGGGGTAAGGCCTTTCGAGGAGCAGGGGAATAGAAGCGGCCAAGGGAGAAGAGAAAACGAGGAGCTTGAACGAAACTGGAAAGTTGGAATAACAGAATTTCAATCGATGGTTTCGTTATCCTATAAAAGTTCACCTTATTCTTTATTCAACCGCAAAAATTCGCATATACGCTATTGAATAGATACGTTGCTCCGGATCATAAAATATTAAAGAAGGTATGCATCTTTTATTTATGAGACCTACATATTACCACGATGAAATGTTGGACTTTCATGAGGGTCGAAATTCTCGCTCAAGACAAATACTGCGTTACACGTGTTTCACTTATGATATGCACGTTCGTCCGTCTGTAACTCTGCCCTTTGACTGACTAATACGCGTCGTTGAACGAACAAATTCATTGCCGGGGATCACGACGAAAAACTTTGCACGCTCGGTGGACCGTTTCTTCGCTTCGCTCGGTTTCCGGGGCAAGCAGGACGAAGCGACATCGGAGGAAACGACTGCCATTGAACAGTGAAATAAGGGAAGGCAAAAAAAAAATGCACTCGGCTGGGCGGTGCGCCGACGACACGGCTATATCACTCAGCCGTACTTTTGTTAAGTCGAGAAATTTGCATCTGAAAGAGTTGAACCCCTGTGGCCCTCCGACGTTCTTTCTTTCCAACACGCTCGATTTATGATTTTTTCCCCAGCATCCCCCTTCCTCCCCACCTCCTTTCGTCCGCGCCTTCCGTTAACCCTTTCATCGAGTTAGCAGGACGGTCGACCGTTGTTCGCCTCCGATGCCACCGCGAAAACTGAAGGATTTAAAGCTCTCTCTGGGCGGCCACTTTCTATTGGACTTTTAACTCGACTCGCTTCTTACCTCATTCGTCTATGTCGCGCTTGTTGATTCTAATTTCGCGGCTTCGCCGGGAATAAAGTGGATCTCCTACAGCTCTCCGCGACATGCATTTAGTCTCCGCAATTGTTGAACATGCGAGTCAGAGCCGTTCCTTTTAACGTCGCAAATTAAGTGACAACTCTTCCATTCGTCTCGTCAGTATTACCTTTCTTCTGCGGGTAATTGTGGACAGCTCTGTCTTGCTTCTACGACGAGAGAAGAAGAAACGGAATGGCCCGTCACGAAGGAAGTTTTGCAAAATTTGCCGCGTTTCGACGCTTTCGAAGTAACACTTTAGAAGAATAAATTTACTCGACAAGAATATATGTAGTTCGTACGGTTTACAACATTACACATGACAGGCATGAAAGTACAACGTATGATTATTTAAAAAAGATTACGGCCATAAGAATGAATTAATATCGGTAGTTTCCGCGTGATGCCTCGATAAAAATCTCAATAATTTTAGCCCTCATTTCGCCCGGCGCGTATCCCCGCGGTTTTTCAGACAGTCATTAAGCTCACGCGATAAGAGGACGCTCACGCGACAGCGGTACGAAAAAAATTGCCCGTATTTGCCTTGGATTTTTTGCATGTTTTAATCTTGTTTCCCACGACACGGCCCTACGAGAACGGCCGCTATTACTCAGTAGCGAAATTCAAAAACTTTCGTCGACCCCCTTATTCTTCGGGTTTCTTATTAATACTTTCATCCACTCTTTCTTCATTCTCCGCAGAATTTTTATTAATGCCTGTCCGGCCGGTTTTTGTGCCGGGAACAGCGCAAACGGCTCGTTAGTCATTCCCAGCTTCCCACCCTCTCACCCCCTCGATCCGTCCTTGGCTATTCTTTCTCGCTGTATGGATATACACGGAATCCTGGCCGCGCTGGATTCACGGAGGGCAACGTGCTAATGATAAGTGAAAAACTGCCTTAACGTCGGCTGCCCCGGATCTCGGAAGTAGCGGAAAAACTCGGCGGAAAAGCGTCTCGTATCGACCGACCCGCACCTTATAATAATGGCTTGTCGTGCCGGTTTCTATCTAACGGTAATCACAACAGCGGTCGCCAACACAATTATCCCGCGACTGGCATGTGAATGCCAGAGATAAAAGTGTCCGGTAAAACGAAGAAGAGGACGGACGATAAGACAATGATGCTCATCGGGGATTACGTGGAAAGCCTCGTACCTACTTTCGGTCTATGCTTTACTTAACTCGGCTTATCTCTTCGTTCCTCGGGTAACCGTTTTCGTGCGATTCCGGAAAATTTTTTATATCCACGTAATTGAATCGGTAACAATTAAGGAAATCAAGCAGAAATTATTTTGGAAATTTCAAAGCCGCAGAAGAATTCAGCGGAGTATGAAATTTAAGAAATGAGGGCTTGTCGATTTGATAATTAATGATGGATTTTTATTGAATTTTACCACACGAATGACCAAAAGTTAGACGATATAAATCGTATTTTACTTGCCCGTCTTCCGAAGATAAATATGGCCCGCGTATAGGTAAGTGGATGTAATGAAATTAATCACAAGATTTGAAAGCAGCTGCCGATCGCTTGAAACCACTCGACTGACGTCGGAAGTTCCCGCAGACATGGCCGCCTTAATAGTTCATCAATATCAACTCCTCGGGCCATTAATCATTCACGCGAAACACCTCGAAAATTACTTGGGGAGTGGCTCGATAGTATTCCCGCAATCCGCTGAAGAAAATACAGCCGAGGCTCTGGTACTTGAGGTTTTCAGGGAAAAACTTCCTTCCATTTGCCACATCCGAAACGGAACGCTTACAATCAACTATTTTTACGTGGTACGACGAAAGCTTCTCCGTAGAGCGTAAAAACATTTGAACAGTGGATTTAACAAACCGTGAGACACGAGTCAAGAGTTGATCCTCGCCCGTTTATGAAGCAGAATTGGCTCTTACAAAATGTACGGAAATTATGCATAAGGCCATAGATCTCTGTGAATCTGGATTCTTCCTTCTGCAGGCTTTCGTCGGCTTCGCTGAACATGTAGCGCGTGTAAGCTCGTTTCGACGCCTTAATTAAACAGCCAGAAGGTTGAGAAGTTCTAGGCGCAGACGAGAACCGAAGGTTCTACGTCCGGAAAACGAAACGCAACGCGAAGAAGGGGCGGGGAAACTGTGTATCCTGGTAAATTCGTAATAGTCAGCAACAGTGACGTCAGTTGGTGCGAAGAAGCGAGTTTGTTTCCCTGCCGACAGTTTCCAGTATCTGAATCCTGCGCCAGCGGCAAACAGCCCTTGCAGCTCGTTTCACAATGAAGCATTAATTACGATTAGTATCTGCACGGCTTTTGTAAAACCGTGTGTTTCCTCGGAAATACCGGCACAAACGTTCCCGTCGAAAGGGAAATTTTTGCATAAGCTACAAGTCATCGACATATTAAGTTACTGCTTCGGTCAAACATTTGTCGAAGCGTTACTTTATTAGTCGGAGTCCCCGACGTGGACGAATGATTGGGCAACTTTTATCCGATAAATTTCACGACGAACCAGCAGTCAATATGATTTCGCGTGGGAGGCATTCGAGCTGAAGGACCTTCGGTCAATCCGCTGAAAGGGACATGAGGTTGGGGCGGGTAGAGGGGAGGCGAGAAATCGAGCTGACTTTCCGATCGAACGAGTCGGATTCAGGAATGGTAGCCGGGCGCGGAAAGTTCCCTCGCTGGCGTTCGTCGGTGAATCCCGTGACGAGGGCCGGGATAGACGGAACCTCGGAATCCCCATTGTAACGAGGGATGCCGGGCCTGGAAAATAAAGGAGAGCCGCGCGGCTTCCACGGCACCCGTGCTCCGTTAATCTTCGTCTACGTTGCGAAATCTCCGCAGGCGGCGAGACGTCATTCCGACGAAATCGAGAAAGAATTCGCCGACGGTGAAGCGTCTTCACGCCGAATACGGCACTATCTCCTAAGCACTGCACTTTCACAGCGGAGATAAGCTCACCGAGATCCTTCCACCTAGACGAGGTCAACCGATTCAACGACCCCCCACTGCCCGCCCCTCCCCTTCGCATGCCCGGCTGAAAAGTTTGACGCAACCGCGAAATCTCTTACACCCGCGGAGAATGCTCGTCCTTGTAATTATTTTTCACGAGCAGCTCGAAAAAGCTCGAAGCTCATTTGCCCGTCAACTAAATACCTCAGTGTAGTTTCGTTCAGTTCCTTAGCACTATTTTTATGACAGTAAACGGTAATAATCTAATACTGTACGAAATGAGTCGGTGAAAAAGCAGGCTATTCTCCCTGCATGAAACGCATTGAGTTATCTACGAAACTTGCTCTTCTCGGATACGAGACGGACGCTTGAAAATAGACGAGACGATGATACGGAGGGCGGCACGAATGGATCCCCGAAGCCCGTGCGTTAGATTAGCATTACGCGACGGGGGGGGGGGCGTCATGAATACGACATAAAACTGGAAGTACGTGAGGGTGGGGGGGGGGTTGAAGTCTTGGCGTCGATAACCTGAACATCGCGGTGCCGCATTGATGTAGAAACAAGAAGTCATGGGAGGGGGGAGGAAACGGATGACAGACGCGAGGGTAAGTTTACGAGGCGAGTTGCCGTGGGAGCAGTCTCGGGCGAATCGATACAGGACTCTCTTCTATGAAGCGGCAAGCGCGGGGCCGTCTCAGTTCTGCGCTTTAATGCAAATCATTCTCCGTTGCGCGCCTCGCGGGTCAGCAGCCATCGTCAAAGCAAGTGGGCCAACAGCGGAGACTCGCGTCGAGTACTAAAGTGCCACTCTCGCGTACACCTTGTCGGGAAACAATCGATCCGCTCTGCGCGAAGGATCGACGAAAGCGCAAACGCATCTGCCGGCAAAAGTTAGCCCCAAAAAATTTACCCTCCCTTGGCTTTATGCCTCATCGATTCGTTCTTTTCGTGTCTCCTTAGCCGACGTCAAAGGAATTTTAACATTTCCCTAGTACTTCGTGCTAGCTGGAAATTACGTAGCAAATTGCTAGGGGCATTTATTTTGGTATCCTTGATCAGTTTCGTTCCGTATTTCTCTTTCACCGATGACGAATTTCAGCGCTTCGCGAAACAGCAATTATATTCCGTCAATGAATTTTTTCATGTCCCCTTTATCAATGTCAAATGGACTTCGTCGACTTGCTAATGCTGTGTGGTATGTGAAAAGGATGTGGGAAATTGCTATCGATATTAACCTTTATCCTTTGCTAATTTGTTTTCTCATTTCGCTGTGATGGATGACAAATAAATTTCAATATTTTCCTAGTGATTTGCGGTAGGTGGGAACGATGCAGAAAACTGCTATCGACGTTGTCGCGTCAGTGAAGTTGCCCGAAACCGCAATCGGCCGTCTAATTTCCATTAATCGATAGAACGTACCGCGGACACTTGTGCGAATTGCCTGCGGTCATTTTACCGGCGGTTATGACTTGCCAGTTGCGCGCAAATCTCTAATAACGAAACAAAGAAAGTACAACGGTCCGAGTGGACTTTTCCTCCGTGATTATCGCGCGCGTCCACGAATGAGTGAATTCCATTGAATTAATGATTTTTCTCGCGAGAATAGCCGCTTCGTTGAACTCCAATTCCGTGCCGTATTGGCTTGGAATGGAATTACGAATTCCGCCAGCTTGCCGAGCATTGATTATTGATGCGGACAAAAATGGCGCCCCTCGTTTCGAGGTTCAATAATCTGTCGTGAAAGTAGTCGTCGCGGACTTTATTTACTGGCAAATCGGCCGACAATGAGGTTCCGAAAATTTCCGCGAAAAATTCCATCGAATTGTCCGCTCAAAGAACATTAATCGCCATTATCATTAATCGTCGCACCGGTTTATCTGCTGTAAAATTCAAAGAGAATCGTATTCAATAACACTGACTACGAACAAAATACTGAACGAAGGAGTATTGTTAAACCAATTTGCCGTTTTCAGTTGAGAAGCGACGAACATTACCACGAGTTACAATAAATCATATTTCACGCATCGATGTCCCATTGTTAACTCCAGCTGTGCCTATTTAATTGATTATCATTTTCCCCGCGGACAACGTATCATCTCATGCGCACTTGCAAAGTATTTATTTCCCAAAGAGACAAAAGCATTGATCGCCCGATACTCGGTTTGTTTATCCGCCGCACCGTTTGTTTCGTTTCGCGCGATTGTCGCGGCATTTACATAACGGCTGTGATATGTTTTACGTTCACGTAGGTTGTCACTGTCAGTGAACAATACGAACACTACGGTCATGTAATTATAATTGAAAGCGGTGCGGGGGAAAAGTTTGCGCCTGACCGTGGAAGGCCTGACGAATGGTCGTGGACTTCTCGGCAGCAATACAGTTGCAATTCGTCCTCGTCCAGCTGGTTTAACTTGTCGACAGACGGACGATGACGTACTCGAAATTTTCATGAAATTCCCAAAGCGTAGGAAAATACAGCTCAGACCAATAGGGGTCTTCAAAGTTATGCCTTTCCCCGGGCCACCGTAATTATGTGTGCAGCCTCTAATTGACGATGCCCTCGCGGGAAAAGCTCTACTTTCACGAGCAGATCTTCGCCATTCTCCGGACGCAGAAACGTTTTGTCAAACTCGTCAAAGGAGCGAGCATTCAAGGGACGGGCTACGTGGCTCATTTTATCAAGGAAACGTGCAAAGATCTTCGGGAGATTTCAAAGACGAGTCCCCGTTGTAGCGACGGGTTCTTTGATATTTCGAAAAGCGCGCGAAAGAAGCCTTTGTTACAAGGAGAACAGGTGGAAAAGTGCAGGAACATTATACGGGACGGGGGGAAAGAAGCCTTCCCCCCCCCCCCTGCCTATGAAAAAGGAAAATCTTAACTTTAATCACGCTGGGCGACGGTTAATTTTTGCTTTTAAAAGAGCGTTTTGTTGAGTCGCCAAGCAACCGCTTCTGTCGTCGCCTTTTCGCTTCAGAGGCGTTCCTCGGCTGACGTCGTCTCGCATTTCCGTTGACTCGCCTATAATTCTCTGTACCCCCCTCCCCCTTCCCTTCGTCCCGTCCTTCATTTTCTGGGCTTTGACCTCGTCAGAGTTAAGCCCGGCGACGTCGTTCACAGTGAAACAAGCTCGATGCGGTCCTCTGTGCGCGCGACGAACCGGCTGATCTTGTACGATCGCCCGGAGTACGTCCTGCCCCGCCATATCGGCTTTTGCCGCCGTTCCCTCATGAAGGCTCGACATTTCCAAAGACCTGTAAAGCAGCCCGTTTCGTCCTCCCGGATAATCCGTGCTTTATATTCAAATGTCCCGGAATATGCATCGGTACGAGTAAATACACGAAAGTAAGTCCCGAAAAGGACGATAATTAAGTCGACTAAAAAGGGACGGGTAGTCCTTGCACCAACTTCCTTTTCCTTAAGACAAAATGTTTATCAAGGGGATAGCAGTTACAGTGACGAAGTTTTGTTTAAGAAGACGCATCGTGTCGACGAGAATGAATATTAACTGGCGAAAAAGAAACGATTAATCGTTACACCGAATGTTACACTTTTAGTAACACCTTCCTTTTCTCTCAGACAGGATGTTTATTAAAACTTTGTAGTTGCTGCGGGTAAATTTTGTTTAGAAAGACGTACTGTATCGACGAAGTACAACGTTAATCGAGTATCGTTGCACATAGAAGATAGTGAGAACCGTCGACACTTGCAAAGGCCCATAAAGCAGCCTGTCTCATCCTCCCGGATAAACTTCGCTTTATATTCAAATTTCCCGGAATATGCATCTTTAGAAGCAAATACATGAAAGCAAGTCCCCCGAAAAGTGCTAATTAGTCGGCGAAGAAGTGATAATTAGTGTTTGCCCCAAATGTTACACGTTTATTAACAACTTCCTTTTCGCCCAGACAGAATGTTTATTAACTGTTAACAGTTACCGCGGTCAATTTTAATTCAGAAAGACCCACTCTGTTGAGGGTGAGTAGCGTTAGTCGACTATAGTGGGAAATAGAAGTTACTGAAAACCATGAAATTCGACTGAGGGACACATATTGAGCCTTTTCAGCGGTGGAAACGATAATCCAGTGGAGTGGAGGAGTGCCTCTGACTTGGTATATACGCGAAAGTATATCCATTCCAGTGGTCTAAAAGCACGGACGAGAACTAGATATCTCTAAAGCAGGACAGCCGAAGAAACCAGGTAGACGTACCTAAATCCGTTTTCGTCTAATCGCCATTTCTTACGCCCGTGAAAAGGTGGATGAATAGGGTGGGTAAGAGGGTCGAGGAGGGGGAGGGGGATCCATCGCTGGCAAGCAGAACAGGAGTTCGGGGAAAGAGAGAAAAACGCAAAGACTGTAAGAGTTCGACGGAGGAGGGGGGCGGAGGAAAAGAAGGAAAATGGCGAACGTTGCGGCGAATAAAGACTAATGTAAGACTAATGTAAGAATCCTGTTCGGTCTTGATTTCGAAGCACTAAACACTGATTCGGCCCTAACCCTGAGATACAACTAAACAGCCCGGGCGGTGCTGAAGTTTGATTTTTTCTCTTTTCTCTAACTCGCCGAGCACGTCTAACGACGGCGTAAATGAGCCCACTGGCCGGTCGAACTCACATACGGACCAGCTGATTTACGCGGCTTGTGAGACTTTCTGGGAAAGGAAACACTATGGGCTGGCCCACCCAGCAAGTTCTTCCCTTTCATGGATTTATCCCAGTTCCTCCGACGACTTTGCTTTTCTTTCCCCGCGTATCCTTCCAGCGGCGCACACTGGCTTAACGCGCCGTAACGTAAGTTACTTTCCGCTACGGCCAGGAACAATGTCCACGATGAGCAAGATATACGGCAACGCGGCAAAGTGTCTTCTTAATCCGCGGTCAACGCTGCAACGGTCTCCACGAAATCCGTGACGATGGCGTGGGCGAGGTTCTCGCAGAAACAGTTTTTCAGTACAACTCACAAGTAGAAGTAAGGGAAATGTAGTCGGGCATTCAAGCATCAATAAAATACGACATTCCAGTACGCGGTAATTCAAGTACTTTAACGATAACGTAACAACGAAAGAAAATTACACGAGTTTCAGAAGTATGTAAATTGCTGGTTAAAGATTGATAAAGGTTAATCAAAAACAGTGCAGATAGACGGTACCAAGATTTTTCCTACGGCATAGAAACGTCGAAGTGTGTCATTTTTTTCGTACGAGTTTAACAGCTTGGCAAAAATGACTTTTCATATTTCGCCAGAAAATTGTGCGGAGTACCGCGCGAGTGCGGGTCAGAGCATGAACATGAGAATAATTTAAACCGGATGTGTGCACTTGCGGAACTGACCTCCGCGAGCCTAACGACCATTTAATTTCAAATGAAGCTAAACGCGTTCGAAATTAATCAAAACCAGCGAAAGTACGTACTATCGCCTCACCGACATCCATTTTCCTCAGAGGACACAGTTTGACTTTAAAAAAAGAACGTATAAATAAAATGAGCAGGGAAACGAATTTTGACCCAGGCAGACTATATTTTTTTTAGGCTTCCCCCTATCTACTTGTCCATTTCTATTATTCCTCCGTCCATCCTCTCGTGCAATTACATTCACGACTGATTCGAGCCCCGGCAAACTCGTAAAATTGGCCATCCTCGCGCCCTTGCCGTTGTGGCCGCGGAGTTGCCTACTATAGTTTCCTGCGACGTGGGCGGAATAATTGGTCTGCGAATATGCGTAAGTTTGGGCTCTGGCAGACTTGACATTATTGCCGGGCTAACAACCGGGTGGAAATGACTTTTCATCCCCATGGCGGAAGCACCGCAGAGCAAGTGCGTTATCGCTTAAAGTGGGTTACGGCAAGAACGTCCCAGGATGGGGGATTAAAACGGAAGTGAGCGGTCGCAAGAGCAGCCACGACGAGCGGATCAATGAGCCTTACAACGTCCGCAGCTGCGGCCCATTGGTAGATTTGTTGCTCCGTAAATCGGATCGCTCTAAGACTAACGATTCGGTCGCTAACCAAAGAGTTTCCACGTTCATGCGCACGGCCAGCTTTAATGGTCGACCTGTCTCGAAAGCTTGTAGTTTCCGCCAACCGAGTATCGTAATACCGGTAATTTCGCGAAACGGAAAATGAAGAATTCACAAAGAGACAATTGAACGTACAGTGACGTGTGGAACGCGGGAAAATCCCATTCAATGAAAAATCTACCAGCAATGACAATGTCACATGGAAAATCTAATTTAGTAATGTATTAACCTTGTACATTAAGGAAAAACTTACAAATTATTATTGGACGTAACATATGTGTCTTTAAAGAAATAGAATATTTATCAAGCTTTTAAAAGTGGAGATAGGAGTATTCAATTGGCATATTGCTACGAATAGTAATCGATCAATTAAAATGAATATGTATATCACTGTTGTCCTATAAATGGAGGAGTATCTTGATTCGCGATAAATTTGTCCTTAAGTTGCGAAGTGCTGTAAATTTGTATAGATTGTTGAAACATGTTTCGGGATAGATGTCCGTTATTGTATTAACTTCGGCTTTAAAGCAACGTTGTCGCGGCAGATCAATGACAGATCTGTAACTGCACAGCAACACGTGCACAAGTTTTGTTCTATGAATAGACGAGCTTCTCAATCGCATTTCTGTGGCAATCGCAGTTGTGACAGGACGAATAATTCCGCATCGTCAACTTGCCGAAATTGAAGGATGTTTCCGTAGTATCGGCGATCCAAGGAGACCAATAATCCCGCCAACTGTCTGCAGAATTTGATCACTGAAGCTCCCAAAGTCCATAGACGGGGTGGGAAGAAAGGGAACGAGAGTGGGGGGGTGGGGAATATGTCGAACGAAAGCGGGTTTGTTAGCCCGTAAATCGGATGAACATAGGGCTAAAGATTTTTCCGCTGGCCAGAAAGCATTTTCAATTTCCACGGCTAGCCATAACGAGCTTCGCGATGAGAATTAAACTCGTCAGCGGAGATATGCGTCACTGACACGGTAGATTTATTAAAAAATTCGGTTGCTGCTGTGCTTCATTATCGTCCTCTAATTAAAACTTTTCCGCTACAAACCTTTTGTCACCGAAAAATCTCCCAATGCGAGAACCCCGATGATTGAGGTGATTCGATCACCCGGGATAAGATTAATATGGCAATAGTCGTGTTAAGTTAAACAAATAAACGTTTTGCGTGAATTAGCCGAGACTTCGATGGCCGCCGGCAATAAAATAGTGAGATTAACGACCGTGCCGTTTATTGAAATTGCATTGCGACGTTTTGTCACGTCTGTGAAATAGCAAATTGAACTGCGGTATTTATTAAAGGCCATGCTCGTTGCGAGGGACATTAAGTCATGGTATTTACTGCGAATCTCTCGTTATGTTTATCCAGTAATATGCTGTCCTTTATTTCACTGCTGCCTCCGTGACATACGTTACTAATGCGCTATTTTGTTTGTCAGCAAACAAGGAACACAAATATCGCCTGATGACCGACTTACCATTGACGATTTGGAAAAACAGTGCTAGTAAATTAGCGAGACTTTTATCCCAGCGATAGTTATTTCTTAAGGGGTGTATTGTATCTTATCATCAGTCGTTATTTGTGACTAACACTTTTAGAGATCACCGTAATATGCTGCAATCTGCTGTACAGTGTATTATAATCCCTCATAAATTGCCTCAGAGATACAGTTTACAGGCCATTGCGCTTACTGCAATTATCTACAGATAACTGTCAGCATAAATCATGGTTTACGTAAACCTTGTTAACCATTTACGCTACCGATGCTTAGGAATTTTTCAACCCTTTCTTTCTGCACTAAAACGTTATGTGTCATTGTTGTGTCAAATCTCAATCGTGACTTACATTAGAGAAATTGAACCGTAGCATTAAAGATAGACGACATTTTACTTTGACGGGAAATTATTAAATTCTTCGGCGTAATTTTCTCCAATCTAATATCTACCCCCGCTATAGTATACTTTAATAATATCGAAATGAATATTTAAACACTGACAAAGAGGGCGCGGCGGTACTTAGAAAACAATCAATCTAGACTCAGCTGTATAACGAGGGGGAGGGGGGGACGAATTTCGTAATTTTCATCAGTCAAAATGACGTCCCTTCTCGATCAAATTGCACCCAAACTTTTCAGCAAAGCCAATGAATGGGTCGTAATTAACTTAAAGTACGTTCTGAGACAATGAGATTTATACCTTATCACGAAATAAGCTCCCGGAATTATTAGCAAGTGTTTCATTCGGGAAATCTTCACGTGTAAAAATCGGAATATGATATAGTTCCTTTAAGTTCCTTTAAGAGATAAGTTGCACAATATTTTACGAAGTGTCGATCGATAATACGAATGAGTGCGGCCACTGAGGAGTACCCTCATTGGTGTTTGACATGAACGAAAAAGCAACGCTTAAGTCCTGGCGGTGATTGCAAAAGAATTGGCCAGATGTCCTGGCCGGAAGGTGGCCGAGAATCGTGGACGAGACTCACGGATTTTCGTGGGAGTTAAGTACGGTCGAGAGATTGAGAAAAGAAGAAAAGAAGAGAGATCGGCGGCGGATACAGCAGGCACGGGGCGGCACGGAGATAAGAAAAGGAGAATACGAAGATGGGATCGGAGAAGGAGAGGGTGGCTGGATAATGATAAAGTCAGAAAGGAAGGAAGACTAAATGAGTTTCTTCTTGGGCACATTAAAAAAATACCCCGCGGATAAAAGGGTAAGGCGCCCAAGAGTATCTCGAAGGAGAAGCTTATACCGGGCCCCGACGTTATTCTTTTGTTCTTCCCTCTGCTCTGCCTTCTTCTCCATTTTCCGACATTTCCCAGCGCCTCCGCGGACTTCTCAGTTACATCCCCCCCTCCCCGCCTCGTGGCCACGTAGCCCTTAAACTGGCGCACTGGCTCCGCTGAAAAGTAGGTCTTTCGCGCGGGGAATTCGCGGAATTAAGACGTCGTCCCCGTCATTCTCGAGTACCGGCAGAGAGGAAAAAATTAATATCGCCCGGCCGACGACGACCGCCCGGATGGCCGATGAAATTTGAATACTACGTCCGTCTGCGGTCCTGTTCTGCCAACGTGGATGAAGACGGGAGTAAGCGCCGAGGGGGGAAGGGAAGAAGAACGAGTCACGCTCGGTCGGAGACCGGTGAGTTTTATGCGGACAGGAAATGGTATTATGGAAATTAAAAGTTATTCCCGAACGGAAGTCTCGTCGTATAATCCCCGACACTCCGCGGTGGATACTTAACAGAGGTCCGCCGATGTGAAAATGTGAAGTGGGACTCTTTAAAGGTCCGTTTATTTACCCGACTTCGTTCGGCTTAACTCGGACTTGCCCGGGAAGATCATTTTACTGAATATCCGGGAGCAGATGGCCAGCCGGGCGGCGATTAAAAACTACTTTACCATACTTCCAAATGAATATTAATAGCCACGATACTACCTATAACGAATGAAAATATTAGCTGGAAATAAATACCAGTAAATACTCGAACGTTTATTCGTGTACCTCCATTTATAACTTTCATTTTTAACGCGACAATTTTGCACGTTGCGTTCGAATTATTAACTCTGCTTACCGATATATTCGAATACTTCATTATCTCGGTACAATTAGCAATATTACCGCCACAAACGGAAGAATGGGCAATTAATTAAAAAGCCTTTACGTGAAAAATGAGCGTGCGGTAAAAGAAGGTTTCGCTAATTAAACAGCACGACGGTATATTTTATCGGTGCAGACAATCCCAACCTCAGGTCAATTGCCTTTTTTCCCCTCGAATCTCCACGGCGACCACTGTAAATTCCACGCAAACGTAAATCTGGACTTTAATAAATATCGTTCGTCCATCCGTAAATTGTTCCGACGAACGTGAATATTTGTATGCACAGTTCTGCTACCGGAAACTTTGTAAAAAAAGAATCATTCCCTGGGTAACATTGAACAAAACCGTTTATTAATTTACCGTTGAACGCCGAGAAATAGAATAGTATCGTTCTTTCTGTTTTCCTGACCACGCGCAGAAATGTAACACAGAAAGCCACGGGAATCAATTACTCTTACTACATTCGAAGTACTAAAAGCAAGTGGAATATTACTCGGAATCGATTTGTCCAAGGCGAAAAGAAATACATATTTCTTGGGAGATTGAATTCGGACATATTCCACCGTGACTAATAACGACAGCCACTATCGATCACGTACGCCATGAAAGTTTGAGTACAAGGGAAATTCGGCAAATGTTATTTCCTCACCCAGGGGAGGAACTTTCGAAATGGAGCTTCAACGAATTTTGCAAAATCCCGTAGTAATAGTGTTAACGGCGTGCTAACGTCTCGCATTGGCTGAAGGCGGGGCTGAAGCCCTCCCCCTGGCCGTCTTTGAGAAGCCCACGGGAACACGGCAGGGGAGAATTTTATAGAACCCACCGGCAAGTTTGACGAGAAGATAAGAAAAAAAGGATCAGCAGAACGCAGAGCTGACTGAAGGATTCGGTAGATTTATGCTTGCACCAACTTTGACGCACAAAATCCGCCGGCTTGAACTTCGGCAGCTTCGCGAATGTCTAAAGGATTTGCACGTTGCGAAGGCAATGCTCCTCTATAATCTATGCTCCACCGATAATCAATCATATCGAGAATTTCCCTCCTCGGCAAACAGCAGTTTCTCATCTCCCCGAGACCTTACTGCAACGCACAATACAATATCCCTTTTCGATACGCTCACTTACCGCAACTATTAAACCTGAATCATCGAAGGACGAAATAAAAGTTGATGATTTATCTTTTATCCATTGCATATTTTTAGAGAAGTAGAAAAATTCTGGGAGCAAATTTACGTGTTTTATTATGCGGAACATAAACTAAACATTTCCTCGATGATCCATCGTAAGAGAAACGTGAAAGTTAATGCATCTCTGTCCTAATGAAATTTTGAAATATACCAACAATCTGACATTAATCATTGTTCGTCTAATGCACATCTCGGCGCTATACACTTCCTGTTTGATTATCATTGCGCGAGTACGATGTTCCCATTTTACTGTTACATCACTTACTCGACTGTTGTATCCGCACGTAGTATATTTCTGCAGATTCGAGTCATTGCCATAAACTGCGACGGATTTCTTGCTCGCGTCTGGCCGTACGTACGTTAAACTACTTTCCTGTGTACACATACGTTATTTCGAGGAGAAACTTGTCGCAGTGACTGCCAAATACAGGGTGGGGAGGTGACGCTTAATTACCGAACTTTGAAGGAGAGGGGGCGGACCTGAAAGTGGTTAAGCCGGTGTAAGTAAGTCTCTGACTCGATTTAACTCGACGATGCGGATGCATACGTATCGGATGGCAGAGCGCAGTTACTAATCAACGGATCGCATTTTCGACTCAACTAGGAAATCACGCTGAGTGTTGCCCTGGACATATGATAGCGCCAGTAGAAATGGAAGGAAACGTTTGGCCGATAGTTACTGCCACGGCGAATATTCAGTTTCAATTTGGAAGCCAGTAAATTGCAGGCACAGTTTTGTTCACGCTGCCAAGTTTAATTTCGGTTATTCAGAATGATTTCAATAACCGTTACCGACGGCTGCAACATCGATAAAACGTAAAGCAAAATAACATATTGCGTTGTAAGACTTAGGTTGAAACTGCACGTGGTTTATTGACTTTATGATTATTTGAAGGACTCGGGTAATTAATGAAAATAATTCATTAGTCAGCGTAATACATATCCATGTGGTAGCATAAGGTGAAGCTATTAATTTCGCACTCGATCAGAAAAGGAGTGCCAGGCCAAGGGGGAGAAGACTAGGAGGGAAAGAGGGAGAGAGAGACAGAAACAAGCGGTATAGTTAGACTCTGAAATGTGACAGAACGAGAGGGTTCCGTTTACCCCAGGTCTGCGGGAAGACGGAGATGAAATCGAAATAAGGGGATCGAGCTGATGAAAGGGAAGATAGAGAGTCTTACATTAAGAATAGGTCGTTTCCCCTTCAGCAATTAATTAACCGCCAGTGCACCGGCGGACATAAAACATATATAACGCCACCAGGATCGGGGATAATTCTTTTCCTCGACGAAGAAGTGCTGACTTATAAGAAAGTTTATGACCTAAAAGAGAATCGTTTCGTGCGACGAGCACTTCCAAAATAAATACATGCAATTTTCGTGACTTGTAAGAAACATCGTGCATTTTCCTTAGCAATGAAACTCCGTCGTTCTAGCAGTTTTGCGTAACTAATAGAAAATTTAATAATAAACTATCAGTATGTGCCAGCAATGACTCGTGCTTTTCCCTTGATAATCAACTATTTCATTACAAACGGGAGTAAAGAATAAATGATGTTTGGAGTAAAAGGTTCCTTTCATTTACGGGGGAATGCAAAATCCGACGAAAGTAGACGTACACAGTTCAGGATGTTTACTCACGCATTATGCAAAATCTCGGATATTTCTATGAGGAAAATGAGAGGCGAGTGCTTCATCGGGCTTTGCCGTCCAAGACGAGGGGGGGAAATTCCTCGCGGGAAAGATTCTTCCGGAATCACGGATGATCGACGTTCGCGACAGGACGCGGATCGAATCGATAAATAATTCAGTAATCAATTTACACGAATGTCCTGGCAAACCAAGTGACAAGCCGAACGCGGCTACGGAACGGCCGCATTTGCATATCACCGAGAACCTCGTCCGTTGGATTTGGATTTTACACTAATCTGCTTTGCAACTTTTTTCCTCACGGGGAATTTCGTTAATTCCTTTTTTTCGTTCACTTTTAGCCGCACACCTTGCGGCAACTCGTCAGCCGTGATGAACGGCAAAATTTCCATATCGGGAATTAAAGTCTCAACGACTTATGCGTATTTTCGTGTTTGTTAAATGTCGACCTTCGGTTACTTCACTCTTTTTTCGAAAATGTATCGAACGTACGCGCGAATCGTATCGTACGAGGATCCCGATGAATTCGCGAAAATGTCTCGCACTTAATTCGGCTGAATTTGCAAATTCCGTGTCACTCCGTGCCAGACTGTTTTCTGCATTATGTATACATTCCGTGGAACAAACGTTTGACCATGGCCCGTCGGGCGAGTTAACTTTGTGCCCGGCCGAGTGTCGACCGAGCAAGGAAATGTACCTAAACTATTCGACAACGTGGACTGCGCGCCGTAATTCACTTTGGAACTTGAAGCAATTTCGGTAAATCACTTCGCATCGTCTTCTCTCGCTCGGCCCGCGTTTCCTTCCGTTTCTGCGGGGCCCTCGCGGGAGTCTTAAGAGAAAAACCTCGTCGTGCGGGGAAAGAGAGACGGCAAAAAGGGTATTTAGGCTGAGGTCAGGGAGTGCGTCATCCCCTCCCTCCCCCCTCATCCACACCGCACCGGGATAACCGTAACCTCAAGGTTTTAACCCAAAATGAAATGCCCGAGTCCTTGGCCAGTGACGTTAACGCACAGTGCCTCGTATACCATTGAAAACATACATTTTCTTTTATATAAAAGAACCCCGGTCCTCAAAATTAACATGTACACAGTTCCTGTTTAAAGTCTAATAATAACGGGAATTGTTAAAAAAATTTACACGTTCAGATCAATTTATTTCTTTCGACTTATAACTTCTTATGTTTATGCAGAATTTCATTAACTTTGGTAGCTTATAGTGAGAAATATCTGTTTCCCTATTCAGTTTCAGTTTTCCTATTCCTTAACACTTGCCTAACCAGATATTTCATTAGCAAAAGCATCATTTCTTTTACCAGTGATTGATTCATTGGGATTCTCAATGAGCGGCGAATTATTTGATACGTTGGGGATAAGATTTAATGGTCTTCTTGAGTTTCCGAGTGGTTAAAGGTTGGGAAACGAAGGCATCCGTTTCGATGATTCGCGGTCGACAGTTTTATTTCCGGCTCGTTTCCTGCTCATCAACGACTGCCGATCTTCTCCCGCGGGAACGTCGTGTCTTTTGCCGCACAGGGATATCTCGGTTACCAGGGCGACAGTTCTCCCGTGGAAGCTTTCTTTAACTCTTTCTATTCGTGCCCGTCAAATTACGCAGAGCCTTTTATTTCTGTCGACATCCCCGGGGATGATCTCGCCATTTCCCGTCGCAACGCTGGGAATTTAGGTTGCCCCTCGCCGAGCCTCGCAGATCACCGAGGAATTCTTTGTGCACTAAAATATTTGATTATAACTTTTCCCCTTTAAGTCTCCGGTGTCTCGCTGTACTAGACGCTGTACGAAAAGTTGACTCTCAAGGCTCTATCAAGCAAAAACTGGCAAATCCAAATCAACGTTCGACAGTTTATGCTCGTTCGTAGTCTCCTTCCAGTTTGACATAAAATTTAACTTCGCAACGCACAAGTGACGTACACGCGCAGCGATTTGATATTACATAACAGGAGTGCATCATTAATTGTGCAGCAGTGTAATGCATTAACCCGATGAACTTCCTGAATAAAACACGCTAAGCTAATGACAATTAAATGAGCGGCTATAGCAATTAAACCTTGCACGCGAAATGCAGCGCATTCCCGTCCATTACAACGTACTTCAACTGCGGACGTTGTATCGCAAACCGAAATCTATTTCACTTTGCGATCCGCTGGGCAATTTTCAAAATCGTCGATCGTTGTAACGCGGAACATATTTGAAACGATGAAGAGCGTTTCTCTTATTTTCTCGGTAAAAAACGCAGAATCGCTCTCCTTCGTTGGGAATAGAGAAACGTCGTTTCTTTCAACGAACTTTACACCGATCATTAACTTCTCAAGTTCCGTACGTTACGTCCCCGTAGTTTTACACCTCGCGGGAACTCACGGGTAAACGGGTTGGTTCATTAATTCTTTTACCGGTAATACGCGTTTTTCATTGACCGGCTTTTACAGGCGAGCGCAAGTTCGGCTAATGAAATTTAACGAAAATTTCATGAGGAACTTCATAAGCGAGAACGTCCCGCTTTCGGGAGGCGGAGTAATAGAATTTTCCCCTCTTACGACGGCATCGTAAAAAGTCCTCGGGATATTCCACGGGGTACGGTGTGGATGGTCCGAACATGAAAATACTACACACGCGAGGTACGTCCGTAACCCCCCCTTTCCCCCTCACCACCCCGCGCGCGCGGTAGGCATGTAAATATATTACAGGGGGGTCGTGGGGTAGAGGGCAGGGGGCAAAATGTCATGAAATTTCGCGACTGCATATACTCTTACCTGCATACACGCGTATATGACGTCATAAGCGAGCTTTTTCGCTCAGCGAGCATAAATATGTTATTACCCGCATACATCTGTGCAAATGGACTTCTTACCCCCTCCCCTTCCATGCCGGACGATTTTCATTATTCTGCCGTTTCATTTTCATTCAATGCCAAACGGACACTGGCACGGAAATTTCATTCACTTTTTCTGGCTGCCCGAAATTACTTGGCGACTTGTCGTCAGAATAATATCGTGTCAACACGGATCGCTCGAGAAGCAATAAACCCGGCGACAAGGAGACAATTTAACGAGAAACTTTCAACGGTAAATGGTCAAGTAAATTGCTCCTACAGCGGCGCAATTTTCTCGTGCGAAAGGCCCTTATTACGGTGGAAATTATCGACGGTTTTAGTGGGCACGTGAAATCGACGTACGCCTAACGCGCAAAAACCGTTAATGAGGTATTTTTCATTCAGCAGGACTCTGTCATTGGATGTGGGGCTGGTATTCATCGGTAAATACAAATGTTCGTTCAATATTCGTGGGTGAACACACAGCGGAATCGACAGAGCGAGTATAATTAAAAGCTTCATTGAGGGGGTTCGCGTGGACTTAATCGTCTAAAAAGCGGGCTGCGACAGAGTAGGCTTTGAATCGAAGGCAACCGACTACGAGCACGTTGTCCCCGGGATAAATGGCGGAGGTCGGTGGCCGTGGAAGGGGCAAGGGGGGATGGAGGAAGGGAGAAGAGGCTTAATAATTTAGCCGAGAGCGCCGGCGGACTTTCGGTTGATTTTCCCATAAAATTCCCCGGATGCAGTTTTTCAATTAACACGCTAAGTAGAGCGCGCTTATCCGCGTTATATAGGCGACCAAGCCCGGAGTTGGAGGGGGAGAGGCAGAGGAGGGACTTGAGAATGAACAGTTTTCGAATCTGTAAATAAAGATATAATGAATTCACGTAACTTGGCCGTTCGAGGCGGGGCTACGCCGGCTCAGACTGTATTTCTTTCCTCGGCAACCGCGGATCATAAATTCCGACGGACGTTAATTAGTTGCGCGGATTGCGCGCAGAAGAAACTTCCGAATGAACGAACAAAGTATTTCCTAAGTGGCCCGGCTCTCGAAAGTTCCCACTTTTATTTCGTTCGGCCCGAGCAGAGGCTTACGTTTTTATCATTTTAAACGAAGGACTTTGGCGGCGCTCGTCGATCGAACGATTCATTAAATTAATGTAAGCGGAACGTCGAATTTGCTGGGTCCCAAGTGACCAACCTACTCGTTTAAACGAACTGTATTTATTTACCTCGTTGACGCAGTTTTCCCCGGCGCAGTAATGCCGGTTTAATTGGATCCCGGAAAATCCGATGACCAGTTGCTATCATCATTCATCGTGCGATATCAATAAATACAACGAAAATCCGTGCCTTTGTCAAAACAGGCAGCCGTCGCTATACACCTTTTATCCAATTCAACGAAAACGTTTCACGTTTTTCGCTCGCCGGAGAAAATGAAGACAATAGAAAGCGAGCTAATGTTCTTGAATAGAAAGACGGCAGTTAAGCAGTCGGTTTTTGCTCGGATAGGACACTTTCCCCGGGCAGATTAACTTGGCCGAAATTTACGAAAAGTTCTAATGAAACTCCGGCAGAAACTCAACGCGTGTTAGGCGAATTTAAAGCATGCATGCACGCCTCGGTGTCCGCCTTACGCTTCACTTGGGGCACATTTAATCCGAAGTTTCATTACACGTACCGCAAACGTGGGACATCGGGGCCAACGGGCGGGCAGAGGGGATTTGGATTTAGCCAGACGCCGAACCGCTACTGCTGCTGCGCTCGCACGAATTATTCGACTAGAGCTCGGGATTTGGCACTTGAAACACACGACTTCCGTCCCCCACCCCTCCCCCCACCTTCCCGTGCCACAACCCATTAGGAAACGCGCGTGTGCGCATAAATTATACTAATACCCGCGAAAACTCGTCACTTCCGCTACTGCTGGGCTATCGAATGACCGGGCGATACCGTTAATCTTCAACTCGCCTAATTGGTCAGTTAATTGAAGCAGATTGAAATGTCGATCCTCGATGGAAGTGCCACCTTATCGGCAATCGTCTCGTATCGAACGGGAGTTCACGGTACGACGAAATCTGATCCTTAAACGATGAAACGTACGTCTATCCCTGAAATTCTGGTATTTCCTCACCATCGGAATACAGCTTTCGCCGCGTAAGTATGCGCGGGCTAAAAATCTGTTGAGAAGAGGCAAACGAGTAATCGGAGAATCCAAGCGACCCTAGGAACACAGGCAAATGGTTTCCTAAATTTCCCCCAAGCCAGCTGCGGTATTTCTGGTTGCACAGAATGCTGCGCTCCTGCGAAACCGTGTTTTGGAACGCACGACATGTTCCCGGTATCTGCGGCAAGACTATTCCCGAGCTTATTTTGACCCACGTACAGGGAACTTTTGGCGAATCCTGGCATTGCCCGGGATGCTTTCAGCACTTGGAAACAACGAGCCAAGAGTCTGCCGTTTACCGCTTAAACTTCAGCTTCCACTCATTCCGTTCTTCAGTGTTTCATTTACTTTCATATTCAATTACTGTCACTTGACGTGCCTACCCCGATTTTTCATTTTCAGGACAATTTCATGCTAAAGCGGTAGCGGTTACACGAGAGTAAGAATTTTAGCGTGACGTGGTCCTGAATTTTAAAGAAACGTAATTCCACTCTTCTCAATTTCATTTCAATCCTCGCATGATTCTCCGCGCTATTTCAACTGTCTCTCTCTCTCTCTCTCTCTCTCTCTCTCCATTTTTCTCGCTCTTGCGCGTTTACGTGTAATTTGCACGGTTAAGCCCTGGGCGTTGAGTGAAAAAGAACCGTGTCGCTGCGGTCAGCGAAACGCGCAGTTTAGCCGGAGTTAGTTCAGGGATTGCGGTCGCGCCGTTTCACGCTGACAGCGTCCGATCAATTTTCCTTCAAGCTTCCTCAAATTCACATTCATCAAACCTTTCGGGATGCTAAGTTATAAAAAAGTTTGCGCGAATGAAAACCAACGAGTGGAACATTACACCTTACAGCACTGCCGCGTAAAATTACTAGACTCGAATCGTTAGCAAAAACATGATCCAAGATTAAACGGAAATCGCGCCTAATTCTTGTTACAAATTGAACCTTGTATTTCTCGCGAAGAGATTGAGATTCTTAGTGAGTGCGAATGGGAAAATTAATCATTTGCAGCAGAAGACTTGTTCTTTGACTTTATCGTTGAACACGAATGTTGGTAGAGGATATCGACACGAATTCGATTAACCGCGAAGCATACCATAGTGTCAATATCGTGGGACGGACGACAGGAAATACGAGACGCGTAGTAGTCCTCCGTGCGGAAGTTTAGGGCGTAATGCTGTATATTTATATGGCTACTGATATAGCGGCGTCGGTCGAGAACCGTTGGACTAGAGAAGGAGATGTAAAGGACGACTGGGCGGAAGGGGGGGAGGGCAGAAAGGAACGGATGATGTCGGCCGGTGACTCCAACTGTATCGATTTGGGCGAGCATCCAATCAAGAGTAAACGCACGACAGAGAGACGCCGTCGAGTGCGATTGCGAGCATTTGCGAAATACCCCGCGCTGGACTTTGCATGTGCCAAAAGCCCGCCGATTGCAGCTGCGGAACGACATATCGATGCGAGGAAGGAACAAACGTGTCTTTCTCGAACCTCCCGGCGAATGGCGAAGAAGAAAACCCGAAGAAATGTCAAACGTAGGTATGAAAGAATGATGGAAGGCAGGAAGAAAATGTGAAAAAGCTTCTAAAACAGCCAACCAAAGACCGGGTAAAGTTTTCTGAAATAAACGAAAATCAGTTGGGTGAATATCCTGGAAAACCGGGGACAAAGTTCCTTTAAGCACATCGTTTCTTTCTTACGTGTCAAATGGATCACACGATGATAAGAATGCTCGAGCTTTAAACAATCAAATATTAGGAAATACATACGTTTGTGTACTTAATGCGCAAAGGTGACCCTTAACAAACTAAGTACGTTGGAAGGCTATTTCATTTCGAGTTTCTTGGTTCGGAGTTTGATAAATAAAGTACCGTTGGCCCTCTCACTCCTGTTTTCGTTTGGCGCGATGCAGATTTTGCCGCATAGCTGTGTACCGATGCGGATAGCCGAGAGCGAGCTGCACTTTGTAACAGCAAGCCAGAAGGATGTATACCCAGCTGGCTGGAATTTTAGGGATGTCTCGACGTAGTCTGCTGTAGCAGTGAATTTTTTATCTTTCCTTTGCGAGGCATTCATCCAACTGCAAAATTCCTCTGCGCGAAGAATGTAAATAGCTCGATCCTGCGATAAACCATACTCCACGTGAAGCTCGCTGTTACTCCGATTGGAGACATATTTCCCTGATTTTTATTCCCTCACCCGAACAGAGGACGTCATCTTCCGTACAATATTTGTAATACTTGTACGTTTGCACGAAGGGAAGAAATTACGTGCAGTAAGAAAACTGAAAATAGGCGACGATGTCGCCGAATAGTCGACCGTTCGTGTAATAAACGTACAGTTTGCTACGTATAAGTCAAAATGCATTATAGAGGATTCTGTGAGTCGCTGCTGGCTCAGCAGCAGAGTTATGAAGATATCCTGAGCCAGTGTCTAAATACACTGCTATATGCCCGTATATACCGCGTCTATAGCTGCAAGCCTTAAGCCGGAAATCTTCGCGAAAGCATGTAGACATGATCGAGAGAGGTTTCGGGCCAAGCAAGGCCAAAGGGAGGGAACAGCACCTTATACTTAAGTGCAGGGCGAGAAGGGGGAACGTCTAAGCCGGCTTGTAACCCAGGCGAATCACCCGCGTTCAAATACCCCACACACTGCAGGGGTTACTGCTGAACGAGCATAAAGTAAACTCATGTTTACTACGAATAGTTAACTATCCCTCTCTGTTGCACCATGATCATATGCTTCCTTAAAGCAGTAATTTCGGCCCAAAGAATTCCCTGATACGTTGGACCATTGTTAAAAAAGTCATTCATACGTCAACTACTTTCTGTCTACACATTTTATTTCGCAACGTAACGCAGAATTCGAAGCTTTAACTACTATCGGCCTTCTGATCTCTCGTCTTGAATTACAAGTTCTATTCGCTGCTTACACGACGGCCTCGGCCGAGTTTTACCTCGGCCTCGGGTTTACCCGTCGAAAAATCCGAGCCAGCTGAGTTACAGTTCCCTGCTCCAGTGGGATTCATAAAAAAGGACGTGGCAGAGAACAAGCCGCTTCACGTAGTCTGTCGTTTATTCAAGAAGAGAGGAAGATTCCCCTGCCAGGCACTCGACCCTTCCCCCCCCCCAACCCCTTCCCCTTGAACCCTTCCGTAACGACTACTCACTCCTTCTAATGAAACCTACCGCGAACTTCGGCCTACCCACACGCTGCACTAAAGCATTCGTATCCTCTTGATTAAAATAAATATTTTCACGTGCAAATATGGCCTTGGCAAACGAACTTTTACACAACGCGAGGAATAATTCAAGTATCAGAACGAAACGAGGCGGCATTACGGGCGAAAAGTGAAGATTTAATTGTCAAAATGGTAGAATGAATTGCACGAATTTTTTCTCATTCATCGTGCCTATGATTGAAATTATTACTTCGTCTTTCCTTTTCCTTCTGTTAATTATTGCACTTGTCACGAGATTATGGTTTTCGTGTAGCTGAAAATAATTATGGATGCGAGACTGCTGAACAATATCGGGCAGTTAATAATTTAGGGAACCAAAGCGTGCGTGAATGTGTATTATTAAATTACCGGCGATAGGTGTTCTAATTTAAGCGGCGTTTATCGGTTATGGAGTAAATTTAACGCACCTCCCGTAAGCGATATCAAGAATTTACATAGCGCAAAATCGGAGAGGTCATTAAACACTATACAAGATAATTATTATACCCCTTTTACGATTTTAATGAACTATCCATATACCTGAATCATTGTAAGTATTCCTCGATCAGACAACGTTTCACTCGTTTAAAAATCTAGAAAGGAATATTTTCGAAAATGAATTATCAACAACATGCTCGCGCTGATTATGTCTATTAGATTTAGCAAATTGACGGCAAAGAATTCGAGCTATTACTCGTACAACGATCGACCAAGCTGCTGAGATATTTGAGTTACTGGCAGTTTCAAGGTCAAGTGAATAATTCACGAAAAATCAAATAGAAGATTAAATCACTATCGTGCGACTGACGCCCCCGTATCGGAGGATGGTCGTGGTGAAAAACCGACCTACGGGGATTACTAGGACACGACGCGATCCAAAATTGGATAGAGAACGAAGGTTACACATCAGTCCGTCTCGTTTGGCCCGCACCTGGCCAATAAATAACGACGCGGTTGTTCCGTTGCCAGCCGGTGGGTTATAAGCGAGCAACCCTACGGGACATCCCCACCCCCGCCCCCCTCCTCTTCGTGGTTTACAATTTACAAGGGCTCCGTTAACGCAACTCTCTGGCGTATTTTTCTCTAGAATACAGCCGAACGATGTCGATGTACAAATTGTTCCTATATATTCCGAGGCCCCGTAAACTCATGTCAAAGCTTGTCGCTCATGAGCGCGTACAAAAAGAACTCGTATAATAAGATTATCTTTGTAAGAAGCTTCATCGCGAGTGCGAATAAACCTTGGTCTTCTTTAACGAATTGTTCCCCATCGAAAGATAAAAGGTAAATGAACGAACTACTTTTCTTTGACTAATTTCTTTGAAAATGTCACTGTAGTTCTGCTGGGGGTAAAAATTTTCTAATCAGTCGTTTCTAATCAGTCGAAACAAAAGGCATGGATAACAGGCTGGTAGATGCAGGCGTCTATTTTATTTATAGTTTGCTTTCCCGCTGCTGGAAGTTTCGCGAGGAAACTCTGAGGCATGTGTAGGGGATTTTACGCGAAGCTCTGGACCGTCGTCAGATTAAAGCATTATCGCTCGCTTTTGTGTACGTGCCTGCACCTGTCTAGTCTACACCGACTCACGTAGTAGCCGCAGGTGCACTACAAACGTGTTCCCCGGCCCTGCCAACTTCAGCACTTAATGAAACGAACGTAGACACTGCTGCACGTAAATGTGTAGAAAAAATTACGCAAGCTACGTCCAAACACAAGCAGGATTTTTGTGTTCTCTAATAGTATCTCGGAAGAGATTTTCATTAGCAATTTAATCATGTAAATTAATGTAACATTTCGCAAAGGGTTACAATTTCATCTCACCTTCACTGTGCAATATTGCCAGTGGAGCAGGACATTTTTAAAGTATATCATTGTTGTGAACTAACCGAAATTCTGAATGGAATATTAATATGCCTGCACTTGCGTACAAACAATGATTATCGCGCGCGAAAAATAATTAGGCTTGACTGCCCTGCCAAGCTTTGTTACGGGGAATTATGTACATTATATCGAAAGATTATAACACAGTGCTTCCAATTGTATACGTACGCCGAATATTTAGCCATGAAATCCGCCGAGCAGCAGTGCTGTCATCGTAACGCGATAATTATTCATAGAACGTAACGTAAATTTTGAGATATTTTAATGAGATTTAACGTTCTTATTGGCCGAAAATGAAGAGTCCCGGCAGATTCACCGGTAACCTTGTGAAGCACTTCGCTACTGGCTACTTACTTGATTAAGATTCCAGTATAATTTCAGAGGGTAGACGGTTCTGTTACCGGCTCTACCCTAGACTACCCTATTTGCCAGAGTACCAGATCCTACAAAAAGGAAAATCATCGAAAATCACCTGAAATAAAAAGAATATCACGAGCGCAAAATCATATTTACTGGGTATTTGCGTCAATTATAACCAAAGAGAATAGCTGGTATTAGAATTCTTTTCATAAACAATGTTCGTAATGCACGGGCTATTGCGTTAAGTTTGTTATTTATCACGACTCGAGTAAATCTTGAATAAGCGATAACCCACAGAGGCGTTGTCCTGGAACGTGGTTTATCGCGAGCTCATTGTAAATGCACAAGTTAATTCCCTTCGATCCCGTTTATCAGTTGGCTGTGTGGAAAATACTGGTTGAACGAAAGAGGGGTTTCAACGGCGTCTTTGGCGAGGATGGAAGACGTTCGGTAGTGATTCTCAGGGGCTTTCGCGCTGTATTCTCCTCGGAGCGTGGCTCCTCATGCAGGCCGAGCATGTTTGTATTTACCGGCGGTACCATAAGCAATTCACGTGCCTCGGCGTAATGAGGAACGAGAGCGCCAAGGAAGCGCCAGGAACTAATGGCTTCGCATATCCGCCTGTGTCTGCCATATGTATTCCCAACCGAGGACCCACCGTCGGGATTTTCTTCCGCCATCCGTACACACGCGCCTGTTTACGCGCACTCGGCAACGTTCTGATGAGGCGCACCTTCGGGTAAAGCCACCAGGACTCGTCAATACGTACAATTACTTGACTCAACAACCATCGGCGACAGCAAACGCGCACTGTCTTTTCGTTCATTGCAGAATCCTCAGGAGCGCCAAATTCTTCCCTCTACCGTTTACGCTTATCAACTCGGTGAAGGTGTACTCTTCAAGGTACACGAATTTTCCTCTACCGGAAATATACGTGTTTGAGGCGAGATTGCCTCGCGGGGAGTATAAACAATTAGTTTGCTAAAAAGATGTAAGAGCCGTCGACTGAAGAGGATTCGTGCTTCTTACTCTTGGTAGATAATTACAAGACGCTGATTACCCGTCTTGGAGGGTAAATCATTACCGGGAGAAGAAGTACACAATTACCTTAACTAAACGGTTCTCTTAAATGCAGCCTTTCGCCGAGTCATAAGAAGCATTTCTCAATTGCATATCGACAGATAATTCCTTCTTAAGGAAGGTACCGTTCCGCCTGAAGAAGATGGAAATGTATGGAACGATCTGCCGTGGATATTAAGTGCGCCGTATAAAAATGTCATAGCTGGAAAAAGTTAGCGAAGAGTACTTGATGAAACAGGCGATGCCAATATTCCCGTAAACCCTTTGCCGAGCTTGCAATACAAAATCTACGCCGGTAATAGGTAGAGGCCAGAGGGGGATCGCCGTGGCTACTCGAATGCAATGACGGCTCACTAATTACAAGGCCCTGCGCTTCAATTTATTTTCGTAAGAGCGGAATTACGGTCACTTGAGATGTCGGGCAATTATTTCGCGAAAGGGTGGTATTTGTCTTTCCATCTCCTCGGCCTTCCGCCCGAACTCGCAGGAGGTGCAATTAGGCAAACGTGTTGGAGTTTCGCCGACTCCAATACCATGCATATCGAGCCAACCGAACACGCATATTTCGCGTGAAATGAATATCACGGGATGTTCGGTTCCACTTTAAACCGAGTTAACCAACCAAATATGACAGTAGCGTGGATCATCTTCGCGGTTATTTCGCTCGATGGACATGTCGGTAATTTACGTACAGTTTCCCATTAGCATAAGGGAAAGCACAAATGCATGACGATCAAGCTATTGTAAAATAAATTAAGAGTCTCAACATTTTATCCACTCCAATAACATGGAATTTCAAGGAATTAATTGTAAAATTAATGAAATATTAATTTGAGAATAATGCAATAATAAATGAAATCTGGTATTACGAGTAATGCGATCGATAACCTTGATTATCGGCTAATTCGACGATTTCATGCACTTCATGCGCTCAATCTGATAAGATTGAAAAGAAGATTGCGGATAAAGCTATTAGGGTGCTTTTGCTTATCCATCGCGCTGGAAACTATGCGTCGGCTTAGCCTGCACTTTTTGAAACGCGAGGTAATACTCTTTAGCAAAGCCCTCCTGTTGAGGCTCTTCAACCCGACAGCAACTTTTCTATAGACCCAGACACACGGTCAACACAAGCCTTGTTTCCGCGAGGGTCACCCTTATATCCGCCTCCCCCCTTCCTTAAATATCCCCCCTTCCCCTGAATCGCAGAAACTCTGCCCCTCTTCAACATTAACAACGAACTGACCGTTAAAAAAAGGAAAATTCACGAAACTAATTTCTTCTAAACATGATAGCCAAAACAAGATAGCTAAAATTCTTTGACACACATGGTTCTAGAAATTTGCTTAACTTCGATGGCTAATTACTTAGCCGCGTCTAGTTTTCACCGAAGAACGGACGATTCGGAGTTGCTGTCATTTGTTAAAGAGACTGGACCGTCGGTTTTGCCGAAGGAACGGTCTGTACGGTGTCCCGGAGTGATTGGTCTGGCAGAATTTTGCGATCGCCCGGGAACGAGGCGACCAGTGAAAGGGATCCACGTGAATGACGAGGGCCCGTCCCTTTTGTGTTGCAGGAATGGCGGAGAGCGGTAGGCGACATCCGGTGGTGCTGTACATTCACGGCGAGAGCTACGACTGGGGCAGCGGAAATCCTTACGACGGTAGCGTCCTAGCGAGCTATACGGACCAAGTGATCGTCACGATGAACTACCGGCTGGGCGTGTTGGGATTTCTTAACGCCAACGTGGCGCCGCGCATGAAGGCCCGGGTCGCGAATTACGGCCTCATGGACCAGATAGCCGCGCTTCACTGGGTCCAGCAGAACATCGCCCTCTTCGGCGGGGATCCAGAAAACGTCACACTCATGGGACAAGGCACCGGCGCCGCATGCGTACATTTCCTTGCCATCAGCCCAACCGTTATTCGCGGTAAGCTCGTACGACCATTTCCACTACGATCAATTTTTTTACGTGTTAACCAATGAGAGAGCCAGTCGGGCACTTATTTTGACACTCATTCGCCCACCCACCGAACCACTTCGATCGGCAAAAATGAACGGTTCTTGCGTTCAGTGGGACGTACGGGCCGATGAAATGATTTTCCAAACGATCCTACGCTTCCCGGCCCGTACGGATTATTATTGGGTTTCCAATTTTGGCAAGCTGCAAAAAGTCACTGCCCATCGCCGGTATAAACGGTAAATGCTGGACAATTACCATAAGCACGCAGAGTGGAAAATGAAATGTGTTACAAGTTAATATTCATGAAACTCAACGAAATATTACATTTTTTTATTTCTAGTTTGTTTGGTATCGAGAGTGTCGCAATGTGGTGAATTTATTTGATTCTGTTATGTCACGGCCAATGTAAGTTAAATAGGTCTTTTTACAAGAAAGGAATATTTTGCTTTTGTAAAGAAAATTTCAAGGAGAATTACGAAGAAATAGCGGATCCACGCGAGTAGGAAACTATTTCAGCCGTGCCGATCCTTACGTGGAAGATAACTTCTTCCGATGTCTGGCGATTTGGAAGTCCTGGAAACCGGATAGAACGAAGAACGCGAGACACGGCATTGGTTTGTTCGACGAATAGGTTCACTAACGAGACTCTCAAGAAGAATTTGACCTGAAATGTATGTGTGTGTGTGTGTGTGTGTGCACGTATATACATATAAATATCTGTATACGTTGAGTCAGTTGAATTTCACGAAATTTTGTTCGATACAAAGCCACTACGACGATCACCGACGATACTTTTCATTTCGAATCCAGGAAAATCCAGCTGGTGCATTGGACGATCTTATCTCAAGAAACTGTCCTCGTAAATCGAGTAATGAGGCACTTTGACAACCAAGGACGGCATACGTATACAAATATGAGAGTACTCTAACCCACTGAAAAATGATTAGTGTCAGCGACCAACGTTTCCGTGGATCTTGATAAATCTCACAGCAGTCCTGAGATTGTGTTACTTCCCTTCTCGGTGAGTGTTGGGAAAAAAAGGGGCGATGGGAGGTGGAAATGAAACACATTGAACAAGAGAACCGAACGTCATGGCAGAATTTCATTAAAAGGCGTCAGCTGCTGGACGGACTGCCGGACGCAAGAAAGCAGTAATGATCGGCTTGAGATTTTCTCGAAGGCGCTGAGGCAAGTCCATCGAAAATGGAATGCGGTAATATCGCTCGGCCGAATTTCAGTCCGGAAGAAGGAGGATCAGAGCGTACGTAGGAAACGTGTACGTATATTTTGCGTCTGTGTACGTATCGACATATCCGGGAGACGTGCGCATGTGTAGAAGCGTATCTCAGAGGACAGACGAAGCACGTGCACGGGACGTCGGCTACGTTGGATATTGCCTGTCTCCCTTTATATTTTCATCCCCGCCGGGAGAACCGATCTTCCGGAGCACGCGTTTGCGTTCACGGCTAACGTTTGCCCTGCTAACGGCCTCACACGCGTGTTACCACTCGACGCGCCTGCGGCAATACCCGGTAGAACCGACGGACAGGAAGGGAAAACGAAGCAGAGAAGCACCGAGGACGGCGAACAGAAGGAACGAGTAACAGAGAGAGAGAGAGAGAGGACGGAGAACGCAAAGAGAAAGAAGAGGAAGAGACGATACACCGGGGCTGGATCATCTTCTCGCTATTACGCGTGTGAGATATCGTTCCCCGTGCAACGTACTCGATAACGTCCTCTTGCCGCTTTAACTGGCTCTCAACGGCGAAAGACCCGTCTAGCAGAGACGACAAAACGGTTTCCCGTTAGGTCAAACAGATTCCACTCGTGCGGCAAAACTGCTGCTCGGCTTTTACGAAAATTTAATGAAACGAGATTCGAAGAGCAGTTTGTTCTAACGTGCAAAGCTTCTCCACGCGAAACAAGAATATTAGATACCGCGAAGATTTCACAAGATTAGCTTGTCAACATTATTTATTGCTCTATTCTCGTTTCACACTTACGACTAACAATAAGTTAACACGAATTCGCACGTACAATTGTCCAATTGCATTGCTGCGTTCATTGGTTAACTAATGCAGGAAATTTTTATCCAATTGTTACGAGAATCTTTTCTCTTCGATCATTTGTAATCCCGTGCGTTCGTAAATCCTTGGCAGGTGATACGTCTGACACGACGTACGTTTGAGTAATATGTTTTATTCGTTTCCGCTTTGCATTTGAAGGACGGTCTCGGTGTTCTCTCTGGTGCAGGGGTTATTGGAAAACACTTTCATTCTCCTCGCGCCTGGCCGTATAGTGACGCGTGCAGGCGACCTCTTCAGACAGGCCATGCCCATCCTACTTTTTTCGCCCGCTCGCTGGCCAGACGCCAGAATCGAGTGGAATCCAACGATCTCAATTGTCTTTACTCGAGAGGGAATCCATGCTCGACCTCTCTTACTGCCGGGCTCTACAGTGTTAGCTAATCATTTCATGCGCTCCTTCGACTCGTACTTTCCCAAACAAACACAATACAAACAGCAAAATACAAGAAAACACAGAAACCCCCGGCCAATTAACAAATTTCGCCAAATATTATCTTTCAAGTTGCTAACAATTAATCACGAAAAAATGTACCTTTCTTGTCGGATTTTTAACAAATATTTTCTTGTTCTTTGATTGAGTATCATGAGTTATTTTTCCGCTAATGAAGTTCTAATATGAATGTCTCTTCTAGCATGATGCTCTGTTTAATTTGTAGACCAATATTTGTATGATTTACCTTTCATTAAAACCTATTCCCACGCATACATTGGACTTTACATCTCGGAATACACGTGTCCTATTAAGTTTCTCAGACGGTACGTTTGCGCAGCAAGAAATCCCTTTCCGTGGGTTTTTCCTTTGAAAACGAAGAGTCTGCTTCCGAAACGAAGTGTATGTCGATATCGTTGCACCTGCGACACCGGAGACGATGAAGAGGGATTTTTCTGTCGTGCATGGAGTGGTACAAGTGCGTTCGTGTAACACGAAAGTATTAGGAAAGCAAGGGAGAAGGAAACCGAGTAGTTACGTATGTAATTCTATGCATCACTGGCAAATGTTTTCGACGGAAAAAAAGGCAACTTTACTCAGTTTCTAAGCTTTTAGATTGCACCGCTAGCAAGTACTGACATTACAGCATTCCAGAAAGAAAAAGAAATAGTGTATTTCGTTAGAATGTACCGTGGAAAAGAATATCGAGGCAGAAAAAAGAATGACTGTTGCACAAAGTGGCACTAAATGCCGCGAAGAATAAAGAGAAATTACGCTACGAGTTTATAATTATTTTAAAACAGTTTTCAAGATGTTAGCTCTGTGACTCTCGAGGCCACCTGAAGGTGGTGGCTCTTTACCTCCGGCGCAGGAAGTACGTCGCCGTAAGACCGGAAATGTCAGAGTGGCGAAAGAGAAAGGCTGAGAAATTACGTAAAGTTCCGGGCGAGCAACAAATGTTTTCCGCGAGTCCAGGTGTTCCGTTCTTCCTGGTTTTCTCCGGGTCGCCGTCACCCGTGCTGCCAAGCTGGCGAATGTAAACTCATTTCCGCCATTGGCCCGTACGCATTAACGTCCAGCCAGGAAGACGGTCCTACTGTGCGCTCTAAAGACATTTACTGCACTCCGCGGTGCCGTTACGTTTCGCGTTATTACCTAGAAATGGCAGCATGGCGAACAGAAACAACGGGGCCACCACGGTTTCCCAACAGATAAAAGACCAGCGAACGTCTTATTACTGCCACATCCCCCCTCGTACCACCAGTAGCCCGGGACGAGGATTTCCGCCGAGCCCCGAGGATCCGGCGGAAATAAATTTTAATGTTCACGCACTCCGTTTATTAGGCGCTCGGCTCCTTAAGCGCGAGATATCCGGCGAAACGATAAACTCGCGCCCGTAGCTACGGGTAATGGAGGATTCCGGCTTCGCGCGCGTTGCCTCGTAATTTAGCTTACGAGCGAGAGGGGCCAAAGGTTTACGGCCAAAAGAATGCCCGATTAAGCGGCGAACGTGGCGTACGTTCGGGGGCATTTTTTTCGGTGGGGAAAAAAGATCGAGATCACCGGGCGGATAAGAGGCAGACGTAAACGAGAACGAGAAGTTCCCCGTGCCGGGCGATACGGTTCGCCGAATCACGTCCCCGTCGTTTCTTTCGGCCCCGAGCGAGGACAATGGAAGGACTTAGCCCGGCGTGCCTTCTTTCAGGGCTTTTCAAGAGGGCCATTCTCCTGTCTGGCAGCGCCCTGTCCTCCTGGGCGGTCGTTGACGATCCCGTATCCTACGCCCTCAAACTCGCCAGGGCTGCCAATTGTTCGATCCCGGAGGACCTCCTCAAGGACAACGAGCTCATCGTCGACTGCCTCCGCGAGCGTAACCTCGACGAACTCATGCAGATCGACATACAGCCGCCAACTTTTCTCAGCTCATTCGGACCGAGCGTCGACGGTGTCGTCATAAAACCGGACTTCCAGAAGGACCTGCTGTCCTACCTCGGCCCAGAGTTCCAGGGATACGGGTAAATTTATATCTCAATGCATGCTTAAATACGTAGAGTCGTAATCGGTACGCGTGAAAGATTTATCGACGAACCTAAACGGCTGGGTATTCGCAGTTCGAGAAAACTGCGAATTACGAATCACCGGTATGCATTCGACGACATGGAAAATTTTCTTCGATAAAACATGTTCGGGTAAAAAACATTACGGGCAGAAATAAATGTACGAGATTGAAAAAAAATGCACAGTTCTCGTGTCTCGTGCAATGGAATCTGGTGAGCTGAAGTAACTTTGTTTGAATGCGTTCGTTGAACAGCCGCAGGGCAACAGGTTCGGGGTGCTTGTGACAGTTTAACGCCCGCCAACACGGTCTTCGACGTGATAACACGAAATTCGTATAAACGGCAGATTTTCGTGGAAAACATAACGTACATTTCGTTCCCAAGCTGAATGAATATTTTCGAAATCATTCATAAAATTCATTACCGCTGTAAAAAGAGAAACTAATCGATCCTGAGTTAAAAATAAATTCAAGTTCAATCGCTCTGTTACTTCTCATATTAATTCAGGTCAATCGATCGATTCGGCGGACATGTTTAAACAATGACGAAAAGTTCGGTTATTACGAAATGCATGGAAATATTCGATATAGATAAAGGCAAATGGATTGTAATATTGAACGTTGGGTAGAAATGCTTACAGAAATGTACGAAGGCGTAATAATTCTGCCGGCTGATAGTTCGCGCGAAGCCGACGGGTCATCCGCGAGTTTTCTCGTTAAATGGAAAGTAGGAGGCGAAACGAGGGATTCTGGTTGCATAGTGGTGGGCATTAGCGCGGTTCATTAACGTGATTGTAGACGAGCCGGCTCGGTCTTCCAGCCTCATTAGCATATCCACGATCGGAGATCCGAAGCCCGCGATATTAACATCCCGCCCCGAGTTTACGTAATAATTTCCCCAAGGGCCGACGTAAGAACAGTCGAAAGACTTTAATTACGTCCGTGAGAAAAATTCCGAGGATTTCAGAGGAGGAAAAAAATGATCTCTTTGTCGCAGACCTATGCCGAAGAAGGCCGAACACGGAGTACCAATCACGAGCAACAACAAGTATGACCTTCTGTTCGGCGTGACGACCAGCGAGGCACTGTGGAAGTTCGCCGAGAAGGACATTCAGTTGGGTTTCGAAGGAGACAGAAGGGACAGGATCATCAGGACGTATGTGAGGAACACTTACGTCTACCACCTCACCGAAATATTCTACACGGTTCGTGGGTAGTCTTCTCTAAATCAACCCCAAATTGATATCGATCCCAAAGCCATCGTCTTGAAAAGTAAATTACCGAAGCTCTCGCGAAGAATGACGAACGCCGACGAAGGATCTCGCGATAAATCTTGAGAAAGCCCGAAGTACTAAGGGACCGAAGAATTTCTTCAGCTCACGTCCTAGTCTATGCAGAATTACGCGGTGAAATTACGTTGAAGAAGGCGAGCTTGCTGCTTTGCCAAGTCCTTTGATATAAATCTTGGCCGGTGGATAAAGTTTACCTCTTAAAACGGAAGGATTGGTAAACTGAATCGCTAAACTCTTTCTCCGACTGGCTCCTCGCAATTAACGTTTTCAAACAGGTCGTCAACGAGTACACGGATTGGGAGCGAACGGTGCAGCACCCAATTAACACGAAAGACGCTTGCGTACAGGCGCTCAGCGACGCCCAGTTCGTCGCCCCTTTGGTTCAGACTGGCGATCTTTTTACGCTGAGGCACACGAAAAAACCCAACAACCCGCACATCGCACCCATACCCGACAGCGAGAAGGAACCAATGCCCAAGACTTACTTCTACGTCTTCGATTATCAGAGCAAGGACGGGGATTACCCTCAGGTATGGCCATTTTAAAACACATTTACTATTTCTACGTATCGCACATTATTTACCCGTACGTTTTTCTGTGCATTCTACGTTTCTTTCGAACATCTTTTTCTGCAATCTTATTCTTAAACCAGAAAAGAATAATTAACGTAACGCCGTTGCCGATATCTTACGGGTATCGATTTCCACGTCAGGCATCGTGTGTCATGGCGCACAATATCAAGTCAACGCCATTATAACATAATTTGTACGTAATTGAACGTAAACACGGTGTTAATTGGAAACACGAGGAAACTTGGAAAGCACGGTGATAGGATGCGAAGGGGGGGAATATCTTCGAAGGAAAAGCCAAACTGCACGGCATAAACTAAAACACGTAAAATCGTTTCGCTCTACCATCTCGAATGTAACTTCGAAATTTTGGAAGACTCGTCATTGAATTATTTTCTGCGCTTTACATTTAGCACAGAGTTTAAATAAGCGGACTAAGTAAGGGAGAAGATGTAAGCCGACGACATAGCCTGGAGGGGATGACACGGTTTGATAGTTTAAAGCGACAACTGTCGACGATTCGTGACGGGTCTCTGAGTTATCGGTCGGGATCCGCGTAAGCGTCGCGTCCGATGACAACGATGATTTCCAGCGAAACGAGCGTTATTCGCGGCGTATCCGACGATCGCCTAATGACCCGACGCGCTCGTCTGCGGACCTCCGGACGCGCGTCGACGGATAATAATTGAAATATCTGCCGGGCAATAAATCCCGCCCCGGTCTCCCTCACACAGACCTACGGCCACTAACACACACACAGAGAAGCTGAGTAGTAATGTACGTGCGGGGCTATCGGAACGGTCGCACATGTGTGAGTTTGTGTATGTGTGTGTGTGTGTGTGTACACGACTATCGAAGCGGTTGAATCGCGCGCAATTTGCCGGACGTTCGTCCCATCTGGATGATGTTTATCTTGCCGCTTCCTCCATATATTCCCCCGTCATTACGCCTCGGGCACTTTCGTTCAAAGTATTTCGATCGTCCTGGAATTCGTATTACAACGAAGCGCACGATAATAACGATAACCGGAGAGTTGGAATTCCTCGCTTTACCAAGATACTTCTTCCGCCGGATTCGACACTTGAAATTGGAACAGATGTTCAGGACGGGGAATCAAGGGTGAGGGAAATAAGTGAAAGCTCTCGGTGCTCCGGAAGAATCAATCTCCAAGCGGCAACGATCCATTCTGAAGAAAGAGATATAGGGAAGTCCTGAGGCAGGGATTTTTTGCCTTTCGAATATCATGGACCCGAGGGTTTCATTGGTCTTTCGATTTACGTCGCACGCTGCCCTTCCCCCGTTCTCGGCTTCGTCATAATCGACAAATTTCCCGACTGGCTGAGTGCGTGTCGAACGCTGCGACGAGGAGGAGATCCGTCAAAAGATCCGGGAAGGAGGGGGGGGGGGTGCGCGCCGAAGAAGAAGGTGGAAAGTTAAAGAGAACGGAGAACCGGTGGAACAATTTAGTGGAAATTGGAATCGGAATGGAGTCCTAATGAGCAACTCCGACGACAAAGCAACGCCCCGCGCGACACTCCCCCATTATTTTCGATGCTTTCACCTCCGGTTTTCATGCAAATCCGATATTTGAGCAGCGGCCGGTCCCTCAGCCGATAACTTCCTTTCCCCGCGGCTGTTCAATTATCCACGACAAAAGCAAGTACCCGCAAAGCACACATTCCACGGAATCCTCGTCGGTCCGTTAAAATAGCGAATTAAATCTCGTCTCACTTGATTCAATAATTCGGCAGAAATATTTCCCTTCCACCTGGCAGAACATTAAGTAGTAAAAACTGTTACACGGCTGGCAAGTGGTAATAATCGATAATTGTACTTTCTTGAACAGGTGGAGTGACTTACTTTTTACGTATTGCGAGTAACCAATGTAATTCGATATTTACGTAATACTGTTTGCATCAATATGCGAGGAGTTTTAAATAAATACACGAACGTTTGCGCGGAAACGCGATATCCGTCGGTTGCAATAAATAAAATTCGCAGACGTGCCAGGATCTCAGATGCGATCTGCTATCGATGCTGGAAACGTAAACATTAACTTACCGATCGTCAGAGTACTTTAGGTAAATTTAAACACCATTTCACGTGCATACGCTTAAGAACTTGCACGTAATCTGTCCCCTAACGGCATACGTAATGACGTTATGTGGCCGTGTGTATCATACGTCGTTGAAGATTCGACGGTGTGCGTGTTACCGCGAATTTCCCACCGACCGACGCGACAGTTCCTATGTAGTTTTGAATGCTTTTGAAGTAAAAGATATAGCGCGGCATGTACCCATTGGTTTTAAGCGCAATTTCTACTTCAAAAGGTACCTTAGTTCACATACTCCAGGGATATGCTAGTTCATAAATTACTACAAAGTAATTCCCTTTTCAGTATTATCTATACACCAAAAGAATGCATTGTGCCATTTTCCAGGAAATTTAATGTAGATAATAAATAATGCACCGAGTACTGGAAGATGCATTTGTTGATAAGGTAAATGTAGCGACTCTTACGGAACTGAGGTAAAAGCTAATTGATTAGTAATCAGAATTAAGGGTCTTCATTGGAAGGAAAATTGATGAAACCCTGCGCGATTTAATCTTTTTCTGAAGGGGGTTAAGGGTATAGAGATAATTGTTGTAATACGGGATTTGTGCGTTGATAAAAACCATGGTAATAGCTGTTTGCAAGGCACGCGCCCCCGAGAACATTTTTCAGCATTTTCCCGATGTCCCCCTTCCCTCCCCCCTCGTCCTACCAAACTTCAGACATTACGGGAAATACTCGCGGAAGAAGAAACTTTCCACATAAAACCGATTAGGGAACACGTTCTTTATCAACTCTGCGCTGCTGAGGAGTTTCGAAAGACTGACGGTTATGAAATTGTCCAATAAATTCGCTCTAACAATCAAACGCAATCACTTTGCCGCTGAGAAAATTCCGACTTGGCAAACCATCGTCCGTGAACAGCAGGTGTCTGTGAATTTGCCTCCACAAGAATAATTATTACTTACAATTGATTATTTTCGCGGTACATTTAACGAGAAACGGGAAACATGTAGAGGAAAATTTGTAATGCACCGGGCCGTAAATACGGTCGATCGATCGATCGATCACACGGCCCTTTATCGCAGAAACGTTACGTCGAAATAGTCGAAATAGGCACGCATTGGAATCCGATGAAACAACCGATCCCAGCCATGTAGCTCGTTGTGCACAAACGAACGCCTGAATTTCTGCGCTTACACGATTACCTTGCCTTTGTACCGGTGCAAAAAACGGTTGCGCCTTCGGCCCTCATTGCTGACGAAATGAACGAAATTACCCTCCAAAGCGTCACCCTTGGACAGCGATAATGCTTATCCAAATGAGAACGGAAGGACAGAATTTTTTCAAAATATTTGCAACGTTGCCGGAAGAATAAATTACACAATTTTGTACAATTGCAATGACATTTCCTTTTACGATTTCGTACGGATGGAACTTCTTATTTTTCCCCATTTAGGTTTATTGATTTCCCGGCCTTTGTATTTGCGACTGCCTAGACGGCCATTTCACCGTGAAATATTTCTCCTTTCGACAGTGCGTTTGTCTTTGTACGGTTAAAAAGAATCCGGCCAAGTCTGAAAGGAACAATTCCTCCGTGGACTCGATGCTGTTTCAAGCGATATCAGATCAATGCGTTCCAAAGTGAGACTTGAGAGGTCCGATTACGTGGACGATTCTCGATAACAAAAAAAAAGAGTAGAAGACGACGGGGGAGAGATTTCTCACTGGAAAGTAGCCGATTTTTCACTCCCCCCCCCCCCCCCCCCGGCCGGAAGTAAAGGCGCGAAAGGTGAAGAAAGATTTTCGAGAATTCCAGACACTGACATTATTCCCATTTTACTGTTTACCAGTGACACTAGGATCGTTTGCACTTGATAAACCATTTTTCGTATAGAACAAATTCTCCAAAGTCCAGTTAATTCGTGCACGGTTCACGGGGGAAGCAGAGGGCTGGGTGGAGAAAACAAAAGGATGTCTCAGAGAAACCGGGACAGGAAGTGGCTTACCTTTCGACCGGTTGGCACATACGTGCTCGGAGCGTTACGAGGGGACATCAAACACGACGAGTCGCTGATAGATTCTAAGCGTCGATTTCGCAAATCCCGTCGCGGACCAATGGCGGTTGGTGAAACCGTGGCACGATCTCCGGAACGACGAATTTCGTTTGTCGACCGGGGCTTTCGACAACGAGGACGAGGAGAAGGGAAGGGAAGGGGGGAATGCTGGCTGCAATATCCGTTTTCACTTTGCCGCCAGATTACAAGCAGCTTTCAGAAAGGGTTTTCGAGTATCCGAGCAAGATTCTTGCCCCCTCCCCTTCTCCCCCCTCCCACTATTCCCTCTGCCGACGTTTTTCTCATTCCCCCTCCCCTTGCCGCGCGATTCTCCATTTTTCCCTGTTTCCCCTTCCTACCGGCTCTCCTCTCTTTATCGTCTTTCTTACCCAATTTTCCCCGTCTAATGCCAATTCGGTTTCTTTTTCACACGTTCTCGTCCCCTACTTCGCTATTCTCCCTTCCCCCCGGCGCCCGTCAACCGTCCACTTCCACGTAGAATTGCCGTGGAAAATGCTTTCCCGTTTCCTCGATAGTGATTATGGAGCAGTCGGTAAAGAGAAGGGGCGGGGCACGAACGTGACGGGCCTGCCAAGTGAAAATAATTCACGATATAATCTCGAACTGCTTCTCATTCGTCTTTCGGGGCTCATAATTATTCAAACCTTAGAGGAACATAGGTGTTAATGCACAATACAGAAATTTCAACTCGTAATTATCGTCTGATTTAAATGGAAAACAGAATAAACTAAATACACAACCCCTTCTGTCGTTAAAAGCGTTTTAATTGTACTTTTATCGAATGTCTTGCAACTTTCTTTCCACCTTGGAAAGTTTGTTCTCGGGCCAAAAAAAATAAGTAGACATTTAACGTAAAGTTTCTCGTTAATTCAATAAAGCATTGTAGCGATGAATGAAGAATTGTTTGCGATTCGTCGTTTCCTCTGGTCGGTCGATCTTATTGCAGTAAACAGTTTGCACGCAGACTTTGTACGGCAACGCTGACGTGGAAGGATGTCAAGTGGAAAGCTCCTAGCGGGCATAAAGACGCAGGAAACACGAGAGGACGAAAACCGTAAGGCGGACACGAGCTTTGACTGGCTTACGTTTGCATGCGCCACTTCTAAGTCTACCGTCTTGTTTTCCAAATCATAGTTCTTACCTCTTCCCCTTTGTACTCCGCAGCATTATACCGTGACAAGCGGCACATCATAAAATGCAGCGAGATCTTTCAGCATGTACGCTCAAAACCAAAGAACCCCGAAAAATTACCGAAATTCGCGACAACACAGTAAACGTCATGTAAATAGTTATTCTCAACTACAGAACTTGTCCGACACAACAGAAAAATGAAGAATGTTAAGTACCGTTCTCCGTGTCGTGCGCAAAGGAAAATCTTAACGTGATCAGATAGGAGATAAATCCCCTATTTCTCCGCGTGTAAACTAGGAAACTGTACAGTTGCGAGCGGAGTTTAAACGGGCGAGAACCGAAAGTCCATACAAAGCGGCGGATTTGTAAACCAGGGTAAAAAAAAGAAAAAGGAGGGTAGAACGGGACGAATCTTCTCGCGGGAACATAAGGAAGAGAGTAGTCGGGGAGTATGGCACGACGGGATGAGCGTTTACTGCCGCAATTGCTATTTCTCCATTCCGCGCCGAGCGAAATGAGAATCGCCTTTCTCCGCCGCTTATTCTCCTACGTGCGGGTAATTTCGCTGAGATCGTCTCCCACGGTCCTTTCGGCTGGCGCGGCAGGCACATCGGCCCGTGAAATAGAAAACGAAACTCGGATTTTCCTGCAAATCTACGCGCGACCAAGCTCACCTGCACTTTGCATAACACAAACTTTTTGCCGTCCGGGAGGAAATTAACGCGATACTTCGGCAGGTCATTCGCGCGAACGGAATCACGGGTCTTCGGGCAAATAAGAACGATCGTCCCGGAAGACGGACCTGTAAAATTCCCATTTTGTTGGCCAATCTTCATGTCAGTCATTATCAATATCGCAATAAAGAGCGAATATTCTTTCTAAAGGGGACACCATTCGCGTCTCTTATCAATGAATGCCTGCATTTAAACGGAACAAGAATCCATAAGTTTTTTTCTCTCACAAATAAATAATTCAACGGGCTTACCATCGCTTCCATAAAAATGTCCATTTATTTGCCACATGTAAAACGCGCAGAAACGGAGCTCACCGAACCGTCGGGAGAGGCGCAAACGACGTACTATATGTCCATAGGATTTTACCGTTCAATTCCGCGTGAGGTCATAGAACTTTTGGCGTAACGATTTACATTCCCCCCCCCTTCCCCCCCCCCCGGGAAATCGAACGTGCCCGCGCGTTTTGAAGAGATCCAAGTTTTTCGGTGACGCGCGAAAGCGCGACTGGGAAATTTGCGCGCAGGATTTTCTCAGTTGTATATTTGCGTGGATAGAGGGAGGCGGGGGTTTTGGGGGGCGGGGTGAAAAAATCGACATTTTGCCGGCGGTCCGGCAGGCAAGTTCGCTAAATGGACGTGCGAGGTGTCGTGTTTACCGCTTGTTTACGCACGTTTATTTCACCTGTCACGAACGGATTCGCGGCAGTTTCCGGTTTCAAATGTCTACCGTCCATTGTCCGATGCGATTGCGCGCATGTTACAAAAAAATTCTTTGTTCTCGAATTCGGGGGAACGCGAGGCCGGTTGCTTTTGTTATGACTCGACCGCCTACCCGTGGAATATTCATCGCGCCAAATCCCCTTACCTTCGTTGCACCCTGTTAAACATTTCCCGGAAAACTACGATTCGTAGTAAAAGCTGCCAGACGCACACCTCCCATGCGAGATATTCAATGGCTCATTGTGAATAACGGCAAGTTGTCGACTTCGAAAAATGGCGGAAAAGTTCGCTTCCTCGCACACTCATCCTCGTTTTGTTTTTTCTCTCTCATTTCCCTCTTAATAAGCTGTTCATAACGATGCCTCCAATATGTCAACCATCATTGTCTGTGTTTTATTCTTCCTGAAGAAAAAAGAAATGCGCGGTATATGTAACAAGATGGTATTGTTCGTTCAAAGGGTATTGTTCCCCTTAATAACAGATTTTCATTCCTGTCCGCAACACTCGTTACATAAGCCGTACTTTCATGGATTTGCAATATCGCCGGCAGTCCTTTCTTTATCAAATAAATATAAAAACTGTAACGTTAGTTCTATGCACCATCAACTTATAGGTGCGTGATAAAAAAAGAATCACATAAAATTCTGCGTTGATAAAAAAGAATGTCCTAGATGTAGTTTACAGAATGTGTTTTAAGTAATACGCTTGAAATATCGATTTTGCCTTATTCGAGTACATGAACATGAAATAAAGTAAGCGAAAATGAAAACAGGCCTTAGCGAGGTAAATATGAAATTTCGAGGCAAATTCTGTTAAGACAATCGTGCAATTACGTACTTTTCGGTTGGAATTGAAATTCCTAACCCCGCATTTACAATGCATTCTTTGCAGCTGGGAAACAACCGAAGCCCCTCGCTGCTGGAATTACGCAATGAGGTACCTGTTGCGTAGTATTCATACATACTGAGAAGTTCCGCCGGTAATTCGTCAACGCTGTAAATTCTAGCGTTACAATTACGCAGCACGTAATGCACAAAACGTCGCGGCATAACTGCTGTATCTAGACTCTAAACTTTAGCTAGGCTCTTTATTATAAACACCGAACAAGCGCGCCTCGCAGTTGGCTTTGCGTAGAACGGAAGTGTGAGAGGGAAATTGTAAGCTTACAAGACGTACTTGCAAAATAAGCTAGTCTCGCCACGCTTACGACGCCCAAGTAAAAGTGAAGTGGCGAAGACGATAGCGAACTGCGAATAATTTGCATACTTATGCGCAAAACATACCTGATGATCCGCGAACAATTACGCCGTTGCCGTAAATCAATCACATCCGACGGACAATTACGCAAAACGCTGAGTTCCGCGGAGTGCAGGAAATAACAAACGACCGGCGTTGCGTCGGATATTTATTTTAATTAGGGTGAACAGGTTCGTAAGTCTGCGGAAAATGTAGGTATAACGGCAACGAAGGATCGTGATTTATCGTCGGCGGCGTATCGTCGGTGGATTTTTATGTTTGGACCTTTGGACCTTTCCTGGCGAAGGGCCAGGAGGGAGTCGAATCGACTGACCCGATCGTATTGTCGAAAACAGGAGCGGGAGAGTCGTTATAGGCACTTGGAACGACTTCTCGCGAGCTCCTTCTTGTTTTCGACCGGGAGCCGTGCGGTATACGTGTCCGGCCGGGACTTCCCGTTCTTCCTGCCGTGAAAGAGAGTTGATAAATTAACCAACTTTCGAGATTGAGCCACTCGTTCGCCGGCGCGGCTTGATCGACCGATCGCTTTTCTTTCCTCCCCCTCCGAGTTCTTGCGGCTGAGCGCTTAAGACGTCCGTTTACAAAGGTCGCACGAACTCGACCGGTCACTGACAAACATTCTCGTCCTCGGCGAATGTCCGCCTAACGCAATAAACCGACGGGAAAAAGGGCCCACAAATAAAGCTGACTCTCGTCGCGATCGACAAAGTACGTATTTCATTGGATCCCTAATCCATCAATGCCGGAGAATTTTTTGGAAAAACTCCCTCTCCTCGCACGGAGAGCACTGTGTTCTCCGTCGTGACATATTTTTATGCTTCATTGCTCAAACGACGTTCAGCGAACCAATGATTCTCATAGTCGTGATTTCGTGGTCGACAGTAATCGATGTACGACTCGGTTATCCGTTCGTATCGATTTTCTTACGCAGCAAAAATAAAGGAATTATAAACGGTTAACACTCGAACCAAAGTAATTGCTTCGTAAGGAACAATTACTGGCGTCGACGAATTCCTGCGCGATCGAATATCGATTCCCCGGACGTCAAAAAGACAAACAAGGGGAGAAATAGCAATCGCCCAAACGGGTTGCCGGTACCTGTGGGACTGCGTGGTGGGGGGTGGAGGGGGGGGGGGGGAAACGGTCCGAAAGACCGCACGGTACACGGCGTTGGAGTATCGAATGAGAATCGACGTGACTCCGCGATAATAGGAGAGACGAACGCAAATCCACGGGTCGGGAACTTTTTCCCATTTGAATTTAAATCTGATGGCCGCCTGCGTGCAGCGTGGCGCGATGTGCTGGTTTTGGTGTAAAAAAAAGAGAGAACGGAAATGGTCATCGTTGAAATGGCCGACATGCCTGACCATCTGGCCGACTCGTTCGCTGTATCTCCGTCAATCGTCATGCTAGTCTACCCCTCTGACAAATATCCAAGGCACAACAGGCAAATTCAACAGGCAGCGTTTATGCCTAACTTACTTTTCGCAAATCCAACGATCTCTCGTCATTCGGCATTGCCCGATTTTTAGTGAACAATGATCGACAGTCGAAAACTGCAACTGTTCTGCTTGCAATAAAGTTTCTAAATCATACGATAAAAACCATAACGTTTTTTTCAGAAATGCCTGGAGTAAATGGCAAATGTTATCTCCAAGTATTATTAGCCGGAGAGGATTTTATGCAAAAAACCTTCCCTTTCGGCGATTTTTCGATAGCAATCTGAGCAAAGTAACGAGTCCGAATTGGCTGAAAACACGGGGCTGAAGGAAGGATGGCATTCGATGGGACTCTCGAGATACCCCTGGGTGGTTTAAAATGGCTCTCCTCGACGTGCAATAAAACGGAAGGATCTCGTTGCTGTGCCGACAACAACGAACCGCGTGAGAAGGGAGCGAAGAGCGAGAGAAAGAGCTAGATAAAGGGAGAAAAGGTCGATGCTCGTTGGGATTCGACGAATACGAACGATAGTGTGGAGAGTGCCTGTTTACCGACCTAACACAGTTAAGGGCGGAAACCAGAGTGACTATTGCAAGGGCGCCAGCGAAATAATAGCAAATAAAACGGATCCGGGGTTTGCCTTAGTTTCCGCCGCGTCCTTTTTCCGCAAATCTTATGGCCACTGGCAAGATGACACGTAACTGAAATCCTCATTCTCTCCTCGTACCTCGGTTCTTTTTTGTTTGCCAGTTTCGTTGTTACTCTTCCTTTCCGTGGTTTTTCCCTCCGCGCGATCCATTCTTGTTAGGGTGATCGATGTTTCTCTTCCTTTCTGTGTCTTTTGCCAAGATCTTCCATAGCCAACGCCTCTGCGTGTGTTTCGCAATTCCTTTGCCATCGTAACCACCGCTAGCAGCATTTACAAAGCAGATCTCTCGCGGGAAATACAATAGAATTCTTTAAAAATTCATAAAATGAATAATAATTAATAAAATTCATTAGTGCATTCTGTTTATTTACAGGAAATTATCTTTACGTTTTTTCATTTATTATTTCATGTTCGTCGAAAAATAAATGAAGACGAAACAGATAACAAGAGTTTGCAATCGTGCTGCACAAATTTGTGAATAAAATATTTTGCGTTACAAGCCTGCTCCACGCATACTTTGCATCTCATTTAAATTGCGAAATTAATGTGTTCTTGCATACCCTCGCTGCCTTAAAATAATCCTATACAATTTCCGCCGGCAAATCACGTGGCACTAGCAGTCTCCGGAAATCTGGTGGCTTCAATATTAGCGACAAAGGCGGGCAGTTTCGACGCGATTTATATGGTAAATCGGCACAGTCAATGGTCCCCAATTAACAGACAACATCGAACGTTGCGCCGTTTTAATACGAACATTAATAACGTTACGAGCAGCGAGTTGATGATCAGTAATTTAAGCAGAATTCAACGCGTTGCGCAGCATTACATCGACCTCTGCTGCATTCCGAAACAGACATGACGTACAACCATCGCATTGTCACGTTATACTCGCATACCTCCTGTCCGAATAATCTCCCGACGATCTTACAGAGTCTAGAATGTGATGAATTAATCTTAATTATATCCATCGACAATACGTGGCTCATTGCAGCGAATATCCTCTCGATTAATCCGTACCGAAATATTATTCGACTCATCACCAATGCATCTCACGTTAATTATTCGTCCCTGGAAATTAATGTCAAAAGTTTGTCCAAAGTTTCGTATCACCGCCGTAGTTGAAAATTTGCAAAAGTTCCAGTCAGCAATTGTCAGAAGTAGATTTCTAATGAATCACGAAGCTGAATTTCCTGCAAATGCATGGAATGTACGGAATGCACGAGAGGCGGAAGCTGTCTCATAGAACCAGCTATCTCAGAGGATATGGAGGAAGTGCCAGTGGATTATCCGATTTCGGATGAATGTTAGAATAATCCTAGCGGAAGATATTACAAACTCAACGGTTCGTTGGTTTCAAACCTCTCGGAAGATCATTGTAATCTTACCAATATTAAGGTAAGAAGAAAATTAAACGCGAGGACGTACGACTTGGTTTGAAATTGTGAATGTTTAGCTTGAGAGAATCAAAAGAAACGAAGTTGAGATATTTCGTAAAGGCTGCGTTTACCCCGAAGCAGAAGGGGAATGAGATGCCTCTATATAGACTGGCTTCGCCGAGCAGCACGTCAATATTCGAATATTACCATGAAAACTTTTCCAATCGGCAAACGATCGTCGACCCCAGCAGCCCTGTTGGTAAGCTCTACAAATCGCTGGCGGAACAGCGTTACTCAGACCCGCACCGATGAGGAAGAAACTTCCTGGATTTCCCGCGACTTCATCATCGACCGAGGAACGAGTTTGACGTCCTCCCTGCCGGAGGAACTTTCGTTTCTCCGGAAAAAATCGACACGAACGTACGGTCGAAGACACGGGAAATCTTGCGATTGATCGGCCTTGAGGAAATTTTCAAACGATCAAGAGAGACGTGTCAGTGAGGGTTTTTTAATGATTCCACACAGCTGGCTGGGAGAGCGATTAATTTCCGGGCCCCATCGACGACTCATCGATTTCCCGGATTTCCCTACGATCTAAGCAGCTGGCTATCGATTAATTATTTCCGTTAAACTCATTTTCATCTGTCCGCGATGGACGCGCCGTTCCGCGGGCAATTTATCATTTTGATTAATCGCCGCCGATTAATCATTCCGTTCGCGTCGCTGCCGATCGCTCATTTTACGCGACTCATAACAGGCCGCTAGCTCTGAGCTCGCGGCCTCACGGTGAACTTCTATCTGTGCGCTGGCCTGGCCGTTTTCCGATATTTAATTAAGCCGCATTCGTCGGGAAGTTTGTAAATATTTTCCACCGCCTCGACGACGACTGGCCGGCGATTCGCGAGGAGGACGCGGCTCGGGCTTTCGACGAGAAACTTGAAAGCACGCCCCCCCTCCCCCTCCTCGCGCGCGAATTCAGTTTGAGGAGGAACCCTTGAACGGGGAACTGCGCCTCGGGTGGTAAACTCGCCGTTTCGCCAGCAGTTAAACTCATCCTCGTGCAAAGACAGCGCGCCGTACCGTATCCTCCGGGGAATTTTCCATACCCCTGCCTCTCCCCCTCAGCCACTCCTTCGTCACTCTCTTCGTTCCTCCGTTCGCGACATTAGCGGCGTGTTTCTTGCCAGTCTGCTAAAGTTACACGATTCCACGTAACTTCCGCCGGGCGATTCTCCCGCTGTCGAGCGCGTAACTTGCCACTGTGGATGAACGCAATGCCGCGCAGTAAGGAGAACGTTATGCAGTCCGGCAGGAAGAAGCGCAATCCTCGTACTACCACTTAATAGTAACTGTGGATCTCCCGCGGCGCAATGAGGAAGTCACTTTACTTGCGGCCACTGTTAGAACACCGACATTACTGTCATCATCCTCCTGCCCTTTGTGTCCTCATCTTTCTCTCAGGCTTATCCTTTGTATCGTCATCTTCCCAAACTGCGTGCACCCTTTGTCCTCTCCCGCTGATTCCCCATGTACATGTAAACTAGTCAGTTAAATCGTACGTCAGTGTGCCGTTAATAAGATAAGTTTAACAGATCCTGAGTGCCAAAACGAGGAATTCCTGTCTTAATGAATACATTTAGTGGTAAGTTTATTGTGTAATGTACTATAATATTTATTTGCTGAAATAATACTGAAATGTACGTATCTTAGGGGTAAAAATATATTCTGACAGCATGTACGTTTGCATTAATTTCAAGTCGATAAACAAGAGAAGGCAAATATAAGCCCTTAGAATATTGACGTTGGGCTCTATAGACACATATATCCTTAGATGATGGTGGTGTGTCACCCAATGCACAATTACTGCATTTGGCAAGGCCTGTGTGTATATGCGGACGCCGCTTGTAATTACATCAAGCGACATCAATGGGATTGACAGTACAAAGGAAGACTGTGATTGTCGTGTAACTTATTAAGCTCCTTGCGTGATGTTCAGTAGAGATGGTCGTCCGGTAAAGAGAAAATAATTGATTAAATGCCATAAAATATCGCTACTATCAATTATATGGCAATATTCAGTAGAAGCAGGCTAAGTATAATCTCAAAACCTGAATGTAATAATTGATACTAAGACAGAAGTAACATTAGCACTGTACAAGTGTAATGTGTAGTAAGATTGTCGGTGTAGGTATAGGAACTTATAAACCGTTTTATCGTTTGTCCCACAATAATTACGTGTAATTACACGACAAACTCAGGATGGCTTATTGTTCGGCGAAGTACATTAACTCGACAGCGAAAGTTGGATGAAATGTCTTTTCACCGGAAGCAATTGTCCTTCCTACGTCTTTTCACGTATCCGCGTATACCCTGTCGTCGTGTTTTCATCGGTGCTTTCATAGAAGCATTTCTTCTTGCGTTCCTTCATACTCAGCCCCGGCAAAGTTTTCAGCAAGCAAGTGGCCCTGAACGGATCAAGAGCCCTGGAAGCTTTGTCTATCCTCCCAACGGCAGTTTGGCTTCTTCAAGGATGAACCGAAGTAAATCTCCAAAGTCGGAAACAACGGTCCAAAGAGGAATTCATTGTCTCACCTTTCACCCTCGCGAGACTTCCGAATTCCCCTTTTACCACGGGCTGCAAGCTAAACGCTCCTAGACGAAATAAACTACCATGAAATTTTCGGTAAAAGACGAACGGTTTAAGCGGAAACTTGTCGATAGTGTTGCGATAAATCACGATTGTCCCTGCCCCGGGTCTTCCGAATTTGTAACGTTAATTATGGCTTCGTAGGGGTTACTTGAGAATCCTGAAATTGCTGTTTACAGCTTAAACGTGACGCTAGACTTAATCCGCGAGCTTCGGGAAAGCCTCGCTTAAACGTCGGTAAGGCGTATTACGATCGAACGGCCATTGTTGCCAATTAGTTGGCAAAATAAATGGCTCCGATGTTAATGGGCAGTGGGTTCCTTACAGAGTAAGGCCTTCGCCATTGGGAATGGCTTTGATTATCCGAGAGGAAGACAAAAGTTCTTTCTCTACGCAGACTACCAAATACGCTTGTACCTAAAATATCTTTCTCGTTCTTAAAGATACGTTAAACGTCTTTGGGACAAAGTTGTACGATCGAAAGGGGACATGCAAGGCCATAAAACTAATTGTTTTCGCCATACTTTTTTTCGAGATATCAAGCTCACTGTATTTAACGTCACCAGCTTTAGAAACAACTGAGGTATTCTGAGTACAAACGTTAGATGACTCGCTTTGCATACAATTAGAAGACATCGAAATGACACGTATAGCGAAAAAAAGAAAAACACCGCCACCCTTAGTTTCCTTGGACGGAAGTGCAGCAATCGCTGGAGATATCAAAAGTTCGTCGTTAACTGTCGGCTTCGTTTGAATAAAAGTTTGAGGATTTTTGCTCGGTATTAAAGCAGTGAAGACCGTCCTGACAGTACCTACTAAATGTCTCTTTCTTTTTCCGTCGTTACTTTGTTAAACTTACTAACACTAGTCTCTGTCTTTTACTCTCTAGGTGCTTAAACACTTGGCCGTTTCTCTCCCCGTACGTGTAGAGAAAAAAAGTACAATCCTTTTGCGTAGCTATAATACACGCTCAAAGTTCGTCAAGAACGTTCATCGTTTCATTACGTACAATTATGCACATGAGTGAATCAAAACAATCATGTTACACGGCCCTTTTTCAGCCAATTTCCTTTAGGGTGCAATGTTTTCCTGTTTCGCCGTATCCATTATTAGTTTATGATTAATTAAAAATGTTCATGATGGTAAAAGTTAAATAACAATGTTTTCACGGTACAATATTGAATGTACCCCCGGCGATCGCTTGGTATATTACGTAATTGTTTGCGTATCGGTCCGGAATCGAGGAAATAATGAGGAAATATTCTGCAGTGTCAGGATGACATTGTTAGTCGGGAGCGTAAAAAATTATGCAGGCAGAGTGAGCGGCACGTGTACGGATCAAAGTAGAGCGGGATAATTAAGTCTTACGTTCGTTAACCCCTTCCGACGTCCATTCATTCTCCTTTCGCCGGGATGATTTAATAAGGTTCCCAGGGGTATCGCGTTTCTCCTCTACAGGGTGGCGGCATAATACACCGCGGGGCGTAAAATAACTGTGCGACGCTCCACGACGAGATTTCCAATCCGCTTAATCACTGTCAAAACGCCGCTGAAACGTCGCAGGATCCGATAAGACAAACTCGGCGAAAGATAATCGTGAAATTTCACCTACACGATCGGCAGTACACGCTATATGCACAGTTTTAATATTCTCATCTATCAAATACACTTCGACGTATGTCTAAATGCATATCTTCACGAATGGATAATATGCAAAGGTAAATTCTACACGAGAAGCTGTGCTGAATTATAATAATCGGGGGGAAGCGTATCTAGTGAATGGATTATTACTGTTAATCGTAGTCAAGGCGACCCGTGTTTCGAGCAATATTTATCAGAGAAAGAGGGGGAATGGTCGTAGGTGGGGAGAAATATAGAGGAAGAAATACGTGTAGAGGGGATTGAAAACGCGAGTCGGCGAGTCGCGGGCTCTCGTGTCGGAAATCCGTCACTGTCTAGCCGTCAGGTCGGTTTATCGAAGTTGTTTCGCCAACTGGATTCCGTCAATGTCGGGATAGAGGTTCAAGCGACGGGGCCGTAGGGAGGGGAAGGAGGGGAGGTCGGCCGTTCGCCATTAATTTCATTACGGTGCCGAGTCCCGCGCCCTTCCGGAAATTGGAACGATCCGCGGGAGCCGTGATCGATGTCTTCGAATCTCCCGGAGCTTCTCTCTTTCTCCATCCCCAAATTGCTTCTTCTCTTTCGGTCCTTCCCCCACCCCCCTGAGCCTCTTCCGTCTGTATCCTTCCGATTCGACCAACTACCTCCGTCGGCGCTCTTTTCTCCTTCTTTCGGCGAAGATTCCGCTAACTTTTCCGGTCGGTCGCGACAAGATCGACGTAACGGCTTCCAGAATAGAATGGAATAGAGCCGATCAAAGGTTCCCTCGGTCATTCCCCGATTATACATTTCATTTTACAAATAATCTCTATCCGGTCTAAGTTAAACGATGATGCAGTTATAAAATACAATAAAACTCCGCAGGAGAAGGTATATTAGGTGCTGTATCCAAAACTTTAAGTTTAATCAATAAATAATTAATCGTTGAAATACGAAATATCCGTTCAACTGTCGGGATTTTCTTCCTAGCAATTACGATCGTGCCAAATTAAAATCCTCGCTTTCGGTCCTTTGACCAAGATCTTTCTTCGGATTACAAAATGGACTTAGCCGTGACTTCAAACAAAAACAGACAGTCCGCAGGGCTGCGGAAGATGTACAATTGCCATGGGACGTTGCTAGAGCTGCAGTCGGAATTATACGTTTTTCTTTTCTCTCTGTAGTTCCCGCGGGAGTCATTTCCTGACAGCTGCGGCTGCGATGTACTCACTTTCGCCGGTTGCCTTCTTTCCGACGTGGAAACGCGTTCTAATCAAAGCACGCACTTAATGAAAAACACCGGCAGCCACGGTCCAGTCCCCAGTCTTCAACTTTCACCGCCTACCGTTTCTTTGCTCGTTGTCTTTTTGTAACAGCACTTCTTGCATTTCTTTGTCTTTCGCCGTACGTTAGTTACACACATACACGCAGATGTTCCCCTCCTGTTTCTACCTTTTCACGTCTATTTTCTTCGTCATTCTTTACACTTTTTCCTACTACCCAGAGTTCATATGTCACACATAAGCTCCGACGATTCTCTGAACTAACAATTTCCTTTTTACTCATTTTCGCAGTCGACACTGCTTATCGTTCGATACATTGAAAGCGCAAATACAAAGAGCTTTCTTCGTCCCAACGATATTGCGGATGACTAATAAAAGTCCGGCAGTTGAAATAGCGATAAGTTTCCCCGTGAAATTCGACGCTATTATCTGATGGCATTCTCGCAAGCGTTGGTCGTTTTCCAGGGCGACTGGTCTTGGTCGAGGAGTACGGAAATCGACGATAGTATGAAATTAAAAGCGTTCAATAAACTGCCTCTCGTCGCGCTAATGGTATTGCCCTCTTCCCTCTTTTTCCCTTTCATATCCCGGCATTTCCGCGTTTTTATCGCATTCCCCGTACTCTTCACTAGGCTTTGTTTACGCGCACGCGAAGGACTATTTTTCGTCGTCATTCTTCGGGAAAAATCGAAAACATCAACGTCACCCCGCCAATCCGTGACGTGGGTGGTTAGCACTTCTCTTTATTTTTCGTCGCTCGTGACTTCCTCTCGATACGAAAAATTCGCAGGAAATGGTTTTCGCGTGCCGCAATAATTGAGCCATATGTACACAGATACTCATGTGTTTCAAACAGTTTGCTCTCGAAAAGCAATCCCGAATTGGCGCCGTGGGTTAAAAAACAAACCGTACCAAACTGTTGACTGCAATATCATTAAGGTAAAAGCCAGAGCTCAAACTAATAGCAACAAACTCCGCGGCGCAAATAATTGTTAAAATAATATCGCGATGATCCTTCGAAAAGCTAATAGAGTTTGCGCCGTGAAAAATAAATTGTTCGCGCTGTTGCCCTGATTTGCTGGTACATTTGATTTTCAGGCTAATTGCATAAATATCTCCTTCCTTGTTTTACAGAAAGCCGGCTCGGTTCACGGCGAGGAACTGCCATTTGTTTTCGGGGCTCCGCTGGTCGACGGATTCGGACATTTCCCGAGGAATTACACAAGACCCGAGGTCGGCCTGTCGGAGAGCATCATACAATATTTCGCAAATTTCGTGAAAACGGGGTAAGTGAAATCCACGTTACTAACGCAAGGACAACGATACAGGGAACATAATCCTGTTATATTCGTTAAACTCAATGTTGTTGAATTTCCTTGGGCCGCGTACTCAGGAAGATTGTCTTTTGAGGGATCAGTTAAAGCGGCCGTGTGATTAGCTGTAAATCTCCGGGACCTCGGATAACTACGCGAGAAATGCTTGTACAGCGTGGGTCCCTTTAATCCAGCCCCGCCTTTTTTGCACCGTCACGTATTCGCCGAGCCCGTGAAACGCCGTCGCCTTCAGCCACGAATTTCAGAGAACAGGCTGACGGGCCGCGGCCGTGCGGATCACACGCGAAACGGAATCAAGTTGCAAACGAGCGCACAAAAAAGCGCAACCGAGTGGAGGGTTCGTCGAAAGGTCCAATTTTCCATATTCATGAGACCGCCGGCTGGATAGAGACGTGTAGAATGTATGCTTGCCTGTGTTGCGGACAGAGAGGAAAAGATTTAATGAGCGAAGAAGGGGGTAGAGAGAGAGAGAGAGAAGGATCGGACGTGTGACGACAGAAGGTGCTAGCAGCCTCTGACAAATTAGCGCGAAAATATTTTCCAAGCGATCCACACGCACGTCGCAACTGTCCTTTTACATAGGTTTTTTTGCAATACCCCCAAGAAAAACATGGGGCAGATTAAATCGTACAGGGACACTTCCTAACGTCTGTATTTTGAAGATTAATATGATAGATTGCTTTTTGATTTTTTCTTTTAATGTCTTTCGATGAAATCCGTCTCGTAACATAAATATCTGAACAACTGGGATAAATAACGTTTAGTTTATTCATATTTTTATATGAGTTTTTTTTAACCACGTCGCTCTCATATCAAAGGGATCATGGAGCGTATTTTCCTGCAATTTTCCCTACTCCTGTGCCCTGCTATTCATTCATAAAAAATCATAACCAGGCCTGTAATTAAGTTTTTAATTAGATCGTCCATCCCCAGCGTTTGATCATACTCCCGTGTGCCTAAGACTTTTCCCTCTAATTTTGGAGTTTCTAAAATTCCAATCTACGTGCAAATCTCAAGTGCGGCACTAATTACGTAAATTAGCCGGAGAGAAAAGAGGCGGCATGACCGGCAGAGCAGACGATAGTTAAAAGAAATACGAGGACGAAAGTGCCAGGTGAAAAATTCTGCTCTCGTTTCGCGGCGAGACTGCTTGCCCGATTCCTTACTTGTCGTTCCCCTGGCGCAGGAGCAGAGGCGACTGAAGCGCAATTAGCACCGGCCATTGTAATTACTCGCGTCTTTGTCCCGGGAAGAAAATCAAGCAGCCCATTCGGATGGTTCAGAGAGGCGTACGGATGGAAGGAAGCGAGGTAGAATGCCCATGGTTCGCAAAAGAAATACGGAATTACCGGCGGTTAAGGTACAAATAAAACCGATACAAAATGTAAGACCCAGCTGTGACTCTTTAAAAAATGACAAATACGCGGAAAATTCGTCGCTGTAATTGCTTCGTTGGTAGGCGTCCGTTTGAATTACACGCACAGCCCAGGCATAATTCAATCATCCGCCTCCCCCCTCCTGCCCTAACTTTTGCGAGCATTCCGAAGTGTCGAGAGATTTCCGGGATTTTACGGGAGGAGAATACGAGCGGAACTGCCGCTCGTCTTTCCCGGAACTGCCAAGTTATTGGCGACATGTGCGCTCGCGCATGAATATGCAAGAGAGGGCAGCTTTTGGAACGAACCGACGATATTTCAGGAACGTGGGCTGGTTTCAAGGGTTACGTGAGTCTCGTCCTCTCGATGTACCGCGTCAATGTTCCTGTGTATCATGAAAGGACCGTACCCTGAACCATAGCGGACAGGGGGAGGGGGTGCGTGGCCGATCGAAGGCGGTCTAGGGCTTTCAGTTCCCCGGTTTTCGAAATACAAGTATATCGAAAGAGAATGAAAAAGGCCGAAGGGGTCGCGGGGGTTAGAGTGGGTTAGAGTGGGAATAGCGACGAGAGGTTAGCGGCCGTAAGAACAAAGGGTAAAGGGACAAAGGGGCAGAGGGGGGGAAGAGGGAAAGAAGTCGGGTCGAGAGTGGCTCTGGGCATTCTCCAAGGACGACCTGTCCCGTATTATAGGAAAATTGGAGGAGTTCTTCCTGCATCGGGATCGCTCTCGAATATGATCCTCATTTTGCGATACGGCAAACGAATGCTGAATCCGATCCGTCCATCCTCACGCGGCCGACTGTCTCCACTGGCGCACATGTCTGTGTGTGTGTGTGTGTATATATGTGTATGCTGTTGTGTGTTTCTGTCGGTGAAATTTGGACGTGCGTCTGTATAACAACATCGCCAGGTGCTCCTCGGGTCACTCCCTTCCGGCTAGAAAATGGAATATCGATGAGCGCAGGCCGGAATACGCCGTTCGTTCTTAATTCTGATTTCCATGAAATATTTGGAATTTATCCCGACGGCATCGGGGATGTCCGTACAGCTGGCTCGCCGAAATTCCCCGGTATATCGTGTAAATTTTCGAGGAAAATTAAAAAATTTCTCGCATAACGGGCAAACGGACGGACGGACGGACGACAGGGGCAGGAAGGGGGGAGGGGCGAAATAAATGTTTAATATATGACGTTCGGTGTGGGCATTTAATAAGTTCGAAAGGGCCAATACAGGGTGAAAACGGCGAACTCGGAAGCGTAATTGACCACTCGAATTCGGGTTGACGAATATGCCGAGCGCCATGTTGTCGCGTTATTTGGCAATCGAGGGCCGATTAAATGGGCATAAACTTCTCATAATCGACGATACGCCGGCACTGCGGCATTTTTTTTTTTCACTTTATTATACCGACTGCAACCCTCGTCGCTGGCCGCGGGCGTTGGCCGTTCATTTTTTTTATTATGAAACACAGGAGCAACGACGCGGAAGCGATGATCGCGCGGGGATGAGGGCGGGATGGGGTGGGAAGGGGGGGTGAGGGCGTCGGTAAAAAATATGAGAGCTGAAAGCCACGATGGTGCGACGCTTTCGGCCGAATACATATAAATCACCATCAAATACTCATTTCGCGTGACGCGGAAATAATAAAACTCATTTCCGGGGAAAGAGCGTTTACGTTCGATCGGCCGACGCGTTGGCTACGCGTACGCTGGGAAAAGCTGTGGACGACCCGTGGCAGACCCTGCCATCTAAATTCCGGCGTATTTAACGCTACAAGGGGCGAGGAGTGGGGTGTGGGCAGGGGACACATCGCGAGCGAGGAGAAACGTTCGGAATAAACGCGGAAAAGCCACGTGTGTTCATTGGCGTCCGCGGCTCGGAGCTGGCAATTTTCATACTCTTGCCCGGTGAAAGGAGATCAAAGGAAAAGAACCTAAATCCGCGGCGCTCTCTTTATGCGTCCTTTTTTTTCTCTGTCCTTCCCCGTTCGGTTTCGTTTAATTTCGGATCGAGGCGGATAGCACCCCGCCGACTGCTCTGACTGCCGGCTTTCGTTCAATTTATTCTCGCAGACAGTCGGCGCATCGATATCCTCTGTATCGCCCGAGCCTCGCCGGTTGATCAATACGTTCTCGCAATTGCGCACGAAAGCGCGCAATAAACAGAAATAGAAAATATATCCGGCGATTCGCGGGCAACGTTCAGCTCTGCACGTAGGCACACGCGAGCGTTTATACAGCGGCTATAAGGAGACGTCGCTTTGACGACGATCGCTCCTGCATCAGAAAAAAGAAGTATGAACGACCTAACAACGGGAAATGAAAGATCGTGAATTTACAGATCCGGAAGATGCGGCTCTGCCGGCGCACAAAAGATATTCTTTTCCACACCCAACGGAAATAAGAAATAACCGTTCCACGCGAAAAATCTTTCGTCCGTTGCAACGGTGAATAATTACTGCGCGAAAGATGTGGGCACTGAAAATCCCTTACATCGTTACGAAACTGTAAGAGAAAGTGACAATTGTATAAAAGCCATTATTTTAATTTGCGGCATTATAGAAAAAATGCACGGAAAGAAAATAACAATGATTTACGCACAAAGAGGACGAAGGCAAGCGTTGGTGAAATTTACAGCTCATAGAAATCAATGGAAACGACTGTGTTGACAGTTTCATTATCCCGGGCAAAGGATTAAAGTGAATTTTCGTTAAAGATCCCCTGTGGAATACGCGAAGCCCGCGTTTAACGAAACCCGTGCGAACGTGCAGATATCGAAGGTTTACGTATTGCCAACGTAAAATTAGCATTTTATCGTGGAAAAGCAAATGGAGCCATCTGCTGAGCCATCAAGAGCGAGGTTCATGGCCGGTGAACAATACTGTAACGAATTCTCGATTCCGGGAAAGCGGAGGAACAATCTGCATAGTGTTTATCGCATTTTCGGGCCCCACTCGAGCGCTTAATATCTAACACGACGTTGATGCAGTGAAACAGCCAGAAAATAGAGCATTTCGTTGGCCCGCAAATACGTGTCATATCGAACTTCATAAAACAGTAAAACCGTGACTGATCCGAAAAGCTGTAGCCGCGTGTTGTCACTCGATATTTATAGCGAAGAGAAGTTTATTGAAAGATCATTTGACAATGCAGGTGAGCAGTGATCGTAAAATCACATGACAAAAATAGTGTTTAGATCGGATTCTAATTCCTGATAGATAATTACAATGGATAAGAACAACGTAATGTACATGTATTGTTGGTAAAAGAAGTAGGAAGTGTAGAGCAAATTGAAATGTAATTTGAATGTAAAAGCGAACAAAGAGGATGAAATAAGCCTTTATTAATAGATACAGCAGTATCCAGCAGAGCTAAATTTGTAAATAACTAAACCAAGCTTCAGCTAAGCTACATTTATAAATTACCTATGCACATAGGTTGCATCTTCTGAAAGCCGTAGGTGGCCTCGAGTTGAGAACCTTTCGAATAAGTCAATCTGCTTGCTTTCTATTTGTTCGGAGTGTAACGACTTGAACGGGTCTTTCGGCCGTTGTCTGAAAGGCAAAGCCCGTTACTCGGCTCGTGGAAGTCTCGTAAAGTCCGAATCGGAAATGCCAGCAAAACCGTCCATGTGGGAGTACCGTGCGTGTGGCTTTCGGCTAGGAAACACACTGGCCGTTCGGAACTTTGCGTGGCTTCTGCACCGCTTCCGGGAAGATTTAAAGCGGACTTCCCTCCTACGTGTGCTGGGAGAAATCGCTGAAAGAGCGCCCCAAGTTAGCGAAAGTGTAGAAGCCATGGCTGTGGAAGGCAAAAGGTACGGTAAACTCCTCAGGTAAGAATCGCTCACGTATGTGGCTCTAAGTAGCGTTGCCCCCGGCCACGGCAAATGGAAACTCTAGACTCACAGTGGTAAATGGACACCCTTTGTGCACAGATCCGACTATCCTGAGATGCAACTGCCAGATACAAATTCACCGAGTCGAAACTAATAGCCGATACGACCGGTAATCGGAAAGGAAATCGTCGCAATAAAACTTTATCATTGGAACCTCGCGTGCTTCGATTAATTCGGATAAGCGGGAAGTCAGATTTTAGCGCGATTTTGGCGGCTCAAATTGATCGCTAAAAAGGCACTTGCGCGTCTATAATGATCCGGCATTGTGCATATCGGCAAACGCGTAGAGCGAAGCATCAATTTTGATATGCACATACAGGCAAAAGTCTGTAACGCTGTGCGCAGCCTGTCTGCCGACGGCTGGAATTTATGCACACGTATAATCCTCTGCAACGTACTGCATAATACGCGAGCGACACGACGTGCAACACAACGACTCTGCGACCGCAATTGGGACGTTAACATTTATGCTTATGCCAATTACAGTGCTAATTTATTTCCGCAATATCAGTGCACGCGGTGTGCTTTTCTCCTGGCTTCAAACATTACAGTCACACTGCGAACGCTAGCAAATGATACGTTTATGTTTGGTAATTTACCTTCGAGAGAAAGCACATCTTTATCGTCGCGAAAAAAAACAACAATTTCCCGTTGAATTTCAGTGGACCCCGGCAGTAGTTTATAATCTCTATCCTGCGCTTTACATCGACGTACAAATAATTCCGTTGCAATAAAAGCCTCGGCACGAGCAGTGGCCTTGTCGATTGGCGTTCGATTGAGAATTAATAAACGTGGATGCAAGAGCGCGGCAGGACCGTCAAACACGTAAATCCAGGTACAGACAGAAAGGATAATCCCGCACAGCAGCGACGTCAGTCAAGCCTGAATTACGACGCGCGATGCGTCTGCCGGGACGTCGTATTTATCGTGAATTATGATAAATTACAACAGCGCTGTTCGATAATAAACGCGAGATTGATACCGGTACTACGGTTTCCGGCGTAATAGCTCCCTCGCGGCTAAAACATTCGTCCAACGACTGTTTTAAAACATCAAAGCGATACTATTAATCCCCTTTATCGAACGAAAGACCATACCGCGCTTTTGCTAATAATTGCACGACACTACGCTATGAATCAAACCGAAATAAACCGGTTCGTATTTAATCGGATATTTAAAATATATTAGTCGACACGCGTTTTCAGATATAAATTACGTGATACATGAAATTAAAGCGTTAAACGTGGTTACTGAGCCTCGTTCGCTCAGTTTCATTATTAAATACATTTCCATAGTTCGCGACTAAAATTGTTATAATGCAACAAAGCAGGTCTAATAACTGTGCAAACGAGACTAATATTTCAAACTGTTTCTTTAACGAATTTATTGTGTCGTAGCTACGTAAGTTTATAGAATGCTTATGTGTTTCTTCGGAATAGTTCTTGTAATGTACATTCGGTAATCGTACGAAAATAGTGTAAAAAATACTCTTGAAAATAATGAATCGACAGAATAATTGACGAAAATAATATTACCCACTGAGAATATCGAAGTTGCGAGTTAACTGCGGCCTCATTTTCCACGAATCTGCATTATTCGGACTAGAAAATAACTCACTGTTTGTAATTTCCCGCTTGACGTTTATTGAACCACCCTGCCATTTGACCGGCAAAGATTACGCTGAATTATTTTTATATTTCCTGAATTATATTTCCGCGCGTTCTCTGAACGATGAACGGATCTGTACTCACGGAAATGTCTATTAATAACTCGTAATTTCCGTTCCTGCCTTAGTCTAAACGATCTTTTGATCCTTACGACGTCCGAAAATCAAATATCTGAGGAAATGAGAAACCTAATGCTTGTCCTAAGATTTCGTAAACGTTCGCCTATGCCGAGCATTCTTCTATAAGAAGCAATGGCTATATAATAAAGGGGAACAGGACATTGTTCCCCCGATTCTCGTTCCCCGAGCACAAAATGATTACTTACCGAAGTACCAAATAAATTCTCACGAGACTGCAAAACAGTTTGACCGAAGTGCCTTTTTGTCCACGTCACGAGCATATTCCAATAGGATTATCCTAATGAAATTCTATATCGGGGGGAGACATTACGTCTCTTTACCGCGCGAGTTCCCTTTAAATAGCGGAGTAAGCCATTGAGAATGGCCGACACGTACCACCTTTTCTCCTTACGTGTCTGCCTTCCATCGTCCATCTTCATTTTTCGTTTGCCAGGCCGCTTACATGAAATTACTCGACACATATCCGTACGAGAACAGTAATTTCCCTTCTTCTTCTTCTTCTTTCTTTGATCCATTGTCTCCGCGACTATCCATTATGTATGCCGAGAGTAAGGAAGAGACTTATCACCGATGAGTTACCTGTTGCAAGCAGCAGGATCCTCAGGGGCTTCGACCTTCGGCTGACAGCTGATGGTTCAACAAACCCGACCAGAGCTTTCAAATCCCCTAGGGCTCGATAGTATCCTTTCCTTATGTACTAACTATTTGCCAAACTGTCTCCTGCCATAGTTTCGCGTGAAACATCCGACGTATCCTATTTCAAGGGGAGGGGGGTCAATTCCAAATTGCACGTATTACGTTACAGTTTCTGGTATTTTTCATAAAGACAGCTATGGAATTCCGGAAATACCATCGTAATTAAATAAATTACGATCCCGCATTTTGTTATAACCAGTTTTACTTTAGGTACGTGTTTCAATCGTTTTACAAAAAAGACGTCTGGCAGAACTCATAATTTTCTGTTTAATTACGCTGTTCCCTCGCTTCTTGCGGAGGAATGTACGATTATCCGCAGTTTACGTTGCATTTCTAAATAAGCTTGTGCTTAAAAGCTCAGAATTGGTCATTTTCGAAGGGGGATCGTGAGAGCTGACCGAGCTCTGGGAAAGACTGACGTTGAAGAGTTCTCGACAGACTGTTTCGGTTTTGCCGGAGATAAATGTGAGCCGTAATCAGAGCGCGATTACTCAAAGTGTCGCCGGTTCGTCTTGGAGATTTCGAAGGAGTTCTTTCTTCTACAAGAATAGACGGTGGGGTAACACGGGTGGGAGAGAAGGAGACAAATGATTAATGTCCATTTCTAGCTGACAGAACTTGACGAGGAAACCTCAGCGGATACGGTAAACCATGTTCGTTGCAAGGGTATTACGCGGGAAAGCACCTTATAGACTTAAACATTCCCGAGCTAAAAGCTCATAAGAACACAGGTCGTAACAACTTTATAACTGTAAATGTCGAAGCCTGTAAACTCGGTTAATTACGTTCTCTCCCGTCCTCGATAAACATTTAATGAGGGAAACAAGAATTTTTCGGTAAACAAGAAACCTTAGAATATATTAATTAAAAAAAGTTCGGAATTAAGTTGTTTGTTTCGATGAAATTGCCATATATTTGGCCTTTGCATTTGTTTACAATGCTCGTACCGGCAGGTAAGTTACGTCGATTCAGCTACTGTTTCTCTCATGCTATTAACGAAGCAAGTTCCGACTAGAAATCTCCATTGCACTGGCGTTCCGACTGGGCCGATTTAAGGTATTAGGACGGTGAACTCCCGCGACTTATTACGTGCCTTGGCTTCGCTACAGCCACGTCGCTTGCACTGGAAATCCTGTTAAAGCGCCAGGGGACGAACTTTCGGCGCGCAGAAACTACTATCAACGAGTTTCAAAGGAATCCAAATGCCCGGTAATCACCGGGCAAGGGGTGGAAACTTTTAATGCCGATTTCGGCGGTCAAATAGCCAATCGGCAATATCCCTGTTGCGAGTTCCAAGTCATTTTGCGGTGCGCATACCACGCGCGCCTCGACAGTCGATTTTGCATTCCCCCCCAAGCAAGATACTAATTGCCCCCGTTTCGAACCGTCAGGGATCGACGGTCAAGTTTGCACCGCAATAGCCCACAAATACGGTTCCTCGATCGCGAATATTTTTACCTTGGTTTCACGTAAATTAGCTTTTTATCTTTTAGCCGCTCTGAAAAAGACAGTTACGGACTTTGTACTCATTTACCGTGATATACAGTTTCGAGAAACGTCACAGCAGTGTTTAAACGTAAAATGCTCTTTAAATGACAATGCACAGAAAATTCATAAAAAATTACCTTCTCTCTCGTTTAAATTCTATGAAATTTTATAGCAGTTTTTTCGAAGCTAGTTAGAGATTCGCCCGGCATTTACCTGTAAAATTACATGACGTTTCGAGGAGCGCGATAAAAGAGCATTTTACGAGAATCAGAGAGTGCGATATATTTTATCGGGATTCAAGGTAGACTGCGCAGCGCATAAAGGAGGACGAATGACCAACGCGCAAGTCCTGTTGGGCTAAAAATGAAACGTAGCGCCGGGCCGCCGAGAGAGAAATTTCTCCCGGCAAAGTGTGAAAAAGACGCCGGTGGGATAGATAAATTTTCAAATTTTCCCATGACCGCGTGACCGTTATGGTAATCCGGCGAATCGCGCGCAAGTCACATCACGAAACGTATAACGCGTTATTCAACGCACGGTGGATTAATTGCTTGCCCATATTTGACCATAATTTCCAGTCTAACGAAACAGATGAATTTCCGAGCTCCCGCGAAACTCCGAACAAGATATAAATTGGACATCATTTTTACGATTTTAATTGGCAGTGATAACAAAATGAGAAAATTCTTAACTGATCTTTTCATAGCACACACAGTTAAAAAATTAACGAAACAGTATTTCATTACCTCTACCTTCTACTGCTTACTCGATTGTTTCGTGTTTCTTTGATAATACAGGATTCATGAAAGCGTACGGTATATAGAATCCGTCCTCCAGCGATCAAATAAAAGGACAATATGTTTAGGTTTGCCTGCTTCATTAAGTATAATGAATTCAAAATGTCAGACAGCGAGACCAACGCCGTCCCGTTGTTCGTAGTTCCGGCGCAGTTCTGAAACCGCAAATAACAATCCACCAACTCGTGTACACTCGTGAATTACGTAATTAACCACTGATCCGCCTCCCTGCCTCCCACAACGGGGAGTTGCCCCATCCCTGCCTTTCCTTTTCAATCTTCCATTCCGCCTCTTGCAACCATGTTCGCAAGATTCCATCGACCCCCTTCCCTTCGGTTCTTCGCCACTTTCTGCCTGCCTGCAAATGCAAAGGGGTAGACCTTGCGGTGAGATAAGTGTACAGATCTCCGCCGAAAAGCCGAAACATTGCCTGCATGGACTTTGTTGCCATCTAAGTGGTTAAAACACAGTTTTCTGCATTTCGCAGGAGTATATTATTTACCAGAGAATTCTTGTGCATTCCTGAGACGTGCGTAAAATGTTTTGGTATTTACATTGCTCCCAGCTTGAAGGTGATTTAAATATTCATCGACTTTACCCCCTTTGAAGATGGTTAAAAGTTCATTAAACCCGTACATGAAAGTCATTCGAAAGAAAAGCTATTATCTACTGAAGCTTAAGGATGGGAGAGGTGTAAATTAAAAATCAATGGATCAATTAGAATTACTTGGGAACATTTATATTGCTCCTGTCGGTAGAGAAAATAGACCTTTCTAAAACTTGTCGGCAGTAAAAAAAAGTAATCTCGATGCATATGTACTTGCGAATGAAATACATGTTCATAAATCTAAATATCCGATAAGAATAATACACTTTGGTTTCGCTACAGGATTGACGATAATTCCACTGTTGATATCGAAATTTTTAAGCTTCGCAAAAACGATATCGAAGGTTATCCCTTGATAAATCAACCTCCCCCTTTACACGCCCCACTCGAATTACGCTTCGCAGGAGCGTGAAATGCCACTCTTTCTACGCCCTACGGAAATATTAGATTCACTCAGAGCCGAGAGTGTGTTCGTAAGTTCATCGTCGGATAGATCCATAAATACATTTGGGGCTGCGAATGAGTTCGAAGAAGCGAAGAAATTTGATTACGCAAAAATCATATTTCCAGGAAACAGACATTTTTCCTTTGATCCGGAAAGATAGAACTACGTGCGTTGCGTAGCAAATGAGGAAAAAATACAGTTTCGAATGTGCCTCAAATTGGCTGATTTCAGTCGATAAAATGCCACAATTCCATTGAATATTTCATTTTGCTTTGGATTTAAAAGAATGGCCTTTCAATGCTTATGAGTCTCTGAAAGGACACGTTCTTCAAACCGGATTTAATGTCCCTTGCGCGCGTAAACAGACCGTAACTTGGCGTAAAATTTCATTCAGTTGGCATTTCTCGCAACAACCGCCTAATGCTCGGAGCGTAAAAAGCTTGATTCGACCGCCTGGGCGCAATGTTTATTTTGGCAAAAGCGCGACTAGGCGTGAATGATAGCGCCGCGCGATTATAGTTCCATTAAGGACAATCATAAAGTGGATTACGGCATCGGGAGGATCTTAAGGTAAATCCATTTCGGCAGTCCTGTAAACAAGACGCTCCGTCGGCGGCGATCAATCACGCCAGCGTAAAATTAGATGCGACAGGGCCGTGGAAGCTCGAGACAGAGGAGGGAAAAGTGTAAGCGCGTTGGAAGCTCGCCGGTGTATAACGTCGTGATTGATAGTGGGGCCCGGTGGTTCCGGTCGGTGTGCCTGCTACTCGGATACGGACGGAACATTTTTTATCCGCAATAATACGGCCAGGAGAATCGTCCTTGCAACCCACTCGCCGACGGACCGTCGTGTCATTGGGCAACGTTGGCGCGACGAAGAGATCCCTCGGTGTTCCTCTCGCTGAGAGGGAAAACGGCACAGGGAGAAAGCCAGGGGAAAGAGACGGAGAACGGCCAGACAAGGGCAATACATCAGCGGTTAATGAGCAAACTTTAATATTCTCCGCGACTCAAGCCCTGTCCCCCCCTCCCCCGCAGCCTTCTGTCGTGTTCACCTTTCTTCCGTCCTTACCAACCTACGCCGGCAGAATCTACCTATTATCATTCCTGTTGTGCAGCTCTGCGTAAAAAGAAAAAAGCTCCGTCCCGCTCGGGGTAATGGCAAATTTTCCTCCCACGCAATAACGTTCCGTCGAACAATTATCTTACATACGTCAGAAGGCAGGGAATTATTGGAGGAAAGTTGGATACAGTTCGATCGAAGGGAAACCGTTGGAAATATTGGCCGTCGAGAAAGAAATTGATAAACAGTCGTCGCGGTGTTATTGCCATGTGAATAAGAATGTATCAAAGAGTCAGAGAGAAAACTTCGCGTGGACGACAGCTTCCAAGTTACCGAACTTTGGTTAATTCTGTTTTAAACTTCAATCAACGTGGTCCTAGCATTAACACCGTATTCTGTGTACGACATTGTTACTTTCGTTCTCGTCCTATTTTGAACACTGTACAGCACGCAGCAGTCAACTTCCAAGCGCGAAAGGGTATTAAAAAAAATTGGAAAACATATTTCCAAAAAAAAGCTCCATTGAAGGGAAGGAAATATCGTTGGGCCGACTAAATGCAAGGGTAAACGGATTTTAAACAAACTTGTTGGACCCGACTTGATACTCAACTAAAATTGCGACTCACTGCGGCGGAAAACTCTAACGTTACATGACACGAAAGTTGTATTGCATTCCCACGCGAGCACGTAACGGCTGTCCGTCTGAAACAGGAACGATCGTATCACTCCGTTCGAATTTTACAGACGCGGGACAACCCAATTCTGCTGCATGTTGTACATTTTATTTGCTCGTTAATTACAAAACTGGCACAAACGATCCTTTTTACGGGGTGCCGTGTATATTTCGCTCGTCGCTTTCAGGCACGAAAGGCAAGTTCCCTCGTTTCCTGACAACTATACGTAACTATAACATAAAAGAGAGGATGGGAAAGGATGTACGAGCTACAATATCTAAAGGGGCATTTGGCCACTGTAATTATAACCTGTGCTATACATCAGCCACGTAACACAGCAGTTTCTGCCTGCACATGTCCGCCTATATCTCCCTCTCCCCCGTCCCCCCGGGTTGCCCCGTAGTCTCATATTTTCGCACTTTCCTCGTCTCTGTCGAGTTCATCCCTTCCGCAGTCCTCGGCCGGCTCGCTCTCTCTGTGTCATTAACACATTCTTGGCTACCGCACTGCAGAAATTCCTGCTGATACCGGCGAAAAAGCTTCATATTCGAGCTTAACGCCGCTTTTACGGGGCCGAAGCTGGGGGGTGTGAATAGAAACGCCGCAGACCGAGCTGAGCAGCGGAGAAAGCAAGAGAAAAGGGGGAAGGAATGGTTCGGCGCAGAAGGGAGAGAAAGCTGAAAAGTGCGAGGGAAATGGGAAAAGGGGGATGGAAAGAAGCGAAAGAGAACAGGAGAAGGGAAATGAAAAGACAGAGAAGAGGAAGACTGCTGCGCCGAGAGAATAGGATAGAAAGACGTGAAAAAGAACGAAAAATAGAGTGGCAAAATGAAAGTGGAACAGAGAGAAAGATACACGCTGTGGATGGTACATCTCGAAAGTGTATGAATCGCAAAGCTATATTCATCTCCCGGAACGTTCGCGCCTCCCTCACAACTCTGCAATCAAGTCGTCTATTTCTGAAGAAGACCGTGATTTTAAATGTGACTCACTGAGCTTGCGACACAGCATAGTAATAACGAGAGAACTGTCGGCGAGCAATATAATGCGCCGAAAAGGTACAGCAAATTTAGTAGAGCTTGCAGCACGGGTTGCCCTTTCAGATCATTCAAGGCAATTTCAAAATGCAGTTGTAAAACTCTAATGTAACGAACATAACAAGCATAACTATCCATAGGAAATTCAAATACACCGTGTATAATTTATCACGGCTAGTCACTGAAAATAGCTTAATTAGCTGACTTTTCAAAACAAATTCCCCGAGCATTCGCTGCATTCAACTTGTACGCTGTTATGTATGTAAATTCCCCACGCTCGACGAGCTACAAAATTACTACGTTTACGTCATTCACAAAAAACAACAAAAAATGGTGAAACAGTGGAAAAAATTAACCACTTTACGCACGAAACTACGCGTAACGTTTTACGCGACTTTTTCTTTCGCTGCCATCATCTGTTTAGTTTTGTAAATGAATTCACATATGCACTTATCAAAATTAGATTCTTTATGAATCGACCGCCATTGAGCTGGTTAAGAAGTCATCGTTGGCAATTCAAGTAAAACCGAATGGATAAAAAGACTACGATCTATGACACTTTGATCCTGTCTTTCATTCCCTTCCCCTACCGCCGCATTGCCATAGGTTTACGGCTCAATTTCACCCTAATCCCGGTATTCGTGACGTCCTGTACGAACACAAAAATGTAGTCACGTCTCAGGGCTTTAACTAAGGCCATCACAGCCAGGTTTTCACGTCATTTTGAGCTTCGACGTGACGATGGATTTCAACGTCATTATGAACCTCGATGTCACGTTGGATCGGCAAGTCATGGCGAATTTGAACACCATGAACTGAACATTCATTCACATTCATGCCTTTGTACTTCACGTTAGATTTTTAAATGAAGTTAATTTAAAAAGCTTTATTTCCGAGTTACTGCATTACGTTAGAGTTTGTAAAAAACTGAAACATTGACAAAAATGGAAATACCATCTATTTTCCAATTGAAACTGTAAGTTTTATCAATATCACGTTACATATTTTATGATAGCCAAACAGGAGACCTGGAAACAACTGAATTAATAACGCGATTAAGTTGAGTGTTGTATAAGTATTTTTGGCGGCAAGATGATACATGTCTGGCACAAGAGTAAAAGCAAAGTATGACTAACGCCCTGTGCCGGTAGTTTTCTGCACAGTCGCGCTGAGGAAAGTTCTTCAGTGCCATAGAAAGTTTACATGTAAAAGCAATCCCTCGGAGTCAGCGTTAAGGACGACGCATGCCAGCTATACACGTGAATAATCGTTAACGTGCATTCGAGAAGTTGCGGGCCGAGGGGAGAAATAAGCGGGTAACGAAGGAAGGAATATCGTCGTAACACGGATGTAAGGGGATCCAGAACGAAGGTAACTTCGTGGATGCAATAAACGCGTGGAGCACCTCTCCTGGCTTTCATGCACGCGTTTCCTTTTCCAAACTTCCCCTCTGGCTGGCTCGCTTTTTCTGCTAACTTTCTATACGGTTCCAAAGTGCTCGGGCAACGCATGAAAAGTGCTCGAACTCTCGTAGCGTTAAGCGCACGGCCGCGTACATGCTTTTCCCTCCCCCGTTATTCAACGAAACAACGTTACTTCAATGCCCGAGAACTTTCTCATGTCGAATTTTACGCACCTCAATAATAAAATACCGACTCCACTGGAGTTTAGTTTCCGGTGACTCGTGCCTGAAGGCTGAGAAATTTCATACTTGAGCAGAAATGGTATGCCGAATACCTAATAGAGGATATTAAAATGTAAGTAAAATAGTGATTAACACTCCGAGCGAACTCTTTGAAACTATTTGAATTCTTCAACGTACATTCCTGTACATTTTTCCATTCAAAAATTGTACTGCAGTAGGACCCTTGGCAAGGCCATGCCTGAAATAGCTTGCTGCCTTATGAAAAGCCAAACTTTGAGCTTCTCTGACGAGTATTAAAATATAGAAGAGAAGCTTGTCTGACGATGTTACGCCATACCCGTTGAGCACTAACTGTTTCCTTTAATCGCCGTACAATCTCAACGGTCTTTGCTATGGAATTACGAAGCATCGCTTCTCTTTGCTGAAGATTCTCCGGCCCAAGGGATGAACGATAAGAGAGAGATAGACGAGAACATGGAATCAGGAGAACCAAGAGAGAGAGGGAAATGTGAGAGACACGCTTAAAAGACTTTCCGCTATGCATTATAGATGACGGAGCTATGCATCATGGATCATCATAGAGTTCGTGTCGTTAGGCCATCTATGTGGTTCTACATTATTCGGATATTCCGAGTCGTAAACCGTGATTCTGGTCCCCGCGTTGTCACTATGCGTCTTTACGGTCGGCTAGTAACATGTAGGTGTGCTCGTCAGACGTCTTCCTGTGTAAACTTTGACAATCGGTCTGACACGCGACTAGACGCACACACGTGTTTACAGCCCTGTGCGTGTGGTCTCGCATGAATGTACGTGCATTTCGCTGACGCGCAGCTGTTGTTAACGTCGCGCCTCTTGATTTGAAGCAACAATGCGAGGCAGAACGTTGCAGTTGGCTGCAGGCTCGATTGTCCTCGAATATTGCTGTTTTATTAAATCCACCTGGCCCTCTGAACGCCGCCCATCCTCACGTCCGCCACGTTCTGTAAATTTCACACGAATATTACGATGCAATATATCCACCACTCACGTTTCCAGCCGTCTGTTCCCTAAATTTTATGTAAAAAGTTTACACCAAGCTCGCCATATTCTTCATGAATTTAAGGGCAATAAATATACACAAAACTGATTAACAACAATCGCTATAACACGAATTTTTAATACCTTAAAATCATCATTATACGAAGTTCTATTATCGATTAGTAATAGTGAACTGTGTTCTTAATGTTTCTTCGTGAATAGTAGGTTAATTTTTTATTAACTTAAAGATCCATAGGTACATAAAATGTTGTGCTTAAGTGAGGAAACACTTAAGACATCATTCCGAGAGTGAGTTATTCAGTGTCAGTTAGCAGTGGAGTAGCGTTGTCGCGGATAATGCGCAATCGTGTGGGAACGATGATTGAGGGCGCGTGACCCCGGAAGTGTGATTGATTTCACGAGGATGCTCGTATATCGTGCGGCTAAATTCGAATGATTCTCGAGGGAGCTGTATCGCCACGTCGTATAACGGCTTTCTTTCCCTCGTCCCTGACTTCGGGGCATTTCCTGGTAATTGCTCAGACACCGATTTCTTCATCGAGATCGACTTTTTTCGCTGATTTATCGCCGGCGCAGGAACGCAGTAATTTACGACAAGATTAATGGCGAGATCGATCGGTCGTTAAGACAAAGGAACTTGGCGAAGACGGAAGTCGCAGGGAAAGCCATTGCGTGACACCAATCAGACCGATGTTTGCGCCGTTTTCATGACCTCCAATAAACATTCCCAATAAAACAGTATGTATATCTGTAATTACACACTTGCCACATGCAGTGCCGGAACGTGCTTTACTTCCCTTCATATTGTTATTGCTCGATTTGCGTCGTTCTATGGGGCAATAGATTTCTTTACGATTCTTTCGCCCGTTATTTCATGTCATGCGCCAAGAAGAACGATTACCGTATAATCAAAGTTTTATTACTTCCGTGAGCCCTGTAATCCTACCTTTCCTAGCGACGTAAAACATCTCAGCCTTGACCATTGCCGTCGAATTGTCCTTTGACGAGGCACGTGTATTTTCGAGAAGAAATTACGAATATTACGAAACCCGAGAACCGCAGGACTTGGTACAATGCTCTTTTATTCCCTTCGCTGAGTTTACAGCGGCGATGAAATTGTTCCAAAGTGCTTAAACCTTTCTCGCAAAGCTACAGGCGTCAGCGTATAAACACGCCAGGTCACGCAATTATTTGCAAGAAAATGCAGTGACGCACTTTTATTTACACCAAATTGGAACGTTTAAGGGCGATAAGGGCAACGTGTGGATAGTTCTTCGAAGCATATGATATAGCGAGATGCTCGCAAGGAACAAAGGATTGTCTGTGACGAGTGACGTGGACAGAGCGAAGGCACCGCTGTGTCAGACACATGCTCAAAGGATGTCAGAGTCGTGCTGCGGGCAATGTAAACACGATCTGACTCTCTGTGTTACTTGCTGCCCTGCGGAAGGGCGCTCGCTGCCTAACTGACCGGGCGGGCGGAGAGGAGGGGTTCTGCAAGCTTCGGATATAAGCGACTCGATCGTACTGCCACTCCCCTTCCCCCGCGACCACCCTCTACCGGTTAACTCGAAGGGTTCTGCGAAGTGGTAAACGACCGAACTTGGTCCGGCTGTTTCCGAGCCGATACCGAATTATGCGACGACCATGGGGCGAATTCGCGAATCCACCCCTACCGTAAATCCATTCTTAAGCAAGGCACACACACACACACACACATACGCATACACACTACCACGCAATTCCTTTCGAGAATCTGGAACTTCGTTGCGGAGCAGTAAACAAGCAACTGATCTGCCTTAGCAGGCCGCAAGACCTGTAGTTCTCGTAACTATTAGACCATTGGCTTAGTACGTGACAGGTGAAAAAGTTGTTAACGGAAAACTAACATGAAATAATGAAAATAATAAAAATAATGGAATAGTGAAATAAAAAAGGAGTACAGTTTTCATAAGTATAGCGAATACGGTGACTGAAAACATTGGAATTATTTGTTTCAGTAATCCAAATGCCATGGACCATCACGGAAGGAGCGATTCTTCGTCGGCTGGCCGAGAAAAGGGCCGATCGCGAAGTCCTTTGTGGGAACCGTACGATCCGGTGCACCAGAAGTACCTGGAGATCGGTAAGTTTGTTAAGAATTGTCCCACGTACAGTGATAGGTCCAATGAATCGACGAGAAGGCATTGACCGTTCCGGGGGATTAAGTCGGTCTGGAAAGACGGGTCAATGAAACTGAATGATCCAGCATTGTTAAAGGGCCCGGCAACAATTGCAAAGGGCGCAGAGGAAACTCACTCTCCTTATGACATCCACGTTCAAAGGTGCGCTCTCGCGTGTCATCGTTGTGATTAAGTGAATCGTAAATCCTTTCACGTTCCTCCGGCGTCGTGGCTCGCCCTCTCTCTTTCCCTGTGCATTTTGCGCCGAAGAAAGAGTCACGGAAATGGGTTGAACGTGAAAGACAGACGTGCCTTCCGTGGCAACCACTCACTGCCTCCTTTCGTTTAAAGTGTAATTCATCGCCGAAGAAAAGGTTCCAGCGTGCGCGAACGCGCGTCTCCGTAAAAATTTTATTCCCTCGACGAGCCCTCTATCCGTTGACGTTTCGCGCTGTAAATGTCCTCGGCCGATGACAACGGCCTTGTAACACAATGGAAATGGTTTCCGCTTGATGTCAATGACGTTGGACTTTTATCAGTGATTACGACAGCGCGCTGAAAAATACAGTCACAAATAGCGCGATTATCATCACGACGTAAGGGCTATTATGAAATAATTACCTCGATAAGAATCACGTTAGAGTTTACATGCTTGGGCCGAAAATGGGAATTTCAGAGGTATTAAGAGTTCGTTGCTCCGTGCACCATTTACGGTATTTTAGTAACAAAAAAAAAAGGGTGAAGCACAAGCCGTGCCGAAGGAGGCTAAAAAAAATTCGCGCGAGGTGACGAGGCACGTGGCAGGCATATCGCCGTTCATCATTCCTCATGGTGCGAGGGAGAAAACCATGAAGGATGAAAAATCACGTGTAACGATCGCCCGACATTCCTTGCCGACATTTCGCGGTGCGCGTCGTGTGCCGGCGTTATAAGGCGTAGGCGTTACAGGGCCGAGAAAAATGTGTCGTGAAAATGGAGCCAGTCGGCTGATGGTAGAAAAAACCCGTGGAAAGCCCCAGCATGCGCACGTATGGCCCTTGATTAATTTAATACCATTTATCATTTTTATTTTTCTAACTGGTTTAATCTGATTCTATCATCCGCTCGTGAGACTGTTGCAAGGGGAAGAAATATGTCTGGTAATCATAAAATTGGCCCCTCGATCGTGGTGAGGGGAAAAACAACGAGAGCAGAGCACCCCGCGAACGAGTGTGATTAATTCGGCACTTTTTGTCTTCCTTATCTGCGTGGAACTCCTGCGAAAGTGAGCGAACCTTGAAACAGAAATGCCTCGAAAGCCCCGCTCCACCGGGGCTCTGTTATTCCTCCCCGATAACCGTTTTTTCCCCACGCCTGTAACGCGCGCGCGTTATGACAATTACACTCGTGGTTCGTTGGTTCGCGAAGTGCAGACGCCAGCTGGAGTTAAATCCACGACATATCCTGATGCGATAATTCTCTCCGACAATATTGCCAGTTTCCGCGATAAAACGGAACGGGGTAAGGGAACGAGGAAGGTGGGAGGAAGGTGGGGGGGGAGGGCGCGCAAGTGGCGTCCGGGATTTAATGTGTACTGTGCTGCTCCGTAGTTCGGTTTTTATACAAGAAATCTAAGCCACCCAACGCATTCGCCGGTTATCTCAACGCTCACTATCGTTTTTATTCCCTGCCACCCCTCCTCGTTCCTTCAGCGGCCTTCCCGACCTTTATTCCCGATAAAAACGTTGCTAGCTCTGGCATCAATTAAGGCCCTCCCCCCGTCCCCACCACTGGTGCGAGAGAAGCACCCTTTTTGCGGACTGCGGCTAGGAGTTTGTACTAGCTCGGAACGAGACATTCATACAGTAACTTACGCCTGCAACGTTGCATGCATCGCGCCCGTTTTTGCAGGACTAAATTGCACGACAACGAGCAACGACTGAAAGTCTTTTTCCGTAGGCGCGTTCCGGCCGTTTCGTCCAATACCGCGGACGCCAGGGGCGAAAATTTACAAGGCCCCATAATTTTATACTCTTTATCTATCCCTTACGTTTTACCCCGTGAACAATCGCTGTTATTACCTCACAACTGGCTGCGGCCTTTCAATGATTTAAAATTCAATCGTGTGCACGGTTTAGAAATTTACGAGTAACAAATGCGACGTAACTGGTTATTAATCCTTGGAGTATTCCCGGAAATGTTAAGTCCGATTTTGACGGAGAATTTCGCCGATAACAAGGTGAAACCGTTGTCGGGGGATACCGTTAGTTGCCTTGTTCGCCTCATTAGGATCCACGTGTCTTAAATTACTCCCCATTACAATTCCATATCCGTCTCCGTATGGTCAGCGGTAATGGGAACATCGCGATGCAGGTACACGTGTTGCAGGGTTGCGTTCTGCATTGTTTCGCGTTACAACGTACCCACGTGAGAGCATTGAAGCACAGACGTGGGCGTTTGTTATTTTCCCTACGTGCCGTCGTATTTTCATTGTTGTCTTCGTCGTGCGCGGACGTCCCTGCGAGCCGGGAGAAGAGAAAAATGGATCGGTGGAGGGAAATGCGAGAAATGCTGTTCCGGCGCGTTAGACCGTGTACGGGGACCGTCATTCACGGAATTCTAATAAGAAAACTTGACGTACACCGGGCCCGCTATCTCCGGCTCGACGTTCGCCGATAAACGTGCACGCCTGTCGCTGATATTTCATCGCATTTCTCAAGACGAAGAAACATGTTCTGCTCGGAAGCAACGGTCACCTTGTAACACATCGAGCTACACAAAAGGAATACGTCCTAAGATTCAAGGGCCTTAACACCGAAATGTGCAAATTATTTACAAATGTACGTCTATGTAAATATGGTATATTAACACGAATACATGACGAAAAATCGCGAGTAGACTAACAGTCGAAACTGGGACGTCGAAAACAAAGATTGAAACTAAGTAAGCCGTAAGAAACAATCGTTAAATTGTCGCGTCGATGAATCCATTTTGGAAATGTCTATTCGACCGGAAGTTATTATTTCTGGCCGTACGCAAATTTCGTGCTGTCGTGTTTTTGATTACCCACGGTATTGATCCGTGGCAGTCCTGCTCTTTCCTCTACGGACATAAATGGGTCGCGATTATGGTGATCACTCTATTCGTTGCGAATCGCCCTCGCGGAGATAAGAGGATTTCGGGCGGCACCCTCGCTACAAGATTACGCATTATACGTGCAATAGTAACGCCACGCAGGATAACGCAACACCGGCGAAATAGCGAATGACAACACGCTCGTTGGCGGACACACGTTCGTACGGTTACTCACATTCTTGCACGACTACACACACGGGGTAATGCTGGTCAAGTGTTACTGCAAAAAAGTTTCGCTAATGGCATCGTCAGGGATCACAGTGTATGATGAACATTGAATTTTCGTGATCTTATATTTGCCATTTCCACCTCGCGGTGAGATGAGGTTGATTTTGCATGTCATATTGGCCGTAAGATTAGACATTAATCGTACAATAGTGATGGAACAATAGTGGGTACGAAAGTATCATACGTGACATTCATTTTCTGATCTGGTCTATCAAGACAACGTATCTCTAACTATTCTAGATACATTACGTAATCATGTAAGCACAGAAATAGTAGTGGACAAAATAAGAGACTAGTCCAGCTCTCTGATAAAAAAATCATGTTTTACAGTTTTAAAAACTGTACACGTGAAAGCGGAGCTTGCATTAAGTGCAGTTTTAACACTGAAATTTCCTATATAATGTGTTGATTTTTTTGACCTTTAAAAACGTGGTTCTCTCAGCGTAGCTTATAAGCCCTGTCCCATTACTCCGGGGAAAAAAGGGGGAATTTCGCGAAAAATCGTGTATCGCGGGAAACGTGAATTTTTCCGGCTTAATTTATGTAACCGGCCGGGTGCAAGAGCGCACGGCCGCAAAATTGACGTAATTTCCGCGGAGCGCGGAAAAAGCTAGGGCATTACTAGTTAAAGCAATGAGTTTCGGGGTTAAAACGGATTCCGTGTTAAGACGCGGGCGGTCGTGTCGTGAATCTAATTCCACAAACCCAGAGGACCCGCGCGCTAGCGGAAGAAAGACAGACCGAGAGGGGGGAAACGGGAGGGAGAAAGAGGAAACGTGGCTAGAAGGAAAGAAACGGAGAATGGAGAATTCGTAGGGTGGGATCGAGGAGTGCGAAGGACGGAAACGCGAGAAGAGCGAAAGGCAAGGAAAGTGGCCTGGGCCAGGGGGGATGAAAAAACAGGTGAGGGGATAAAGGAGGGCAGTGAGAGTTGTGAGCGGACGAGCGTCAACGATGAAAACGGGACTGGCTGGGTGCGTCGAGGCCAATAACGCGAAGCGCACCGTCGTTCCCTGATAATGACGGCCGTAGGAGCTTCGTAACGGTATGTTCGCGGTCTGCTCATCGTACGCCCCACCCCCATCCCCCGGGCCGAAAGAAAAATAAACCTCGCAGCAGGGACCAAAATGTAATACGGTCCAACGAAACGATCGCCCGTGGGAGACCGCCGACGAGCTACTCGACGTCGGCGTTACACGGAACTCAGGAAAAATTACATTTCCCCGTGTAATGAGAAAGGAGGACGAAGGCTAAGCCTGACACGAGATAAATACGGAAACTTAAGCGGAAGGGACACTCAAGGACCGCGGAAATCCTACACAAATAATGGAGCCAATGAACGTTGAAATACGCCTGAAAGGAATTAAAACACTTAGCAATGTTAAGTGTAGAAGTGTCAACGGACATAGGCTCGAAGTAATACCTAATGAAACGAAAAGATATTCTTCCTACGATGCATCAGGTGTAACACAAAAAATCTTTGTTACAATTCTTAACGGTTCACGTATCTATAAGAATTGTAAGTTTGCTGCTTTCATCGGTCGACGAAGTCGTTTAATTGGCCCAGGCGGACGTGAGGTAATAATTTCGTTGGGTTGTTCGCTAGGTAACACGCAGAGAGTCGCCTGTAGCTGTAAGAGATTAATTGACAATATGATATTAAATCGCAACGGATGCGTCGTCGGGCACCGTTGCGAGCCTTAAGGGTGACTGGTCCACGTAGAAATTACGCTAACTGCAGCATTACCGCGCATTGTAGCAAGGTTAACGACTCGTAACACCTGCTACGTGCACAACGGAACGAAGATCTTCGAGCGTTGCAATATTCTCGCACGCTTCCGCAATATCATAATTGAACTCACAGATGTTAACCGATTACGACTCCCGAAAACATCAAAATCTGACACATACGATTGGACAATGTATTGAAATTACGGAACTGTTTAATCGACTATTCACAAAACATAAAATATTATCAATACATATATCATACTAATAAAGGTTTATCAAAAACTGCCTATTTATCGCCTTTGAAATTGGTCTTCGTTATTCAAGAAGACTATAAGTAGAAAAGGATTGAATATAATTGTGGTGTCTCTTTATAATTAATGAAACTCGACTTCGTACACCAACACGGATAACGTAAGTTTAATGAACTATTAATTACACGCGGGGATATTTAAGCGTGTTAACAACGACACAGCAAAATTAGGCCAACTTTCTCGGCATTAAAAGCTTTTTTCGACGTTATAATAAATTGCTGTCTACGCTGATATAACGTATACCTCTTTTCCCCGGGATTGCTACTGTAGTTACACCCTCGAGCTTTCCCCATCGTTGAGTAAATAACGGGGGAAGCTCATAATTAAGCCAGGTTTTTCCTCTCTTACCTGACGAGCCTCATAAAACCGTAACAGAGTCCCTAGAGTTTATATCCTTTTGACGACAATGATGAGCGTTCATATTCGACACAAATGACAGACAGAGAGGAATAGAATGAGAAGGACAGAAACGATGAAAATTGCCGCCCTTTATAAGCCACATACGCAGCATTATCCACATTACGTTATGATTCCAGGAAATTTAGCACAATTTCAATTACGCGTCGTAAGCAACAGATGGCACCGACGAAGATCGACAAGCTCTATCGTGTAATCTAGATAATAAGATTCTCAAGTTTAAAGATTTTTCAATAAAAAACATTACGTCGTTTCCGAATTATAATTTCGATAAAAAAAGACGGGACCTACGAATGAACAGCTGATGAATGGCTCGTTGAATTTCCGTCAGTGATAAGAAAAGTATCGGCTCAGACATCCGATCGTTTCCGGCGATTTGAATCATCGCGCGATACACCGTGACACGAGGCAAGGAAAATAGAGCGATAAAAATTGGCGGATACGGGGACGGACGAAGAGGGTCGGGACGAAGGCAGAAGTCTTCATAACGAGCGCACCGACGTGGAATAACACAGACGGGGCGGGAACGAAGGGAGGCAGGGACGTTGCGATAAAATAGATTACGCGAAGATTACAGGGTAACCCCGTGAGCATCCTGACAAGGGCCTTTCCTTCCTCTCCAGTCTGGCGTCGCATAAATGACCCTGCCGACAGGCACCGTCACGGCTAATCGGTCACTCTGGCCAACATCGATCGCTCCCGTTAACTGCAGACACGCACGCCCACACGTTCACGCGTCTGATCCTTCCTCTCCTGCATCGAGACGACTGCAACACCGTCGTCGGACCCGTTGAAATCGCCGACTGTGATGCACGTGATGCACCGCGCTACGAGCGAACAGGACTTCAATGGACCATTCACGAGATACGCTTTATACCGAGTCCTACGACAGGACGCACGCGTATTCCCCGTCGTGCACATTTACGCACGTAATTAAACGAGGGAAAGAGTTTTTAATGGAGTTCTCCTGGCAACAGGTCCATGGGGAAAGTCCAACGATGACGTGCAAGAAGATAAAGTCTCAAGTAATTAATTATAAAAAAGTTTGACGATTGAAACGGTTACCTTTGAGATTATGGTACCAATAAGGACGCGGGAAAGGACATGGATCTTCGTACGTGTTCTTTTCTAATTTATTAGAATTGGGTGGATTTTTTGATTCCTTTGTATGGCGCTGTGTATCCCGTGAATAAGGGTAGATTCTTTTTACCTCGATAGAAGCACGAAGCTGTCACACGAAAGGCGAACACACGCCGCTTGTAATAACTAAGCCGCGTTCGTTTTAATTAAAGACGAGATATTGATTTACGTATTCTCATTTAGCCCTGGCCCGTCGCCCGTCTCCGTTCCCCTGTTTTCAACTCCGTGCGTTGCTATGAAAGCGCATTAATCATACAAAACGATGAGTTTAGAATAATACCGCGAACATACGCAGCGCACTGTTTTTCATCCCCTTGTAATTAAAAGAACGAAGACGCAAGGGAAACGGCATTACTCTCCGCGTAAACACAATTCCCGGATTAACCCGTAGGCTTCTTTTTATGAGAAGGTCGTGACAGACGACTGAATGCGAGATAATAATTTCCATCAACAGCAGCCCGCAATAACCGACACTACATAAACGAATTAAGTGAAACCGGTTGGAAGCTTTTGCAAAACTATTACGGCGATGAAATATGAAAAAAATGGTACATCATTCCCTTGTTAATAGAAGAACGTATGAGAAGAAAAGTGACTCTCTATTTTCTCTCCAAAGATTTACAGTGTAAACTCAGCTGCGCATGAATAAAACATTAGAGTGTAAAATTAACCCATGCATATATTCGAGCTTTCGAGAAAATACTTTGTGCCAGGAATTACACTCAATAATTAAAATAAATGAAAATGCGCATAAATTTCAGCTCACCTGTTTGCCGTTATTAAGTTTAGTCCGGCGGGGTAGATATTGAAATGAATAAAAACTGTCTAAGCTCTTAGGTACGGCGTTCATGCTTAATACGTTCTCCGGGATATGAACCTCATTTTGTTTCTATCACTGAACGCGAAATGTTGATAACAACTATTTATTGAGCGATGTTACGCAAAGGTATTGGATGGCAAGACTTTCTATCTCCCTGGGCTCTTCCTTATCCCTGGGATTAAAGCGGGAGTCGGTAGCACACGGCCAAGAATATCGCGGAGGCATAACGCGCTAAACGGCAAGTTTCGTCCCGTGGAACTTCCCGAGCCCGGGGACTTTGCTCTTACGAAGATTGTTCGAAGCCGGCCCGAAAAGCCCGCCGCCCAAGGAACTCCGTAATTTATTACAAAATATCGAAATCGATGGCTACCGCGCGTATGTATGTACGCCCGCGACTATTCATGCGCTTCTCCAACTACCGCACAGCAATTTCAGAATAGTAAATTCTTGGCCAAGTGTTTACGAGGAACTGCATAATAAGGAATAAAGTAAACGGAGCAGGGGGAAGCAGATGAAAGCCCGGAATTCTTATATCTCGCTTTAACCATCTTTTTCTTCATCTAACTTTCATCTCGGACAATGTGGTGTTTCTTAATGCAACTCTCAGGAATGTTTCGTACGATCTTTCAAAGGATCTTTCAACATCGTACCGTATAAAAAAATAGGAAGAATTTCCGTATTAAATCCTTGTTTTCGCTGTGGAGGCGCCGAAGATTAAAGTAAAAGTTTGCAGAGGAGCCCGGTGAGCTGGTTTCACTCCGGTTCCCGTGAAATTAAACGTAATTTTAACAGTTCACTTTTACGACGACGTTCGTCCGGTGCTCCATGTTTAGTAGCCTTAGCGCGAATTCCCATGTAAATCCCATTGCACCGTGCGAGTATCTATTGCCGGGCGAATAGGTTTTCCGTAATTTCGAAAATGTACGCGACCACCATTTCTGCGCGAGCATTCGTCTTCCGGTCGACCAAACGCCTCGCGGGCGGACCGTCACTCGCAGAACGAATTACACAGGCTTACCAACCGAGGCGGCAAGGAATAAGCGCAGGACGAAAACACATTTCCCGCGTCTACCGGCTAGACTTTTCCGCGCGACGCAGACGGTGCAGGAAGAAACCTAACACGCGGATCTACCGCTGTTCCGTCTAACGTTTCCCCCTTCCCCTCCCCCCTCCCCCCTGCAGCACGATGTGACACGACCCATCTGTTGTTCCAACCGATGCTCTTTGCAAACGAGTCGCGCAAATGTCCGTACGACTCCACCCATTCCGCATCTACGTAATACATTTCCTTGGGAACGTCAAACGAACGAGTCGGCAAAAGTTCGTCGTAAGGGCAGCGCATCGATTCCCACAAAATTTCGTGTCTTCGCAGATCCGACGGTGAATTGGCCGGTCTTTTGGAATATAAAGTAACGGGATCGCATTGACAGGAACCATTGGATCCTCGTATCAGGCGAATCAGACAGTGCTCACGGAGAAATTTGTTTGAAGGAAAAACAGCGAAGAATTCTTTCTCGGGGAAGTATTCATAAGAGGTGAGGTGACGCATTGAACGGCGTAATTGAAATTTCATGCGGGACATGACGTATAATACGTAGCCAGGGTTATTCAAATCCGAGCATGCAGAAACGAGCGTCCGTTAAATTTGGCCTGGCCCTTTGGCCGCGGTTGCTCGGTCCTGACGCTCACGTAGGCTCGAGTTCACGCGTATTATCCCCGTCGTCCTGCGTATGGCCGTGTATGTACGGGCATAAATCGTCACGTAGTATCACTTAGCCAACGCACACGTGTGCACCGCTGAATTACCACAGTGCCGGGCGAGCTGTTCAGCTTTATCCCACCAGCCCGGGGCTTCTTCGTGCGGGGGTGAATTGCGCATGCACTTGCCAGCACCGCAGTTGCCCGTCTCGCTTAAACCACCTTGCCGAGCGAACCATCCCGGAACCGTCGTCCCGATCTTGCACCCTGCACTCTAAGCCCCCGCCGATTCGAAACCGCGGTCCGTGCTGCGCGCACACACATACACAAGAGGGGTGGGGGGAGGAGAAAGGGGTGGAGAGGGGGTAGCAGAAGGGGGAGAAGATGGTCTATACAGGCCAGGGCTTTCTCGCCGGCTCAAACTCCGTACACGTCCTCTTAGCGTGCACCGAACTAATGCACGTGGGAACTGCAGCGCACTACGACAGGCAACGGGTGATCGTCGCCCGACCGGGAACAAGTGGCTCATACTCCGTCTCCTCTTTTCATCGAGCCTCCCCATTCGTCTTCCTCTGGCGTACCAACCCCCCGCCTCCACCCCACTCCGCGCGAAATTGTAATGGCACGGCATTACATCGGACCGGAAGACCCTCGATTCAACGTCCGTTTTACGCTTCAATCTTCATCCGCATCGCCCTATGTGTTTCACTCCGCGGGTATCCACTCCATTCGTTTTTCCGACGATCCATATTGCCTCGTATGTTTCTGCTATTCCGTGGATCCATCATGCCGAGTCCGCGAGACACTGACGCCAGGTCAAAGTGTCTGTCGTTAGATTCATTTAACGAAAGAATCTTACTCTCTGGATTAATAAGTTTCGTAAGCACTGATGATAATGATACGAGCAGAATAGAAAGGAATTCTATTTTGGACATTCCATTTTGTACCGATGCCGTCAAATTTCGGATTATTTCGTTACATAAGTTTCCTAGTGTCTCTGTAAGGAGCACAGATTGTCATTGTTTTGTGCCCGCGTTATTTCCGCTCCGTTTACCGTTGATCCGCAAAGGGGCTAAGATTGACAGTGAAGTCTGGTCGGTGCGGTGAATGGCGAAAAAAGTTGCTTGCCGGGATACCGCTGGAAAACTGCAAGAGCGATCAGTTACCGCAAGCCCCATGCATCTTACGCCTTGCTCGCGCGAGAAGAGGGGCCCTACGGCGGTGTTGGCGGAGGCGGAGGGGTTAGGGAGGGGGGGGGGGGGACAGAACAGGCGGTACCCGTTGGGGAAACTTACGGTCGAAGTTGCATCGCCTCGAAACTCCAACTCGATATACACAGAGTTCTTTCGCGTCTGCCTTCCACGCCGCGATACGGGCCATCGAGTCGTGCACACTCGTTTCTCGCTGGCCACGGCACCGCCTTCCTTCTGCCGCCGGTCCCCCGTCCTTCTTTATTTTATTTTATCTGCGAAACTTCAAAGTCCGACTTTCCCGAGCTCGTTAAACCTCACGAAACCGTGCGCGAATCGGCCAAATAAAGCAAGACAGCCCGACACGGTCAACCGTGAAGCCGGCCAGACCAATTCGGGAAAACGACAGAACCGTTAAAACCGCCACGTTGTTTATTTTACGCTTCGAGCAGGAAATAATAATCCACGGAATAATGATTGCCGAAGTTCCTGTTCGACGGTACAATATTGAGTATCCGATTGAATTGTGTCTTCGATGGAGTTATCGTTGGCGCAAAAATACGTGAATGTATGAATGGAAAAAATTCAGTTATTTCGAGAGCTCGAGCAAATGAAAATAATTCTCGCGCTCCATGTTCCAGAACATCAGTGTCATGTATGTTGAGTGTGCGAAAATTGGCGGAATTAAAAAATACAAACTGGAGTGTGGAAGGAAGTTTTCCTAGTATTCCCTAAAAGTACTTTCAAGCGTGGAGTACGAGCATCGTATCCTCGTTTACGAGGAATCAATAGTAATTGCAACCAACGACCCCTCCATTTCGACCGTACCAAACGTTACTTAACGAAATCAATTTTTCATTTAACCGACGAAACGTTGTACAATCAAATAACCTTCATTTACTTCAATCATTGTTACTCGGCGGTTTTGAGCCTCAATTATTCCTTTTTCCGGCAGCAGCAGAAAAATTTAACGAAGCATAGTTTTTAAACGGCAGCGATTCGGTGAGCCAGGAAATGGGAGCAAACGTAGTTAAGCCGAATATTTCGATGGCTATGTTGTCCATTAAAAAAGTCCACCTTAAAATTTGCCGCATCATCTGACTGTTTAAGAACTGACCAGCATAGATGTACGCTTCTGTGGAACATGAAAAAATGTGTGGTTTTAGGCGAAATTGTGCGTGTAAATTTAAAGATGTAATTCTTCAGTGTTATATCGGTTATATTATAATTACGTTCGTACTGTACTACCGCTGCTCTAACCGTATTAGCGGGCCAATTTTGTATCGAAGTTAACGTCAATTACTTGGACGAATATTCCAGGGCAGTTAGGAAAATGACACTTAACTACCCGAAGGCATGAACCTACAAAATTGCCGGTTAAAAATCATTTTCTGCCCCCATTCCCGGCGACCTTTAGTCCCACGGCGCGTAACTACGCTGCAAGAGCGCAAATTGCAGCGGGTTATGAATATACGCAGGTTTAAAGAGACACACGTGCGAAAGCGCCGTTCGTGGTGTTAATTTATGCTCGGACTACATCCACGAACGCGCGTACTCAGAATACGGAACGATGACACGCGTGCATTACATAAACGTAAAATATAGGCAAGCGGCACGAAACGGTCGTAAAGGCCGTGATGGAAGTTTCGCTCGTCAACGGGAACCTGCGACCGTCGATGCTTTAACCGGCCATGGTTTAACCCCGTCAACCCGCCCCCATTCAATCCTCTCCCAGCCCCGACAGCCGGAATTTCCGGCTGATTGTTTGACGTCTATTCGTCCCCCCGCGAATTCGCACGACGCTCCGACCAATTTTCAAACGCGTATCGACAATTCTCCCACTGTTTCACGGCACAACTATCCACGGAATCACGCGTTTTCTTTAAGAATAAGATTAATTAAGGTTAAAAACTGGTAAGGTTAATCCGCTAATCTGATGGACGTTTTAGCATCTACCAGTTATGAACAACGAGTAACAATGGCCGTCGTATTTAAATATAGTCAAGCATAGCGTTTAATTGTAATACACAATTTTATGTACAACTGCCAGTGAATCAGGAATTTATCCTGTCAGATATTTGTATTTTCTGCTCTGTAAGAGATATGTTTAACATTTGAAATTCGTGTAACATGTTCGGCAAATACTTTGCGCGTAATACAGTTGGATTTGTTTTTATCGGCGTGCGAACATGAATATTTGCTTACGTTTGTGTCCGCAATTTGTTTCGTAGCGACCAAAAATGAAATACTTTTGATCAGTATTTGCACGACAGGATTGATCATGTTTGAGATACTGCGTTTTTCGATCGGTGCCTGTGATACTTTCGGGAATATCAATCTGCATTTAAATCCGTCTAGCACCCTATGTTCTCGCCTCATAGTAGTGACAATAATCGCAGTTCGCTATAGATAGAGATGGATGTCTGCGATACGCGACGTGGATTTAAAAATCAGCAATTGCCAGGCGAGCAGAACCGTTCGCACAGAGCATCGCAATCGAATTTATTTCCTCTCTTTCAACGGAAACAGAATTCGACCTGACACAAAGCCTTACCCATTGCAATTCAGTCCAAACAATGCGATTTAGCGTTTGTATCATATCCACGGATCAGTTTTTCATCTGTTCGTTCGACGCATGAGGCATACAGGTTCATTCGATTATTCCATCAGTAGCAAGTAGATAACTAAATCGTTAGAAATGTTCCGTTCGTTCTCATGACGAAAACCTTTTCGTTACGGTTGCCGTCTTACGATCCGAATTTTATTTCCAGGCGACAGGGTCGTATAAAATGGTGATTGTAAAATCAGCAGCGACCTACATTTCGAACGTCTCAACGTGATCGTCTTCACAATTCTAATACCACTTGGAAGAATTGATGAGCTGTCGATAAGTAATCTGTCTCATGAGCGACACGATAGCAAATTACGTGCCATCGTTTCCTCCTCAGCAGATATTCCAAAAGTTCCGGGAAGAACTGGTCAGTTTCGTGCCTCCGGCATCTCGTCAGGCTTACGAATCAGCAACAATTTCAGTGAGCAGTTATAAAATTCGTAAGAAGTGTTTCGATGTTTCAGCTTGAACTTTTAAAACGACGACGGACCGCCATGTTCGCATGATCATAGATCATTTTCACACGGACATGATAGACATGACTGACAAACCTGTCTTTTTTGCTGGACAGGATGACAAGTGGAGGAAAACGCAGTGCGAAAATCCTATTAAACAGCGTCGCCCACGCTTCTACCTAATTGAACGACGTACAATAGACACCTGCTGCTGACAGCGGGACAACCGGCAAAAACGTGATTACGTAGTCCTGCAATGCTTGTCCGGACGACGTGTCAATGTCCCGTATAAATAAATTATCGGGACGGAAGGGGAAGTTGGGCTTGTAACTGATTCAGCCCTGAACAAAGTTCAGCGGGTTCGTTTGCATTACGGCTTAATTCTATACAATAACGATCTTCCCTGAGGCCCTGTAACACTTCACTTGGGCTAATTCCCGATTCATAAAATTCGCAAAACTTCAAATGATTAAAACTGATTCTCTCCAATCGATATTTCCAATTTGCCCAACGGCCGTTCCTCTGACGAGGAAATTATCACGTGTATTATAATACTGAAGTTCGTTCGGTGTTTTTAAGGCTCATTAAACATTTGACATCAGTTTTCGGCTGATTAAACTTCGATATTTTCCAATCGCGTAATATGTCGTTCGATGTAAATGAAGTTTTTTCATTTACACCCGTACAGGAATTAAGAAAAACCGTTTCTGATTTACATGAGCCACGAGTAATGCATACGGAAATAACAATGGGATTATTCTTTGCTACGGCACAACAACGAGTTTTGCGATCCGCTTATGTATTTATTAAAAAACATTTCTTTTCAAGAACTTAAAGCTAATGCCTTTTGATCGAGGATCTTCTGCATTTACTATCGAAACCATCCATTCGGAAATTTCCTTTCAAAAAATTCTCTTCCCACATCACTGAACACTCGACATTCGTTAATCCTTTGCGAAATAATCACAAGCGAGTGTGCGAATAAGGCAGACCACGAATAAACCGTGATGATACCGAGGGATAATATTCTTCGACTTTTTGAAGCGTCGATTTTCGGGACGCACGAAGAGGAGCAATTTATAATCGAAAACGCGCCTCTAATTTGGACGTTTCGTGGCTGGATCAGGGAGAAAGAGGGGGGGGGGGCGATGCAGGGGTAAATGCCGCCATTATTCGGTCCGTGCCTTTGAGCTATTAGCGTTGCTAGGGCGCTCGGTGCGGCTCCGAGATGATCTCCTTATTTATCCTACCGTGCGAGACCGACACTTAAGCCGCTTTTCCCGAGGCTTCAACTCACGGGGTTGCATTCGATATTAATGCCCGTGGCTCTGCTCTGCAGGCAAGTAATACAGCGTATTCCATTGGCCAGTCAAATAACCATAACTTATGGGCGCAGGGCCGTTGTTCGTCGATATTACAACAAGCCCCTTCCGCAAACGTCCACGCTGAGTTCCCTCCCCGGTTGGACGGAACTAACATGCGGCCGGCTTTCTTCCAGCCCTTTGTGCCCATCGGCCACAGGAACGCGGGCTCAAGGAACGACCGTCATGCCCCCAGAGAGACGAGCTCCCCCCCCCCCCCTTCACCCTTGGTCCAGAAGTGCACTGATTTATCGAAACACGCGTTCTCTAAAAATTCCAACCCCCCGCGTAGAAAGTTTGGTCGTTATTGTCTTTTTGGACGTCGATGCATCGTCAACGGTGATTCTTAATTAGTTCGATGTTTTAATAGCAGCATTGTGTAATAGCGATTGACGTAAAGCTGCTGGGTTTTAATTTCCCGTCTGCTTTGTGACAAGCCGTGTAACGCAAAGAATAAACACCCACAGCTGCAGGGACGATACCGTGGTGCGGGGTTCCAAGAAGACATGTGTCACTGTAACTGTAGATCAGCAAACGCATCGGGCTGCGTTCGTACAACTGTACATCGGCGACGCAGAGATATTTGCACGGTGGTTATGTGGCAAAGCCTAGACGGACGTCTACAAATACGGGCGGACGGCAAATACGTCGTAGACAAGGATACCAGGCGTACTATCACTGCCTACGTGTATCAGCATTGTATATCCACATGGGCAGCGGTGTAACAACGCTGACACGAGCACGACGCGCCAGACATGTTCACCTCCCGATATCGCGTTTACGTTTTCACGACCTCTGTCCTGTTGCCGACACGTTACGCAAGCTTCATTTTCAACAGCCTCCCTCTATCAGCTAGCGTGCAGTGCATGTTCCGAGCCGAAGTGCAGTGCAGAAATACCAGGCCGAAGTCCCGCGGGACACAAACATCTGTGTTTGAAAAAAGAAGTACATCAGTACGGGCCAAACTCGACAGGCCGAATGTAGATAACGGAAATACAGGTGGAAAATTTTCCGAACCAACTGTGACTGCCTAGTGCAAACGTTGATTTTTCATTCGTTCGTTCCTTTTATTCGTTTGCCATGGAAGTACTTCGCTTGGGCTAACCTACCTTCCGGAATACCGAATTCACCGTATTAAATACTAAAGGAAAGCGTTAAAAACTCGTAAAAAGCAGATACTCTTCAAATGCGGTGTAAAGTCGAGTTACGAGGTGGATTTGCTTGCGGTAGAGTCGAATAAATGCAGTGCAATACCGGGAATGCATTAAAAGAGGCTCATCGGAAAACACTTTGCCGGGCAGGCGTAGCCGTCGTTTGCACGTAAAATGAAAAAGTTGGACAAAGTTCATCCGCGGGAAAAAGTTACGAAAATATCGATGACGTTTCGCATCTGTATACTAAACGGGAAACAACGAATTTCATCGTAAAAACAAAATCGTTTGACAGCTACAATTAATGCCCAACGACGTACAATGAAGCGTAAATATCAGAAAATCAGACGAAATTTTCATTTACTATGAACATTTTGATACCATTCTTCATTTCTTTTGAAACATCATGTTGGTTGGATATTTCCTCTGTCTTCATTTTACACGCTCCAAAGTAATACTTTGGTATTTACCATCATCAAATAAGAGTGGGAAATACCTCGTGCGTCAGCGAATGTATTCCATTTAACGGATAAAATACGGCTACCGCGAATCGCGTAGGAACTCATTGATTTTTTAATTCAAACAAATATTAAACCCCAAATGTGAGTTTAAATAAAATTCTCGAAATGGAAATATCTTGAAAAAAATCCATTAAATACCTTCCAACTGTGTACCATTGTAAAAAAGCTTATCCCGTTCTGAAAAAATGAGGAATTGGGAGTAGTGTCAGGGGTAGAACCGGAAGCCGGATCGAGTGGTATGCGATTAGTCGTAAATCGTCGCTATGTCAAAGTATCGATTTAATTCTCGGGCAAATCGAGTGGAAGGCAAGGAGCAGACGAGCAACCTGATCGATACGGCCCGCGAACGGGTTGCCAATGAATGTCACTGAAACGGTTTTAGACGTTCCTTCAATACCAAGTCTAATAAGAAATTCTTTCGCGACTATTTCTCAACGTACCCTACACTCCCGGACTATTCTCACACCTATCCTTATCTATCTTACGGATCCCCCTCATCTGTCTCTCCGCACAAACGATGCTTCAACCGTACAAATACACAAGTAACTTCGAAAAAATTGCTTTAGGAACTTTGCAAAGTGATAAAACGTCTTCAAGATTTACCTAGAATTACCGTTCGCTCCGTAAATCATGGCAGCCCTGATATTGAGGCACGAGATAATTTTTTCCCAGCGTCGACATTGTATCGGCCGACACTGTCGAGGGTCTCGAGGGCTTCTAGTGCCCTCTGTTTCGCGGGCCCGGGATTTCTCGGCTTTTTTACAGGACGCTCTCAACCTCGGCGGCGGGGTAAATACGGCTCTCGATCTTTTCCAGCCAGTCAGGGAGAGTTTGGCCACAGACCAGGTATAGGGATAGACCACTCATGCAATGTATTTTCGTGTCACCTCATTACACCATTACCATTTTCGTGTCACGCCTAACGTTATCATCCGGGAGCAGTATAAGATGTCAACGCTGTACATGGCAGAAATTAAACCTAAATTTTTAAGTTTTTTACAGCCGCATATAATGTAAACACGCGCTTAATAGCATTTGCTTTCAATTGTTCTTCCTTCTCCAGGGGAGTCCACTTTCGGTTTAGTAGATGTACAATTGGCTAAACGCGATATTATGTTGCGCTCATACCGAGACGGGGGCTAATGTGACGGAACCTTCATTTGGATTCGCTTGGAAGAGGAGGTGGCCAAGTTCGAGTCGCCGATTTTTTTGTATATGTAGTACTCTCCCTACAAAGTAAATTTACAAAGCCGTTCGACCCAACTTTAATGGCATCTTTCCGCTGCTATACACCTCCTGCGCTCCAATCAGTACGAGCACTTTTATAAATACGATAAAATATGTTAAAATCCATTAAACTGCATTGAAATACGATAATATACGTTAAGAAACCATTAGAATACGTTAAAATTCGTTGAAACACAATAATATACGTGCGTAAAAATGCGTTGAAAATGCATTGAAAATATGTTGAAAATGCGAAAATATTTATCCACCGTGATCATGTATTTAACCTTCTGTTTCATTGCATTTTTAAATCACGTCGCAAACATTGAGTAGGATCACAGACGAGGTATCGTCGATGGTTTGGCCTATCTCTCGCACCCTCCGCGACTCGACGCTGGCTTCTCGCACCCTCGAGCCACCGTATCTCCCTCACGAGCCTTCCCTATCGCGTCCACCCTCACGCCCCCCCCCCACCCCTCGCGCTTCCTCTCTTCTTTCCTGCGCTATCTGAGACGGCAGCCAACTCCGACGAGTGCCGTGGCAAACCACCCCCGACGACCTCTTCCGGCCCGCCCTTCTCTCATTTGTTCGTCGAAGTTTCCCAGAAGGCGAGGATATCTGCGGCAGACGCCAACGAGACAACCCCCCCGCGCCCGGAGATTACTTTACGATCGAGGGTATTACATAATTTACACTCTACACGCGCTCGAGATCCCTATCCGCCTGCTTAACCATCGAGGGCGGAGATCGACCGCGATTGCCTACCATTTGTTTCGCAATATTTATCGCCATAACGCCGTGTATCGGGCAACCCCAGGGATAGAAGGGTGTAGCTAAGTTGGCTTATTATTATAACTCATCCCCCGTTGAAAAATTCCGCTCGAAAAGGATCCTTTGCATCTCGATCAGAACGGCTTCATCCAATATTATATCATACGACGAACAACAAATGCGAGATGGATATTTCAACGTTGTTTCGTGCACCGTGTAAAAATACGAGAAAGCTAATCAGGGAATTTGATTAATTCGCGTCACTGGCAGGTGTTCTACAATTAGGGAAACTTGAGAAGGGTTATTTTTGCGGCTTTGTCGTTATTTTCTTAAGAGTTGTTACAATCAAGTACTCGTCGATTCATCCCCCTTTTTCCGGTCTTCGCTGTCTTAGTGGTCTGTCCTTCTTCAGTGCTTCTCAAACGGTACGCCTGGCAGTGGCAATACAATACAAAAAGGAACTCTAGACTGTCTTTTGTCCCGCAATAAGTTGAACGAAGCACTATCACTTCGACGCTATCTCTTTCGCGAGCATACCCTTTTGTCCTTTAAACAAACTCATTACACTGCAAAGCTTAACACGAAAGTATTCGGGACTTTAAATAAATCAATGCCAAAAACGTATGGTATTTTCGTTGTAAGGAATCGAAGAGCTTGTTTTCTCCACTTGCGTAATTCTCGAACGGGAGGCTAGAACTTTTTTGGAAGCAAACGGAAAGGAAGACCTAACGACCGACCAAATACAGGTCGTCCCCTTAATTTCTTTCATCTGACATTGTTTACTAGCTTTTAATCCATTAAGCGGGTCGTTAGTTCCGGGATTCCTTCCTATAACCTCGTTCCTCGTTTCCTGACCTCCGCAGAGTCAACATCTCCGTCGTTGTAATTTCAGAAATCAATTACCGACAAAGACGGTCTTTCCTGGACTTAAGCATCGAAGAAAGCATTTCCAATTTCCAAGAATGAACGACTTTATGCCTCCCCCCTTGACGTACTTCTGTTTTCGACGTTTCGCCAAGCATCAGCGTGGAAGAGGCGAAATTACAAATACCCTACACGCTCGGACACAAGCAAAATGTCGGTTTCAAATGAAAATATTTACCCGCAGGGGCCTGAAAATGTTTTTGGGGTGATACGTGGGAAGATAGAAAAATGTCTAGGCATATTGAAATCCCCTGGTTGTCGCGCACGTTGACAGGGAGAACAGGTTTGCTCGTCTTTCAATTTGTACGCCATAAAATGCCACTTATTCTTCATCGTTGGCTCTGACAATGGATCGTCCGCCGAAGAACCTGTCCCCCAGCTGCGTCCTCGTTGTTCGCCGTCGGATACACACAAATATCGGCGGGTAGGGGGGGGGGAATAGGAGGGTGCGTGGGTGTCGTGCGAAATTCGTAACACCGATCACGCGCGTGTCGCCGACATGGAATCCTATTTCCTACACGGCCGACGCCGGGCGAACCGATAGAAAATCCCCCGCTATCGCTTTCTCGCACGATCGACTCGACGATCTTCGGCCAGAGTGGTTTCGGCCAACCCTCTTTCCCCCCTGCCCCCGGCAAACGCGAGTATCGCGATATAGCGGGGCACGTGCCGGATTCCGAGGCGGAAATTAATGTAACCCCGTGGGAGACGTGTACGGCCCCTTCTTGACCGAATGCACCCGCGATTTATCTCCATCGACTCGAATCCCTCTTTCCCAACGCGTTTAGACGGCGCTTTAGCTAGCCGAACGTTCGAACAGGAAGAGGACGAATGGCCAACAGCCGATAGGTCGGAAGATGGAGATACGGATGGAGCCCTAAATGGGCAGATAGGCAGCCAGATAAATACAAAGACAAATATCGCATGTCGCTAAATAGATCGGCAAATAAGTATAGCTAGATAGAAAGCCGCTAAAAGAAATTCGGGATGTTCCATTTAGATCTGTCGTCACATTGCCGGAAGAGTTAATAATCTTAAATATTGTCACGTAAGAAACAGAGAAATTCTGTTAAACCAATTTCGTATTCTAGTCATTGTCAGTGTGAATATGACTTACTCAAATTAATGTAAACTAATTGTGACAAGTGTAGACCAACCAGAAGAAAACCAGCGAAGAAAAGGAAATGGGGGAAGGGGGAGAAGAAAGACAGATTGGCGTGACTCGTAATCTCGGCTAATTCAATATCAATTAGCAGGTCTCCGGCGATCCTCAGAACCTTTCTCCCCTCGTGTACAGATATTCCCACCCTTAAAATCATGGCCCGGTCTGCCCTCATCGGAAGCGCCAAGTCATCCGGAATTGCCCTTCGCACCCCTCTTCTCAGAAATGGGACAGAAATGTAATTGAAATTAGTTTACATTCATTACCTAATTATCCACCACGAATCAATGTCACTGTAGACTTTTAAACATTCAAATGAATAATAGAAATAACACTTTAACGTCGCGGAGAAATGTGTTACTTAAATATTTCTGAAATGCACGTTTGTATATTCGTAATGTACTTGTCAACCATCGTGTTCGAAGCGTAGGAATAAACAAATTATACTCCCTTTCGACTGGTTTTCTCGGGTTTCATCTTCTTCCATGCGATTTCTCCCCATCACAGTTATTTACAGGCTTCCGCTTTTGCTGGTTCGTCGATTCTGCCCGTCTCGGCGTCTTCAAGAAACGGATATGAAGACGGAATTCGAATAACATGTTTGCACCCAATTCCCTCGCCGGCGCTAATGGCCTTCGCCGATCCGACGCAGACGACGCCTGCGACGCGTGTTCACGACTTCTCGACAGCAGCTACTCAGTTGAGAAAGAACTTCGTGTAGGCTCGATTTACTCACACGCTCATTTCATGTACCAACCCCCCCCCCTTAATCTCCCCTCGCACGGAACGTTCTTCTGGAGGTTCCCACAATGTACATTCAAACGAACCTGCAATGATTCTATAACTCGCGCAAATATGGACACTTATTCCCTCTCTCTTTTCATGAGTTAAGTGAATTATACAACTTTATTGTTTCATAAATGCCAGTTGTTCCGATAGGATTTCCTAAGTAGTACCTGTTTTTGCTAAGTAAAGTTTCGTGATACTCGTTAAATGTCTTTGGATTTAGGGATAAGATACTCTTGGAATTTTGCAGAAGCTTTTTCTCTAAGTGTCGGGGAATCTTTGGGCTAGAACTGTCAGACTGTTATTTAAATACTTGGAGCATGTAGTGCAAGGACCTATTATCGCCGAGCTCGATGGATCCCCGTTCTCGCGTACCTTTTCATCGCGAACTTTTTTGTCCTTCGCGCTGATGAATCGAGCTTTCCCATTTCACCGGCCATAAAACGTCAATGTGTATGTGAATTCGCAACGCACGTCCTTTTTCACCTTACGCCTTTTGTGCCGAAAAAGAGCCTTTTTGCGCGATTAACCGAAATGCAGGTCAGCCGTTTTTATCGTACCGAATATCGATCTGTGTTTACAATCGCGTCAAAACAGAAAGCCGCTTTAAATGCGAGAATTAACGATTTCACCCACTACGTATTACTCGTCTTTTTCATTTAATTACTGTCAACGGCCCATTGCGGTATTTCACCGGCCACTGCATTATTTAAAGTGAATTTTCATCCCCTCAACGAGTTTGGCAGTAAAGAGGTTTATTGCCATCGCGGGGCGTTGTGCTTCCTTCAAGTATCTTATTACATCTGACCGTAACTACCATTACGAGCGGGGAGCTTAAAAATTCGCATTTTCCCTGATTAAGAAACTTACGACGACGATCCTCATAACATTCTGTATCGTCAGCCATAACATCCCGGTCGGACTTTTCCCAAGTTTCCGAAGGAAGAAAGTCGGGAAACATCGGTCCCCCGCGAGTCGCCAGGGAAATACCGTAGCGGGGAACTTGGTCCCTGCGCTGAGATTCAGGCATTCCCCCCTTCCCCTCCCCTCCCCTCTCGTGTCATTCAGCAGGAACTTCGTGGGAACCGGTGCATCCCGCGGCACGGCACAAACATCGATCTGTCTAATTTGCGTCCGTCGTCGTCGCGAATGCCACGCTGGCACGCTACGGAAATTGATTTCGCGAGTTTCCTGCGACGTCTGGCACAGGGAGGACGAGTAATCGACTGTAATCACTGCCGCTGGTAGACCGTAACTTCCAGCAGATAGCATTACTGAACCTACGAATCGGGAGTACGTTTGCCGCCGTCTATTATCGTTAGGAACCATAATTAGAAATCAACTTTTCGCCATTCGTCTCCATTGGCCAATTATGTGTACAGATGCACGCGTATACGACGTTTTTCCGTACGTATAACCGGACCGTAAGTATACTTTTTACCGATGGTAGTTAACAGTTTCGTGTTCCCTATGAGGCTGACAAATCACCGACTCGAACTGCTAGTTCTATTAGATTACAACTTCCTGCAGACACAATTATTGAAACACTGCATCTATTCTACTCTACCGCAATTAACAAGCGTAACTTCTACTAACTTTGTGGTGCTCATGTTCATTGTCAAACGAAATTTTCCAAAATATTTATATCAATTTTCCGTCTAATTCCTCTTTCTTGTTGTCCCATGTCATCGCTGTTAATGTCTAATCTTGAGATTTATAAAAGTCAACTCTAGAAATACAAAAATATAGAGGACCTCCTCTGCCGACCGTCCTAGTACAGATTCTGAATTTCAACAAAGTCATACATGTTTTATCGTAAAACGTGTGATCGTTTGACGCGTAAAAAGATGGAGCAGCACCGGCCTCGAGCAAATTGCGTGGCTTGCTTCTCTCCCCGCTATCTTTCCTTATCGGTTTATCGTCGTTGTATCGAGGCGGCAAACGAGGGACCTCTTTCTCTCCGCGGATCCGAACGAAGGAAAGATATATGAGAGGAGGGCTATATCGGGTTCTATTGTCGAAAGGCCATAGCGGAGACGCGTTATCGCGGAGATCCACTTGTGGCTCGATGCTTCATCCTTCCGGCCCCTTCCTTCGGTTTATACGCGTGACGTAAATCGCGGCGAACGTCGCGAGATCCATTTGCCGTACGGCAAACGTGCGGTTACGCCGTAACCGCGTCCTTTGGCCCTTTCCGTTACCCCTTCCCCCTTTGCCCGGGCCGACAGGGTTTTCATAAATTACGCGGACCTCGCGCGAGAACTGCTCGTCGAATGATTTTCTTTGATTTATACGAGTGGGGGGGGGGCTTAAAGGGACCGGCCAGAGCCGGGCTTCGCATAAATCCGCCGCGACAAAAGACCGTCCGGAATGAGAATATATGAGGGGGTTACAACACTTGTCCGCCATGCACGGAGATATTGGAGCTCTTTCTCGCCCCGTAAGGATTCCCCGGGAACGACCACTCCTCTTGATCTCCCGACTATCTGGGCAATTACCCGCAGCCACTGAACGTCCGCCGTACGTACGTGATGCGGCCGAATGCACCGGCTGCGCTACGTGCCCGCTCGTTACCGCAGAAAACCAAGAAGAAACGCGATCGTACTCGTCCGCTGTCCGGAATAATAAAGCCCTAAAGTTCTTCGATAACGCCTGTCAATTAACTAACCGAACGTGTGTATTACATTTCCAGGCATTCAGCTAATTCAATATTGAACGGAACATTCCACTGCTTCGTAGATAAAGTTACAAATTATTTATGAAGGTAATGATTGGTTTGTTACAAACCTACCAACGTAATATGATTATTTCAGTTGAGTTTACCTCTATGTTCTCGTTAATACTACATTAGCCTGGGAATTATTTTGCGTTTTCAATAATGAAGTGTCTCCTAAATGAATATTTTATTGACAGATGAGAATGAGATTTTATTTTCTAGAGTAATGGCCCTGACCACGTGTCATTTTTGTTAATATTTAAAGGTTTGTTAACGTGCGAATAGTATCGTGAAATATAAATTAATGCATAATTGTATAATACAACTAACTGTAGATTCACTGTAGTAATATGACCTCATTGATGGTACATTAATTACTGAATAAATGATTCACGCTGATTGAATCAAACTGAAACATTCAACCGTCGAAACCAAACAATGTATTGCACTTTCATATCACAATTAATGAGAATACGAAACATTCCGATGCTTGACGTACTCATATTATTATAAATATCAGTAATATACGTATTACGAATTGTATGAATTAATCATTAATTTCACCATAAATATTACGGTCAATCCTTTTCTCGGGGAAAGTAATATCCTTTGACGATGTCATTTTCATCGTCAGACAAACGGTAGAAATGATGATTGGCGGCGGGACATAACTGTTGACGAAACGTCCCCAATTTCGCGGGACAATCTTCCTTGGGATCGATAACCGTCGTTCTAGTAAATCCTTAAAGAAATCCGCAAACGACGGAACAGACCCAGCCGGGATATCGATTCGTAGAATATTCCGCATCGTTCTATCCGCGAAAATGTTTCGGGATCGCTTTGCTAGGCAGAACTAGATCGAAGCGCATATTTCACAGCTTCAGTGTTCGTGCCCGGCGCTTGGTAAAGGTAATCTAATTTGAAGGCGGTTGCTTTTGACCGTTGCACTGCGCTGCAGGTGCAGTTAACCCTTTGCTTCGCTAGCAATTTCAAACTGCTCCCTAATAAGAATGTACAGAAGTTGTACTTGATTATCACGATTATAGTGTAGGTATAACATTAGTTCTTGCCATTCTATTCAGAGTTGTCTTGGTGGACCATAAAGTCATTTGTAAAAAAAAAGCTGTTGCCACATTTAAGCCTGTTCTCGTCAAAAATCTGTCTTCGTCAAACACAAGTTAACTTTTTACAACTGATTCTTCCCTTTCGAGAAGGACACTTGCGACATTTGGCCATCTTGGAGATAAACAGGACTTTCTCGCCTTCTGTGTAAAGGATTACGCGCATAAATTCGTGTTCCCGAAAGATCGACGCTGACTGAGAGAGAAACGAGCCTACGTTAGCTTCCCCGTAAGAAAGTTTCTGAATAAGCCATGACTTTCTCCGCGGCCGCGTACGGAGATCATGATTTTCCAAAGCGAAAGCAGCAGGAAGACGGGAAATTGCGTGGCAGACAAACGACGAAGCTCAGAGGAACCTCGCCGTAATACTTTCCTTACGAATCAGCGACTGTACGAGTATTCACCTCGCTACGTAATTCCATCCGGACGCGGCAGGACAGGTTTCCGCTTTAACTTCCGCCGCGTAAAGTTCACGCTCGAATACCTGAATGTATTAAACACGGTGATGCTTTATCACTCGTGCAAAGTATTTATACGTTCCACGGATACGAAAGGCCACGGGGAAGAAGTGATATTTTGACAAAGCATTAACGTTATCCGCAATGTTGATATCCAAAACTGTTTTTACTTTTAAAAAAAAAAGGGAGAAACTTTTTTCCGCTTGTACAGAAGGATTGGCGAAGGAAGGTTTATTCGTTTCATAAAAACTTTCTTCTAATTCGACTTTTGTAGTTTAATTTAAACGCAACATGCCAGGTCTATCGCCTCGAGAAAAGTTCATTCGATGCGCTGCCACTGGGAAAACGGTCAGCGAGATTTTGTTAAACTTTTTGAATAAATCATAACGGTAGAAGGCCACATACATATGTATGCGTAATGATTTCACTCCGAATAAAACGCGAGACAACTTTCAAAGCCGACTACCTGCCTTCCAGAGTTTTACACGGTTTTCCCCGCAAAAGCACGTTTACTTTTTCGCCGCGGGAAGTCATATTTCAAATGGGAAAACAATAAAAGGATTTTTTTTTAACTCAACTACGCATTTTTCATCTCCGAAGACTGCATTAATAACGAAAAGAATATGACATGTTATATGCAACTACCAACGATTACCCTGGACAATCGTGAATTTCTATTTCCTCTCTGAAGATTTAAAATAATCTCCCTGTTCATCGGATAATCGCAGAGGAAATGGCCAAGCACTCTGTCCATTGAAATATGATTCCACTGCAGAACCTACTGGGACTTCACTTCCCGTTTCAAAAGGATCCGTAGTTTTATTGTGAACCCATCGCTGTCGGTAGGGTCCTGGCGGTCCATCGGCAAGCTGTTTTCTCGAACAGTGGCAGTACTCAAGAAGCTGAATAACAAGTAGCTTGTGCCGTCGCGCTGGGTACGGCGGATGAAGGTAAAACATGGATAGAAGGGCGGGGGTGAAAGTCTAGGGAAAGTAATATGTTCGTTGGAGGAAGTCACGACCTGGAAGCCGGATAAAAAGACGATGACAACGGCAAGTGGTTTACGAACGAAAAAGGCGCAACGGTGGGCCGGGAAGAACAGCTGGGGAAGTGGAGCAGGGGGCGGGAGGAAAGAAGAAAGGTAAATATCAACCGAAAAAATAGGAAAGTCATGATGGTGGGTCGATGGAAGAAGGGTCAACACGAGGGAAATGGAAAAAGAGAGGTAAACAGCCGGACGACAGGGACAAGAGGAAGAGCAATAAGTAGAAAGATGTACAAGACGAAAGTTGAAGAGCAAAAAATCCATAGAGAAACAAAGAAAAGGGGAGGTTCAATTATTTCACGGATAAAGGTACGAATTATTTCGTGAATTAATGATCGATCTGCCGGACTAAACGTCGTAATATGTTTGTTGGTGGAATATATGTCTGTGAAAAGAATAGAACGGAGTAAGAAGGTCAAGTAGGCCCTGAGTAACGTAGAAAATAAGAACAAGTGCTACTCGAGAGTTGACAAGCGGATGATCAATAGAAATCGGAAGAAGGGAGAAAATGTACATGGGATGAAGTTGACTGAGGCGAAACGATGAAGAATGGGGAAGAAAGTGACAACGCGCGAGAACACAGGAAGGCGAAGACTGATAAAAGAGTGTATGCCACGAAACGCATCGTAACGTCGTCGCATTTATGCCATGGCTTATCTTGAGCGTAGAAAGAGTCGCCGGTTTTATCGCTCTCCGCGCCGTTCTCCGAGCTATTTCCCTCGTGTGCAGACGGTACTTGAAAGCTCACAAAATTCCCTCTCTCCCTCCCTCTCCGTCTCTATGAAACGCTAGGAAAAACTCGGGAAAGGATGTCCCACTGAAATTAATGCAAACGGCAGAGCTAGCGCAGAGTCGATTTACATGTATACGTTAGTCATCGCTTTAATTATCACGAACTAAGCGCGCTCGAGGGTTACATTGAAGTGAGATTTTCCAGAAATGTACTTTTTCAAAAATCCCCATTGAAGGAGCCCATAGGACCCTTGTCGAGGCTTCATTGTACGTTATATTTTGAAAAAGAGGTGCAAAGGAAGTCGTTGAAAGAATTGAGGAAAATTGTAATACGTTATTCCGGTTGTTCATAAGTATCATAAGATATAATGCAGTTTTTTCAAACCACTCAAGGAGTGAACGAATGGAATAAGTGTTTCATAAATTGTGTAGCACTTTAATGACCAAGGAAAGCTACTTCCTCATTCTTGTGTGCTTGGAGCATTTGCATGAATACATATGCACACGTCTGAGAATGTCAAACCAAGTGTGTACGAAAGGCAAAGAGTATGCAGTCGGATTTGTTGGCATCTGATGCGACGGATGTGCCGACAAAAGCCGAGCATCTCGCTTAAAGTAACAGAAAAAGAATCTGCAAAGGTCAACACGAGGGGTCCGTTGGCACAGAAGTGAAGAATCTGTAGAATGAAAAAAGAAGTGCCAAGGGGTTGGAGAGGAGGCGGACTGGAATCATGCGGCAGAGCGGAAGTGGCTGAAAGGTAAAATACATAAGGGGACGTGAAATGCGTATGCGCGTCGACGAAAATGTCTCTAGAGACGAGTCGAGCGTGGAAAAACGACGATTCCCGGGCTGTGCGTGTCAGTTTCGACGCACCCCATAGTCAGAAAGTGTCGTTGGTCGGTCCGTGAAAATCTAAGAAAAACGATCCCGCAAATATGTGACCTATTTACATGCAGGCACGTTCGTTTACCTTTCTCCCCTCAATGGTCCTCCTTTCTTCCCTATTCTCCCCCTATGCCCCGACTATCTCCCTTGACTCATCGTGCAGATGACTCTGCGACGGCAATGAACGACGAGGCGATACTTTGTACTTTCAATTCATTCTCATTGTCATGCATCCGACCGTCTTGGAGACATGATCGATCGTGCCCATCAGCCCTTACAAACGATTTCACGGTTCCCTTGTAAAAGAACAGCGGATGATCGGGAAAAGAATAGCCGGGGACTGAACAAGAATGAGCGGAAAACAGTAACAAAGACAATGTAGACACAATACGCCCTTTCAACTGACATAAACCATCCACTTCTTGTTACTAGCTTTTAAATCGCGCTTCGTATATACGATTCATTGAATAGAAAAGGAATACACGTGTTACGTGACGTACGAATGAGCTTATAAAAACCATTATCACCTGCAAATCCACGATTACCGCATAAAATGTTAAAAAGCGCGGTATCAACGACAGGTAGCAATAATTTGAAATTGAATTATAAGCTTTTCTCCGTAACAGCGATTATTGACATGGAAATGAGGAAGAAACTCTGAAACAATTAATGACCAGGGCAGCGGAATGTTCGTAATATCCCGGCGATTAATTCACGAATATGGAATGCCGATCGACTCATCGGCTCTATCAACGAAGAGCCACGTAATAATGCGCCGAGAGGGAAATAACAATACTACAGAAAACTCCAATAACTCCTAGATGTTTATTTTAATTGCCGGACTGATGAACGGACGATACGAAGAAGCAACGGTCGTGGTTCACAGGAGTTATTTTTATCGGGATTATCGACCGTTCGTCATTTTCCAGCGCAAACAAATCACTCCCCCCACCCTGCCCCGAGTTCTACGAACTCCAGATGGTATAGCAATGTCACTGTTCATGCATTACGAGTGCACTGAGAATGAAGAACAATGCAGGATACTTCGTCTTAACGATTGGTTCCTCGCCTAACGATCAATGTCTCTGTCATATTTACGTTCAGGGAAATTTATCCAAATTCATGAAGTGCCAGGGACGTTTAGGGATTCGTTTGGCACGGTGGACAGGTGAAAAAAGGGCGAGCGTCTAATCAAACTAAAAAATGCAAGCAACCCTCTGCGAGTCTTGGCCCGCATTTTCACCAACGCATTCGACCTGTAGGGTAGCCAATCCGGCCCGGTGGGTTTGTGCACCGGCAAATCGAACGTCACTGAGGCGCTGAGCAATAATTCATCGGCGTCGATAGCGTGGAACGCGAGAACCCACGGCAGAAATCGCTTTCAACGTTCCTCCCCCCTTCTCCCCACCTTCCCCTCCGCCCATTCTTCCGATCCTATCTGCCTTTCACCCGTTTCTTCCTCCTTGCCTCTTCGCCATGCTTCCTCGTTCTTTCCATTTCCAACGTTTCCACTTTCCACGTGTTTTCGTTGCGCCGTGAAATATTTGGCGAACCGCGCTCTGCCAAACGCTCGATTCAATATTATTCTGACCAGCGGCAGAAAACGATTACCACTGCCGGCAAATCGTGGTCAATGAATATTTTCGTGCGCTTGCAGTTATTAATACACGAAATAAAGGAATGCACGCAGTACCAGGCGTACGTGTACATGTATATTCAATAAATAGCTCCAAGCTATTCAGTGTTTTCGACAGCCTAACATAACAAAAATTGTTTTTGTTAGAGTTCCTCCAAACCAAAGGTCTCTACGGCTAATTTGAATTACAATTAATTAATACAATACCTTTATCAATACCAGTTACATTAATATCAATACCATTACATCAATACAATGTTTCACAAAAGGAAAATGGTCCGAGCGACGAGTAATTGAGAAAATAATTTGAAAAAAGTAATTTTCCCGTTTCGATCCTTTGTAGGCGTGGATGCAAACTATTTCCTTTGTTCAGGCATTCATCTGGCGACGATTTTAATACAATTCCTAAACCAATGGCTGCAGTTTGACATCGTTATCATGGCACTTCTTTTGATTCCCGTGTCGCTCTACGTTCGTTGAATAAAGTTTCGCTCCGGTATGTCGAACGCATCTCGACGGGGCAAAGAATTATTTACGCGCTACGCTGTCAGGCGGAATTGCCACCCTCCTCCCCCCGCCATGATTCCTGCGACTGAAACCGTTTCCTTTTGACGAGAGAACTAATATTAAACGAGCAGCCGTGTGAACCGTAAATGAAAGCGACGCAGCACGTGCGTCGCAACCCCTCTTCACCTCCGCGCGAGAAAAAGCTCGGCGAAATGGAGACGTAAGCAAATAAGCAATCCGCAAACAGCGCCGCGTTTTACGATCGAGCCCGTACCTTCCGTAAAGACAGACGGGAGATGCGCCATCGAGAGGAAGCTACTCCTTCGAACTGAGGATTTTCCTCGGCGCACGACGGGCGCATGTCCGCGACGTATTTGTATTTCCTAAACGTTTCCCCGTCGAGAAGCTCGGAGATTTCTCGCGCGCTGCGATTTTTATCGCAAAAATTCCGCCGAGTGGTTTCGCCGATTTCCGCCTGTGGTTTGTTTTCGTGGAGCTTCCCCTCGGACATCTCGTCGGAGAATTTACATCGGTGCGCCGAGGCCGCGGTATAAGCCGAAGATCCTCGCAAGAATCCCGAAACGCTTACCAAGCAGCTTGTAACGATATTTGCCAGTGTCAGAACTTCGGCACACGGCTGACCGCTCCGTAATAAGGTCATCCCCAGACGTTCAACCCGGCCAGCGGGTCCCGTCGTTTGCATTCAACGCTCGTCCCCTGCAGGCTGTCGGGCATAAGATTCAAAAACGCCGAAGCAAGTGCGCACGTCCTATCGATTCGATACCATGCGAACAACATGCCGTTACTACTCGCCACGTCTGGCCAGCGCAGGGCTTAACTACTGGACGATTAATTAATGTTTTCCTCGAATTCACGAGAAGATGCAGCTTTCTCATAATATGTAATAAGATTCCTGTTACTGCGGAGTATGTAGACCTTCAGAATTGGTTCTCAGCTGAGACCGTACATTTAATTCAGCATTTAATTTATATACAAAAACGTCTTTGCATTCGAGCAAATCATAATAAATGTCAGCTATTATCCGCTGTTAATTCAGAATTTCGTTTTTAATTCACAGGTAATTCCTCTTATTTGTTTAACAATGAGATACCTTATAGCAACTGCCACATCTGGCTATTGTAATAATTAATTACTGAATTGGACATAATTCGTGTAATTGAATATATTTCGATGTAGCGGTATAATAGATACAGTTTTGACAAAGGTAACAAGGAACGATGACGGATCATTTCTACAACATAATTGGCATTAATTAAAATCTTTCAACGTTTACAAAACAAACGAAATCGTGTTTTCAAATCGAAATCGGGTTTTGCGGACACCTCGCAAAATTCTTCAAAATCTTCTGAGCAGGACAAAGACTAATTCCGGTTAATAATTTCAGGTATAAAGCCGAAAATGAGGAATCTTGAAAATCTTCTGAGCAGGACAAAGACTAATTCCGGTTGATAATTTCAGGTATAAAGCCGAAAATGAGGAATCATTATCGCGCGCATCAGCTATCAGTTTGGTTGAGACTCGTGCCTGAACTTCATCGCGCGGGAATGGAGGATGTGGATTCTAGGCACAATCTCTTCCGCGGTCACGCCGATCCCAATCTCTATGACGGCTCGGTCAGGGCCGATCCCCTTAACAGAATCACCGAGGAATACAGACGAAGAAACATCACGACGGAACCGCCAACAACTACCGATTACAGTATGACCACTTGCGTCAGCCTCATTCAAAGCACGAATCTTCAAAATGTCCACAACGCCAGTACCGATACACTCGCCAGTTTAGATGCCGCCGGGTAATTATAACATTACAGAGTCACAAGGAATTCGTCGTCGAAGGAAACGATAAAAACCGTGAACTTTGCTTCAATGAAATTTCACTTTGAAATTCACTTGAAAATTTTTTATAGATTTTTATAGTTTTCAAGTAGAGCTTTGAGAAACGGTTTCTTGAGTTTCCTCTCGTGAGCCAAGTAGCAATGGTAGTGCAGTTTATTTGCGAAACCACGTATTTCTTTCGAGAAGAAGTAATAGTATTTCTTGGCGAAGTACCGCGATGAATGACGATGAAATTTCCACAGATATGCCGCATATTCGACGGCCCTGAGCGTAACAATAGCCATTGGCTGCAGTCTGCTGATCCTGAACGTCCTTATTTTCGCCGGAGTGTACTATCAGCGGGACAAGACAAGGCTCGAGGTAAAGAGCCTACAACAGCAACAGATGATGAATCAACAGTGCGGTCCCCGCGGTTTCACCGAGCTGAAACAACCGCCCCCGCCACACTCGCACTTCGCCGGCAGTGGACAAGTGATCGTCGACGTGGAGAACGAAATGCTTAGAAGGTGAACAGTCCGTTTCTGTCTTCCTCATTCGCGAAATAAACCATCTCCAACGATACTTGAAGGTGCAATAAATATTTTCACGGCGACTTCGCAACTAAATTAGCGGGCACTTCTCCAAAGTGTACTTATAAGATCATAAGAATCGGCCCGTTTTCAAAGAAACGATTTTTCATCGTGCAAAACTGTTAGAAATTCATGCTGCAATGGCCGGATTGCGTGTGGTTAATAAGGATATTTTGCTTCGCAGAAACGCAATGAAAGGAGGACCGAACGACCCGAATTCCATGCTTCAGCAGGGCCAGGGAACGCATACGCTCCCTCATCAGCATCATTATCAGAAGCAACATCAGCAACAACACGCCACTCTTCCGCGAGCTTCGGTTATACACGACATGAACACACAAACTCAAGTGAGACTCAAGTGCCTCGTTTTCAAGGGATTTCCCGTTCTCCCGTAATGAAATTTCATTGACCAAGGGAAATGTACTTCACCTGCCCATCATTTAATTGGCAACGAAGAAGACGGTTAATTCGAATGCCTCGCTCCTCGCGATACAAATACGTTTGTAACCAATTTAGTTTCCCCGTAGACGAATTAACAAAGTTTCGCTAACCATAAAGCCTTTTAAAAGTTTAATTCGCAATCCTATTAAGGAACTTTCGTGGCCCCGTTAGCCCGAGGATAGAGTACACCACTAGTGAGGACATTATTCACGGTCATTATCCTGATTATAGCCCCTATTACTTTATTTTGCAATTTCCCCGGCCCTAAACTTCCTTTTGAAGTTATTTAACGAACGTTTAATTCCCTGCGATTTTCCGCGTGGATGCAACTTTTTTCGGGGCACCGAAGCAAGAGAAAAAAGGATAAACTTGTAATGAATACACGTAGCGATCTATCGTAAAAGAAGGGACAAGCTTTTACGGGGCGAACCGTGATCCTTGTTTTAGGAATAGCTTTTTGTAATAAAAACCCGCTTTGGTTTGGTATTTATGAGTTAATTGAAGCCTGTAGTAGCGCGGTTGAGTAAGGATCTAAATATTGAATTTTAATCGGCGTTCCAAATTCTCTACAACAAAATAACGTAGAAAATAGAAAAAAACATAAAGCTATATATTTATTCCGAATACACACCTTGAATTCCATAGGCTATATTTGAGTATATAGTTTTGTTATCATAAGGAAAATATATTGAGGAATATCTGTTTACCGGTTGATGTTGTGCCAGTGACAGGAGCAACATTATTAGTAATAATTTCACGCTGACGAGTAGGCCTTGAGGAGGGTCGTCTCCAAGTTAAAAGGGTGTTATTTTTCAGGGTCCACCGAATGGATCGATCCACCTGACGGTACCGAGAGCACCACCCCCGGCGCGAGCAAAAAGCCCGCCGGAGAATCAACCACTTCTCCAAAGCGCGACCGTCTCGTCCCGCGTTTCGCAGGCGACGATGAGCGAGATGCGAGTGTGATGCTTGGACCCCCCTCCGAAACCAGTCGTCCCGGACGTTCTCACGGCGTCGACGTTGCTCTAGGAGTTTCATGGCCGCGGGTCTTCCGCCGGGGAGGACCGTTGCCCGCGGCCACGCGGATTCCCGCAGGATCGAGCGAGCGATCGATCCACGACGATGGAGGGGGGTATTAGCAGAGGACTTAAACGAAACCCGTAATCGGGTAAAGGTCTTGGACGGTTATCAGACTAGCGTCACCGATGAAGACGACCAAGTCCGGACAAAAGATATTAAAGGGGATTTAGTCGTAAGCTCAATCGAAGAAAGAAAAAAAACTGCAGGTCGAGAAGAAGATTCGCAAGAATTGGAGAGTTACTCGTTAATCGAACGTACTGAAATAAGATGTGACTAGGAAAGAACGTGCGGGGCAGGTGAGAAAGTAATCGGGTATGCTCAGTAGATTGACAGAGCGCGCGGTTTTAACGATTCCGTGGAATTAATCGTTTACCGCAAGTTCCCATTTACTTGCAGTGAGCCAATGTCAAAACGTGCACGATTTCATCCACTTATGAACGGCATTTTCGTATGGCTTGCGGAAACTTTGTGTTCAACGGAGAAAAGTGCAACAGATGAAGCTTGGCGAATGATGTTAATAGAGGACCAAATAATTTTTTATGATTCCTTCATTTGGTCTGCGTTAATGATATTTGTTCAGCTCCTTTCATAGGAAATACCCATACTTCACGTGTTACTACTTCCAACAGACTTGTTTAAAATTCTCGGGACTTTGCCTGACTTTTTTCTCCGTATAATACAGTCTCAAATGAAGCACTATACGAATAGCGGCGAAAGATGTATAGAATTCAATCGAATATAACATTATCACAATCAATCAATGTATTCGTTCGAGTTTTTGAATAATAAGCAACAACGCGCTGGCAAGCAAAAATGATACACGCGTAATGAGAAATAATTTGACATGGTGCGAGACAAAAAAGAAATAAAACGGCTCAAAACGAATGGACGATCAAGACCCGTGTATAAAACAGAAAAGGATATCCTCTACGATGTTAGATGTTCCTTGTACATAAAATGAATTTATACCGGTAAACGGAGAGTTTGCTACTTTCTAAGAAGAATTCCGTAATCATAATGACGTATCGTTTTTTGCCTGTTGCGTTTGTACGTTACCCTTACGCAGTGTAAAGGTGTGAGAAATGCGACGAATAATTCTTACGAAAAAGGCCATTTCTGTGGATAAAAAATTAACATAAAATAGACGAATCATTGAGCATTTATCGTTAATTCACATAGTTATCTATTCTCAGGTGATATACAATTGCAACATGAACAAAATGGTTGTGAATCATTCTTTTTGACAATATTATGAAAGGATTAGGCTCAATAAAATACTTAGTTTTTTCAATAACACAGAAATACCTGTTCCCAAATCAAATCTGTTTATTTCAGCGATCAACTTTTCTGAATCAAAGTTGATATTTGTTTGAGTTAAGCACTGCCTTACACGTAAGAAAATTCAGTGCGTTTGTTCCTTCATTTCTGATCTTTTTGCTCAACAATTCTCACCTCACATCATAATCAAAATTACATGAGTTCTGCAGACATTTGCAAAAGTTATGACAATATCTCATGTATCCACACATGACATACGTGTCGAAAAATCGCTGTCATCCAAGGAACAATGCATTTTGTATCACAAACATAGTTAAATTATATGTAATATCCCCTGAGGAAAATATCAAAAATAGGCATTGCAAGGAAGTATCCTGAACAATTGGATATCATAATTTCGTAGGATTATGTCTCCGAACGTGTTGTGGATTCTGGAAATGAAAGGAAAAAACGCTTACCTCACACCTGATGCACTACTGACGTGTAACTTTTTGTAAAAATATATACGTACGTATACATGTAAGTGTAATATAAAAGATTAACGTCAATCTGTTATGCGTAACACACTGCCACGAGACTCAAAAAAAGTTTAAGTAAAGTATTTAATAGGAAGCTCTAGCACCGATCTCCAGTTGACTGATGAATATCAAGGCGTTCGCAGAGAAAATCAAAGTTGTACATAGACGGAGGATAAAATCAAATTGATCTGTTTCGGGCGGAACGTGGTAGGATTTTGTCTCGATTATTGTTCGCATTACGAATTAACGTCACTTCGAAGGTACGTCAAGGGACGAGGTCATCTCGCCGAATATAAATTTGTAGCAAAACTCACGAGCGCTAACGATTTCGTGATAATTACACAATATCATCGTTTACGGACAATCCGAATGTACTAACAAATAATAGAAATGACGACGAACATTAAAAGTATTCGTTGTGCGGGCTACAGGAGAGGAAAGAATTAACTGGATGGTGTTGGAACAGATGTTTAAAAGAAAATTTAAATAACATATATTATATATACATATTACGGATTGTAATGAATTTATTATGACGGATATTGCATTATATTTATGTGACTTATAGCTGGTCTCGCATTCCCCTAGAAAGACACGCTACAGGATTCTTCCAGTTGAACGCGAGGTCGCATGTTACGTTTAACGTTTCTGTTGTCAAACTGTAAATATATGATGAAATACATGGAAACATTAATTGTACTGTCGACTTTTTTCTAATCTCTGTTAACCCTTTAGCATAAGTGCTTCAATATTTTGATCTTACGCTACAATTTTTTTAGCACACTCGTTAGCTAATTCAGCCCAGCTAATCGATGCATACTTCTAACAATAAATCATATTATACAAACTTTTTTTATCCAAGGCAGTAAACAGTACTATTAAAGCATTTCTCAGGAGGATTTTAAGATTTGTAAATCAATAACGAACTATGTGAAAGAATATTGAACTCTTTGTTTTTGCTGATGCGTAGACTAATACAAAATACATTATTGGATAAGAAGTTAACACACTTAAGATCTACGTGTCTTTCAACTTTTCGTCATTAATGCAGTAGTAGAAAAAATATTATATAAAATATAAAAGTGTAAAAGTGCAGTAGTAGATAAAAAATTTAAAAAAATTTAAAAGTACACTATTTTCGGACTATTTTTCATATTCGTGCTGAGAGGTCGTTGCGACACGGCAAATATTTATTTTCTCAGCAAAGTGTACATGTGTAGCCCTGAAAGGTCAAATATGAAGCTTCAATTTTGCCAGTGGCGGATATAACGCATGTCAGTTTCGCTGCGCATGCACATGTTGATCTGCCTTGAACGAAAGTTTGAAAGTACCTAGGAAAAGGAAGAAACGGAGGAACTGAAGAGCGACAAAAGCGTAGATCCAACCTTACCTGTCACCGAGTGACAGACGTCAAGTTCAGATCAGCGTGTAGCCTTGGATGTTGGCTGAACCGCGAACGGTTCGGATGTTGGCAAAGTGGTTATTACGTTCGTGCGATGGCGAATCGTAAGAAGGGCGATGAGTGTTCTCAGTCCTCATCAAAAAGCACGAAACATCATTTTGGTAAAGCGTTATCCTCGTCATCCTCATCCTCCGACGAGGCAGAAACTTTAGATCATAAATCTACCGTGGCAGGGAAATCTACCGAGCATCATAGCAGAAACCGAGTCGGAACAAGTCAGACAGGTTAGATTTTTGCCTATTTATTTGCAACCGTTAGTTAATGCATCATTTATTGCTGAGAAGTATGTCAGTTGACGCTATATCTAATGTGTCTATTTTAAATGACTTTATGACTTTAATTGTTGGCTTGGTGCCTAACAGGAGGTCAAGATTTTTCAAGACGGGAGGAGAACATCTTTAGTTTCAAACATTTCCTCAAGAATGATTCACAAAGAAATTATTACCACACTGGGGCACGACCTAAGGTTTATGCTACACCTGCATCAAGTCCAAATTGCCTTAAAAAGGAGAACAATATTTATACTCGAAATCCAACAGAACTGCCAGATTTTGTACAAGATCACTTAGTTATTGAACAATGTTATCTAGACCATGCATCCAGCCAAAAGCCAATGGCTGATGTAGATAACCTTCCTGACTTTGCACAGACCAGCATGGAACAACGACAAAGTAGACTTTGCAATGACTCAAGAATGTGTCATTCTACAGATTCTCCTGAGCTTTCGCTAGACTTTTCAGTGGAGGGCTCTCAGGAATTAGGATCAAAGATTTCACATAAACAGGAACATCCATCAATGAGTACGTCCCACTCAGGGCCATTAGATTTACCTACCTTTGAAAGACCTGTAATTGATTTGGCTAAACATTCACAGCCAGCAGGATTTCCATTAGACTTACCATTTCCTGTAACTGAATCTAATTCTAATGCAAACATGTCTTTAAGAAACGGTTCACTAACGGTTGAGACACATGCTACTAAGTCTTTACCAGATTTTTTAAGTGACGGTCCAATTAAGAGTAGGTCTACACAACCTGTTGATGTTGGACTTCATGCTAGTCCAACTGAAATGACAGAGAGAAGGGTGAATATCTGCCTATACAAAAGTATTCTTGCATGTAGAATAACAATTTTGAGCTTCTTAATATTTCTTGCCATTGTAGCTTCAAATGGAAAATGAGAGATTGCGACATGAACTTGAAATGACAAGGAGAGAAGTTAGTGAAAAGATAAAAAGGTATATATATAAAGTTCAGAAATACCTAAAAATATAAAACAACTTAAAATATTCAAGATATTTACAGGATACGTGTGTTAGAGAGAGAATTAGCTTACAGGAAAGAAGTTGAACATGAAGAAACTGCACATATTGAGAAAGCTATGGAACAAGTAGAGGATAACTTAAAGCGTAGTACGGTACATATTCATTTTTAATTGTTAACCCTCCTAATAATGATGGAAATTTTGGCGCATAAGCATAATCTTCTTTCAGAAAAGAGCAATCAATGCGGAAAGTACAGTTTCCAGTTTGAAAAAAGAAATCAAAGAGTTAACGGTAAAAATCAACCTTCACATTGAATACTGAATGAATTTTTGTTTTATTTATGTTTCATGTAGTTCATAATTATATATATTTGCTTTAGACAGAGATATCGTTATTACGGCTGGAAAATAGAGAACTTCGATCTGCAATGTCTGATAGAAACGAGTGTGGAGCATCGTCTTATCATACCGATCAAAGAATACGAAGGTTGGCTAGTGACTTAAGAAGCGCTGCTTCTACAGCCGAAATATCTTTGAGGTAACCTAATAAATTTCAGTTAGTTTTCAAAACATCATCACTAATTTTCAAGCTTGATAACATTACTAATGGAGTTATGAATTCAGAACTAATTAATGGAGATCATTTTTCTGCAGGCAATTAATGTCTGGAGTGGACAATTTACGAGTTCTCGCCTCAGCTCTTGAAAATGCAGACAGAATAGAGGACCGGACCAAAGACTTTTTACCTGATTTTGATGAAGATAATGCTGCTGGTCCTGCTCTTTAATCAACTCTCATGTTTAATTTGACACAGACCTTTAATTCTTACTCTTTCTCTAATCACCTTGGCCTGTTTAAAGTTCCTTAATGGAAACATTTTCACCTTCCATGTAAAGTTTATCATAAAAATGATAATTGCTTTAACTGGCAAGTAAAATATTTATCTCGAAGTGCGTGCATAAAAATGCAAATTACCATTTCACGTGTTAACTAATTATCACTAAACCGTGAAGTGAATTATTTATGAAGTGCTTGTTGTACTTTTGTATTTGTTGATAATAGTCTTTGAGAACTATGAAACAGCATTACATAAGAGGTGCAGGGATAAAAGCGCCAAGATATTATCTTTTCTTATTTAAAAGATCATATTTTTATTACAGATCTTTACATAACACCATACTCAGGTGATGTGAACAGCATAAGTTGAATTGATCAGAGGTACGATGAGTACAATGTTAATAAAGCTACAATAGTTAAATTCGAGACTAGAGTTTGGGAGTAGAATTCTGCTTAGAAGTCAAACATGATGCTTAAAATTTCGTAGTAGAATATACACTACATGATCCTATTCTTGAAACTAATTTTAAATGCTTTTAATCAGTCTATGTAGTATTCACATTACTACAATAATGTATTTTATACATATTTTGTAAAATGATTATATCAACTTTGTAATTCGAAATTAACTAATATGAGAAAATAATTAAGTATGGTAATATTTAAATGTTGTATATATTGCAAGTAAAATTATTTGCCGGAAAGAGGTAAAGATTATGATAATAAAATCAGAATGAAAAATGCAGGACATAATTAAGGTAAACATTGTAAAATTTGAAAGGTCACTGTACAATCGCGTAGCAAAAGTAACGTCAGACATACAATGTTATTTTTTTAAACAAATTGATATTATCAAAAAAGAATAATAGAGAACGATAACTTAATATAACAATATTCGCTTGTTTATACACTTATGGACTATTGAGATCCTCAAACATACTAAGTATATCTGTCTGAGTTTCTGTGTGACTCGTTTGTGTATTTAACCAGGATCGACAAACACTTAATGGGATGTTACAGCCAGTCTGGCACATTGGGGCCTTTGTCTGAGTTTCAGTAGAGACTGTCGTGTCATCGAACTGTGTCCAAGCGGTTTGAGTTTGAATGTCAGACAGTCCCAAATCTGACGGTAATATTTCGTTACACGTCTGCGTACAAGTATTACTGTACAATAGTTGCTCCATATTATCTAAATTATCAGTCGTCTGCGTTTCAATATTCGAACTTAAGGCAAAAGATCTCGACAGTGTATACGAATCAAAAAATGATTGTGAATAGGCTTGCTCAGTTTGTGTCTCTATACTACTGAATTTGTCATCAAATGTTTCATCGGTTAAGAGCGGATCTGAACGAGATACGCCATCATTAGAGGTAAAGGAATACGCCTCAACGGCGGTCGATGCATCCTCTACATACGGCAAAGTCATCAGAGCCACTGAACTCTTCGATACAGAGTGCATTGACGTGCTCGTATTTTGGCTGTAAAATACATCGAACTCCGTTTGCGTAACGTTATCGTTCAGGACCTCGAACATATCTTTTTCGGGCAACGTTTGTGTGCCAGATGTGTTCTTTTCCTCCCAAAAGTCTTGCAAACCAACATCATGGCGCAATGGTAATGGGCTACTTGGAAATAAAGTGCTGGTTCCGAAATTATCACTGAGGCCTAGGTCTTCTTTCAATAATGTACGCGATGGCTTTTTAGCAGAACCGCAACTCTTTCTGCGCTTGCGAATGTTTAACCCTCCTGGAATTAGCTGTGACGAACTTGTCGTTTGTGTTTCCATAGATTTACCATCGCGTTTTTCACCTTCTGAAACGATCGTTTGCGTATGCCTTGAAACTTTCCGCTTATAATGGAAATTATTACTATTGTTGCTACTTTTCAATGGGCTTGTTATTCTTCGGTTCTTTCTACATTCATCCGTCTGTATAGCTACATCGCATGTAACCTTCGAGGTCAGATTAATGTCGCAATTTGGCCTTCCAGCATCTCCTTGATTTGGCAGTATTGCTATTGGCTTATTGACCTTGCTCAGTACAATACTAGCTACTTGTGATACTTTTCCTAACTTAGGATTCACGCGTCTGTAAATGTCAGAAAAGAATGAAATACATGTATTTTATAAAAAGGAAATATATCTTCTGGAATAAGCCCTATTAATCACCTAAGTATTGTTTTATATTTTTCATCCACAGCATGTGAAGAACGCTTTGCATGAGTAAGAAGTGCTTCATAACTAGTAAAGACTTTCAGGCAAGAGCAGATAAAATCTATTCCACAAACTCTTGTGTGCGCTTCCTTTGCAGCTTGTGTAGAAAATCCCTTGTTACACTGAGTACATGAAAAAGATTTTTCTGCATGTACTTTTAAGTAATGCTGAAAGAATGGAAAGTATTAATCACTCAGACGTATTAATAAATGAGCCTAATTAATGTTGGAAATATATAATATTAAAAGTCTCAAGAGTTGCACATGCTTTACCTGCTTTAAGTATTTCATAGTACTAAAGTGCCTCTGAGATTCAGGTGCATAGATGCATGTTTGCACCGGGCAGTGATACCTTACATTCTCCTTGACAATTTTGTTCAATTTTTTGTGTTGATGAACTTTAAGATCGTGCATGCGGTACCTCGGTTCGTTTCGAAAAACGAGACCACACTTCCTACATTGAACATTGTTAAATATAACACTAAGCTGTTCGACCGTGGGACAGACCGTTTTCTCGCAGGAAACACTTCTCGATTCTCCGAGTTCGGCCATCGGAGGTTAGCTCGAAAAGTGTCGGACGATTCGCAAAAGTTTTGCACGACGTTCGCCGGTTCTGTCATTTATGTCAGGAGAGAAACAAAAGTGCCCAGCTGCTTGGCACGCGCAATCGCACGGCGAAACAAATCGTACTTCTCCGATTCCGAAACTCCCTGTATAGCATTCATTCGTCGAACGTTTTTCAGCACTTGAGCACTCTCAGCTTTGGCAAAGTAGGTTACTCGTGGCGCACTGAGAATTTTCAGTGCTGAGTCCTTTCTTTGGCTGTACCAGCAGTTTTACGGACATCCATGGGTTTCTAATGGGCTCAAAAAGGTGCTTGCAGGGTCGATGTACTCACTCCGAATCGTCATACGTACTCCATTCTATTTCTTATGTACACACACGTGTACTTACCACCACAGCTGAACGAAAGCTGAACACGCGGACACCTGACGTGTTCGTACATAAAACCCCTTCCCTGGGTTCCCGACACGCTGCACACCGTCTCAGTTCTTGCCAGCCCGAAGAACGTGCCAACATACTCGCAGTCTACTCCTGTCTACCGTGGACAAACGGAGTATAGTCACTCGGCCATCATTGGGTCGTCGAACGTTCGCGCTTTTCCCCGAATTCTTTTCACTCGCTATCTGCGCTACGTTAAAAAGTAGCGTTTCTGTAACAACCGCCGCGCATTTCCGTACATCAGAAGCAGAGGAGATCTACAAGTTTTCCTCGGTATATCGTCCGCGGCATTTAGAACGTTATAATTAAGGGTTAAACCCTCCTACGGGCATGTGCCTCGGGAAATAGAAAATCAATGGTGAGTGGCAAACGAAATGTCATGTTTGTCCTACGAAGAATTATTTTCTTTTCTTGCAAATTTAAACGTGAATTGCGTGTCCTGGATTATATTCGTCGTTGCAAGTTTATCGATTTCCACCGACTACTCTGTGCGGAACTATGCAATTACGTGTCTATTTCACTTGCATTAGTGCTAGTCGCAGTTTTCCTTATGAAATGCGATATTTTATGTACACCTTTGGTTTAGTTTTTCGTGGATAAAACGTGTGAGATATTGTCCCTAATTAATTTTATTCGACCATTAGTGACCTAGAGAGCATAAATCGGCCAGTGGAATGACAGGTCTCCCGGGTGCAAAGTGGATGATGGCCAATTATATTGAACGCGAAATATTTGTCTCTTTTACAGTACCTTTATATCCTGAAATCCCGGTGGACATCAGTAGTCTCAAGGAAACACGTACCCCTTAAATTATATAAGAGTCCTTTTGCATTCCATTTAGATAATCAGTTTTTTTTATTCCGTAGCTGATCAATTTCGGATCGACCACATACACTGCTGTTTAGCTCTATTAATACCTCGTATTAAATGAAAGGATAATTATCAACATTATACCACTTTGTGTCTCTTATGTATACTTCATACCAAGGATATCGACACTTTTTTATACACTGCACGTGTTAATTATAGTTGATGTAAACTTTCCATAAATGGGATCAATGTCTTTCTTAGAAAAAAAATTGATATTCCAGTACGAACGGGTACTAATCATTACATTCATCATGTAGTAGTCGTTCTTCATTAATGGATTTCATTGTTCAAAGATGATATTTTAGTAGAAATGAAAAAGTATTTTTCTGGCTACACAAACGAGAATTTGGCACATGTCCAAAGCCACATGCGAAGTCACAATATTTCAAACGATGCGCAAAACTATGAAATTACACGCGAATTGTATCTTCGTCGAAATTTCACAAGCCGTTTTAGATGCATTAATTTTGTATCCATAATTCTAATAGCTCTGACGTGTGAACACGTTAATTCGAAGGTCGTGATATTTCTACCCTGGTCAGCACGTTTATCTCCAGAAAAATGGAAATTATATTGCCAGCAAACGTGACAGTACAAGTTGTAAATGCTTCGTGTTTTCTGCTCGCCAGTATAACGTGACTCTTGTGATTAGGAAAATTGTCAAAATTACTATCATATGCACGACACAGTAAGCCTTTAAAAAAGTTCGTTTCTTTACCGGTAGGCGAGAAATGTAAAAATAATGTAAAACCGAGAAACCTGATGTACCACTTTTTAACACTTTTTCTACATTCTCATAGGAATGTATAAGGAGCTTGGCTGATCTGAGGGCGATGTCAGTAGTATTTGGTCAGCGCTTAGCGTGCAATTTTCACGGAAGAACGACCCGAGAATACTGACATAATAGTAGCTTTCCTGTAAGCCTTCGTGTTGGCTAAAGCAGACGTTTAAGCTTTACGCTTAACCTACGAGAGGAAAACGAATTATCCGCGATTATACGACGATACCGTTCGCCATTATACCTTGGTAAAAGTAGGACCGAAGGACGAAGAAACCCTGAGGACGACATGAAAGACGCCGGTGCTACGAAGTATGAACAACTACTCGACGACCCTGCGTTCGAGAACATCGCAGATAAAGAACATGTCACCTCCTCTACGATAAGAGGACAGGTAAATGCAGTTATATCTATTACTCTATTGTAATGTTAAATCTGATAACTAATACTTCCTGTGTAGCCACTGGATAACAATTTTTACATATTTCAATCTCACAAAAGGGGCTTTGGATCGCTGACGCGGGTTGTTTTTATTTTTTGTGCTAACTCAACTTATTCGCCACACACATTTTCTTAAAGCATACGGATTGTGATTTTTAAGAGACTTGCATTTTCTGCCATCCTGTATTCCAGTTATTTTTATAACCGCTGTGCATGAGACGTATTTTTTTGCTCAGAGTATTATTTAAGCCATTGGTCGTCGAATTGCTCGAGTGAAACAAAGCTTCCGGTTCTACACCACGAACACAAGACACACGACATGATTGTAGCTCTGTACGACATACTATTCTTACAAATCATTGCATAAGTCAGTGGCAATGATCTGGACCGTAATATATTATTGAAGGACGACATGCAAACTTTCTTGATACTCTAAAGGGACTGAACGATATAATAGCTGGAATAACGTTACGTTTCATGCTCAAAATAATTCCCGCTAATTCATACAAGGAAAGTTTTCTAGGGCAAAAAGATTAATCAATTGGAACACGAACGTTGGAAGAGTTTACATGTTGTCGTGGTCGTGGTATTCCCCAATCGTCAAAGTATCGATCGAACGTTCCCGTCCGCTCATACTTATTTCTTTTGACGATGTCCGCAAGCAAATACTGATGAACGTAGAAGCAACACATTTGTTTAAAAAGACAGCATACATTTTCATCTGCATATGAGCAAGTATTATATGATTCACCACAATGAAGATTAAAATGTATCAGCCATTGGAAGAGTTCGCGGTTCTTTTTATCGTCAGACCCATAATACGTGTCGACATTCTTTTCTATTACGATTTAATTGCCGATAACGTAGCAATCATTGCGAATAACGCAGACATATCAGCTGAAGTCAAGGCGATCAGTCCATCAGCCTGACCTTGCACAGACCCAGAAGGGTAAAGTCAATAATTATTGTTACGACTTAGAATCGTTAATGCATAATAGCTCGGCTTTCGACTATTCGAATATCGATTGATTTTTGCCATACATAAATGGTCTATAAAATTCTTAGGACATATCCGTACTCGTGTGTTTACGTACGAAATTTTGCTGTCGAACACGTTTTACAGTTGCTCATTTAATTATGCTAAGCTTCAAAACTGATGAATTTTTATGATGTGGGTATAAACATTATACAAATATCTTTCAAAACCGTGCGATCCGGTTATTTTCATTCCTTGAAAAAGAGACAAAGCATGATGCCATGCTGTGTACTGTCTGATAAAACTAAAATGAAGCGAAGAAAAGATACGTTAATCACCTATAGGATTTAATTGTAACGCAGGAATTAATAAGGTCATCAAGATAGTTGTATATAAAGCTATAAATAACTTCATTATAGCTAGTGACACATTGATCGTTGTATTTCATTTCAATTGTTAGGGAACATTATTAAGGTTAGAATCCTAAACTGTGTCTATCATTGCAACAATGACTTATTTCCTTTATGCCATGGATATTATGTCTGACAATTTACGAGATGTTTTCACGGTTTATCAAATAATTAGTACGTACATATTACACATATTTATTTATGCACCACAATACTGGTAGCGCATGCCAGCGATGTACTGCTGCTAACGGCAATATTTATTCAATTCGGTTATGACGTGCATAGCATAATTTTAAACATTACTTGATACCATTAAACAAGAAGAAGGAGCAATACAACTCACGTTATCGGACAAACATTTTTGTAAACCTGTCATACGGTGGCCGGTATGGACAATTACAGTTTTCGAACAGTTTGACAGTTGCAATATGGCGGTGTATAGCTACAAGTCACGATGTGATTCTGGGGGACCGTGTATTTTTTAAGAAACCGAAATCTGGAATAAAAATTTTTAGTTACAAAACACGATGAATCCGCCGTAAAGAAGACAAAAACTATTTTGGTCTAAAGAAGAATTAAAATTACAGGTTGATGAACAGTTAACCTCAAAATAGCCTATTACTGTAAACTTTTCTGGACTAATAAAAATTTGTGACCAATATAATAATAATTATACTGACTGTAATAATTTTAAATACAATAATTTGTATATATTCCAGTGTATGAATATCTGCTTCATAACAATATCAAAATGGAGGTGTTGAATTATATAGATGAATATATTTTTTAAAGGATAAGGAACCAGGCTCCGAAATGTGGTTAACCACAGCAGAGGCTGCAAGCTTGGGGGCTGAGGAGGTGGCAGCTAGATTGCATGTTGACATAAGAACAGGATTATGGTGGCAGGAAGCAGATCAACGGAGACAGTTAGCTGGTTTCAATGAACTCACTGTCAAAGAAGAAGAACCACCATGGAAGAAATACATTGAACAGGTATAAGTGTATCAATAATATTCTGTATATTTAGAAACTGTTATTGTTTTTCTTAAAGTTTATATGTTTTTACAGTTTAAAAATCCTTTGATTCTACTGTTACTTGGGTCTGCATTTGTTAGTGTTTGCATGAAACAATTTGATGATGCTGTCAGTATTACAGTGGTGAGTGTTAAATAAGGTAGTTTATGCCTGAAACTGCAAAAGGAATATCATTCATTTAATGCTGATCTTATATTTTCTTTAGGCTATCATAATAGTTGTAACAGTTGCATTTGTACAAGAATATCGCTCTGAGAAATCCTTGGAGGAGTTAAATAAATTAGTACCCCCAACATGCCATTGGTAAGTACATTTTCATTATGTTCAAGGTTGTTACTTTGGCAGTTATGTATACACTTATATTTAAATTTTACATGCAGCTTAAGAGAAGGTCGTGTAGAAACATTCCTTGCACGAAATCTAGTTCCTGGGGACATTGTTTACTTGAACATTGGTGATAGAGTACCAGCAGACCTGAGAATATTTGAGGCAATAGACTTAGCCATTGATGAAAGTAGTTTTACTGGAGAAACTGAACCAGCACAAAAATCTGTAGCTCCTCTGTTGAAAACTAATGGCACAACAACAAACAAAAATATAGCATTTATGGGAACACTGGTTCGCTGTGGAAATGGCAAAGTAAATACTTCCTATTATAAATCAGAAACCTCATCTTCAATGTTTGAGATAATACTAAATTTACATTTATATAACGCAGGGTATAGTAGTTAATACGGGCGAGAAAAGCGAATTCGGAGAAATTTTTGCAATGATGCAAGCTGAAGAAGCTCCCAAAACACCACTGCAAAGAAGCATGGATATACTAGGCACACAATTATCTTTCTACTCGTTCTGCATCATTGGCATTATCATGTTATTGGGATGGATTCAAGGCAAAGCAATTCTCGAAATGTTTACAATTGGCGTAAGCTTGGCGGTAGCAGCTATACCGGAAGGTTTACCAATTGTTGTGACCGTTACCTTGGCTTTGGGCGTTATGCGAATGGCTAAACGAAAAGCTATTGTTAAAAAACTACCAACTGTAGAAACACTTGGTATGTTTATAAATAAAATTGATCTATATACTTACGTATATTTTAACAAGCATATTTATATTATTGTAACTATAACCATTCAATGTAAACAGTTAGTTGTGGTAATCGCTTACTGGTGCATTACATAAACAGAAATATTTTCAATATTTTTGTGATTACAACTTAATGATATGCTAATAAATGTCTGGATATTTTTGGTTCCGTTGTGTAGGATGTGTGAACGTGATATGCTCCGATAAAACTGGCACTATCACTAAAAACGAAATGACGGCAACTATCCTTGTAACATCGGAAGGTTACGTAGCTGACGTTACTGGCGCCGGATATAACGATAACGGAGAAGTTCGAATAAGGAAATGCGATGATTACGAACTAGCTCGCGCTGCTATCAGTACAATGCTAGAAGTAGGCTGTGTTTGTAATAATGCAGTGATACAAAATGAAACGCTGCTTGGACAACCGACGGAAGGCGCTTTGATAGCTGTGGCAATGAAATATGGAATGTACGGTTGTGCTGATAAATATTTACGGCTTCAAGAGTACCCCTTTTCTTCCGAACAGAAAATGATGGCTGTAAAGTGTACACCAAAATATGACGAGGTGGATTGTCACTTTTTATTGAGAATATTTGGGTGATCTTCAGTTTGCGGAATTTTGTCTAATACAGTCTATTCGCATTACAGAACAGGCAAGAGGTATTCTTTGTAAAAGGTGCTTTAGAGAAAATATTACCTCAATGTACTAAATATTCTGTCAATGGACAAATATACCAACTTAATCAGAAGAAAGATCAAGAATTTTTAACGGAAGCCTACGAAATTGGACAACAAGGGCTGAGAGGTACTAATTTTTTAATACCATTGACTACTACGTCCAAATATGTTTACTCCAGGAGTGACTAAGTTCTGTATGTTTGTTATAGTGATTGGTTTGGCACGGGGGAGTTCCTTACAAGACCTTGTTTTCGTCGGTCTGGTAGGCATTTGCGATCCTCCGCGACCGCACGTTCGTGAGTCTATTACCACCCTCATAAATAGTGGTGTGAAAGTAAAGATGGTTACCGGAGACGCTCGTGAAACGGCTGCTGCGATTGGTACACACTTTTACAATAATTTCTCAAGTTCTCGTACATAAATTAATCTAACTCTAGCGTTTACATCTTTAAATTTGTAGCAAGCATGATTGGATTGGATGTTCTTCATACACGCTTATTGTCTGGAGACGAGATCGACTCGATGTCCGAGCATCAGTTAGAACAGACAATCAGCAGCGTCAGTGTATTCTATCGCGTTACACCTAAGCATAAATTATGCATTGTCAAAGCTCTGCAAAGAGAAGGCAACATTGTAGGAATGACCGGTGATGGTGTGAATGATGGAGTGGCATTGAAAAAGGCTGATATAGGTATTGCTATGGGTAAAAACGGGACTGATGTTTGTAAAGAAGCTGCTGATATGATCTTGGTTGACGATGACTTTGCTACGATCATGTAAGCATAACTGCTTTAAATTTACGAGTTTTTGTAGCTTCGGTGCAGTTGTTTACTACATGTTTCATTTACTCTTGCTTGTAGTGCCGCTATCGAAGAGGGTAAAGGAATTTTCCATAACATCCGGAATTTTGTGAGATTCCAATTAAGTACAAGTATAGCAGCACTTTCTCTAATTGCTCTGGCCACACTTATGGGAATACCTAATCCTTTGAACGCTATGCAAATTCTTTGGATTAATATTATAATGGACGGTCCTCCAGCTCAAAGGTAATAAAAGAGCACATTTGGACTTATTGTATTCAATACGTTACATATCACAACAAAATACGATAAACTATGCTCCTTGCAGTCTCGGTGTCGAACCTGTTGACAAAGACGTATTGAAACAAAAACCACGGAACACAAAAGAACCTATGATTACGAGACATCTGATAATAAATGTTTTGTTATCAGCATGTATCATCATCCTTGGGACTTTATGGGTATACAACCGAGAGGTAAGGTTTCGTTTATCAACATATTGGCATTAGTGTATTTTTTCAACAATACGATTAACCTCTTTTCAATAATTATCAGATGACCGCTGATGGAAGAACAACTGCGAGGGACACTACCATGACATTCACTTGCTTCGTATTCTTCGATATGTTTAACGCATTAAGTTGCCGTTCGCAGGTACGAGAATTGCCTCATTACCCGCCGATTACGAATTATAAGTTTAAGATTCACATATGCGATTTGTTTTAGACAAAATCTGTCTTCACCATCGGTTTATGGACCAATAAGATGTTCCTCGTGGCGGTATCCTTATCTGTAATCGGACAGATGTTAGTGATCTATTTCCCACCCCTGCAAAGAGTTTTCCAAACTGAAGCTCTCACTGCAAACGGTACTCTCCAGTTTTTATTACTTTTATTACGAAAGTCAAGTTCGAATTTCTATTTATTGCATTGTTCTTATTTTTTATTTGCCTTTCATCAACAATATGTTGTATTTTTGATTCCAGATATTTTATTCTTAGTAGCGCTAACATCTAGCGTCTTTGTAATCAGCGAATTGAAGAAGTTCTTCGAGAGACAGTTTTACAGACGGCGGATCTCTGGACAGTCGTATACGAAATGCGAAATGGACTTCGTATGACAGTTACAGTCTGCCGAGAATAAGGCGGACAAAAACCACATGGAATAAAATCGCCGTACTCCGGCGGTTGAAAGTTGCGTTGGTCGCTCTGTGAACGTTACGCGTTTTCATACTCGACTCTATATCTTCGCATATTCCGCATTCGTAGTATTCGTGTGCACTCATCGCAGGAGCAACCTCTCTAAAGTAATTTATATACTGCAGATTCACGGCAACCGCTTTCTTTTTTACCGTTTATAAATGATCAGATTCAGATAAATTGCATATGTAGGTACGAATCTCCTTGGTACCGTGGTACCCTAGACTTAAGGATCTTGAACGGATTATGCTCATTCTTGTCTTTATAATGATTACAAAACACGTCGTAGATTACAGAGTAGTGTTATTGCACATTCCATGCACCTACAATAAAGGTGAAATCTCTTCGTGACTCATCGCGAATACATACCTACGCTTATGGACCATTATTCCAGACAGAAGAGTGCAACAAAGAAGCAATAATTTACAATATATGTTTTTCTTGTAATGACGTTTCTAAATTTCGTTAATTACGACAATATTACAAAATTCTCTTTCACAGCGCGGCTACGTGTTTACTAACTTTTTTATTTATTTCATCCATCACCAAAGGTAAAACATGACATAAAAGTGGCTGATTTTGTAAAGTATATGTTTAAGACAAAATAGACGTACAAGAGGCATTTAAAACTCAGTTATTTAAAAGAAAGGAAATGAATTCTTTCTGAAAAGTTTTATTTTTTCATAGATTATAATTGTTGATAATTCAGTGCACGCAGATGCAGTAGCGCATGCAGGGTATCTTTATACAAGATTATTCTAAGATCATTAAATCATTTAAACGCTTATAACGCAGCATATCATAATTTATTCCGTTACTGTATACGTATCTGGTTTTCTATCAATAGCGATATAAAAACGCAAGTATACGTTTGGGCTCGTTAATTAGTGCCTGCGCGATTCGAACACCTGTACAAATTACTACTATTTTGTATACATCTAGATTATACCACAAAAGTAAATTTCAACTGTCAGATTTTTAATGATACTTTTAGCGACAGTTAATTTACTTATACGCTTTTTGCTAACACTATTATGTTGTAACGCCGATTTGACAATTTCTACAGAACGTCAAACAATTAGTTAAGACCAAAGTAACAGTGACACTATCAAAATTTTCCGTCACAGTATTATTACAACTACTGGAAAAAAACTCTGATCAAAGTTCACGTCGTTGCAGCGTAGAGATATAAAAAGCTGACAGTTACTGATTTAAGAGACTTTATTAAAAATGGTATTCGATTGTAATACTGATTCTCTCTGCGGACACTCAATAGAATTTGTAATGAATGAAGGTATTCATCCGCAGCGTTACTGAATTTCTGCACATTCATATGCATGTCGGTGCTATTAGTTCAATAGAAACTGTCTACGAAGAACGTCTCCACTGATCGGTATTACCATTGATCATTCGCGCTTGTGCATTGGCGCTCGTTGTGTTAGTGAATTCCTTCAAGAGCACTGTACGTTTTGTATTGGTACAGTTCCGGGCCCCCGTAGCCATAAAGTAACTTTCCTCTTCCGTTTTCGTCGTAATACGGATAGCGGTACTTGGGCCTAGATGAAGAAGGACAAACCCGTTGAATGACTGAATTCAACACAAACACAAAATCTCTATCCATTGGGTGAATTTCAATCATTTTTACTCTTCTATATTAGATATTTTTAATGAAAAATTCAAAAAATGAGAAGCAAGTTGTACCCGTTGTTTCTGTCAGGTGCATTCTTTCTGTATAATCCGTACGTTGTGGATCACACGCAGATTTATCATAATCTTTGACGTCACTCACGATTAATCTGTGTCGTAAGTTTCATGATACAAAACGTTTCTTGCAACATCTCACGAATCGCTCGCGCATGTTTCTCGTAAAAAGTTTTTATAAAGTTCACTTCATAATGTATTCCACATATGTGTGTCTCACACGATTCTACAAAGTAAGTCCTCGTAACCATTAATGCGAATGATAATTATAGAGAATGTGGCAATGACCAGTTTTTATCAGAATGTAGTAAGAGCACCAATGCGTAGTTACAATTTTGTCACCTCAGAATAAAGCGAGTGTCATGCACATACGTATTCATTAAGCCCACTTGCACTTCCTTTCCTAATTCCTTGCACATTTCAACGTGTAGTATGTAGTTGTAAAGTTTCAATGAATTTACTATTGAATGAATTTACTATTAATGATATACTAGAGAATTTATGTCTAACGTTGAAGGTGTAATATGCAAATGATTTACCTTTCGAAATATTGGAAATTGGGTGCCTTTGGTTGTGCGATCGTTGCCGTGCTTTCTGCGATGGAATTCAGAAGAACCATGGCGAACAGCAGCGTCACGATCGTTGCCTTCCACTGCATTAATTAATACGTTAAAAAATTAAATGTCTATAAGAATTAGAAGCCACGTATGTTAGTAAAAACTGTACTGCTTTTCGAAAATTTGGTTTACTAATTGTTGGGTACAATTTTCTAAGAGACATACACCATGGAAAATAGTTTATAATTACAAAGAAAACTGATGAAAGGTGAAGATTTTTTATAACGAAATTTTTATTTCGCAGTATGTACATAATTTCGAAAGGTACTGCTAACGACGACTTTGGTAAGTCATTCTCATTGCGAATAGTTCCACTGTTTCGTAAAAAGTAGGCGCCAAACGAGTTTCACAATTATCATGGATTTCTACTTATTTCAATAAACTACTTTCGCTAATTAAAGCACCAACAATTGAAACACATTGATTTTTCAGAACGTGCCTATTTACACTTCTTTTCGAGGCAAAGTTGTCACTAGCTATACGAATGAGAGAAAACCTTTCCAACGGTGTTATATCAAACATAATTTTTGAATGTTAATTGTTAGCGCTATAACTCGTTATAAACTAGACACATCTCTGTATTAGTTATACTTACAAATGTATGTCTTGCCATGATAATGCACATACGCGATGTTGAGTGTTGTTGAAAAGCTATTTGGTCGGGTGGGACGAATTACTGTGAAACGTGTATATCCGCGCACTATGCCTCCCGTTTAATTTTTTGGCAGAATACAAAAGAACTTCTAAGCTTGAGTCACTAGCTTGCGTTTCGTATGAGAAAACTGCATAGGAACCGCTAAAACGCAGAAATGAAATTCACGTAGAATAAATCTATATGGAGACTGTATGGGGTCTGGCTGTTCGAAGACTTCTCGACATCCCGAATCCGTTTCTCCTTCTGTGCGGATACCGTGGGTTCCCCTCCTCGTCGGTCTCTTTCTCCGATGGGTACGGAGGTGAAAGTCGTTGAAGGCGCGACGGACATTGCACGTTGTGTCTCGGAAATCTAATCGAGCACGGTAAATAAGACTCTCGGCTCGCGGAAACCTTGATTACTTGTCTTCGATTTATGATCCTTCGAATTGATGTCAAAAGTCAGCCAAATGTCCTTCACCGCAGATCTCATTACGTAATTGACGCTTTCTATGGAAACCTAGATACATACATACATGACAAACGTCAGAGAGAAAAATGACATGATCATTTAGTTGAAAAAGCAGCAATCAGAGTACCGCAATTGTGCAATTTTGTAACATCGATATTGTCCATAAATATCTTTGGCGCAAAACGGGAATTTCTCCGATATTGAAAGAATTATCGTGTCATTTTTATTCACATCAGGAAACTTAAGGAATAACGTCGAAAAGTCAGAAAACAAAAAGATTCCACAGAAATAATTTACTATATTTAAGCGAGATTATTATACAATTATTTAATCTACTTTTTACAACCTGATACATATTGTTTATACAATTACACAAAGCTTTTGAGCGATATGTTTCATAATTATAAAAATACCAATACTGTTCTGCGCTGTACAATTATTTCGATGTAACATAGATGTAAAAATAATAAAATTTGTATTCGTCCCGTGGAAAGCAATTTATGATGGCAATTCTATTACCATTTAAATTGCTGTTGAATGACAAGACACTTAACAACTATTTCAACTGTCTAACACATTAGGCAGAAGAATCCTTCATCGTTGAGTCCTGTCTTTAACAAACGTTCCCCAGGGTCCTTTATATCCAATGCCCATTCCTATCTTCGCAATAGCAATTTCGCCGTGCTTACCATTCTCTGCCTCATACCTAACACTTTTTTGCTTTCCAAGTTCTGGATCAAAAGTCCACTCCGTTTGCTGCACAAAATCATTGAAACATTTTAGTAGCAGTGTCTAGCCGGTGATATTCACTGAAGTAAAAAACTAATTTACCTACCTCGTGTATAGCTGGTATACCAGCAATATTATGTTGAATAAAATCATGTACAAGCGTCCAAACGCCTTGAGCGGAAACGGAATTTTGGCCCTGGTATGCCAGCAATAGTGACAACAAGATCATCTGAGAATTATAATTATTTTACTTACATGCGGTACATTTTTATTATCACTTAACATAGTTTTTTCGGGTAATTAAACATCCAGGCGTGAAACAGTATTTTATTGAAAATTAAATTGTCGAGTACAGTTGAAAATGAGTAAAACTATCGATGAGATGAGATGAGATCGATGAAGGTGGTGAATCGGTGGAAGATAAAGACAGAACTTGGAGAAGATTGCCAAGAAGATCCATCGCACGTGTTCCACATGATTAATCGTTAATCGCAATGGTCGCACGCGTGCACCTACCGCCCGAAACGGATCCATTCTTTCGGTTGCGACGTGCTTGCAGTTGAGGACACGGCGGAAACACTTGTAGGAATGACAGTGTTACGGTCGCGGAATAACAACTAACCGCTTGCCCTGCTCGAGCGTGGAAGAAATCGCCCCGTGCCCACCGTCCCTGGCCTGGCGCAATACACGCATCGTGCCCAGTGAAAGTGAAAAAAGCAAACGCAAGCGATGACGTGCCGCTGGCCGAGTTATTCCTCCAAAAAGTCACGTCATCGTGTCCCATTAGTGAATTCCAATTCAAAGTACCACGGCGGAAGTTGCTCTTCAGATGCTATCCTGACAACCGTTCAACTGTTGACAGAGATTAGCATGAAAAATGAAAATCAAATGCAGACTTACGCGTTATACCTGTAAATAAGTAAATAAGTTTTTCGCAAGTTCGTCACGGGTAATTTGAATTATTTAGAATAAAATAACATTTTTAGTAAGATGTATAGATGGTACACCGCATTCACAATTGAACATTGGAAAAAATTCGGCACTGAATGGTTAAATTCTTGGCACTATTGTACCCATCTTGTTGCGAATTACTTTGAAGGAAGTAAAGGTTTCTGAAGGTCTCCCCGTGGTCAGAGAAAGTGAAAGAAAGAAGCTTGAGTTTCCTTCGTACGATGAATGTCAATTTATCGAATGCGGATCAATCGCACGTGAGTTTCGATATAAAATTCCGTGCACGACCCTCCGACGCGGTTGCACAGAGGGGAAGAAGGCATAAAGGCAAGTGGGAGCCATGAGATCGAATATTTTTTCCCCGACTTGTCACATCAAGATTCGTTCAAAAAGTCAGGACAATGCCAACGGGTCGATTATATCCGCTAATTTTAACGTATTTGGTAAGGGAATCGTGCAATGTGTAACGGCAGTGTAAATGAGTGCATCATTGTTAATATAAATTACATCAACACAGAAATACGATTCACGTGAATATCGGTTTACGATGGTGCAAAGTAGATAATGAACGCGCGTGGCGGATATTCATTACTTGGAGTTCTCTTCTACAAAATTCTTCTTCCTAGTCCAATCAATTCTCAGCAATTTACTGTGACTTTTTATCGCACAGATATGGGGCAGTTTCCTCGGTTGCGATGCCTCGATCTTCCCTAGACTCAGAAGAACCGTTCCCTTCGACTTCTCGACATTAAGAAGTCTTTTGGCAAACGGAGGAATTTGGTCATTACCGAGGAAAACAGTGAATACCGCGGTCAAGCTGTTTAGTTCTCCAATGCCGAAGAATCCGGTACCATTAAACATTCGACCGGACGATGGAATCCGTGCTTCGTACGCGTATCAGCAACGTTACGGTTATCGAGGAGAACGTCTTATAGCGGCGGTTGGAGCTGGATTTCCTCCTGACAGCAACCCCCGATTGCCACCCCTGCCGGCAATCGGGTTGACACCACCTTTGCCTACGTTTTGATATCCTTTGTCAAATTCATTCGTGAATGGTTAAAAATGCGCTTTATTGCACCCAATTACGCGTGAAACTGAATATGCAATCTTGCTATAAGCAAATTTTTCTGGGAAGGACGACGATGGAAATATTTAAGTAACTGTTGCATTATTAGTTAGGTTTTCATACTTTATATTTGATAATTTCTAATCTATTTATTCAATTTACAGTAGAGTGATATACACATGTAATTATTTGATACGTATTCATTCATAATTACACATTTTGCATCAGTCTGTACCAGCCTCGCAATATTTTTATGCCGTTAGATCGCATACACTTTTACATAGTCCACTTCAAGATTTGTTGAAGTTCCATCCCACGTTCTATACCACTGATCACGAGCTTTGTAGAAATCAAAAAGTGCCTATAATCAATTAAGAACGAAGAAATTATTTTTTATAACAGTTATAGTTATACAATAGTTCCTAGTTTTTTTAAACCATTGTCAATACCTTTGAGCCTACGTTTCGCCAGGGTTTTGTGTAACCGTCACTTAAGCTGTTGTCGGGAAACTCATTATATCCACCAGCTGCCAAGCCCAAGTTCAGATAAAACTGTACAAAGTATGTTTAATGTTAAGTTCGACTACTATTTATATTTATTTCATTAGGATGTACAGATGAATTGTACGTTTATTTATGATCGTGTACGATGAAAATAAATGTTTACCTCAGTCATTGCTATTGTTATTAGAAATTTCTTTGACTTACTTCTGCGTAAACTAGTAGCAATAGACTTACTGGTTTATCAAACGGTTCACCACCATTATGTTGACCATATTTCACTCCGTCAACTTTGACGATAATGCTGTCACGTCTCCATTCGATTTCGTAAACGTGAAAATCGTCGGACCACAAATTAGCTGATTTTCGTTGAGGCAGTTCAGATCGATCTACGTGGATATTGGTGTTCGCCTGTTCCGGAAAACTCGAAGATATTCCGCCAGCCCAGAGGACCCGCCCGCCCAAATCGTTGCCTTCCATTGTTCTTAATTCGACATTTCCGCACGAGAAAGCTATCCTTATTTCTGTGTTTTTGCCGCTGTTGTTTTCGATGCTTTCCAAACTAATCACTGCCGAAGAGATAAATCAATTACCATGATATTTTTGGTATTCGAATTCCTATGTATTCAGTCAAATTCTTCTTATTAAAGACTTGAAGGATTTTTAAATTCTACGTCATTAACAAGGCTTGAAGATTGTTCTAGCTAAACAAACGTCTTTTGTAGGGTGGCAAATTTGCTATTGGCGGAATGATATTGCGTAGATCAATAGAAAATTCGATGATTTTTAACGATCTTGATAGCAAAAAAATCCTTACAAGGATACAGCCAATCGCCACGTGGTAATTTCGCACGAACTTCAACTCGTCCATAGAGCAAGGTGAAAGATTTTTTAGTGTTGATGCGTCCAGAAATGATGGGCGGCAAAATGTAAGAACCACGAGGCTCTCGTCGACATTCGTTCGTACCGATTTGACCAGTGCATCTGCGTGAAAAATGAAAATTTTAGCAATAAAATTTTAAATAAATTTTCGATAAAATTTTGTTAAAAACTTACATTGGTGACCTGTATAATGTGAATTATTAGATACTTACTTGTCTAAAACTAAATTACCGCTGCGTACAAATGCTTCCCCGTATGTATCTGCTAGCATTGTAGGAATAATGCGTAAATGTCCATTATCAACTTTAACATTGTCATTGCTGTTTCGATAGACTACGAACTCGTAAGCCTAAAAATGAACGAAAGACGTTAAACTCGTTATAAAGAACCGGTTTTCCTGGGAATATAAAGACGAGGTCGTTTTACCGGTGGACCGGAGAATCTCTCAAGGGAAGTCCACCTAGTTGAGTTAAGAATATCGAAATTCTCCTCGAATAATAATTGGCCGGGGCAAGAATTTTTTTGCGGATCATAGGTCCCAGATGCCCATGTAGTATCCGATGGTATCGAGCAAGTTGCTGCCTCGTTCTCCCGATTCGTACTTATCGGGATGCCATCGTAATTATAAAATACTGAAATAAAATAACTCATTGTCATAATAGCAAAGATTACTCTAAACTGATGATTGCTGTTGTGCAAAAGACATTATAAATGAATTTTCCAAATGAATTGGCAGAAAGTATTAACCCTTTACGCGGTGTTGTTGGTCCAGAAGGTTGTATCCAAGACCATTGTAGACGACATGAACCCAATAATAAATAATGTCGTCCTTCTTGAGTCGTGTACTACGGTCTTCGTAAGTCCATCGCCCATTGCGAACCGAAACAATGTCACGTGCAATAGTCCCTGCTTCTAATCCATTGAAGTCCTCATTAAATTTCACGTGGTATGCGACTAAACTGATGCCGTCTTCGTCTACGAAATAAACATACTTTCGTAAGGATTTTCATCCTAAGGAACATGTGCTGCCTATTCGGGGTTTATCTTTTTAATGAAATTATATTCGACCTCTTTCGATATCGTGTGGTTTATCAGTATATCAGACTTGGCTAAGCCGGGTAAGATGCGTATTATGTGTTACATAAAATCGATGTATCAGTAGTATTTTTTATCATGCGATGTACTTTTATAAAATATTTTTGTCGATGTTGATAAGAAATGCACTGTTTAGCAATACGTGGCGAATGCAATGTTGTTCAGAATATTTTGCCTATGTCGAGTTTCCTGATATTCGCAAACGGAAAAACCCAGCGTGGCGAGTTGTCAGCCGATTTACGATTTTCTTTATTTTACTAATGGATGATTCATGTTGAGTTTGTTCCAGTGCAGTAAGGTTTCAGGAATTTATCGTGTACTTCACGCGGAAAAGGACCAGGATTGGGAAATTTCAATTGTTACATTACCGCGCATGAAATTAAAAATTCAGAATTATCATGCACCTAGTCATTTCCACTTTCGAAATAGTTGTGTTCCCATTTTTGTGAAGTTTTTAAGCTAATTCGGGGTTATTCAAAGTTATAGTTAAATTTACTACACTTACCTGGTATTGAAAGTCTTATTCCCTTTGGATGAAGCGGTTGTACAGTTACTGGTGGGTGTACATACGCGCCCTGAGAATAGCTTAAATGATGAATTAACGTCACTGTCATTAGAAAACATAGGCTCGCGCGATCGAAGTCCGCGGCACGAGGAAAACTGACAATCATATTTGTGTGTTTCCAGGATAATTTACGGTCTTAGGAAATACGCTCTTCGGCAAAGCTATTAAGATTTTTCGAACTGCGGCCAAGGTCCGCGATATTCCAGTTACTCCTCTGCTGTCTTTTTATCACGATCTCGTTTATTTCTTCGTAACTTCCAGTGTAGTTAAAAAACGCGATGTTCCCCGGAAGAACAAAGAAAATCTGTGCAGATGAAAATAACGCAAAACGTTCAGTGACGCATCATTCGCAACTGACTGGTCTTGGTCGTCTAACATAAGATCTCGGATACTACTCCGATATCAGAACAAGTTTGTCTGCGCGCGGCCAATATATATCTACATACCTGCTAATGATCATTAAAATGCAAATTTTTAGTACGGGATGTTAAAAATTTTGCCGTTATTACATTCGCAGCATTTTTGAAATTCTTGTGTTCGATGTAGTTGAAGCAGTAGGAGCAGAATAGTTTTTCGTTATCATAGAAATACGAAGTATTTAATAGAAATCGAATAAAATAAACTAAAATAAACGATGTCAAAATTAAATACTTATAATTCAATAAATTAAATTTGAATAAATGCCTCACATTTGACAAACGAATTATTATAATCAATTAATTTATTTAATGAATTCCATAAAATTCATCATAAAAATTTGATTTTACAATTTCGATTATTTAATTGAGTCGAACCCTTTCGTAAATTTTACAAAAAATATTCAACTGAGAAAAATTAATGAATGTATTGTGACATCAATATTTGATACCTAATCAATCAAATTAACTTCGATAACTAATACAAAAAACAAGCACATGTTTATCATAAATATAATAAAAATGATATATTAAAAGTGGTATATACATAAAACGATTCATTCCATTATTAGTCAAGCATCGCAAAATATATTTATATTTATTTCTTCATTATTTTTTGGAAAGTAAGAAATCATTATTGATTTAGTAGTAATACAATGATTGGAGGATGTAATCGATTATTATTTATATGCGATTATTTCTTTTCCGAAGAAAACTGCTTCATCGGTAAAATTTTTTATTACAAATTCCGTGTCACCAGATATTGCGTTAGAATGACGGTACACGTGGAAATAGACAGTCAGTAAAACTAACCGGTATGTTCTGCAGCGGCCATATTAGTAATAGTTTCGACCACGGTTCGATGTAGTACGTTGATATCGGGATTGAAGTAGTGCCGCACTCGTAATACTTGTTTTGCTGTGTTTCTCATCAAGCGGAAGAGTAAAATAAGTGGATAGCAGCAAAACGTGAGACCGAGTAAGTACCATTTAATAGGAAACACAATATTGTTCACAAAAGTACTCTGCGTTTTTCCAACCGTACATGGCGGGTCGCTGGCATGCTGATACAAAGCATTATTTGGTCAGAAATTCAATGTTTTCCTGCTATTCCGATATCAGCGAATAAGGATTCTTATCGAAATAGTTAGTACATGGTGGAAGAATAGTATACACGTAAATATTGGGGTTTAATGATCACATGAAATGTGTGTCAAACTGTGACAACACATTCTTCATTATGTTGGTTTATTATTTGTTTACTTTATATTTAACTGATTTAATGCCACTATGTTGGTTAGCGAATATTAATTTGTTTTCGTACTCTATTCTCTTTACTCGTCTGATTCATGTGTAAAGATAGAGTTTATTTTGTTTCACTGTACACAAGTGCAGTAGATGCCTCCTTTGGCAACAAATTGGTTTGTGAATTTAACTACAATCAGTGGTCAGAATATTTATAATTCTGTTTTAGGATTAAGTTGGATTTTTGTTGCTACAGACATTTTGCAAAGCAAATTGTGGAAGAGTAGTTATCGATGATACTAAATGCTGTTTTTAAAGCTTTATATCTTTTTACTAACATTGGACAACTGTGGAAAACTTAATATTGCTGGTAAATACCTTATCTTTTATTCAATTCAACAGATAAGATATTTACACATATTAATATTAATGACACTTGAATGTAAAACAATATTTTTATTAATATGTTAATGGTGTTTTGAATATTCGTTCAAGATGTTTTTTCTATTCTGAATGTTTTGGATATCTGTGAAGAAGATATTGAAATACGAATCATTTGGATTATCTCTGAGCATGATTTATCTGTTTTTATTATTACGTTGTTTTTATTTGTGTTCAAACGTATGTGAATTCTGGTACGAATATAATACCTTTTTATAACCAGATGAAATAGTATACTTTTTTCATGAGGTTGAGGTTCTCTAATATTAAAATATTTAAGGTACTTTAAAGTATGTATACCATGCTTAAACCCATCTTCCTCAAAATTACAATTACCACACTTAAGTATGAAAAATGTTTAAAATTATGTCAACTATACTATAGCCATTTTGTAAATATAATTTGCAAAATGCAGCCTGATTGTATTACAATCTGTTTACATAAGGGAATACTATTTGTTGCTGAGAATTGAAAATATTCTAATGATTGATGTGTTCATTGTTTTAATTTGAATCACACTGAATACCTTGGAAACTTGTTTTGTGCAAGTGCTGCCCAGCTTATTATTTTTATGGGTACTTGACAAGCAAATTTGACTTATACAAATGTACTATTTATACCTGTATAAACTTCTTTATTAATTTTCATGTGTTAAGTAACACGTGATTAAATGAAACTCTTATTGATGTGATGTACAGATAGTATAATTCTGGTATATTATAATCAAGCTATTGACATCATGTCTTTGAGCAAGATTCTAACAATGACAACTATTACTCATATTTATTGACAGTAGCAACATTGACTCCTCATAGTTAGCCATAAAATAGACTGTTAATAAATGTTTTTTTGCCAACATTACATTTACAAAATGCATTACTAACTTCCATTAAAAGTATTCATAAGACTTCTAATTGTATTTGACTGTTGTATCAAGTGACAAATATTGAATTAGTCACCTACATGTTTTGGGTTTATTCCATAGTATGTAGGTCCCATAGTCTCTTAGTCATATGCAATGCAAACATATAAGCAATAACAACCGTGTAACAATTTTCTTTAAATACGAAATAGCGTCCGAATGGACTGCAGCCCTTAAAAAGACACCGGCATGTACTAGCGATCTGTGCCTAGCAAACCATTTGCTAGAGTGACTAAGGGTTTAGAAAATGCAAAATTGGAACCAATGGCAATTACCAGCTGGTGCTGTTACGACAACAGTACCGCAACCACCAGTTGGTTACCCTGCGGCCGGTGTGGACCCTACGGCTATGATGCAAGCTTATATGCAATACTATAATCAACCCGTAAGTATATTTCTCCATAACACCTTTTTTTCAAATCAATAATTTGGAATATATACGTCATATAAGATAGGTATATCTTTGAAAACCTTAGTGTAATCTGTACAACAAAATATCACTCAACCCTTACTCAGAGGAAACAGTGTACTACTCTCACTTGTTGAAAATTGGAAAGAAACTTATAAGATTTAGGAAATATATGTATTTACACTGGTATTTAAAACGTTATTTTGTACTTAAATCTTCATTAGGCACCCAGTGGTTACACTGCAGAGCAATGGGCTGCTGCCCAACAGCAGAGTTGGTCTCAGTGGCAGCAATGGCAGCAACAATACCAGCAATGGCAGGCTCAGTATGGGGAAAAGGTACATAAAACTTGAGTTTTTCATTTTCTTGGATTTGTCCCTCAAAGGATTTCGTCTCCTTTACAAGTGTTGGTAATGATTACTCTGTGACAAGCATTTGTTTTATTTTGTTGCAGTATCAAGAGACAATGAAACAATTGTCGACTGCCAGTATGAGTTTGCCCAGCCAAGCGACACCAATGCCACCACCATTGCCCAAAGAAGACACCGCGAAACCCCCGCTACCTCCGAATACGGCTACCGCGTATCAGTTCACGAATATGCCACCACCACATCAGAATAATCTCCCCCTATTTCCTGCCAAACAGTCGCAGAGTTCGACTCAGACAAACATGTCAAATTACCCTCAGAATCCTCCCTTACCCCCCAGCCAACCGCCGTTGCCACCCGATAACACGCAAATTCAAGAAAACATTTCAACTGGTAAGCGAGCCAGTAGCTTAGTGTGTGAATCTAGTAGTGCAAAGAAATTCAAGGCCGAGGACGAAGAATTAACAGAAGCCGAGAAGACTTTCGATGCTCAGTTCAAACAGTGGGAAGAACAATTTAACAAGTGGAAGCAACAAAATGCTAATCACCCTGACAAGGTAAGTAAACCAATTATTTTTTGTGTAAAGTTTATAATCTCATGACTTATTTAAGAAGTGTTAAAATCTCAGTAAATTTTCTACAGTTTCTCAGTCGAATTTACGGAGTGGTGGGTACAGGCTTTGAATTTTATTAAAAACCATTTTTGTTTTAGACACAATACAAACAGTATGAAGCAAAGTGGACCTCTTGGCGCGAGAAATTAATCGAACGACGTGAACAAATGCGTAGGAAACGTGAGCAGCAAAAGCTTGCCGCCATGAAAGCGGATGCCGAAAAGGGTAAAGATTTACCTGGTGGTGATAAGATATTGAATATCCTGACGAGTCAAGAAAATCAGGGATTAATCAACAACCTGTTGGGTATAGGAAAGACCCTCGGATTAACAGGAAACAGAAATCAGGAATCTTCTGCACACCCGCCGTTATCAGTACCACCTCCTCCGCCGCCCGAAACTACTGCCAGTAATAGTCAAACAGTAACTCCTAGTGGAATGGCACAAGTTACAACGCAAACAGCTGGTCAGACAACAGGGATAGGTTTGCCAACTACAATGGCGGCTACAAATCAAGCATCCTGGGCAGCTCAACAATGGGCAGCTCAATACAATGCTGGAATGAATATGTCTAATTTCCCTAATTATCAAACATCGTCTACGATGCCGTCATCAAATTCCGCACCGCCTAATAGTGGTCCGCCTAACCCAATACTTCGCCCAAATTTTTCTCAACCGCCACCAACGATCACACCGTCCATACCGAATTTCTCGCAACCGCCACCTGGTTTTCCGGCTTCTAACTCAAGTTTCACACACAGCCCCAACGTAAGACCTACTCAAGGAAACAATGCTGGATCGTTCGGACCTGGTGGCAACGAGAGATCTGGACCAGATACAAATCGTTATGGACCGAACGATAGAACCAACCGTTCCAATAATTTTGGAATGGAAGATCCTGCTGCCTCCAAAGTTCCCTATGGACCAGGATCTGATTATTATGGGCGAGATGGGCAAAAAAGAGAAATGGCTGATCAACCAGGAAGTTTCTTCAGACCGAATGATTCGTTTGAAACGAGGAATGAGCATTTCGGAAGAGATAGGGATGGACCAAGTGATAAGAAAGATTTAGAAGACTTTAAAAAGGAGGATGGATTTAATTTAGGTGGTGATCGATTTAATCAGAGAACTGACAGGTATGGGCCTGGAAACGAACGGTTTGGAGCAGGAAGTAACCGTTTCGTACAAGGAAACGAACGATTTGGATCGGGAAGTGATCGTTTTGGAGCAGATAATGATCGCTATGCCCCGGGGAAAGACCGTTTTGCACCTAACGATTGTTTTGCACCAGCTAACGATCGATTTGGACCGGGAAATGATCGGTTTGCTAGCAACGATCGTTTCGGTCCAGACAATGATCGCTTTGGATCGAGAAACGAAAGGTTTGGAAATGATCATTTCGATGCTAATAATGATCGTTTCGGAAGTGGAAATGATAGGTTTTCTCGAAACAATTTCGACAAAAAAGAAATGGATAATAGAAGAGATGCATTTAGTATAAACCCTCGAGGGTTCAGTAGAAATAATCAGTTTGAATCCAGCAATCAGTTGGCACCAGAATTGAAAAAACTAATGGAGAAACGGAAAGCAGCGATGGATGTATTTAAACCAAGTTTTATGGACTCTGAGAAAAGTAGTAATGTCGGTTCCCTAAGTGAAAGCTTCAAGAAAATAGCAGGTGATTCCCCGTTTGCTCCGCGAGGTTCGAACGATATGAATTTAAGAGATTATCCAGGATCGAAAGGAAACAATAACTTCAGTCCGCGTGGGCCAGGCATCACAGGACCGTCTGGTTTCAGCCCGGGTACATCTCGTTCTGGGAGACCAGATTTCAAGCCGGGATTTTCGGATTTTAAACCTCGTGGATTAGACTTCGAAACGCGCGATAGTGGTGTAAAACACGATAGAGATGTCGACAATAGGACATCGGTAAATAATTTTAACAAGAAAGGAAGAGATGAACTCCCTACGGACGTAGGCAATAACCTTCATAAGGATGTACAGGGTAACTCTATGAAGAATAACGATACAGGAAAAGATACAGGGGACGCATTCATCAAGGACGGCATTAGCTTCAACATGCAAAGTTGCGTCGATTTTAATAAAAAGTCGGATAGTGATTTCGATACCAGGCCTGTGGCGCAACAGCCACTAAATTTTATGTCTGAGCCACCGCCAGCGCTTATCGAAACTGTTAACAGTAATTTATCAAATAATAAATTATCAAATAACGGTAACGATACTATGGATAAATCACAAGACCCTAGCAAAGTGGAACCTAATAATGCGACGAATACAACAGATGCTAGTGAGAATGAGTCGCGAAAAAATGTTTCATCGGAGTCAGTGAGTCTACGTGAATCCCCACCGCTGGAAAGACCACCTTGGATGGATACACCATTTTCTAATAGCAACTCACAAAGTGCACAGTGTGGCCCTGTAGCAAAAAATGAGGACAGCAATCCTAGTGGCATTTTAAATTCATCAAAACAAAATGTCAGTAGTGGTAATACTGGCCCAAGCGCCGATTCTGAAAAGAAGGAAAGGGAATTAGTTGAACAGTCTAAAAAGCCTGAATGTTTGCCATTTATGGGAGAGAATGATCCTAAACCAGAAGATCTGAATATGGAACCTCCTCCTGAATTGCCGAATTTAGGGCCTGTGTCTTCTGAGATTTCAAACGAACCAGCAACGTTTGGCTTCCACGGTCCGTTTGGTCCTCGAGGAATGCCCTTCAGGCCCGGTGGACCACCTCCATTTGGCCCAAGAGGTCCTAACGACGGAAAGTTTCCACCTTTGGCACCAGGGGAGTCGAATGCCCCACCGCATTTGAATTCTTTCCGACCTTTAGGTGGACAATTTGGTCCTTGTGGTCCGAACGAAGCACCTTTCGGTCCACGAGGTCTTGCCGAAGGGCAATTCGGACCTCGTGGTCCAAATAACCCACAGTTCGGCTCTCGAGGTCCAAATGACACGCATTTCGGTCCTCGAGGTCCTAACGATTGCGGTCTACGTGGTCCAAACGATGGTCAGTTTGGCCCTCGCGGCCCCAACGAAAGATCATTCGGCCCTGGTAGGTTTGACGGTGGACAATTTGGTCCTCGAGGATTTCCAGACGGTCCTTTTGGCCCTCGAGGACCTCCCGATAGATTCACTCTTCATCGACGAAACGATGGACCGTTTGCCCCACGTGGTCCAAACAATGGTCCGCCCGGTCTTCATGGTTTTGACGTTGGTTTACGACCAACGAACAGTGCGCCGTTTAGGCCACAAAATGAAAATGACAGGCAGGCTTCGTTTGCCCAAAATCGTCCCGATGGTCCATTTGGTATCAGGCCACCCTTCGGAGTAAGGGGTCCTGGAGATTTCCGGCCGAGGGGACCATTCGACATTGGTTTAGACAGTAGAACTGGCATTCCTTCCTTAATGAGCCTAAAAATGGATCCTGCTAAAAGGGATGGTATTTTAGACAGACCTACCGGAATGGACAGTCCAAATAGACCACTGTCAGATCAACCCTCTCCATTCAGACCCGGTGAAGCGCCCCCGTCAAATTGGAAACCTCCGTTCTCGCAAAATAGCTTTGGGGACGTTGACCAAAGAAGTGGCCAAGGCCGTAACATGCTTGGGGAGCATCCGCTTGGTTCGAACGAGTCACTAATCCCGAATGAAATGAGTAGCATGCAGAATCGACCTGTTCCTATCGGGAAACCGGACAATCTGGAACAAGTTGGAATGGGTCCGATGAAGGACATCAGACCTGGTTTTGGAGACTGTCCTTCGGATGGTGGAATGCCCTACAGAAGGCGACCAGCAATGAACCGCCCAGCAAGAAGCAACGAGTTTCACATTGAAAGACAGTTTAATTATAATCACGGTGGTGCTCCTATTGACAAGAAGTGCATAGACTATGTTCCTGCCAAAGTGATCGATTATGCACACGTATCCAGACGGACATTTCAAGATTATTTGATGCCTGCTGAGTGCTTTGACTACGGACATGGGAACTTGAAACCTGTTGTACCACATAACGAGAAACACCCTCAGAAGGACTTCAGAAACTGGGAGGAAAGCGAGCAGAACTTGAAGGACTACACTGAAAAAATGAAAATTTATGAGAGCTCTGTGAAGACGGATTCGAAGTACCACAGATCCGAAGTTAATTGGCCAGTAGAAGAGGAAAGGCACGGTCGGAGAAGAAAACAAAGGACAAAGGAACAAGCACGCGATTACGAAAATAGAACACGCGAACGTAATTTAAATAATGATTACGAAGATCGATTTGAGAGTAATCGAAAGGACGACAAAGGTAATTTACTAACGAACTGTAGACATAGCTGCATTTGTATATTGTGTGTTTCAATAACAATGCACTACTGGCAAAGTTAAAAATGTATTTGACTACTTTATGTAACGTTTTATTGTTTTTCCGTGGATGTAGACCGAGGACGGGAGAAATACAACAAATCGCAAAAGGATAATAGCAAAGAGAATGATAAAGATGAGGACAGGTAATAATATAATGAAAAATTCCTACTACCTTTTTGATGACCGAATGAGGATTTTATTTTGCATAAAAATAAGAACATCATTTTATTTAGTGTTACTGTTACAACATAATTTAAATCATGTGGTGAAAATGATCGGCAAACGATCGTGTTTTTTATTACATATGATCTTGTATTTTGTGAAGATATTTCTTCTTAAAAATGTATGGCTGTTCTTAGATCGAAAGGGAATGTTAACTGGCAGGAGAACACAAACAAGAACGTCATAGAAACAAAGCTACAGGATACAAGGTAGGCACGCTCGTTATTACTAGAAACCTTCCTCGGATTTTTAAAAAATAAACAATGCATTTAAATGTTAATGATGATTTTTTAATTTTTACGCAGACTCCTACAAAACCAAATCTATAAATATGACTGTATACCTGAATTTCGTGATACTTTGAAAATTATCCGAATGCAGAATTTGCACAATTTTCGACAACTACTAATATGGCAATGTCAAAGCTTAGACCATTATACAATATTTATATGGAACACATTGTTTTTTCTACATGTACATTTGCATGTCTCGTGCAGTACATATGATATATGTATAGCATATATTTATTTTATATACTATATATTTTACTGTTGTCCTGTGAAATGTTTACACAGGGTAGGAATTTTGTACACTACAGATCAAATTGTTGATGTGTAGGGGTACTTAAGAACTTGTCCTTTTAACTAATGCAGTTTGCGAATCAGGAGATTTGGGTCAAGGAAATAATAAAGTCTGTTTTGTTTGGATCATTTTCCGAGATCCCACAGTAATAGTTTTAATAAATTCTTTGGCCTAATTCTTATGATTTGAGAGATGTATACTATTGAACTTTTAAAAATATCATCTTTTTATTTAACTAAAACAATACTTCTACAACGAAAAATCACGTTATCGCAGTTGAAATTGATGATGAAAGTGTTAAACAAAAATTATGACGTATAACTTATTTTACTTTCATAATACGTATAATATGAAAGTTTTATTTTACATTTAATTACGATGATGTTTAATATTTCCCTACGATGTGTTATACTTTGTATTTCATAGAAATAGTAATAATTGCATATGGTCTGTTCAATAGCAGTAAATGTCGAAACATGAAAACTAAGGACGTATTTTTTGTTGTAGGGTTTCAGACAAGCCTTGCGATGTTGTCGACACTACGCCCAAAACTCTCGAATTGCCGAAGACACCAAACTATACCATGGTGGATGATTTACTTTGTCCTCCAGGCCGGCTGAATCGACCTCCGAAAATTGCCATCATCTTAAGAGGACCACCTGGCAGTGGAAAATCATTTGTAGCAAAGTTAATCAAGGTACATTTAATAGGACAAATTCACATAATACAATTTGTGCTATATGCATTTTGCACTTGGTTACATTTCTTTTTATATATTGTTTACAGGATAAAGAGGTTGAACAGGGCGGCTCGGCACCGAGAATTTTAAGTCTCGATGATTACTTCCTTGTAGAAAAAGAACGAGAAACACAGGACGATAATGGAAAGAAAATTACGATCAAGGTAGAATATCTGTTACAGCCAATGTTACCTTGTCTATTGTCCTGAATTATGTTTCAATGTGGTGTCATTTTTAGGAAATGGTATACGAATACGAGGAAGCGATGGAACAAAGTTATACCGCATCACTAGTCAAAGCATTTAAGAAAAACATTACAGATGGATTTTTCAATTTCATCATCTTTGATTGCATTAACGAGAAAATATCCGATTATGAAGAACTGTGGAGTTTTGCAAAAACTAAAGGTTTCAAGGTAACCTGGATTCTAATTAAAAAATATTGATCTATCTGCGATTTACCTTTGAGCCATTACACATGAATTCTTCGTAGGTGTATGTTTGTGAGATGGAGATGGATGTACAGATTTGCTTGAAGAGAAACATTCATAATCGATCAGAGGAGGAAATTAATCGAATTGTGGATTATTTTGAACCGACACCGGGTCATCACCAAATGTTAGACGTAAATTCCATGCTACAAGAACAAGCCATTGAAGAGGTACATTATTTAGTAGGATACAGAATTAACTATTCTTTTTTGCTTTATCATGTGGTATTTTTGTATGTATAGGTTCAAATGGAAGACAGTCAGCAAACGCAAGAACAAGCGTCTCCGCTAAATGAAGATAGCCAAAACAGCCAAAATAGTCAAAACAGTCAAAACAGTCAAAACAGTCAAAACAGTCAAAACACTCAAGATAGCCAAGAAGATACTCAAGATTCTGTTGTAAGACCCATTCACACGTAATATTTTCTTCAACAATTTTAATATCGCATATAATTCTTGTATAAATTGCAGGGTATTAGCAAATGGGAACGAATGGAGGCTGAAGACAAACTAGGTAAGATAATGAATTTCATTTCGCTGATAGAATGATTAGTACGATATAAGTTTATATAATTGTATTGCATAGATCGTTTGGATGGATTGGCAAAAAGAAAAAATGAAGGTAAACCACAAACGATGGAAGATTTTTTGCAAGTGCCAGATTACTACAACATGGAAGACACAACTGGCAAGAAAAGAGTAAGATTGAATGAGTTTCCTAAAATTACTTTCAGTAAGCTTAATGATCATTTATATTATTCAATTTGTATATTGCCGTGCAGGTGCGGTGGGCTGATCTTGAGGAAAGAAAGGAACAAGAGAAAATGCGTGCTGTAGGTTTTGTTGTTGGTCACACGAATTGGGACCGTATGATGGACCCTACGAAAGGAGGTAGTGCTTTAACTCGCACGAAATATATATGATATAAATTTATTCCTAAGTTGCCGAAATAATCATCTCGGAATTCTGCCAAAGGCGCTCAATGATCGCGCTGAAATGTATCTCACTTTTACGACCTGGTGCGACTAGCTTCTTTATGTAAATATGTAACTCCTTATAGACTTTGTACAATTGTTACACTATTGTTAAGGGTAGATAGTATGTTTAATTCGTAACATACGTAACGCGTTTACAATAGTTAAATGTACACAGGATTATGATACTTGTATATCATAGCAGATGATTTTGAACTCTGCCAATGTTGTATTGTAAGAACATGTGATCTGCAATGTAATACAATATTATTTTTCAAATGATATTTATCAGTATATGTAGAAAAGTTCATTGTAAACAAGGATGGATGAAGTGTTTGATATTAGGAGTCTTTTACTTTATGGTTTATACGTGATACATTTGTCACACATCTCATATCTATATACGGCAATTTCTCAAACCCGTTTTTTTACAAGACTAGCAACAGATTTAAATAACTCGGCTAATTTAGGATCAGCATTCATTTAATGTAAATGCTGTTTGTTTTTTTTGTGCTATTATAATACCATATTATCATGTACTATCTTTATCTTGTATAAATGTAAATTTATTACAATTCTACTCTATTTCATACTGCAATTTGCATTTATCAACTTCTACAAGCTGTGTTGTAACAAGCTCAAATAATGCAAGAATTTAGATGCCGTTCTTTCCATGCAAACCCCAAATCTTTAGCTACATAATGATGTATAGGAATTGTATTTAAATCGCATCCCGTACAATAGTTACTAAATATAATGTGATAATTATATACAATTGTCTTATACTGTTTATGTGAAATCCTTTTCTATGGTGTGGCATTCAGAAGTGTGTCAAAATATAAAAGTAATATATTGTAGAAGAACTGCAGGAAGTAAGTATAAATGTTAATATATGAGATTTATGTAGTAGAGAACTACATAAGAACTTGTGTACAATACACAATAAATTGTCTATAGCTGATTTTTGTATGTACGCGTGTACACGGCTTATATTTAACAATATAATTATCATCCTGTTTAAATGATAAACTATTGTCGCCATTATGCTCTCTTTAACATCTTGAGGATGTTTTGAGAATACTTCGTCGGTAATACGGTAAGTATCAAACCTGTCGCCCCACCGCTACGCAATCCCACCTACTTCAAATTCAGTTCTTACTACGTCAAATCAACCACACATATGCTACGTATCCTTAGGTTAGGTTATACCGTTGAATAAGCAGTTTTTGTTATTGAAAAGTCAGAGAAATATGCTCGACCTTTTCACAATATTTAGTAAGGGCGGAATTGTCCTTTGGTGTTTCCAAAGTACGTCGCAGATATTTACGCCAAGCGTAAATGCCCTGATAAGAAGTGTCATTTTGCAGGTGAGTGATTTCAACAGTTTATTGTCAGAACCATGTGGGATCAACGAATAGTTTTTAATGCTATTCAACGATATTGTAGTCAATGCAGTTTTCATTTTAAATTCTTATCAATTTTGGATTTTGTTATGAAGGGTTTTTGAAAAATTGCAATGTAATTACGTACCATATGCTCGTCTCGGATAGTATAACCTATTTAGTGTCATATATTATTTCGAAAAAAATTGGTGTGCTTTCTTTCTGTGTATGTATGAGAAGGTATTTATAATGAAATGAATGTGTTAACAATTGTTTACATCTATTCCGTATGCTTCATACAGTTTATGTCATTTCACTTGCATCTGTTTATGCTCTCTGTGGAACACATGTTTATTGCAAGATATTTATTATTCAGTTCACAATATGTTAGAATATTGTAAAATATTTAATATTTGTGTATCAACTATAAAGGTATATTTGAGGGGATATCAAACCACTTGGTTTTTACATCAAAACAATTGCTTCATGGAGTAACCACCTGTTCATTGTTGACTATGTATTCATTAAAGAACATTGTCCAAGGTTAACAATAGAATAAATGTATTAATTTGATTGGATAATGTCTATAATATTTTCACTTTATAATATATTTTTCGCACAATTTTTTATTATAATTATTTTTATAGGAACGTACAGGAAATCAAACATTTGAACATGATTCCCTGCGACTTCAGTACAAACTCGACAATGAGTTTGAATTGGTATTTGTTGTTGCATACCAGAAGATTCTTCAATTATCCTATGTGGATAAGTTCTTGAATGATGTGCATTTGGAATTCAGAGATAGATTTAAAAATGAGCTTGAGAGGTCTCATTGGTTTTCAAATTTTGAATTCCAAGAAACTTATGAGCATGTATTGACCATGGCAGAACAGTGGGCACGTACACAGGCTAAGTTACCAAAACAAATGAGAACATTTGATGAAAGTCAAAAGTCAAAGAAAACAGTAGCTAGTATGATTGAGAGAAAGGATGATAAAGAAACTAAAAAACAAGGTATGTGTACGAATGGTCAATTATTGTACACAGCACAGATTTCCTACATTTCTACAGGTCTTCCTTTTCCTTATTTCACTGACTCATTTTTTCATCTACTAAGCTATTAACATAGAAGGCAGTATTCTATTTTTTGGATGATCGCATACAGCTTTTCATTACCTGGTTTAATATGTTACCGCTTATCATGATTTAATATATATCATTTAATCTGTCCTTCAACATGAGCAATACTAATTATTTGGGCAATTTGGGAATCTTATTCTTCTCTTCTAGGTAAAAAGAAGAAGGGGATAAATGCTAATGATGATGAGTTTTGTAAGTCATGGTATCTTTTGATTATTGGTATATTTTTTCCTTTAATTCTTGCTTTAACTAAACAATTAATGTTTGGCATTGTCCTAAATTTATAACATATTATCGCTAATACATAACACTGTAGGACATCTTATTTTATACAGTGAAGCTGCCTGAATCACCGAAACCAGAACCGTTGAAATCTCAGATAAGTCTAAATGGTGAACTAGATGAAGAAACTTTAATTGCTAATCGTATGAAATTAGCTCAGAAGTTATCGGTGCAAAAAAAGAAAGCAGATAAACAGTAAGCTTAAACACATTAATTATATACTACAAAATTATTTAAAATGATATTCATAGTAAACACCTTGTACCTAATTTTCAGAAAAAGTCCAAAACCGGAGAAAGCTGGTAAAAAACCCCGAGTCTGGGAATTAGGTGGAACTACAAAAGACCTTCCTGCATTGGAACGCACTAAAGACAAGCCGGAAGAAAGTGGTGATTACGTCCCGGCTGACAGAACAGTGATTACATTTAACTCCGTTTTATTTCACCTTTTGTTGAAAAATTCTATAACCAATATACAATGTTTTAGCTCGTTGGTAAAATGAAAGGTGGTATACAAGATTTAGAAGTCGAAAGCGATTCTGAGGACGATTCAGATGACCAGGAAATTGAAATTGTCAAACCGCAAGTGCAAAAGAAAAGCAACAGCATGTTTACAATGTTTAAGAGTCTTGTTGGTAACAAATCCTTGAAACACGACGATATGCTTCCAGTTTTGGAGAAGTTGAAAGATCACCTAATCGCGAAGAATGTAGCTGCCGATATTGCTCAAAAGCTTTGCGACTCTGTCGGTGTTAAACTTGAAGGAAAAGTACTAGGCACATTTGATAGTGTTGCCAATACCGTGAAAGCTACTCTTACCGATGCATTAGTACAAATATTATCTCCAAAGAGGCGTGTTGATATTCTGAGAGATGCCTATGAAGCTAAGAAAAACAACAGACCTTACGTGATGGCTTTTTGTGGAGTTAATGGAGTTGGAAAGTCTACGAACTTAGCAAAAATCTGTTTCTGGCTGATTGAAAATAACTTCCGTGTGTTGATTGCTGCCTGTGATACGTTCAGGTAAAGCAAGTGCCTCAGTCGCCATCACTGATCTCTATTCAATTTTCGTACTAATGTTTGTACACATGACGTAATCGTACAAATAATATGCGGACATGTGTATTTATCAAGGGCTGGTGCTGTGGAACAATTGAGGACACACATGCGTCATCTAAATGCTCTACACCCACCGGAGAAACACGGCAATCAATCGATGGTTCAGCTTTATGAAAAGGGATATGGAAAAGATGCTGCTGGAATTGCCATGGAGGCAATTCGATATGCGAAGGATTCCAGGATTGACATTGTCTTAGTGGATACTGCCGGGAGAATGCAGGACAACGAACCTCTGATGAGAGCTTTGGCGAAGCTAATAAAAGTGAACGAACCGGATTTAGTACTGTTCGTCGGAGAAGCGCTCGTTGGTAACGAAGCTGTTGATCAGTTGGTGAAATTTAATCAGGCATTGGCGGACTTCAGTAATTCCGTAAATCCCCATCTTATTGACGGTATCGTTTTAACTAAATTTGATACGATCGATGACAAGGTACGTAAATACAATTCTCACTTTTTTGACATTGTTCAACATTAGCTTATAACGCTTAGTCGATATATATTAATTATTTTTTCCTAATTGATTTTTCCAGGTCGGCGCAGCTATTTCAATGACGTATATCACTGGCCAGCCTATTGTTTTTGTTGGCACTGGCCAGACTTACACGGATTTGAAGTCACTGAATGCCAAGGCTGTAGTACATGCTTTGATGAAGTGAATTTATTACAGAAAAAAATTTTATGCGAATGATACCGTCGATTTACATTCTATTGTATTTATTTTTATGAAGGGCAGTTGGTAGTGGTTTATCGTTGAAGGTCGACGAAAATAATACGCTACTTCATCACTTGACCATAAACTCAGTTTTCCATCTTCGTATGGAATCATTTATTTATTGTACACTATCAGTTTTATAAAAAAATATTGAAACAATCGGAAGGTCTCTCTTTGATATTTCTCGGTGCATAAATATATTTTTCATTTACAAACATTGTCCGCATTTTATGATTATACATCCCCACTTTGATTTCATTGAGAACAGGAACCTCTATTATTCGAACGCCGCTTGATTTTGGTAATTGAACAATCGCATTTTCAACGGTATTTGAATACTCGAGATACTATCATTCGTTTGATTTCTGTTAATGCAACACAATAATTGGCTTTTTGTATGCTGTGCAAGTATACGCATATCTGCTATTTTAAGTTTTATAACATAATATGTAATGTTAATATCATGTTTAACAGTTGAACAGAATATTTCGAAGAAAAAACCTTCGATGCCTGTCTAAATATGTCCCATTGGCAGTTGATCATTCGAATGGTTTCCTTCTTTTCCGTGTGAATTCTCGTCTTCCATTTCCCAGTGTACAGCATCATCGAATTTCTGCTCCTCCGCGACAGTTCCGCATACGGATAGTCGTATAATCATTCCTAAAGAAATAATCAATGAAAAATGCTGTCGACGTACCAGCAACATTAATACATAAAGAATTTATTGGCGTAATAAACAGGACAGACTGTTCTCATAAACCAACGGGGAATTTAAAGTTATTAACCCGGAAACGATGGTGCGAATCACGATCGATATCCATTGAAAACCGACAGGCAGAAATGAATTTCAGCGAAATATCATTCGACGTACTCATAAATCGAGCTATTACGCGTCAAGGGGGATTAATCGGTGTTGACTTTCAAGTGCGACTCTCCTGTCGTTTCCTCTCACACTCCTCCGTCCGAGTGTTGTCGACGATTGCCCGGTGGAAGATCGATTACCTGTTATCAGGCCGGAAACAACGGCGATGCCAAGGGTGACCGCCAATGCCGCTAATTGATAAGCCGCCTGTTGTCCAGCCGTCCTGTCGAGTCCAGGCTGAATGCCATAATTGTCCCTCATATCGCCTAACTTAATATCCGAGCTCGGTGCACGCGCAGGAAATATCTGTAGATAATCATAAAGCCTTAAGCTTCTTAGTCAATCGTACCAATCCGTCCTGTAGTTATCAACAGTATTGTCCTTTAAGGTACATAATGCATTATTAAATCGTTCACTTGGACTGGTCTTAGGATTTTCACTTTGTTCAATGATTGACCGTAAGAGTAGTAAGTCAGTAAGTTTATCCAGACCTAGTACCCTTGGAGAATTGTCTAGTTCCATTGCGTAACGTTAATTATGCTGACAACTGGATAATTAATTCCAGTAGTGGAAAGCGGTAAGTATACGGAGAGATGAGGCTCAGAGCTGCAAGATGGAGTAGTTAACAAGAGTCTTACGTACGTCGTAGAGGGAATAATCGTAGGAGGCTTCTGTGGCCAGACCCGCCATAAGGGCGCCAAAAATGCCAGCTAGGACTCCGGGCATTCCATGTAAATTGTGCACTCCGCACGTATCGTGGATGCGTAGTCGCTTCTGAATTACTGGCTGTTGGAACAATCGGTCTCGATTTCATATTACACGTAACACTTGAGAGAACGTTCCAGTTTAATGCGGTATCAGTTATGCAGGGCATATTCCCGCGGTAAAAGCCATTCTCTCGAGCGTGTCTTTTTAGCAAATTGCAGTAGAAAGAATACTAGTACAAAGATACTGTAATCGAAGTGCAGTGTTGAAAGGAACGTCTGAAGATGCGAACGTGAAACGTAATATAAACGTAATTCGTACAAACGTAATTGTTGATGATTACCGTTAGATATTTGTATCCCAAAACGCTCAACAGACCTGCCAATGCACCCATGACCAAAGCACCAATTGGTTCACACATCATACCTACGATAAAATCATTAGAATTATATTCTTATAATCGTACATTTATCGTCGATATCATGCTATGAAAAAATAGTTTAGTAATAAACACAAGTAAGGGTATCAAAATGTTAGAGGCTCGTAAGTGCAGTACCAGTATTAACAGCGCGATCAGACGTTGTTAATATCAGAGACTATTTTCAAATAATGAATAGTAAATGTTTCATGTGAAATACCTGCAGCGGTACCAATTGCCACGCCCCCAGCTAAGGTGGAATTTTGCACATGCACCATGTTAAACTTATTTTCTTTCGAAACCAGAGCTGAAGTAGCGTACGCGATTACACAGCTTGCCGAAATCGACAGCAATGTATTTATTATCGCCCTTTGTTGGTCGTCTCCCGTTAAAGCGGCACTGTTAAAAGATGGCCAGAACAACCAGAGAAAAACCGTACCTTTAAAACATAGAATGTTTATTTAATGGCTGCATGAAATAACGAGACGAATAAACAAAGCTTCAAGGGAATTTACATTAATTTTCATTTTTCAAGATGTGCTCTAAAAATTCATTAATCTATCTTTTCTGTATTCGTTCGGTAAATGATAAATAAAATACGGACCGATCATTGCAAATACATCGGATTGGTAAGATGGTCCTTCCAGATGGTGTTCTTTTGGTTTCTCTTTCATCCCGAAGATGAAACTCACCGCCAGGCCGAAATAAGCTCCGAATGCATGCACGTACATACTGTCACCGGCGTCAACAGCCTGTGAAGTGCGATGGTCAATCATTTTTTAATTAGCACTGCACAGCGTAAAAATCAAAGAAGACTAATCAACGATTTACAAATTCAAGGTCTTTAAAATTTGATGACATTATCTTTCCACCAATTACTAATGGCGCCCATTGATTTAACCCATTAACTTAGGACAGAAAATTAATGCTATAATAATTTAATGATACGACGTCGCAAGTAGATGATTCGTTGATCTATCTCCAAATTCACCGAAAATTTCCAAATAGAAATGTCAAGCGTAGAAGCAACGAATTTACCTGGAAGTGGTGTTCGCCCAGGTATTTGTTGAGGGTGTAGAAGATCAACTCGAGTATCCCCATGAATATGAGCTGCATGTAGGTCGTTTTTCCCAAGAGGGCCCCCATTGATATCAATGGCGCAGCCACCGCAATGTCTGCGCTTAGCAAGCTAATAACCAGAAGATAAGGACTAAGCGATCGAGAAATTTCCAATAGTAAGAAAGGTTTCGGCTTCCTCACGGTACAGTACCGATGAACCCAAGTTCAAATATGAAATTCAGCTGGCCGTGGATCATTGTTTACCTCTCCAAGGACAGATGGTTCTTGGCGCCTTTGTGAAAATGTACGGCACCTTCGCAGACGATGGCGACCTGGACGAGGATGGCGCCGACGAGGAAGGTGAGGCCAATTGCGCTTTGCCCATAGCGCTTGAGGAATGTCATCAGGAAGCCGAAGCCGATCCATATCATCACGTGGACATCTTGATACACTGAACCGTTTTAGCGGGGCCATGCCGGAAGGGGCAAACAGAAAGACCTTTTTGTAGCGTTAGTGCATGCCTGCGCCATCCTCGCGTGCGGTTAACCAGCGGTTCGCCTTTACTTATCCCTTTCAACGAGACGTTACCTATCGCCTCGATCGGCCCAGTAGCTTGTCGTTAATCGCGCGTTAATTGATCGCCGCAATTACGTGCCTGGTTAGAGCCACGCAGAGCGCAGGAAAAAGGGGTGGGGGCGTCTACGAATTGCCAGACAATTTGCAGATATCAGGCGACGGGCTCGCGGCTGCTCTACTTATATTCCCCTCTACTTATATTCACCTATATTCCCCTTCTCGAGAGAAGTAGGTGCCGCGTAAAGCAGGCAAATACTCGCATTCCCCTCCAGCAACAAGTTAAAAAGTTTTACCGTGCAACTTCTCCTACAAGTCACGTTCACTAAGCCTTGCACTTCTAGATAAATTTAGTGTGAATTTTGTTCACTCAAACGCCGTACCTCTTATACCACTTGAACAAAGAAATTTACAGTTAGGCATTCATTGGTAATTTCCTATTTTCTGTAATTTATTGCAGTTTAAATGTAACATTTTCCCTGATATCATGCCATTTATATGTTTCTCTGTAATGTTCATCTAGAATGAAAGTCTTTAAATCTTGCATACTTTATGCAATCATTTTATATGATTTACCGTTCACTAATCTATATATATATTACTTTAATCATCGCTCGATACTCTGATACTTCCGTCTTAATTTTCCTACTTTGTGACAGATAATTCCGGCTTGCCTTTTGTGTCGGGTTGTCAATATTGGACCTTTGCATGGAATTTCATTAAACTCAAACGTATTGAGATTGGTCGAGACAGACTGAAAATGACATCGCCCGCATAGCGTTTCTTAAAGGAATGCGATTGTTCGGTTAAACCGTTAATCCACCGTAATTGCACTTGAAATCCCTATTCGATTAGTAGGGTACTTCGGATGGATAACGTGAATATTTCTTCCCACCATAATGATATGCTTGCGTACTATCTAACGCGTTCTGCTTCAAAACCCGCAAAACCCACGAGAGATTCGTCTGCAGTAACGGTTCTCAACCTTCCTGTAGAAACTTTTTTGAAATTAAATAGTATTGTCAGACCGATAGAATCATGAACACGATAAGAATAATTTGGACCTAGACTTATTCTTCTTTGCAATTAAACAAAACTACGTATATAAAAACAAATAATTTGTCCTCGAATTCCGAACTATATACTCAAAAGTACAAAGTTTAATATATATCTGTCCTTTAGGGATTCGGTTAAAACTTGACCGAATGCTTTCGCAGCGTTAAGTAAGGCCCTACGTTAATTTGCCGAGCTTTGCAATCGCTGATGTTAAGCAACGCCTTTAATTCCTGAGCATTTACGTAGAAGGCGGAAGATACGCGGCTTGTCAGATTTTCATGTGGGTGAGAATCGTAACTCAGAAATAAGGTTCCAGGTTGTGAGTCCAGGCGTACAGTAGTTCTCTGGAAATCTCGGCAGAGGTTCTCCCGTCTTTCAACGACATTAATAAACGTACTTTATCTGTGCGCACACCGGCAAGTTAAGCTCGGTTGCGTCCGACATTCGCGTCGTTTGTTTCCTTCGCTTCCCTCCGCTTTCGCCGGCAGCCCCTTTTCTAACGGCTCGTCGCGTAAACACGAGTTCCTTGGAATATTATGCACGTCCCTCGTTATCTTCCGTGCAAAGGCTCCCGGGGAAAAAGCAGCGCCTCCGAAGCGGCAATCCAAGACGACTGATTCACACGGATAACCGAGAAAGATTAAATCAACGCGCCAGAGAAACGGATTAAGGAGGATTTAAGAGGAGGACGGATATTCGCGAGAAACCGAAAAGCAATGATCGTAAATCACTCGTCCCTGTGCCGGGATTCTGTCTTACGAACGTTTCGACGATCCTACAAGTCTTATTATTTTCCTCGCGAGATAAGGTCCTTGTCGCGCCTTCGATGCGTCCTGCTGCCTCACTTTCCTCTCTTCCATTTTTTTCGTGAAAGGAAGTGAATCCACGGTTTACGGGAATGTGTGTCAAGACGACCGGAAGATTGTCGATCGAGAATGCTAATGAACCCGTTGAGTTCCTGATTACCGGGGAAATGTGCATACGATAAATATGCACGAGTGAGGCAAAAAGATAACCGGGCAAAGAAAGTCGGCTACGGATGGTGCGCGGTATGCGAAAGACTTACGCGCGTACGTGACTGGCAGGCAGATTCCATTTCCATTCAGATGAGGCGAGATGCTGTTCAGGTTGTTACCGGCATTTGCCTCGGGCCCGTAATCGAACGTGGCCAAAAAACCGCAAAGGAGGAAGCCCTCGATAAAGAGGAGTACGATGGCGTGGGAAAGGTTGGCCCTCGTCATTTTGCCCTATGCAATTCTTCGCCAACGAATTCCGCTCGAAATGCCGAATTTCCAACTTCCACTATCGGCAGGCGATCGCGAATTTATTACCCCGCTATCATTTTTTTTTTCAAACCAATTCGAAGAATATATGTTAAGCCACGTTCTATGTAACACGAAAGGTCGTTGTCATTTCGCTTCATTGAAAATTCATGACTTTTAATTTGTACAATTTTATGGAAAGTGGGAAGAATTCGATTCTGCCGAATATTTCTATTGCGGATCACGGATTATGAATTAGCGAACGGCAAATGTAGGAATTTCAAAGACCGATACAGCGTTCGAGAATTGACTGACTGAAAGGTGTCAACGTCTTCGAGTCTTTTGAATACGTGATAAGGATCTCCTGATCCGCTGGAAAAATAGTTGACCTCGATGTCCCTATATGCTGTTTATGATGCGCATATGTTATTCACACACAAAGGTGCTCCAGACCCTCTAAGTTTCATTGCATTTTTGAATTTTAATTCCTACTTATCATTCCCTTAACAGCGCTTAAAATACCTATGCTTCGGTAGAGAGATTATAACTATTTTATTGTATATTTAACTAATTATTACAAAAGCACCCTTCCGATTTCAGTAATTGTAGAGCAAGAAATCTTGATTCCATCAGTTTCACCAGTACGTTAATTCTCGTGTTAAAGCATGAATGAAATTCTCAATTTTATTTAAAGAGGTTGCGCAGTACTTTTTTATATGAATCCCATGTTTCCGGCGTATTTGTAGGACTTGAAGTGAAAATGAGGTAGATCAGTGAGAATAGTAATAATAACGCGTCCTGAATGCCAATTGTTTTCACGCCAAGAGTTCGGTCGTGTTTGAATTCTGGTTTGTAGGGGCGCTTGAGTGGCCAAGCGTTACCGGCTTTCGAGTTGAGTATCTCTGGCGGAGCTTTCGAGGCAAGTGTCACACCGCGTTGGAGGGATGTGAAAGTTAAACGTTCTCCCTCATCGACGAGGGAAGGGAAAACGTAAGCTTGCGAAAAGGAGGTGGGAGAAACCCCTCTACGTCGACGCAGGTGCCTAAATTTAAATTTACCGTATCATTGTTTACGAAGTCTCGACCCAATGAATCGCGTCATTGTGTCTCATTACTGACAGATTACTGCCTCTTACACTGACTGAGTGCGTGCACAACCGAGAGCTCATTCGAATTAAGACTTACTCTTTTCTTTCAAAAGACGTTAATTCAAAGTTTCGAGAAATCAAGGTCTACGTAGATGAACAGATATTTTAATATTCCTCACAGGTAGAGCATAGATATTTGTGCAAGAGAAACCAACAACTGAAAGCGTTTACTTGAGAACACCAAAATTGTCGATCTAAATTTATGGTAAATAAACTTTCGACGTTGTTCAACGTGTCCAGTGACATGGGATATCACTTGCTGAAAGGACGAAGATATTTGCCAATTGAATTGTCCGGGTATATCGGTATCGGGGTACATTCACACGAGACCGGAGGAAGGTAGTTACCGAGGACGAAAAGTTTCGGTGTAATAGGTTTTTCTCATTCGGTTCATTGGCGAAATGGTCTGTGAGTGAAAGTTAAATCTATTCGGCCGGTGGGGAAGTCGCGTCTGTTGCTCGAGCATCCATTGGCCACGCGGATTGGGGTTTTACTGAGGTTGCCCGACCGGATGTGTCGTGGATAGAAACTCGTCTCGTAGCTAGAAACTTCCTCCTGCGTTTCTCCTACACGCGCACCGGCTAATGCCTTGCCGTAATGCACCGAGGGCAACACCGCGTTCTCCAATTTAGGCGACGCAGCCAACGGCCTGGAACCGTCGAAAACCAAATTTGTCTCCTACCCGCCGATAATTCTCTCTCAATATCGTCGCTTAAAGCGATCCTCTCGTTGCTCGCGTTAAATTATCACCCTCTGGCATCCGCGTCACGCTAACTTATAAGACTGGAACTAATCGTGTAATTTCACACCCGATCACATAGCACAGATTTAACGTTCACGAATAAAACGTCCTTCTAATTAGACGTCGAAAGTGTTCACAAATTTGCGGTAACTGAATCGTTGCATCGTAAATAATTCAATCGTTCAATCAAACACGTGAATAGGCGAAACAATTAAATATAACGGAGCGGATTTAAAGAACAGAGCACGGAAACGTCTATTTAAATTACCGAACGCTTTGTTTGTCAATTTCCCTAGACGAGGAAATAAGAGACTTGTCAGTATCATAGCGTCCAGCGTTAAGAAAATAATACTGCGAGATTATGCGCATTGAAAGTGTCAGCACAGCGTGGTAATGAAATTTCGCGGGAGATCAAAGTAAACGGATTCATTCATGCGCGTTTCATTGTTTTGTTAATTAAATTTCGCGAAAGCGGTTGGAGGTAAACTGGATTAATAGACTTTATGACGAAGCTCGATAAAGTCAATTTGTTAGTCAGCAGTACAAATTTGCATATTAGTATTCCTTCCCGAAGTTTGCCTGATGCGTCTGCAGTGTTACTTCGCAATTCGTTCGTTATTCTAACTAAATCAAAACAATAAGTCTCTCTGGAAACTTTGTCGTTTTATACTTGCTAATACCGGTTTCCTTCGCGATTAACAGAAACCTTGGCTGCATTGAATGTAAAATTTCGTTTCTTTTATGACGTTTCAAATTTTCATCGTTCTACCAAACATAAAACTTTTGAAATTCCTATTTCATTTGCAAATCATTAATAAACGAAAAATATAGTAAGCAGAGTTCTTTGAAATTCTACATTCGATGTTCTTCGTTAACTTTATCGTATGTGTTTTAAAAAATTCGTTTTAAAGTATAACTGACGGATTTGTAATATTAATTTACTCACTTGGATAAATACGCAGCGGATCAGTCTCGGGCCTTTTATCATTTTTTCCAACGGATTCTGAAAATGTCAATGTGAAAGTAGAAGTATAACTTTTTTTCATTTTAATAGGGTCATAAAATATATTAAAGAATGTTTCATACAAAGATCAAAGCGAAATGTAAATTTATACAGAAATACCATACTATGGAATTTCAGAAATTTAATATGCAATGCATATCGAAAAGGGAAAACTTCAACGGCTTGAGAAGTGCTTCGAAATACATAATTTCAACAATGCGAAATGCAATAAAATTTGCCACGAAATTGGCTACATGGGTTCAAATAATTTCACATCTCTACCCAAGTAACGTTGAGCCCACTAGCAATGGCATTTAAGGCGAAATGATCATCGTGCAAACAACGTATCGCATTGCGTAATTGAAAGTGGCGTTGTAAATAGATTGCACGTATGCATGCGCTGTCCACTGACCCGAATGATTCCTCAGCGGATTAGCATTCGCCTCCGGGCCGTACGTCGACATCACACCGATTAGCAGAATTAGGACAATTTCGATCAAGAACAGCAAGAAGACCTGCTGCTTTTCGCCACAGGCTGACAACATTCCCTGTTTGAAAAAAAAGAATATCCTTCATATTTATTTTCAGTAGGTACATTTTCCCGCTGGAATCGTGCGACCAAGTGTGGCAGTGTAGAAATAGTTTCAGTCAGAACTTCCATTCCCAGTTTATCGAACTTGTTACATATTTAAAACGATTATCCGCGAACCAAGGTAATGGATCATTACGTAACAGTTAAATCACAAGTTTTTGAAAGAGAATAATCACTGCGCCACGCTTGATCGGGCATTTTTTCCATCTCTAATATGTTCCTCGTGCAGTGAAATATATGGCCAGCAAAGCGTGTACCTTTCCCATTATGTCCGAATTTATCTTCACTTCCGAGTCGTGGGAACTTTTCTATTTTCACAGGCAGGAGCGCTTAATTTTTCACGAGCATTTTGTTACGGTCCGGGAGGATAGATCTTTGAGGAACTCTCTGGCCTTCTTGAATTTCCGCCTAGAAATGCCGCGCACGCTCGCGCCGCCAAACGAGACGTAAATTATCGTTTACAGTTTTATTCTGGACACGAGGCCATTGTGGTAGGCGCGTTGTTGAATCCGCACTGGCCGCGCTGTCTAAATCACCCCAACGGATATACGTTATTCCCTTAATGCCGATGCGTTTGCGATGTTCAGCCCGACCTACGCGTCCCTACTCATTCCTGCTTTTACCTCCATGCACGTTCCTATCAAGCCTGTATCTCAACGCGTGCAAAATATCTTACAAGCGGACGACAAAAGGAAGTACTTGCCAGTGCCTCGGTTTTTCAAATTGCGTTATTTATTTCAATTTTAACAGTTTAAATCTAAAGTCTCTTTCGCGACATGTTCACAGACATATACTTGTACAAGATTTATTAAATTAATTTCATGTTACTTAAAAACTTAGTGGCTTAGAGCAATGCTTTAATTAAGTGTTAAAATTGAATAAAATGGATAAAGTTGTATGAGTTATTGAGAATTTAAAAAACCCTCATATAGAATGCGTCTCGTTGTCTGTAACGAGAGAGGTATAGAATGTTTATTTGATTAACTCCCCACTGACGAACGGTGGCCGATAATTATTTTAATCGTACCTCATTATTATTAAATCACCACTTTCGTAAATAATATACAACCAAATAATAACTACCATCAGTGAATAATTCTCACCGGAAGTGAAACTTTAATTAAACCATTGAAATGTTTATTTAAACGCATTTAAGAGTGCAGCTACTCAATTATCTCGGTGACATTTCGGACAAAAATGTTCATTTTGTCGTCAAATATTTCCTACTTTACGTCGTGATTATCAGTTCGGTTTTACGAAAAACGTAATATCGCGACTGTAGAAGATTTTGAACCAATTTCTGTCTAGCGAGGAAGATTGTTAGAATGATTGTGAACATAGTACGTTCGAGAAGGAAGATCAATAATTATCAGGGTCTTATCGATTGTCATGACCACATGTTGACCACTTGAAAAGAAATTTGCGTCACGCGAGCGTCCTTCCGATCTGTGAATGCACGTGCATGCATAAGAAATCATACGGCGTCGTCTCGCTCTTCGATTGCCATTGTTTTTCGCCAATAACAACGCAGAACTTGTACAATGTCGCAGGCAAGTGATGCAACCACAAGAAACACCGAGGAAAAATAAAAATAAAATATTCTTCAGTTTACGTAACTTTCAATAATGCTATAATTTTGCTATGAGACTTAAATCTTCTTCACGAAATGTTTACTTGAAATACAGAAAATGTCAATATTTTTACATGTAATTTAATAAAGCACACTTGTCATTAGTATTGAGTATATCTTTGTGTTTGTTTCTCATGGAATTTTTGGATAAATTGCAAGGTCATTACTTAACACGAAAATGTAACCCATTACTCGTGAGATTATGTTTTATCGATTATTGTCTCGATTACCCTGACGCGAATGTGGTGAGCTGAGCTTCTAGGTAAAGGTCTTTTGGCAAACCGGAATGCCGTGTAGTGAGAGTGTGTCTCGATGTGTACGTGTGTGTGTGTGTGTGTGTGTGTGTATGCCAACGATTACTGTCACTATCGCGAAATCTCGGGAGCACTGCGTATCCCGCTGGATCTCTCGTGGCTTATATGAACTCGCGTACAGTTGCAATTGGTACTTTTACATAATCCCATGGCATTCGGAATGGCAGTAGTTGAACTTGCGCCACTGTTGAGCTTCTTTTTAAATGGAGGAATCTCATGGCCACGTTCATTTTCAACACTGCCGTGGCGAATAGGGCCGATTCCCTGCTGCACCGCAGTCATTTGCCTGGCCGTCGCGAATTCTTAAGAACGAAACGCGAAACCGCCGCTCGGTCGGGCAATTAGCGGGGCTAATTGAAACTGGGACGTCGCGGAATGAGAATTTATTGTGCTCATCTTCTCCAAGACCTTAAATACGACCGCGACGACAATGTCGCCGGGATGCAAACTTAGACACAGACGTCTCAATCGTAATTCGGTTCCCCGTCTGAACTAATCGATGACGACACTTCTAAGCGACGCTTTAATTACTTTTCTGTATAGCCCTAATAAAAGAATTCCAGTTGACAGAAGCTTCCTCAGTGGTAGAAATAAATAATTTCCTGTCGCCATTGTCTTTGTCTTTTATTCCGATTTAACGGATATCTTAATCGACCAGAAGACAAAATATTATACTAGTAATAATGACTTAACGACATTTTAATTACCTTACTGTGCTCTTTTCGACTGGTTCCTGTTGCATTTTTATCTATCTTTTACCGAAAAGAACGGGGAAGGAGGAATAAGATTGTCATTGGACGGAGATGGAATTTTTAATCGATTTAAGACATTCTCTGGCAGGCGTAAGACGGACGGTACGGCGAAATTATAGCGTCACTTTATGATTAAGCACAGTTGACGACACTTGAAGTTTCAAAACAAAATGGGATTTTTAATTAAAGGACGTACGATGATCCCCGAAGTTGATACAGCTACACGAGAGCCAAACCAGACTAGAAAACATATAACGTAGTTTTGAGTAGCGTATTGAAACTTGTGATGTATCTGCTTCCATAATTGTGTTGACACAGATATAGCACATCTGTCCCTGCTGGCTACTTCGAACGAAAGCCCAGGAAAACGGATAAACACGCTCGAAAATTAACAACATCTCCTTCGCGCTTACGGGAAAGATTAATCGGTTATCGCGCCTCGCCGGATAATTTGGAAATTTCGAACCTCGGATTGAATTGTTAGTAAACGTCCGCGAAGGCCATACAAATTGCCAAACTTGCTAGAATTTAGTTAGACCTACCTTCAACGTCCGAACTTTTCCTTGTCGAGTAATAGTTTATCGGGTAATTACGGAGCATCGCACTTCATCGATATACTTACGGCGTTGTTTAATGTCCTGCCAATTAAATCGTGAGTCAGAGTAATTGAATGACCAAGTTCCTCTCCGGAGGACGAACCGAACTGAACTCACTGCACGAAGAGTTACTCAATAGTGTCGCTGGCAGGCAGATAACACGCGATCGATTTGCTACAAACTCGGCCATCAATAAAAACTTCAATGCCGGCGAAATATTCGAAATGCTAAAAAGCGCAATTCGCACCTTCCACGACCAAGGATTTCCTCGAACAAACAACGCGCCTCACGCAGTTAAACGTCAGCGAGCATTAAAGTTGTTTTTCGATCGCTGATCAATTTTACGCACAAACCAGGACGTCAGAATTTATTCGAGAAAAACTTACGAAGGCTACACTTGGGAGTTAAAACGAGTAAATTCTTCTGGGATTGGTGGGATGCATTTGGAGTTAGTTATATGAAAAAAAAGAGCTGTCGATCGTGTACTTTCACGCGTCTCCTTTTGACAATTTATTTCCAATTATTGCTAGATCTTACAAAAGAACATATAATACATGTTACGGCTCGACAATGAAACTCATAAGTAGTCTCGTGACCTTAAACTTATTGCAAAGCTCTTATCTGTATCTTAAACGATAAATACGTACGCGAGAAACTTTCGTTCCCCGCGAAAACATATTGTATAATTGAGACGTCCGAGTTTCCTCTTACAACGGCCCAAGGAAAAAGGATGTCGTATCACATGGTTAAGAGTCTTATCCAAGTGAAAATTAATTAACGGTAGTCGGCAGTACATACGAAAATACCTAAGGATGACGTTACACATATTCTACGTATCGATACGTATTAGTAATAAAAATATTAAAAGGACGCAGATGGAGGTTTACGAAATTATTGAGAACTATTTGCCGACATAGACGATGGTGTTTCTCTTCGGCAGACTTCAGCATTTAGTCGTTTGATTTCGCGAAACGGTTTTCAAAAGGAGGGGGCATGCCATTTTCCAGCAGCACGAATCCCTTAATACCCTTTCCATGTCGATGTAACATTACGATTCTCTTGCACTTTATCATTGATTTATTACAGATAATTTTATATAGCTCATCCGAAGCGGCAGATTTTAAAAAGCAGACATTCATCACCGATTTCCCGTAGGACGTTTTGCGGAAGCTTTAGTAAATTTCGTTATTTTACACTGCGTATTTCAGACGAATTTTTGCGAAAATTACGATGGCCCTCGGAGCCTGCTTCGTGAAACCTGTCGCTTGGAGTCTCGTTTCGACATTTATCGTTTGATACAAAAATTGTGCTAAGGTGTTTCGTCTTACCAGAGGCGGGTAGCAGGAATCGGCGTATCTCGCGCGAATTTCTCTCGACGTGAAACCGTTAATTACCAGACGTAATTTGCGTTTTCATCCTTGCCGTCGCCGAGTGAATTAACGATTACTTGAATGAGCGTGTGCGTGGGATCTCGCGGATCTTGTGTTCCTAAAGTCTAAGACACCGAACGTTTTCTTATCTTTGGTACCTACACGTTTAATTTTAATAAACTGCGGGAGGGTGGTAGTGTAACTCGAGAGAGAATGGATTTTCCTTAAACGCTAGTACGGTAGTGTAGTTAGACGTTCAAACGCGTACCTCTACTCGTCGTAATTCTCTTCTCTCTGGCTCACTTATTTCCGTTAAGATATACTATGCTTTAAAACTGCATAAGTTGTAAACGCCTTGCGCACGATATTCCCGTGGAATATTTTCTTAGTACATAGTGTTTCAATAGGTCTGCTTTTCGATCAGCAACAGACGTCGTACCGTGAAGTGTTGTCGGCCATCGAAATCTCAACAGCATTACACCGAAGTAGCATTAACTACCGTAGAAATGTACATCACACTGTATAAAATCGACCAAATTCATGTAAACCCGTATAAAATCGAGAAAATGGTGTAGTACAAAGAAGAAAGGATGTTTGGCCAATGCACTAAGAAATCCGTGTGATTCTCTTAATAAAAACAAGCATAAAATGCTTGCTCAAATACATTTAATAGCCACGTTTTGCACTTCAAATTACAAAGACTATTACCTATAATTGACGGAATTACATTTCATTTAACTAATTATTACGTTTGTATATCAATCTGTATATTTCATGTCCTTCACGATCTAATTTTATTTTATTTAGCAACTTATTCCAAATGTTTTGCCTACTTCAAATCGTCTATAATGAAATTCATGTTCACCAGTCTTCGTTATTATCAAGAGATATTTCTTCGTTGTCGTTATCGATTTATTAATTGTTATCCGTTCTGAGACTCTTTTTTCAAATTCAAGGTCAGCAGTCAACTCGTTTTCAGGATTTGAACGTCGTAAAAATGACTCTATATGCAACTGCGCTAAATTCTACACAGTAAATCAGTCGAAAGTGTCTATAAAGGTAACGTTGTTTTACAATTGTACAATTGTTCGGAAACGGTAGGATCATCGATTTCAAGGACGACACGTCACGGTTCGACCTTTTATATACTATATCACGACACTAGGATAACGCATATACTATGAGAAACGATTTCAACATTATTTAATTCGATAGACGGTCTTTATCCGGCGACTTTGCGGGATAAAACCGTGAAGTCGCGAGAAGCTTATCGCTGCCCACCCGATTATAATTTTTTCCTGTGCTCATTTTATACATTACGCGTTTCCTGCGATATAATGGTAACGACGATCGGAATAGTTTCTTATACTTTTTTCCATTGCTCGAGAAATGGCTCGAACCTTCTTGATTCGTAAATATACACTTCACAGATATACAAGGCTTGAAAAGAAACTCTGGAAAGAAAATTATTTACCGCGTACGTCATATCCTTAAAATGCAGTTTCCGTTTGTAAATACATCTTCGTGTGTCAATTTAAAGTAAAGGGCGCTAATTCGTCTCGCTTTAAGCACGAATCTCTGACGAACGGTCGACCATTTTTCTTCGTAAATGCTGAAAATATCTCCCTAAAATCCAACCAATTCCTCACGATTTGTGTATCTACTTACGTGTTGCTCGAAAATCCTGTGAAATCAATGTATAGCAGGGAACGTATGTCTGAAGCGAAACGTGTGTTTTATTAGATACGAAGAACACATTATTAGTCGACATTCGGACGTAGGCAGATTTGATTTTCCAAAAGTGTCTTTCTCTGCGTAGACGAAGGGATTCATAAATATTAGAGCTAAGGCTAAATGGCACTAAGATACAAGTATGAAAAGAAGGGTCTTTCGCTTAACCTTAGACACTGACGGTGCGCGATATTTGGTACTTTATAATACAGTTAATGACACGGCATACACGTCTATGATCATCCCGGAACAGTCGTCCATTGGGCCACGGTTTCCGGTTTCCTTAGGGACAGTTAGTTTACTTGTTTACCTATATTTATACACGTATATACGTTCTCGTTCCCGCGCGGGTCGAGACCGTGACTCTTCGCATTACTTTAAACACTGGATTGTCTGACGCGTGTAATTAGCCGTCGTAATTAACGCGCGTACGCAGACGCCTGTTGCCTGGTGGGTCAGTTCGCTATGAATTAAGCACTTTGCCAAGACATCGCTAATAGAAAAAACTTTGATCGAACCGTTAAAAGCTACTCGCTAAAGACTCGACAGGATTACCGTTTTCGCGATATATATAATTGTTGGTATGAAAGAACGTTGCGTTAATTCCTTACTCAAGGAAATTGATTATCCAGCTATGAAGTTTGCATTAACTGCATCGTCAATGTCTTAATCGTTACGATTCGTGTTGGTCTCGTAGCTGTGAGATTCGGAAAAATTGCACAAAGAAGCCGGGCATTTCGCAAACGATTAATATTAAGAATTCCAAAGTGGCTCCGAAGTTTCTGTAAACCTGACCCGCCAACGTCAACGACGCGTCCATCAGATATAACTCTCTGGACTAATTAAACCTTTCCTTCGGCGAAGAGAAGAGCGAGGATCTCGCAAGAATATGCTCGAGAAGTAAAGTTTCCTCGAGCTAATGCATTTCTCGATTAACGCATACTCCGAAGATACCCGAGTGAAAAAGTGTAAGATATTCCAGTCCGTCTTTCCGAGAATCGCATCGGCAAAACTATTTCCCTAAAAACAACTGCAAGAAATCGACGTATACACATGGTTATTCGGCAGTAAAGGAAAATTTGACGATTTTCCAAAGACAGACCTGTCACCAGCGAGATAATTTTGCGCGAAGAATCTTCAGTGTACAAAAGCAACGGATGTTAATGACCTTTTTTCATTGGCTTCGTCGAGCTTACATTGTCTCACTGGCGATTCGTCCTACCGTATTTATCTCCTGATCTGGGGAAACGTCGGCGGAAGATCGTTTACGTTCGTCTTCATAAGTATCGCAGTCCCGAGGTTATCGGAGTAAGTGTGAGAATGGCGTATGGCGCGTATGAGGATACACCGGCGATGATATCGGCACGGGCCGCAATTGGATTCCTTCCGGATATTGCAATCACCTTTTCTGTGTGTAGACGCGAATAAAATCACGGAGGGCCAGGGAAGTGAGCCGGCCCCGAGGAGAGAAGGAAACGGACATCGCGAAACGTCGCCAGAGGAGGGAGAACGGAATTGTGTGTCTTCCTTATTGAATCAGCCCCTTCCCGCCATCCTCCTCCCCCCTCTGCCAAGGCTGCTCTTAGGCAGCGCGCAACGAAGGAATTTATTTCAACGAGATTAACCGGCGAGAGCGGATAAAATCCATCGTACTTTTCGTCCAAAGGATTCGAAATGCGCTGTGTATGCCGCATTATCGAGGCGAATCGTCGTCGCGAAATGTCCGCTCTAAGAGCAGTCGGTCGAATCGGGGCTTGAATAAATACGATTGTAACTCCGTAGCAAAGAAGCCCGGGCAAATTGCATCGCGTGAACTTGCAAGGAAATTTTTATCTTTATTCATTCGCTGTAACTGCGCTCGGAGAATGTTCAATGTAAGCGGTTCTTACTCCGGGGAAATACTTGAGGCGCGGAGATGTTAAACGAAAATCCGATGATAAAATGACTAATCTTCTTCGAATCGTCTTCGCCGGGTCCTCTTCCTTTGAGGCAAATCGTAAGTGGCGGACAAAGGGGAGCTCCTAAAGTATCTTTAAGTTTATCTTTAAACTACGAAAGGACAGTGCGGGAAACGTTAGAAATAGCTTATTAAAAAGAACGTGGTACGCTTTGAAATTGAAGATACGCACGATCAGAGAGGCGCAATGTGCGGCGAGCATCGCAGAAACCGTGAAGTTCATTAGCCGCGTCGATTCTCCGCGAAAACGAAAGCGTTACGTTTCCGCCGGTTCATTGTACGCGGGGAACGTCGCTGGCGGACAACACATCCCTTACGACCGACATTCCCGGCTCGGAATTTACCGAAGAATCGCCAAATGCACAGGGATTTAGCTCGTGCGAATCTTCGCCAAGGCGTTCCCCGCGGATCGTTTGTGCCACTAGACGATATTGAACTCCAAGGGAGACGAGAATCGGCCGAGAGCTCCCCAACCTCCACTCGTCTGGCGTTTAATAAACTTTAGATCACGGCTCCGGCTCGATTCTACGTGAAGATCGTCGAGAGGACGACGATCACGATGACCGGGCAAGCGAGGAAAATCGACCGACTGGACAAGGTCGACGCCGACGAGGAGAAGGACCAGATCGACGAGCCGATCGGTGCGTTTACGTGACGGCCAGAAGGTTGCTCAGAAGCCATCAGGTCTTCTCTCGATGGTTCTGGGCATGGCAGGTCCTCTAACTTCAGCTCCAGCAGTCGCTTCACGTGCCACAGTTTACCCTCGATCACCTCAGCCTGAAACAGGAATCACCGTACGTCGTGTTTTTACATGACTTTGTCAAAGGTGTTCCTCGCTTTTATTCAAGCCAGTGGATAAACGGGTAATGAAATTAATGAAGTCGGAGACCTAGACTATTCTACGACATTCTTTAGTTATCTATTTAATTAGCTTGTCTGTTATAATCTTCATTTTACTAACTTGTATGATAAATATTGTCATATTAGTGAAACATTTTGCGACTTTTAATTATGTATCTTTTACAAACGAATGTTGTATGATTTTTTTCTTACCTTCGGTTGAGCATTCGAAGCATCCTCATCTTCGTCCTCGTAATCTTCGTAATATTCCTCATCTCCGATGTCACCCATATAGCTGTCTTCGTCCTCGCTGCGTCTATAATTATCTACGCGATATTCTTCTGCAACGGAAAACCAAAAATCGACGTTGAGTTTTTAAGAATAATATCTGAATAAGAACCACGAATACGTATATTCAAATGAAAATCGGTACTTCCTCGGAGATACAGAAATTCAGATTCCTTATCCGACGGACTATTTTGTACAGAATTTTCTCTGTCACTGTAAGAAATCTTTCGGTAGGACAAAAAGTATTTTATTCCTACAACAAAAGAATCTCCTTGAATAGGTACGATTTCGTTCTGCATCACGTGGGCTGTTATTCGAGGGCGTATATGAAATTAGTGACTCTATGGTGATAATTTATTCGCGTCGGCTGCCCGGAGTGTTGTATTTGCATTATTTCGGTGGAATCTCGGTTGAAAAGCCGCTCGAAGACTGTCGTTTCATTTCGGAGGGTTGGCAATACGGTCCTTGGCGGTCGAGGATCAGCATGGAATACCCGTAACAAAGAGAGTGGCAAGAGCGAGAGGGGGGGGGGGGGGTGGTAGGTTCTGCGTGGAAGGACGGGAGGGGGGTGTCAGGTGGTTGAAGTGTCAACTAACCGGGGTTTCGTGCGATCTCGAGCGCCTGGTTCCTCTCGAGGTCCTCGCTGTTAGACTTCAACGTGGCGTTATTACCCTCCAAGTAGCATGTGAGCTCCTCCAGAGCGTTCCTCAGCTTCGTGTTGTTCGTTTCATTCCGTAGACCCCAAATCCAGGCGAGTTTGCAGTCGCACACCAATTTGTTTCCTGTAACCAAAGAAAAAAAATCCGTATTATCCATCGGTTATTCATCCTACCGTGATGGTAAATGAGTTTAAAACAGAGACTGGATTCTGTAATGTCAAATGCAATCTGCATTATTTGAAGTAACTTTGTAAGAAGTTATCCCCCAACGAATTGAAAAAAAGAGGAGAGAAATAACACTTCAGTGGATTTTATTTAGTTTAGTGTGGACGGCGAGCGGATCAGTTGGAGACTCACGTGTAATATATCTTACTGTTGTACAAAGAAATCTAGTTTAAAGAGCTGTAATATGCAAATGGCCAGCGGAATAAAACAGTCGGCATCCATCCGTCTCTGCTGACTCGGCGATTTCTTTACATAACGAGAAGACGCTGGATCAAAGCAGGAGGTTCATTTGGCGCGGAGTTTGTTAACCGGCGACTCGCTTCGCGCTAATCTCTCGTTCGTATGAAATGCAAATCGCTGCGGAGGGTCTACGTTCGCGAATTCCGGCCGCAGGGAAATCCGTAGCCGGGGGTTTAGCGTCAATGAAGCGAGAAGAAAGGGCGGGGACCTTTAGTTTCCAAGCGGATCATCCCCCTGCCTGCCGATGGTTCAAGCAAGACGGAAAGAACCGTGCAAATCGGACGGGGAGGATTCGAAGGGTAGCGGGAATAGGGCCCGAAAAATGAGACAGTGCCGATGGGATGGAGATCGAGCGAGTAGTTTGTCGTTAATCTTTAATCGATCGGCAGGCAGCCACCCTCAGGAGCCATGCAACCACGAATTCCGGATTCCATGTTACGCGGCTCGCCCTCGGAAGTGTGTGTGTGTGTACGCTTAATCGTCGACTTAATAATAGATTTGCACCGGCGGTCGCTCGCTACCGGGCCAAACCAACCCCCGCGGTGTTATGCTTCGCTGCCTTAAGTGCCGACGCGCAATGTGCACGAACATTGCTTCCCCTATCTCCCCCCGGAGACTCAGCTACGTCACCTCCGCCTGGCTTTACTGCTACATGCGAAATGCACTGATGTAAGTTCTTTCCTTTTAACCCTCGAAGGAACACCGGTAGATTGATTTTCCTTCGATATTTATGAATACAAGTCTTTCCCTCGCTACTCGGGAAAGCATTACGACGTCAGCGTTCGCACCAATTTCTTTGTTTCACATGAAATTCAGACTTGGAGATATCTCGATATTTCGACGTAGATCAATTTCCTGCTCCGGGCGGAAAATATAAACTGCCATTTTTCATTGTTTCTACGCGGCCAAATTCACGCACGGATTTGAATGATCTTCATTTCGGGTCCTCTGAAATATTGAGTCGCACGTGTGCCGGCGAGAGGCGAATAATAAAAAATAAAAAGGACCCACCGAATTCTCTCGAGTGAATGAATATTCATTAGACGTAAATAATAATGTTTTGTGCATGACGCCTGGAACCGGAGGACAAACTCGGATCTTGCCAGAAGTAGCGTGGCTCGAATCGGCCAGTGGTTGTCCTGAATTATTCAGAAATGGCGCGTCGCGCGGGAACTGGGACGCGTTGTGCTTCGCCATCTTAATTAATTGTTTAATAATACATTCCGGAGTACGCGCGGGGGGGGGGGGGTAAGGGTGGCACGAAGCCGACGCGGAAATTTCGTGGTCCCCGGAGGAGCTCGGGAATTCATGCAACTGCGAGTCGCGTCGTTTTCTCCGCTGGCACGCGCGCTTGGCTTAATTCCACTGGTTGGCTGCCCCTAGCCCGACCCTTACTACTTTCCCAAAATCTTCCCCTCGTTTCTCCTGTTTCTCCATATTCTTCTTTTTTCCACTGCTGCTTCTGCTATTCGTATTTTCTTCCTCCTTAAATCACCTTCGCAATGTACTCGTTTTATCATTTCTTTTGATTTTTTTCATTCATCTCTGGGACAGTCGAGCGAGATTAAACAAACAGTATATTTCTTCCTCATTTTCCATCTTTCCGTCGGTACTTTAACCGATTGTTTAACTGACTTTCCCTCTCGTTGAATTGTCCTTTGAGTTAACCCATTTCATCGGTTTTATATTCCTTTGTTATCTTGCGTGGCGGCCGAGCTATTGAATACTTAGAGGATTTTGTAACGTGGGTACCCGGAAATCGGCTTTCCTATTTAGTTGTTTGAATTTCGAGTTCGCCGATAGTAATAATCAATAATGGAGAATTTCAATCTTATTGAATACATGATAGCAGTGACTATTAGAGCTCAAACGAGCTTGTTTTATTTTCCTTTAATCTAGACTTGCTTTGTGAGTAAAATTCGGCTTTCATTCAGTTTATTTGATTGATTCTGCTGTTTTTTTTATGATAACTCTCGTAACTCTGTTTAACCAACAAGATATTCATGCTGAATTATCCTTATTAAAATTAGAATACACGAAACATTTCTGGCCATAGGACTGCCGTAATTGCCGTAAATTCAGCGGTTAATTTTTCTCATGTTTTTCCCCGATGCAGAGGAGAAGTTTCCAATTATTTTAGAGCCCTCTTCACGAAACAATGGATATAATGACCTTGGACGTATTCTTATTACAGTGCTCTTTGCAGTAATGAGAGCGGCGGCTTAGCGTGCTGCCCGTCCTGGAGGATTTTCCCGCGTCTTACCAACGACCTCTGGCAATGTCTTCTTCTTCTCCAACACAAATCTTACTCGTTGCGAGATATCCCGGGATTATTTACTAGCAAAAATGAAAGCGTACTCGCAGATGCGATGTGGCATTATCTAACTCCACGTAGCGTACGAATACGTAATTGAAGAACAGATAATGTTAGTCAAATAAATAATAGCCTGCGCGGGGAATGATAATTTCACCTTTGCCGGAAATGAAGGAAGAAATGTTCAATTAGAAAAAATGTCGAGATCGCAGGAAAAAATGGTCGGGGGAGTTTGTCGAGTAGCTTGAGGGATATATTAATTTTCTTTTCTGCTCGCCTTCGAGATTTCTCGCGGGTTCTCGTCGTCCTCCCTCTTTCGCCCTCACCTCCTCTCTCTCGCTCTCTCAGTCTGTCTTTCTCCAATTCCATGGCGAATCAGAGATCGTGTATCGCGGCATGCCGCATTTCTCTGACTTTCCCGTCGGCCGTATTATTTCGTTATTCTTTCAGGAAGCTCTTCTCGTTATTTTGACGACGCGCGGCCTTTCAATTTTCGGGAAGGGATCCCTCGGGGACTCAAGGGACAGATGCTCCGCCGCGACTACACGGCTCGAAAATATGAAAGATGCAGGGAAAACAAACGGAAGAAATAGGGCGCCGTTGAGAATCTCGCAATTCTATGCTGACGCGGCGAACCAAACGCAGAATTAATTACTCCTAAAATACTTTGCTCGCGAACAAAGGATGATTCAAATTTATCGTATCTTGTCATGGTGATAACACGCGTGATTGATGGTTATTACAGATATCCTAAGAAATCTGTGAATGCTAATATTGTACAGTAATTGACCTTTTCAGTAAATACGGTATTATAGAACGCGTTGACTGGGCTTGTAAAAGTAAAAGCTTTCCGTAAAAATTCACTCGACCGAGGCAAAGGATTAAAGCAACTCCTTTAGAAGGGTCACGTCTAGCAGTAAAGGCTTAATATAATGCAGAGCCGATCGGTCGTTGAACGTAATTGGTTGAAATAAGGAGGTTACGTCTTTGTCCTAATTGGACGAACTTTCGCCGAGCATTTGAACGCCGCCGAAGTAAATTAATATTGAAGCAACCGCCAACGAAAATTCCGAAATGGCGAATTTGCTGACGGGCAAAAGCGCTAACTATAAGTTTGCAATTATTACACCGCTTGGCGAAATTTATGTTTAGAATGTGTAGAATATGTAGAAAATTATATTATAAACTTTTCCTTTCCCGCTCGGGATAATCATTTTCATATACTCTTAGAGCAGCGGGATGGTATGCCGCTTTTGTTATATGCGATATTAATAATTATTCCCGCTGCATGTGCTCAGCCAGAAAGTTTGGGCGCTTTTAATTGCCTCACCACAGACCATTGCGGAAAAAATCCCCCGGTGGTCTCGCTATAACAGACGTGTGATGTACAAATATTTCATTGAGACACACAATAAGCGAATAAAAACACAGAACAAATGGAACCCGTCCTATCGTACATTCAGGATTCTCAAATATTTACGGAGTTATGCGCGGCCTCTAATAATGCGTTGGCAACCTGGCACGAAAATAGAAGCAAAGTGAACAGAGAAGGCAAACATTTCCTCGGGCGCAATGATTCTCAAGTGGAAAGCAAACGGTCGCAAGCTTTCGTCGAATTTCAAAGCAAATGATTCTGTTACTAAAATAAAACATGTTTTGAATTTTGCTGCAAAGAAAGTATACAAGAAATAAAAACATTAAAAACGGTACCTTTTGTACTTTGTTCCATTGATAAATAACATAATTAAAAGTTTAGACCGTGCTTCCGGAGAAACGAATTTATTTATACCACAAAACTGAGACTACTCTACGCGTGTGAGAAGCGCGGTAAACAAATTTCGTTTAGCTTGTTGGAAGGCATTAGTTAATTAAGGGCATGCGATATCCTTTTGGGCAACGAGAGTTGGTTTGTGATGTGGTTCGATTTCAACTTTTTCTCAGTACTGCGCGGTAATGGGAAGAGTATGGTGATGGAATTAATACCGTCGAGAGGTCTTCTGGTTCGGTTGGCGCCATTAGAAAGTCAGGAAACGGTCTTTACTCGAGAATCGAACGATAATATCGACAAGCTTTCGGGGCGGCGGAGGTCCAAAGGGAGCTTTCATCTTTTAGCAGGGCCCTGTGTCGAGTTGAGGAGCGTACAAACGATTTTCAATTGCACTGATATAGCTGCAACGAGGTTAAAGGACTCTGTATACGTCTCTTGGGATCAAAAAGCAATAAGAGAAAGAAGAAGACGTGAATTTTTACGGACATTACTTTTTTCCATCTTTTCACTCCTTTCTTTATAGTCCGCTATTTTTCGCCCATTTCTTTTTCATACGCGAATCTCTTTATTTCCCTTTAAAGGTTTTGTCCTATTTTTTTTCTTACACACACTTTCACATATACAATTTTGAGAAAGTACAGCCCGATTGTTAAAAGTTATAACATGTTGTAGCTTGACTTTTAATTCGTTATTTTAAGTTTATGCTTCTTGGATTTCAGTCACTTCGTACCGTTTACCACCGTTTGCGTAATATATTTTTCATTTCGTTGGGAATACATCGCCCGCTTTTGCGAGGACCTAATTCTTTGCAAGGGGGATTTTCGTTCAGCGCCTTGCCAGCGTAGAAATGTCAGTTGTATCGACATAAAAGCGTAGACGACTTTCTCTTTATAACCCGTGCAGTGAGAAACCTCGGGTCAAAGGGACGATCGAGAGCGAATTTCTCAGGACATATTTCCTTTGATGCCCGAATGCTCTCTCGAAATCTTTGCGATGCTTTCCCATTGTTTCCACAGCGATAAGGTATTTCTCTGCTAAGAAGAGAAACCGTAAAGTCAAGAAACAACGAAAAATCGACAAAACGCACACTTCTTAAATCCCTTTGACCTTCGACCATCCAAAAATACTTGTCAATTATTCTAATAATTCACTGAACCGTTGCGTTGCTTTGCAAACCTTGACTGCCTTTCTGCGCGCATCTTCTTGTCATCGCGGAGTAGTTCGTAAATCGTGAGAAATGTCCAGCATTACGTATGCATAGATCCGCGTTACACAAATCCTTGGCGTTTCTATTGCCCGGCCAAAAAGCTTCCCTCGAATTGCACCGGCGGCGTATGATGCAACGCCGCCGGTGTTACCCGCTATTTCCCACTATTTCCCACGGGGTGTTGGCACGATTACCGTTATGCTTACCAGCCACTAGAGACGAGCGGAACGAGAGATCATCGACGAAAGGCAGAAGTACGAGGAAAGGCAAGTGAGACAGAGAGGGAGCTGTAACAACGATTCCTGGCCAACGGCTCATTTCCTACGTGTTCCTTCCTCCTTTTTGGCTGTTCGATGTCTGCCACACTGCCCTTTTCATCCGTCATCTGCCAGATGAAAGGCTATCGGTTTTCCGTTGTATTACGCCAAAGTGACTGTTTTATGTTCAGAACAAGGAGGAAGACAAACAAGGAGAGAATGACGAAGTAAATTTAGCAACAAGAGTCTCTTATTTATTCATACCTTGCCGCTTTTAGTCCAAAATTTAAGTCTTTTTCTTGTTTTTATAGTAACCTAAAGTACATCAATTGAATCATTTAATTCGCCAATGTGCTTTATTTCTTTTCATGTGTAAAGTATGTATTGTTTTTAGTTAAGTCTTTTTCTCGTTTTTATTGTAACATAAAATATCAATTGAATCATTTCATTCGCCAATGTGCTTTACCTCTTTTCATGTATAAAGTATGTATTATGTTTAGTTTTTTTGGACCCATTTGGGGAATCCTTTTTCGATTTTGCTGTTCGACAATATTCTAAACTATCAATGTGTAATGAGATGCACGTTAATCTATCCTTCGGGATTTATCTACGGACACAGCTATGGTTAGTGGACGAGTTCTCTCATCGTGACGCCTCTCACGAGAGTCCCTTTCATCCGGCCGGATGTTTTATTAACTCGCACGCGGGGCCAGTCTCGCGCATGCCGTTGAGCCAAGGTACACGTGGGTTCAATTAGAGATAATCGCGGCACTCTGTACAGTCGGATGGTACATAAGCCAGTTCGCTGAGATACCGCAAATCAAGCCAAAATCAAAATTCCTTGACAAGAATAGAAGGAAATTTAGATTTTAGGAAAAGGAGATAAGGAAATTCTTGTTTAGATGAAAAAGAGGTGAACGGAACTCCTTATCCAGAGTAAGAGAAGAGAAATCGGGAAAAGGAAGGGATTTTTAAGTATGTTCAGGAAAACAGAAAAGTACCTTGTTCAGGTGAATAAAAGGCGAGGCGAACAGTGGTTTCTTTTTGGACGTAAAGAAGAGATAAAAAAATGTTCGCGTGGGTAGGCGGGGGGAGGGTGAAGCTATTTCTCAAGAAGATAGCAAAGTTTCTTTTTTTTCTCAAAAGCCAAACATCAAAGGGATTTTTTCGAAGCACAACAAGAGCAGGCAAAGATACATATGTAAATCAACAGGCTTACTCTACACCGTGCTATTTCCGTGTGACACATATTCTCATTAGAGCAAGGGCTTTGAAGACCTCATTTGCACCGACGATCGGTGCAGCTCGGAAAACCCATTGGTACAGCCGGCGAAACTGCAGATAACCGTATTTCTAGGCGACAAATATTTTTTATTCACCTGACAGCGGCAGACGGGAAAAAGGGGAGCGAGTCCATTCGACCCGGGCTACGATATATCCCGATACTTGCTTTACGAGTGGAATTTCTGACGCGCCCATAAAACGTCGGCGAATGGCAAAATTTCTGTGCGGCCGACGGGCGATTCCGCGGCAACTTCCGGCGCGGCGTGAGACGTGTGGCGATCGTCAAACGGGCCGATTCCACCATTTAATTTCCGGCGCGGGGATCGTGCCGCCCTGTCGCGCATATTTACGCGGGGAGACACTTTTATCTGACCCGCGAGGGCCGTCGTTTTGTTGCCCGCGAGGTCGCCGGCCATCGATGCGCGGGGACCGATAATAGACAAACGGCGTGAGTGGCAGGGGGTGGGCTGGGGTCGGAGGGGAAGGGGTTGGAGGGGGCCGTAAAAATCGGCGAGAAGAAGAGCGACGGGACAACTCGAGCGCGATATATTTGCATTCGACGAGCCGCGTTGTCCCGGCGTTGTCGGATCGCGGAATTATCGAAACGTTCGTTCCCCCTTCCACTTCGTCCCCCCTGCACTTCCATTACGTTTACTTTTTATCGCGGGGAACCGACGGTGTGACACCGCCGACTTTCTCCCTCCTTCTTTTTTTTTTCATCCTGCCGCAGAGCCCGACGTCCTTTTGTTATGCTCGTTTCGGTTGGCTTAATCGCGCCGACCGCGCTGACACCGACTCTCGACGGTAAACAAATGGCGGGCTAGAAGAGCCCCCCCGGCCCCGCAAAAAAAGCACCGACGGACAGTGCAGCAGACAGAGACGTACGAGTATTTGGAAAAAATGCCCGCTAACGAATACATAGCCGGGAATACTGGCAAGGGTTTTGAGAATACGAATAGTCTCGTTTGCGCTGCCAGAAGTGGGGAAAGGGGAAGCGCAATTGCGGCCATTCTTACATAAATCAGAGATCAAGGACACGGGGAATGAAATATTTCTGCACGTATTCGAAGGTATAATTCTTTGCACTCTCGTCCGTCTGTCGTATGTATGGATTATGAATGTCATTTATTTCAATGAAATTTAAAGACCAAAGTTTTCAGATTAAATCCAATATAATTCTCACATCTGTTACACTTCCTTAAAATCATGTTCGAAAAAGGATAATATAACGATCTTTTCACGGGGATCAATATTTTCATTGATTCAATAAAATCGGACAGTTCGTGCAATAGAATAAATTCCACCTGGGAAAACGCTGTTAGAAGTTTCAACGAATATTTCCAGCTTGTTATTATTTTTTCTCTGTTTACTCTTCGTGCATTTCGCAAAACTCACCGTGGTTGTTTTTAGTTTTCCGTTGGGTTTCTGTTACTTGTCGTTGAAACTGTAACGAGTTTGTCATCGGTCGTCTACTCGACGTGCTGCATTTTCCTGAAAACCAGCGGCAGGGGCTTGGGGGGTGAAGGGCTGCATCGCGCGGGGTGAGGGTGTGTAATGCGTGTCGATCGAGAAACGCGGATGCTAAAAGAAAAGCCGATATCGACGTCGAACACCGTTCGCCATTACCGCGTCGTTTACTTTTTTTTCCTATCCTCTTGCACGGTTCGGCAAAAATTCCGAGGATTAAGAAATTTACTGGCGACCGGTATAAACTTTATTACGAGACATTGCTCATTACCAACGTACTCCAAGTTTCTCGTTCACAATTAATCACAGCGAAAAACATTTCTGCTAAAAAATGGAATTATTTCAAACGATCAGGCTCGTTAAATTCATAAAAAAAAATTCGCGATTTTCCTCTACTGATACACAGAGTTCTTTCGGGTTAAAAGGCCCCGATCTCACAATAGAAAACCCAAATTCGCCGAACTCCCGTTACTTCTGAAAGTATCATTGGTCACGAGCTGAGTTATTTTTGCGACTGTTGTATCACGATAAGAGACACCCGCAAGAACGTGACGCTGTCAGGATTGAAATACTGCTGGACGTGGCTTGAGTTTCAAGTATAATATAAGATAGACGTGTACGCGTTTCGTGATTGTAATGTAACCTGATGTATAATTCTTCAAGACAAGACCGCACTTTCCTTCACTTGACTAGGCACTACCACTTCACTCGTCTTTTTCGCTTTATGACACCTTACATAAAGCACTTTATTTTCGCTTAGTTTATACATATACGTATAATTTCTAAATATATCAGGCTGTAAATAAAACAATGCGAAGGAAGCCACAGAAATGTCTCTGGAAGTTCTGCTTTAAGATCAACCGGAATGTATTTTATAGTTGACACTCCATGTCCCACATTGGGTAGTGCCCCAAACAGAATTATGCATACCTATGGCAGGAATCAGATGTACACACACTTTGCTTTCATCGGACTCGTTCGCTTTGATCGAAATGTTGAAATATGATTCCGCGTGTCAGATCAACGATATTCTCGGCTACTGGTAATAGGTCGAGACTGGCAATTCGCGCGATAATTGGAAAACGTTTTTATTCGTATGCTTTAACAGTCGTTTAGGCATACACGATAAATGCCTGACAGTCTTTTGCCGTGTTAATTTTTTTTTTCTTAATGAAAGATCTGTCGAGAGAAAGCACTCTGGCGCGATGTATTGTCAGGCGGAAAATTGGAAACCATTTAAATTACATGTAATCAGTGTATCTTCTCTTTGATCACTGCCGACAGGAGAATATTGTACGTGTGCTAGATATCTTTTTTTTCGAGCTTTTCTGCTGGTGTGATGCCAGCTTGCTCCGCGGAAAATTGACAATCGAATTTCCATGCAATCGAACATGCTGCTTTTAATTAAATAAGCATACACACGCGACGTACAGTGTGATTAAAATCAACACGTTAACATAAACGGCACACTACCCCCTTCGTCGAAAACTAACACTGACTTCTAAACCTACTCACTTTTTTACTATTTAAACGATTTTTAGTTCGAGCCTCACACGAATGTCGAAATCTCATCGACATTTATGACACAATATCCTACTTCCGCAGTACTTCTCGGCAAACGAGTTGCCGAAGACAGGCGGAAAATGGCGCGATGAGTCTAATTAAAGCTCGACGTTTACGTAACAAATGGTTTTCGGCAGAGAGCCACATACATATACCTACATGTATACCAGGGGGCACGGGGGTTTGGTTCCCAGGGGACGAGGTGCGACGGTTCCAGGGCCTGTGAAGGAGGGGGGGGTGGATTAATTTCGAGGGTAACGAGGATTTAACGGCGGTGAAGTTCCGAAAGTTCCGCGGTTCTCCAGGAGTCTTCCGCCTCGAGACACGCCAAGTTCCTCCGCGCAGTCACGTGTAATCGTTGCGCTCGCGGCTGGCCCCATCCATAAGGAACGCAACTTACTCCCGAAATACGATTGTTTGATATGTTTCGCGAAAGAAGTTACGTCCTCGCCGTAGCTTCCTGCGCGAATGTCGGAGTACCTGACGTACTGGGTCACCAGGAAAGTTCATTCTCCCGTCTACAAGGCCAATTCAACGCTCCTAAGAAATGCTCCTCTAAACTGAGCCATACGTTGAATAAACAATTAACCGACCACTCGGACAATCGATACTCTTAGCAGATCAGTGTCTGTCTTATTTTTCGGATTTCATAAACACGGATGTACGTCTGACTGCGTAAGGGTTTTCGAAGAAGTTCCGATCGATACCACGAGAGCCTCGAAATTCATTGTGGAAATTGAACAAGTTTCAGCGCAGCGTAATAAAAATATCTCGCTGATTTGGCGGTTTCGCCGGGGTGTTCACTGCGAGATGTATAGTAGGAACTAGCGACCACCGCGTGACGTGGAAATGGAGCAGCTTGCCGGTATCTCAGGTGCGTTTTACAGGTTTCAACAGGAAGTTTATGTCCGTAGGACTCGCTCGGCCGGAAGTATAGACCATCGAGGACGTACGAGTCCTTCCCCCTCTTTGCCCCCCTCTTACTCTCCCTCCACCTAATCCTTCCTCTCTCTCTCCGTCGTTTTGCACCTCTGCCCGCTATCTGTCTTCCGTCCCACCCTATCTATGTATTTCACTCTGTTTTATTCCCTCCGCGAGACTCGCGGAACCTCTGGGCGGTACGGTTCGATTTACGTCAGGGCCAAAGTAATACCTGCAACAGCTGCAACAATGGGCCGAGCTTCGCCCCGTTGCCAGGAGTCCATGCAAGAACGCGAATCTAACTCACCACCAACTTACGGATGCTTCGACAAAGTCGAGGCGAAAAGTCCCCGCGAAAACCTGTACGACTCAACGTACGGGTCGTAAAAAAAACATACGCACGCTGGGTTTATCTTTCGGCTTATCGCCTGCGAGGGGGGACGAATTCCGATTGACGACGTCGTGAAATTCCGCCGTTGACTTTCGTGTATCAAAGCTTGAAACGCACCACAGCGGAATATCGTAGTTGCATGATATAGTGAGTAATCTTCGTTAATTGTAGGAAAGACTCGAAAGGTAGCCACGGCAGGGGTTTCGCTACGTTGCGAAATCTACATTCGTTTGACGCACTTGATCGCGTAGACTTACATGCTTTCTCGTCTCGAGTGAGAGAAGCAAAGATCTAGAAATTCCTGCCTTTCCGGCCGCATTTTCCGCACAGCCTGCGCAGTAGGAGCAGTAAGATAAGGAAATTTACTGCAGATTGTCTGCGTTCCCTCGTACTCGCCTCGGCGAAAAGGCACGCAAGGAATAGCATAAGAGGCGAAGGATTTCCGTTTCCTCCGCGAGTTGAATCCGTAAAACCGGAAGTCGCGCGAAGCCAAGGCCTTGCACAGGCCGTTTATAACACGTGAGACGTAATATATAAAGATATTTAATGAAACGATGAGAGAGGATTCACCCCAATGTTAGCGTCATTTTCATTCTTCACGGAATTACAACAATCGTTACACTTAAATTGGACATTATTATAATTACCATGGCCTGAGTTACACGTGTAACGCTAAAAAACAGATATGAATCTCAAGAAAATTGATCGAATTTACACGAAAGAGTCTTTTAAAACAGTTTTTCGCATACGTAGGCAGGCTGAAATGTTCGAGTAAAAATGGGCTTACGACCAGGAAAATATTATAAAACGTTGTTGTCGTTATGAGGGGTTGAATATGTTCCGAAATACGTTGTGTATGGATTTACGTAGTTGGATGAAGGCAGTGATACACGCGTGTCTACGCAGTTCGGGACAGGAAGGGGTGTCGCCGGTAGCGGAGCAGACTACCACGCCTACGTCCCTAAAATTTCATCCCCTGAATGATTAAAACCTAATATAGGGACACGCCTATCCAAGGGGGGGATGATTCCCGACCCGCTGGATGCCTGTCCGCTCGACAGTTTCCGTCCCCTTCCGCACCCCTGACCCTCTCACTCCCGTTCACTTCATTCTCTTCAGAGTTTTTTCGCTTGCCCGCTCGTTGTCTCTTCGTCGCGCGGAGAAAAGGTGCTTTCGTCGGACAAATTGGCGGTCGCCAACAATGAAACTAATATCCGCGGCGGTAAAAAGAATTTCAATTCCAAGTTAAATCGTGTTATCGAAATGGAATCAGCCGTCGCTGCATTATGTTATTTGTGGCATAAGAATTTCTCATTATTCGCGAGGAAAGAGGAAGACTCTTGTTTTTACAGTGTCATTTGACAGATTTGACGACTACGGTTCAGGCAAAATTGAATGTCCTCCAGACGAGCGCAGAATAGTTGTCATTTTATTCAATCTTTCCGATTTTCCTATGATTTTTATAATATGTATAGACTCTTCCTTCGGCTTTCCCGTTCAATCTATATTCGCTGCAGCGTCTGCTACGCTCCCTTTCCTCCCGTCTCTCCGTTTCTCCGCTTACCCCTCTCTTCTTCGCGGCTGTACGGTTGGTTCTTCTCCCGTTTGTCCGTTTCTCCTTTCCCCGGCGCGCTACGGCGCCGCGAGGGGTCGAGACACCCTTCCGTAAATCCGCGCTGAATTTTCACGGTCACTGGCTCCAATTTCGCCCCGCCGCTGGCTTTTGCCCCGCGCCAGCGTAAGAGAGAAAAGTCAGAGGGGGCGACAAAGCCCGCCACCCTTCCGCTATCCGCGCGGACGACGACGAGTCCGACGTGTTTTCTTTTTTTATTCCTCTCCCCCTCTCTCACCACTGCGGCAGACGCCGACGCGAAAGCCCGTTTCGCGCGATAATTAATCGCTATCATTAAGGAAATGACTCGGCCAGAGTGCTTCTCTGTTCGTTCGTTTGTAGCCTCCCCCCCCCCCCTCCCCTCCCTCATAATTCCCATGTCTGTAATTATACATATGCATTCGCGTTTGCGCGTAAATAAATCTTCCGCGCAGCTGGCTAATGTTGAATATTCTTGCAACAGTTAATCCGTGAAAAATGCAACGCGTGGCGAAGGGACAAATATCCGGTGGAATAGTGAAAACTCCGCAAGGAATTCTTCCAATGCCGTAGCTTCATCGGTCGTTGATCTGGTAGAGTAGATTTAAGGAAAACGGTCCACGCGATTTATGAATTACAATCACGGTAGAACGAGTGCTGAGAGGTATCTATAAATACTGGCTCGAATATTCCAAGTGTCCAAAATCTGTAGTACCGTGAGACATATGAGTCGATGAAAGCGAACGACAAGAGCGAGCGTCATCCCTTCTCGCGACTATATGAAACGTCGAGAATCGTTCGTTGTTTGGCCCTCGCGAGAGCGAAGAAAATTGAGTCGTCAATTATTCAGTCGCGCGCATCCAATGCTCGTTTGTCTCGGAACGAAAATGCCCGTAAAACAGACGCTCCGAGCGATTGTTCCTCCGCGGACAGAGACGGAACGACGGAAAACCGTGGAATCTTCCGGCTTTCGGTTCTTTTCAGCCGAACGTCACATCACGTTTGCATGTTAATAATTTTCATTCCCACCTCGTGAAACAATGATAAAGAAAATGATACAATAAAATGGATCCCCGGCAAAAAGAACGGGAGACAATATTTCTAGTTCCGGAAATTCTTTCCTCTCGAGGAAGGAACTTCGGAAGAGAATTTCTCGTTGAAAAGGATCTCTTGGTTTTATTAGTACATTCACGAGATCCCTTATTTTGCGGACTGCGCAATTGCCTTGTCATAACGACCGATCGTCGCTGATTGATGGTGAGGATTACGTAGCGATTCTTCGCAAAAACGTATCGCCGGTCGCGCCATATTCCGTCTCGTATTGTCCGTGTGTCAGTCGTTCTCATAAATCGTATCCAATTTAATAGTCGAGCGGTATCAATATCGCTTCACTGGCAATGGACGTCGCATACGTTAGAGCGTACCGATCGTTGTCGAACGTCGCTATAACAGCAGCAACAGGTCTTTGTAAGCGGCAAAATATTCCGAAAATTCAATCAATCCCGCGGGCATCGTTAGCTATTCCGAAATGTGTCTTATAACGCTTTACGCATCGTTTGGATAAAAACAGCAATGTGTTAAAAAAGAGTAGAAAGGCTATGAAACGTCGAAAAGTATAAAATTACAAAGCAAACAGAGGTTTTCGTAAAAGGTTTGATGTAAATTGATATTTGCTTCGATTCGTGCTACAATGGCTGCGTATTTCAGTTAAAAATGCGGTTCTGTGAGGAATTGAAATATCTGTTACTTAAACGGGTTTTGTTATTCACCGCTAGCTATTAAACAGTATATTGTGTGCGCAAAAACGTATGAACATTGATACCGGCTGAATATCAAGAGAATTTCCAAAGTCAATCTTACTTTTACGAGACGTATTTCAACGCATAGTCCAGTGATTCTGCAGTACCCGAGAAAATTGTCTCGTCGTCATTTCCTTCGTGATAATAATTATAGTCACGGGTACATGGAATTTCCATGGTCCGTGAAAGCCGTCGGAGGGACCGAACGCGCAGACAGGAAATTTCGCTGCTCGGGGCGCGTGTCGTTTAAGAAGTTTCGCGCTAAGCAGCGACTCGGTAATATTACCGCCTTCTGCGTTTTATTTCCCGCGCCCCCTCGCCCCGTCCCTTCCCCGCCGGGCTTTCGATCCAAGTTTCCACGGAGTCGCGAGAACTGCAAGTTCCACGGCAACTACTTCTGTCGGCCGATGTAACAGTAGGAATAATTCCAGGCTCCGAGTCTCCCCTTTATTCCTTCCTCGCTATTTTTGTAACGGGGAAACGAGGGCAAAGTTTAAGGTCTGCCCGGGACGTGCACGTCTCTTCCTACGCACGGATCTACGGCCGAGCACGCCGTGAATTCGAAGCGGACGCAACTTGAATATCGAAAGTCCGCTAACGAGCGAAGACAATAAGTCCACGGCTGAGAGAGAGAGAGAGAGAAAGAGGAAAAACGGGGGCCGGGGGTTTGTGAGAGGTGAAACGAACGAAGGCAAAACGCCCGGGAAATTTATAGGAAAAATTGCCGAGAAAAAGGCCGTGGAAACTCATTCCACTCTTCCGTTTTTTTTTTAAGGAAACAACGGAACGCCGTTTCTCTCATAGCTTCACTCGAGATGTTTTCAAACTTTCGCCGAGATTCGCAAATTGCGCACAAACGTAGCGTTACCGTAAAAACCAACGAAGCTAATTATCGAAAACAAGGTCTTCGGTATACATCTCCAAAGTATAGTAATTTATGATACCCATTATTTTTTCTTTCGTGAAATACTTTTGGACGATTAGTAAAATTCTTTCTTTAGTCTACCGTTAAGTCCCTTTCATTTGGATTTTGTCTATAAGTACTAAGGTTTCACGACATCTCGTCGGAGTTTTGAAGCGTTATTTTTACGCATTTCGACATCGTAGAGATAGGCATATAAGAAATGTCGGTAAACCTAGTGTTAGTACGGAAGAGACGCAGGCGGAAGTGTACCCCGCCAATCCGTTTCCTCCGTTTCCTTGGCCTCCTCGTCCGGTTACGCGTCGTTTCCCGTCGCTGATTCGACGTTCCTTGCCGTTGGTGGCTCGTCTCCTCGCCGTCGTCCTCGTGGAAATGCAATTTTCCTCGGGGTGGAGTAAACGCAATGTTGCGCACCTCTCCCAGTCAAACGTTTATCAGTGGGAGATGAAGGAGCTAGGGAGAAGATGGAGGGAAAGGGGGGAGCTAGAATCGAAGGGAGAGGTGTGCCGACGATTGCCCCGACCAAGGATAAATACCATTCGCGAACGACACGTCCCACCCCGTTAAATTCGTCTCTCCCGATTGCTAATAATTCCCACCCATCGCGTCTTCCCCGACGTCGTGAAACCCTCGTAAACCGGCTATTCCTCGATCGATCGCACGGAATAATTAAGAACTACTGGGAAAGCCAATACGGCGACGATGAAACTCCTGCTTAACAACCGTCTCGAGGCGTTATTAATTTTTCCCACTTTTAACATTTTAAAATCATGTGGTATCCAAACTTCTCTTAACGTTGATTTACAACTTTCTGCTACAAAGGCCTTTTGGAGATTGTTCGTTTTTGTGCAGATAGTCAGGGTTATTATCTTTTTAGTTTCCTGTTAGTTTTGCTGTGGAAGAATAAAGCATTTTTAAATTGTATAACAGTAAACTCAAGGCACAAGATTGAACTGTTAAACAAGGTACGGGTCGACGCGAGAATACCGCTGACCAAAGTTCGGTTATTGCCGTTAGTTAATCTATTATCGGCTCCCTCGTCACCTCGCTGGCCCTTCCATCCCACCCTTCCTCCCTGGCCCCGACACCCTGTCGCCGGTATTAATTACATCGGCGAGCCCATTAAGCCACGTGTTAAGGGACAATTATTACCATTTTCCGATATTAATAACGACTAGGCATAAATAAGGAAGAAGGGTGTTATTAAGCTCTTCGTAATTAATGGGGACACGTGATACGAAATAATAATATATCATAGGTATGAATAACTCCAGTGACAACTACTTGTTACTTCTGGCAATATTTCTATGTATTCCGTCGGCATTAATGTCGCAAAATTGAAGTTACTTAGAGCCGTGAATTTTCGTGGTCGCTCGTTTTATTCCTTCGACATTGTCGAGTTCATTTTTTAGTAGCGACAATTCCAATCTATGCCGGTCGCGCGTAATTCAAGCTAAACGAAGCATTACGCTGGTCAATACAACGCGATAGCGCCCGGCGTATTACTAAAGCCTGGAAATCTGATTTGGCTAATGCGTAGAGACCCGCTTGGAGGACTAATTTTAATTACTGCGGCCAATTTTCGGTCCGCGATACCGTTATACCGGCGAATTACATCGTCGAACTGGCAAAAGTGGTTTAACCGACGGGCCGGTCGAAAACCTCTGGATCGTCATTACGAAATCTCGGCACACGGTTTTCGTCACGCACGATCACTCGGTTTTGTCAACCACCCCCGCGCTGATTGCTATCCTCGTGCAACTGTATTTTTTTAACCGTCCTCTCGCTTCCGGCTCTGTTGCTCGCCGTATTTAATCCACGCTGATCCCGCAGTTGCTCCTGTCCATCTGGCCCTGTGTTCCTATCTATTGAGAATTTTTTTAACTGCCTTTTCAGTCCGTGGTCGAAGTTTATATCGTTCTCCGTGTGAAACATCTATCGTAGCTTCTAGAAGTGGATATCTGGTTAACCATCACTGCCTAATCAAGGTTCAAAGCGGAAGGAAGTAGCGTTATTTTACAAAGTATAATTACATTGGTGATAAACTGCTTAGGCCAGGTAACTGCGACTGTTTTAACCCAATCCTTATTTTCACCAACTTGACGTTCATTTAATTTCCAAAGTTATTGTTTAATGCGACAAACTAGAATTCGAGGTGACGTGGAGTTTGGGACTTCTCGTCTTCTGAGGTCTGAGCTGCATTATTTTAAGTGTAGATATATTTCGCGGACCATCTTGAGCAAAACTCACTACCCTGAAAGCTAAACTGGATTACTCTGACAGTCCTCTGCTTTCTCTCATCTTACGCTCTTACGGTTCTCCCTCTTTTGCGGTGGAAACTCGAGTCCCTTCTCCTCCTTCGTCATACCCACTACCTACCCAGCCCCCTTTGTCTTCCTTGCTGCGAATCCGATAGCAAAGTTCATAAACCATGCTCGAATTAAAACAGGTGTCATCAGTTTAGCAATTATGCAATTTTCCAGCTTACTCTCTTTATCTTGTTAGAAGACGCGTAAAGATATTATAAATAACGTTCGTGAGAGAGCCAGAATAACTCTTTTAAATGTTACGATATTCAGATCTTCAGTCCACTCTTAAGTAAAGTGTTATACGTATAGTAGTTAAAAACAACACTGACTAACGACCGTAATTTTGAAATTCTACACAGTTTAAATATCAGTCTATCAATTTTTTCTCGTTACTTAATTACAATAACTTCTTCTGCAACGAGACTGACACGAGTGGTACAAACAGAATTATTGAAATGTATTATATAAATTCCTTTTAAGAATCCTTGGATGTAAGGAACGGTGATCTGATTACACTTTTTCCTGGTATGTCGGCAGGATTTGTTTGTTCCTGAGGAAGATGGTAAAGCCACGTTGGAAGTTGGCCCGCTGCAAGGGCAAGGTGCTTGAACACTCTCGGCCAATTTCTCCGGGACAAAGGGATTCCTCGAATCGCGGCAGACTTTGCCGCTATCACCGTCGCCATCTTGGCCCCGCGGGCTATTTCTACGATCTATCCCCGCCATAGCCGTTGCTGGGCTCTTTGCGCGGCCTGCGATTTGCATTTTCGGGATTATACCTCCCGATTGCACGCCGCAGCGACGGGCCAAGACATCGCGCGGCAAAGTCCCCACTGCCGTTGGCTTTGTCCGTGCAACGGGAACCGGAAGTCGGTCCTCGCGGACCGCCTAATACGGAACTTCCCCCTTTATCGATCCCAAAAGCTTTGGCGCGCAGCATCGCCCCTCAGTCAAGCACCTCTCTTTGTCGCATAACTTATTTATGCCGTTAAAACGTTAAACTTCCTCCCGTGAAATGACTGGCCCAAAAAGCTATTTCAGGAATTTTCAAAGTTAAGCAGAGTCGCTAAAACCGGATTAATGCACGTTAGTCGACGGGAAGGAAACACTCTCCTTTCTCATCCTGTCGACCTCGATAGTAAGATTAATGAAATATTTCATTTGGAAATACGAAAAATTTCTCAAGGTTTTTTTCCCCTCTTAGCATCGTTTCATTGCTCACGAGTTCCTACGAGTTATTCTTGAAGATTTCAATTTCCGCATCCTCGGGGAACTTATCGACACGGAGCGCAGGGTGCATATCTATCCTGCAGGATGTGCAGCAGTTTCGGTTCACCTGGAACCGTTTTCATGAGACGACAACTCACCGACGCGTGGAGCCTGACTTTCGCGTTTTCGATAGGAGAAAATGGAAGGATAGGGAAGAACGAAGGATTCGCCAGGAAACGGAAGAGAAATAGACGATGCGGTCTATGGATTCTTGCCTGTGAGATTCCACCTGCCAGGGAGACACAATTTTTCATTCCACCTAGAGTTTTCACTCCACCGACTGACGGGCTTTCTCCTCGCCGTCCTGCATTTCCAGTGTAATGGACCCACGATAATTAATGCAAGCGTGTTCTCCCTCCTCACTCCTCCCCCCTCACCCACCCCTCCCTTTTTTTTACTTTCGTTCGCTCATGCCCTAGTCCATCTGATATAATGACTCGGCGCTCAGGGTTAATTTGAGTTTCCTTTGTGTTTCGCATGAGCCGTTACGTAGATGGAATTTTCAGATTAAGAGGATTACCGGGGGAAATGCACAGAGTTACAGCGCGAAACTTTGGCCATGAAAGAAAATGCTAAATACACTGATAAGTAGGAAAAGAAGTACCGAAGGAAAATCGATGAGTCGCTGGATAAGATAAATCATTCCCGACAGAGAACAGAAAATGTATTAAAGCTACGGGTTAGAAAGAGGCAAATAATTCTATTGTATATTCCATTTCAATGGAGAATATTTTAATTAACCATACGGCAATGTATTCTGCTTTCGTATCAAAGATAGGAAATCAAACAGAGTTAATGGCTGCACAAAAGCTGACGTAAGGTTAAGCTTTGAAAAGCCGCAGCTTATTTCTCCGTAGAAGAACTAATAATTCAGCGGCGGCTGATCACGCCCGTGTGTGCACTTTACATAATTACATTCGGAGCTCGAACGTCGGCGATGGAGGAAAATTCAGCACCGCTTTGACCCTCAATATGTTGCTTAAGCTCATCTGGCTCGTGGAATGTCGTCTTCAAAGGAATCACAGCTTTCACCTCTCTCAGAGCTTCGTATACCTCAGAAGCTCGGTAAAATTACAGAGAAAAATCATGCCGACTTGTAAACGAACGATGGGGTTCTCGTAGAACATCCTGGGGTCACTTAAGCAAGCGTTTAAATAAGATTAACATTTTATGATTTTAGTGTACATATATAAAGTAGCAAAGAAACTAATGCGCGCATACTTTATTTAAGAGACGAGAATAATGTCAATTATGTCCCGTAAGAAAATTGTTCATAACTAATCCTGGTCGATAATTTAAAGTTCCGTTGAACGATGTTTAAACTTTGAATCGGCCATAGTTATGCACTACCACGTCTTGTGTACAAAGTGGATTAAAAATTTTGCTGGAACGCGGCGTATACGGATATTACGAGAGCTTGCCGAGGGGCTTATCGATATGAAAATGATCGGACCGTAACCCGCGAGATACGTAGCAATTTCCATAACCGCCGGTCAATTACAATTTACATAATTATTCCCCTAGCCGTCAATCGTCGGAACGGAAGAATCGAGAACAGTTAAATTTTCCGCGTGCGCTGTTTCGGCTCTACGTACGTACACGTTGTATTCGTCAAGTAAGAGTGCATCAACGTAGGGGAGTATATACATGGCAGCATTTGAAAAGAAATTCCACCGATTGGCAGAAGAATACAATGGTGCGAGCCGTTTGGTTTGTGCAATAAGTCGGACCATGAGTCGTAAACTCGGAAAGAAACGACGGGCATGTGCGCGCGTATTCCACGAAAAGATCGACAATATCGCACTGAATGAGGAAGAAAAGAAACGAATAAGAAGAAAATGCGTTTCCGATAGACAGTTAAATAATGAACACCGTTGGCGCTCAGGTGTTAAGGAACTTTTTCTTCCCTTTTACTCCTCATTAATCAAACTGTGCACCAACAAATAATGTGTTCAATGAATTTCTTGTTAACGGAAGAGTGTCGAAATAAAGTGCAAATCCTAGTACCACGATGTGACGTACCACTTTTTCACCTGTTCAGATGGTAAGAAATTTCTTTCTCCGTGTTCGTTTACTTGCCCAACGCGTACCTTTGGGAGAAAGCGAGAAAACTGCATTTCCGTTGAATTATAGCCAAGGTATCCCTAGTTTCCTATTATCGTACGTATTTCGCGTTTGCCGATCATGCTTGGACGATTACACTCGTAACGTGTTGCCGTATCGAATGCATCGACCGTACGATATTCGCCGTTTCGGAGCATAAAAAACGTAAAAGTGAGCTGTGCAACGATCCCAGGGCGTAGGTATCTATGGATATATGTCGGTTTGAGCCTCAAGGCGCCAGTTGAGCACGTAACTTGGCGATTAAAGTGTCGTACTCAACGCAGATGGAACGTAAATAGCGAAGCAACGCGTCTCGGGGATCGGGAAACGATTTGCGACGTTTTCGCGAAATGAAAAGCCTCCGGTTGATACGCGAAGCGCTCGGAAACCTGCCTATTCCGACGAGCTAACGATCAATGCCTGGCAATTAATCATATGCGTCAGCCGTACGTCGGTAACCGAGTAATTATGGAACGAGAGGAGCGAGCGGCCAACTGAGCACCTCGGGTAATGATTTAAGATCCATTCTTCTTTCGTTAGTCTCGCGCAATCTTAGCATACTTTATAGCTTGTTGTCATATAGATTATTTTTTTAATACGTACAGACTTAAGAGTCAGTATTTCATTGTCTCTTCGAAATCAGCATAATTTATCTTTTATTTTATACTTAGATCCATATTCCTCACTAGATAATTAATCAATTTAGTTTACTATAAAGCTATCTCGTCTTTTATAACTTAAATGCGCAATAGTAGAATGTATGAAATATGAACGAAAATTGTGGCGACAAATAGCCCTATTATCGCAAATTGCTGCTTCTCGTTTTTCCTTATATAGTTCTGTACACGGAATACAGTTTACTGACTTTCGTGTTTCGCGTTATCCCATAAACCTTCATTCCCGTGTATCTTTTTCGTTTTCCTTTACACTTCATGCTATCTTTTGAGTGGATCGTACACGATTATCTTTATAATGGACGCTAGTATCGTGATCGTCCGGAATTTCCCTCGTTTTTCCACTTCCCTTTGCGCGACGGAGGTAATTTTACTTAATGAGCGTTTCCGAGGAAACTAAATATCTTTGGCCGTCGAGGGTTGCTGTAAATGAAGACAGCTCTGAAGAGCCTCCTGAGGGACGGGGGGTTGGCGGAAAACTGTCTGCGAAACAAACTCTTCGAGATTCGCGCTTAAGTTATTCCAGGCTAAGGTTCCATTTCGCTGTTGCTTTTTCCCGGCCAGGCCTGCAGGGACCGAAAACACCGAGCATTCTTCCCGCAAGCCCTGATCCCAGAAACCCCGTGTTTTTCCAGCTTTTCCTCGCAGTTCCCTGGGAACTACTTTTCTAACCGTGGTTTTCTTTATCACCCGCTTACACGGTACGCGATAATTCACCCTCGTCCCAAGATCCCTTGTCATAATTAGCACCCTGCCTCGCTATACAACACTCCCATTCTTCCGCACGATGTAGATTATCTGCTCTTTTCCATCGAACTACTGATTCCATTCAAATGCCAGCAGACGATGTTTCAGAATAAAGGACCGTCTATGCACCGTGCAAATTAGACCCTTTCAGCACGGTTCAATACATTCATACTCTGTGATTTTTTAAATGGAAAGTAAGATCATAACTCTATGAGCACATATGGTTACCTTCCGGTTTTCCTGTCGTCTGGAAACTGATTCCACGTCGTCAAAATATTTCCCTGAGATTCTTCTTTTTCAAACTTCACCATCGCATTGGCTGACACAATGGATCTGAGTTCACATAAATTTAGAGGGGGTAATCCGTCGTTTACGGCAGGCGCCGGACGGTTTTACGGGAGATTTCCGCGCGGCAGTTTCCGGTCTTTTGGACGAGTGTCTTTCGCACCCAGTGTTTGGCCGCGTGCCGTCGTCGGTCCTTTAAACTTCTTAATTATACGAATTACCGAGTCGGGTACCACTTGCTCTGGCTTTTATCAGACGGGGGACGTTTCGTCGCGCACGCGCCCCTTTGGTCGACCAAAGGCCCCCCCCCTTCTCCTGCCCCTCCTACCTCGTAGCAGCGTTCCTCTACTCCGTTTGCACTCTCTGCTCTCGCGAAATGGACGTACCCCGAAGTTCTTAAAGCCCGAGCTTCTAGCGAACCAAAACAGCACCCCACCCCCCTCCAGATGCACCGAAGTTATTCTATGCCCGGGGGAAGCTCTTGCACTCAACGGTACCGGTTTCCTCTTTCTTCCATCCCCGCCCCTCTACCTCCCCCCATTGAGCTATCTCTCTTTTTCTCCCTTTCTCCTTTCGCTCTTGTATTCCGAAAGCTGAGCTTTTCGGTGGCTAAGCAGCAGACACAGCATATACTTTTTCCTCGATATTCTGCAACCTTCGTTCGTTATCCTCAGTATACTTGTGCAGTTTTCTCCAAGCGCTATGTTAATGCATTGTTCGATATACAGCTGCCTGAATCCGGCATAAAAGTGTATTGAAAAACTTTGTTTTCCGTAAAAAAATCTGAATAAACATTAGTACGGTTATAGAGTAATTGTAATTTGAAGAATGGGTACAGATTAGCCATATTCTTCGAAAATTTGTAACGTGCTAAAACTTTGCCATGAATTGATGTTTGTTATTTCCTTAATCTATCACCTTCATAAAATTTGTACAAGAACTTATTTACAATCTAATTCATAGATATATGTATCTACCATTATTAACGCAGTTCACGATTAATGAAATTAAAGTGTTTCCTAAGCTCTCCTTTCTCTGGGAACTCTTCCTTTCGTCATGAATTATCGACGCTCGGCGTGACAATTATTCGGAAGATCAAATTCCGCGACGATAATGTCTACATTCGTATCCGTGAATTGTGCTCGTAGGATAGGAAGTCATCTTCCGCGGCGAGGTAGCCGGAAGTAAGTGCGGCTACGCGGCGACGGCGCGTTTTTCACGGCTTCCGTCGTCGCCATTCGAGCTACTTCCGCATTTTTCGAGTCACGTGCTTCTCTTCTCCGCCCTAACGTAGTTCTCTCCTGTCCCCCCTGGTCCTCCGCTCTTCCTTCGCCGGTGCGACGACGTCGTCGTTTTCCACCCCCTTGCCCTGTCCTTCGTCGTTTCGCTCACCGTTCAACCCTTGGTTCACCCCCTCCCCCCCTGCTCGCCGACGACCCACCCCGCCGCCATCCCAGCAGCCAGTAACACGAAGTCCTACCCGTCCGTTAATTTGCTGTTTCGCAAATGGATTCCTGGAAATCTCCACTTTTCTCGCATCGTTGCAGACCCCCCTGCTTCGCCCCGTCCTTCCAGTTTGCCCATCCTTTCGCGCGACGCCGTTTCCTCCCCCCCCCCGGTGTCCCCGGGCTCTCCATCATTCTCCTCGGGGCCGCCCTTCCCCGTGCGTTCTTTTTTCCCCCGCGCACTTCTCATACTCCCCGGGCGGAGACTCGAATTCTTCTAATAAATTCCGCGTTCCTTCCATTCGCCTTATCCTGTGCGCCGCGACTTTCCTCTCTTAATTCACCGTACTTTAGCGCTGAGATTTTATCCTTCCCGGCTCTGGGCGCGACCGGCGACAGGGGGGGGGGGGGAGGGAGGGGAGGGGGCAGGGGCCGATCGATGCTTTTTACAGGGTCTTATATCGGCCAGAATGGGACGTCGCCGTGGCGGCGGCCCGTCGTGTTCGACCGTTCTATGCTAATGACCGCGAAATACAGTGCTTCGCTCGGACGGACCATTGCTCACCTTTCCTTTTTCCTCCCTTCCCGTCGCCCGTGTCGCGGTTATTTACACGTGACCTGCACCGCGGGTATCTACCTTACTCCCGCTAGTCTCTAACACATTTGCAGGGAAACTTATTCCACCACTGTAAAAGGACATAATGGTAAAGTCGATCGTGTCCGCCTAACACTAAAAATATATCTCGCACTAATGCATAAGGCGTGACCGTAATCATTATTCTAGACGAGATTCTATGAATTCTCGAAAATCAAGAAAAATAACGTTCCGTAACACAATGGCAAGAAAAGTTATTCCACGTTTGCAAAAGAACAGAATTGTATGTTCAATTCGGTTTGTTCCGGCAAAAAATATGTTTTACAATAACGCATAATGCCTAACTCTAATGATTATTCCAAACAAGATTGATTAAACCTCACATTTTTTGAGATTAAAGTTATTTGCAGGGCTATGAAAATGACGTTCCTTCGGCAGATTTTATGAGATTTTCCTCGCTAGCGATTTTCCGTCGCCCGTACCTGAAGTGCAGAGTAATAAGAGGGGGGAAAGGAGAAGCCTCTGGTAGTTTGGAAGTATTTTGGAATGCGTTGCCCGCGTAGGAAGAGAGAACCGCCGGAGGCCTGTAAGCAGGCTCGCCTCGACATTGACAAAACGTCTTCGGCGCGAGGCAGACACGGCAAGTCTCAAGTTTTCCATCGGCGTAGTTGCCCGTCCCCCGGTGTTCTTTTCGCGTGGGGCGAACCTTATGAAGATGATCGATGACGCAAGCACAAAGGCCGCTCACCGCGGCTGCTGGTTTACCGCGTAATTTATGTGTTTGTCCCGCGCCGAGTCGCCGGGAATTTTCGTCTTCGTACATCGCACGCGCCATTGACAGTGATAAAACTCCGTCGGCCAAGCCGGCGTACCCCGATGTGTCTTCCGTGCGAACCCGCACGCTGAGCCGGACGTCTTTCACGGAAATTTTTTCGCGCCTCTGCCATTATTAACGCCATCTTCCCAGCTAATGGACGGTCCTTGCCGGACCGGATGCACGTACGCCAAGAGAAATTCGCGCGATGAATGTTTCTTCTCAAAGAAGACTAATACCGTCGTACTTTAGAGCCCTTTCCCTTCATCCTGTACCTCCGACTGTTTATACGACTCAAGGAGTTTACCACGCCGGTTACGATTTTCTACAAATCAAACGCGGAGAAGCGTGTTCATAAGATGAGTCGACCTTTTAACGCGCACATCTTCTTTACTTCCAATAACGTCTCCTTTTCTGCTGGAAGACTTGCTCTTCCGCTTTTACCGTTACTTTCCTCGCGAACGTTATCGAGCTTTTTATCCGGTTGAAGAAAAAAGTATCCTCCGAAGTGATGATCGATTGTGCGCCAATAATGCGGCAAGAAGATGTAATATATTCATGGGATAAATCTACCTTTCAATGGGAACATATTTCCATGCTTCCAAGAATAAGCTTATTTTTGAAATACTCACTGTATTCGAGGAAATCTGCTTCTGCACCTGACGCATGACTTTATATAGATTATACACATAAGCAAAATCTCCGGAGTAAGTCCTTCTTTTTCAATTTTTCTACCTCATTCAAGGAACTTTCTTTCTTCTATTGATAAACGATTTCCCGAGACGACAGATATCTGTTAAATAAATCTGTCTTTCAGTGATACCACTTTTCATTACTCGGAAATCAATTTTCTTACTCTACATCAAAACCTGTTAAATATGTTTCCATTAACCATTAAATGTGCTTTCCTGAAATTATAGATTGACTTTTAGTTGCAGAGTGATTGACCACTCACGCATAAATATATTTCATCGCATTACACAATTCCGAGTGGCGAACACGATGTTTTCGTACACTTTGAGCCATACTTGACAATTAACGGCGCTTAAAATGAACGATGCTCCCCTGGTCGCCCGTTCTAGCGTTCGCGCAAGGGGAGAACAAGGGAGCGCAAACAAAAGTATGAAATTTCATATATTTGTCAATTTAATAAAGTGCTTTTAATGGATTACAACGTAAGGGCTGCTGCAAGTCGCGCGTGGTCGTGTAAACCGAAGGGTGAAGTGAGATGGGGGCAGGGGTGGGGATTTAAAAAGAGAGGAGAATAGTCCTCGTGAATCATCTCGATAAACTTCTAGCCGAGGAAAGTAAGAGGGCGGATGCATCGGGAACGGTATTACCAATATGTCTATACGTAGGCATTCACAAACACAGACGCATACCCCTAGCTGGCGGCATGTATCTTGTTTGCACAGCTATATATACATATATGCATCCACTCAGCCTCCCGAAACGAAGTTCGAAAATATTTGAAAAGCTGCGCGCCGGTCCGCTAAAAAATATGAATTCCACGTCCGGCGAACGTGATGCTCGGGGATGAAAATACATGCATCAATCATTTACGTTGCTTAATCGGATCGAAAAAGCCTCGCCGACGGAAATAAGGCAATGCATTCCAATGAAAATCCCGTCACGCGCGTGAGATGACACACCCTGACGGGTCGAACGACCGACCTGAATGCCTAACTAAAATGACTAACACCTGTCGTGTCATTGAAACACGAGGAATTCAGTTATTTCTGATACCACGATCGAGCATGCTTTCAACGGAACTCAACTATTAATGTCATCTTCATTAATCCACGAGTATTGATCTTACAAAGTGTCAGTAACACGTCTGATCATGTATGATCTCAACATTTTTATAGTACCTTGAATCATTGCACGAAGACTTTTAGTCTGGATTTTATCTGGACAATTATCGCGTAAAACAGATGTTTCCGTAGAAACCTTCGGCTTGGCTTTTATAGATGCGTATCACGGCCACACGACACGCAGAAGAATATAAGAGCAATTCCGAGGAAGGGAATCCTTTCGCGGGGAAGATTTCTCATTCGGACAGGCCGATAATAGTCCGGCGCCGGTTTCCCGATAAATCATTCGTATTCAAGATCGCTCGTCGCTCGGAAAGGAAGCCAGAGTTGGCGCGAAAAACCATACGCGTAAGGGAAAAGCCGCGCGAGGAGTGGGGGGAGGGGGTGGACAAGCGTTGGGCAAGGGAAATGCGAATTGCTGTAGCACATCCTTTCGTGGTACTCGAAGAGAACGCCTTCCACGGGAGAGATTCCTCTGGGTACTAACGACTTCAAGTTCGGCAAACACCGGGAAAGCAGACAGGATTGACTTCAATGGAGCGACGATGCGAAACGCTTAGCCGGAAATTGAAACGGCGCGAAGTTCTTTGATAGCGTGGGCTATTTTAATAATGTTATATTTGCCCTTTTTTACCGACCTCACAGCCAGCAGGGTAAACAATTTTTACTTGAGCGCAGTTAACATAGCGACCCTGGGTAACTGATAAACTCGATTGCGACTCTAGCAAAGTGGAATAGGCTCTGCTTCCGAATTTTTCGACGGGAGCATAGAGCGAGTGCTCGCGAACGATGCCATGCCGGTGCCGTTGAATGGAGAAAATATGGAATACGTTGTTGGAGCTCGAGGAAGAGAAGAAATAGGGAAAGGGTTACTGTGGCAAGTAGAAAGAAGCATTCACATGGGCCAAACTGTATACGCCGTAACGTTTTGAATATGTATGCATCGAAATTTATGGCCGGCGAGGGTAGCGTAATTGTAGAGTGTCTAGCGGCCGAGCCAGAAAGAGAGACGCGAGCAACGGGATTGCGGGACGGGACGAGGGGTGGGGGGTTTCGAGGGACCCCCCAACTCGAACGTATCGGCCCTATGTGTACGCCGTTCCTGGTTACAAGGGGCTGCAACCAGGGCGCATAATGGAACCAAAACATCCCTTAGGCCCCAAGCCCGTATATACACTAGCAACCTTTAATTATATTTCGACCCCCCGTCATGGACACCGGTTCGCTAATAACGCGAACCCGCGCGCCACCGCGCTTTTCTGTATTTCCTTTTTTTTCCCTACCTTTCCCCCCTGGGCGTAGCCAAAACTCAACTACACCGCGGGGGCCATCGGTCGCTAACTTTCTGCCTCCTTCCTTTTTCGGGCCGCTCTATCTTTATTTGCCCGCATTCCGAGCCACCTTTTTTTGTCCCGCTCCTCGAGGATCGCCCGGAGAATCAGTTTCTCAACGACGCGGAAAAATATGCTCGGGATTTAACTCATCCCTGCCTTCCAACTCCTAACTTCATTGTGCAAAGTTTTGTTTGCTTTCCGTTCCCGGGAATTCAAGGTGCAATGTCAGTAATCTCAGAAATTCAACGTTCGTAGAAGGTTCTTCGGTGTACAAAAATGGCCTGTACAAACAACAATCTTGCTGAAATATGTCGCAAATATGTGTTTCATTGTCACACTGTAAATAAACTGTTACAGTTCCAGGAAAATGAAATTAAATCTCCATCCGTTGTGCAATATGGTCAACAATTTGATCTTTTGTTCTAACAGTACGAGTACAACTCAAACGTAATTAATAATAGCCGGGTACTCCCGGGACAATAAAACATTGCTCTCTCCCATGTAAGTAAATATTTTGACTCTATGTATCAATCATGACTGATTTTTCTTCGCAGAATCAATCTCTGTTGTCCATTTCAGTTTGTTACCACTACTTTCTTCAACAACCCACTCTAATCCGTTTGAACATTGCTATTCTACCTATGGTACTTCAAATTCACAAACGGAAACCTTGGTTGCGCAAATATTGGATTGCCGATGCATGCCTACGTTTTCCGCTGGAGTAGAAATTTCGACTATCCGTTGTAACAATGTTGGAAAAAGTTAAACGCATTTTACCTTTCGCCGCATTATTTACGCATTTCTTAGAAGACTGTTTCCGATTTTACTGAAGATAATTGGAACAATATTTGCGCGTCAACACTTGAACCGGAAGCTGCCGACCGTGCTAGTACGATCTTTGTTTTCCATTTAGGTTTGTTACCAGTGCGTTAGACAATCTCTCTTGCACCCTTGGCAACTGCGAGTTGGGTTCGCAGAGGCAGAGTAAAAGAGACCTGCTCTCTCCGTCCCTTCGACCCTTATGAAATAATCATGGAGTTATTAGCCCGGGGCCGCGGCGCCGTGTAAGTCTGTCTCTCTCATGTTTCCCGCAGCTCGGCTCTCCCGAAATTCTCGCGGCTTTTCGAGGGAGAGCCGACGGCATTACAGGCTGCCCGATTTCAAGAGCTGGAAGAGGGTCCCGAGGTAAAAGTGCGTTCCCTACGCCAAGAGAAATCCCGCACGAATAATATACATGCGTCTCACCTGGATCGGCATTCATGGTTTCCTTTGTATTTCGCCTGGCCCCTTCTACAGTTTAATTAAATTACTTTTCTTTCAACCTGTATCGACCACGCCAGTGCCGATTCATGAAGCTTTCACCGTAGCCAAATGAGAATGACGGCGAAATCGAGGAGGGTGTTTCCTTCATTACGGTAGATTTTGTTGATTAATTAACGCACATTAATTTCGCTACTTCGACGATAAATTGTTTACAACCGAAAGGACCAAAATAATGTAGCAAAAAAGAACCGTTGGTGGTTTTCGCAGTAACGTATTCGCGGAAAGTTTGCTGAGTAAATCTGAGTGGGAGATAGAGCGAAGAATGCTCGGTAGATCCGTGTCCTTGGGGACAGAAGGGATTTGGCAAACACTCGACGTCGCGAGTAATATCGGCAAAAGGAGTCAGAGGCGATGCCTCATCATTCGGCCCCATGGAACGTGATTGTTCTCTCGGCATAGAGAAGTTAAAGCCACGAGATTATCATTCTCGGCTGAGAAAATGAACTGTCCAAAGCGTACACGACGTAGAAGATAGCGAGGAGGGTGGTAACCGGGGGATCTTGAGTTTAGCTCGGTATTCCAAGTGGACAGGAAAGTAGCGGTTGAGCAGGAAACACCCCGTCGAGGCCGGTGAAGGACCCCGATGCTTTTGACGACGGACGACAAACAGCGGGGAGAGGATCATCGTCGAGGGCAAAAAACCGATATAAACACGGCGGAAGCCGGGAATCAACGGACCCTCCGCACCGTCGAGAAACAGCGGCAAGAAAGCCCACTGAAGGCAACACGAAAAATCGGTTGGCTTTTCCCCACGAGAACTCGATCCATCTCGATACACGTAGTCAAACAAAGCATCGCGTGCTGTGTTTGTCCCGTTAATGGCGATCGCAATGCTCGTATATCATTCTACTTGGCGAAGAGACCGACCATAGGCAGAGAGGAAAATCTGTGGGAAACGTTGTAAACAATGGCCACCATGCGAAACAAAGCATTCCATCTGACAATTGACATGGGGCCCAAAGATAAAGCTGCCTAAGTAAAAGCTACAAAAATCACAAAGATAAATCCGACGGAAAGGATGTACAAACTACAGGAAAATATAGAGGGTTAAAGGAAAATGAAGTAATTTTAGAAGAGAACGCTGTAACGTTGTGCGTAATATCAGTGGTACTGTGCTATATTACTGAAAAAAACAAGATCAAATCTATCAGGAATTCCACGCAATTTTTCGCTCCGCAACTCTGTTCGGTAAAAGCCGTGCTGGGTAAATAACGATGCCATTAAATCTGGAAAGTAACAGTTTGCCCAAACACGGTAAACCAACTGAAGGTAGGGTGGGGGTAAACATTGATGCTGCGGTTCTGACAAAGGATCCCCCGTAGTAATGATTTTTCATTTTATTGAAATGTTCGACGGAGTTTGCCACGGAAAAGGCGAAATGTATTTTATGCGCGTTCGGAAGCGTGGAAAAAGTGAAACGCTGGTATTTGGCGTATCGGACAAAGGAAGGGGAAACGACAATGAGAAAGAGACGCGGAATGATATTTATGTAAGTCGTGTACACGTCCATGGGGAAGGGACGTTTCGAGTGTACCGACCCCGGGCAATCCCAGCGGGGGGTCATTATATCAAGTACCGATGTGATTTACGCGCATTAATAAACGTTTACATGTAGCTACCCGCCGGCGGGTGCGTGTCTGCGTCTCCCGCGGTCCTGGCTTTCGACAACAATGGGACGTGCACGGAAAGTGGAGAAAAGTACGACAGGGACGGCCAACCGAGAGGAAAACAGGAACGCAATCCCCCACCTTGCAGAGCTGCGTTGTGCAAAGCCAGAGAAACGGACGAATAGAATTCACAAAGGACAGTTTCTGGCCGAAAGTCGTATTTCGCTTTCTTAAACGGTCAGATGATACTCAAAAGATATAGAGTATATCCAGATTTTTATAATTCAATAAAAATGTTACCTGCTTTTATGTAAATTTAATCACATATCATTTATGAAATGCAAATGAGATGAACTTAGATTAATTAAGTGTTACGAAATTCAGGAATAGATAACGAGTTACTTTAGTATTGACAAAAGAAGACAAACACTGTATTATGAGAAATTAACACCTTTGCGAGTATATATTGAAAACGTATTTCGTTACCTATTGATGGGTTGACAAATCGAGGTGTTGGTTTACCAATTAAACACGTTTGTTTGTTTATTCAATTATTTGTTCAACACAGTCGAAGAGTATAGCAGTCAATTTCCTTCATAAAAATATATGTAGTTCAAATGAAATCCTATGCTTGAAACTATACATTATTTTGGTTCGATTTTGGTCTACAACTTTTTACTCGAAAAAATGGTTTTAGAGGAACAGCTGTCGACGATCTATTGAAAATATATAATGGGAGAAATGCCATTCGTTACAGTACGTTTAACCTTAGTCAAAGCAGGAAATCAAAATCGCCGTGACGGCGTCATTGAAACCGATGTGCTATGCTTCGGGGAGAAAGGAATTTTCTAGGTACTTTAACAAGATCGATAATGCCCACATCTTCTTGAAAACCGTATAAAAATCCATTTAGGATTCAATGTACGAATGTAACAGTAAAGATCTTTACAACAGTATATCCAATTGTAACACAGCAATTGGAATATTTCGTTAACGTTAACCGACTTATAAGTTGTACATGTTAGATTTTCGGAATGTCGTTATAGTAATTTCTTTTAGTTGCATCCCGTCATAGGCGGACTATGGCGCATATTAGAGAAAAAAAGACGAGAGTTTGCGGAACTGTATTACCCTGCAGAGACGAATGGAACGGTCAAATTGAATTCCAAGCAGACAGCGAACCTATCCGGCTTCTCTCGTAGCCGAGAGGATTCTCTTCCTTTTCTTTTCTTCCTTCCGTTCCTCTTGTTCGTCCGTCTTTCCTTTATACCTCCTCCTTTCTCTTGTCCTTCTTCTTCTCAGCCATTTCGTTTCCTCCCATCCTTCGTTTCTCGCCGTGGCGTTTACCATGTAATACGAGATTTCGGAATTCACCTGCATGTTCTCCCCGATTCCGAAGTCTGACGTGTAACGAGCTACGGTCCTGATACTCGACCTGGTATTTCCCTCTATTCCCTCCGTATATTCCACATCCGTAAATTTGACCTAAAATCACGCCATCGACACTCGCTGTTCCGCAATTACGACGAACGGTTAACGATGATTGTGCCTCTCGGTTGCTTTGCTGTGCTCGAATTCGCTGAGGAAAAATTTCATTGGCTGAGACTTGTTGGATCCTGTACACGCAGAACGGCACGTTTTGCGTAATTTTTGAATTTCACATGAATCCTGGCGCCGTTGGTAATTGGTGATTCATTTTACAGGCGTCTTTAATTAAATTTACTTAGTTGAAATTAGCGAGTAAGGGCGATGCAGACGTTTGGTAATGAAAGGAAAGCTAAGGTTCGAAGACGAATGGGAGAACGGTCGGATTGAATTTCAGTTAGACGCCAATCTTCCTGGCTCTCTACCTGAAAGACCTTCTGCGGCCTTACCGACTATCCGATCCCGAGAATTCTCCTCCCAAGTCCATGCTAACGTGCAACCCGAAGACTGACGACTTGTGTTTCCAGGATTGCATTCGCTAATTAAATATCGATTTGCCTAATGACCCGCCGCGATTTGGTTTCTCCTGCAACTACCAACAGCCCGCAAGGGGAACTTCTTAAGACCTGCTTAAGCACTTTTCGAGTTACGCTTTAATTTAATCGAACCGCGCGGTTATGTCCTGACGACGGACACGAATTTCCCGCGAATTACAAGGCCAGCGAAACAACGTGGGGAAAAGCAGCGAGCCGCGAAGATGAAAGCGGATAACGTTCTAATTCACTTCCAGCCCGCCACTTAATTATGACTACACTTCTTCCGACCGCTGTCTGCACCGAGAAATTCATCAGCCTGCGTCTCTACAAGGCAAAAGAGATGGTAACATCGTGGCCTCTTTAAATTAAAACTGACGTAACTCCTCGGTGGGATTTTAATTGGTGAGTGACCCTTCAAAATTCTAGGATGGCTCGGAAAATTTCGTGATTTACTCCGACGTAGTCCGAGCTACTGGGCAACGAACCGCCGGGGCTTTATGCTGCGGTATTCTCGTCCATTAAATTCTAAACGACTGGCCGACTCGATCCAAAGGTACCAGCTGAACTATATCGTCCATCGATCGTCCCGGCTTTTGCCATCGAGAAACGGTGCCGGACATTTATCATGATCACGAATTTATGGATACGCTTGGCAGTCGTAACAGTCAGGCTTCTCATGAAGTCGAATAATACCGCGGAGTAACGTGCATATCAAGTATAACCAGGAAGTTCGAGGTCAATAATGTGAAACGAGATATTCGCCCGGGTAACGATATTTCCAGTCCACTCTGTACTCTACGTATTAAGTACGTTCTCGGTATTAGTTCTCACTCGATTTAGTTCAGCGTATCTCGGTGAAGCTGCGACTGAAATTATTTCTGTCAGTGGGAAAATTTGAAAATATACGACGAATAATCAATTTATTACAGTGCTCCAGAGGAATGATCGAGTATGGGATTTAAAAAATGTCTTTCAGAGTAAAAAATGTTCAATGGATAATCCATGACTGTCAATTACCGACGTATTACATCCATCATTTTTTCAGTATGAGGTAAAAGCGTAATGACCGAGGAAAATCGTGGATCGCAGGATGTGAAGGAAAACTGAGTTGCCTTCGTACATTTTGAATTTCGGGCAAACCGAGGTGTCTGAAGTTTCGCTGAAGAATTTTCGGGTAATCGGGGGCACGTTTTGTCGAAGTTTCCTTTCCGCGCGGGACTGACAAATCTCTTTTAACGATGATAAAATGTTCCTCGGTAATGGGACGTACATGAGGGAGTTGGTTGGCGGAGACGTGGCAGTGTTTACCGAGGCACGACAGTCGGTCACGGCGGTGCGCACATCGCGGTAACAAGAGCAGAGTCATCGTTCCTCCTTTTTTCCCTCCGCTCGGCAACGAGGCCGGGATAAATCTGCTATAAATCAAGACCCCGTCTTCCCTTGCCCGATGCCGGGACACCGCGGAATCTCTTCGGTAAAACTGAATAAACCGACTCGCGTCGCACGTGATTTCTTAAGCGCGGATTTAACGACGCCCTTTGCCCCCTCCCCTCCTTTCTATTCTCCACCCTCTCTTTGTGTCCATCCTCAATTTGCCCTCCCCCCCCCCTCCCGGGACCTCCGGGACTACTCACGCTCGCGGCGATCCCCCCCTCCCCTGTCCCTTACCATCCCTTTTCCCACTCGTTTTACGTCGCCCTCACTTCCCCGCGCATCGATCCTCCCCCCCTCTGCCCCTCGATACCCTCTCCTTCGCCAGGATCAATGAGATGTGGCCCAGTGATTTGTCTTTATTCACGGTGAAATCGCCTCGCTACCCGCGTTTCGTTCCTGGAGATACACAAGCCAGGCGGCGGGCAAAGAAATGTGGGAGGGGGGAGGCAAGGGGCTGCCGGAAGCTCCGGGAAACATCGGCGGACACGTTCGATAACGGTTTCGCGAAGAATGCATCGAGATGCGGCCGTGTGCTGCTTTCGAAACGATAGAGTTGCGCAATTGTCACGATTTATCTATCAGGCTTCTCCCGTTTTCACGTCACGTTCGGTTATTAGTACCTCTTGCGCTTCGATTTTGCAGCGAAGGAAGGACGAATGGCTTTAAACGCGCCTTCCATTTCTCACGAGTCAATTCTCGGAACGTCCTTAGAAAAATCTTACAAAGTACGACGTAGAATGACAAAAGAACAAAGAAAATTGCAAAAGAGTAGGACTAAATTTCATTGTTGCGATCTGCTGTGCACAAGAATTTTCTACTGTTAATTCCGTATAGGGTTTGTCGAAGCGAACATTTACGTGAAATCGGAGAACACTATTCTTTTGCATATTTCCGATTCTCAATCTCTCGCCGTGCAATCGCATTAAGGACGGAATATTACAGCAAAATAAATATTGAACTTTTAGGAATCCCAGACATATATAATAAGGAGATTCAATTATTACACCGAAAGAACTATTCCACATTCCGAATGAAGCTAAATAACGAGGTACATCGATGAAATACAAATTTGGCATTACCATCATGGAACGAAGTTTAGTTCTTTCATCCTGGGGGGGGGGGGCGCGTTAGTTTTTTTGCATTTGTCTCTTGCGGTTCCCGTTCGGATCCCACGGAGCGTAATCATGTCAATGAGGAAGTATTACAGCAAGATCTAGGGGCGTACTAAAGTGCCTGTGGTTCACGGGCGACCGAGGCGAGTGAAGAACTCGAAAAACCGAAAGGGTCGTGCCGTCGGTTTTTTCCCACCGTTCGTGGTGGAAAGCCGACGTTTTGGCAATTAACCGGACCTCATCCGTCTAGCCTGGAACCCTTGCACGCGCGCCACCCGACCGACCTGCTGCGCACACACGCGCAGATTCTCCAAGCACACACGTGACGGTCTAGCTGTATACGCGCACACAGTATCGCTTTACAACCCCTCGACGGGGACGGACGAGCCGGTATTTACACAAGAATAACGCGCTTTATAGGATTACGTCAAAACATCGTCCTGAAATCGCGGGCCCGATAAAGAGCGGATAACAATGAACGAAAATAGAGGATGAAAAACATCCAGGGCGTTGTGCACCAGTGGGGCGAGGGGGGAGGAGGGGTCGGGAGAAAACGACGGTCAAAGGGGTGCCTTTCGTCGATCCGTACCCGCTAACCCCCCCCCCTCCCTTCACCCCAGGCGAATGCAAAATCAACGGGCCATTGTAAAGACCGGAGAGATCGCACGCACGTCCGACCTCGTCTACCGGCTGTGAGCCACTCTTTCAGGGCCGTATCCCCAACGACACGTGTCAGAAAACTTGCGAAATATCGGGAAAACCATCAAAAACATGGAATTACAGTACCCTGCAGCCCGGCTAAAAAGAAGAAGGAAATCATTCTTTCACGGTAGACTAGTAAACCTCCTACTAAATTCTACCATATACTCATTATTCCTTATGTTTGGACAACTCATACGTTTAAATATTTATATGATTTAAGTGCCTCATTATCTCGTAAAGCAGGAATGTATGCCGAGCTGATTGGTTCATTTGTCACATGGAACACAGGTTTTGGTGTGAATGCAGCCGCTGATCACGTTTGGAAGTGGAAAGATGATTCTATTTCCGCAGAAATAAAAAGAAGGGTTTTTCGTCGAGGGGCTCATCGTAATTCAGGCGGTTCCGTCGCCCTGTTGGGCATCGATATTCCCATGGTGATTCGTGGAAATGCATGCAAGACACACGTTTTTGCTCAGCTCGGGCGATGTTCGACAGCTTTACAGCCCTGGACCGTTCATCGGGATACTCTTTTTTCCTCTCCCCCCCCCCCCATTCCCTCCCTCAGAGCGTCAAACCGGAGGTAGATTCGTGCCGCGAATAAATTAAAGCGCTGGTTTTAAAGCGATTAGCCTAGGTCAGATTCTAATCCCGGAAAAACTGGCGGCTCGGAAACCCGACAGATGTGTTTTCTCTGCCAATAAACTTTTTCTACTCCTCTAGCTCTCACCTGTCTTATCTCCGGCCGATGTTTCCCCTTGTTCGACACGCGCGTCATTTGTTTTCGGAATAGCAATTATATCAATATCCCCGTCAATGGCATCGATTAACGCGAAAATCCAACCGTGGAAAGTTCTGACGAAATGTGACACGTTTTTATGATTCCAATAGTTGTCGATTTCAGCTAAAAGTCCATTGAAGTCTACCCAATAATTATCGTTATTCGACTAAATCGTTATTACCCGTGAATTAAGCTGACACTTTATTAAACGAGAAAACAATTTAGCGGAATATTTTCTTTTCCGCCGGGGAAACCATTCGACATCTTTTGCTTTCTTTGCCGATAAAGACGTACGTGTTAATATGCCAAGCCAGCGGGCTAATGTGCAACGACTTTTTCCAACTTTTTCCACTTTTCCTGCAGTAACATTTACAATCAACCGGTAGAGGTAATAGGGGAAAGGATCACCCGGAAATTCAATAACGAATCGGCTGTTGCGAGCGAACGAAAAACATTACGTGCACCGCGTGGCTATTCGCTGGCAGGTTCGACGCGTTTATTTAAAAGTAAGAGAGAAATAAAAATGGGCAAATCGTGGGCGTTCATTGTACGGGGGAATGACTGGACATGCGCGGTTAAAACCTAAATCAAACACATATGCAGCGCTGAACATTCGTGCAATTTCCGTTGGGAAATACGACCGGCAGTTGAATACGTCCAAAACTGTTCGCCGAATGTATTTTTTTCATTATTTACTGCGCCAGTATCGGCAAATACCTATAAACGTACACAATTACTGATTTGAAAGAAAGATCGGCGCGTTAAACCAAAGCTAAATGCGACGCGGCAATTGGAAAAAGCCCGTGTTTTCGCGAGCTTCATTCACGAAATACTTTTACGCGTTCACCGTGCACAGGTCGTTCGCCATTGTCAAAAGTCATTTCTCGTTATTCATGGCGGGCGCGATATGCCGTTGGCTTTAATTTTTCCCAATCGAATGACAAGCACACACATATGCATGCGCGATTATTAATTCGAAAAAAACGTTGGCGCGACGCTTTAAATCAAAGTCAAACACGGCGCCGAGGGGAAAAAAATCTCTGTTTCCACAGTGTTGATTGATTTGGGAAAAAAGGCCGACAAAACTCCTAAATGAAAGGTGTGTTCGGTGCTTTAAAACGAAAATAAAAACGTCTAGTAAATGAGAAAATTCTCGGCTTCTCGTAAGGTTCATTTAAACAGATTTCACGAAACGGACTGACAACGAACGTGGCCAAATTTTCATTCAATACCGTACGTTATCTTTTTGTAAAGCAAATTTGCTGCCGAAGATCTTTCTTCGGGGATGGTCCATTAGTGAAATATATTTACGCGACGGCCGCGCAGAGATCACTGACCATTGCCGAAAGTTATCAGCAGTTATTCATTTCCGGGCGCGATATGTTGATGGTTTTTAATTTTTCGAAATGCCGGCTGGTTGTGCAGGTGAATGTAACACGCATCAAACATCTGTCCGCGCATAGCCAGCAGGAACGGTACGACCGGAGGCCTCCATTTATTAAAAACCGATTCCTATTGTTTTACGGCGAGCCCCCGTACCCGAGACGGCCTATCGAGATTTATGGACATAGCTAAAATACAGCCCGGATCTCTATGTACCGGTGCTACTCCCGAATTGCAGCGCCGGACGTATCATTGGTTATTATCGGACCGTTCCGATCCAACAGTGTTCCGGCCTCTCCACGGCCCTGCCCATATTTTCATTCGCGGGACGATAATTAAAATGATCCTCAATACTACATTCATTGATATCAATTTCCGTAATTTAACAGGACGCACCGTGAAAAGTGAGTTTATTAAAAATATTCATCAAGCCACACGCACGAACATTGTTGTGTCGAATGAAATATTATCATTTTCCAGTATTATTTCAATAATAATATCTTTGTACAGCATGTAAAATTCCAAATAGTCCGTATTAATGTTAATAATACAGTTTCAATTTATCAACAGCCGGGATAGCGCGCAATGCAGTTGCGTTCAAAGCCCGTGACATTCGTTTATTAAAAAGGAATTTTCATCGTCCTACGTGTGACGAGTTATGAGGTTTTATGGACATCAACGAAACGTGTATTGTCATCGACAAATATGCCTTCAACCAAGGCATATGCCATTGCAAATTATCCAAATACATTCTGCCGGAATTTTAATATAATAATGCAATTGTACTTCAATATGAAACAATTCATTATCGGCAGAATTATGCATGTAATTTTATATTCTTCGTAACGCGAAGACCGCTTCTTCGTACCGCGTAACTCTGGTGTATATCTGTAATAGGAGTTTTACACGATCAGTTCAGTATTCCATTCGGTTTCCGTTTCAATTTAATTGAGTTCCCATTAGTGACTGGGGAGACATGCACGAGGAAGAACGTAGAAAAATAGAAGAAAATCGAGTAAAGGTACTTCAAAAGACAATTATTTTCTGACGTGAGTTTATTAAATAAGTTTCACTTTGAACCGGGCAATTGGTCGAATTATTTGAAAATGAGAGAAGAGAGTTACTTAGAGTTATGGCGGTCAGCGATGCCGCCCTTTGCAAGTTCAAGAGGGAAAATTACATGTTAATTTCCACCGTAGTTATTAACTTTGAATTAAAATCGCATGACTGATTTTTTGTTTGCTACTGTACGTATAATATGTCTATACCTTTAGCATTTACACACACTGATAACATTATTTACACCCGTTAGTGAGAAACTAATCATACTGGGTGAATAAATTTGAACCATACTAAATATTCATGCATTGGCCGATTGTATTAAATTAAACAAATTTCTATCATTTTTTTTCTGTTCACATATTACGAAAAGCTATTAAAAAAAACTGTCTATTACATACTATGTGAAATATATACGTTGAATATTGTACGTGGTTGAGGGGTGAGTATCGATCACCGTCCCGTGTGCTAATACTCACTCTTCTTTTCCTTATTTCCCATTGCGTGGAATGTTCTTTCCCTAACAACTTCCTTCCCACGCTTTTCCCTTTCGCGCACTTTACGAGACAACGGAGCAGCGGGTATGAAGAAGAGGGGAAAAAAAAGAATGTTCAAGCAGACGGCACGCTGGAGAGTCGGAGGCAAAGCTGGGCGTTTCGAGTCTGCTCGCCTATCGCTGTGACGCAACTCGTTCCATTTATTTAAAGGCGATCCCCATTGTTTTAGGGGGGGGGGGGTCGCGGCGTGGTTGTCCCCCCCGACAATGCGTCTCGGCGCGAACCACATGGCGTCGTCGATCGGTTTTCTACGTGTCCGCTGCGCTAAAGTGCATTCACTGCACCGATCTGCCCTTGCACCGAGGCCAGACGTGAAAAGAATACGCCCACGGGAAACCCTCGATTGCGGGGCTTGCTGGGAATTAGCGAAAACCAGAGCACCGAACAACGCAGCTGCAGTGCAGTAATTACCGAGTAATAACCGAAAGACAATGGGATTCAAAAGTTATCAGGCAGATAAAGCCTCTACGTACAATACAATATTTGCTCCGCGGCAGATTCTATTTACCCATTATTTTCATTCTTACTTAAACTTTAACAAAAGTACAGACATAGGATGGAACAATGAAACATCGCGGCTAACGATTTCCGTGAAAATGAAGAGCTACCTTTTTAAAATCCACGCTATTACGGAGATATAATTTCTAATGATATCCGACTTATCCCTCGTGCGTTATATCAATCATTGTTTCAAGCGAAAATCCCCGGACAGGCTAATTTCCGTCGCAGGAATATTGCTCGTAGAAACAGTCAGGGAATAAAGAACGGCCAAGGTAATGGCCAAAGAAACTGACTATTCGAACAATAATATTTAGTCAGCGTACCATCCTCGCGTACCGTATTAATAATGAGCTCGACCTGGAAAATGTACATCGTCCGAGTGAATGAAACGTACAACAACGGGTATATCTGCGCGACTGGTGCATTCGCGTGGAGTATCGAGTGCCTCGTGGGAAATTTTACTTCCTTTTTTTCCGCGAATTCAGGCTGATCCGCGGATCAGGGCTGGCCCGTAAAGCAGGATCGGCCGGAGTGCAGGACGCTGCAAATTTTTCCCCGGAAAAACGACGACGAGGATGTTGCGGTTAAAGGATGGAGAAAAATTCCTACCTATGGTCGACGGAGGGACGGGAAGGGGGCGGGGGGGGGGGAACAACGAACGACGTTCGGTCGTAGCGGCTCTCGGGACGTCGTAAATCGTACGGTGCCCGGTTGTAAACATTAATAATTGAAATGGGAAAACTATCCGGCGCGGCGAGAATTCGGACGTTCCGGCGGGAAGTCGTGGCCCGCGCATCGGGGGGTGGATCAGGGGGAAATCTTTTTGAAACTCTGATTGCTCGTACATCCCGGCCAAATGCATTCCGGCCCGGCCGTTTCCGCAACTTTGCGACGAGCGGCGAGCGTTTGACCGAACGTCAATCAAGCCTGAAAACTAAAAGCAGCCATCTTGTATTTTACTTTATCCGCGGCCAAACGATGTTTGGAAATTTAACGTCCGACCTGTAACCGTAAAATGCAAAAGCGTAATACCGTTTTCGAAGGGTTGTTTTTTCGCGGTTTTATTACACTCATAGCACCGCTGTAATGTTTTATGAGACAATTTATAGTCCCAAATGTAGGAGTAATCTGTATAAAATATTTTTCTGCCTCTTCTAACGACTTTAGAGAATTTCAGAGAGCCGAAAAGTGCCTAATTCCCGCACGGACACGAACGCAGGGCAAATCTGCTTCTGACGCATGTCTCTTTGGCTCTCTTTTTTTTGCGTTAAGTGGTTAAACCCCTTTCGCTAAACCAGCGTACATTGTCGACGTCGGCGCGTCGTCATAGCGATATTCCATTCGCTGAAGGGGAAACGACATACGGAAATATGGAATCTGGCGAAAACACGGAGGAGGGGTAAAACTAGCGCTTAGAGGAATGCAGGCAGGAAAAAAGCATTAGTTGGGCCGACGCGACGAGGATCTCTGGAAATCGAACACGAGAAATAACTTTACATCCATTCCGGGCAGATTTATACCTGCGAGCATTTATGCGTCATCGTAAAAGTTTCGACCACGGGAAGCCCGCGCCACGGGGAAAAATCGGCGAAAGAAATAAAAATTTACTTCTCGATATACGCGCGCGTTTCCGTATCACGGGTGCTCGATGAAAACGTAAAACCGGAACTGCCTGATGCCGTCGAATTATGTTCCGTTCGATATAAAGCATTATCAGTCGTAATCTGCGAATGTAAAACGAGGATTCCCCGCGGTGTAAAAATCACGGCGTCGACGTTGCACGCAGCGTAGCTCGCGCGTAATTGAAAGCGATATTTCACTGTGCTCGTTTTCCTTCTATTCGGACTAAGGCCTCCATCTGCTTTCAATTTCTCTTTCTATCTTTCCCGGAAGATTATACTCAAAAACTTACGCCTACTTCTACAACGATCTACAGGAGGAATTTCATAGAAAATATTGTTATTCCGCAAAATTTCTGAATTCTACGTCTGTATTTTCTGTTTCAATTCCATTTTTTACTCCACTTTCACGGAATAGCGATAAATATAAACGAGTTTTTCGAGATTTGTCTATTGTTTAACCAACAGACTGGCCTTGGGAAGATTGAAAGTTGAAAAAGACACTTAAATGACCCCCTGAGAACTAACAAATAGGACCATTTTTATTGACATTTGCCTTCATCCATAGGTACTGTATCCAATTGAGAGTGTATTTGGACCGTCATGAATTATTACCGAGTTAAACCAGCGCCGAGATTTATAGCGTGCGTTTTGCACGGGACATAAAAATAAGACGTAACTTATGTTCGAAGGTTCGGTTAAGTGTCCCGCCGCGGATACTGCGACTCCTGTGTCTTCGCGTTTAAGTACCTCCATCCGCCGTCGGCTAAATTACTTTGCACGGTCTTATATAAAAGTAACGCCAGGATAAGTGCACTTTGCAAGACATGATATCCGAAGTGCTCTTCTACTCGAGCAACGAGAGATTTACAATTCATTCGATTTCGCTAAAACGTTAATGTACAGAAAATTATTACAGAATTTTACAGGTTTTGGCGTTTATCGTTCTCCCATTTCGTTCTTCTTAATTAACCAGACATGCATACAGAAACTCTGGTGAGCGGAAATTAATTGTAAGATAAATATGTCGTTCCTTGGAACACCATTTGTACAGGATAATACAAAAGTCGAGAGTACATAAAAGAGAATTAATTTATGTGCGACTTTGGAAGAATTTCCCGAGACGTCGGTGAGTTCCTTTCATAGCGCTGATTGTGTTAAAGATTAATGCATAAATAAAGAAAGTGTAGCACAGAGCCGAAAGTTTTGCCGGAAAGACGGTGAACTTTTCTCCAAGTCAATAGTTCCCCGTGTCGTTTGCTCGTGTATTTCAGCGCGCATTCACAAACCGCCGTGGATTTCCGGTCTAACCGCTGCAGATCTCCGCTTCTTAGTTCTTACGGTTTGCCACGTTTCGTCGGTGGTTCCCTTATGTTTGCCGAGCTTTCAGGGCTTAATTAAGGTTCAACCGGAACGTTGGCGACGGCCGATGAAAATAAATTCAACGAGGTCGTGACCGTCGGCAAACCAGCCAGCAGGAGACAGTGTATACGAACTGTCTTAGCATGGAATTTGCATAAGACCGAGTCGTCCGTCGAGCCGACACGAATCAATTGACAGGAAAGTCTCTGTGTGTCGTTCGGGTTTGACGTTTAAGCGAAAAAAGTTCAGGGATTACGAGGGGGCAATAAAACCGAAGAACCGGAGAATCCTAAATGCCGTTTCTACCGTTTCCGCTCATTTAATAGGGAGAAACAAACCCAAGAGTCACTGGGAATTAATTATCAGTAAAATGCCAAACGTCAAAGTAGTACACGGCGATTATTGTATTTCCATTTTTATGCCCCGGGGTTGGGAAACGTCAATGAATCTTGAAATGTCAGAGCACATCGGTTCATGATTAATTTGCATCGCGGGGGGATACCGTCCTCATTAAAATTTTCTGCGCTTTCCATCGGTATCTACAGTTCCGAAGGGAATAGGAGGTTAAGAATATTCGCTTTCCCCGATTGTTCCGAAGCGGACGATAAGCCAAGCCGTACGAGACGACCCGCCTCGATCAGCCTCATTTATTTAAAAGTCAAGCTTGCCATGCGGAAGTGCAGGCGAGCCCCTTCGTGAGCAACGAAAAGTTACACCCTCGTCCCTTTAAAGATTCATGGCCCAACGTGTTCGATAGGAGCCTCTTGAAAAATTTAACACAATTTGACCCGGTCGCCGCTTCGACTACCCCTGTGGCTTTTGTTAATTCCGTTTCTATCGAGCAAAGGGACATGCTCGCCCAGTCTTTTATTTTACCGTCCTAACGAACGTTTAAAGCGAACCTACGAATGGTCTCAGGATTGCCCATCACTTCATTCATTCACTGATTAGCAAATTCGATCGATGATTTTAAAGACAGAGACGAAAGAGATGAAATTTTGAACACTAATGTACAATTGAATTTCCATAGCACTGTGTGATTTCACTAACCAGATTTCGTATTATGAAATTCTTGAGACTTTAGAAATAAAAATAGAAGTAACTGCGAAATCCAAGTAGCAAAAACTTCTTTCGAATTATCATATTACGGTTGAATTAAGGCTGTTGCATTTTTGGTAAAATTACAAAAGTGCTAAAAAAAGTTTGACATATCTCTTGTTACTTGATAATGTTAAGTTAAAAGCTTTATCAGCAAAACAAATACGTATTCTACGTTTATTCACCGCTCGTGTGTTAGCAAATGATACGAGTTACACAGTCAGTTTCCACATTCCTGATAAGATTTATCTTTCCATTTCTTCTGTTTCCCCGTTAACAAAATCCCCTGCACACGAGAGTACATTGCAACCCGTATTTATCTTCCTACGGAGTTTTTGAGCCCTTCCGTAGGTCATACAATTTCCCCGTCAGATTAATTACGAATAAGCAACGAATTCAATGCAAATATTTCAGCGTTCGAGCGGAATCTTTTCGTTGACGTTAGAGAAATTCGATAGGGATATGACATATGGTCGCGAGACAAAATATTGATGTACTCGTTGAAAACCAGCAGACAGGGGTACGGCGAAGTAGTGGGGGTGAGGTGCGGAAAGGGTCGTGAAGATATGGTTTCCTATTTCCATGCAGAATAGCTCTCTGACCGTAGGGTGACACGCACGTACGTCGACTGTCGTCGGTAAAAAGGCCAATAATTCAGTTGGCCCCGCCCGTAATGACTCACCCCTTGTAAATATAAATGTACCCGGGTAACCGCAACGTTTACCTACCTTTATCATCCTGGCGCGAAGCGTATGCTCGAAGCACGGGTTAAGCACTGTGTGAAAAGTCTGCGAATTAAATGCTGCCAAACTATTCCCCTTCCCTTACTTCACTTCCTCTCGCCCGTCCTTTCTTCCTCACCCTCCTTTTTCGTCTCACTTTCGTTCCCCCCTTCTCCATTTCCCCCCGGCACTGTAAACCGGCTACTTAACCAAAGGACTGTACTCTCAGGAGCACCACTTTCGCCTCTACCCTCCCTCGCGCTTTTCTCTCTCTCTTTTTTTTTGCGAAAGCTCAGCTTTTACGCGCGTAAATCTTCGCCGTCACGCGTATCGCTGAGGCTCGGAAACACTTTCCATCGCCATTTCATACGTCCGGTGCATAAAACAGCATTATACGTGGAACTTGCATTAACTCTGTCAGCCATCATGTTAAAAATCGATAACCCGTGAGTCACGTGTTGAAGTAATGTACCTGGATGTTGTAGGAAAACAGGCATAGAAATCTAGGCCGGAAATTGCGACTGAAAGTAACGAAAATGAGGACCGATCAGAAGGGAGTGAATTGACGTCAAGTAGATTGCTGGCGCAAGCATGAGATTAACAATTGTAGTATCAGTTATACGTGGATAAGGTAATAATCCTCCGGCAGGAACAGATCTGATTAGAATTACAGTTTAAAGTGCTTTTAAGACGAAAGGGTTGCCTATTACATGTACTTACGGATTAAAGCTGATACTCCTCGGCGAAAATGGGAGAAGGGTGGTTTAATTCGCTGGAAGGATTAATTGCTAATTATTTTCCACTGGCTTACGTCGCGGCACGGTCCACTCCAGTGTTAGAATGGTGCGGTGATTAATAAGCGACTTAGTTAGCGCTATAACTCACAATTAGTTCGCTTCCGAAAAATTCCGGGAGGATCAGCGACGTACTTGAAAGTTAATTCCGTTAAAAATCGGCCGAGCCACGGCGGAAAAAGATTGCTCGTCTTCTCCGTTGCTCGTATCGCGCGACAAATGCCGTCCCATCTGTTTTCAACATTCTTCGAAGACCAGTTAGCAGGTAAAAATAATGCCGGCAAGAGAAGCAACGAGTAGCTCGTTTTGTCTTAGACCAGCCGTAAAATCGGCCGGCCCGTTATTTCCCGCTCTTGCCCGGGTCTCGTGTAAAACGCAAATTTTACATTGCGTACACTCGTTATTTAGACTTTCAGTAAAGCAGCCAACATCCCCGGAAATATTGCCGGTCTTTTCTCTTGCCCTGGCTTCCCGTCGCGGAAATATTATGTATCTCGCGCGTCGTATTTTTAATTCATACCGCCGCAGGAAGATTGTGAAACCGCGCCCGTGCATATTTTACCGACATAATGATCCGTAAAAAATGACCGCCGAGCATTATAAATTCCGTCTGCCGAGGTTCCCCGCGCGTGTCCCCAGGGAAAGAATTGGGAACGCCATTCCCCGCTGCAACTTTCGCCCGGTGTTTGAGCAGCGGCTTGAACCGACGTCTGCTGTGGCCAGGTAATAGACTAGATTCAATGGGCGTTTTACTGCGGTCTATCGGGCTTTACGTCGCCGTCAGTCATAAAATTCGGCCCCGTCGGGAGTCGGAGTATATCGAAACCGTTTCGCACCCGTGAAATCCGTACCCGCGAATACGTAGGCCGTTTCCGGCCTGGCGCATCGCGTTGCGTCATTACGAGTCGCACGTACTTCAAACCCCTCCCCTCCCCCACCACCGGTAAGCTCGTCAAACGAGCCCGTAAAATTCGTCATTCGATTCGTCCCGATAAACTACCCGCCTACAGGTTGCAAAAACTGTCCTTCGAACACGCACGGTCGAGACTGAATTACGTACAACTGAGGCACTTTTTTCGACACAGTCTTGTACGAAAAAAATGTCAAGTGTGCGGCTAATAATCGTTGAATTTCGGTTTCTGCTGAAATTTTTCGCCGAGCGTGCACGGTCTGTCGCAGTAATATTTTCAATTCTATCCTCGAATATTTGCCGGTAAATTATCTCCTCTGGTTGTGTATTTTAATATTGAAAAATCGCATGGTCGAGCGACTCACTGTACCGCATGAACGAATTAATGGTCCTGTAACTGTGGAAATGTCGCTGAAAATAACCGGTCTTGTTCAATACCCGAGGGAAATGATTTCCTCTCTTAACGAAGTTCGCTTTATCCCTGTCTCCCGTGTAATTCTAAATCTTTCGTGTCAACATTCGCTCGCAGTATCACGTCGTTTCATCTACGCATTGTGCATAGATGCATTGTACATACGGTTCTACAAAATAACCCCTATTATACTCCGCAGTTGATTAAGGCATGGGCAAAATAAATGAAAACGGTCGACTTTAATTGCTCCGCACTCACACTTTAACGTACGAAATTCGATTTGGAGTTAGAAAATCCATCCGATGTTTATTATTTACGCCGTAGTATTATTAGATCGCTACGGCAGACATGCTTTTACCGATGCAGAGAATTAATCTATTGTTTATCTGCCGAGCTTTTTCCGTAATTGAAAATGGCCGACTGCATGCCCAAACCAGTCAGACTCGAGGATTGATTCAATTTGCTGAGGGGCTGGGGCGTATCAATTCGATTCTTCATTTCCTATTCACCTCCGGTAGTCCTTTCTCACGTTCCCCATCGTGGACCCGCGCAAAACTACCACTTTTGCCGTCTTACGTCCCTTCTTCATTTTTCAAACAAACTCCCCCCTTTTCTTCACTTTCCAACGACCCGTGACTATTTTTCTTGTCCTTGCTCAGAAATACTAACTACCTAGACACACTATCCAGCCCCGTTTGATTAGGAATTATAAATCCTTTCAGGGATAAATTTCCGTGAAACAGGACGTGATTATTTGCGTCAGGTTTATACGAATAGAAACTCATTGGACGTACGACAAGGAACGTTTACAGCGCAACTATGTACGATTGTACGTCTGTGTGTGTGTTTGAGGTGTTGGACGAGTATCCCATGTGTCTGCCTGTCCGTCGGTGGCCGGGCGAGCTCTACATATTCCGTTGGGCTGCATCTCGCGATGCATCCAGTAGGGCCTATTGCAGTGGTAGGCCTGTCACAATAAAACCTCGTGCAGAGGAGGAACAAGGACTCGTTAAGACGATTGCGAACGGCCGTGTGACGTATTGTTCTTGCCCGGTTGGTCTCCCCCCCCCCTCCGCCCTTCTTTCCCCGTCCGGATGACTCGCACGGGGCCCCTTTGATTCATTCTGCCGTCTCGAGTGCGCGAGCCGCGCGTGCACGGACACTCGGCGATGCACTCGCGTGTGCTCGGCTCGTAAAGACCCGCGTGCACTTTATATCGCGGCCGTGTCGGGAATAAACGGATATACGCGTACGGACGCGCCTAAGTACCGGTGTAAGTGTCCCGCTCTGGCCGATAGAGAGGACGGGGCCTTAACGAGACGCTCGTAACTCGCACGTGACCTCCCATACTGTTCGACGCCGTGCGTGCAAATTGCATCCGCAGACGCGTCCGTGTACGTCGCCGACTTACGCCCACCGAGACGCGCGCACTTTCATCCACCGACCGCGTGTTTTCTCGCCACGGCCCTGTCGCCAGATCGATTAGTTTACATCCAAGTAACCCCACCCCCGCCTCCCTCCCTCGTCGCCAACGACGATTCCATTCATTTTAGGATTCACCCGAGAGAATGCGCAAATCGCGTACCTCGTCTGCGCTGAAAAATTAATGAACCGCGCAGAAGAATTTTGTCCGCCTTTCCTCTGAGAACAGTGCCTTCCGTTGCTTTGTCGCTAACGGAGTAATGTCTTACAGAGGAGAAGGAAGGCGACGCTGTTATGTAATGGGAACTCGTGGCATTTACGGGCCGCGGGGAGAGGACATTACACTTTATTGCTTTCCTCTTAAATACCGAGAAAAGTAGTAATATCAGCCATTTGTCGGACGAGTTAATAACCGGCCTGTTATGACACAGCTATTTTTACTACGTATTGTTTCGCGTAATCGCCGCTTTCCGGCGACTGATTACGCTTCATTGTCCTTTGAAAGTATGTCCCAATTAAAATGGGATTACATTGTTGAGTAAAACTAATTACTCCGCGACGTATTCTTATGTCCTTGTTTGCCCTTACCACTCCGCCCTCGGCGAATCGATACAACATAGTAGCAAGTAATTTTTATTAGCATCAGATAGGTGGCAGTTATATCAAATATTTCAAGCGTCTGGCATGTGTTTTTAAACACGTTGGCAATTACGCTGATGGAGAGAATAATGTCGCATATTCAGGTAGGAATTACTATTGAAAATTTCATCATAATTCGTGGGAAATATGATTGAGAGGAATGCATTACCCTGAATTGTTCGAGCCGTGCAGTTAACTGACGTCATTTCTCCGAACGCAAGAGCATGAGATTGAATTATAAGATACGTCCGCAGCGGAACAACCAGTTGAAAGGAAGTTAAATCGAAAACATTCAGTTTCCTGCAGGCACGCCGCTTCGGGAAAACGCTCTTTAAGGCTCTTGGATTTTTCACGAAGCTGTATAAACGCTGCATCTATGTGTAAGAGCGAGACACGTTGCATTTTCACGTCGCTGCATTATGGCGAAGGTGCCTGCAAGCCGTACAGCGAAACTATTAAATAACTAATGCGCTCTGTTATGCCGAGCTGGAAATCTTACGAAACGCCCTTAAGTTTCAGCGCTCTCCTCGGTAATCTTTCCTTCTTCCATTGTCATTTGTACGCGCGCGTACAAAGTGCGGTAAATTGGCTCGGATTTATCGGGCAAACGAAGCGGTCAAATATCAAATTTTACCAGGGTGCATGCCACGAGAGCGGGGAAAAATCACCTTTGCAACGGTCGAAATTAAATTAAACAGCTGGGCAGTTTCGACGAAACACGAAATTCAATATTTTCACTGGAAATTATTACGCAACCACAAATATTTGTTCGGACCAGTAATTTTCCGCGAGCCCTTGAGGTTTTAATCTGCCATTTTGTTGGGTCCATGTAAAACCCGCGCCTTGCCGAAGGAAAAACACAAGACAGCGCGCCTGTAATCGGATATAAAAGACATGAAAAGCGATCGGATTAAATGAATCATTCGACGCGACGCGCGTAACTTTCGAGTCGAGAGAGGACTGCATTCTGATATATTGCAGCGGACCGAGCGATGAGGTAATAAATTTTTCGGCAATTATTCTCCCTGTCTTGTTCTACTTCGGTCCCTCTCTCTTTCCGCTTCCCTCATCTCCCTGCCTCCCCTAATCCCACTCTGGATCTTCGTCCAACTCCTTGCTTGCCACACGAATGCGCAGGGAACTAAATTCTCGAGGATCGTGAACCAACGTTGTTAAAACTCCAACTGATCATACGCATCTGCAGAGCGGCGTTCTACGAGCCATTATTCACTGCTTTCTATTACGAGCAGATCAGGACGTCACGGAAGGATTTCTCCCTTCCTCTCTTCACGTGATTTACACGCTTCAATGTGTTGTGTAGATCCACATCAGTCCTTCGTAGGTAATGTCGAACAAATACGTGGAATCGGTTTACACGAATAAAAGTCCTCTTTACTTCTACACATCAGCTTCAAAGAACTGCTAAACAATACTTCACTGCCATGAGTACTTACTCCTTATTTGCTCCAAAAATACTTTTAAACAAGAACAAATTCCTACAAAACGTGAAGAATATTGCATTTTTTCGAATTTTTTCCCCTTTTTTAAGTGATTATTTTCTTATCGATTAAATAGGGTGTTGTTTTTAGGAACGTGTCTTCTATATCGAGAACGTTTTGCCGCGATTATTAGAACGTAGGCTCCGCGAGACTGGCGCAGCATCATTAAAGATTTGCTCGGCGATGTCGGTTAATCACCGCGAGATTGTCTTGCTGCGATTTACGAGGCGGAGGGAGAAGCGCGACGGATCTATTATGGATCAATAAACGGTCGGGGAAGAGCGCGCGCGGCCAGCGTATCGTCGTAATAGAAACGTCGGGAATGCAAGAGAGGTTCTTGAACCCTTTACTACGCGGCAGGACGTTCAAAAGACGAGGAGACAGACAGTTAGACCGCCTCGACGAATATCTATAGCCACGATGTATTTGCCTATTCAGACTCGCCTCATTTCCTCCAAGATTCATGAAAATTGAAGGATCAAAAGATCCCCAATGTTGTCGAAATTTCATATTCCGTCAAACAACGAAATTAACACACAGCATCACACGGGAGAATAATGGAAATGTTCTTGTCAATAGCGAATCAACAGGGGGTAGAGACCTGGTAAATGCCATTGCGCAAATAGGGAATAAATATTCATATTAATGTGTTGCGTAATGAATATGTGCAAAAGGTCATTTTCAAAAGTTGCATGGCCTCATAATTGTTTTCCATGCATGAAAAAAGCCAATCCTATCTTAATAATCCAGATTAATTGAAAATTTCAAATTTTGAAAATTAATTTAAAATTTACTTAAATGTTACATATTTTATATTTTCATGACGATTTACCGTTAATAAAGTATAAGAAAGTATATTGCCTATTGTAGTTTCTCGTACATACATATAGGAATATCCGTATGTATGCAAATCTTTTAATGAACGAAGCCCATCGTGTTCTCACGGATTAAAGGCTTGTGTGTTTCCCGACAAAAGTTTCGACGGTTCTACTCTGCGGTTGGTCGTACGCATTTGCTCGAACTGGATTATAAATCCCGGAATACCACATTAAACTCGAATCCCGAAGGATGAAGTATTTCCTGTGGTTGGCACCGCTCCTCTAGTTTTTCGTGTTTCTAAAAATATCACAATGTTTTCCGCGCTATCTTGCTTCTCCAACACCCTATCAATGCTTATGTGCTTCACGAACGACTTGAAAGCGCGATTACGAAGATTTGAAATGTATGTTTTTAGGTAGAACTCTTCGAACGATTCGGTTCATTATATTTCATCGCGTAGAATAGGCACGTTTCGCAATTTCCGTAGGATCCTCACCATTACCGCGGCGTAATATATATTACATATTATATATTATGAGATTGCATAGATGCATTTCCCTTTCATGGCGCGCGAAGAGGGCCAATCTTCCGGGCGAAGAAAGACGCGGACGAAGTACAATGAAATGGAATTAGATCACGTTCCTAGGCCCGGGAGAGAACGAAGAGCCGATCGAACGTGACTGCTGATGGTAAACCCTTCCCGCCCGATAGAAATTTCTTCTGGCCTCTTCCAAGCGAAATCGGAACCAGCTGAATTTCCAAGAAACGCCAACCGGAATCTGAGTCATGCCTTCTGATCGACCGTGACGATTTTTTAACTCTACTCACAGAGAAAAAGTCGCGTTCTCTAATTTAAATGCGCGAAAATTATGTGAAATTTAAGCAAGAATTTTACGATGACAGTTCTTCAAATTGGGCTTTGAATTTTGATTACTCCGATCTCTATTGTCTCACGATAAATAGTTATATCACGGAGGTAGCTGTAAATTCTTCCGAGTGAATATCTCAGGCATTTTCGTCGTGATTCCCTGGTGTAATGCAATATCGAGCGCTTCGCGACGAAGGGCGTACACGAAGAAATTGCCAAATTGATGAACTTAATTATTAGTGGGTGGCAGGTGGTATGGAGGAGAGAGAAGACCTACCTTATGTAATCCGTTGGTAATCTATTCTACGTGCAAAAGCATAACCTCGATCGATACAGCGAAAAATAGTAAGGAAAAGATAGGTCTTACAGTTTCGCAACTTTTATAACTTAGCGGGTACTGAACTTTCGATCTCGTACATGAAATTCAACGCAGAGATTCTCCGGAATGAATTTTTTAAACGCGAAAAACCAAAGCTACAATGTTGGAATCTTTATTATCAGATTGTCGAAGTATTCCGGTCGGGGGATATAAAATACATGACATTTATGAGGAATTTCACAAAAGGCATGGATGACTAAAGCGGTGAATAGTAAGTACCGTAATTCCCCGGGAACCTAGTTAATGCTATTAGATGGTAACCGAATTTCCCCATGACATTTTGATGGGATAGTGTGAAAGCAGTTTTAATCCGGAATTAAACGTTTTGCACTTGAGTAACAATGAGTTGCTCTAACGACGATGATATAGTTGCTGAGAGCCACTGGCATCGTTCCATTAGCTACTCGACAAAGGGTGGAACTTAACCAATGCCATGACAGAGCAGTTTAAGCCACAACTTTCATGGCCGCGCTACAATCGGTCCCGTTGCCGACGATTGTCGAGAGAACCGACGACACAAGAGTTACGAGAAAGTTCGCCTCCCTGCGAAAGCGCTAATTCAGGTATTCGCATGCACGGTGCAACGTGGGTGCTCATTAATTACGTAAATAAAAGCAGCAATCGATTACAGCACGAAATATTTTTCCGCGCCAAACAAAGAAATTGTTAATAGCTTCTTCATCGAACGATACGACAAAACTAATTTCCACAATTTTAAAAGTCCAGTCCTTCAGAGATTCTTTGTTGAGGAATCATCAGGATTTTGACTTTTGGAATTCGTTGAATTTAAGCATGATTTTACTGCACATTTTCATTGCCTTGTTGATCAAGATCACGGGTTAATGGACAATCAGTGAGTTTCCGCCATTCGCGTTTAACGAAAGAAATTGAAGATTCGGAGAATCGATAACACCGTCTGATCTCTCACTTGAGAGCAATTGTCTATACAAACGATTCTCCTCGAGATTTAAGATAGCTTCTTTGCGATTACGGTCTAGCCGCGTCGAATGGCAAGAACAATGCGATTCATCGCGGTCGAAGTTTAATCGACAAATCATAACTCGTTTGACACAACGTTCGAACGTTTATTGATCTTTATCGTTGTTTTGCCGATTATTAAGAAACGGATCTATTGACCTACGCAAAAATAGAAACAATGGAAGTGCTGTCTCAAAATGTTCCCATGATACTTAGTTACCATGAATTAGGATACGTTAAATATGAGGAAGGAATAGATTTACAGAATGTCAATGCTGAAAAACTGAGTGAAGCAGAATCACGGGTAGCTAAAACGTTAAGGACAAAAGACTCAAAGACTCACCGTCGAGGTAGAAGTGGCTCGTGGCGTTGTAGAGGTTGGTGACGATAGGCTTGACATTGTCGAAGGTCATGGTCTTGAGCAGATTGTGCCTGAGATCGAGAAAATTCACTGCCGAAGCACCGTCGAGAAAGTTCGATTCCAAGGTTACTAGTTTGTTTTCGCTGAGACGCAGCTTCCAGAGATTGCGCAAACCGTGAAGGGCCTTCGGGCTGATATACTCGATAGCATTCTGGTCGAGTTCCAGCTCCCTTAGTTCGGGCATTTCCATGAAGCTACGGTCACCAATCATCGACAGCCTATTGTTGCGGAGATCCAGTTTCTGTAAACTCTTCAGCCCGTAGAACGTCTCGCTGGTGATCACCGTGATCTGATTGCTGCTCAACTCAAGTTCCTGCAGACCCGATAGGTGCTCGAAGGCCTTATCGTGCACGGTACTTATGTTGTTCGTGTTCAACAATAATGTTTTCAAGGCTGGCAGGTTAAAGAAGACGTTCCTGTTGAAAGGAAGTTAACGAGACTTAGCACTTATGACAGAAATCCAAATATTCCTAAAATAGTTTATACAGATAAAAAATTGACAGAAAATTCTACAACGTTCTCGGAATACAAAAATACACTTTTTATCGTTAATCCTGATCCAGTTTTCTATGCAACTTTGTTAGAGTCCAAAATTCTGCTGAATCGACTGCCCGATAATTTGATAGAAATTTCAGTATTTCTGACAGACCGTTTGGTCCGGAAATAATGAAACAATTTGCGCTAACAGCGAGCCGAGTTCTGCGCGTTTTGCATCGGAATCTATTGGATATGAGTACTCATTTCCTCGAATGAATCGTCTCCGGCGAGGATGGCGGGCGTTATGCGTCGCGTTGCATCGTCGCGGCGAAGGTTCGGATTTCCAGTGGCACATGTTCAACGGGCCGTGCGAACCTTCACGAGGGTTCGCGTGACTGGCTTCGACGATATCGTACATAAACGATCGAGCGAGCTCGAACGACGGCCAGGAGCCGTAACGCATTTTCGAGCCTGCACGTCGGTATCGCATTTTCCTCGACTGAAGTGACACCGTGTCGCGGAAAATCCCCCGGGCTGCTTTACTTCGTCCAATGAAAATCCACGACCTCCTCGTACAAACACACACACACACACACACACACACACACACACACACACACACACACACACACACACACACACACACACACACACACACACACACACACACGCACACACACACACACACACACACACACACACACACACACACACACACACACACACACACACACACACATGCACACGAAATTTGGCACTCCAATAGCCGCGAGAACATATTCGCTTGGCTGCTTGGAAAATCGTCCGGTTCAAAAAGTCATTTCCAAACGATTGCTACGAGATTCTTTGCAAGTACTTCCTTCTCTACTTTACATTGTAATAAGGCACATTGCGACACGAATAAGGGAAGAGAAAATACAGTAAATCTCTACTGTGCTTCACGCCGTGTGAAATCTTTTATTTTTACTTGTTTTTTATTTTTTTAAACATTTATTCCCAGCATGTACGTCGATCGATGATACAAGTCTGAACTTTGACGAGAGGATTACGTGCTGTTTCCGGGGGAAGCCTTTACTTACCGATTAATCTCGGCGATGCGATTCTCGTCGAGGTTGATGAGCGTGAGGTTCTTCATGCTGTCAAAGGCGCACTTCTGAAGGGAGACAATGGAGTTGCGGCTCAGGCTGATCTCCGTGACGGACGGCAGAATGTAGAAGGCGTGCTCGGTGAGATCGTGAATGGTCGCGTACTCGAAGGTCACGGAGCGGATGTACTGAAGCTGCTTCAGCATCTGACTGGGTATGAAATCAAGGCTGCCGGGGGTCCGGACGGTGAACTGCAGCTTCGACAAATACGGCTGGGACGTAAAGTAGCCCCACATGGGATCATCGGCTTTATAACCGCTGAAAACCACGCATTTCGCCTCCGTCGCGTTACGCAGCCTCGGACTGTCGCAGTAGCAATATATCGGCGACTGGTGGCCCTCGATGTCGCAGATGTTCACCTCTTTCGCGTCCTTTCCGTTCTTTTTCTTGCCCCGAGATCTCGTAGACGCTGCCATCGTCGCGGGCAACGACAACAGCAGGATCGCTTGCAGCACGAAAATGAGCTTCAACAGCTGCTTCATCGTGATTCTGAAATCGGAGGAGAAACAAAAATGTTATTCGAATTATCCTGTGAATTTTATGTGTAATTTTATCGGTCTCGTTGTTCGGTTTACTGCGTCCGGAATAATACTACAGTGTCGTGCGACACGGAAAGTGCATGTTTGCATAAGACAGCAACGATACAGCCGAAACCCTTCATTGTAATTTACGCGTCTACCGGCACGGTAAAATATTCAATTAATTTATCCTCAAAGTACCACGCGGCAGAGGCTTTGCAGTTGTTATTGACTGTCCTGCGATTACAGAGATAATTATAGAAACCGGGTTTAATTAATGTTTGTTTAGTACTATTGTGGAGTACAATTAACGATTACTGTTACGCACATGATGAGTTCTGTCAAAGTGTATGTTTCCACAACGGAAAGCTAAATAAATATCTCGTTTTACACTGACTGCAGCACGTATATGTATAATTCATTTATTCAACCGCACAGAACATTACATATTTGAATCATATTTTTTTATTAAAATAAATAAAAAATCATTGATAACTGTTTAACTGAATAACATTTTAAGGAAGTCTCGATCGTGACAACGTTCGCTCCAAAGTATTTCGTGCGGTTGATTCGTCCTCCTACTCCGTAGAAAAATTCCACTTAAGGTATAAGTAACAGATAATTGCACGAGGAAGAATGTGCAATTACGGCTAGTGCCCTGACTGCGCGGCGCGAAAGTACTCATTTAGAGGGTCAAAGAGTTCAAGAGCCCGGCGTTTATGCACGTACGTAGGGCTTTGTACGAGGGCCGGAGAATTCTCGCGGTGAGCCGACATCGTGGCGGTCGGGCATCGAGCGGAATTAACGCGGCGGCCGAGCGAACGACGAAAGCTCAGGTTCTTTTCGGGACGGTCGATCGGCTCGCGGATCGCTGGAGTTTGACAACGACGCCGCGAGAAAAAGACCATCGGCCTATGCTTCAGCGGGCCAGAAAAACCCCAGGGGAGTGTCGAAGATGGAAAAAACCGTGGCGAAAGCCGGAATAAAGCTGGCGGAAAGACGACGTCGACGGGGAAAGTGCCGGCGGATGGGTAGCGCTTTATACGGGATAATCCAAAATAAGCAGCGCCGTGGAACGTGTGTTTCCAACGATTACCTAGCTTTCGGAGTTAGAAGAACAAACTGCGACGCTTTTACGTGTCTGCTTTGCCCAAGTTCCGATACATCCGCGCGGACGGTCAGGAATTCACCGACGACCGCATATGCTTATTCTACAGACCCTCTAGCGTGTTAATTGACATTAACAGATCGAACTACGTGAATACAGCGATGAGCCGCTTCAAAGTTCTTCAAAAAGTCTTCGGCATAATTGAACTTCTGCGCAAAACAGATACACGCTTTTGTTGGTGAAAGAATGAACCTCCTTGGCGATAACTTTCTTTACATTTCGCACAATCTTCATCCCCCTTACGTCGAAGCTTCTACCTCTCGGCGTAACACTACGGCACCTGCTGCTATGTTAAAGTATTCACGTAGCACAGCGGCGAGGTTTTTCTGCAGACACTTCATTTTTTCCAACAAAAGAAAGACGAAATCCGAAAAGGAGCGACGCGTCGGCGGGGCCCCTTTGAAAAATTATCACGCCAGGCGGAAAGTTCCGTAACGTCGAGGCGCCTACGCGAGTTCCTCGCTTGCCTTTATTTTTCAATAGCCAGCGCCTCGCCGGCTGCGTGTCGCTCGATTCACACCAAGTGGCCATTCACGTGTTTAACCGGACGCACACGTGCTCGGACGACGCATCTTTGTCCGGAGTTTTGCGTCGTCCTTCTCGTCACGCGTTCGCGTCATTGGCCGCGCCGAGCCGGGACGAATGAAACGGAAGGTCAGTTACACCGAACTGGCATTATGGCGCGCGGAAAAAGGCACAGACAACTCTGCTCGGGAAAAAAGGACACGACCTACTCGGCCACATAAAGCCCTGTTTGCAAATCATTTTTCCAAGGATTACGTGTAACCGCGTGCATCTCTTGAGAGGAATATACCTTACGTAATGAATAAGAGAAATACTCATTCCGATGCGACACGTTTGCTGTAAAGTTTCGTAAGAGTATGACAATAAAATGTACTCAAGAGAATCAATCAAGTGCTTTAAAATAGCGTCGAAAGAAAGGATGCCAACAGCGTGAATGAATTCAGTGAATTGCCGTGTGATGTAATTATTCTCTGAAATTATTTTCATCGAAGGACAAACGAATTCAGGTATTCCTTCAAGAAATTTCTCGCACAGCCGAGATTCTCGTAGTAGATGGGAAAGCTTTGATATCCTGCGTTCTTTCTAATAAGTTCCGAAGGAATCTAAATCGGGAATCTCGGGCAACGTCGACTGGCCGTCCGTTTGAATCTTGCCTTGGGCCGGGCAAATCGTAAACTGAGGTCCTCGCGTGGAGGGGGGTGAGGGCGGCTTTCGAGATGAGATTCGGTCGATTAGAATGAGAGCCAGTAACAACGAGAGAGTCGCCCGGGGGAGCATTTTCCCGCCCTCCGTCCTCCTATTCTTTCCCGCTTTCCACGTCTCTTTTATCCGACTCTGCTGCCCGTTCAGCAGCCCCTCCCCAGCCATAACAAAATCGCCGATTTATCGAGGTCATTCGCAGGGAACAGAAAAGGAAGGAGTGGAGCGTAAACGGCGGAGACGATTCGACGTCGTCTCGGAAAAAGTAGGCGGAGTAATTTGACTACGGAAAGCTGCGGTATACCGTTTGCTGGCTAACCTGCGGTTTACGTTTCACGATTACCCTCCTCTTTCAGTCAAGCGATTTTGCAAACAACTGAAGTCGTCCAAGCCACTAAGCATCTACAACAATTTCCAATACTTTGCCACTTTTATAAACAATCTTTTTGCCAAGATAGAATAAAAAATATATTGTTTCATGAATAACATTTCATTTTCTCGATACAATCCTCTCCTCTTCATATATTTGAAATGGTAGAAAACCAGTACAGTTTGTTTCGCATATTAGTTTTGACGAAATATTTATTGGGATATTTTTCCATGGGTTTATCGAAGCACGGTCTATTAGAGCGAGGGTCATTTGTGTGACTTTCCGCACGCTGTTGGTCAATAGTGGGATTTGCGGGTGGGGGATTCTTTGAATGTTGCAGGCATTGACGCAGTCCGCCTGCGCGCCAAGTGCACGTAGACGGTTGCGATAATTGAATGTTGGAGCTACCGTTATTCAGTGGTAGGGAGTCAGAAGAGACAGAGCGAAACGGAAGACGCGACTAAACGGAACTCGGGTGAAATTCATCCTTCGAGCGGGTATCCTTTCAGCACGGGGGCGAGCGGAAATCCTTGCAGGGCAGAGGCGGAAACGCACGATTGCCCCCGCGGCTTTGCCAGGGAGTCGAAAGCTTTGAATCGATGAATCGATATCATGCGCCGAAGCCTGAAGTGCTTCTTACGAGCCGTGAATACGTCCGCCAAAGACGAGCTCTCGCGCTGCCAGAAACAGAGAAAGCCACTGGGACAAGGGAGGGGGGGGGGAGCAAGAAGGGAAAGACCCCGGTAGAAGAGGAAAGCGATGCCCGAGGGGCCGGAACGACAAAGCGTGCCTTAACTATGGATACGTTTTCGCAGAGAGAAAAGCCGGAAAATTAGAGAACAGCTTACCAAAGATTTCCCGAGCGAAATCCAACCTCGCAGCGAGTAAGAAAATGCGTCAACTGGCTAATTTCTAAATGAAGCAATACAAATGACTTTTTTCACGCGAAATCTTCGTCAATTTTCCAAGGTTCTTCTGCCGACGAATCAGAGTATGTAAACTCGATTCTCAATATCGTTTGGCTAGTTTCGTCTCTTCTCATAGATTTAAACAGCAGAGCTAGAGGGAATGTAAAGCGGAGACGTGGAAAATAGTGGAACAAACTGGCAGGGCGTAAGATAAAGCCCGATACAACGGAACAGAGGAAGGCCTCATCGCGAAACTGGCGCGCACCGCGCAAAGTTTTAAATGGAATTCCACGAAAATAACCAAAATCCGCCTTCCTCGGTGCCTTCCGCGAGTCGATGTCACAGCCGCGCGTATAGGTGTACATATTCCCCTGTACACATGCACATATTCCGCTGAAACGACGAACATAGGGATTCCTTCAGTAAGTGCAAAGTTTCCCCCAATCCGGCGGATCCGTTCGGCCTGACGGCAGAGCGATAAACGAGAGGAACTTCACGACCGACGAGCAGTTTCCTTCTCCCCTGTCGTTCGCACTTTATTGCATTTCTCTTCTTACTCACGATTATTCGCAAGTTTATCGGGGAATTAAGTATTCGTGGATTTCATTGCGAACGATGGGAACGATTTTATTTAAACGCAATTATCATTGCTGCAAATACGTAAGTAATTAGGTACTTGAAAATTAACATTTTTCTAACGAGATTTATCAGTATTGTTAGTTACTCTGTAGAAGAAGAAGAAGTAGGCCTGTGTTATTGATGTTAACGAGAATAGAAGTTTGAATGTGTGATTTAAGGGAAGACCTCGTTCATCAACGATTTCTGCGTTAACGTATGAAACCACGTTGACCGACGTATGAAACTTAATAGGCGAACAAACAGATGCGTAATTCAACGCACACGCAGCTCGACATATATATATATACATCGATTTCATTGGAGAGCGGATGGCACGAATCCTGTCTGGCTCGAATCCATTCGTTAATTTGAAATTGATAACAGAGAAGCATCAAGAACCACCACAGGCAACACGCGCTTATAATTTCGCGCGTATTGCGGGGAACAATGTGTTAATCAAGCTGTACTGTTCGGTTTCGGATGGCTATTGAAGGGTAGTGTATAAATTAAGCTGCGCTTCTCTCACTCGACCGAGCCCATACTGCTACAAAATTCTCGCCAATTTCATAACGTTTTTACTGGCTGAATGAAAAGTAAAATAATTAACATGAAGTTCATTTGTACCATTCCAACATCGAATGATAAATCGTTGTAATATCCGCTAATTATCCGCGATTATCAAATGGACACGAAAATCATGAAAATTTTACGTTTGCTTCCCGAGAATTAGCGATAATGGAGTTGAAATGAGAAAGGGAATGATTGAAGGGTAACCTCACTGGCATCTCGGAAATTTTCCTTTGACCTCTTCGATGCTCCGAGGTACGGCAAATGTGCCGACAAAGTTCTCTGAGAAGCAATTGGCCTATCGGTTACGAGGAATTTGCCGTCGACGATCTCCAGAAACGATTATAAAATCGCACACTACCGCTGGCTCGAGGGTGACTCCGGTAAAGCCAAGCGGAACTCTCACCCCCCCCCCTCCCTCCACACCTTTTCTCCTCTCCACCGTTGAGACGAAGAAAGCCTCCTCGTATAATCCGGCCGCCGATTAAAGGATTACCAGGCACGATTAAACGGATTCGCGCGACAGGCGTGTATCTCCCCGCGTAAAACACGAGCTCGAGAAACCGAGGAGAAATGCCGCACAAGGCTTTTCTTTCTCGGGCGATCGCTAACAAAGGCACTTAACGCCTCAGCGTCAAACCAACGCGAAGTATCGATGCGGAAAAGCCCGTTTAAATGTCGCCGAGTTAATGCACGGGCTTGCTAATTCATTCGTTTTTCCGTTATTCGATAGCGCCGGATTTAAAGGAGATTAAAACGCGGAAACGTCTATCGATATTTATAATATCGCTTACGGTACACGAGTAACAGGTGAAGATGATTTCTCAAGTTCACGTGTTCGAGTCCATTCAAATGTTTCGCTTAAAATCGACCGGACTATTAATGAGAACCTGCTTACTAGCCAATAGAAAAAGCATCTTCGTGCGTCATCTCCGTTTTATTTTGCGACCCTTTCCCATGGAACCATCGATCTGTCGTTCGGTGAACATTGGTCAAATAAAAAAACCTCAGGGAAGAATACATGACGATTGCTCCCACGGGAAAGATCTCTTAATCTGTTCGGCAGAATAGATTTGAAGTTCCATACGGTGACCTCCTACGTGTCCCCGCCTGACGCCCTACACTGTACACGACCCGGTGGAAATCAGAAAAGTTTTTCGCCGGTCTGCCCGCACCGGGTCAGAACGTGCGATATCATGCTCCTCGAGATTCTCGATAGCGCCTGGCTTTTATCTATTACGCTACTGGAAAAGTTTCGCGGTTGTGACCAGAGTCCTGCTCGATTTTTCCCCCTCTCTTGTCTTCTCTTCGTCTTCTTTTCTTTTCGTAAGTAGGTTTACATTACTTTTCTTGCTTAAACGTCTCGAGCTACGGTCACACGTACATACTGGACAGTACTTGTACGTTCAGTTTATTACCCGTAGGAATTAAAATGGAACGGATGTACACGGATTCGGCTGTAACGAGTAATTATAGATTCAATGGTCCGAAGACTACTGATCCATCAGACTGTCATGGTATTTAGAGGAAATTTCCCATGGAATTTTTCGCTCCGATGCGGGCATTGTACGAGCGTGGAAAATAGTCGAAGAATGCCCGACCGGGTGACGCGCCACTAATTATAGCAACTCCGATAAGCTCATCTTGCTCTGAATAATACTCTCGTCAAAATCTTCGCCGTTAATTAAGACTGACAGCTCTATGAGTTGGCCTAGCTGTTGGTTAGTCAGTGCCGAAGAGACGTCCCAAACGAGGGTGAAACTAATGATTGCTACGAAGCAGACCAACCTTAATACCATATCCTTCTTGAAATGTATGCTTCTAAAAAATTCTATCAAACTCGTTTCTCATATTTTTGCCCTTGATTTCTGATGGCCATTTGAGGGAACTGTTCGTACAGAGAAATCCACCAGCGGTAAATCACAGTGATCTATATATGTCTGTGCCCGTAACTACAGGGAATACCGGTAGCAGTCATCCGCAAAATGTTCTTAGTGCCGCGCGCCAGTAGTTAGGTAACAATGGCTTAGAGCCGTTTGTATCTGCAATGAGAGAAGATGTGCAGCCACGGTTGGAAGGTGGCTCTTAATTGGTACTGATCGTTAGATACCCGTATTAATTAGCAACTTCACATGTACGTAACAAGAGTTGTATTGTTCAGCATTAAGAGATTTCTACATAGATTCAATAAAATTTCGAACAAAGTAGAAAATTGTATTCGTTGAAACAACAAAATATCGGAGTACAGTTGTAATCTTCCTTCAAAATGTCCACTCACTATACAGATCCAGTATACCATTCGGGTCATTAATTAAAATTTTATTTCTCTCATTAAAAAGTTCTGTGCGAATTCGCGGCGCGGAGATTTTTTAATTGCCAGTAAAAAATTGTGGGTAAAATATAAACGTATACTTTTATACGGGCAAACATGAAAGGAAGTAATTGCAAAAAATGCATACGAAATAAATTTCAGGATCGTGCGTCCGTATGAGGCACTAAATCAAGTCCGCTCGGGGAATGATTTGTAAATTCACGCGATCGATCGTACAATAATTCCCTTACCTTCTGTAATTATGAGTTACGTATGGACGAAAATTACGAACCACCTGTTACGTCTATTCTGTAGCGACTAAAACTAGACTGGCCGCGGTTCGCCCTAAACAGGAGTTCGGCCAAAAAAGATAATGTCAGAGCCGCGGAAATACGTCGTCTAAAGTGGATCTTAATTGGATCGAATCGACGGCGACCCCTGCGCTAATTAGTCGAGGTCGAGCCGCTAACGAGTGTCGCGTGCCGCGAAAACTTCGACCCAAATAGCGGGGCACGATGTGCCGCGGATGTAATTGCCGACGAAAAACTGGGCACGGGGAAAAAGGGCGCAAAAAAACGCGGCCGAAAAGTTTGGCCAAGTTTGCGGCTCTGGTGACTCGTTTTGCGCGCGCTGAAAGTTCAACCGCGAACGCTCGTTAGGTTCATAGATAATTCCGTAACTGGGAGCCGAGTATAACTGCAGCGGCACGTCGAAAAAATCCTTTCGGCTAAACACGACAACGTTCAATTTCCCGAGGCGATTCTCTCGAAAAACAGATATATCTGCGGTGTTCGTAACCGATTTTTCTCATGGTCCACCTATTACTGCGTTCGTTAATAAATAATTTTGGCAGGACACATTTAGAGTGTAACTCGGGTCAGAAATTTTCAGTGAAATGTGTCGATAAGCATTATAAAGTTTTACTTTCGTACCGTCAAAATGCATTCAGTTACCAAAAATAACTACAGTTTCTTCTAAAATTGTATACTGTTTTCACGTCAGACAGGTCACAGTAATAGGAATTTATTTACAGAATCCTATATCCAGTCGCATAAGTAACACATTTGTCGTATTACCAGTGTCAACAAACATTATGGTTAAGCAAATAATTTTGCATAAATCTATTACCGGAACGCGGTAAGAAAATGCACGGGACAATTTGTAATTGAAACATATTTGCTTTATGAGAGCCCTTTCCCGACTTTTCTCATAAAAGTTGCTTGGCAAACGTTTCTCACTTTGACAGATAATTACGCTCTGATGCTTGCATGTGACTAACCCGTCGTAGACGTCGAGACAAAGGCTTCCCATGAAAAATGTTTGCCTTTAAAAAAGGTCCATCAGGTTGATAGCCCTGAAACGGACTTTACTGCCTTCGAATTTTTTCCGCTTGAAGCTATGCTTACGGGCCAGAGTAACGAGGTTCTTCCAGACCACTTTAATCACTCGGCGTAATTAATTCCGTCGAATTATCCGCGCACGGCAGCAGTCATCCTCGACATCTTCGTGCCCACGATCGTCGCGTAATATCTGGTAATTTATTACTCATCCCGCTGCTCGCGTAATCGCCCGTTTTAATTGTTTCGCGCGGTGGTTGGGAAGAAAGAATGCTGCCGCCGCGGCAGATGGGAGGCCTGTTAGTTATCGAGCCACAAAACTAGTTACATCAGCTGTGCTCCGTAAATTAATCCTCCCACGACGAAGCTTGCCGATAATACCTCAACATCAGATACAGCTACGACCTTGATAAAAAGTAGGCACAAATGTCAAACAACTTTGTACCAATTAGATCAAACCTTACGGGAAAAACAAGCGTAGCGAATAAACTAACGAAAATCTTCTTACGTTTCAATATTCTGGAAAATGTTGTACGCAGGATAATGGTTTCCTGAGTGGTGAGTTAGTACGGCCAGGCGAAATGTTGGTGTAAGCCAGTTTGCCTTCGTCTACAAGTAACTGCTTTTGGTTTAAGCGGGCACTTTTGAAGGAGCAGGAGAGAGGCGGTCTCTCGGCGAATTTGCAAGCGCGATAAGTCGAAACGAAAACGGCATGCAACGCAAGGCGTTTGCAGGTAAACCCGTGGCCGGTGGGTTACGTGCGGCGTATAACTCATTAACGGCTTGTAAACTAAATTACCTCTTATAACACGTAAACCGATTAACATCGGCTGAACTTGCAGCGGTTGTCAGCTCTTCCATCCTTCCTTGCCGGCCAGTCTCCCGAGTGCCAGCGCTTATAAAGGCCCGTAATTAATTACACTTTATCGCGACTCTCGTCGCGACACTTTCAACTGATGACAGTTACTTCGCTCCGCTCTTTCTTGAATATAAATTGAATATTACTAACACCGCGATTGTAAAAAGCAAGGATTCAATATTTCCGTCGGGTGGGGCATCGCTGGCACTCGAGGTGTGACAAATTATTCGTTGCACCATACGTATTAATGGAATAACCTGTGTTTCTCTTTCTTCGTGCCAGCAAGTGTCGGCTACCGCAATTGTAAACATAACTTCCAACCGGCATTCCTGGCAAGCCACATTATTCCTTGAAATATGTGTATTAAGCGGACCATTATCTCTCCCGCTGTTAACCAGGATTCACAAATACAGGGGAATAACCATGAATATTTCTCGACTTTCGCAGTTTGTGTTCAACTTTCCGGCCGTGCGCGTACAAGGATTCCACGAATGTTGCGCCTCGTACAATTCAGAAAAGTTTATGACCATCTCGTGCGAATAAGCTTACGAAAAATACTGCTGGATTTCAGCAAAATTAGGACGGGGTGTTACGGGGCGCAGGGAAAACAAAAGGGCTCAGCCGAGTCGGAAGTTTAACGGCGTGGCCGTCGCACATGACGGCTACGTAAGGTCTGACGTTCGCGGTTGACTAAGGGAATAGAGAATAATTTAATTGGTAGACTTGCGAGAGGGATGGGGGGGAGGGGGAGCGGCAACAAAGGACGGCCGTTATATCGGGCGATCTCGGTCAGGCCGTGTAAGCACCGTTGCGCCGGCTTACGTTTTCCACGATCGCCGTAACCTGTGGTAATGCGAGCCCATTAGAGGACGTTTACTGGCGAAGCTTGACGCATGGGCGCGCGGCCTTAATTGCGATTGTTTCGACGGCTTAACGTCCCTCGCGGCCCTTTTACTTGACAGCAATTATCGCCCGCGTGGAAAATGGCCCGAATTGACGGGGAATTCGTCGGCCTTTTCAACGGCCTTTTCAACAATTAACGGGCCTTTTCACGGCCGTTGTCATTCGTGGGCAGCTCACCCACGCCTTGTATTTATTTCTCCTGGGTTCTCTCTCTATCTCTCGTTTCCTCTTTGTGGTAAATAATCCCCGCCGGGCCATACTGAAGCCGTTTCCCTGTCTCACACTTTCTCCGCCGTTTCCCGTGCTTCATTCCTTTTTTTTAAGCAAGAGAATTCGAATCCCCGGCACGTGTACGTAGCCTGCTTTAAACGCCAGTCTTCCCGAGTCCTGAAGAGAGATATATGTATAACGACCTGGATTCCAAAATGTCAGACAATCCTTACGAGTTAATTCAAACGGCATTCGTCTGTATTTATGTCAGTACTACAATTATAGGTACACGTCACTACACTTGCACATCGTACCAACAATCTTTAGGTATAAAGCTTTCAATTTATTTTCAGGTGCTTGTTTATTCTTTTCATAGGGGAACTGAACTGACTTGTACCAACATTTATGTACATATACACGTTCCATTCCTGGAAAAAGGTTGACGATGCTCACTTACAAATAATCACAGAAGAAACCCATAACTCTTTTCAATTGTTTCAATACTCAAGAAGAAATAATCACCTCTATTTAATTTTCTTAAGCCGGGAATAATTGCAAGAATAATTACTCTGTAGCACGTTATTATAGCACGCAAAGTGGTTTAAATAATTTCAGTCATTCATGGCGAAACATGAGGTGAAATCCTCCGGTCCACTGGGGACGTGCTCGACATACGATCAGCTGGAAGGGAGCACGGTATAGAACTATGAAGGGTTAATGTCGTCGACTATATCGTCGACTGCGTTCTACGTTAATCAAAACATGATAGCCGATCCTGCAACACGTAGAAACGACGTATAGGTGCATTTTGCGCACATCAGCCAGCCCGGTGCAGTTACAAGGCAGACGTAATGCTAACGGTGCAGTTAGAGGAAAGTCCCTTGAAGCCTAATGCAGAAGTTCCTAGCAGGGAGTAACGGAGTCATGATGAAAACGAGGCGCAGAGTCGTCTCTCCACCCGAACGACGAGTTAGTCGGCCGAATAAATTCCCTGAGATGCCTCATAATACGGACAGGTGCGACATCACGATAAGGAATACAAGCGGAGAGTTGAAAAGAAGAGATAGGGAAGCCAGAACTGTTCCCCCGGACGAGGACAAGACGAGGGATTCCCAATGAAAAGTCTGCCGTCGTTATGACGAAACGCAGAGGGGTAAGGCCGAGCACGAACAGCCCGTAATAAAGGAATAAAGCCGAAGAACATGAGAAATACGTTTGGGAACGTGGAGTATATAGACACGTCTCTAATAGGGGTATCTTCCTCATTTTTTTGTAATCATCTTACTCGTTTTTACTTTGCCTATCCTTCTCTGGATTTCTCTATCTCGATCTTTCTCTCTCTATCTATATATCTATCTATCTCGATCTTTCTTTGCCCCTTTCTCTCTCTCTCACGTCTCCTTTGCGCAGTGTATTCGCGCTTCCCGCTCGTTTCTCTTCATTAATTCCTCGAGCACGTTTTCCGCCCCCTATATATATCGAATCTCCTCTCCTCGCGGTCTAACCGGCCCGGAAAGTTCGTGTCCCACAAACGAGTTTCGAGCCAATACGAGAGCTGTCCGGCCACGTAGAGGACGTGCACCGATCTTTCTCCTTCCCTTCATCTCCAACTCAACCCCCTCCTAGCCCGGCCCTTCGAGTCTGTATCGCCGGTCTTCGGACTTCGTGCCGGTGAAGCAACTTCATAAAACCCCGTCTCGTACTCCGCGATTGCACCGTTGCAAAACCTTATAAAAGACGCGGTACCGGATGTCCCTTTGATTGAACAGACCGCCGGAAAATAAGCAAAATGTCGTCGAAATGCCGTCTAAGATGTTAATGTCCCGAAGACGTTTTCAATCACTTTGCTCATTTCGTGAGAGATAAAATTTGCACGAAAATATGAAGGTTTTTACATTCGAACAGATTGATTTGCTAAAATGTCGTGCGTCTTAAATTGTGAAATTGATGGAAAGCACGGTTAAAACACAGTCAAGATCAAATATTTGCCTTGCCAATTAAATGTTATATAGCCCATTAAATCGCTGCAATACGAGGAAAGTTAATTAACGGAACTCGAGCTAATGTCTTCACAGGAATGCCTTTACCGTACAATAAAATACTATTAGCCGGCCTATCGGGTCGTTAAAGGTACCCATGAATGCTGTCTATTGTCCATAACCGGTCCCCAGAAACGGCCTTACACACGTACGGCGTTATCGTGGCAGTTACTTGTAAAACGAAGCGGGCCAAATCGTAAAGGCGAGAATCAATCGTCGGTAAATTAACCGCTGGCGTGTATCGGGCCTCTAAAGCTAAGCTGCCCTAAACACAAGTCGGTCGTAGAGTCAAACGCGGGCTCTGCACACAAATTCCGGGATCCCTCGATCAGTTGGAGCACCGAACGAGACACGTGTACCCTAAACACGCGGGACTCGGTCGTCTTAAGTGCGATATGCGTACACTCGATTATTCGTAAACGAAGCCCCAACGTTCGGGCATTCCGTGTGCCGGTGAATTTGCACTCGGCATATTTGCGTATCGCAACTTCCCAGCGACAGGGATCGCCAGGAGCATCGTTGCGTTTGACGGAACGTATTTCCATAACGACAAGACAAGTTACGAGGAGACGTCTGACACACGTTCAAATTCATCTAGGCAGTTTCGCCCTAAAGCTAAGCCTGTCTCCGCGTCAATCCTTCGCTCTTACATTTCACGTTTCCCCGTGTCTAACCAACGACTATATCGCACATCGATATCCGCAAATTAAATTTTCCTGTGTTCCTATCGCGCACGAAACTGGGCCAACAATCACGACACTTCACTCGTATCGTTCTCTCCTTAATTACCTTATCACTAGCGTTCATTTTACACGGCATGTTCGGTACGTCACATTTATCGCATTTTTCCCGGCGTGACATTTAGGATTGTTTTTTCCCCCCACGCGTTATCTCCGTGCTCGCGGACACGAGTCCCGCATTTACGGCATTTCATCGCATTTTCTTCCTACGTATTATCCCTCGTCCGATATATCTTCCACTCGCTGTCCGTTCTGGCTATCTGCTGTCAGCGGTATTTCGCTCTCCCCAGCCGCGTCATTCGAGCTGTCCGGTTATGCTGGAATTGCGTAAACGTGCGTGAAATGCATAGGTGCACGTGTGTGTGTGTGTGTGTGTGTGTGGCGTCGTGAACTTGCACGCGCATACAACAGCCGGCATACAGAGGGGCTCAACGGTAAGCCCATGGGCGATGCAGAGCGATTCGCCTTCGATATCTGGCAATTATACCCGGTACACACTGACCGGTCATATAATCAAGCCTCCTTCCCATGACTGCTAACCCGAGATCACCCTCTTCGTCCAACCCCCCCCCCCCCCCCCACCACCACCACCGGCGACCCTGTTCCTTCGCGAGGCACTCTACCCTCTAATTCGAACGTCACTGACCTGACTCACTGGATTTAACCCGCATTATCGCGACATTAATAGTTTACACTGACCCATCCACGTTGGCTTTCCCGTGTGTCAGTCATTAGGCACAGCTGTTAAGTAACTTTGAGGCCAACAATCTGAATACGCCTGACGATAACTGATAATTGATGATACGACTGAGAAGACGACTGACAATGATTGCCTGTAATTAATCCACGAGCAATCTTCACTTCCCAAAGCGACCATTCTGAGCTTTAAGCTAACAGTTTAAATATTTCAAGTACCGCATACATAACAGTTTAAATATTTCAAGTACCGCATACTGTGTCATGTATTTTGTACAAACAAATCAACAAACAAACATTTTCGTGTATACAGCTTGCACTGCCTGGCCATTTTCGGGTTGATTGTTTTCAGTATCTCGTTAGCGTGAAATACCGCGGATGACAGGAGTTTGGAACGCAAAACGCGATTAGAACGTGACAGGGCGGGGGACTGCAGCGGAATACCGGTTCCTGTTAGCATGCCTTCTGCTCGTGTCTTGGCTCGCGGACCGTCATTATCGTTCGCAGTAACGTGTTCCCGGCAAGACGAACTGCGCTGTCTGTTTGACGACATTCAGACCAGAAACATGCGAATCTCAAGCTCGTTTCACATTTGTACTCTCGAGAAACGTCAGAAACCTTGAGGAAATCTACGAGCGTAAAATAGCGAGAAGAAAATCAACGAAGAAGGGTGTGGTTGAGGCTGAACGTGTCCCAAAAGAACAGCACAGTTAGCACTAACAGCAACGTTAGTTAAAAAAACTTGTACACATTTCGAAGTAGTGTAAGAAATTATTCTTAGTGAAAAACGTATGTACAATTATAAAAATTTATTAAAAGGAAATACGTAAAACGCACTACTGTTAATTATATTTATTTACTAACTTTGGACCCGGGATATTTCCATTGAAAAATTAGTGCTGCATTGCACCTTTAATTGTGTTTCTTTCTTTAACACGCTCGAGGAGGAAGCGAGCTTTGTTTGAAAGGTAGTCCATATACCCCCCGTTGACTGTTCGTTCCTCGAGCGATTTTTTATTTGCCGGCAAAGCGAGAGAATTCTTTTCGCTGCTCGTTAAAACTTTTAGACGGACGCTTCGAAGCCCCGTCCGTGTAGTTGGTAACATGGCTTTGGTTCGACTTCGTTTGCAGCGACGTTCATGAAGGAACAAATATCACATTGTAACGCAGCTATCGTAATTTATCGCTGACACACGAATTTCCAGGCATGCTGGTAAAACCGCAATAAACCATCCAGCTTCTGTTGCGCGACAGTATGGAAACTCTGTGCCCATCCCCGTGCTATTTTCCCGGTGAACAATCTTTTTTCATTTGCCTAACAAACTCCCGATATCAGACGAGCCGGTGACTCGAATCTCTCTGACGGACAAAAGCGCAGCGTCAAAGTTCCACGTGAGTTAATTATTAACGTAGCCCGGGCCTACGCATGGAAATCCACAAAGAGTTCATCGTCAGTTTCGTGATTACAACAGGTTCAGAATCACCGGCCCAGCCAAAGCATCGCGTTCCAATAACCAAACGCGTTTTCGTATAATTAAATCGAACGGACGGTCGATAACTCCGAGTTTTAAAACTGCCAAACTACCGACAAGCATCGAAACTTGATATTCCCGTAGCTCGCCGCGGCCAAAATGAATTTTCATATAGCGAAACTTCATTAACAGTTCCTCAACGATGCTTCCAATTTCGTGTACCCCATTGTACATTGTAAAACGAGATAATGACGCTAAATCCAAGACAATTTCGTGTAAATCTTGGACACTAACAATGAGAAGTCATTTCTGAACCTATAATTTACTTCCACTTTCGATGACACATAAGTGTATATTCGATATTTTAATTAGTTTTTTGATTTCACGTAAAACCTTTACTTCGCTCTATGGTTAACAAGGAGTTGGAAGTGTTCATCGAACCGTCTTCACTTGGGAGATGCGTTTGTGCGGAAGTCCAAGTGTTGCTGATGGAGTTCCCGAGAAGCGCTCGTTGTTTTAGTCGTTGAAACAAAATATCGATAGCGGTCGATCTTCTGGTCGTTAAAGCGTCTATCCGCAGCGAGTCAGCAGTACCGGAAATAGGCGGAATAGTTATCAGTTAGGCAGGACGGATAGCCCGGTGGGCCAAATACGCGATCCGTGCGAATCGATTCGACGTACATGCCGTACTTCCTGTGTGCATCCAGGGTTGTACATACAGGGCAGGGGCAAAGCCGAAGGCAGGTCAAAGTGCATGTTACTCTCCCTCTCATGACCCTGCCGATATATCCTTCGATATAAAGCGAAATTGACTTCGTTTCCGGTCGTACGAACCCCGGTAAATAGAGGATCAACGTTTCCCCTTTTTTTTGGTTCTTTTTGTTTATTTTATTCTTTTTTTGTTTTTACGGAACTCTCAATCGTGCACCTCGGGTATCAACAGAACGCGGAGATTTGCTTTCAAAATAAACAACGGTCTGAACATGACTTGTTTGGATTGCCCTGATATTTGTAGCGCTCGACAAACAATTCTTATTACAGCAATTTCATTCCCTTATGTATGAGCCGGATAAAGTAATAAAAACTTCCAACAAGTTTACCTTCCGAGTTAAGTGTTTTACTCTTCGATAATCTGAACATCGGACAACGATGTGTTCACAGAAAACGATAGTTGCTAGACGCAAACGGTTTTTACAATACAAAATATAACAATTCCGTTACGAATTGTTTTGCCCGAACGATTTTTCGAAACTGCAAAATACTTGTCCGTTCATTTACACACCTGTCAATCATGTCCTATCTCTTGCACAATGTACAGTAAAGAACAAATAACGACAGGCTAGTTTTCACGAATTTACACAACGATAGCCGAACGTGCAAACGATTGATTTTACGCGAAATCCAATAGTTCGTCCTTCGATACACCAAAGATCCGTGAGAAAAACTGGAATAAAATGTAGCGTAATCTCTTACGGTCCTGTCGTAATCATCCTTTGAGTATATTTTTAGGTGCGAACCGGAACGAAGGTCAGCATATGTGACAGATCACCGTAGGATCGGAGTGATTCGTCGAGTAAACTTTTCCCCGTGTGCTCGGCATGCCGGCTTGACGTTGAGTCACGAGCCATATGGACGGTGGACATGCAGACAACCGGTGACAGTGTTCCAGCCGCAAGTGGAAACACGCAGAGAAATATGGCGCGTGTCCTACACGCTGTTATGCTAATGACCGCCGAGTGCTATCCGAATTTTATTATCGCGTCGACCTCGGCTCTACAACCCCCCCACCCCTGGTATTTGCCGATAACTCTCCACCGGGAGAACATAAAAAAAGGACCTCCCAGAGGGGAGGAAGAAGGGGGGTGAAACGAAGATAACGACGGCGAAAGCAATAAGCGATGCCCCGTTTTTCCTCTCAAATATGCCGTCGACTGAAATCCTATTGCTTGCCGCCCCTACGTAAAACTGACGATTCGTAAGTACGGCATTATCTCAATCTCGTTTTTAACGGTCAGTTAGTCACAGCGGGAGAAAATGAGTGTCGGTAAATTGAAAGCAATAGACGGTGAATCGTTTTGCTCTTAAGATTATAGTCAATTCGAATTCTATTGCTTTTCGGCCCTGCGTTTAAAACTCTTTTCCTTCTCAATTTAATCGTTCGTTTCAATGTTTTTTCGATCCGTCAGCCGTGTTCCGTTTAATGCGATTAATGCAAACAAGCCGACAAATGATTGCAGAAGTGAGCCGACGTTTACGTTCCGGGCAAGTCAACAATAGACGTGAATTTATAAAATGAATATGCAAATACAAGCTGGGTGGTTTTACAGAAAATTAATGAAAACTGGGCAGATTGGTGGTCTCGTATTTGCTCATCAAACGAAATACATTTGCAGCGAGATCCTCCCATTTTCAATAATGTACTTCCTTCGTATTGTGGAAGGGGGCGGGGTGCTTCATGAAAAGTTCCAACGATAAAACTGGCAACTTTTAGACGCAGTTGTCGCGGTGTTGGTTTAACGAGTCCAAGTTTTCGCGCCAAGTTCCGACTCATTGGGCCGACGTGTGATTCTCGTCGTCGGTTATTTTTTCGGGTACTTGCTAAACGACTGGTCGATGGAAAATGCAAGAGGACTCGCGGGACTCCTGTCTTCGTCTTTCAACCTCTGCCCCCCCTCTCCGCCGTCCTTGGGTCCCAGCCCCGCGCTAACCACCGTATAACTGCCGGCTTCTCGAGATTATGCCTAGACATGATCCCATATAGATCGGCCGGCGTCTAGTGTATGCAAATCCTCATGGCAAACTGCTCCGCGGTATTTGCATAAGCTTACAGATAAGGACGCGTTAGAAGTATGCCCCGCTCCTTTCGGATTCGTTTTCCCGAGGATCGCTGGCAGCCAGACAACGCGGAAATCGATCTCTCCACTGCCTAAGGGGATTTCTCCTTTTCCTCTCTTCTCGCTCATCCTTTACACTTTTCGGACCACTTGCCTTTCGTACTTTCGTTCACTCCTTTATTACACGTCCTTCTTTGCGTGCGCCTATTCTCTTACGTTCCCTTCTCCATGTTTTGCCCTATCCTTATCGGAATATAGAAGAGTTTGATATTTCCCAAAAAAAACAGTGGATGAAGGAAAACGTCGTTTCCAGAAATCTTACTATTGAACAAATTGCACGTTTTGTCGTTAAAATCTTACTAAATTCAGTAGACGTCGTATAAATTCAGCGGTTTGCGGTGAACTCCTCAGTCGAAGGTATAAATGCTCGAAGAAACAGAAATACGAAAGAGTGGAACGAACGGTCGATAAAAAATAAGAGGGAACCCTTATCGGTAATGGTACGTGCCGAAAGTGCCAATAAAAGGAGAGGAAAGATAGAGAGAAGGCGATTCTCGTTCGTTTATCGCGAGTGGAGAAGGAACTCGAGCGACCCTTTAGTTTCCTCCTAACTTCCAAAAAGAATTCGGTCTCTTCTAGATGTTCGGCGTTAAAGAGACATTTGCAGGTGGAAGGACATCAAACAGGATGATTCTTGATTTTCCCTTTTCTCTTTCTCTCTCTCTCTCTCTCCCTTCTTCCCTGACTTCCCGTGTTTGTACCTCCTTCTCCGTCTATTCTCGCTCGAGAAGACGCGCGGTGATTCGGCTTAAATCGTCGGCGCGAGAAACGTAGCTGAGGCAGGATCGTTTTAAAAACACTCGAGCGATCAAGTTCCAAGTGTAAAGGGAACTTTCATAAACGACGGCTAGTCCTGAACTCACGAATAGTTGGGGACGCACGCGACACTGAGCACCGACGCGCCTTTTCCTAATTCGCGCAGGTAGTAAGTAAAAGCCCTAATTAAATTCCGTCAGGCGGAAAGCTACGTGGATCCTTCGTGAAAATTACCCAGATACGATTCACGCACGATGGTTTCATCAAACTACTTTTCATCAGACTACTTTCGAACTCTTCGCGGGCACAGCTGTATGAGCACGAAGTCGTTTCGGCCTTTGGCAAATACTAATTGACATTTTTCCACGCGAAGTCAAAAGAGTCAAGCACAACGACGAAAAATGACGTAACTACGCGCGGGGTGTGTACGAATTGACAAAAAGAAACGATACCTGCGAATAATTCATGAGCGAGTGACGTAACTCAGGATTTCCCTGTCTCCGCAATGCACCGTTGTGTTACATGACTGCGTAATTTTCTGCTTAGTATGTACACTATGCTCCAAGATGGTGGCAAAATGAGAGGAGAATCTTGCGTTCCCGTGGCTGCAGGAATTCACTTAATATCGTCGTTATAACGTCTCCTGGCAATCGTCGCCGAGAACTCTCGTCCGGTCACTACATCATCGCCCTGTTGCTGTATTTTATGGCAATAGGAGTTCGACCTCTAACCTCGCCCCGTGATATACGAGGTGAGTGCCTGTACGAGTGCACACAAAGCTTTTCTCGCAGTGCATTTCTGTGAAACCCACTATTCCCTTCAACGATCTTCTCTGTCCCTCTCCTTCGTATTCGACCCTTCCCCCTTCCTGCCTCATTCCGCTTGACCTTTCATCTCTGCCTTTCTTCCTTGCCGTTCCTTTTACTCTGACCCCCCCTCCCTCCCCATTACTATTCTTCTTTTCTTTGTTTCCCTGGCCCTTTTTGTCCTTGCTTGTTCTCTGCATTCCTTGTGCGTTTTCGTTCTCTCTTTTCCTGACCGACGCTGCGGGCAAGGGGGAAAGAATACCGAATAAATCGATCGGTGAGAGGCATATCGTCGACCTTCGTGCAGTTCCTTTGGCCACTTTACGATGAAGACGGAGAGAAAGAAGCGAAGAAACCGTGTGCACCGCGGTGCCAGAACTGCCAAAGGTTCCTCCATCACCATGTGTTTTCCGCGGAAAAGGAACAATATCGACTAGATAAATTTCAGCAAGTACAGACAGAATAGAAGATTCGCGGTTTTTCGATTCTCCCAAAATCCGTACAGAAATACATGTATACTGTACGAAATATGTGTACGAAACAAACGAGTAGCATTAAAAAAATGTGACATGCCATAATCCAACGCTCATATTTTTATTGCCTTATATGTCACATTTTTTAAGAGCAAAATTAGGAAGAATGATTTGTCTAAAAATATTGACCGATTTCCTTCGTTATGCGAGAATAGCGATCGACTGTTAAATCACTCCAAGCCCATTGGCTGCTAAAAGAAACCAATAGACGGTTGATTTCATTAAACCGATATTCTGTTAGAGTTATTTCAGAATCATCCGCAAGTGCGAGGCGATTTTCGGCAAACCACTCACATGAGAAGCGGTACATGATTTTACGGGACGTAATCGACGGTGATTCGCTATGCCGGGACGAAATGTCAGAGATATCGGCGCGAGGTCTTGGATATCGGTGGGGACCACTTCCGGAAGTTCGTCGGCGCATAAATACCTGCGGCTGTGTAAACGCGCGATATCTTCACGGTTCCACGAGCCAACAGTCCCCCCCCCGCCGAGCCCTCTCCCGCGGACTGAATGCTTCCGAACCAGGGTCGCGGTTAATGCGAATTACCTTCGCGCGACGTGACGTCACTTCCTACGGGTAGCCCGCTATTTATAAGCGCGACACGAGTGGCCGCTCTGCGGAGAGCCGTAAACCCGATTTAGCGGCGGACCATTCCGGTGATCGTTAGCTGCACTCCTAGCTTTGCGTACGCATTGCCTACCGCACGAGTGCGTTAAAGCACGTCCTTTACTGCCTGCTCCTGACACGCGCGTAAAAGGGTTACACTCCATCCGATGGCATGGAGTTACGACTGGCGATAATCGACTGGAAAGTCGGCCGCGTCAAAGCTCAAGCTCGGCAGGAATTAACAATCGAAAGTGGACAAGAAATAATAAAGGGATTTTTCGGGCTCTCGGCGGGTTTGGAAAATTGCTCCGAATCTCTGGCGCAGGAAGGTTGAAGTGCCGTGTTACATTAACCGAAGACTGAAATTATATTGAGGATGTAATACCATTTTATGTGGCAGAATATCGAGTAGAGTTTTACCTTTGCCTCAGCGCCGGACCATTAAATAAATGAAGCTGGTAAAATATCTCACTCGCTTTTAAAAGCCCGGCTGTGTATTTCAATGAAAAAGCAGCCACTTTTAAGCGCTCCAACACCGCGCGCGTAACTTTACGTAGCGTCGTATGCCGCAACATTCGCGCAATGGAAGATTCTACGAGCGCAGTTTGCGGGTTACGTGCTGCCACGTTGGAGAATCTAGCCGCATTTCGCGGCACATTTCGCGGTAGATTCCCTGGAACGGAAGTCGCGAAAGGATTAACAACAACGTTGCGGCTTTGTTAAACGCAGGACATAACACTTTTACTACTTCAAGTATTCAAATTCCACATTTCGGACATTACAAAGTGCGGGACAAAGTCCCTTCTGATTGTTACTACTCTCACAGCCAATGTTTGTTAAATCTCCTACGACAATAAAACTATAAATAGCTTTGTTGAGTATCAAGTGATAATATATTTGTTAGCGTCACTATTTTTTCATTGAATCCCAGATGTTCGCTTTCGATTGGTTCGGCAAATACTGTGACATCCACGCAACGTGAAAAGAGAGTCAGATGAGCATTGAATGGCGAGGCAAACTAAATGCGCGGCATTAGCTGAATTCTCGGAAATGTCCGACACGACACGTGCGTGCGAATTCGTGATTTTAAATTGCGACTCCGCCCGGGAGAAACGTCTAATTGCGCGGGGATGTGGCAAAGCCGAGCGGAGGGGGAGAGGGGGGTATACATTTAAATGCGTTACTTTCTCGGCGTCAAGAGCCCGCTTGTGATTCTGAAAAAAGCGTCCACCGGTAGCACCTACTTTTTCCGGATGGTTTACAAGCCCGTAGGACAGACAGGCCGCGAGGGTGAAATGGCAGGAAATTGAATGGCTCGTGAAGTTGGCGCGCGGGTTTCAAGCTGCGTGTGATGCACGTCTATGCAAATATGCAGGCATGCCCCAACATGTTTCTGTGTACGTCAAGCTCAGTCCCTTTCTCCTTTCCTGACCCTTTCTCTTCCTGTTCCTGCGACTCTTGTTTCCCCTTTTTACCTTCCTCTCTTCTTTCACGGCTCATTCTTTCTGTGCAGCATTGTATTCTTTCTTCCCTTCACCTCCGCACAAACGGATTCTGCCTCTTTGACCTTTCCGTCCCTTATCCTTACCGTCTTTACGTCTCAGCCTGAGATTCCCCTTTCTTGCTCCTCAACACGCGAAGACATGAGGCGCAGTACGTGTTCGAGCTGCTTCGACGCGCAAATGTAAAAGGTAAGTCCACCTTGCCCCGCGCTACTGTCCCTCAAAAGCCGGTTACACAGCTTTGATAAGCTTACCGTATGCATTTCTTTAAGCCCGCGGGCAAGAGGAATCCAGCCAGAGTTTTGTTGCTAACAAAAAAAAAAAAACACTACTCCTCCGTACATTTTACAATTATTGATGACTCGGATTACAGGGCCGACGTTTCACATTACCGAACGAAACGGCATTACCCAGCAGGAGGAAGATAAATTTTTACCAGCAAAGTGGGAAAAACGTCATGTTAAAAACTTTTCCTACATTACGCGCACGTTTCTTCGTAATGCAGCCGGACTATCTTGGTTCGTATGCACGGGAGATATTTCTCTCGTCAGTGTCATCGTAACCGCGGGACGTGGGGGCTAAGTGACGGCTCATGCCGCTTTGTAGCCGACGGAGGATGACTGGTCGTAGCCGACGAGTCGGCTCGTTTTCCCTCGAAACTTGGAGCGTATCGCGACAGGTACGGGGCACTGCCCTCAATTTCGCGCATTTAACTCACCGGCGGGTAACGGACTCGCGAGAGCTTCCTCCGCGCAGGAAGCATCCTCGAGAAGCGCAGGAAGGAAACCTGCGTTAATGCGCCCTGAGACCCACTCATAATGGCGGTTTTGCCGGCGGTACTCGTCGTCTTTCCTGAATAAAGCTTGCCCGCCGGAAATACAACGAGACCATCTCCGTGCAGGCATTGTTTAAACGGATCAGTGACGTATACCGACCGTGACGTCATTATTATACCGAACAAGACTGCCGGCATTCGTACGAAGAATTGTCCCCTTATGACTCGACGCTGGAAGGATCAACGATTCGCTCGCTCGTTTGTCATTCAAATTCGTTGCAACACGTAGAAACTGTAGCATCAGGAAATTATCATGGTCCCACGCGGATTGATTCGATACATTCCGTTGTTTCAGAGTGTTTTAGATAACGATATTGTAGGATATTTGATGATGATGGCTAGGATTTTTGTGATGACTACTATTTATTGCAGAATAAGTTATACGCAGCGGCAGCGAATCTTAACTATGGCTCTGGGTATATCGTACTACTGTCCTTAGGGCACGCACGACGCTTCTCGCCACTAATTCGTCTATTTTTCTAGTGGCGGCGCGGCTGCATCTCGTTCCCCATACACACACATACATACATACGCACACGTATTTTCTTTAAGCCTACAATATAGTTTGTAGAATTCTTCTTTGTTAGTCACGATTTGTCGAGTTGTTTGATGCAATTGAATTATCCTTAGACCAGCAGCTAGTTTGCTTGCCATTCTTCGCCTGTCGCATAAACCGACGGGGAAATAAAGGCCGGGTAAACACGGGCCAGGCAAAGCAGTACAGACTGCCTTACAGTTTTCGTCGGTCGCGACCAGTAAACTTGACATTAATGAGGAACGCTATAGGCATAATCGACTGCTTGCGTCGTCTACGGCAAGCTCGAGCCATACAGCTTTGAGAATTTCCAGATCTACACAGAATGCGTGAATCGAGTAAGCGGCTTTGGTTACGTTCATACTAAATTCCTGCCAATTAAGTGAAATTACGAACTTCATTCTCGTTTAACTGCACGAAAACTGTGCAAAACCGAGGAGATTTTGAAAAATTAGGTTGCGTGGAATATGTGCGGTCTCGCAATAAATGATTTCCTTTGATTAAATTTCACCATCTCCAACATTTATAATTACTTTGCGCGCTGAAAACTTGTAAAAATCTTGCAAGGGACCGTTTCGGCAAGGTTAATTGATAAGTCAAAAAGGTTACTTGAAGCTTCGTTTTTCCGTCAGTGTGAAATACAGGATTTTCTTGAAAAGCTGTTTGAGAATTTTTCACGATAAAGCCCGCTTTAACGGTAAAACCGCCCGTATCGGTTTCACGGTAACGCTCGAATTGAGAGAATTCCTGGTGCCCGGCGAGAGAGGCAGTTACTCGTTACCCGTGTATTGAACTTACCGGAAGAAAAGTACGTAATTAGCTGGTAGGAAAAAGGAGGAAGAGGACGAACGGTTCTCATCGAGCGACCGGTCAAACCATCGGGACAATGGAAAAAACGGGCGACGGTTCGATGTACGTAAGAGCCGCTCGACGGTATCTCTTAGCCGATCGTGCGGGAGAGAAAAAATAATCCTAATTGAGGGTGAATGGCTGGACGGGGCGACGATAGAAACAGAGAAAATAAAGGTAGTACCGGGAAACCGGGTGGGCGGACTCTCGCCGATCGAGACAATGCCCGTCTGCTGCCACTGTCCTGCTCTTTTTTTCCCTGCTCTACCGTACTTTTTCCTCGGCCCTCGCACCGTCCACCACGCGAGCTCGCGTCCTCATAACTTGAACAATCATTTATACAGCGGTAACAGGGGAAATTCCGTCCCGTCGTACGTCTCCTAATTTTGCTAAATCGGCACAAATTATGCCGGCGAGGAAATTTGTCGCGACGTAACAAAGCTTTCGAGAAAATGTGATGATCTAGTGGATGATCGTCGAAAAATACTCAATGAATCGCGCGAACGAATGATAAAATTTATCCATGTTCGGCTGGTTAATGAATTCCGAAGCGTGCGAAGATCAATGAGTTCCGGCCACACGGGGGAACGATGATAATCCGATCCATTATCTGGCCATTTAAGCGATAATTGCCTCAGCGGGCGTGGATAATGCGAATGTCAGACGCGTGAGTATACGGGCGTGTCGATGGGCAGAAAAACGTTTGCTCTGCAGTGACATGAAAAGATGTGGTGTCCATGGCTCGTCCCCCGGGCAGAGGGAGGGTCCACACGGGGGTTAAGTGGATGGTTAACCATGGTGGCCCATGGGGCACTGACTGCTTTAGCCCCGTTTTGCCAGCAGTTACGAGCAGTCAACGAGTGCGCCATTTACCGGATCGCAGAGACAGGTTTCTCCTTGCCCCCAACGACTCGCGCTAAAAATGTCCAGAGTCTGGCACACGTGTGCGCACGTACATATACAGAGGGAGAATGGCGTGCTTACGTGTCGCGGTTAACAGGGGCGAAAACAGCGCGGAAAATACGACGGTGGGCGCGGCGGTTTCCTTTATGGATCCATTATACGACGGGCAAAGCCCTTCTCCCTCGTCCTTTCTTTCGGTCGGGCAGCAGTCACGTCAGCATTTAGATGATTAACACCTCGCCCGTCAAATGCTTCGATCGCCACCGATCCCGTCGTTCTTCGTTTTTTTTTTCCCCCAATCCGCAAAGTGCCAGGAAACAAGGGCACGTCCGGTGATGATCGGCCCGGGTTTCTCGCCTAACCGCTGACTGCCGAATTTCCGCCGGTTCATTAATTATTTCGCGCGCGTGCACGACGTGCTTAATGAAGCGACAAACCGCGGACCGGCAGGGGCCATTGTAAAAATGTCGATTAATCTTGGCCGGCGCCTGCCGTGTGCCAGCTCCAGAATACGATGATTCCGAATCGTCACGGGCACAGGGATGTTTTTAATTAAAAACCCGCCCCTGCGGCTAGAACCCCCCGCGCAGGAGAGAAATAATGAAAGCACTTTTTGCGCGATGTCTCTTTCCATCGAGCGAGCCTCTTGCTTTGTATTTCTACCTGCCGGCCTCTTTCACTTCAATTACATTCCTTGATGACCTGCGTGCCGCCTGTCCGCAGGACGCACGTGTGTGCGTGTGACGTGCATTTCGAGTGACTTTAATTAAAAGCAACCTCACGGAGGCCTTTTCTTTAATTACAGCCCGCTTAATTCCCCGCGACACGTTCTATGCTGTGCTTGCAAACGGCCGTGTGTTATTTATCCTCGGCACTTGCGAAGACAGAATTTCTCCGTGACGTAATGTCGGTTTTGAACATAAGCCAAATCAAGTGCAACGAAGAACGACCGCGAGGTTCAGGAAATTTACTGCTTTTGTTTGAAATTTAATGTAGTTCATTGCAGTAATGGAAATGTAATTCGGCGATGAAATCGATCAAGTGTTTCAATTATTGCTGATAATTTCGTTGAATGTGGTTAAAATCTCATTTACTTAAATCGCCCGGTAATTATACCTGATAATTATATCATTGGTAACGGTTGATTAGTTTGCGTCAGCTGCACTAATTTTCTCACTAAAAAGGTACTACTCGACTGCTTCATATTGCAAGTTGCAAATAGGGTAAATAATCGAATGTAATGCCACTCTGACGATCTCTTTTAACTCTAAATCTGTCAGTAATTAAATACTGCCCGTCTGTTAAAACAGTCTCTTGGAATAATTTTTCGAAGGAATTAAGAACTAATTACTCTACTCCTTAGAAAAGTTTTACAGAAACCCTTTTTCCTGCGGAGCAGCAGTATGTCTTCCTTTGGCATAAAAACCTGTAAAACTGCCTCGTAATTACAAACTAGGCTAATTAGTGTTAGCGTACAGCATGGACAGAAGGCCGACGTCTTTTTGATATTTAATTCCTTTTCTTCGTTCCTGATCCTTCCTGCCACGAAATGGCCCAATCAAATCGGCTTATACCTCGATAGCAGACTTTTATTAGATGTTTGCCGATGCTAAGCCTCGGCAACGTAATCCGACTTGTCGTTTTTTTCCACGCATTCGAGCGTAACAACAAAGCCCGAAACAATGGTGGAGACTTGCATTATCATCCTGACGAATGGCAGCTGCTTAAAATCTTACATTCCTTTTTCTTTTCCTGAATAAACGGATTAATCGGTGTCATCGGGGAATCCGGAAATTCGATGTAGCCTTTTTCTTAACGGCTTTTGCGAGCCGCTTAAAGTTTCCTGAGGATGGAAGTCTATTGGGCGTCGTCCTTTGCTCAACAATTTCGCAAGTTTCCTATCCCGAGGGGACCTATGAAGGCAGCTTACAGTTTACGCAGTGCTTGTTCGCACTTGAAGGCACTTACGACTTCGCGAGATTGCCGGAGCGCACACTCAAACTGTTACGCGAAAGGAAGGGGCACGGTAAATGGATGGTCTGTTGTCCTTTGCTTTAAGACTAACCGAATTAATGGCAAGCCAATATCTCGGCGCAGGGCCTAGTGCCAGAAAAAACTATTCTCAATGATCGTTACAACTAATGCCTTGGCACTACACACAAAAAAAAACGTATCGACTATCGTAACATTCCCTTTGTGTTTAGCCCTAAGAAAATACAGTACAAATATCCGCGAAATAACAACTGTATAACCTGATGATTTTTGCTTTTAACAGAGAGAAATGAGCAATGAATCGTGAGAAGAGAAAATGTTGCCTATGGCGCGTTAGATGATACGATCTGCTAAATTTCCACATTGAAGCGTGTTTGCCCTTAATGAGGATGTAATCGTAATACTAACAGGGTAGAGAGGGATACCACAGACGGATTATACACTAATCAAAGCGCAAATATGGGAGTATACAGGAGAACGGGTTAGCAAGCACCTTCGGAAACTGCAATATCCAAAGGGATAGACTTGAACGCGTTTATAACTGCATCTGATTATCACCAGAGTGAAATATGAAAATCATGCGTACGTTGAAAGGTTATTCTCGTATTTTAATGCACATTTTTAGAGCCCATAATTCTTATACAATCTTAAAGCTGAACTTTATGTCCTATCAATTATTCAGCAATGAAAAGTACTAACGAACTGATTTATGTAAGTATTATATATATTATTTATTATAATATATTATAATATAGATATAATATATCATATATATATTATTTATTAAAATGAACTAATCTTATCTGGAATTTCGGCATTGTTTAAACGATGAAAAGTTTTATGACTTCTGATGTTGACTAGCACACAGACAATAGTAAAGAGTTACAATTAGAGTAAGTATTAACGGTACATGTTAATTAATCATGAGAGACGCCATTTTCTGCGCCATTAATGACATCATCCGCGTGCTGGGTTGGCTTCGGGTTACAAAAAAAAAAGGAACAGAAGTGGCTTCCGAGTAGATACGTGAATTCAAAGCCCCCATATTTCATTCTCTACGTGGACTGTCCCCCTTTATAGTTACGGTAATCATCATCGGTCAAATCGTAATTAAGCCACAGTGGGGTGGACTTTTTCCGCGCATCGCCGCCGGAAGTACGGCAACATTATGGGGTTCCGTTGTACGAAACGGAGATACGGGGAAATAAAAAAAAGAAGGAAATGGCGCCACGTCAGGGGAATACGTAAGCGAACAAAAGGATGGAAAACCGCAACTCGTGAAGTAAGATGAAAGGGAGAAGAATGGAGAACGATTACGGCGGGTAATGCGCGAAGAGCAACGGCATTAAATTAAAACTCGCCAAGGTGAAAAAAGCAGGCAGATTCTAGTGTCTCGTAGGAGCGAGTCATGAAGGAACAAACAACACTATTTTCTCCGTCCGACGGGGGAAGCGGCTGACGAAAAATCATTAGGGGTGAAAAATTCAGCGCAGGGGAAGAGAACGTTGAACAGAGTGGCGGAGGGGCAGAAGGGCGAGGGGAAGCATGCACGTTGCCAGTGCTCCGGACAAGCAGCACTGCAATTGCGGTCGCCGGCCGCAAATTATACGGCCCTAATTACAATTGTAATCCCGAACATTTTCATAAACCGTGATTAGGGGACTAACGGCTACACTCACCGGAAACCAGCGCTGGATGTCTTGCTGGCCTGGCCGTTCTCACTTCCTCTTCTCTCGTCCCTCCGTTCTCCCAGTGGAATTGGCCGAGGACGTGACTCCCAGCGCACCTAAACATACCGATGTCGCATTTTTAATTATGCCGTTGACACTGGCTACGTGTTCTTACCCGGCGGCAAGTACGTGCACTACTGGCGTTATGTACTACCCAGGCCAAAATTGCGCAAGGATATTCAACGGGAAATTACGCGAAAAAATATGCACAAATCGAATGACAAAGGCAAACGTATCGTTTGTCCAATTTCGTTAAGATATCTATACTATCATTGCATCGTAAAAGTACATGGTTAATGGAACAGATTTAAGACGTTGGTTTGTCGGTGTGTACATTGCTGGCTTGTCAAAGAAAACTAGAAATCTAAAGAAAAATAAAACCCACTCTAACCCACTGCGTTGTGTAATCGTTTGACATGATGTAAAAACGTGATTAATAAACAACGTGCAATTGCGCCGGTGCTCAAGGACCACGTTCGCAAGGTACGAGTCTTCGAGGTGCGGATCTTCTCGGACGCCTGGCGTCGTTTGTGTTTGTCCAGCGAATACGACGCGCATCCGGCCGTCAGAAAGGAGCGGGGATCGCGCAAACACGGAGATAGGAGCAACGCCGGCAAAGCAGAAGACGCAAGAACCGAGATGACGAGGGGCCGGAGGGGGGTTATTCGCGAAGCCTGTGTATCTTGGCAAAACACGGCGGACATAAGGGTTTGCCAAATTAAACAAGGGCTCAAGGGTAGCCCCTAATTTACGCACCGGGCTAATTCAAAAGACGATCTTCCCCCCACCCCCTGCTCTTCTATCCTTATGGACCCTTTGTTATCTACCAGCTCTGAGAGGATTGAATTTTCGTGCGGGAATCCGCAAAGTACTCCCGGTCGGAAATATGTATATGGATCAAGTATCTATTGTACGGTTCGTGGGCGATTTCATGACTCATCAGTACCGACTCAATTCCCGAGACTCTGTGGCTTGCTTTAATGCATTTCTCAGAACTGTGAATGCATCGTCAAGGCTTTCGTTATATCGCAAGAAAGCGGGGAGTATGAAACTTTAATGCAGAAGATACAATTATGACTCAAACGTGTGCGGAGGCACGAGTGTTCGAAGAGGTATCTAATAATTCAATTCGAGCTTAACGTTCTTCGGTACAATTCATCAGTGAAATAAAGTAATTCCTTGGAAAAATAACGACCGGAAGTCCTGTAGAAACAGCACTGGGAGCGACTCTTTTGAGGATGACGAATGGGGTTTGAATAAACGAAGAAAAACTTTGCCGCGGGATGATCCTACGTGTTTATTCGGGGCATAACGGACCGGGTAACGACGCAAAATTTCGGCCTTATCGTGTCGCCCGTGACCGTGGAAGAAGAAGTTGGAAGTCCATTGCAGTTTGCGCCGACGGTTTCCCCTCGTCCGGCAGCTCGATGGCTATGAAATATACAATCCCTGTTCTTCCGGTGCGGCTCGCGAAGCTTATCTTTCGGGCACAGAGTGTGGCACGTGACTTTCGACATTAAGCACAATATCCACGGTCGGTGTATACCGTTGGCGTCGTCGTAAGCTCGCGGAGATAACCGGCTCCGCACCTTGTGTACCTGCCCCGTATAAATTCGTATTACTCCGTGCTTGCACTTTTTTCCCCGCGGACAACTGGATCCCGCTTTGCCCCCCCGCTCGCCGATCGACCCACCTCCAGGGATTCTTCTTCTTATTTCCCTGCGCGCTTTGTAGTCCGCTTCAAACGTTCCCGTCTTGTTTCGCCGACCCTGCTTTTCTTCCCACCCACTTTCCCCTTCCCCCCCTCTTCTACTCGGCTATGCATCTCTTTCACCGACGTTTCGCCTACACTTTGTTCCCATGAAGCTGACGTTAATGGATTTCAAGAAGTAAGTAGGGGTCGTAACGTCTTGCTTTTGATAGCCAGCCGAGCGATTGTAACGGATGAGCAAGCAAGCAAGTAACCAAGGTTTCAGCTTATTTTAACAGTTCAAGTTCATTGCAGAGCAAACAGAGGTTTTGTTGAACTAGTTTAAGAGCAATTATATACTTATTTTTTTAAATAAATAACTGTAATTGACAATCGACGATTAAATACCGAATAACCGCTTTGCAAACATCAAATATCCTTCTGACTTCTGAAATTATCGAAGACGTACATCCGATTTTTTCCAAGTTTTTGGAATTCACGTGGTGCGTTGAATGTCCAAACTTCGACCGACGATAATTTCGTTAACTTCCCGGCACTATTTTCCTTACTGTACTGTCACCGGCGCGTTCGGCGAAACCGCACAAAATTATTCCGACTTTTTTTTCCCTCGCGCTCCCCGGTGACTATGGGAAATTATTCAGAGAAGTTTCGACATTCGCGCGTCAGGATTCGTCCTCCACTGCAACCGCTCCGAGGACGAGTCCTCGCGGAAAAGTTGCCCGCTGCAATCAAGCAAAACTCGTCGATAGACTTTCGCGATAAGCTCCCCCTGATTACGTTCTATTTGCACACTGACTATCCCTGTTTGTCTACATCCGATCAGGAAATTTTCCAATCCCATAACTCCGGATTTGCGATAACGGCATACCGATACTTTGAATAACAAGTATCCCCTGTCACATTACGTGACAAACATATGCGAGTATTCCTCCACTCGTGAATTCTCATTATAGTCCATCGTCTGGTAAAATTAATGTCACAAACTGCACGAGGGAAACTTGGCTACAACTTCACCTTTAACCAGATTGCAAGAACTTAATTCACGTATGATTAAGATTGCGCGCATAATTGACGTAATTTTCGTAAAGAAGTTGATATAGGTATACTTTTTGTTTCGCTAAGACAAATAACTCTGGTGCATTGGTTGAGTCATGTAAAAGGCGTTAAATTTGCGGCCAACGGAATGTGCATTTTCTCTTGATCGACCGTTTGTGTTCGCCAGTACGATCATTTTAGAATCCGTCACACGAAATGTTGCACTTGGTGTGCACGTGTACATTGCCGTAAATGCCGATGTGGTCGACCTATTGGCACCATTGATACCGACACGTAAATGTAGGCTAACGTTCCAGTTAATTTCCTGACAGAGATAGCCAGGGGCGATAACGCGTGCACCATTTGCACTGTGTTTTGGGCGCATTAGCCGAGGAAATTCAAGGGTCGTCCGGCTATCGGTGGGAAAACTGATGAGATTGCGGATGATTGAAGGCCAATGTCAAACCGCTTACAAACATCAATATTTGATAATAAAGCGTGGAACAACAGGAAATAAGTTGCAGTGTTTATCCCTTGGCCACACAAAACTCTTTTCCACGAAGCCCTTCGTGTGAATAAAATTTTATCTGCGATACACAAAGTCCGGGAGAAAATAAAATCGAGAAATATGGCTACCATAAAATCACAGGGCAGTTTCAATAAATCTATTTTTCTCGACAGTACGTGTGATTAGAAGACAAACTGTTTGACGTTTAGCACCGTTAATTTACGGCCGTATTGTGTTTGTCCTTAAACGAGAATTGATATATCCCCTCGCGTGTGCGGGACAGGGGACAGGGAAAAGTAGCGAGAAAGAAAACAAACCGACAGCGGGGCAAAAATTGCCGTATCTTCGCAGCATGCACGCTCGGCATTGCGTGTCAGCTTTTTTAATTGCCCGACGGAATTGCAAATGTTCGCCTACGGACATTGTGTTTTTCTGCTTTCGACTTGCCGCCGTCTACGTGTTTTCAGCCTTCATCCGGGCACCCTGTCGCTCATCCAAACGCCACAGGGCTTTTGTACGTCCTTCTTAACACGGCGAAAAAGTGACAACGAAAAAAAGGAATTCTCGGAAGGACTTTCGAGCAAACGTCAAATTCTCAACTCGTAGCAATGCCTACAGAAAATTCTAACGCGTGCACGACTGCTTACTGATCCAGTGTGTCATTCAACTTTGTATTACGCGATAACGGTCAACTCGAACAGTCACTCGATGCAGTCATCGACTGTGAGTGGATAACACCAGTGCCGGGCTCGACCGACCGTACGGTTTGCATCGCGCAGGGAAACTTATACGGGCAAATTGTACGAGCACTCAAGCTTTTATTGTCCGTAGAACCGTTGAGTTGCGTCTGCTCGCTACTCGATGCGAGCGAATGAGATCGACCGAAGGGTAAGAGGGCCGGCGGGGGGCGAGGGGAAGAGCAAGTTGACTCTCGTGTCCGAGACTTCCTCGTAAAATTGTTTGTCCGCGCTGAAGGGAATGATCAGGGCGCTCGGACCGGATAAGAGCTTACGCCACGAAGTACTCGCTCGGCGTGCTGCAAGCGTGCATTAAATCTTGGCTAAACCCTCCCCCCCGTTCCGTCATTCCTGCGCACCCCTCCCGTTGAGAAAACACGGGCTTCTGTCTTTTCCAGCGGGTTTTCCGCCTCGGATGAGGCTGCAAACGCGCTGACGACGGTCGAAAGCTTTCCTCGGACTTTTCGCCGTTAGGAAACCCGGCATATGTACATCAGATAATAGTAAACCAACGTAGCAATCCCTTAGGTGTTCTTTGACACGGTTGATCGTTATCCGCCAGTCGACACGTGATATTAGTCCACTGGACTCGGTGGCCGCGTGATGCTAAAATAACGTGTCATTGTGCCATGAATTATGTGACTGTAAGGAGTGAATGAAATGGATGGAGAGGGGACAAGGAAAGTGAAAAAAGGGTAGAGCGATAAAGAAAGAACCGATGGAGAAGTATTGAGAATCAGAACGAGGAGCAGCGAAAGGAAAAGAACTGTATTCTAAGGCAAAAAAGGCAAACATAAGAATAAAATAGTGCTGATGACAAGTTAAGGAAAAGATGTGTTTTTCCTGATCGTCAAGACGAAGGTAAAGGAGAATAGGTAAGGGAATGATTTAAGGGGAGAAAATGATTGAGGGAAAAGGGAGAAGGAGAGTAAAAGGGAAAAGTGTAAATACAGGATTGAGTGGCAAGGAAGGAGAAGGTTTGCAACATGAGGAAGACGAAGTGAGAAACGCGAGGAACGTTATTTGGCTATTCGAAAGGACACTCTTCGTGATTTACGATGGCAACCGCATATAAGCGGTTCGTCCGCGATATACTCTCTACCCCCTGTACTTACCGGCAAGCTGAAATTAAACGGTGTACACACGTACTCTGCTCTCGCGTAACTGCATTTACGCGGAGAATCGGGAACGATGGAACAGGCTGCGAGGACAACTTAAACGCTAGAGCGTTTCTCACGCGGAAACGACGACGTAGCAAGCACATATATAGAATTTCGGAAACCCATGACAGCCTCGTAGTTAGAAGTCACGTTCGGAACATTATAAGCAAAGTACTGTTATTCGGCGCAAATAGGTTCAACATTACGCCTTTCACGCGATGCATTCAGGAACATTAATAGAAAATACGTAGCGAAGAAAATTAGATTCTGTGCTCCCCCTCAGAAAAGTAAATATCTCGGAGATTTGTGAAACGTGGACGAGTCAAAAACCAATACCCCGCGGTTAATAATGGCGAGTATTTCCTATAGATACGAGAACCGTGAGCGAGCTACGTGTTGTTGCGGGAAAAGTTTGGCCGGTCATGTGGAATTTTTCGCGGCGTTATCGAATCGACATGGAACGGCTTTGCTGTGAGAACTGGACGACACGAGTGAGGCACTTTGTACATCCGCTTTAACGCAGTCAATTGTCGCTTAACGGGATGTAATACTTCGGGGCGATTTTGTGTACAACGAGGATTCAGTGGGCCGTCGCATCGGAACCCGGTCTTCTGGCGAAACGAGCAAGCGATCAAAGCGATTCCATGGATCGCGATGAGCGTGGCCGCCCGGAGCGGGAGTGGACGTTTATTCGACGCACACTTTACACAGGCACGGTCCATGTGCATACGCATTACGCGGTATGCTTGGGATTTTCGATTTCCGCCGTTGGGAGACAGCGGTTTCCGAAAATCCGGTTCGAACGATCGAGTCGACCGGATTGCATGCATCCAGCAGAAACTCACTACCGGACGATATTTTATTAGAGAACGTAGAATTCGCTGACCCATTAATGAGCAGTTACGCTGATTCCGGATAATGTAACTGGCGCGCGATAATGAAGTTCCCGCGATCGATCCGCTGCAGGAACAGCTTCATTTCGAGCGGAATAAATTTGTAATAACGAGAATTCACTGGCCATGAACTCGGAGTACCATCGAGGATTTTTAAGGACGGAGCAAATCTACTTAAATAATTAGCAATTCAAGTAAATGCCGCATCAAAAACCATGAGCGAGCAGTAATAAAGGCGGAGAAAAATGGTCTGAACAGTGCTATTATATCGTCGTATCGCATCCATCTTTGCTTTGACCCGCGGCGAAATTTCGAATTCCCTTCAAGCGAATAAAATTGCACGGCTTCGTCGTGCGGTTTTATCCGCGTACGCAGGCATATCATTAGGGCCTATAAATGAACGCACGGTTTATGCGCGAATTAGTGTATTTCCGCGAGCGCCCTATACCCTTCCCCCGTTTTCCCCTCGTTCGTCGTACGTCGGGGTGGATGTCGTGCGTTCCAAGGGGCCATTAGAAAGCGTGTGCGTGAATACGTAACGATCTGCTGGCCTCCATTTGGCCGGTGCATTGCTGCCGGCGCGTCCAAGAAATAATTTCGCGGGGGGTGGGACGAGCGGGGACGGTGAATAAGTTAGCGCGCTACCTGCGGATGGAAATTAGAAAGCGTCAGGTTTATCGAAGTGCGGCTGCGATTGTCGGGGTTGTTTCGCACGTGCGAAACGAGATCGGTCTCGATGGCGTCGGAAAAATGTCCGCGTCGCCGCGACGCCTGGAAATGCAGTGTGCGTGCCGACGAGAAGCGCGATAGCCCGGTAATCGATGCCTCAGTCTTGCCGCGGGAAGGTAAAAATGATCGAGTGACAGCAAAAAGCCTCTAGTGATACGAGGAATGATTCATCCGCGTGTTTCACGGCTGTTTCACGGGACAATTGAACCACCCCCCCCCCTCCCGCCCCTCTCCTCTCCCGACGTCGCACAGTCTGCGTCTCGCGACGAAGAAGCCAATTACGCGAGCACTGCATATGTAAATGAAATGCCTAAATACCAATCTGTAATTCAGGAAATCCAGTTTTTGTATTATCGCGTCGATCGCTTCTTTGCGTTCTCCCCCTGCGAATAAATAATAAGCAGAGACGAGTTATCGCACGACGTAACTCACAAGCATTATAATATTGCCCGAAATTTTGATCAATACCTCGAGATAGCGAGAACGATAAATCTGTGGCGAAAGGGTCGAGAAGCGTAGTTGTAGAGGTGGGCATTTTATTTCGCGTAGGTTTCAACTAAAGGGTGTTTCGTCTAGCCGGCCATTCCTGCTGGGACGGTAATGGCATTAATTATGCAGGTAATTAACATTCGAGCCCTAGTAGATATCATTTTACAGTGGCTCCCCTTTCGCCATCAATCTAAACGTGTCAACTGGCGATGAACGCGATGTCGTGTCTCGATGTACACATCCCCCGATGAACCGGGGGATCTTGTCCAAAATATACTCATTGTCGTCCAATTTCAGACGCTCTTAGTCCGTGTACACGTGCCTGCATAAAGCCAACGCCAAACACCTTGCCACGAAACAAGCAGTACTACTTTCGCGGAATTTTCAACATTTATTCAGCCGTCCAGAAGAAACATGTTTGTAATAAAGTTTCATTTGCAATCCGAGTTCCACTGGAAAGCAAAGACTGGCTTACCTTGCATAATACACCACGTTTCGCACGTGCGTTAGTAGTTCCTTTAGCGACGTAGATGTGTGACTTTAACGGCTTCTGATTTACGCGAAATAAAAGAACTACTAAATGCTAATGCATAGTGCATAATGCACTTTCATTTTAATTAGACGCCGAGTACATTTACGGCGTCGTGCATATTAATGAAGCTGCGGGGCGTTTTGATTTACGCGAAAGAAAAATGTGTTAAACGCTAATTCATAATCCGTTACGATTCCAATTACACGGCAAAATATTCGCGTTCATTTATATCCTTCGATAGCTAAATTGCGGCACTTTTTTTGCAGATTTCACGGATAAGTAGGTGTGCACGTGTGCACGAAAGTAATAACGCAAGCATGTGCACGGTGTTATCATCTAATGCTTGCCGGGATATTCAATTCTTCCATCAGGAAAGGGTGCAGTTCGCTCTAAAGTAACCTGATACGTACTCGCCCTTCCGGCACATTGCTTATCTTCGTCTCACATCTCTCCCCCTCTCTCTCTCTCTCTCTCTCTCTCTCTGTTTCTGGCCCACGTGTAAGCATATTAATTTCGTGACCATGCAGATTAACGAAAAGTGTAAAAGCGCGGATAATTAGCGAGTCAAGATTGCATTATCAATTGCATAATATGTGTAAAGCGATGAAATCTTCGAAACGGTCAGCCGTTTTTCACAAGTTTAACCTGAAAAAGGGGGTAGTTACTTGAATATTATTTTACCGTGGCATAACACGCTAGCGACTATGAGGGAATAAGATTCATGTTAGCTCGTACTAATTATTAAATCACCCATAACTAATAAGAATTCCTTTGACCAAACAGCGAAGGGTGTTTGATGTAGAATGAAAAATTCCGGCCTGTCTTCATGGTTTTCGTGTTTGCGAAATTTTATGAAATACGATGTTGTTCAGTGAAACCTGAGAAAATGTACATTGTAATTTGCTTTGGACTTTCCGTCGGTATTTCTCGTGGAATAGGGGCTGAAATTATGGACCGTACGCGCTCCAAGTCACGGACGTCTACAGAAGGAAAGGGGTATTATCGAGCTTACGTCAGACGATTTCTAAATTCATCCCTGGGAGGAACGTGCGGAATCGCCGCGTGCATTCGCACGTTCGCGTTAGCCTGCCGGCCGAACGACCGACTAACACCGTCGATCGGCTGAATATTCATGAGACGATCTCGTCGGGGGCTTAAAGCTCCGCTCACGCGGCATATTGCCTCGAATACGCTGAATATTGCCGGACGGATTCGACGTGATCTAGACGACAGCGCGAGCCTGTGACAGCACGTCCGGAACGTCCGGAGAAAAACGAACGCGCCAAGACGTCCATCCGTGAATAGGAACAAAAAGTTAACGATAAACGACAGAAGGTTCGTTGTTCGTCCTGTCCTGTATATCGAAATAAATCCGAAAATTACGTTTATCACCGTCCAATGGTTCCTCGCAGAGTCACCGATAATGGCAATTAAACGGCTGTTCATCGGCCAATTGTACCTTCGATACTTGTCAAGCAAGGCATAATGAAACCCGGACAGTTACTGGCTTCAAACGAGTTTATTGCGCCGCGTTACCTCTAAATAGCTGAATGTCGTTAATTGGTGTTTACGGGGAATTCAATCAAAATCGTGTTACCATTAAAGGACGGTGTTCGACGGTGGTTCCTCTGAAACATTACTGCTGACACCGACGGCCCTTGCGCGTGAAGACCTTTCAACGCGAGGCGGAAGTCTCGGCAAAGACGCACGTTTTCTCGGCCGATAAAGCGACGTCGTGCGACCACAAGCTCAGCCTGCATTGTCGCTGATGAAAGAGGACACATACGCAGCAGCGGAGAGACGTTGCTGGAATTCATTGACGATGTTGCTGCAGCGCTGACATAAAATACCGGCGTGGAAGAAGGAAGGGAAACTGACGTGTACTTCTCGTCGCGTAAGCTCTGTTATCAAGAAATACTACGGTAAACGCATTGCAGACGTTAACCCAAATATCGTTCCTTCACAATGTACTTTAGGCGTACACTCGTAAAGTTTCTTCCAGGTGAAAGGACGTATTCATTTCACTTGCCGATGTGGGAAAACCTTGGGATCGTATTCTTTGTCAATGCTGATATTCCATGTTAATATTCCATCATAATAGTCGAAGGGGAAATGTGAGTAACCTCTTGGAATTCATTTCTGATCAATATTTAGTTTACTTTAATATACCGGGATAAAAATGTCAATAACTACGAGAAAAAATCTAATGCTCGACAATTGTCTAATTGTTTTGAAAAAACTTTAAGTATATTAACTTTCAAATTACTCAAAACTGTACCAAAGATACGAGATTCAAAGGAGGACAAATTTTCGACTTGACCACACAGTTTATCGATAAACGGTAACTGAATAATTCTATATTTATTTAATAATTCGAGGGGAGCTTTGGAATGGCCAAAGAGTGAGCGAAAATGCTTTTCCGAGGTCTACAAGCTCTGGTAGCATGGAAGTTGCCATGTGGGGATCGGAGAGCATGAAAACGTGATATGTACATACATGCATAATCTATCGTTCGCGAGGGCCATACAGGCGATCGTTCACTGTAGAAGCGATAGCCTTGCAGGTTTACACCTTTGACGCTATCATCGTTAACTGATAGAGAGAAACCTCTATCTAATGAAAATGCCGATCCTGATCGTCCTGTAGGCAGGATAATAATTATAGAATATGATAGGAAGGTCGTTTGCCTCGCGTGTGTTTGTCAGACATATAATGAAAGGAAAGTCACTTGGCGAGCCGAAATTCAAATCTCTTTGAACATTTTCCAAGCGATTTTCTCTTAAACATTAGTCAACGTACATCGATCAAGCACAATTTCCCTCGCGACTCACTCGTCTCTATGCAAATTTCCTTCTTGCCGCTTCATAAAGCATTCGGTTGACATGACGGCTATTTAATTCCTTCTCCACTGACGTTCACGTCGGCCGGGGATCATTGATTTGACAAATAGTTTACGTAGTTAACGACCGTCAGGCTACGTTCGAAACCTTTTGATGCGACGTTTCAAGAGACTGGCTTCCCCGGCTGGCGCGACCGGATTGCTGCTCTTCCGTTGACGAGTTGATTTTATTCCGCGACGTTTAAGGGTGAAATCCAAAAGGGTGAGCAAGGGAGAGAGAGAGTGGAGAGACGGGACTTGTTGCAGAGAAGGCGTGTAAGTACGGGGATCATGTAACGCCTCTTAGCTTTCACGAGCCTGCTAAGCAGTGCAAAGGGTGTAGAGAGAGAGAGAGAGAGCACAAGAGAGGGAGAGAGAGAGAGTGAGTGAGATGCGGCAGTGGGAAAGGAAGATGGAAGAGAACACGAAGGAGCGTGGAAACGCGATATGTACATACATAATGCAGAACCATGAGGCATGCAGTGGCGAACGTGTGCCGGTAGTTACGCTGGCGAACGATATTCTTGCCAGCACCTTTGATGCTATCAGCCTGCACCGCAAGAGGAGAGGCTCGACCAACCGGCGGAAATGAATCGCTTTTCACAGTCCTTCGGACTCGTGACGAGCCGCGTAATGACCGACAATTAAGCCCGTCGATATACCCCGAGCGTGGATAATCCCCTCCCGTTCGGACAGTCATCGCGATCATAATGCACCGATAAAACGATCGACGGAGAGAGAGGTTTCGTCAGGCCTATTTTCAATGTCCACAATCGCCCCCCGACCAACGATGACCTTGCGTTTTTCCTGTGCGTGTTTAACGCCCTTTGCCAAATGGACATCGTAAAGCCTGACGGTTTTAATTGTGACGTCACTTTCGCGCTCTAACGTATTCGAGAAACGATACAGGACTTTTTGTGATCGGTAAACATTTTTTCTGACATCAGCATGTTCGATGACCCCGTCATTTCCTCTGCAAAGAAAACACGTAATTACACCTATGACATTGCAGGATTACGATTTTCGAAATTATCATGAAGACTTCTTCTGTCCTTTTGTGCAACAAATTAAGGGGATTGCAATACTTTGCACTTTAAGCGAGAAAAATGCCAAGTACGTGGACGCATAATCTACACCGAGAAATGCATTTAATTGCGCGAAATGCCGCATCGTTTGAATCATCGCATCATTTCAGCGGTGATGGTATATCCTGTAGATCAGGAAGCCAACGTAACACTGCCTCGATCCCAAGGCTGACGACTATTCTTAACGCGATGACTACAATTTCAAAGTTACATGGGACTTCGATATAACGGGAACAAAGTTTCATGAAATCAACACGCACCTATGCGCACAGTTACATTTAACAACCGTTCAACTCTGACGACAGTGCTATTTTCAAGACGAAGGATCTCCGATCGAACGGATTTAGATTCGTTCCCGCGAATTCCGCTTAAGCGGCCCACCCCCCGCCTCATTGCTTGGATCCATTCCCGAAGAGTGAACGGCAAAAATTTGCAGTAAAATACTGCTACTACCGATCATGAAACTGGCAGGAAACTTCGTATGGCCGGGAGTAAATCATTTAATCCCGTGGGAGGTGCTTCAACTTTCTTGCAACATGTGTCCGGGGAAAATCGGTCGCAGTTTTCACGGCTCCTGGGGTATTCGCGCGATTTGTCAGGCTCGGTTTTTCGCGAGCAGTTGACTGCATATCCCGTCGCTAGATCCCAGAGGAGTTCGGCCTGGTCCTGACGAATCGTAGGGAAGGGACCGTTTCCGTATGTCCCGGTATCACTGTCTACCTGGTTAGCTCGCGGAAAGGCCCGCAAAACCCTGAGGATCAAACTACGCGCTTCCCCACGCTTGCACTTCCGCTCGCCGAGAGTTGTCGAATATTAATGTACTTGGCAAACGGACTCATTGATCACTCCCCGTGTAATTCCATAGCCGTGAAGGGTAGGCGGAAGCACGAGGAACGAAGGATTTCTCTGCCTTTCTCGCCGCACAAACCTGGCGAATGGTGTATGACGAGAAACCTAAGTTACCTTCGCAGATACGTTCGCATGTTCATTTCACTCTTCTCCGTAAGTTGAATTGATCGACTGATTTCTTCTACGTAGAGAATTGACTTTCATTTCGCAGTAGTTTATAAACGCCTTTGTTCAACGTTCAAACTATGACCGCATTAATAACAATTTAGGAAATTCAAATTTCAGTAAATTCCGAGCTCACAGCACGAGCTGAGTTTCTATTGAATGCTTGTTTAAGTCTCTTCAAACACCGTAAACACCTCGGCAATGTTAGCATTTCGTGAAATTCCTTGTTTATTTTCACAAGCAGCAACAAGAGGCCTCGATAAACTAAATCGCAATACTTCACAATCTCCGAGCGAAGCTTTCCATATTTCATCGAACACGATGTACATGCAGTCCATTGATCGGGCTAATAACAGGATTTTTAATAGGACAGCTGTTGGTAAACTCGCATTTTAAAACTGCTATTGGAACCGTACAAAAAGTCTGAGGAGTAAGTCAGGTACCGTGTGAATGGACGAATCGTTTGACGCATTTACGCGTACTCTCGGAACGCAATCGGGACTAGCACATCGATAGAAACGCAGTTTTCCTAGAGCGCAGATCCTTTTCCCGTATTACAAGGCACCCTTCCTTACGGAGAAATCACGGTCCTTTATTCTCCGAGCGAAATGTCAGTGACAATTTCCTTGCCATCCAGTCCCTAGATCGAATCGCAGGCAAAACGGAGCGTGCCACGTTTTTTACGTACCGCCCGATAGAGAGACGTTCTCGATGTACGGTGCGTTCGTGTTGATATGTATTTACGTGTGTGAAACGTCGAAGCGGTATAGCTCGCTGAGAGGACGGCAAGGGTCTACGGCATGAAAACGCAGCCGTCGGAAGTGCTGCTCCCACTTTCCCGCCGTGAAAACATCAAAGGAGAATGCCACTGCTCAAGCGGGTTTATATAATTTGCTTTTCGCTCCGGCGGATTTCAATAGTATCGGAAACCTAAGTCTCTTCCCTCTCGTTTCCTCGCCCATCCCGCCTCTATACATATATCGTATATGCCGTTCATAGCCCCCTTTTCATTCCTTTCTGCCTTTACTTCTCCGCACCACCCTTCCCGATAATTCTGCCTTCTCAATTTTCCGCTCTGCAATAATACCTTCGAGTATCAAGCCTTAATTAAAGGCACCACGTGCTCTACGCTATTTAATGCCATTTTCCCACGGCGTAAGTTCCTTTACCCGAGAGCAGCATTTCTTTAAGCAGCAATCTTAAGATTGCTTTTGCTTTCACCTTCACGTGGCAATTGACGGTTCGATTTTTTTTAGCTAGTCGCGTATCACGAGACCACCCGCGTGTGTCCTTGTTTTTGCCTGTCTATCGCTTTTTCGTCCCTCGTTTCCTTCGGGATCCTCCGTCCCGCCTCCATCTTTCAGCGTCGTCCTTCCCCTCATGAGCGTTCCCGGGCGATCTCTTTCTTTTTTCGCCGACGTCTGGCTCCCCATTGGGTTCCGGCGACGGCACTCGGCGATAATGGGGCGGGGTCCACAAAGGCACGAAATTAGTTTTGGATGAGATTCGATTCTACGCGAAGGGAAGCGCGCAGAATAGCGAGCCGACGGGGGTTGTCGGCGGAACGAGGGCCGAGGGGGGGGGGGGGGGGGTAATGGACGCGGGGAAGGCCGAGGACGGAAGCCCGGAATATCTCCTTCCTGTCGGGTACCGCGACATTTATGAGAACGGGCATGATAGTCCATCAGCGGGCTCCATACAGCCGCGGAGAAAATGCACAAGGACGGTGCACCCCCAGCGCCGAACAACTGGCGAGATTTAACGGATAAACCGTACTCCTCGTCGCGAGGGAAGCAATTAACTTGCGATAAGCAGATTCGGTCTTCCTTAGAGCGCAAAATTTATACGGAGGAAGTAGGGAGTTTCAAAGACACTGACACTGAATATTTTCGAGCGAGCGCGCACTCGATATATTTGAGTAGTTTAGTCGAACCGTTGCGTGTCCGGAAGATTTATAAAATGATCTGCTATTTCGCGAAATACGGAAACGTCTGGGGCTCGCTGGAAAATCCGATGAGCAGCAGCGTCTACTGAAAAGAAGATAATTAATTCGCCACATCTCGACGGATGACGAGTAGACAGGATCTCCTTAAAACTTACCCGAAGGGATACTGTATTTCTTTATCATAATCTACGAGAAGTTTGCCGAGGAGAAGAAAAATCTCCATCAACGGATGAAAAGAAAGTCCGCGCAACGGAGGGGAAGGAACGTAAGATACTTTCCAATTAAGCGATCTAACGTCTGAGCCACGTCGTGAAGCCATTCGACTCACAATAACGAGCACGGCAATTGTTTGTTCCGCGCATGGTATAAGTGTTTCAGGGGGCGGACGCACGGAGGGGAAAGTATTTAAGAAACTGTGTCGTTGTTAGTGAAATGAGCAGGGGTAATAACGGGCAAGTACCTCTTGCCGTGGAGTGGCGCGAGCTTGTTCAAAGGGTCGGCTACATCGCCCCCACGTTTGCGTTTCTACAATACAATAGACTTTTAATGCAGTCCAGGGAGATGCACGAGGAACGCTTTGTCTCGGCGAAACACACACTTCCCGGTTTGACCGTAATGGCAAGGTCCCCGGGACGTTGGAGTTTACGAGAGGTCACCACGTCGGTCACTCTCCAGCGGAGCCGGTCACTGACGTAAGCGCTTTTGCCACGTCAAATTAAGCTTATTGCCGTTTCTAAAGAACTTCTTTTATCGCTCCTCTCACCGTGCAGAAATTCGTTTTCGTCAAGCGGGCCCGCTTGTCGCTATCGCCCGGCCTCACGCTTTATCCACCGACCTGTCGTGTGGCATTTTTATGCGGGTACGACTGTGTTTTATTGCAAGAAAAGAAGATTGAAGTGCCAACAGAAATGAAACACGCCCCCGGCTAATGCTGACAATTAAGAAGGAGGGATAATGCTCGATCAAGCGCGCAGTACCATTTTCAGATGGTACGTCGGTGTTTAATGAAATTCCTGCCACGGTCAATTATACCTACCGTTTTGACAACTCTTTATAATGCTCATTAGCGCGGACAAATTCAATTGGTCGTACGGTCCAACTGAGGAACAGAACTAACTAAAATTAACATACATACGTCGGGGCATGTGAACCTATCAGAATATCGTTTAGAATTCATCGCTCTGATTAATTCGAATTCGAACATGCCCCGCCGTCCGGGTAATAATGTTCCACTGAACGTCCTGCAGGTATTCTTGAATTTTCCATCGGAAAACTGAATATAAACGAGCGATCGAATCCTGCTGAGTGTGCCTCAGGGATTCTCAGTATACGGCAGAAGCCGACTGGACACTCGAGAGTGCACGTAGCACTCCCTCGACACTCGAGTGTCCAGCCGAGAAAGGGAAGGGAGGGATGGAGAGGGGGGGAACGAGGGTCCGAATTTCGCGAAGGATATGCACGTGGAAGAGTGTGTGCACGCGCCGCTGACGCCATCGCCTAATATTTATGCGATTAAGTCGGTGGCCAGGAGCATCGCCGACTACGCGGGGGCAACGGAACTTCGTTAGGGCCAATCGTAGCGTGAAACCGGCGGCTGGCTTAACCCTCGGCCAACTACGCACCGGCAAAATGGCCCCGGCGCCCTTCGAAAATGGCGAACCGGAGTCCCGCTAATTCGCGCGAAAATTAAACGCCCTCCTTGTCGTTCCCCTTACTCCCCCCCACCGGCCACCCTCCCGGCGGGTTTGCTTCGTTCATGCGTAACTGCGCTTATGTAAATTTCCTGTCTCAAAATTTGTCATTTTTTACTGGAAGTAATTCCTCATCATTAAACTGTAACTCCTGTTTGGTTTGTAAGTATCAACGTTCTAACTCATTAGGACTTTATTTGCGACTTGCTTTTTTTATTATTAGTTTATTTATGTAGTTCCGTATATTTACAGTTACAATATTCCGTCTCGGTGCTGCTTCTACCACGGTACAAGTAATTAATATATGTGTTTACGTATAATAAACTTCTTATGATAATTGGTGATGGTAAATAATTTGAAAAAATAAGCATAGACCTTAAAGATAAAATCTATTTTGTCGAGATAAGTATTCTCTATGAAATCGTTTACAAAGGAAACGGACTAATGTACCGTCTGACGTAGAATGGGGAAAAGTATTTTCCATCTTTTCGTCTGACGATTCATCAGTTCCTAGGCAACGTTTCATTTCGTGTACTGTAAACTCTATGTCCACGGGAAGGATTTGATGGGCTGCCATTTCGCGTGGGTTCTTTGTTTGCAGAGAAGAGCGAGTCAACATCGTCGGCCGTATCAGAAAATCAGGGAGGGCTTCGTTTCTGACTGGCGTATAAACGAAAACTTGTTTTCAAACTCGATGGCACGCATGCGAGAGCAATTTTCCAACGAAAATGTCTGTCCATCCTTCAAGTACCTGCTACGCGAGTCAACCTGCTTGTTATTGGTATTTTTGTGTTTGAAGAGACGTAATGAGAAATACCCGGAGGATATTGCTAACAACAACTTTGACTGCAACTCTCTCTTCCAGCAGCTTATTAAATTGCATTACCAACGGAAATGCAGTCTGCTCTAATCACTGGTGCAAATAACCCGGTGAACTCAATTGCAAGGTATCCATGAAACTTAATAGCTCTGTGTACACTGCCAATTGAACGTCTCTTACAGGGGATATTCATCATTTCTTACGATCATGACAAATATAATCAGGCAAACATTTATGATCATTTGAATATTAAATCTTCAAAGACGACTATTATAATTGGTATTGGAGCGTTCCTGGATTCGGGACAACGAGAAATGGTGGGAGATTATTAACGTTTCGGCGATTGGGAATGCCGAGGATTATGTATAGTGTATCGAGGAAGTCGGGAAGTCTTCGGGCACGTCTACCACGGTCATCATCGTGCGCGAGATAGTTTCGTGAGTATTTTCAGGGTCTCGGTCGTAAACTGCGGCGCTGTAATTCCGAAACTTCGGGCCCATATCGACGGCCGGCGGGCCACGCGCCGTCCTTCTGCAACGAGTCTGCAAATAACCCTCCACCTGCATCGTTGCATACTCGACCGTTATTCATACGCTATTTTCTGCGCTGCCTTCCAGCCGGTCGTTCGTCTGCCCTGCCCTTCTCCCTCCTCCCCCCCGTCCCTTGGATAGCACGCACTCTGCGTGCCTGCACGTCTTATTAATGGATTCCAGAGTGGCAATAAGTGTTTGCATATCCCCGGCGATTTTCATCCACCGACCTATAATACCAACAACCCCTGAATCCCTCTGAGCAGCCATATCTCACGGAATATTTTAAACGCACGGGGCATCGATACGAAAGGAGAACATTGTCCATACACGTGAAATAAACGACGGATCATTAAATGACGTAATAAGGAATAAATTGCACCCCTCGTGGCGCGGAAACTCAATGTCTCCTGATAGTTCGCGTCTCGAGAGAAGATTTTGTACGACAGGATCCACACAAAGGCGACATATTGCACTGTAAAATATGATGCATGAAGTTGTTGCCGGCGATAAAAGCATTTTTGTATACTGCTGAGAGCGTATAAACGAGGGGCAATCACGTTTCACGTCGCCGGCGATATTTACTTTCTTATGGAAAACGTCCGGACGGTTATGGCGGATATCGGCGGAATCTTCAGTCCTTGGAATCCGTCCAACCCGGGGAATATCAATTGTGCCCTCGGCCAGGCGAGCCGGCAATCCGCCGGAGAGGTAGCAGCTGGAAACCTCGATACGCCGACGACGATTATTTAGCCGCGTAACTTTGCGTCTTACGAGGTCTTCCCACGGCCGTTGCCGTTCGATTTACGTCGCTGAGTCATGCATATGCATGCCATAATCCACGGCGAGCGTCGTTGGTTTATTTACTGGCTCGATCTCCGCGGCATCTTCGTTCGTTCGATCGATTAATCATTGCTCGTCCGACGACGAGCGACGAGAAAATACCACGGTAAAACGTAACGGCGGAATTGGTGCACACGAAAGCCCAGTGCTCGCGTGCGTTCGCAAGGAATTCTCTTTTAGCCTGCGTCGGGGCTTTTGCTCCTCGACTACGAAGGCTTGAATTTTAAATGCGAACCAGCCCCCCCCCCCCCAAGCCCGTGTTAACTACGCCCTGTGATCGTTTTTCCTTGCACCTCGGGGCCTAAAAGAACGGAAATGACCGGCCGCTTTTCTCGCCGACTGCCAGTCGCGGAACGAAGATCGATCGTACGCGCCACGTACGATTGTGACTTCGCACTTGCCCGGCGTAATTGCCGGCGTAATTGAACGAGCAAACCTTGCAGGATTGCGCATTTCAAAGGACCCTCCAACGCCATCGACCCGACGTTCCCCGATTCGGCCTCGCAACTTCGCATAAACTCCGGGAAACCGGATAGCGCCAAAGCAAAATAGCTGTAATTTTTCCCTGTCATTTCAAAAGCCAGCCGGTGCGAATATTTTTCAGTCGCACGTACCATCTCCGTGGCTGTACTCAATTTTAGCGACCAACACGGAGAATACTAACGTCGAAAACAGTCAAATAAACGTCATTAAACTGAAGTATTATATCTACTAAAATTGTGAAAAGTGCATTAACGCGGCTGACAAGATGCAGAAAACTTGAGGCCAATGTGAACCATTTTCTCTGTTTTATGAGCTAAGTAGTTCTACTTAAACTAACGGCGGAAGAAGCATCTTGGCGAAAGTCAAAGGGAATAATGGTGGTTGCGCGTGTAAAAGGCGAATAACGACGACGGGGTCGGATGAAAAGAAATCGAGTGGGTTTTCCGGCTGGCTGTACCTCTAATTACGTCACGCGTCGAGGAAAACACGAAATAGAAGAACCGAGTTTTCACACCTCTCGCCCCTCATTTTCTTTGCCGCTCTACGATCGGTAATTAATCCGGCGATTGATCCACTGGACCTAACGAGTTAAGTGCCAGAGAACCCCGAGGATAGCATGGACGGTGATAAATCGATTACCGGATATTCTCTCGCTCGAGCTTCATCGAACGCAGGTTTAACCATCCAACGAGAAAAAGGACTTGCCAGTAACTAGCTTCTTGCCGACAAAACGTGGCATTCATTTCACGTGTTTTTCAGCCACGATTCAGCTACTCTCCGATCTTTATAGTTGGAATATGACAAAGACAATGTTTACGTGAATTGAAGTAGTCTATATCTCTCTTTTGCTAAAAAGATACTTATAGGAAAGTCATAATAGCAATACTACTGACGTCAATATAATTTCTACCGGTAGCTACGGATAAGAAGGGTTGGTGAACTAATCCTAAGTAAAAAAAATACTACCTTTTACCGCTATTACCGCCGAGGTAAAGGTACGGGAAAATTCGTTTCCTACGGGTCAACGGTTGTTATTTAACGGGATCAAGTAGTCCGTAGCGTGAGGAAAGGTATACATCGTTGAAAGAATGTGCTCGACGAGAGGAGGAAGAAGGACAAGCGAATCGGCTGGTTATTCCCCTGTTGTCCTGGCCGGATAATCCAGTCGATCTGTGCCTTGGCTTTTCTCCGCTCGGGCTGTGGCCCCGTGTGTCTGGTATCTCGCGCCAGGGGGAAATTACAGCGAATATCCCGGCCGTGCCGTAATTTACGCCACGGCGAAGTACACGGCATACGGGGGCCTTTATGGCGCGTACCAACCATCCATTGAATGTCAAATGAGTAGGGTTCGCTGACCTAGAAACATCCTCCTATCCCGGTTTTCCCGGTGTCTCCGGCCTGGCTCCATCCCCTCTCCCCAGACAGATAGACAGACACACACACACACACACACACACACACACACACCTCGTTCGCGATCTACTTCCAGCTCGATTGGTCCTCTCGTCCGGCCATCCCTCAGCTTTGTTCGATTAAGCCGGCTCATCCCCGTGAATTCGCGTTTCCGGAAAGTCGTATTACCGCGGGAAATGCTGTTCGCGAGTTGCGACATCTTCCCGGGGGAGAATACGACCGCCGGGAATGGAGTTCGCCTCTATCATTCCCGGGAATTAACGCCCCAAACGAATGGATATCATTTCAAAAGTGCAGTTCACAGAGGGGGAGGTAGGGGGTGTTGCACCTTCGGGCCTCGTAGAGCCAATAAGTTTTTAAACAATCCCTGCAGGAACCTTCGCGAGTCGAAATCGTGAGTATATCTCGATTTTATGAATATTAACGAGCGGAAAAGTGCGCGGCCAAATGTATTTTAATTATGCAGTATAAGGTATGAAGAAAGACCATGTTCCGAGTGTGCACCATTGACCAGCGGGAGTGGTCAAGCATTATTTATTGCACCCTTCCCGTGGCTTGAAGAAAAGAATAAATTAGTCAGTGCATCCCTGTGCCGGGCTCATTTGAATGATACATTTTTCAAGATTTTCACCGGCGGCGTAAAGTTTTCATTCAACGTTGCATCGATCGCTGTTTCATTTGTGCGCCCAACTCTTTAGTTCTGTTTGCCGCGCCACTTTCATTTAACGCTTTAACCTTCTACTCGAGCGGCAATGGTCGAGGGGGAGGGGGGTATTTTTGATGTGTAAGAAATGACGTAGTCGGACGAGAGTGGACAAAGTAATTTCGCGGAGCGTCGGCTGCAATTATGGCGATGCTAATTACAAGCGCCGTCGTAGCGCGACGGTTTTCCTTTCAGTGCGATCTGCTGAGTGTTGCCTTTCAGGCCGTCTCTCTGAATCGTCGCTGCCGGCCCTTTTTTTCGAATTCACGGGAGCGTTCGCGACCAGCCTGGACGCTGAAAAAATACCCGAGTCCTCGGTGTGTGTTTTTCCTTCCGCCCTGGCTTTTAAGACCCCGCCAGTAAGTACTGCGAGCGCGGAAGCACAATACCTCCGGGCTTACGCACGGTTGCCACGTAAAACTCTTTCGACTCATTTAATATTCAATTCAATTGGTGGAATAAAGCTTTGAAATTCGACACCGCCTCGCAAACATTCTGTACGACACTTGCGCCATGCTCCACTGTTCATTTATCTCCTTTGCAAAAATAATCCGTCTTTCGGAGCTTCCATTCAGATCATCTTCGTTAAGAGTTTTGCTTAAAGGGATCGTAAAGTCGGGAGAAACGAGTACAAAATCCAAGGCTCAAGTCCCCGACGATCTTCATATTCCGTTTCTGCTGACCTCGTATTTTCCCGGATTGTTACGAAAGTCCAGCACTTATTGCATTCGAGGGAAGATGCATTTCTCGATTCCGAGCTTGCGTTGCGCACAGCGGGGAAATTCTCTGCACACGGTTAAGCGGAAGAAAGCAACCGCGGAATTTTTTAGCGAGGTATTTTCAAAAATACCCGCTTGGTGGATTGTTCGCATCGGCCACGTCGACAAGAATAGTCCAAGTTTTCGACGTTACAGTCATCCCTCGGAAGAGAAACGTGGGATGCAAGCAGAGAATTTCGGTTAATACGGAACGTTTGGTCACGCTTGTACCAAAGTAGCCAGAGGATCTCTGTGTCGCCATCGAAACGGCGTAACAGGTTAATCAAGGTCCCCCGGTGTACCCTACGTGCCCTACTAGCCTATGTTTTCGCGCGTATGCGCAAATTCCCCGTGAGAGCCTTTTGTAATTTTAACGAACCGCACGTTTCTACACACCCCCACTCTAACCCCACTGTCTTCCATTTTTTGTCCCCACGGCAGCGGTAAAACCCCGGCCGGAAAAACTGGCTAACCGTATATGCCCGCACTTCAGGGTATAATAAGAATACGAGTTGGATTGTATGACAGTTTGTTACCCCGCGCCTTGTTAGGCTGTACATTTAAAGCCTTCTCCGTAACCGTGGAAGACACTTTTTTCTAATTTCTAGATACTCGTGCGTGTTAGGAAAAGTTCACCGTAAGTGCAACCTTGTGTATCTCTAACGATAAACTCTTGTCTACTTGTAAAAGACGTGTGATAAGCATTAAGCGTATCATTTTCGGATGTTACTTCACGGCGCAGTTGTTCTGTACTTTGCACCGTGCTTGTCTGGGAATTTCAAATAGAAACACGAGAAGTTGGAAGCTACGGACACAAAAGATCACACCGACGGCTGGGATGGCTGAGCAGCTTCGCGAAACTCTCCAACGAAATTTGCGGAAATTTAAGAACAACGCAGATCGCCGAGCGATCCAGTAACTCGCGAACTTGTTGATCCATCTCTGTCCTCGCGCTGTTTCTCATTCGACAACCAACACCATCCAAGAATTTTCCGGTTTTCGCGGCTCGACGGCTCGACACCACCAACTTTTCCCGGCCAACTTTCCAGCCGTCTACATATTACTCGAAGGTGAAAAACGAAGACAATGGGCTGCCGACGGCCCGTTGCGGCCGGCAAACGAAAAATTCGACGTAACTTCGAACCTCCAACTTGGCCGTTCGATTCGCCTAGCTCGTGAATTTCCCGTCTTTCTTCACGTCGCGGCTTTAATAGCGCTGCTCAGCGACTGGTACAAAGAAATTTCATTGGCAATAAGCCGATCGCTTAAACTTACCCGTCTACCTGTCGTCCGTTCGACGAAGTAAAAAGAATTTTCACGATCAACGTACATTAACGTCCACGCGAATTAACCAATTCAATTTTCCGCTTTACCGACGGTCTCCGTTTACCGTACTAACGTCAATACCCAAGAACGACGAATCGCTGACAGGCATTGTCGTTTATAATAGCCTCGCAAATGAAATTGTATGAAAATAAGCGAATCCACGACGAAGAGCGATATCGCTTTTCGTCGGGGAAATACTTCCATTCAATCTAACCCGTCATTTCCTGGACCGTCGAAAGAGGGGAAGAAGTCCCGTCTACCAGTTGTTTTGTAAATTCACTTTCTGTATGAGACAATACTTTTCCGACAAGTTTAATAAACCTTACGTTTTTCTTTCGCGTATATCTGCGGATGAAGGCACAGAGGTTTTACAGTATTTTTCCGAGGGAGCCGTAGCGGATGATGAACCGAAGATTCTCGAGTAATTCTGTCGGTCCGGCGAGCAGCTATCAGTATTAAAGCACGATACATCCCCGACCGCTCGTAATACGCCCATAAAAGTTCTCCCCTTCCTCTTTCTCTCTCTCTCAACTAAGAGAGCCAAGTATTATTTTATAGTTCGGACAAATACCAGCGGGGTGCGGCGCAGGGCAATTGCGGCTGGTGAACCTTTGACCCCGGCAGTTAGACTCGCGTGGACTCTAAGATCGACGGTCATTGATCATGTGTAAACTCACGTATCGTAACGCTGAATCAATTGCGCCCACGCGTTACACGGCTGGAGGTAATTCCCAGGAATACCGGCAGTAATGATGTCAATTCCAACAGAAAAGCAGTTTTCCCACTTCTCCCGAACTGCAAGGCAATAATTTCAGGGAATACAGCAAATGTGAATTGTAATTTTTGACTTTATGTCGGACTGATGAAAAATATCAAAATTAATAATTAATTTATGCATAGTATAATGTAAATATTTGTACAAAAATTTGCTTGTTAATAAAAGAGTTCATACGGTCTCTATCAGTTGATCATTAGTGACTGCCTTTCCTACACTTTTCCTCACTTGGTAAAAGGAAAATTTATCACTCTAAATTAATCTTGTTGATTAACTGTGGGTCGCTTTCAGGAACATAATTCCAGTTAAAATTTAAGTTTAACTATGTAAACTAAAAATACGATCTTGTCACTTAGGTGAATGAAATTATTACCAAATTGGAATTATTTCATGTCACTAGGAGTTATAGAATTTCGGGAACTCCTTTTACATTTAGTCATTGCTTCAATCAATCAGTTACTCTCTTCCGCGTCGAAGTTCGCTCGTGCTATTTTGATTCGCGTCAGGAATTGATTTTCTCGGCACGCACGCCCGACCAAAAAGCTTACTTGCTGAATTTGGAAATCAATTTGGTTCGCGCCGGCTTTAATCTCGCCCGTCTCGACCTCTATCTTTTCCATTTTGCTCCCGCCTGATTGTATTCGACTGCTTCTACGCGGGCTTTCGAAACTATTCCTGCCAAGCCTTTAATCCGTCCTTAAAGGATTTCAAATTTACTTTTACCCTCCTTAAATACTTGCTTCAATAAAAAATTAACAATAAAATTTCATCCGTCGAAGCTGTACAAAGCGCCGATGGAAATCTAATAAATCATTATTACAATATTTCACAGCGAATAAAAGTTGAGAAAACACTTTTTCGGGCGCCGGATATTCCTCATTGAGAATTGCATTATCGAAGGACATTTTTTCGCCGAAGAAAAGGTAAGCCTCTTTAATGGCTCGCTGGGTATCACTTTAATTCGTAATTAACATCAGCGATTCTGCGACGATAAAACACGTAGCAGCGTTTAAGCTCTGACCGATGGCTGACCTAACGCCTTATTATCGTCCTTGGCGCCGTTTCCGCTTGGCCTGGGGATCCTGGAGAACTTCGTTTTCCGCTTATCGCCCACGTCGGATCTAATTAACTGCATTGCAACGGCCCACTGTGCAGCCGGCATATCTGACTTCCGACGTTGTCGACAAACGCCTGTCGCGACTGCCCTGAGATGCATTTACACGTCGTTTCTATATCTACTTATAAATATCTGCCCATCTATGCCTCGACGATTCGTCGGAATTAATCATACCTTCCGACCCCCGCTTTACATTCGCGAATTCTCGTATTATTAAGGTTTCCCTTCTTCGACGCATACTTACCGTTTGAGCGCAAGGAAAACGAGCCATAGTGCTTTTTTATTGAAACGTGAATCGTGCATACCGAGAGCGTAGGGAAGATTTTGTCCAGCATTGTGACAGGCGAAATTCACGTCGAAGATCATACTTGCAAGGAAATACCGTACAATGGGGATGCGCGGGAGAATGGCTCGTGGAGACACGCAAGCGGCACGGTAAAATGAAATTCACGTAAAAATAGCTTAAGGAGATTCTGGATACGTGGCACAAAAGGATTTCTTTATTATCGCATCACTGTGATACTCGAAATACCTTCGCGGGCTAGTAAAAGTGAATGCTCTCGAAAATCCTTTCAAGAAAATTCTATCTACATAACGGGAACGCTTGTTACAATAAAATGCAAACATTCGTACATGGTGCCTCAGTGATGCAAGTTTTCGTGGGAAAATCTTTAGGGACGGTTTCTCGAAGGTGACGATTATTTGGCATTTTACGGCAGAAACAGAAAGCAAAGTAAGCCATTCGCTGAAGACCGCGGAAAGTAATAGCGAGTGATAACAACTGTAGACCGTGGAGACACGGGCAATTGGAGGGAAGTACGTGGTGAACGTAGAGGAGGGAAGAGGGGGAGGGGGGGGGTAGTCAGTGGATGACCCTTGCGCTACACGCAGAGCGGAAACTCACCGGCGGATCCCCTAGAATCGACGATTTTGCATAATTCAGCCGTAATTCCGGGCTGTGTGGGTGTGTCCCGTGAATATGCCGTTTCCCTTTGGCCAAGGAGACCAGCCGTTCGCTCGCTCGTTCAAACATTAATACAGACCGCTTTTATTTTCCCCACGGTACGTGCGTACCTCGAGGAAACCCGGCAATACGCGATCGTCGTCAATAACGTCATCCACGAGGAGACACGCTGGCCGAGCAGCCTGTCGACGCGATCACGCGAACCCTCGACACGTTTATATGCTTTTCGTGCCTCCCTGTTCCGTTTTCCCTCTCTCTTTCTCTCTCTCCCTCTCTCTCTCTTCTTCCTCGTGCCTTTAAACATTCGCCCTCGTACGTTTAAAAAGGAGAATTTATGCGGCCCCACAGTGACGGGGAATTTAATTCATCGTCCGCCATTAACATATTATTACGATAGACTATTCTCCGAAGGATCAGTGGTACGGTTGTATTCCTTTTGTCCGTGATCCCACGGTCGATGGTCTTTAATGTTGTTTCGTTTTGCGGTAAATGTGCCGATCGATGCCTTTCCCTATTCCGCGCTTCTTAGGCGTTTTCCACGAACACTGAAATTTCCCTCTGGTCGCTGGAACTTTTCGCAACGGCGCCGTTTCGTCTACGCAAAGTTCCTCGTACACGCCTCTCCGGTCTTTCGTACACAGCCAAGTATTCCGTTTCTCTATCCGCTTTTCCGCGTTACACGAGCCGCTCGAAATTTACCCAACGGCATTCTAATTATCAAACGAGTGGTATTTAAGCTGAATCTATTACCTTTCACCAGACAAGAAAGGATATACCGTTGAATAGCTTAAAATATTTTATACGTATTTTAATATATTTTCAGTATTTTAATACGTGCTAGAAATTCTATAATTTTTCTCACTCTTTGCTACGACTTCTTGTTTCCTTTCCTGTACCGTGCAATATATTTTATGTTCGCTCTGTCACCAGCTCTTTCACCGAAACTCTCTTAAAGCGGCATTAACTAACGTTCGCTGCATCGGTTCTGCTACTGCAAATCATTCTGCTAATAATGTAAAAGCTCGTTTTAAGCGTTCCGCATGACGGTCGTGCGTGATCGCCAAGTTAATCGGCTGTCCGCTGAAAATCTATTTCGCGCAAAAATTGATAAGGCAGGCACGGAACGGCCAGTTTCCACAATTTTCCGAGGTGCGAACGCGGAGAGATGGAGCGGAAGGGAAGGACGCAGGGAGGGAGGGTGAGGTAGAGTAGATAGAACGAAGTGGGCGGCGGGTCACAAGAGGATATCGATAAGCAGCGATCTCTCGACACGTTGTCGGGCGAGTCGAGTTAATTAAACGTAATTACGATCCATTTTGCGCCGGGAGCTCAGTCGACGCTAACGAAAATTGGCTTCCTGCAGAGCCTCTTCCGTCTTCGTTACTCCCGATGGGCGTCAGTCCCGACTCCACCCGTTACAGCACGTTATTTCGACGTTACCGGGGACCTATATATAGTCTCCCGTCCACGTGCCGGGACATTTCTTTTCGCGTATTTTTCTAACGCACTTACGCGCCGTAAATTGCCTAAAAGTGGAAGGTAGATACTGGAAAGTGGATAATAAGCACGTCCATAATTACCGAAGCGATGCTCGCAGCTGTTGCTTTATTGTTATTCGATTTATGTGATTAATAGAGCTATTAAAGTAGGATCTTCCACCAACGCAGTACACAATTATTCCTTGCACGTAGCGTATGGTTATTTAGAAACCCATATGCGGAAGTATCACGTTAAAGTGGAGTGTTTTTTAAATGCGGTCGACTGTTAATGCACGTAATTATCAAGACTTCCTAGTCATACATAAAAACGATAACTGTCGTCTCAAGGAGAATAAGGATAGGAAAGTAAGAGGAAAATGGCCTTATTGATTCTTATTAAATTAGTGTCACAAAGTGGAATCCTTTCAACTGACTCTCGTTAAATCAGACATCGACTACATCACATTTCTTCGCTACTGAAAATCGCGAATTAGGTTACTAGCCAGTATATTCCAGCCAGTATCCATTTTTCATAATAAGTTTCCGACGAGTAAGCGTCGTGAGAAATTAAGCGACAGTAAAAACAAATTCCCTGTTTTTCGCGTTTGCCAATTTCTTTGGGGAATCATATCCCGTCGATCATCCGGAAATTATCTATGAGAGGACTTTGCCGGTATATCGGGTTAATTCGACATCAATCGAAGGTAATGAAAGGAGAAGAAAAATAGCGATCCCACGTGCTGTCGCGCTCGTTATACGTGTATATTTCCGGCGGATTGAAATTCCGCTCGCTGGGAATACGTGGGGTGGGGAGAATGTACAGAACGTACGAGTCGATATTGCGGTGCGGATGCTCCGGAGCCCGGTGAAAATCGAATATTAATTTTTAATCCCCTTCATTGGATGGAAATGGCCGGTCCTCGCGGATTCGAGCTAGTCGCCATTTGTCGCAACCGCGATCAGCGGCTCCCCGGTTGAATGAAAAACATGGAAAATATGGCAGTATTTTGCGGCGCCAAAGGGGCCGGAAAAAACCGTCGACAAGGGGACGAAGCGAGAGGGGGGGGTGAGGGAGGCAGCACGGAATTCGGTGGGAATGAAACGGGTTAACGGGGAATTCGAAACTGCAGGCCCGTCGGGAGGCGATCCTCGCGTAACGTCGAACCGCCGGAATAATGAATCCTCGCGAACGTAAATGAAGCGAAATAGAAAGGCGAAAAAGCGCCGGAGATGGGCCGATCCGCCGGGAGAAGCCACACCACCTACCGAGCTTCTTCGCGAGAGGATGGAGGATATTACGAGGGCCACGAATAAAAGATAACGCGGAATCGACAAGCCCCGGGGCAGCCAAGGAACGTGGCAATTGGCAGAACAACTTGAAAGAGAAAACGAGAACTCGCTATCGATAAGCCGCTGTTCAATTATTTTCGTTATCGCGATAGGAAAATGTGTTGAAAACACTCGTATTGTCCTTCTGGGAAAGCGGAGAATTAATTTTTTACAGAAAATTTTCGAAATCGCGGGAGTCACGGGAAAGCACGAGACGAGCGCTGAGTAGGAAGAAAGTGAAGAGACAAGTCTTTGGAGCGTACATAAATTGAATGTTGCAGCGGGAAACGCTGCGAACGATGCACTGAAGGTCGAGGTGTAGAGACGGGGGAAGTGTGGGACAAAGAATGAAGAGGGGTGGGGGGAGGGGTTAAACGCGTCGCTCGAAATACTGGTGTGCAGCGGCTTTAGAGACAGCAGAGGATTTCCCGTGTCTCGGGTCGACACGAACCGTGAGATTGCGAGTTTGCAATATTTTCCGAATTCCCGAGCACGGGCCAACGCGGACAATTTGTTCGAGGCAGAGCTATCGCCACCACAAATTACGCTATACGTAAGCGCAAACAGAGAGCGATTCCGTCTCCAACCACGCTCACTCGATAGAATTTCATAACGACAGTTCCGAATATCCACGTGCAAAACTAATGAACACATACCCAAACATGTATTTTGATAATAAGGCAAACATTTCGAGTGAGCGTTCACCACTGTACAAGTATTTTAGGTATAAACTGTCCAAAGTAAATGGTACTGATGCAATTAAATAAAACTAATGAAATGCTGATAGCAAGTAAACAATTAATTCTGTTTCCACCGAAAGGTGAATTGATACAGAAACGCTCTGGAAGGTTGGAAATGATGCTTTGTGTCTCATTCTCTTGGTCCTTACCAAGGGAACGTTAATTCCGGTAGGTAATTTAATTACAGCCTAAAGCAACGTGGATCAAAGGAATGTTTATCCCTTTGGAAGACGAAATCTTTAATAAACCAATTTACCTGAGAGGTGGGAAAAAACAAAATTCTTTCACGTCCCGCTAAAATGAAAGCCCAAATGACGGCTTTATAACAATGTCGACAATGTATCTGTCTATATCGCAGCAAGCAAACAAATGGACGCGCAAAACTATCGTTCGCGATAGACCGAAATACAGAAAAATAGTGCAAAACGAGTGTCAACGTTATAGTCGTAAAAAATCGTACGGATCGGAGGTATCTCGTGTTCGTTGCGCAAGCAACGAGAGTTATTAGCTGAAAGGGAGCGACCTTTTTTTTATTTATATGTCCTTCCCTTTGACGTAGATCGCAGCGAAAATTCAACGGGCATGTGAGCCAATTGACGTGCCGATCGAAAAACTTTCTGATATTTCGGACATTCACGATATCCTCGTGTGAGAAAGTATTGGAATTTTGTAATATTTCCAATCGCTGGCTTCTAACTTTTGCAGCAGGTGAGTCTTATCCCGGGAAGGTAGTGTCAAATTCGCGTGACTCAATTTCTCTGTTTAATTGAACTTCATCGAATTCAACAAAGTTCGCATTTATTTATTTTAGATTTCATTTGATCGATGAAACATTACCCGGCGGTTTGTGCCATTGAATTACGTGAATCATGAGGTCTGTGTAAACATCGTAGAATAGAATTTTGTTTCGTTCTTATATTTACGAAAACGTATTTGGAATAGGATTTCCACTCGGCATGGCGCAATGACGAGCGCATATCCTAATACATTGCGCACACGAATTCGATCCTGTAACGATGATTACCTCCGACCGACACTAATTGCAGCACGTTCGACGTTACGATGTCGGCTATCGCGTTTGTAATTAGTGGATCGTATCAACGTAGCAGTCGTCATGATTATAACCCTAATAACTCGATCTAACCGCGCAATAAATATGAATTATCACCGTATTGCTAATAGAAACGGTCGTGTTCCATCGTTTCGTGGCAATACTCTGCCATGACCTGTTATGGGATCGATAGGGTCTGTTATGAATACCATTATAGGTCATTTGGAACTATGAGCCTCGTGCGAATACACACAGCCGAGCGTCAGATTATTTTGAAGATTCAAATGTAGAACGAAAATTGTAACGCGGATCGGTGCACTTATCACCGAATGTAAAATCAAAACAGTGAATATTAGGGCAAATGACTGTATGAATATGCGAAAATGAATATGTGAAACGAATACAACGATTATTCCACGGAACGATTAATCCACTTTCAATCTTGCACGTCGGCGAATTAAACATCATGAACTGGCCTAATGACACGTGCAAAAATTATTTAATTAATTCTCATTACGAACTAAATACGGTGATTATTACGAAATAATTAAACGCATATCTGTTTTCGGGTCAACACATATGTCTTATTTATTAAACCACCTCAAACGGCTTTATTAGCTACAAAATATTTGTTCTCCGATCGGTGGCATAATGCAAGCAATTATTTAATGGTGGTCGTTGGCCAGTTTTCGAACGGTTATTCTTTACACTCTTCATAAACGGAGAGCCTCGTTTATTCGTGTCACGAACGCAGCGCATACCCCATGCACATACATTTAACATGCAGCCAGGTACATGCGAACGTATGCACAGCTCACGCACTAACGCGATGTATCATCCCGGCGTATTAATTAGCACGGATCCAGGAATAATTCGTTAAAGCCGCTGAAAACGCCCCACGGTTTTTCCCTCCTATCCCGAAATTCTCCGGCGAGATATGACGTTAATAATTTAATATGACTGCGCGAAGTACGCGTGTACGTTTCTCAGCGTTAATTCTGACCCCGCTACATTACTCTGAAACCCTTTGCCAGCGTGTTCGGTTATAAAAACATTATTTCCTGATTTTTCGCAACATTTACCCAACGAACGTAAAAAAAACATGTAAAAAGGGAGCCACTACAGACATTCCAGGAAATAGGTTTTTAATAACTTTGTTCATCTTCAAAACATATTCTACGCTATTCGATATGAAAGTTGATATTTACTTTTTAACTGAATATCTGTGCAACCGCTTCTTCTTGTTGGAGGAAACCCTTGAGTTCAATGAACGTGAATAATATTTTAACGACGACTTCTAATTCGCAGTTTTCTATTTTCTAAAGCTCTGTGTAGTTCTATTAGATTTGAAGTACCGTTGAAGAGGTTTGGTCGAATTTTATTCATTCGGCATTCCAACATCGCTGTAAATTCGGCTCGGCCAGAGGAAATCTGTTTTCTCCGTGGGGTTGGTTCGTCGGCCATAAAAAAAAAATGGCGGCGGGGGCGGCGGAGGGTAAATCATAGACTCTCGGCGGAAAATGTATCCCCGGGTGGAGGCACGCGAGCACTCCATGCCAAAGATATTATAACCTGGCGTACAATTACGCGAAAACATATGCCACGCGCGCCCGCCACGACGTACGGCGTTACGTATTTTACTTATGAATTTCCCAGTCACGCGATATACGCAGCGTGGTATATCAGCGGTTTTGAAATTCAGAGTGCTCGGCTTACGGTGAAGTGGAACGATAAATTTCGAGGTAATCTATATCCCCCGATTCACCCCTCTTTCGGAAAACACAGTCCCTGATTCCGGCGAAATTGAAAGTTCCCCGTCCGCCGGGAACGGCTGCAATTTCCCAATGTTTTTATTATTCGTACATCAAGCGAGTTTAAAAGCGAATTTTATCGCAATTGATTTGACGAGTAAGCAGGTACCGGCCGTACGGCCAAACAACGAGCGACTCTTCGAGTAAGCGATTTTACGCCGGATTCTATGTACTTAGCTTATAGTCCCGGCACTTGGCGTAGATGTATAAAAATACTCGACGGCGCACTAAAATACACACTGCCGCGACAAGGAAAAATCTGAAAACTTTGACGATACGACATCGTTAAATGGGGACTTGTCGTTGGGAACCTGCCGAGTCAAGACGATGCACTTCCGATCGATATATCGACACGATTTAAACTGTCTTTCGGTTCAACGACTTCGTGGGATCTTTATTTTCCGGCCGCTAGCATCGATCTCCCGCCAACGGCTAGTGTCTAATTTCATCGGGACATCGGTTCTTCTTAATCCGGCGTAATGGAACCACTACGATTATTCGCACGGTTCGTCCATTAGTATTAACTGTCCCGTCTGAACCCGCCAACTTCTTCTCAGCGGCGAAAATAAAGGAAACAAAAATTATGAGCCAGTTTCATCTACGTGAAAACGTTACTCGAGAAAATTACTCTGTTGTATTTGTGGTTCTGTTCGTCAAATAAACACACATATCTCGCCGCGAATAATCGAGGGGGACAGAGGGGAAGAGCTACTACATGCCGGCAGCCGATGAAGCCGTGTACGACTGGAAATTCCGGGGAATGAGATCCACAACGGCCACTGGATGCAAGCATTTCACGAAGTTTAAAAACACACACCAGCAGAAAATGAGCTACGCATAATTTTAACGCCAAGCATCGCTACTTTGTCCACAACTTATTTCTCTACACTTCTTTCTTTTCGTACTTGTGATTTACTTTATTTTACACGATTTATCTTCCCGTTACTTTGCCCCATATCGTAATGAATTGACTTATGTAAATTACATTGTCGTTGCTATTGAAAATGACGTTTTTACGGCCTGCGAATAATTCGAAGTGTCTGTGAATATATTTGAAATTTTTGTACTTTCTACCTTATTCTTTCTGTTAACTGTCTCCGGCACTCGGCTATTTTTTTCCCCGGTTTTTGCTCGCCTTTGTAATCCTATTCGTCAGATCCCTCTGTCCCGCTTAATTCTCGTTATCACGGGAAGGAAGACTAGTTGTGTCGCGACGCATGGTCGGTAGAAAAAAAATGACGTCAGCCTGCGGGTGAGAAGGCGAACGATAGGCCGGGTAGAGACGACCCCGAGATTCTGCATCCTAAAGGGCCGGAATCTCTCTCTTCAAAGGGCGATTTGTCGACAGTCAACATGACAAAGACATTAGTCGGGATACCCTGGCGGGGAACCCTCGACGAAACCAGTTCCACCCTCATTCCCCGGCCCATTAGGGGAAGAAAATCGAGGAGGTGGCGGTCTACCCGCGTTTCCGAGCGGCACTCCCCGGAAAAGCCAGATAGATGTAGCCATGAGACAAAGAAGATGCAAAAATATAATCACTTTGACGCGACTAGCGTTTCTCGTTCAAAGGAACATGCTCGACCGATTAATTTTCGTTACTTGCGGTACGCTCTACCGATCGTTCGAATTTTCGGGCTACTGTATTTCGCGAATGCACGGCCATAAATCCGAATCCTCGCGCTACCAAAAACACATTACTGTTTCCGCTTGAATTGGAAATTCATCTTCCGCGGGGGGTTTCTCGTTAGGAGAGAATCAAATGCGTGGAATTGCATACGCGCGGCCGCCGAGTTCCCGACAACGTAAAAAGTCAATCGGCCGAGCACCGACAGATATTTACTTACATTAATTGGAAAACACGAGCAACGAATAGAGCAGAAAGACAAAGCGACCAAAGGCGAAAGATAGCGATGAAAATGAGGTTCGTAGTGCAGTGGGAGAAATTCGGGAAATTCTTGAGCAAGGCCTCGAGTGAGGCGATAGGAGAAAATGACGGAGGGTAAAAGGCACATTAGTACCGCGGAATCTCTGCTAAGTGATCGCGGGAAACGCACTGCGCCTTAACGACAGATTGATTTTTTTCTCGGCGCCCCTTACGGCTTACGTAACACGACCCTGCGGAGCTCTACATCACCCCTCGTTCATGACAAAACGTCTCTGCCTCGCGCGATTCACGCACACATTCGACCCACACATACATACACACACGTGTACAAAGTTGTTGAGGAATACACGCCCGAGGCTGGGAGGGTGACAATATTCTGGGCTGGTATCCGCTTCAGTCGACGATGCACCCGCGGCCAGGATTCCAACGATCTCTTTTTCCCAAGGACTCCCGGACCCTTTGCAGGCCCGCACGTGCAAACGTCTTCTCCCTGATTTTGCGCGCGGGATTGCGCCCCGCAGGTACCGATCTCCCCGGCGGATTAAACAATACGCATCAACGTGCAGAATCAGCCTGTCAAAACGGCAGTCCTGTACGTGCAACAGAGACGAATTTCACCGGTCACGTAAAATCTTTCCTTGGCGCATCAAAGGGACCCTACTTCTGTGTTGAACTTCATGAAAATGAAAATCCCGGCTGATTCGATTCGACATAATTCGATAGGGGCATCAAAGGGAGACGTGTTTTGGAATCAATTGTTTCCGGAGTATGGAAGAAATCGACCAGGGACCGAGCAGCGGCGAAACGATCGGGACGAGGCAAAGGGAGGGCAAAGGGGGGGAAACTCTTTTCCTCGGTGCGAAGATGAGATGATCGTGCAGGACTCCGGATAAAACGAGCTCCTACGTACATAGTTTTATCTGCAGTCATCCCTCGGCGGCTATTTAAATGGCAGTGCACTTTGGGGATTCTTAAAGGCACTTGGAAAACGTGCGTTGGCTTTCAGCCTCTCCTCGTAACAACGCGCAGGGACGTTTCATTGGCAGGCATTTAGAAAAGCCCGACATTAGCCCGGCATTATTGGTAGTTTTTACCGCGGACGCACGGTTTGTTATCAACATGTACCTCTTTGTGCAAGAACGTCCCTTTGAATACTCATTCCGACGGCACCGAACATATTAAAATTACCGCATCGACCCAGCGGGCCATGCATAAAGTTTTCCTTTGATAATTCGCCCAGCAACTGAGGGAAACTGCTTATTTGGCACGAAGCAAATTTAACAGCAACATGTCAAGTGTATTCAAACGAATAATTCATTGCCGTCCATTGCGATGCGTAAAATAACAAGTTTTTAACATGTAAATAAATATGTATCCTATCGAGAGTCAGGTGAAACGTTCGACTGTACTATCATTGATTTAAGACCGGACAATAAAGGTCATAATAAATGAAACTAAATACGTTGTCATAAATCTATGGAATCACTCGACTTCCCGATATTCCAGCCAAAATTTCCGTTGTTAGGGACAGTATTGGGGTTTCCCGTTTAGCCGAACAACTCGGTACTTGCTGTTTACGCGAAACAATTTCGAAAGTATCGCGATCGTTTGGGAAATTCGATAATCGTTACCGTGTATCTTGTAAGGGTTCCCAGTCCCGTGGGCGTTTGCGGTAACGATTATGCCTTACTCCGCGCCGTAATACTCCGACTCCCATGTCGATTGAATAAACTCGAGCATCTCCAACACCGACATTCTCGTACGGCCGACACGCACGTAAAACTATCCGCAAAGTTCCGGGCCGGGGTACGTGGCCCGTTCCGCCCTCATGCGAGTAATTGCATCGCATAAAAGTTATCCGATGTTCGATGGAATTCCACCTTTGAATTCCGGGGATACACAGGCCGAATCCTGTCGGAGGATACCACCCTCGTGGCGACGGTGCCAATTGCCCGGAGGCTGAATTCCGGCGCGGATATGCCGACATCGTGGCCCGTTTACGAGCAACTCCGGGGAAACGCTGCTGCTCGTAAGAACTGTCCCCGCAATTTTATCATTATATGCTAATCAGCCGGAAACTCGTAACAGCCGGCGGGCAACAAGTGCCGATAAAAAAAAACTAGCCCTCCGGGTGCGACGGTAGCCGTAAAAAATCGTACAGTGCGGCGTGCCGCGATAAATAATCGTTAAAGGGCGTTGCCCGTCGTTCTTTCCCCGGCGTGGAACGGCAATTTTCCAAAACTTTCCGACGTGCTCGTCGGGTATCCCGGGGAAATGCCTGATACGCGAGACACGTCAGTTCTAAGGAGAAATTGCAAGGCGAGTGGAAAATCTAAGGACGAGTAATCGTATCGACAGAATCGGACGTATCTGTCGATGGGTTTCTCCCTTTGCGCTCGGCATTATTCTCTCTCGGCCGATTCTCACGTAGAGCGCGCACAATTTAACGGCGTTCCTTCAAATCGTTGTAAAACGTGCGATTGATTTAATCAACGAAAAGCAAGACACCTTCTTGTCGTTCTACCGTTGTACGTTTATTTATATTATTTCGTAGGAAACGATCGTCTGGAATTCGCACGTGTTGTTCAGGCTTGATGGAACCCATGAAATTGTCTTACAAGTGTTTCCAGCCGACCCAGTTCTGTCCGAACTGTCAAAAATACATGATTGAGATGTATCCCAAGGAAAATATATTTTTTTAATGTATATTTCCTCGGTAAAGTTCTCTTGTCGAGGCAAGGGAAAGGCACTAGCGGGGAAGCGGAAATGGAAAATGTACTGTGCGGCAGAGGGGAGGTGAAAGAGTGGACCAAAATGAAATGCAAGGGGTTGTGTGGCCGGTCAGTCGGTTTCCGGTTGAGCGGGAGGCCCGCGGGGCTCGGACCTACACAAATACTCCGAGACATCCGTAATCTTTCTGCTCCTTCTAGCCCATTCTTTAATCGTCCCTTTCCTTGCCCCTTTCTTTCTACTTTGGGCTCACTCCCCCCCCCAACCGCCCTTCTCTTCCCCCTGCGGCGGTCCGGTACTTTCAACAGAAATTCCCAATAACCCCGAAGCGAGAGTTGGCGAGGTTCCTACGACTGATCGAAGCATTCCGAGAGAAAAGTTTTCCGGAGTAACAGCGAATCGACATAGAGAGGCAGAAAGACCGAACCACCGAGGAGTATGGAATCGACAGACAAATGGCGCTGAAATCGGCAAAAACGGAAAGCAAAATAAGAATAGAGACGAATGCACGTTCAATGTGTATGTCGAGTCTGATGGGACAGGTTCCATTGAATTCTGATATTTTTAACTGTCGCTTCCAGTAACAAAACTGTAAGCGGTGTAAAAAATCCATCCCCTTAAGCGGTCATTATTAACCTCCCGTGCCTGATATAGCACGGGAAAGTTGCAAATTGAGATTGCATCGCAGTAACAAGGTTTGTCGTCATCGAGGGGCCATCGGAAAACGAAATCAGCGACGAGTGATTTACGAAAAGACGAAAATTCCCAATCACGGCTGTGAAAGTGTAAAGGGGGGCAGAGAAAATGCGCGGAATGTCAGTGCAGATACGTTCCTTACGTAAGGAGGGTCCTAACAATTCCGAGGACGAACGGCCCGCTAACAGGAGGGAGGATCGAAGCTCGATTTTTCGCCAGTCGATTTTTATCGAGTTACAAAAGAAGAAATTAGCGCGGGGCTACGGTGGAACGGGCTTAGAAATTAGATTTCCTCCGATGCCAGATGTTTCGCTCCGGTTTTACAGTGTCTCTCTTGTTCTCCTTTTTTCCCTCATTGCGTCTGCATTTCCTTCGCGCGAAATTGGAAGACAATAACGAAGAGCACGAGACGCAAGAATCGCATGGGTACCGTTTTTATACAAATGTTTTGGACGAACATTTGAGACGAGCAAAATTAAATACAGTTCTGTAGAGAATTCACAAATACACGTAAATAGAATTCACAATACAGTGATGACACGTGCTAGGATCTTATGCTTCAGAAAGGTAAACGTATCATAAAGAACAATGAGCACGGTCATTATTCAACACGTTGTTCAACTGTGCAACTATGTCACGTGTCATGTTTGACGAGCAAAAAACAAAAGGTAGGGAACTATCGTCGACAAATTGGCTCACTGGCAAAACGATATCGATGCTTTTGCCAGCTGAAATCACCAAGCCCACGCCAGTTCGTGGGCGATATAGTTATGAATGGTAACATATTGCCACTCACCCAATCTGTCTTCCCGTTGTTCCCACGGAGGAAGCGGAATATCACTTTGACGATGGTAACTTCGTCGAGCGGAGTTCCTTAAGTTTCTGGAAGAAAAGAAGAAGATCGTTTTAATAATTTACGATCAAACTTTGGCAAAAATGAGGTCGCTCAGCTTTAGTTCCTTTTTTAGTTCGACCCAACTTCGCGGCGTTCAGTAATTATCTGTTGTAGCAACGCGATGCATTGATAAAATTGTACCAAAGTAGTGTCTATAATATCATAACGAAGTGACTCAACTTTAAAAGTGCCACTTCGTTCGGTGAAAATGCCACAGGAAGTAAACAATCAAACTTCTTCGGACTAGGAGAATGGAATTTTAATACAATCAGCTGCCCGGAATAAATGCTCGAAAGTGATATCTTCCTTAAAAGCTTAGGATATTAGGTTAATAATGCCATAAAAATATTCATTTATTCTACGTCCAGAAGGACTTTACCTCGAACTTGGAAGCTATCCAGATATTATTCGACGGTTGGAGAATATCGATTCGTGGAGAATATCAAATTATGACTATGAATATTAATGAAAGCGTAAATCGTGTCATTTATAATCGCAACGACCCTTCACAATCCGCACGCACACTTCGCGGCCCGTGCAAATCGATGAATAACCACTGCAACGTGTCGACTCGTCCATTTGCTTTAAATGTAAAGCACTAAGTGAATTTGTTTGCGTTTTATGAAGCCAGCGAATTGATCGCAGGCGCCGACAAAACGCCATATGCGTAATTTATATGAAAATACAAATCACGCATACTCCAATTTCAGCATACACCAACCAAATAATGACACCGTCAGAGGTGAGTAAAAGAAATGATTTAAATCCTTCGAACAAACAACGCACAATTTAGGACAATGGTTTGAATTTTCATCGAAAATCTCCAAGGACGCTAATGTCGAAAATCGAGCAAAATTTCGATGGTATTGCCATCGATTCTGTCGAAATAAGCAGTGGTTTTCGTGAAAGGAATTAATATCTTTCACGCGAGCGGAGGGCGACGGTGACGAAGAGTCACTAAAAACGATGGACCGTAAAACTCGAGTCCCGCGGAAGGTGGGGGGCGGGGGGGGGGGGGGGGAAAAGCTCTTAACTGCATTCCAATAAATAACTTTTATGCGAGGACCCAGGACCCCGGCAAGATTTACAGGGCGGCGTGACGGCACGGCTTTCCACTGGCTCGGGGCTTTCCTAATTTCTATTTCCGTTTCCCAAGGATGACGTCACGACGCGTGCCAGCACCCCTCGGAGCAGATGAAAAACTCGTCACGAACACTAACGCGCTCGCCATGTGTCCCACGAGAGGGTGCATTGCCGGCAGATAACGATCAGCCGGGACCTGTCCTCCTCCTTATCGCGATGCGCGTGTGCCACTTCATTACCACAGCAGATGGCCAGAAATTTCGTTATTATTACCGTTAGATTCGGAAGTGAGTGCTGATTGCCCCGCGAATGCTTTGCCGTCTTAATCAATTGTGTTGCCGTTTCCACGGCTAAAGCTTACCAGTCACCTAATTGCCCGCTAATTACTTTAATAACAGAGGATTTATCACGGAAAGGGACAGTAAATACGGTGACGAAAAACACACCTACGTAGATAATTAACGGGATGTTTCATCGGTGATGCGTCAATTCGTCTCGCGTTTGGTAAATCACTGTCGATTAATCGAGCTTTTTTTTACAATTCTCAACTTCCCGGCAACGAGGATTTATCACTGGTAACGCACACGACACTGTTCTGTCATTCGTTTCTCATTTTCCCGCGGGCTGATCTTCCTCGCGCATAAACTGTATCGATGACGTGATCTCTGTCGTTGGCCGACCAATCAGCCTGTCAACGGCTGATGCATGGCTTTGTTGCGTCACGGGGCTCGGATTTCCATGGCTGGTAAATCTTTTGTTCCGACTGTGCGTGCTTACGACGCGTGAGGGGGCTCGTAAGAGAATTCTGAGCAACGCAGTTGCACGCACCGATGATTTCCAGGGAGAAGGAGAATGAACCGGAGATGCTTGCGCACCCCCGGAGTGTCTCGCTTGGCGAAGAAAAATTCTCGATCAAACCCTCGGACACCGCGGAAACGCATAACGCATTGATTCATGTCAATTGTACAAACGATGAGTCAGTATATCTCTCGTAAAATTTTACGATGAATACCGGTCAACAGCTATGGATTAAGTATGATGCAGACTAATCGTGATAAACACGTTTTATAATTTTACGATGAATATCGATCAACACCTACGGATAAAGTATGATACAGACTAATCGTGATAAACATATTTTGATCCAGCTGATCCTTTGTCCAATTAAAAAACCGTAATCGTGAATCACGTAGCTTAAAAAGCTGTATACAATTTTTATCATTTTTATGTAGAACTAAAATTGTCAATGGCACGCTATTCATTTGGCGTTTATCGCAGAGTCTAAGAAACCGTGGAAGAGAATGTAAACGTCATTGCACTGGTGGATGATTCGCGGCTTGTAGAGGAATGAAAAGCAAATCCCTTTCTTCGAGAGTAGCACGCGGAGGTCCTTATACAGAGTCGGAACGTGTGGCTCACATGTCGAGTGTTGGAAACGGCTCAACGGTAAATTACGAGCGCTCGGTAGATCCTCCCTTCGATCGACTCGGTGGGAATAGATCCATATATTCCGGGCGGCTTCGAATGAAGAACGTCGAGTCAGGACGGTAAAGAGAGCAGCTGCTGGTTTTTCACGAAAAGTTTAAATTAGTCCGGCCTCTCCTTTCCTTCCTTTTTTTTACCTTTTCCACCGACAGACTGACTCATAACTTGGCCACTCCCGTTGGATTCTTCCTCTCTCCCCCTCAGGGCGATGTCCGTTATGTGCACGTCGTTAATTTCAACGATCGTCGAAGGAAGCCGACGGACCCGTAACGATCCTCGCGACTTAATGAACCGTTCTCGTCGACGCGCATGCAGAACAAGGGAAACGCTTATTGACAAATGGAACCGAAGTGAATTACATTGTGGGAAATTATGTCGACGTCGTCGTTTCCGTGCCGCTACCTCTGATCGTTCTTTGATGCATTGTAAACGCGTCATTTTCCGCACTTTACACCGTCGGAACAATGCCACTGGAAGACAAAGTATACCCCCGGCACACATTATCATTTAAACACGAAGCACTGCAACTGCTGTACTTTCCAATGGTATTAATGTAACGAGAAGCTTATTCTTAAGCTTTTTCCAATAATGTCCAGTATAGCAACGTTTTCTTTAAAAGCTACCGTCCAAAAAGTCAGTAATAAAGATTTTTTAATACTGACATGCGGCAATAATACTTAAGAATCTTTTTATGTAGGCTATTATTATTTTATGTAAGTACAATCCAAACCATCATTGGAAATTCCAATACCCAATATGCGAGAGCGGAGAAGGGTAAAGAAGTCGCGTTATTAACAGCCCAGCCTGTCAACAAAAGGAATGGCACGTAGGATTTTGTTAAATCCTATTCTACTAATTGTCTTACGTGATAGAAGACACGTGCCAAAAGCGATTCAACTCTCACCCTGCGCCCCCATTTCAGCACACACATACACACACACCCCTCTTTTTGCTCATCCGATTCATTGATTTTGGCACTTATCCTCGCCGACGACTCGTCGATAAACTACCCCCGTCCTCCAATTTATTCTTCTCCAGTGCTCTAATGTACCTCGAATTACGCGCAACTGTCAGAACCACTCGAAATTTTCTGTCCGTACTTACACACCCAAAAACACGGATTTGCCTTATCTGGGGCAAATAGGCGTTTTCGGTATTAAAATACGAATAAATGTTTTTCATGATTTATCGTTATATCATTAGACACCCAAGGACTTACCTATCGTTCAGCTACAAAGAATCATTAATTATTCCCTTTGATTAAAGGTGCATTTAATAATCGAGTACGTAGAACTCGGTACGACCGCACAGTCTCTTCCCTTTTCATTATTATGATTTGTTTTGGAAATATTCTGATAAACAGTGTGATAAGCCTAATCTTTCTCGTACCTTCAAACGTATGAGGAGAAGGTTAGCCATAGAATTGTCAGGGTGAGAGCAACTCTTATTCGCTTCCGGCTGACTAACGGCATTGGCGGCAATAGGGAGATCCGTTCGCGAGCTAGCTGTGAGTCTTAACGCCCGAAGGAGACGCGGAATTTTAAGTGGAGTCTTAAATTCACTTGGCGGCCCGCGGATAAGGACGAGTTATCGAGTTATCGAGTTAGGGCGGGTAGCGTAACGCCGCGCCAAGGGGCGGGGGCCTTATGGATGTTGCCGGAACGAAGTTTCACGGAGGGAGGCGGACTCAGAGGGGAGTTTTCGACCACGGTGGGAGAACGAGAAGACATCGCGAAGCTCGCTGTTCCCCTGGCAGACAAAGACCCGGGTTCCCGAAGGTTCGAGAGACAGAGAAACTCCTGAATTAGGGTAGGCAGGTTACCGGAGGGGGGACTGCGCGAGGACCACGAAGGGCATTCTGGGGGAAACGAGCGAAGGGGATGATTCCCCCCCCCCCCAACCCCCCTCACTCCACTCTTCTTAGAGAAAATCGCGAAAAGGAGACACTCGAGGCAGGGCCACTTCAGCCGGGACTTTCCGAGGGATAAACGTTTCTCAAACTAGGATTATTAAATCGCGTCCCGCAGGTTTTCGGCAGAACTCGAGTTACGAGAGTGCCTCTCGCAGCGAGAGCAACGGTACAATGTATCGCTGGAGAAGGTAATAGGACAGAGGGAAAAGGGCAGATGCTCGTATGAAATTTCCAAAGGACCTTCTCGCCGGGATCGGATTACTCGGAACTACGAGTCCTCGGTTCATCTTTCTTCGGCAACATTTTTATCGATAATATCTACCAGTTCAACGGCTGGGACCTATAAAAATTACGAGTTCTCTCCCTGTCTCCGTTCCGTTCTCTCTGGCTGTCACAGATTTTCTTCGGTGAATGGCTACGGCTGTCATCCGTTTCCCGGCCGTTCGTAATAAAAATTATTACATCCCGGCCTCATCCGGCATTATGTCCTTCCTATTCACTATCCGCGCGACGTCGGCGAGCTGTCTGCCTCTCCTCCCCGCACCGTTACGTATCTATATCGGCTGGAATATCACTCGGATATTCGCTCTTCGGTCCCTCGCCCGGCGCCGTGGAACTTGCGATTAGGAATGGCACGTACAAACGATTTCGCATTCACGTATGTACGGGCACGCATATAGGTACACCCCCTCCCTTTCCCCCGGTTCACCCATATAACCCGTACATACGCATACCTTGAGAGAACCCGGGCACAGTCGCCGATATACTTGACGACCATAAATCATTCAGAGGTCGGATTCGTCGTCCCTCTTCACTATCGACACCGTCGCGCCGATCCCTCCCTTTAATTGACACGATCCTCTCTTTTCGATAACGCCCCTAGGAATTTTCCAAATGGCCTGTTTACGAGGACGCGGCCACTTTGCGAAAATCAATGGAAATTATTTTATTATACAGCTAAGACTTTCTATACATAATCAGGAATCGTAATATGAATGTACTAATATCATTACCATAGCAAAGATTGTACTGATCACTACAGTATATTGATGTAGGTTGACTTGTTTACAAATCTTTTAAATAAATTGAATGTTTTATGCATAATTTCTAAGTGCATTAGTCTGGATAATTTATGAAGTACCAATAAAGGGTCGATATCAGGCTTCTACTTTAGAGAGGAAAATATGTCCTATGTACATATTATCGTACATATGCTATTATGTACATCGACATTTATTGGATATTTCGTAATGCAAGTACTCATCAAAATGCCTATCAACCGCAAGAGACGTAAAAAGACCGTTAAAAGCACATCGGCCAATAAAATCCGAATTTCCTCGCGGCCGGGGAAAGAGAATAAGTGGCGCGAAGGGCGAAGGGGGGTTGGGATAAGCAGAAAGAAGGGTGCAAACGGGTCTCTCTCTCGCATTGTCCGAAAGCAAGTCCCATGCCGGCCGTGCAGTCGGCGACTATACTTCATAGAGCTTGGCGCGTTGCATGCAAGTTTAATCTTGTGGAAGTAACGCAAATGCAGTATCCACCAAGCTGGCCACGCCAGCCTTGTGCTCTCTCTTCGACCCTTTCTCTTTCACTACCTTGCCGCGTACAGTTCTAACACCCCCCCCCCCCCCACCCTTGCTCGCGTCCGTTTCTCCGGGCCTTTCACCGGGTCCATTTCCCTCAATTCCCTCTTTCGCTGGTCCTCGTCGTTGCGTATCACTCTCATTCTTTCGGCCGAGTTTCCGTCGCGTTCCGCCCCCCCCCCGGACTTTCGCCCCTGAATAATGCATTTACGTATGGCGGATATGCGCCGGTGTGAATCCCTCGCGAGAATACGGCCGCTTATTCGATCACAATGTACTGGCAGCGCCGAACGGCTGTACGAAATGTAGATTGCCTCGAGGATTGGCTGATGGTCGATTATGCGGCTCTTCCACATGGCAATATCTATCGATAAATCTATCTTTATTAATCCGTCAGTCGCATTCATTAACGAACATCGATCGTCAATATGACTCGAGTCCGTTGAGTAGAGCCGATGGCAATTTCGACTCATTGCAATCATAAGTCGTTACTACTGGCGATCTGAATGGAAGTCGCGTGTATGAGAATTCCATATAATGCGTAATCATCGCATCGATCTTCTCCCACTGGCTGACGATTAAGCCGCCCTTTATTATGACGATGCTAATGCCCACTCAAGGTTATCAGAGTGTCTCGAGAATTGACAAACTCCGTACGGTACTGCTCGTCTGGCTTGGGCTGCAACGATGACCCTGAATAATGTAAACAGTGTTACACGCGCAGGGAACGCCGGGGCACTGTCTAAATATTCAGGGATTTTGTACATCTGACAATTCTATCTCTAATATGGATGGAACGAATTTGATACGACCAACGGATACTCTACACCGCAATAATTGTATTTGTCCGTAGTTAATGGTCTAGGCCAAATATCAAGTTTCAGATATACAAGTAACGGTTTGGCAAAACACATTATCGGCTCTACTGGAAAATCAGGGCATAAAGTTGTCACGAGGCATTTCGTAATGTCAGGAGGAGAATTTCGCCAAGTTCGAGTCCCCTGGACAGCGGGTGGATCAATTTCCTTCCAACACGAATGTACTCCGTATGCAAATGGCCGGCAGACTCGTTGGTCAGCAAGATTCGAAGTTTATCGGTACACTGAGAAGTACGGTTTGTTCCGCAGCGATCCTCGTCTGCTGAGATCTCCGCGCAGGCAGCAGACACACTCATGGCCAGAAACGGCTATCGTCCTCCTACGTGACACGTGTGCAATACTTTTTGCCGAGGAGAGGGAGATGCATCGAACCGTAGACTCGCGACCGTTTCCGAAATGGTCGAGCAACGGCAAACTCAACGGCATTACACTATCCCGCCATCAGCATATTCAAATCCGCCGAAATTCCCAAGATAATGCCAACGACTCGGGCACAAGTATGCAAACTTTAACGTTTTTTTACGGCTACTCTTATAAAGGACGGTTTAATGAATTTATGGTAATTTAGGCGTCAAATAATTCAATAATAGCCGCATGAATGAGAGCCAAGCTTTTTGCAAATATTTCAACAGAGGATCGAGGAGAATAAAATACTTAGCCAATTAAAGGCTTTTATAAGAAGTTGAGTAGAAAGTATCTTGAAGTTTCCATCAACGAGGCAACCATAAGAACCTCTCTCTCGTTGAGCTTAGTGCAAACTCATAGAACGGTCAAAATCGATTCCTCTGACTCCAGGCTGCTGTAAAAATAGCGGGGAAAGTGGAATGGTGTTCCCCGTCTTTGCACAGCGAAGCTCGATTTTCACAATTCAATGACGAAATTGGTAAATTTCCGGAGCATCTGTGCATAAAGTCACTCATAAATTCCAGAATAAACTCCAAAGGGCGACAATGCTGGACTACTGGAAATTTTCGCCATTTGAAGAAAATCGGCAATTGCATTCAGTAGTTGCTGCTTAACCTTTCTTTTTCACGACGAATTTCGAAGCAAAATTAGGCACTCATACGTCGATAAATATGAGATTTTGAAAGAAAAGATTACCAGTTTTCTATTTGCAAGTATCGTCGATTTCCTTTCTCCGACGTATAAATGGGGCGGAAGTAAAGAAGTTCCTCCGATAATGAGTGTGCAAAATGCATGTGAATAGAGGGGCAGTTCTAGCGGCTACTCTTCGGAGATTTAATAAACAATCTTCCTTTCTACGTGGGGCCGTTCTTTCATCCCTCTTCGGTTCCTTTCAGAGCGCATTTTATCGCTGGCCCGCGAGGGAGGACGTGTATGAAAAATATATATCGCGCGGTACTCGAGGTTCCTCAATAATTCTACGTCCGTCGAAGGAGCTGGCCGACTTCAGGGCTTCAGACACACACACACACACACATGGGCACGCACGTACATATATATCTATATATATATATATATATATATATATATATATACACAGAGCAGCAATGTAATAATCTTTCGCGAGTGGGAGCATCGAGCGTCGGCATTATGCGGAAACTTGCGCCCAGAAATACACAGTGTGCTCGGTAATCTCACAAGAGAGTCTCACAAGAGAATCTCACAGAGGGGAAGAACGTAACCCTCTCGGCAATCCTACAGAGTGGCGCGGAAGTACCGACCGGATCCTGTAGCTCGCGAGCTTATAGTTGCATGCAGTTTTCGAATTTTCGCGGCTTTAAAGCCAAATACGGACTTCCGAGAACAACCTCGCCATCTTCATCCTCCTCCTTTCCTATTAAGCGCAAGGAAAAAAACTCTGCAGCCCGGAGAGCAGTTTTAAGAAGGGACGAGAGGCCACTCGCCAGGGACGGCTAACAATTGTTCGTATCAGAAAAATCCCATCCTCGGGAAGCAGATTTAAAAAGCAGGAGACCGTCCTCCGGAAAATTCATAAACAATTTCGTCCGTTCGAATGGACGAACGTCAACGTCTAAACGTATGTTAATTTAACATATTGAGACTTTGCGTCGGATTATACCGCGGTTGTGAATGATTATGTTGCCAAAATCGAAAGTGTGTAAAAGTGATGAAATCACAAAACAAAACTTGAAAGAAAATTTCATTTAACCCCTGAGAAACTGCTCTGTCCGTAATGGTTTCGGTGAGATTTGACGTATAATGGCGAAGAATGTAGACAGGCATGTTACCATTTCCATAGAGAGAAATTTACAAACACGTATTATCTCGAATGCAACGCCGCGGGTGAAATTCCATATCTCGCCGGTTTTAACGGGCTTTCGTAATTCGAGAAGAGCCCGCGGGTATAAGTGGTAGATGCGCGTCTCATATTAGTCAAACTGACGAAGTTGTCGGATCAGCGGAGTTTGGAAGCCATCCGTAAGGCACAAGTTGGCGAAATACAGCAAACAATCTAACGCCCGGCGTATGCCCCGGGAGCGGGCCAAAAAGAAGGAACTCCGACCGCACATTACAATTTCCAAGCGGTGAATTTCGAAAAGCTGTGGAGAAGGCAAGCCCCGCGCATCGCCTTGAGTGATTCCGCTGGAATGTTGGTCTTGCCCTAATATTAAATCTTCCTAAGCTTAATCCCGGCCCCCCGGGACTTTGTTCAAAGAATATTAGCTCCCGCGAGACGGCCAATCGAATACCCCCGTTATGTTCCGCGAGATCCTCTATATCAAAGAAGACGCGCGGAATTCAAGCCTGCGGAAACTCGAAGATGAGAATGCAGCGCCAGGCTGGAGAACCCGTTGTCTCCGGACGCACCTAAGAGAAATCAGAGATCGTCTAAGGCCGTAGACAAGCACGGTCTCGGTTGTCGGAAAACTCGGAAGACGAGAGACGCTGTTGAAAATTCGAGGAAATCCAAGCCAAACGAAAAGTCATTCGCCGTCTCGAGTAGCCTACAACTCTTTTTCCTCTCTCTTGACTCAAGACATGATGAGGAATGAAAAGAGCTTATAGCCTCATGTATATCTTCAAGGAAAATAACATTCGGATTATTTTAATGGCCGAGCTTCAATTTAGCCGGTCCTATCTGAGTCACATTTACCTTGTACTTGCCTTCTTCATACGCAAAAACCCCAGTGAGTGGGCTGAGAAGAAGGGGGTAAACTCAACGATCCGTCCCTCGACGCTCGAAATCGAAGTCGACCTTAATCCGCTCGCGACATACCCATTCGATATTCGCTATGTGCGACCTACGCTACGACGAAATTACACGGAGCCGAATTTCTACCTCCCTTTCCTACGGCACGCAATCAGCGACATCGACCGACCGTTATTATGTCATTTCCAAAATTCGTGATAAAGTGTATTATGTTTTATCTATGACACGACATATAATTTCTTCGGATACAATTCGTCTAACATTTACTGGACACACGAGCACGGCCAGTGTGGTTGGTCGGACCATCTGTTGGGTCCTACAAAATGTACGTTAATATTTTGTAAGCAAAAAAATAGGACGCCAGAAAGATCATAGTCGGTTTGGAGAGAGGGAGAGACGGGGAGAGGGGGTGTATCAACGAGTCACGTCCGGACTTTTTACAAGATCCAATATTTCGTCGGGCCGACAACGGGGAATGTATGCCACGTGAATAAATTTCAAGGTATACTTGTTTTTGAGCACCAACTCGCCGGGTTGCCCTCATAATCATTATCCGCTATCATACACAGGTGGTATATACATGCACCTGGATATTGGGTCGTGTTCACCTTGGCGCGCCGGAGAAATTCACGGGCAGACTCGAAAGGAGGGTAAACGCGCACCATGGGGAGCATGCATTCCGGAAACGAGCGCTGCAGCGGGGTGGCGATGGGGGTAAGAAAAAGAATGAAGGTGGGGAGTGAGACGGAGAGAGAGAGAGAGAGAGAAGTAGCAGATGGCGCGAGTACGTTTTAACGATAACGAACCGTCTCTAATGTCATTAGGCGTTTCCACAGTACCTTCTCTCCTTGTTGCTTCCTCTTTGCCCGTCTCTTTTTCGCGCGTAGCGTGGTCTTCGGAAATCCCGAAAACGGCTTTGTAGAGTCAGGTACAGCGCACTTGCCGCGGCTTACCGTGCTGCAGAGAGGACAGAAAAAGTGCAACAGGCAGAATCCGATGGTATCGCGAAAGGGAAGGAAAGGAATCAAAGCAAGGCCGTATTGAAGTCGAGTGAAAGAGAGTAGCGCTTCGCTTAATTAGCCAGTAATTTCATCAATGTGGGGATTGTGCGAGAATTGCGTGATGGGCCCGAACAGTCACTTCTGGACGAGGCTTCAATGAGACATTCAGTCAGCCGAAATGAGGCCCATATGACCATCGGTCTAGCTCAATGAACTAACTGAACGACGAAGAGCGTGGTCAGAGAAGCGAGGAAGAGAGAAGAGGACCCCTAACTGCGTTACAAAAGTCAAGTAGCCGCGAGCACTCGTGGTTTACGGGATGAAAGCATTGTTACGTCAACACAGATGCGTCGACTATCCCCAAAGGACGCATATGGCCCGTTTCTGCAATTGACTCTCGAGTATCATCTCCTCGTTCATCAAAATACCCCATACAAAAATCGCACGACTACAGTTCCCCGCGTAATCGCGATTATCTAGTTATCTGTAATGAAAATCTCGGATAAAGGGATTCTCATTTGTAAGTGAATTGTATGTCTCTGAATCCGAGGGCATTGTACAAAGGAGATCGAACGTAAATGAAACATTTAAGTGACTAATATGCGGAATTGTATTTGAACATTAAGTAGCATGAAATTTCAAGATATTCGTTGAACTAAACTAAACTTTTTTAACTAAAAATAAAGTGATTATCACAAATGGAGAAATATTTCTCTCTACGGAGTATACTTAATGATGAATTCTGATTAAATACATCGTCGTTTGTGCTGACTAATTGCACTAACGTTTGGAAAATCCTACCCAGAGAGCTTATTCAGAATCTTGTGCAAGTATAAGAAAGCTTGCACAGAGCGCAGTAGAAATCCGCCTACCGCGTAGACGAAGACTTAAGAATCTTGGGTTTTGTCAAAGGAATCGGTAGAATAACCGACTTACACCAGCACCATTCAAGTCGCTAACAATGAAGACAGTTATAGTGGGATAAAGTGATATAAATCTTTCAATGAACAGTGGCAACAAACACCGACAATGATTTTGCGATATAGAAAATAATGTGAGCCCTCGCTGGAGAACGTTGTCGTACTCGACGACATTAAGATCAGAGGAATATGAGAATTTTCGTACGCGGATTAGAGTTTCGCAGCGAGATACCTGGCGAAGGAGAAGAGAATGGAGAAAGGAGTTAACTATCCTACTCTTTGTGGTTCTCAGGTATTCCGTGGCCGACGTAGCAGGTACATAGGGCGCAACTGTATGAGTGGCCGGGGATTAAATCCACGACAAAGGACCCTGGGTCATTCGGCGGGGTTCAGAGAGGAAATCCGGGTGCCGTCGAGTGTATTCGTTCTGCAGCCAAGGATAATGATCCGCAAGGGCCAAGACGCGAAGTGAATTACCTCATTATTAACGGACGTTAGGGGTTGAGGGAGGGGAGCGGTTAACGAATGCGCAAAAACCAAGAAACGAAAGTCGCGGACGCAAAAGTGTCGTAAAAACTGTTAAAAAAAATACAGGAATTCCAAAGCCCGGGGAAAAAAGTTCATCTGTATTCATGAAGCGAACTCGGCCAATGATGTCACTCACGTCGACAAATTTTTTTACGAGCAATGCTGTACGCTCGGTTCCCCCCGGTTTTTTTTTTTCACCGCATACTACGGGACAAGGGGATAAATTGCACGGATAAGTTTCGCGAAAGACCGTCTACGTACTTTCTCCGCGAATTTCCGGGTTCAACAGATTTCGAGCTTTTCACGGCGAGATTTCCCTGTCAAGTGGAAACTTTATGACAGACCCGGCGTACCTGCCTAAAGAGATTTCTATGTAGACATGTCCCCTTTTTTATAGGGGCACACTCGTCCCGCGGACATAAAATCCAACGAGTCACATTCAGCTTACGATTATTCGAGTTATCTGTAATCCTGCGCAGCCGGAATTTTACGTCCCGAAGTTATAATTCCCGACGTACAAAGCATTCAAGGCAAACAGAATTCGCTGAACGTGCCAGTTGTGTATTTTTCAGGGCCTGAGTTAGCTTTTTGAAGCTCGACGAATACGAGAGGACGCAATAAAACTTCTCTGCGCGTCACACTTGTACGTGACTCGTGAATTTTGCGGTATTCTTCAAAAAAGCCTCTTGCGTTTCAGCGGCTACACATTTATTTGGAAAGTACGTAGCCCGAAACTTCTACTCGGGATATACCTGTTCCGCGAGCCAAAAATTTCCACGTTTTTGTGCGCTCGTCGTCCAAGTCGACCTGTCGTTCGGGACGAGTTTTTCCTGTGTTCCGTGCATTCCTCGGGGGCAGGTGCGCGTGAGAATGCAGGTAAAGGTTATTCCGCAGTTTTCTTAAGGCTCCGAAAACGTCGGTACCGAGGATCCCACGGAGCCTCAAAGACCCCAACGTGTCGTAAGTGCGGGTGTCTGTGGAGATTTACCTGGCGATGGGCGTCAGGTAAGGACCATAGAAACCGCGGCAGGAACTACAGGAAATTTTGAAAAATCGATTTCATGCACCGCACGGCGACGTTCGTGACTGGAAGCACCGTTTTCCCTTCCTTCCAGTTGTCTCGTAATTTCAGCCGAAAAGTTTTTCGACCCGGTAGAAACACGAAAGACCGACACAACGAATGTTTGCGCTCAAAATCGTCGAGCACACAACCGACAGATCCCACCGCGAAACAAACGAGTTCACGGAAGTTCAAAATCCGCTGATTATCCGAAAAGATATGGAAACAGCGTACTCAAGGACTGGTCATCGAATACGACGAAATCGCTGTAAAATGCAGTGAAATTGGCCTCGACTAATCCGCCTGTAATCTTCTGTTGTTTGCATCGGCCGATTATTTTAAAGCAGGCTGAAACATGCGACTAATAATTCCTGGTGTACCATGAACTTCTCGAATCTCCTGCAAGATAAGCTCTCCGGGAGGATTTTCAGGTAAAGCCGCTGCAGGTAGCGAGACTAAGAACACTAGACAGAATACTCACGGCGAAAGAGTCTTTTGAGACGGCTTTTAGTTAAAGATCGTGAATATTGAAGGAACCTCTGCTCCGCGGCCAATGGCCGTACAACGGACTTCGAAAAAGCCGACATTCTACGTTCAGTCGTCTCTGCCGGTGAATATATAAGGTATTCCGTTTTACTGGATCCTTCCCCGAGGAAAAATCCGTAGCTTCTTTCGCGAAAGTCATAAAACAAATTCGATTAATATACGTCGAATGGCCGGATCGTTCTATATACCTATCGTAGACTCCTCTGTCTCGTGCCACCCCTTGTTCCCCCCTTCTTGTCCCCCACCCCCACCTTTCCGTCCCGGCGCTCCCGTAACTCGCGCGTCGTCCTCCCTACAACGTTCGCCCTTCTTGTCCTATGAATCACCGTTTAAAGCGTCGCGTGTGCAGGCGTCGAAATCATTTTTCACGTCAGCGCTTGATTGATACAAACGCGATCTAGCGCGGCGCGAACGCCAGTTCCAGAAAACCGACCGGATGTGGAAGGAAGATAAAGAAAGAAGGGTGCAACGGGCTCGAAGAACGCCCGGTCAGGGGCCAAGGGAAAAATAGAAAAAGACAAAAGAGCAGTCGAAAAACAGGAGAGCAATGGAAATACGATGGGGAAAGAAAGTAGTTTGATGAGTGTATTCAGATACGTCAAAAAATTTCCGCTGCTAAACTTCAAAGGGTTTATGGTTCTCGTAATATAATGCGAGGGACGGCTCTACCGTTGCGATGGAAAAAGCACAATGCGCGTAAATATTATGAAAACCAAAACAATGGTAAGCCCAGGGCATTGTACGAACGCTTGTCCAAGTAAAACATTACAACTCTTAAAATATGTTTGATAATTAAGTTTCATCCGTTGCGAGGAAACAACTACTACAACGGCGGCGTGGAACCTAGTTAAATAAAAAAATGTATCTTTCATGCTTTCATTGTAATTTGGCGAATCCTTTTTCTTGGCAAATAACGGCAATGCGATAGAGGAACGTCTCGCAGATGAGAAGTCTTAATTAAGACTCCCGGCTGTACTCGATGCTAATGACACGAGACGTCGCGTATACTTAAAACGTCTTTCGAGCCTTCAATCTCGCCTTTCAACGTCAATATCGTGTTTCAATAGAAAAGTCCAACCAATTACAAAACTGCACAAGTTGAACGCAGTACCAAAGACTATGGCACTCAGCGAGAATTCACCGTGCTGCCACAAACCTGTGTTCAGTTTTTCCAGACATACGTTTTGATAAGAAAATCTTTCGTAACGATTACTGCTGATGAAACGATACACGACGAACGTTCTTATTGCCTATCGCGGAGTGCATGTTTGCAAAATATCGTTTGTGAAAGTATTGAAGATATATCTCTGCGCAATATCAAGATCAAACCACGACACGTTTATAAAAATAACTCGCAGCGTTACGTTCAATTCCTAATTACGGAGAACCGGTTGTGTCCTTCGCCGAGGAAAATGTCGCATACCCGAGACGAGTAAAAAGGAATAACTGGTATGGCACGTAGGAGTGGACTCAGCATACGGACTCTGCGGAAACGTTGGAATGCAATGTAATTCGACGAATTACCGTAATATCGTAAACAAGCCCCACGAGCGAGTAAAATTCGCGGGGTAGGGGTATCCGATTGAAAAAGGGCCAATACAAAACGTCCGTACGCGCTATTCCGATTCTCGCATTATTATCCAGCGATGCGGACGAAGAATGAAGCGAAAACGCAACAACAGCTACGAATCGCGTCAGTAATAATGAATGGTGAGCGCCTCTCCGTTGTTTCTTGCGAGATATGCGCACGAAATCAGCTCTATTCAACGCGTTAATAATTGATACGAGCATTCGCCAACTGTAATTTCCACTCATGTCGAAATTCCTTTCGAGGCTGTGTCGTTTTTCAATTCTCCTCGGAACGTTTAGCCGAAAACCAATGACTGCGCTTCGACGTTAATCCATTGCGCAGTCCGTCAATCATGTACGTCTATCTCCTTATTTGCTGCTAACGTATACGTTTAGGTAGACGGAAATTTTCAAACCTGTACGCGCCTTGCTCGTGTCTCCCACTTCGGATAGACTATTGTTTAGATATTGTTTTTTTGCAATGTCATTCAGGATAAAAGTCCAAGAATCCTAACTATATTAGCCTAACCATATTACGAAAGACTTTGAAACGATTGCATATCATTATTGCTTATCGTTTGAATTTTCGTGTAAAGATTTTTGTGATAATCGTGTAGCGTGCGAACGAATTTATGGGCCCTAGTTACTAAAACAGTGATGGGTCGATACACCTAGTATATCGAAACAGAACGGCGTATGGAATTTCAAACCATTCTGACGAAAGTCAATGCAGAATGTACATCTGCTCGTTCAATTAAACTGTTGCACTTAATAAACAATCATATATATAAAATCGCATGAGCTGCTACGTGTAGACACCCGCAATTGTTCAAAACATCATTTGCAAAATTAAAGAATTAGCCTTGCATAACGTCAAATGAAGCAACGCTACGTGGGCAGTTCAATCATTTACGTCAAACTCCCGCGTTAATACGGTTGAAAGCTTTTTAAAAAGTACTATTGTCGAGAAATTAGTGCAGTCCGTATAACGCTACAGAGAGGTAGATTATTTGACTGTAACGTGCTTTCGCCAGAAGATTAAAAGAACTGGATAATGTGCAAACGAAATTACGATGTAATCTGAGTAATAATTGTGTCAAACTTTTAACCGGAGCTGAAAAAATTAAACGTGCTAAAACGCAAGCTTATATTTTCGCCGGGTCAGCATGACCCATTAAGAGACAAATACAGGATAATTCCTTGAATCTAAAGGAAAACAGAAAACTTTTTATTCCCCGGACTTGGCCCTGACAATTCCTATTAAAAGCGCAGTTGCTCGGAGCGTCACATCTATTTGTAAACTCAACAATACCGCAGACACAGGGGGAGTGGGGGGGGGATGAGTACGGCAGACAATTTTTCTGAAAGTAGACGAGGCGTTGCGCGCTTCACTCGATTACGCGGAGATTTGTAATTACGTTAAAAAGTTCTGCCAGCTCTTTCCCTTCATTATACCGTAGCATCCACTTTGCTGTAATTAATTGGCAGCTCGTAAAAACTACGGAAAAGAGAGGAGGACGACGACAATATTCGAGACTCGTTCGGCGATTAACCGCACCCCGCCGTCCGAGTCGATTAAATATGTCGCGTATCGCATACGATCAGGGCAATCGCTGGAGATGCACCGCCCTCGTTGGAGAACGCATTGTGAATGAGGAAGAACAAGAGAGAAGGAGAAAGTGGGTGAACGAAACGTGCACACTCATGCACCGACAACCTTCAACGTCGGAGCATCGAATGGTTTTTAAAAGGGTCGAGGTGCGGGGCCGGGGGGGGGGCAGGGGGCGGTGGCTCTCCGCCACCAACGGGGAGAATCGCGGTCCTTCTTTATGACGAAGCTAACCACGCAGATCGTAATTCCTACGTTTATTTTAAAAGCTCCCGGCCCGGACACCCTTTATTTTAACGATATACGGCATCGCGCCTGCGCGTTTTAAAATATTTCTTGTGTACCGGTACGGCAATATTTCATTCCGATGGTTCATTTTTTTTACACCTCCGCGGGGGAGTGGCCGCATGAATTTTCTTTATCGCGGAAATGTAACATTGACCTTAAATGGCGGCCAGTGTTACACACCGGGATCTTCATCCCGGTACGGAGAATTTCGTCACCCTAAAGTGGTCTTTTGAAATCTCGTTAAGACGCGTGAAAAGTACATTGACTGAAAGGCCACTCCCCGATCTCTTTCTCACTCTCGACGCCATTAATGTCGCGTGTGTGTATATTCTTAGTCCCATTGTAGCGTAACTATGTGTGTGTGTGTGTGTGTGCCCATAAGTACCGAGAAAGAGTGGTCGGAATCCGGTAACACTTGAACGGAACCCTACGTGGACGTTAGAAACTTACCTAGGGTGGAAACGATACGGACGTGCAGGATAGTGAAAGGAAAAGAAAACCAAAGACTTCGTTGACAGACAGCCAGTGAAAGGGGTGAAATAGACGAACGCCAATAGAAGAATTAACGCGAAGGGGATGAGAAAGGGTAAAAAGCGCAACAAGATGGTAGGGTAGATAGGTCGAACGTGCATTATTAAAATCTCGCCGTTGCCTGCGTCGTTATAAAATCGCCAATACAGGATCAGTAGATAAGCGGTAAAAAAATAATAGGATCCCCGGGGCCAGTGTAAAATGCAGGCCTGAGAATGATGTAGTGCATACGTGACAAAAAGAGTCGATATACTTGCGCGCACACTAAATTTCTAACGGTCCACCATAAAAAGCGAAGAAACCGAGGAATGGTCGTAAAATTGATACAACGTAACCAGTAGATGGCGATTACGCGAGTAATACGAGACGATAAAAAAAAGGCCCCCGGCGCGCTACCTCACGGAACATCCAAGTTTTGTACATTTTAGTATCGCGACACTTTTTACAGTACGAGCGTCCCGTTAAATCCGCATTGCAAATCGGCCGGGGCTGTACATAAAACCGAGCCGGCTAAAACGCTCGAATAAACCTCGAGATATGAAAATGCACGGAGGGAAGGGGGGAGGGACGACAAGGGCGGGCGAAGGCGTGAGAAAGGACGGAAATTCCGAGGGGAGAGTAATGAGGAGCGGCGGTGTATGCGCGTAATTGAATCGTTAGAAATCCGCACGATTTACGCGACCCGTGACGAATGTTAAAGCACCGTTCATAATCGTGCGCATAAATCGTCGCCGACGTGCGACGAGGCTTAAAACCCGTTGTCTGCCGCTGTCGTGCCCGAGGACCCGTGAGAAAGCGCGAGGAAAGACAAAAACCGCCGCGACGGGGGTTGCAGCTGCATAATGCGCGCGTTAAAGGGCAATCATCGTACGCGAGGCAAGTAATATACGTATGTCGAATGGCACGCGCAGAATTGTTCTACCAGTTGAGTAAATACGCTTGCCCGCCACGTCACTGGTTTTATCGTGACGATGAGGAAAGCAATGATCTAACAGGAATTCTTTGCGGGTGAAGACCTCTAGAGTGTTGCTGTTGTTCTACGGAAAATTATCCAATCACGGGCAAACCCACCCGCAGCTAGTTTTTGGGCACAGAATCGGCGGAATGATACTCGAAAATGATTTTATTTAACCGAGCATCGCATAGAAGAGTAAAATGGTTCGAAACAACGGTTAATAGTTTAGTGAAACTACTGAACATCATATTTCAATTCATGGCTCAATGATAATATTCGATAAAAATTCAACCAGCACAAGCCTCTAAGCCCGAACGATTTACGGTGCAATCAATTAATACGTTTGACGAACTAACAGGAATCGTACATATCGAGGTTAAGGAAGTGCATTAAATTTCCCTGCATAAAGCGTACAATAACGTTTCATTGTTCGGTGAACGTCACAGGTCCACGAGCAGGCGAGCGAAACGGGTCTTCCGCGGTTAAAATGCCTGGACTGCGATACGTACGCGTCGTTGCGGTCGGCCGCATATTAATTAACAATATCGATAGCCGATTACGACGTGCAAGCGGTGAGGAAGAGCGAGGGTAAACGATGCGGAGAACGTTCGGCTCAGCGGTGTGTCCTCTATGCCGTCGCAGATATTAGGTGAATGCAAAGCCGGCCGTTGCATTTACAGCGGCGTCGAGGGATGCTACGGTTTAATGAGAACGGCATTGTTACGATTTCCCAAATAAATCGCGGTGCCCACGGCGGAATTCCTGCCGACCTGCGCCCTCCATATACGGATCAATTCGAAATGGTAATTTAACGGCAGCAGCCGCTCCGTGGATTATATCCGCGCGAATTCGCCGCGATTATGCTTATGCACGCACGACCTGCAGTTTCCTCCGACCTACGTGATGAGATGTGCTTCATCGAGTTCGGCCCGAAATTCTGCCAAGTTAATCGCAGCATTTCGGCTACGTATCATTACGGAACAATATTTTCTACTTTGCTACGTTCAACCTCGTCTCAAAGTTTTAGTATCGTCTGTGTTATCTTAAAAGGTAAGCCATGGAATAATCGATCTTATGAACTTGGACTGCTTTGTGCTTTCAATAAAGTCCAACCTCGTAAAACAGCCGCGACTGTTTATCGCATTTTTACCGCGTTCTATCCTCGTCAATTAATTAATAAAATAATGGGCAGAATTTTATAAGAGTAATACCATTGTAAATAAGATTGAAAAACCCTTGGCAAACGTTTTAAAATCGAAATCTATTTTTTATTTTATTTACGAACTACGCCAAAGGTTGAAAGCTGCTCTATACTTTTTTCTTCACACTACGTGTTAAAAGGTCTACTAACTTTTATACATCCCAGTGTGTACATATAAATGAAGAGAAAAACCACCATACACAAGGTGTTTTTAAGAAATTATTCCCACAATGTGGTTCCCCCTCGTTAATGCTATATTACAAAATGGCAGTGGTTTTTTATGCATTCTAGTCCCGCCGGACTTACAGTGGGTAGTACGTGCAAGTTTGAATGTACATACATATGTGTATATACATATTGCTTTCATGTCTGTATCTCTCTGTCGTGTATGCTGTTGGTTTCCGCGCGCATACGGGGTTGAGCGGCGTGGAAACTTTGCTTAAACTTTTGGTCACTAAAATAATTTCGCCTCGGCGCGTAGGAGCGGGGGCTGCATTAACCCAAAAGCCAAATGCTGGAGGCAATGCCGTAGTAAAACGGAAATGCCTTCCGTACGACGACCCCGGCGACCAGACGTAATCGTTTACTTTACTCGCCCTTCGCGACGGCTATGATACACGCGCGCCTGATTTCGTTCCAGCACAATACCGTCGAATTTCATTACAGTCGTTTTCATGGTCACCATCCACAGTAGTTACTACCTCTACAGTTTTTCAGTTTCGAATTTAAACGTTCACTGAGGTCAGTGCTAAGACTTTGAAATACCCATTCTTATACTGTGTATCATTCAGAAAAAATTTTGATTTACCCTGCTAAAAGTTCTCAGGAAAGGTGAAACATTTTCGTTAGTAATTAGATCATAAAGATCATATGCAATTTTTCGAGAGTCATTATACACAAAAAATGGTATTTAATATATTCAAAATCGTGGGAATAATTTCAAGGCTGATCAAACAACAAACTTACGCGAAGAAGCACTAGAATCTCACGAACCACATTGTCACTGGTGTTTCATTCAAAGTGGTTAAAAGTTACAATGAAAACAAATGCTCACGTACAATATATTACAAAAGTTTGCATAACATCCTGCTCTCTTGGAAAACTTCGCACAACACGCAACATGTGTATACACATCGCAACACTTTTACGTTTGTCGTGTGATTCACTTGCATGATTAAACATATCAACATTCATGTTATAATCGACTTTCACGGGGCAATAGCAGCACTTCGCTCGACGTTTCACAAAAAGGTGGGAGATCACCAAATAAGAGCACGTAGAAAGTACAAAGTGTGACGCACGTTAAATTGGAGAAAGAGCAAGACTTACCGAATATTGCAGCGAGGTAAGTTGGTTGATGGATCACAGTGACACAGCTCGATCGTTCGTTTTTGACAGATGATTGTCTTCACGTTCACGAAGCACCCGGTAAACCGAAAACGATGCGTGGTCGGTCGCTTCCAAAATGCAACTTGAACTGTAGCCCGCGCTTTGCTGACTGTCGAAGGATCCGAAGTGGGGGACTCTCTGTCCCAGCGGCAAATGAATTTCCCGAAATCTCCGCGAGGTGGCAGCCATGTCCGAAGGGGTGGGATTAACACCTCACCCGTTTTCAAATCCCCGCCAAACCGAAACTTATCTGTGCTTACCGCGCTCTTACGAAATCATGTTATTTTCGGATTCACGCTATATCGTAAACACAATTATTTTCCTAGAATGAATCATCGCGGCAAAGACCATAAATTAAAATATCCTCCTTTGCGAATAGAAACTAACGTCATAAATTATATAAAAAAGACTTGGGCAGGATAGTTTTTGTTAAAAATAAGTGGCGGGACTGTAATATAATTGGCAGATCTCATGGTAAACATGTTGGTGTAAACTGTTTGAATTGCTCTCCCTAATGTATTCCCTAATAAGGGTGAAATTGGATGGAATGCGTGCGGCTAGCGGCAAATGTAGTACAGAATTTCTCCGCCAGACATCAGGAGTGCATTGCAACGGCTTTTTTGATGTATATGCTAACGTCACGTCCTACTGTAACAACGTCAGATAGGAAATTATCGACTTATAATTTCGACGTGCAACTACATAAAAATGGTCAATATGTTTTATAAATTCGTTTCATAAATTAGTCATGTAAATCTTATGATCAATATGTTTTATAAATTTATTCTGCAATTTAAAATAATTATAAATAATGTAATGAAAATTTGATTAGATATTCGAACTTCAACCGTTAATTGAAATTCAATTATAGGATTTCCGATGATGGTCAGGCTATTTTTCTTTGCTATTAATTAAATATGAATATTCATCAAAATATTAATTTTATGATTCCTTTTATATTTGTAATAACCAATAAAACGATTTTAATCCGCTTAAATATTTATTTCCCATTACAATATTTGACAGACAAACAGATATTAATATAAATGGATTTAAAAATATTTTAACACAAGGGTGTGGTTACATGTGGCTGGTATATTTGTCGGTCATGCGGCATATCACAAAACGATCGGATATACACATTAATTATTAAGCTTCTAAAAACGGGAGTTCCGAAGTACTATATTGCACAACGTGTAGGAAAGTTTATGCTTAGATTATGAGAATAAAGCAACAGTACTTCGGCGAGCGTTGCAAAGAAGCGTCAAAAATAGCATAGATCATGACTATATTTCAACCAAATTGCGCGCCGCGGTGGATTAATGTGTAAAAAAAACGACAAGGTGGCGGTGCGGTGTATGACGTGCGCGCCATCTTGCACCGTTTGTGGACGATCGTTCGTGTGGCAGGGGCGGGGCGGGGCGGGGTGACGTTGACGTCAGAGTCGGGAACGTCCGTGGACGTTCGAGTGGGCCGATCTCGCCCGAACGGGTCAATGTCTGAGGAGGCTTCGAAAAATCCGTGACTGGTGTGTGGTGTTCCCGTGCTCGGCTCAAAGGAAGAGAAGTCGTCGCTGCCTGCCGCGTATAGTATCATTATTACGCGTCGGTCGAACGCATATTTCGCGTTGCCGAATAAAACGGGCTTGCCCCCTAAAGCGCAGCACCGTCCGCGAGAGCGCTTTCACGGGCGTCGAGAGTTCGAGGTGGACGACGACGACGACGATTCCCGAGAGCGACGTCGAACACGGACGAGAACGGAGTACGACTACGACGAAAAAGAGTAGACGTCCACGTCGGCGTCAGGCCGTTCCGTGCTCCGGTTACCATATCGGTCCTCGCGGCAAAATGTCGTGCTCGAGTATTCCTAGTCGGCGACGTCGAAACTGAGAAGGCGAGGAGTGCGACAGAGAGGAAGAAAGAAAGAGTGAGTGTGAGAGAGTGTGCGAAAGGGAGAGAAAGAAAGAAGGGTGATCGCCAAGAGAATCCGAGGTGCATGGAGGAAGAAAGAACGACGGAGCGAGAGAGAGAGAGAGAGAGCGAGAGAGTGAGAGAATGATATCCAGTACGAAAAAGTAGGGGAGAGAGAGAAAGAGAGAACGCGTTTGCGCGCGCGAGAGAAAGAGTTAGTCGGTAGAGGTGAGGCGACCCTGGTCGAAGCGGTCGAATCGCTCAAACTCTAAGGGAGTAGGATAGCCGTATGCGGCGATCTGAGGCACGATTCACGCGACACGGAGAACCGTATAAGCCGAAGTGAGACACGAGTTTAACGCGAAGAAAAGAGGAACCCCGCGTGCGGTCGGTCGGTGCGGCCAAGTAAATCGTTCATTCGTGCATCCTGCGCCGCGTGATACAAAGCCCAGCGGCCGTCATTCCACTCGTTGTTGCTGCGTTAACGTGCGCAGACGGGCAAGAAACTCAAGAGGTACTTCCGAGGCCCTGCTCCGATCATAAGAGAGTCGGGGGCTGGATCGAGTGCCGTGGATCGTCCCCAACGTTTCTGTCCGTCTTTCTCCTTCACGCCAGTGAGAATCGCGATTCCATACGAGCCGTTCGACAAACATCGACCCTTCCCCACGCTAGCGCCGTGGACGGACCGAGAGAGCGCTCTCCGTCTACGTCCGCCATCCCTCGCCTCTCTCGTGCGCGCCATCGCGTTCAGGTTATTAGGCAGTGTCGAAGCGCATTTCTAGTGTCCTCCCGTTGTCGGTGCCCGGTTTCCAGTCTAACAGTGAGGAGAAGGACGACCGCAGGTAGCCCGAGCCAAGGCATCGGCTCTATCGACGACAGCCCGAGGGAAATTGGACGATCCAAGCATAGCGGATAGGAGCAGTCGAGGAGAAACCGTGGAAAGCCACACTAGGCTCCGGAAGATCGACTGGAAGGTGTTGTGCGCAAACAAAAGTGTATCTCCGTGCGCGTGTGCTAGGCAACTCGCCGATCGGTCCTCCGTATTACGTTTTCATTCGCGTCATTCGTTCGTGGTAACGTCAAAGGGACGACGAGGAGTCGTCCCGTGTGTGTTACTCGGTCGTGTGAATAATTCGATGCCCACGTCCGAACCTTGCATGCGTACGAGCGCGCGCGAGAGTCCGCCGTGTCGTTCCTAGTGGCCCTCTACAGGTCTTCTCCGTAGTTTTCGGTCACACGTCTCACTTGGTTTCGTTGCTCGGTCGTTCTGTCTTCATTTCTCGGGCCGTTTAAGCCTCGTGCTCTCTCTTTCTAGCTCTCTTCCTTCGACCCCTCTCTCTCCGTTCTGCATCCTTCCCTTTCTTCCACCGTTTGTCGCGGAGCGTTGCGTGTCTGACCGTCTCTTTCTCACTCGTCTTCTCTCCAGCCTCTGACACTCGTCGTTGCGCGCGGCTGTGGCGTAATACAAGGGGAATTAGCCGAGATACACGTAGGAAAACGATCTCTTTCTTTTATTTTCAAGAGGACTCGACTATTGGCGCGTGCTACGTCAACGGCAGAAGCTGCGCTGGCAAGTGGAAAGTCGGCAAAAGTCCATCGGGAAGAGGAAGCCCAAGAAAGAAGAAGGGACGTGGCTACGAGTCGCGTGGTGTCGGTGCATGCGTGCGATGTGATTATTTGTCCGTGCTGTCATTGATGTCCGAGGTGGTGACAACGAGGTCGCGCTCCACGGTATCTCCAGGCGAGGAGGTGAAGAAGGCATTAGCTCGCAGGAGGCGGCGGAGGAGAGAAGGACCCGGAGGAGGAGGCGGCGAAGGAGGAGGAGGTGGAGGAGGAGGTAACGGCGGTAAAGCCGGTGGCCGAAGAAAGAGCGTCGGCTGCCGAGAGAACCGACATCCGAGGAGGAGCAGCCAGAGGAGAAGAAGGAGAAGGAACAGCCTAAGCCCGTGCTCCGAGCCTCTCAGGCTGTGAGCACGAGCCAGGTGGAGGTGCTCGAGGTGCTGCTGCTGCCGTCGCTCGTCCGACCCTCGTTATCAGGATGAGCAGTCGGCCGAGGACCACCTCCTTCGCCGAGGGCAACAGGCAACCAGCGAATCCGCCCGTCGGCACCATGAGGATTAGCAGTAAGTAGTACCACTGAACGTTTTCACTCTCACCTATGAAACCACCAACTCTGCAGAGTCTCGTAAACGAAAAAGGCCACGCTCACAGACGAATGTTCGTTGCAAAAATATCGCTCTTCCAAATATAACGACGAGTTCGATCGATTTAAGGGTGGACGAAGGTGAAATAACGCAGGGTATAAAGCGAATGGTATTGAAAGTAGCTTTGTAGACTCTGCAAAGTTTGTCCTGTATTCTTTTCAGTGTAGTTTCAGTAAATGTGTATCAGCTTGAGAATGTGTTTACGGTAAAATAATGAGTTGCATAGAACTTTCTTTTTGAAGCCCAGCAAAGATTTCGTAACTGCTAAGGCGATTAAAAATCTTTACTCAGCTTCGAAAAGCACACTGCAAGACGCTTTATAAATTCTATCAGCTTCGGTTTTCTATGTTTGTTGTACAGGCTGAAATTATACTTTCAACCTAGCTGCTAACCTTACTCCAAATCGTTTTCCTTTCGTTGTTAAGAATTTCGACACCACGCTACCTTCTCATTCTAAGCGTTTCGGACTGTACATTTTCTCACACGGACTGTGCTACCAGTAAAGCAAAATCGTGTATACGTGACAAAGTTCAGGTAGGTCATACCTAAGTAATAAACTCAAACGCGAGGTAACTGTAAAAGGGCAAACCGTACGGTTCCGTTATTCATTATCAGCGGCTCTTTCGAAAATCCGACATCGATTAAGGGGGTATTTCGAAAGAATGCAACAAGAATATACCTCTACTATCTTCGGATTAAACCCTTTAGAAAGCCGATTGTCCTGATTAGGGAACGTTCAAGCTTGTAAGCAGGAATATCATAAGCACCGAGTGAAGCTACGTGCAAGAAGAAACTCAAATGCAAGGGGTTACTGTTCCTGAACTTGTAATAGTATGCTACACAGTATTTTAATCATTTAAACCAGCAAATTGTCACTTGCCAGTCTTGGCCCTGTAATGTAAATGTTCCATTCATAAATATTATTGCCTTAACAACGGTTACGGGAAGACCTCTTGTTGATCGTGAAAGTCCCAAATTCGTACAAAGAAAGCTATACCTCTGTTGCCGGGTAGAGAACACGATGCTTTTGGAGCTGACAGTAAATTTTGGAACATGAGGCCGGTCTGAGTTTCAAGAGCAAGCGCATGTCCCGTACCTCTGCTAAACCTCACCCTGCCTGCCGTTTTTTCTCCTCCGTCTCTATGTCTCTTTTTCTCCTTAATGTTCGTACCCTACCCTCCCTCCCCTCGTTCGTTCTTCTCTCTGGCACGACCGACGTCCACCTCCGAAAGCAAAACTGCGCGTCTGCGTGCAAACGTCCGGGGAAACGGATAGGGAAGACCTTCCACCAGAGACACAATTTCACCTTCAACGAGTACCCTATCCCTACGGAGCCTTGTGTCTCACGTGAAGTAATCCAACTTTTGTCACACATGATTTTGTATATTATATTAGACCCGCAGTGACCAAAAGCCAAAAAATTTAGTCCATAATTAACTTCATTGATTATTAATTTATCAATTAGCTACTGTACCAAACGAAATATTTAAGAGGACAATCATGAATTTTTGCTGCATATCTAACTTATTTTCAGTGAACGCCAGAAATCAACTAATGAAAATTTACTCGTTAATAAGCACCTTCTCGTAAATAGCTTTTTATCATAATTGTCCGACGGAAACTAACCGCGTAGTTATGGAGCTTGATTTAATGACGTTCTTTTTTAATTTACTCCGTAACTGGAGTAATCTTCCTCATGGAAAATAGAACTTGCCGCCTGAGGATATCCAGCGGAATGCTTCGGATTTTTGAGGTCGTTTGAAGAAAGCAATTTATTCGTCGTTTAATCAGGGAATACGGAAAGTCGATCATAGCGATGTCGGAAAAAATATTGACCCTGGCCTGCTCGAGTGGCGTGCACGAAATTTCGATGTAAGCTCCGTTCGGCAAATACGATTCTATGGATAATTGATGAAATAACCGTGCTTAACGTGTAATCGATGATAGCGAGATCCTGGGAAATATTGACTCCGCCCGATAGGAGCGTCGTGCAGTGAATTTCATTCTACCGAACTGGATAGTTGGATGGCAGATCCGTCGTTGGCCACGTGGTCCGTAGATCGGGCCGTACGTGTTGTTATAAGTGTTCGATTTCTTGGCAGACGCACGTGTGCACCGCGTCCGCAGTGCACTCTGCCAATCGGCAGGCAGGACGACAGCGCGGTATGCATATAGAGAGAAGAACGGTCGTCTTACGTATCGGCCTGTGTGCGTATCGAATGCCATACTGCTGTCAAAAACGCCTAGTGCAAGACCTTCGCGCGAATTTAGTCGAATTCGATCGCCGCGCGGAAGCGTACGTCGCTCGTTGGCGGGTGCGTGCGTTCGTCTCTGTGACCTCTAGTAAGAAACTTTCGGTGTAACTCCGCCATAGAGATCAAAGGAATAACATGACGTCTGACGTGGCATGTAAGTACAGAAAAGATTCACGCCGAGCTATCTCGCCGTTCACGGAATCCAACGTTCCAGCGTAAATTTTCATTTCGTCAGACCAGACTCGGGGAACAAGAATCATTGGAAGTGATTGCCGTCGTCGGAACACGACACCAAGGCAAACACATCACACTGAAATCTTGCCCGTGGACACATTGAGTAAAAAATGGGTTGGCTTGGTTTTTGAGACTTTGATGTCTGTAATTTCTAATGAACATTTTCGAGAATTATTCGTCGGAATTGTGCACGGTTAATCTTAGATTTTGAAGCTCGGTGATAAAGGTTTAAACGAATGTATCGATCGAGAAGCATGATACAAGCTTACAGGAGAAGATATCGCAGTTTCGGTTCTTTCAATTATTAGTGCGGCTTTTTCCCGGTGTACGAATCCACCGTGAATAAAATATTATCCGCATGAGATAGGAAATATCGACCCACGGAGGAAGAGCAGGGGGAATTAGAAAGAAACAGAAAAGGATAAATTGACGGTAGAATTTCTGCTGTACCGCGATTCGCGCTTAGCATGTTACTATTTCTCGCTAGTCAGCGTGTCAAAACTTTCGCCGGTATATCTTTTTTATTTTCAATTCGCCCACTATCGGAGCGACAGGGGAAGAGATCTCCTCGATGTACTCGAAACATTAATGCCACTTTCCTGGTTTATTTCCTGAGGCGATTGGTGCGTGAACCGTTATGATAGACGAGATTGATCTGAAAATAGATATATAGCCCGGGGAACGTCCGTCGAATTCGTTACTCGGGTGTCCGTCGGTGCCAAGGTTCGCCTGCCGCATTAAGATTGTATTTTCAATTTGCCGTGACGTTGTTGCAACAGCGCCTAGCGTCGTACACTCTTTCTTTCATTCAGATTGGAATCGCCGTACTCCACATCGGCCACTACGCTCACTTTCGTCGGTCGATTGCGAGCAGGGAGAGTAGATTGTTCCTCGCAGAAGGCAGGAAACGGGGATATCAGATCGGTGACAAATGTCGCGATTCGGAAGTTCTTCGATAAGCCAAGGGACTTTACGAAGTCCTCAGATCGCATGGACCAATGTGAAAATGCGAAATTTTCCACTCGTGCGCCTAGTACACCCGCACGAAATTATCGCATGACATATTCATGCGAGCCGCTTTATACGCTTGCCAGCGAACTGGGTCAATATCCTGCTGTCACGTTGACGCGCGTTCGAGCGGATGCTCCGAGGTAAAAGAGTGAAAATTTCTTAGCGCACGACATGTCCGGGCTGTGAAGAAACACGCGGAATCAGGTGCCTCGCATCGTCTTCGATAATCACGGCACTGAGCTTAATGAAAATTTTAAATTAGCTACGAGCAGCGGCGCGTCATTACGATCGGTTTTTCTCACGACGCGCAAGACTTACGTCAAAAATAGTGTCATCGACAGCGCATTAATTCCACACTATCTTTAGCGAAGCTCTCCTTGCGTATCCGCCCTTCCTAGACAAGACGACACCTCTATGTGTTATAACCCCAAAGAACATCATTAATCGTCGATCGTTAATTGCGTTACAAGACGGTCCGACGGTCTCTTTGAAGTGGGAAATTTTTTATACTTTGCCTTTAGGACCCTGACGAATAATTAGGGCAGATGTACCAGCGGTATTATATCATTTGTTAACCTTTTGCTCTCGTTAATTGGCAAACAGCCGTCGTTTCATTACCAGATGAATAAGTATTACAAGTTCAAAGGGTTACTTGGCTCATCGTGCAGGGTCAATAGCACGTTTTTCCACACTGCAAAGAATTTTACAACAAATTTCTAACGATTCCGGAGTATAGTATCCTGCTTTTCTTTCGTACTTCCTTTTGTCATACCTTTAATTAGTTTTTATTAATCACTCGATAAAAATTGGAGAGGTCCGCAAATAACACGTAGGAGCGAATGATTTGGTGGAAACGGACATTCTGCGCTTATGAAAGTCGTTCGTTTACGTACGTGAAATATATTTTTGGCAAGGCAGGGTGGACCGTTGGAGGCGACGTGGTAAAAATGTTCCTTTTCACCTTCACACAGTTTTTTTTCGTCCATCACAGGACCCTCTTTGCCGGCTGTTTGCGGTGGTAATAAGGTCGATCGCGTTACTTGCTTACCTGTCGGAATCTGGGTCAATACGCCCCTATGATATTAAACTGTTTCACGGCAAAGACGGCAGGCGAATTTCGCTCTCAGGTTTTGTGCGTCGACGTCGAGGTCTCCGGGCGATCAATGTTTTTCCTCTCCCCCAAAGATATCGTCGCGAATCGATACGGCTCTGTTCTCTGCCTCCGCGGAGAAAGTTGCGTTTTACAAATAGCCCGGCGATTTCGAGATTTTCCTTCTCCACGCGACACCCACGCCGTTATCTTAATTACAATAAAAACGACGGTGGACGGCACGGGAGACCTTTCCTTTCTCCGCGATAAAGGGTTCCCTGCTCCGCGGGGAATATCAGTTAATGGCGGACGACATTCGAGAAGAACTCGCGACGGTCGGATTTATAAATAATCACACGTGATTCGCCCGGCAAGCGTAATTGCATATCGATATATCACAGTTGCCAGGCGGAGACAGAGACCGCGCGAAGACCATTTCATCGATTCCCAAGGATCGATTATCCTTGCGGTCTGTGTATTCCGACTCATACCACCAAGAACTCATCCCCAATGAATCCAAAAGCGTCCTCTATGTTTTATGGATTCTCCTAGTTGCCGACATTTATATTTCACCTCAACGATTTCCTGTCTCCGTATGATTCCGAGGCTTTTAATTTAAAATCGATGGTCTTGATTATACTTAGTCCTGGCAGAAGTTGTCACGCGTCATTTTCTTTATACCTTAACAAATGTCTACCAACAATTTTTTTACTAATGATCTCACGAGTAGATAGTTGACATCGAGTCGGCGACTCGTGTGATCATATTTATGATGCTCATCGTATTTCTACCTGTAGCTCTTTCACCAAGGATGTTCTCTGCCCTTGATATTGGCGAATCGAGGCCAATGCGCCTAGTTTGAACTCACAGGGAAACAGGTGTAACGTAGCTCGACGACATCGTGTAGCAGGCATTTAAAACTCGTTAGTACACCAATTACCATGTAATTATGCGAGTAAACTGCGGTTTTGCCCGTTCCTCATTATGCCAGCTCAGTTTAGAAGCCGCCGTACCCAATCTAACTATCAGTAGACGTCAATATCATATCCAGTTTTCTGATTCTATCGATTTGGCCATTAGCCGGTCGCTTTATCCCAACGGGATAAAAGTCCTGACGAGTAATTTATTTTGTTTGCTATTTGTATTATCTGTATTTCAAGGCTGTCTAGGGTTAGTTCTTCAACTTTGACTCAGTGCCTTATCGCCGCATTGCTCCTAATTACACATTCTTCAAGAAAATAGTCCTGACGAGCCTTATCGCATGAGTCGGTGAGACGATTTTCGGTAAACAGTGACACACACACGCAATTAGTCTTAAAGGACATACTCGGACATCTCCAATCTGCCAGATAAACTCCAGCCGCCGCTGGAAATACCGTGATTATGTTTGCGTGAGAAAATGCCTGCGATAAGATCATCACACTTTTCGAAAAATCTCTCAGGGCGCATCGGTCGCTCATAAATCATTCTGAATCCCCGGGAACGATGCAACGCTAGATATATTTCTTCGTCAACTGCGTAGATCGTCGTCGTATTTTCCAACCCCACTTCGTTAAGAATTCCCTGCAATTGCACGACTCATTCTTGAATATGCATTTTTCGTATGATCTTTTTTCTTCTCCTCATTCATTCATTCATTCATTCAACACGCTGAGCACTGGCGTAATTTGTGCGCTCTTCAAAATGATATTATTGCTGCATGATAAGTCCACTAACGTCCCGTCAAGTGCTTGGTCTCATCTCTGACGGCAATTGCGTGTTACTTATCACGTATATGTATGGCATTCGTCAGGTACGAGGAAACTTTCTTCTCGTTAGTCCCGGGAAAAGCCGGTTTCGCTAAAAAACAAAATCCACTGTCCTCTCGGACCGGAAACTCTGGTGCGTTGGGTGAATTTTGGTCCGGAGCCAATAACACATTAATTACGCAATTATCTGCATAAGTACGTGCGCGAACTGACGGGGAACGCGAAGTGTCAATTGCGCGTGGAATTTGCCTTTATTAGAACAAGCTGCTGTATAAGTATTTTTTCGTTCAACATTTCTCATGATCTGTATATTTACTCTTAGTCATTTATTAAATTAGATTGTTTTTCCAAGCGACTTAGTTATTTGAATGTATGAAAAAGTGAAGTAAAAGTATGAACAAATGAGATCATGTGCCGTTTGTCTTGAAATACCGAGTAAATCATTTTTAGCGATGAGTGAACTAAAAAAATCACAGGACTACCTGCGCGCTGTTTAGAACGATTTGCCCTGTTGCCAAAAGGAAGTTATAAACGAGGCAAAAACTGTCAGATTTTCGAAAAGGAACAACTTCCTAACGCTTATTTACGAGTGTATGACAAATGATTTAAAGAGCGAAACGAAATTAACATTATTCCATTGAAACACTTGGAACCATCAATTGCTCACTTACGCCAAAAATTTTCAAACGCTAGGGTGGGCTATAACTTGTTTTTCTTCCCCGAAGAAGGTTCATAGATTTAACAGAAAAGCCTTTATTCAACTCTTTTCGAGTTGTCCTCTATTTGTCTACTACATTTATTTCTTCACGGCATGCGTTTTGTTTATGAAACCTGATTCTCGCTGTGGTAATTGAATTGACAACGCGCCAAAAAATGGCTACATTGAAATGTCCCGTTGTGTCACTTCATTTCTCTCTCATTGTTTCAGCTTCTCTCGTTTCCAATTTGACTTTCCACTTGTGCTCCACCCGCTGACATACTTTGTCGGTGACTTTTCCGCGAAGCATAACTGCACTTGAGGAACTCCGATGGAAAGCCATCTCCTCGCGCTGTTCGCCTATCCTTTCTCCACTTGGCCAGTATTCCCCCTTTGCGTTTCTCTACGAGTGGTCTCTTCACTGTGTCCAGGTGGTTGACCAGACTGTCCCGGTCACTCTAATAGAATAACCCTGTCCCACAGGGATGGAGGGTGAAACGGGGCGAACACGGTAATAGACATCCCTGAGGTGACACTCGCAGAACGGAGCTGTCGTGTCGAGTTTAAAGGTATCTGCTGAAACAATCGCTCAGACGTGTGCCATTCTTCGAGCTTCTCGAACAGCAGCAAAAATAGTTGAGGTCAGGCGGTAAAATGAGGCAAAAACAAAGCAAATAACGTACCCAGCTTTCCACTGCCCCCGCTGAAATCACGTCAAAGATACGAGTCCCGCAGCTAGACTGGAATCCAACTGTTTACGGGGGGTAACGACAGCTGTTTGTTTCTCTTCAAGATATCTCAACAGCACCGTTGACAGATATTGATTACACAGCCTCGCGATATCGAGTTGCGAAGCTTTTGTTCCCATTCATTTCGCATCTCTCGGACTCGATGTCTTCATCAACACGATACATTGTTACTTTCTCGTTGTTTCCGATATAATCATCCTAGACAATTGTTCCCTAGCTTCTGTCAAGTCTTAAGCAAAATACCAAAACGGAGATTCCCCCCTTGATCTGACGTTCAAGAGCGAAAATAAGTCATGAGCTCAAAATTCATTCCCGACAAAACAACAAAGCAACGAGATAAAAATCGAAATAGCGCTATCGCGAGATTGAAAACAAGTCTTTGGAAATAACTATCGTTCGAAGTCGCCGGTTGTTTGTTAAATGTGCTGCAAATAAACGGCATTTTATAAAGGGTGAATTCCATCGCGGCTGCGAGGATTCGTAGAGAAATCAGCTGAAGATCTTTGCCACGAAAATACTTCAGGATAAAATAAAGCCGAATTCATGACTCACGTTATGACGACGCGACTGTGACGTTGCCGGAGAATTTCAGACAGCCAAGTCGGACATTCTTATGCCGACTTGTCCACCCGATAAAGTGTCTCTTAACGCGTTTTTGCGTGGATACAAACAGCCTAGATGTTTTAGCAAACTCAACAGAAAGTACTCTCGGTACACTCGATTCTCTTGTTTCTATGTACAGCCTACGTTTTCTCCTTCTCTATCTTTCGCCCCCGCGAACCATCGTTTTATGATCCTTCGCCTTTCGATCGAACCCCTCCCACCACCCTTTTATTTTCTTAGCAATTCCGTTTCTACCCCTCGCAGAGTTCATTCAAACTGACCTCAGTATTTTTCTTTATGTATTTTATAGATCATTTTCTTTCTCATATTCTACGCTCTTGCAGCTTTTTCAATATCCTTGTTTCTCCGTCTTCTTTCCCCAGAACTTTCGCTCTACCTTTTCTGTCTCTCTTTGTCTTAATTTTTTTGTCTTTATCTTATCTCTTGGCAAACAGTCTATCAACCGAGATGGCGCCACTATCCTGTGTCTTGTGGCGCCTCTGTCACGAAGAACGCCAACTTCTCTTGAGAGATTCGGTCAGTAAAGTAGAACGATCCACCCCACATCGCCTTACACTTGAGTCTGACGATTCAATCTAATTTCCCGATCACCATGATTTTCAGCCTGCATTGTTAATTATTCGAAAAAACGGGCACTCGAAGGACAGACTTTGAGACTTTTTAACTTCGAATGTTGGTACATTCGCTGCAGGAGTACTTCTCTCGTCGACTGGGACGTTCTGGACGAATTCCCTCTATTTCTGGACCGATTGCAACACGCAACCAGATGTAGAGCACGTGCCCCGAAAGATTATAAACACTAGCGGAAAATGGAATAAATCGAATAAGACATTGGTCGACGTAAAAGTGTGCATTTATATTCACCGTGCTCCGTTTATTTCTCCGTGCAGAGAAAGATCTCTTCTTTTTCAAAGTCGCTCGCTTTCGTGAAAAGCCCCGTCGAAGTTTTACGGAAATTTGAGGTCGCAGTTAAAGGTGCGAGTTAAAGGTGCGTAGTTGGTGGATCGGTAGTCGATTGAAAAAAATCAGCTGTTGGCATTGTGCGTCTTAGGGTCCCACGGTGCACTCCCTTTCCGTTACATATCCTGACAAAGGAATTTCTCCCAAAGCCGGCTGCACCTTTTCTCGATTCGCACAAAGCACTGCACTCGAGCCGCCAGCAAAAGGAAGCTCTTTAAACAGCGGACCAGGAAATCATCAATCGGAATGCATCTCCCAGTGGATCCTTCGTAGGACCATCATTTTCGTCTTCCCTTGACCGTGTGCTCCTCAATCGAAAATATACGTGCAGATGTGAAAGAGAATTTCCGAGAGGACCTATAAACTGTATTCTATGCGGGCCGCAGCTTTTGCCCTCCTTTGAAACCCTTCTCCCTCGGCTTAGAATCGTCTAATTAGCATCCTGACTGCGACTCAGGCGCAACCCTAAATTTCGACACGACGGGCAACTGCGTCGTGTTCGTCGTCGTATACATGGCAAAGTTGCCATGCTTGGAGAAGCTTGAAACTTTCCGGGCTCGACGTTGATACGGCTCGAGGAGAGACATTTGAGGTCTACCAGACAACACGTGAGTGCGTGAACGCGTGCGCGTTATGCCGTGACTGACGTTGCTAGACGGCCGTCAAATTTCGTCTCACATATACACACGCACACACACACGTTCCTCCGAGTGTCAGTTTCCTCCGTCAGTTTCTCTCTCTCTTTCGTTCTCCTTCTCGGTCTTCTCTCTTTCAGTGCCTTTGTAACTCTTCCACTTTTTCCGTTTGCCTCTGTCGATTGAGCTCTCTCTTTCTCTTCCTCTGTCTTTTCCCTTGCATTTCACGCGCTTCTGATAATTCTCGGAATCCTTACATGCGACGTCCTGACAGAAACGCTGAGAACTCACCCTTCCCGGGCTGGGGGGGTGGCGTGACGGAAGGGATGGACGCTTGCAAGGCGGTTAGTATGTATCTGGTGCTATCGGCGACCGGTCGATATACCCGTCTCATCATCATCGGCCAGTGTTGCCAGGGTACACTTTCACGGCGATCGAGAATTTTTAGCAAAATAATTCCGAGAGTTAAAAGCGTCGCATAATTTGTCCTCGATATCATTCATCATTCTCAACTGAACAGCCAGAAATTTCATGAACTATGCAGCTTTGTTCAAATAAATAACTGTACAAAATAATGAAACACTTTTTCAATCGCCCTTACCAATTCTACCTTCAGCGTACATCTTTTTCCTTATTCCAACGCTTTCTATTCTCGTTGTCGAAGATGAGAGAACATAGCATGGCTCGGAGTAAAGATTCTCTCATGCTTTATTACGACCTCTAATTATCGGTCGACGGTGCAAAGAGGGATAATGTTCACGTGGTATCGGTGATATCACCACATGGAAAGTCAAGTGAACGTCCTCATCTTGAGGCGTCTAGACGAACTCGTATCGCGAACTGACGTGGAAAGTGTAGGTTTTAAAGTCATTGCCCCAAGTACCAGCCCTTTGAGATTAGCCACGAAACTCCAAGCCGACGTGACGTGATGGAATTCCGATACGATGCACTTGTGAATTTACAGCAGCGTTTAATGACGATTCGCCTAAGCCACCCCGTACCTTAGCTTTCATCTTGGCGGAGCAAATTTATTTGATTTATCATGAATTACGACTCTCGTTGCTCGCTTCAGTCATGCATTACGTAAAATTATACTTATGTCCCAAGTGCACTTGCAATTGACACCCGCAGCAACTCAACGTGAGATCGTGACGATTGAATCCTTCGTATCTCTGTAACTTCGTAGATAGGAATATTTCGATACGGATATTCGGAGTTCACATGACTGTTACAGCTGGTAATTAACCGGCGCGTGTTCGAAAGAAGTGCAAAGTGGAAAGTCTGCTTGGACGATGCTCGCTAACACGTGACAGAAGGTCTCGTGTTATCGTCATTTAACGCGCCGTATCGTCTAATTGCCGCAAGATGGCGAATGATGTCGCTCGATCATTCATCGTCAACTTTCTGCATTGCACGGGGGGTTAAATGATTGCGGTGGAGAACGGGGCGTAAGAATGGCAAAAGCATCGGTGACTTCAGGACGGTTTCTATAATAAGATCGTCGAATCCTCTGGTGTTTTTTCATAAGGGTCCGTGGCTGATGATTTCCACGTGTCACGCACCGTCGACACTATTTTTTTCTAAAGTGGAAAGAAGCTCATCTTTCCCGGAGACGGCCATGATAAAAAACAGATCAAACACCCACGCTCGTATGTCCCGTATGAAGAAATAGTCTTGTAGACACGTCGTTGGCGTAGACTCGAATACAAATTATTCGCGGAGTCGCGGTTATGCTTATTTATTCATTGCACGGTCCTGAAAAACATGACCTGGGACACGTTCCTTCAACATTTCTTTTTCCCGCGACTCATCTGCCAAGTCGGCAAACCTTGGATTTCCATTTGTTACCTTAATAATCAGCTTTATATTAACATACCGAAGGCATCACTTCCAATGCACGCGCGCTGACGGTCCTTAACACAAACAATTCTTCATCGGAATGAATATCGTACACGAGTACCTGATATAATCATCGTGATATCACGGTTAATCGTGCGGCAATTTTCGCGAATTCAACAGAGATTACGAAATGTTTTCCTTTCCGGTGGAATCTGCTCTTTAACTTGGAGCGCTGATAATAGAATGATAAAAAATAGTCCGTGAGCTAAGTTTACTAGCGGCCATGTCGAAAGATGTAATTTGGCAAAATATTTTTGGTCGGTGTAGTTTGCGAAATTCTTTAGATAAGAACAATTGCGCCGTATTTCGGAGCAGGAAACGTCGAATTTTCACCTGAACAACGGTCCTCGGTCTTTGAAATTTTTGCCCGCTAACAGCCGCCACGGACTTTCGTGCTATTTTCGCGTGTTTATGGCCGCGAGCGATACAAGCCGACTGTTCTATTATTAGTCATGGCGTTATCATCATTTTTGCCAGCCATTCGCCAGACGGTCGAGCAAACGATACTTTCCTCAATGAAAAAAATTAATCCAGTCGATCATTTGTCCGCCATTCGCTGCTCTATCTTGCCGCGAACCGTCGTGAGAATTGTCCCCTTTTTAACCGCAATCGTCCGTCGTGACATCCGTGGCGTAGGAAAAGCTTCGACAGGTTGTAACTTCCTACGAAATCTAAAGAAAACTCGCGGTTGACGTCATTCCGTGACGATAATCCACTGGCGCCTTGTCAAAATATATAAATACGATGACGTCACCAATGACGTTCCCTCCTTACGCGTGGCGAATAAACTTTACGACGGCGAGCACGCTATTCGCGCAAATTTAGCGGACGATTGGTCTCTCCTGCCAATTTAGTACAATTTGTCTTTCTAATGGCATACGTGACGATGCTCAATGAAATCTTGTAAAATGATTAAACAGCGTTTAAAGTCCTAGGTCGTTATTAAATTCATCGAATTAATAATACTCGTCTATCTAGATGTTCCGACGTTATCAATCAATGCGTGCCGTTTATTTATTTATTACTGGCAGATTTCCTGTTTGTCACCCCTTTTTCTCTTGCTCCACGTCCTTTTGCGCACTGGAACGGGAATGCTGCCAAATCGCTTTTAGGAAATGCGGTACTCGTAACCCGAAGATGCTCTTTCTCCTCGAACGCAGCCAGGTCACCGAAGACGTCGTTACGGCTAAAGAAATTTCTGTGTTTTCGAGAAACGCCCTCGCTACGTGACTATCCCGCGAGATTCTCGAAAGGCGAACATCGCGAGGATATCGTTATTTCGATGATTTGACGGCCAGTGAATCCGCATTCGCGCGTCAGAACGGGCCGCGTAAATTTGTCTGCGCACTTCTACAGAGAATTTATATCTTTCGTCCGCGGTAAACGCGAGGTCCCGATATCGAAATCGACCCTGTTTTCGACATAGAGACGAAAATAGGTTGGCCAAACGTCTGCCACGAAAATATTGTCCGACAGCCCAAGATACTTCGGAGAATCGCGAAAGTTCGAAATTTCCAATCGAACCCGTGTCCCGATGATCCTCGTCAAGTTTGCGCATCCTCGAAGAAAAAACAAGTCGAAGAATCGTTTACGCCTGGCCATTCATCAGATTTCTTCGCGCGTTACTTTTTCTCAGCGCAGTCATTCTCAGAAGTGTTATTCGCGCGTCAGAGATAAGTCATACGTCCTTAGGTGAGTTCCTGACTCGAACGTATCCGCAGGATGGAAAGGGAATTGCAAAGAGCCACGCTCATTCCCGACCCTGGCGATATTAATTGTCAATTATACGGAAATTCCTTAATAACACCGAGAAACCTGCGCCTCACGAGTACCCGATTTCGCGAGCACGTATTTCGATAAAGCGAGTTCAAGGTATTCCAGTTCACCTCGATCGAAACTAGTCCTGCTTGTCATGGCGATGATTGACCGGCGATCATTGCAACAGAAAAACAAGGAAACACCGACTTATCCGTCTTGCTTTGCATCTCTCCCACGTGCAAAGCTCTACCCGTGTACGGTAATTGCGGTAATTGCCTTAATAATATCGACGGTGAACGGATAAGTCCTTACATCTACGCCGACTAATTTCCCTGCGATCATTAATGTTGAAGTACCTTGCTAGGCGCGTTGATTAATTATCGTGGCCTCGGCTCCAAGTGCATACACATTGCTCGACTGTTCTATGCGACTGGCGGGATTCCTCGGACACGGAGAGGAAGAGAGAAAACAGCAAGGAGAGACCTGGAAGATGGCCAGACTCTTAGCATCCTATACCAACGACGACGTTATCCCGAATCTAGATTAGTGTGAACGAACTCGGCGACACAAAATCTCGAGTACAATGCGCCGCAGGGCTCCTTAGGCGAGATCAAGAGAAAGATCTGCGCATTATTTCGCTTCAGGGGAATTCTATTTTCGTTAATACACTTCTGAGGAACGATGTCGTGGATTTTTTGGAAAACGAATTTTGTCACACTTCGGACGAAAGCAGGTTAATCCGTGCCAAGATACTGCACGTAATTCCTCTTGATGGACGTATCAAGCGCTAAGTACTAATCGTTCTTCTTAAATTTGAAGGATATGCCAATGGATTTGCAAATTAATAACAGAATTTCTCCACGTCTGATAATACCTGAATAAACTGGACGACATTGTCTACAACTCCACTGCAATTTATACAACACAGTTATAAATTTCGAGATTGTGAATTATGATTACTTATTCCGTGTGTCCTACGTCGTTCCCTGCGGTCGTGTCGTCACTAATTGTGAGGCCAGTATGGCCGTTCAATGTCCGCCGATCTATTTATATCGGCGATCAGCTGCGTGAGCCGGTCATAATTCAATTGCAGTCGACCCCACTGCCGATACTTGTACGCACACTGCGTGTCGAAGACCCACCTCCTGCATTCATACATCCGTGCAGATGTGCATACGCATGCACTTGGGACACGTTAAACGATCTACGTCGACGACTTACGACAGCAGTTTCCAATGGACGATGAAAAAAACAGACAAAAATGTGTACGTCTGTAGCCATCTTGAAACTTCACATTGCCCTTTTATGAATATTGAAAGTAAATCAGTTCTTTAAGATGATAACTTCTCTAAAATTAGACCGTGAATTGTTTTTATGAGAAGGAAGTGCATTAATCAGGGGGTCTAACGGTTTCGAAATAAAATCAGATCGTCCGAGACATAGATTAATTCCGTAGCCTCGTATTGCAGTCTGGCCTGCGTCATGATAGAAATTCGTGAAATTGATGAACCCGATTTTTGCATTCCCATGCAACGGTAACACAGCGGAAGCAAGATTCGCTATTTCGACATAGAGCGGTGGTTGGAGAGATTTATCAGGCCATTCGAGACGGAAAAAAGGGGCGATTAAAGAAAATGAGGGCGAATAGAGCTGCAAGGAGAATGATGACGTTGAAGCATTACATAAATCAATCACCGAAAGGATAACGATCGACGTTATCTCAAACGAGTTTCACTGCGCCCTATCATCGATAAAATCAGGCAAAACAGCGAAAATGTCCACAAGCGATTAAATTAATACGATATTCTATACAAATAAGTGAAAACGGTCGATTAAATTTTAGCCAGGAATTAAATCGAACGTAATTCGTGTTTCCCTTGTGATGACTCGTACTACGTCGATTCTTTTATAAAGAAATACGCCGAGCTGTTGCGTCCGCTTACGTCTTTCGCATGTGCCGGTGTGTATGTAAAATACGGCACGCCTGTTATCTCCTTATGTCGGCTAAATATAGCGGGAGGTCTAACTCGAGGCTCAAACACAAATGATATTGATACGGACCGGTTCGCACTCTCCTCTTGCCAACATTTCGATTACTTCCTTTCGTGATGCGCGAAAACCCAACATAAAATGGCGACTATCTGCCTTTATCCTGCCGAAAAATATAAGGATTACACTTTGTACAGGGGATTCCAACCGAAATGGTCAGACCGAACTCAGCGATTATTTTAAATCATATCTCTACTTTCGTCCCGTGGGCAAAAAAGAGAATATACTTTGTACTTCAGTGTACGGAAAATTGGAATAAAATTGCGTGTCTTGAGAGATCTGACAGAATTTTCAACGCATGCATTTCTTGGCCAATATCAGCACAATTTATATCAATTGCCCTTAAAAACTGAATGATTGTTTTTGCTAATTCCCAAATTTCTTGCTCGAATCGATTATTTGAAATGACCTTAAGAAAATACTTGTACAACGTAAATAATTTGACGTTAACAGTAATGGACGTCAACTGCGCAGTTGATTCAGCCCGTTGTCGTCTATTAATTTTCAAGGTGCATTTCGTTATGTCAAAAATGACGTTGTGCAGAGTTAATAAAGGTTTCCCTATCACATCGTACGGTATTTCAGGCCCGTTCCGCCAAGGTTGTCTTAATAATCCCGAGTAAACAAAACTCACTTGCCGCTCGTAGCGTTCAAAGTTAGCAATGTATCTAGCACACATGGACCTTTCGTTGGTTTCCATAAGTTTCATTCGTGCTCGTAACAGATATTCGTGGTTTGCCGAACACGTGAGCTTAGGTCGCTGCTAACAAGTTTGCTAACAGTTGGCATGCTGATCATTACTTCGGAACGCAAAATTCAACGATTTTCCGACATGCCTTCCCCATTACATTTTTTCCGGTTATTCATAATTTGCATAAATGTTGTAGTGCGACGGCATTCCTGTGTTTCCCGACAAGCGTGTTTTCTACTTTTTATGCTCTTGCCTTATACGATCATTCCATTCGAACGTAAAATTCGTGCACTTGTCGACGTTTAATACCTTCTCTTTTAGATCCCCTCGTTTTTCTCGTCGGTTCAAATTTACGTAATTATCACAGTTTGGCGGTGATTGCCTACCGTAATCTCCAGTGTTTGCTCAAATAAAACGCAGGTGCTAAAAATACTCGCTGTTGGTTCAACGGGGAGAAGGTAATACAATACACACAGTCGAAATATTTCGTAAGAATTCTTCGTCTCGTTTTTTTCCCCCCATTAAGATCATCCCCGTATTTCTCGTAGGTTTATTCCAATCACTGTCTCACTTTAAAAGGAAATGGAAAAAGTTCCCGGAAGTTGGGGCTTTCGATAATGCTGTTTTTCCTGTTCTTTTTAATTATTCGCGTAATTACATGTACGGCGATTAGCGCGGTAATCTCCAGTGTTTGCGCGCGTGAAACCCACTTACTAAAAATACACGCTGATGGTTCAATAGGAGGCGGTAATATAATACAAGTAGGTGAAGTATCGGCTAGGTATTCCTCCTCCCGTGCTGTTCCTCGCGTACGTCTATTTCCTGACGGGCTTGTCTCTTTATTTTCTGTACGTTCACTCCCTCTCCACATGACATACCCCTCCCCCGCGAACCTGTCGGTCTTTCTCTGGTGGTAATGGCGACCAGCGCTCGGTTAGTCGCGTGCCGGGCAGCCGCGAATCAAGAAGGCAGTCTTCCGCCTCCAGAGCAAAAGGCACACCGTATCCGCTTTGAGACACAAAGGAGGGAAAGGAACGGTCGATAATAATTTCCTTAATTGCCTCCACCGAGGACGAGGGACTCGCGCCTGATCGTCGAAGTCAGGATCATCGTGATCGTAAAATCATAGGAAATTCTCCAAGGACGGGGGACGATGGCAGATTCCTGAAAGTTCGAGGAATATGCGTCGTAGTGGATGTAGTGAGAAATTTGGGAAGCTTCTGCTCAAAGGATTTGGAACGACAACGTGCCAGAGACAATCGTTTCGTCACAGCGTAGAACTCGGTTCACGCGAGAAAAAGTAAAAGCGGTATTCGCGAAAACGTCTTATCGGAGGACATAATCTCAGCCGGTGGAACCTGGAATCGAAAAGAAAGAAAATACGACGAACTTTGAACGACGCCCGATAGAAAACAAAACGTTTCCGCCGTTACATAGTGCCATTTTACTCGTTTTCAATGGGCTCTGTTATATCAAATCGTCTTCCTACTGCCGTTGAAACTGTGCTAGGATGATCGACAGGAATTGCTTTCACCTTACGCGCAAATCCATTAAATCGTGACTCGCGGATTTTCCTTGGTACGAGTCCAAGGAAAAATAAATGTACCTCTGCTGTCTTCTTACAACGAACCAACGCGATCAGTCATTCCTCGTGCCCTTAATCTGTGATTTTGTTATGACTGCTACTTAACCGGAATCCGGAAAAGTGTGCCACTCGATAAACAGATCGATCTCAGTATCTTCCACGACAATCCTGGTCGGTGAAAACATCGAACCTACGCCCACCCCTCGGAGAATTGTGATAATATCTTTTACCTTAGAAACGGTATCTAAGCCAGTGTAAAACTGCAAAACGTACTTGCGAAGTACTACAAACCGGGACATTGCACAAAACGAAGACACGAGAAAAGTGTCGATTACAATGCCAGGACATAAACTGACAAGAAATTTGTCGACATCGACAGATTTCGTAGGGGATTTTCCTACTGCTGAATTGACTTTTTACTGAGGGAGAAAACCAGTTCCTGTGGTGTAGTTTGTGTCTGAACTAGTGAAGGAATAGATAACTGGTCGCGGACCTGGAAGGTTGAGTTAAGTGAAGAGTTTGGTAAAAATGGCACCGGCGAATACTCTCGACTGGTCCGAGCCATGCCAACACTGGCGGTACCCAAAGTTTTGTCCCTCCGAGCAAAAGCATGAGAAGTCGAAAAGTGCCGTTGAACTGAGTGGCAAAGAGACGAACGGTACCTACAAAAAATTCTGCAGATTCTTGCGCAGTCTGGGCAGCAAGAAACGTAAGTGTTCATCTCTTACCGATCAGCCTTATTCACGCTTAATTGACTACCAAGAATACCATTATACCTTGATCCAAGAAAACTACTACTCCACTTGGCGTTGTTTGCTCCACCATTCCTGAAGCAACTTTTAAAAAAGCTGACGTTAAACAAAGCACAAGCTTATGCTTTAAACAGATAGGAAATTTGGTTAAGACCGTTTAGCGTAAAACACCTGCTGAAACAATATGTTCATTTATTCTCGTTCTTCGCCGAAGTTGAGGAAAAAGTCGTCCATGAGTAACATACCGCTCTGTCAAGTTTTATAAATAAATATATTTCATATGGGCGTGCGTGTCACTACCCACGTACATCTGCACTTGCTATTCGATAACTCTAACTGTACCTTCCATGATGTATTTTATACACGAGAAAGTATTCAAAGAAATTATACCTCAGAAGAAATTTCATTCTCAATGAAACTCTTGTTATTTCAACAAGCTTGTTATCGCACAATTTCCTTCCGCTCTCGGGTGTGAGGGAGAAAAATACGGCCTTCCACGGTTGAAATGCTCCTCTCTGTGATGTTATAAATAAATGCATTTTGCATGGATGTACATTCTCCGGCCGGCTTCTTCCGTATTTGCCGGCGGCGAAATGTCAGTCGGTCGGGGATTTATCCTCGGCGAAGAACGGCGGGGTAGAAAGGGTCGTGGGGGAAGAGGTGGGCGAAGCCCTCGAGCGCAACACACGGCTAAGATGCACCTGCAATGTAAACGCGTGGGCTCGGTGCATACGCTCTACCGCTCTCCTTTTCTCGAGCGTTGGATTAATTTATCCCGACCGAACTCGCCCGTAAAACGGTCCAGCAACGTCGCTTTGCCACAGATCGCCGACTCTTGACCCACTTCTCCGCCGACGTAATTCTCTCGCGGGGATGACGTCCCGAAGAACCTTTTTATCATCCTATCAATCGACCCGCGAATCTCTGCTAATGATCCCGCCCCCAGTCCTGTTTACCCTATCTCGTGAAATTAAAGCAATCGCGGCCTTCGCGAAAGCCACTGGTCCACTCCCATTTGGAGAACTTCAAAGCACATTTTAAGTGGACTCCTTTGGAAACTTATTAACAGCAGAATTAAACCTTTGCGTCCTTGGCCCTGTTGATTATGTCAACGCAATAACAACGCAATCGTATAATAATACAGATAATTATTCATCGTATACATTACAGAACGGAGAGTCATTTTTAAAGTAAGATTAACGCGCTTTGGCGCTTTGCATTTTTTTTGTCCATCGGTCTTTTATGTTAATCTTGAAATGCCACATATCCTTATACGTTCGTAGGAAGTTATTAATAGCACAAAAGGAAATTTTCCGTATCCGAATTCGGTTTCACCTGCGTTAAAGATCGACGAGTTCTTTCCTGGAGCCGGTTCACCTTGTTTATCGGTGCTTCGACGTTTGACCGAAAAAGAATGCAAGGATTAGCGGGATTCCCCACTCCTCGGCATCCTATTGTGACCGTTGTGGGACGAGCAAATAACTCTCTTTCGTTTGGCCTCCTACACGACGAGCCTCGAATGGACAATAGGCTTTAACGATGTGTGTTCCGCGTTTACTCGACTTATCCGGCCCACTTACCGCAAAACCTACGTGTTTCGCAAACCATGCCAAAACTATTAGGGCCTACCGAAGAAAAGGTAAATAAATAACGCACGAAGAATACGACGAGCGACGTCCGTCACTGTTGCAGACTTAAATCGTTACGTAAATACCTTGCGGGTAATCGGAATTCATCGTCGTAGCACAATGTCTTAACCGGAAATGTTCCATGCGTAACACCGGCGAATCGTGAAAATATAAGTTAATAGATTACTGTTGTAATTAAACATGTGTCGTTATACTCAAAAATATTTTTTACGAATGTCGAATGTTTGAACTAAATTATGTAGTGTTTATTAATAAGCAGTTACTATATCGAATACGTTAATTTTTTTTTTTAACTCCCAGAGACGATTATTTACACGATTTAAACTGGAAAGTTTGTTGGGTACGTGGTCGAGTGTTGTATATGTAGTAAATTGTCTTTTCCTGCAGTCCCACTGCGGATATTGTGCATTATTTCTTTGCCCACGCGGTACAAAAAGTACTGGCTTCTGCAGCTATGGTCTCTGGCCATTTCTCTTATTTTTCTCTTTTACTACGGACAAACGTCTATGCTAAAACTGCCCTGCTCGCGTAATCGGAAAAGGAACTGGTTTTGACAAAGTCGTTACAACGGAGGCTTTCTTGTTTTACATATAAAAATCAAGAAAATCAATTCATAAGCGTTTTACCACGCATTGTAAAGTAATTGCTAAAACAGTTGATGTAATACAGCGTTAGAATCATGACGTCTATAAAATCTATTTAAATTTATCTGGCCCACTGCGGATCAATATTCACGCTAAATACGGCATTTCTATTCGCCGCAAGGATTGCGCCTTACTCTTGTTTCCAACAGAAACCAGGAAACAATTCCCCTTTTCTCATTTCTCCGCGTATCGAGTGTTATCGCGGTGTGTTGCGTAAGACAAGTGAAATGATGGAAATAACGGCATGAACATATCGCGGGCGATTTTCGCTATCGATAAAACCAGGCCTATTTTCTCGTTGCTCAGCCGCGGCTAGACAGAGAGGGTTACTAACTCATTGTCTCGTCGTTCCAAGGCCACACCTCCTGGAAATGCATTTGGCAATGGCCACTTTCGTGCGTGTAAAATTGTAGGGATCACGGAGCAGTCCACATTACGACATGCAACAATGTCTCCAGGTGATTCATTTAGCCTACCTGAATGACATTTGCCCAACTAATCCCTCGCATCGCTGAGGTAACATCGATAGATCACCGCGGGGCTGATTTACAGTCACCGCAACGGATATCATGATTCATTGTGACTTGTTCTGACCTCAACGCATACGTAGGAACTTATTGAACGCTTGTAAACGGAGCGCGAGAAGCTGCCGTAAATGTTGAACAGCAAAACGTATCCGTAACACTTCATTCATTTCCGTAAGATTGTCAATGTTCTATTACAGCTGTCTTCTAAGTTTCCTCGTCAACCGTTGACCTTTGATATTTCCTATACTCGTGTCCGCGATTGACACGAACCCTTCAATTCTGTCGACATTTCAAATCGCAAATATTGTTATGAATTTCTGGATATACTGACACCGGCAAAAGGGTTAGATTGTCCTACATTAGAGAATAGGATTAGTACTACGTCTATTTGTTCCCTTGTAATTTACTCATCGACCTGTTTTAATTGAATTGTGGTAATGGGCCAGAGTTAATTAACTGAATCAACGAAACGTGTGTAGATGTGTTTAACACGTAAATAGCAGTTCAATTGTACAGCGTTTTATGGATTTCCACAATAATCCGCTTCATTGGAAATATGCCTGATACTTGTGACGAGCCTTTTAACAACGAAGGCAAACCGTGATTCCCGCTATTTTTGCTCGCTGTATGCGGGCTTTTGATGGACGCTTTGCGAAAATAGCAGCAGCTATTTAAATAACTCGACATGTATTCACACGTTTCGCTTGTCTATGTACAAGTTGCAATTCGAAGCTCGCGGTGCATAAATCCCACGAAACCGAAAGAGAATTTCATCATGAATTCCATAAATCGGATTGCGTTTTGGAACTTAGCCTTCTCCCTCATTTTATATGTACAACCTTCTCCACTGCATGAGTACAAATAGTTGATTTTATGCCTGTACATTAGAACGCCACAATGACCATAATCGATAATTTCCACTTTAATCATGAAACGTTGTAAACTATAACGTTCATGGTTAGCGCGAAATGCTGGACAAGTAATATCTTTAATATTTGAAACAATGTATTTCTTACATGAATTATCCACATCTGTGAATAATAAAGTATTTCTTTTTCGCTCGTATAGAATTAATATTTAATGAAAAAATAATTATACCTTCGTTGAGACATCAAAGAAATATTGTAGTCCAGACAGTTTTAATTGAGCAACACAGTTTCGTTCTGTCGACGTCCTATGAGTTGAAGTAATGTTTATTTTTCAAGTTCGAAGGAACATTAAATACCTAAAAGAACGCGTCGGTCGGTTGTTTGCAGACGAATATCGAGTCTGATTAGAATCTACGAGTAAAGCTAATTGTAAGGCACGTAAGAGTTGGACCCAGGCTTGCACCTACTCTATTTGTAAACGTTGTCTGTTCCTCCTCCGTTCGAACCGCTAGCCAGTAGAACAGTTTCATTTCCTTCTGTTACTTTCGCTGTACTGTAGCGTTGTGGTTTTCGATTTTTTCTATGGGTGGTGCGCTGTACAATGCAGGCAGAGATGGAAGCAAGGTGACGACCGTGGTGGCGACCCCCGGTGCCGGGCCAGACCGCCCCCAAGAAGTTTCCTACACGGACACGAAGGTCATCGGCAACGGTAGCTTCGGAGTCGTCTACCAGGCAAAACTCTGCGACACCGGGGAGTTAGTCGCGATCAAAAAGGTTCTCCAAGACAAACGATTTAAGGTAAGCTTCAGAAGACTGACTTTTTTATTCGAAATTTCCTTCTATTACTTAGATTCTGCATTTCAGTAATGCAAGTTCGAAGTTAGTTTAATCATGATGTAGAAATACAGTTAACGTAACAAGTGGCTAATCATATAACGTTTCTAATTCTTGAATTTGTTTTTGTCCCACAGAATAGGGAACTGCAAATCATGCGGCGTCTTGAGCACTGCAACATCGTGAAGTTAAAATATTTCTTCTACTCTAGTGGTGATAAGGTAATTATCCCTTGAGGATACCTCCCTTCTTAAAGTATGAAAAGATAAAAATAGTATGGAATTCCCAGGCCACCGATCGGTTATAATAAAAAAGAAATCGACATTTACATAAACCGGACTTGGGTTTACTATTCATTGTTGGGAAAATCCGTGATTAATATTCGTTTAAGTCAATTGTGAATACTGATTTTAGTTTAATGCATGCGACGTTATGTTATTTTGTAGAACATCCTAAACGCAACTAATCCAGTTTTTCATGTGGACGTAAGTTGGAGTGTACCCAGTAGTTTAAAAAATCCCGTTATGAGAATTAGGCAATTATGCTTTTGCATAGAAAAAGCCAAGAGATGCGAAATTGAAGTTATCAGAATTAAAAAAGTGTAACATTTTTCGTCCTTTCGTATGAGAAATACGGCAATGATTTTAAGAGACAAGCAATTATTTCTAATATAGTTTATTGGACTGTTTATTTCTTAAAATCATTGTTTGGCTTTAGGGACAGAGCCTGTGAAACCAGTGCTGGTCGATATCTGAGAACTTCAATGTCATGCCAAAGAGAGATAACGATACAGACTTCATGAATTCGTTTTGAGAAAACGGCTATACATCCGTTAGAAATTAATTTTGGACCTAGTAGTTAACGTTGCTTTGTTAATTATAGATTTCGCAACGCACATTTGAAAGAGGTGTTAACGTGTAGCCTCTTTATGTCTTAATGTGATATATTTGGAGTATTTATCGTATTCGCAGTGCTAGAACACAAAACGTCCATTAGAAAACGATGTTGCTCTTAAATCCTTTCTTTTTTTATACACGCACTGGTTTTTCTTAGTTTCATCGCTTTCGCCGCGTTCATACGATAATCGTTTTTTAGAAGGACGAAGTTTATCTGAATCTAGTCCTGGAGTATATCCCCGAAACTGTGTACAAAGTCGCCCGACACTATAGCAAAAGCAAGCAGACGATACCAATCAGTTTCATCAAGGTAAGAAGATACCCCTTTCTCTGATACCTTTGTAACGCGCTGATAGGGTTCAAGTGCGCGATTAAACGATTGTCTCTTGCCTTTTTCAGCTGTACATGTATCAACTATTTCGTTCACTGGCGTACATCCATTCGTTGGGAATCTGCCACAGAGACATTAAACCTCAGAACTTGCTTCTGGATCCAGAGACTGGAGTACTGAAGCTTTGCGACTTCGGCTCGGCTAAGCACCTTGTAAAGGGAGAACCTAACGTGTCTTACATCTGTAGTCGCTACTACCGTGCGCCTGAACTTATTTTTGGTGCTATTGACTACACTACTAAGATTGGTGAGTTTCAGTAGATATCTAAGAATCTCCAAGTTTACCCTCCATCAGTGTCGTTGAAAGAATGAAAAGGCATATTACTTTAATAGCAGAATGTCCCGTATTATTCTACATTTTAAATGTATGTCAACAAGGAATTAGCCGCCACTTTTTGCATCAAAGTTACCGGATGTAAACATTAACAAATTATTAACTTATGAAAGATTTTGCGACTGACCGTTTAAAATTTATTTCAATAGACGTATGGAGTGCGGGGTGCGTTCTGGCGGAATTACTTCTTGGTCAGCCGATCTTCCCTGGCGACAGCGGCGTCGACCAGCTCGTCGAGATCATTAAGGTCCTCGGCACACCGACACGCGATCAGATTCGTGAGATGAATCCGAACTATACGGAATTCAAATTCCCGCAGATCAAATCGCATCCTTGGCAAAAGGTATTTTTATTATACACTCCCTATTATTAACATCTTCTTGAAGACTGAAAGCTACTATTTTACATTCTCTGCTTGTCTCTCTTTATTCGACAATAAGATGATTTCTATTTTGCATCATTTATAACTCGCAGTGAGAAATAAAATAGAATTTAAACTTAAAGTCAATTGTTCGAAAGGAGAAAGAACTTTTAAAGCTAGAGACCAGTTGAATAAAAATGTGACTTACTTTCTGTTGCTGTTACAATATAATAGAAGAAAGACTAACGCTGTTTTTCATCGAAAAGAGAGACACTGAAAATATGGTGGCAATTACTTATTTATTAATACTACGGCTGGGGTTACGGTGTATTAATCGTGCTATATTTTGGCGACAATTAACCGTCTTTTCAATATTAATCTCCTGTTGTCACACCACAATTACGTTTCCCGTTCATGGTTCTTCCGGCAATGAGCATTACCGAGAACAGCGAACAAAAACAGGTTGAGTAAATATGTCGCTTAATTGCTGCATGGTCAACATCGATAATACTCTGTGTCAATTTGTTTTCGTGGTCTGTTACTACTTTTTCGTTACCCCTGTCATTGTGCACCATTCATCAATACATGTCCTGGTGGTTACAGTATATGCTTCAGCGAATGAGTGGACCAAAGTGTTCCACGGAGCACCAAAAGATTAGAGTAAGTGATTCCTGTTGGAATATGTTCTTACATATGGCTGGCACAGATTAGTCCTCTCTATTTTTCTCTCCGTGTTTGTATTAACAAATACCGTTAACACTAATTCTGGAGCTCGGGATATACTGTGAAGATAAGAAGCGCTATCACAAGTATTTTTTATTTTCTAAGAGAGATGTGTATTGCAAGGATGTATTTTTATTTTTGGAAAATACTTCCTATATTACGAATAATCATTCTCACGTGCCTTCTCCTCACCGAAGTAGCTCGACCTTTCATTTTCCACATCTACAATAGTTAACACGACTAACGAAGTTCAATAAATCCTATCTTGTGATTGGGAATAAATTTGTCAAAATATCACTTACTCTAATATTTTGGTGGCATTTAAAAATATCTCTCATAAAGGATGTCTCATGTATTCGGCAAAATAATTTAATATTGCTTCCGATATCTATCGACAATATATCTAAGCTTATTTTTCACTTATATAATACATGTTCTTACTGTGAGTTTCATAAGTGTCGCATAAGCCATTAAATCACTTCATATCTTCTATATTCTTACTCAAAAGAATTCATCGAATCATTAATATTTCTCGTTTCTTTGCGTAATGCAACATAAATATGCTAAGTATGTTATTAATATATTATTACTAATTGCCGTGATTGCTAATAATACGAATTGTCAAAGAAGTCCATAAAATACGTTTTTTGGTTTCTTCTGGAGTCAACCTTATATGGCAAATTACGATAATCGTGAGATATTTGTATCGTCAAGCGTCACGTAAATCAAACCTGTTCCTTTTCCTAAGTTATTTGTTAATCTTGATTAGACTTGAAAAATACTGAAAGTTTTACAGTATCAGGTACAAACATTCCAATCCTCACGAAAATTTCACAGATGTTGTACGTACCGAGAGTATTCTATTATTCGAATAATAATGTATTTAATTTGCATAAAGATGTCGCACACAGGACGAGCCCAAGTTCAACATAAAAAAGTACCTCTAACATACAGCTAAATACACTACGTAAGAAATGCAAAACACACTCATTAGCAGTCATTACCGTGCATTTGTACATTAGGGTGAATGCTTCATAGGAGTCATGGGTCATACAATACCTTCCATTGTAATAGTATAATAGGCATAATTATTTAAGTGGTTAGATGATTTTGTAAATGTCAAGGAGTACATTGCAGTCCCGTATTTTATGGAAAGTGAGTTGGCGCGAAGAGGAACACTGTTGAACGACTTAACGAAATGACGTTGATTATTTAGGTGTTCAGGGCGCGTACACCGCCGGAAGCAATGGAACTGGTAGCGCGACTTTTGGAATACACGCCGTCGTTGCGGATGACACCTCTGCAGGCGTGCGCTCATCCTTTCTTTAACGAGTTGAGGGAACAAGGTACGAGGCTGCCAACCGGACGGGAACTGCCGCCGCTCTTCAACTTCACCGAGCAGGAGCTGCGAATTCAGCCATCCCTCAACACCATTCTCATACCGAAGCACGCGCAGACATCGGAAAATACCGCTGCCGCTGCGGGCGGGCCCCAGTCGGAAGCTACGAACGCCGCTGTAGCGGGCTCCAGCGGTAACTCTTCTGATAATACCGTCAACACACCCTCCACCACACAGAACACAGACCCCAGCCAGTCGAATATGGCTTAAACCGCCTCCCTTCGTAATCCTTTCACGGGAGACCCAAGAGAAAGGGGGTACGAGAAAGAGAGGCGTGTATCGATGAGGGAAAAACGCGTTGTTGTAATTTTGCACGCTAGGCCGTTGATGCGAGGACGGCACTTTCGAGAAATCTGACTTTCTGAGGAGGATGTCCCCGTTGTAAGTTAAACTCGAGCGCGAGGACGAGGGCTCTGAGATTGGTTCACAAATGGAAGAGGGTGGGAAAGACGTATAAGTCCCCTCCCCCTGTCGAGTTCTCAGGGCCCTCCGACGACCGGGTTGAACTCAGTGTGTACATATAGGAAGAGATCCGGCGTAGAACCACTGAAACCGATTACTGCTAAGGGCGACTAGCTGAAGACAAATGTGTAATCCAATGTGTAGTAGCACGCGTTGATGTTGCTTACCTTATCATTTATGACCTAATTGCTCGAGTCGTCGTCGTCTTGGCCAACTCCTGAGAAAAGTAACCGACGCAAGTCGAGAGACCCTTTCGCTCGACGAGGCTGGAATAAACTCGTGTTCCAATGTGTGCGTGCGTCAGACGAATCTTCTTTAACGATTCATCGCTTTGTTTCGGGTCTGAAGCAAGATGTAGCCGATATACATCATGTAGAGATACATTTGTTAACCGTTGCGATCGGATCGTCAAGCTGATGCCGATAAATCGTACAACTGCAGGAACACACACATCACAAAAGCATTTGCCAAACAGCACAAGAGAAATAAAAGTCTCAGAAGTGTCTCAATATCTCTCGTGCGTTGATCTCCGCTTTCTCAGAGGACATTCGAACATGTCAACACCTTAATTTTATTCATCGAGGCGCGTTTATAAAACTTACCAATGACTGTATCTTTACAATAATGCTGTACCGCGAAAAAAGATTCTCCTTTTTAATCTTGTTAGAATATTATTTAGACCATTCCAAAACAAGGCAGTTGGTGAACGTGCTACAGACGTGAAAGTGAAAGATGCCATTGACGTATAAGAGTTCTTGACGACCTCTCTCGCATGTCATCGAAGAATTTTTCTCTTGTGTCGTATGGATTAGAGCGGACCGACTCGTCCGGGTGTGAAAATCACGGAAGGCAGAAGAGGTTCACATGCATAATCGATAATTCGTTATTCGAACGAATTTCTCGTAACTTAAAAAGAAGACATGCTGCATATATCGGCACGATCCATGTGGAATCTTTAAGATTAACGATGCAACAGCAAATTCTGATTGCCGAGCCATGACAGCCAGAAGACAGCCATATTCGTGCCTACCAGTCATGTCTCGACAATACGAATCACTCTGCACACCTTAATTACCACTACGATTAATTGCTAATACTACTCTTTAACAATTTGCCGTTATAACTACGTATTCGCGCGACAATTTTTCTAGACATCGGGTTCCACAAAATTTTTTTTCAACCTGCGCTGACGAACTTCTGAATGCGAATTTTTTTAGCGAAGCGATCATTGTTTCTTTTTTTTTAAATTCACCAAGCCGACGTCTACGTACGATATTTTCAAGAGAGACGCAAAGAGAATGAAATCGGAAAATTTCGCGATTTTCTCATAGGGAAGCCACTAGCGTATTCTTGTACGTGTAACGAGAAGTTGACGGTCTTTGCGTTCATGTTTCATCGAAGAAGCAGCCACACGGGACCCAACGTAACCAATGTGCTTAGTGCAGAAAAACACGTTTAGGAAAAAACGATTATTGTTAATTTTATGACCTAAAGTGACGTAAATTCTAATGTTTACTATTACAAGCGATTTACATGCATAAATGGAACGTTCTTATAGACTTAATATAGCTCATTCGTATTTTGATGTGAAGTAATCAATATTGTGAAGTAAAATACAAAAAATAGTCTGTTAATTAAAAAATTTTGGCAGCTTTATTGTAGGTAATGTTGGACACAAATCAAGACTGGAGATTTATCGGCCCACGTTTTATGCTTTTGTGGACCGTGTGTAGCTGAATCTTCAGAACATGCCGCATAAGACGACTCATGACATACAGAAAGCATACACACACACACACTCACACTTTACACATATCATTATGTCGCAAGAAACAAAAGGGCTGTCGAAGAATAGATGAAACAAAGTCTCACTAATTGAGTTCTTTTGGGAAAAGGACAAACGATAAAGAGATGAAAGGAAGAAAGGAAACACACAAGGAAGCGTGAGAGCGTGAGAGAGACAATGTGGATGATGTAAACGAAGTATGCGTGTGTGTGTGAAAAGGGAAAGAGCGAGAGGGAGGGAGAGCAAGCCACCTCAGCATTCATTTCAGAGTTTTATCAATGTTGATGATTACATTAAGTTTTTAACGATTAATCTTTTTAGCGAAGTACGTTTAGGTTTGAATCGATTACCTAAATTATTATCTGTTTGCTACAATCGCGAGCAACGAACGCAACGTTTTTGTATTCATCGGGTCATCGAAGCTGGCGGAAACGCATGGTTTTTTTTTCATAGTATGACGGAAAAACGGTCTGCGACGGTTTAGGCGACATATGATCACCGCTTTTGTGGCTTTGCGTGCACACATTATTTATTCTACGACCCTCTTTACCGCAACCATCAAGTGCAACGGGACTAATAGACTTTCGGGCGTGTTTCGCAAACATTGAAACGAAAAAACTATACCCGCGAGACTTTCCAGGCGTTTGCTGTGAGCACTAGTTGTACATTTATATTATTTAAACGTTTTCGTGGGGAAGTGGACTATCACGTGGACTCGTCGCAATTGCATCTTCTTCGAGCAACCCGTCCACAGCGTGAAAACGTACATTAAAAAAGATTGGTTGCAATAAAAGAAAAATGCGAATATCCTATTTACATAGTGCGATTCTTTCGAATTTCCAGGCCGACAGAAAGGCTAAACTTCTTGACAAACGCGAAGAAGATGGCCCCGAGTTGTAGCTATGACTTGCAGAACGAAATCACACCGACACATTCGACGTTTCAAATCGGCCACCTTGAATATAGATTGTTGGATATTTATCGTAACTATTATTAATAAATAAATTCATCGATATAGTTTGGATTGACCTATCTCATCTTATCTTAAAACGACTATGCATCGTGAGATATCTTGCGAGGGATTATAATGACTGCAGCGGATCCAAACGCTCTTAACATTTTACTAGAAAGCTGTTTTCCAAGTAATTCGAACGGGAAGAATATTATTAATAAATGTGTGACGTATCCTCGCTTTAAGAGAAATCTTAATTCGTCCGGTGCAGTCATTGTAGTCAAAGCAACGAGTGTTCCGCGGCAATATAATCGTGAGATTAAGAACGTCGGACATCAAGGAAGAGACAATTCTGTGTAATAGGAGTTACGAAGAATCGTCTTCACTCGAAGATCTATCAGTTTTAATTTCATACATTAGTTTTATTTGTAGCCCGTGTACATTCTTCCAGAGCTTGGACATTACTCGATCACAGAACTACACACATTACAAAGTACTCGTTGTGGGGGAAGAGCTCGTGTAAAATATTGAAAATCTATATATAAATACTTATATATAAATATATATATGCAGGTTAATTTTAATTATAGCTATTAACGATATTGCCGCTGTTGTAAGGAAAACGTGAGCGAGCGAGCGAGAGAGAAAGAGAGAGAAAGATGAAAATTGATTCTCGTTTATTCGTGTCGTCTCGTGTGTGCATGGCATTTACGAACCGTTACCATTTTACCACCAGCAATTCTGCTTCACCCCGCATCATTTGCACTCTTTTGAAGCACCTAGTGAAATTGAAGTGTAATAATTGTGTAAAAATGATAAATAAATTGATATGTATATACATGCATAACGTATGTACGACGCATACACGCGCGTGCGTGCTTATGTATGTGACGAGAGAGAAAGTTCGAGATGCGTTTCGCGTGTATACTAGTATTTAAACGAGTGGTCATGAAGATTCGCAACAGTTCGTACGGAAACCGTAATCTAAAGAAACTCTACATCCGTACCATTATCGGGCGACGAAAGTGCCGTACTGGGATAGAATACTCGGAAATCTTTCGAATATCTGCAAGAATAAACGATTGTATGTATTAAATATGTTTAATTGAAAAATCGGAATAAGTCACTCATTAAAATTTAATCAAACGAAGCTGTTTAACGTGTTTATTGAATCGAGTGCCAAGTAATCCGTTCAGATCTAATGGGATAAGCAAAACGTTGTCCTGCCGCAATTTACCGCAGATTCTGAGGCCTAATTCAATTACGTGGTACGTTGTTTTGGAAAAATCAGGTGAAAAGTAGAGAGACAAATGAATCTTTCCAGTATGTGTTTTCATCGCCATCCGATTGTTTTTTATTCATCGTCAAATAAATGAGAGCTCTATCAGATATACCAAGCATCGCAAAATATCTTCGATGAAAAGACGTCAGGACGATTTTCGTTTTTGACACTACTGTAGGAACATTCGGCAAACGCAAAGTATTTCTTTAGGTAACTGTGACGAGGAATAAGAGATAAGATTGAAAATAGGCAGTAGAGTGAACACGTAATTCAGATCTACAAAGTCAAGAATCTGCGGGAGAAAACTTCGCTTTATTTGACCTGTTTTTACGTCGATCTTGCGGTTTGTCAAAAGCTTTAAAAGTGCATTCTTGGTCAACGTCCATTCTAAATCTCTCTTCGCCCTCCGATCTTCGGGAGTTGTTGAAACGCAATTATCAAATTCTCCCTCGCATTCTTCGACACTTTATCTGACTTTTCTACACGAACAATAAACAAGAAATTTTGAGATACGCATCGAAGAAGATTTTCGAACTTTTAAAGCAGACGTAGCGAGCATAAAAATGTGGGTAAGTTTGTCTTTCAACTTGTAAACAGCTTGTTCGAGCGACTGTAAACTCCGTCGATTCGTTTATTAACACGTCTCGCTGCTTTGTCTGTCACGTGCACAAAAACGGAGTCAACATTGTTAATAAGACACTTTTGGTCGTGTGCTTACACCACGTCGTAAAACACATGAATGACAAATTTGCACAGTTTGACTTTTCTAATCTTGCAGACGTACTCAGTAAGTATCGTTTAATCAGGAACGACGGAACTGTACATGTTTTATTTCATTTCGAGCTGAGTACTGCAAATGCTGCCGAAGGGAGGGATATCAGCTGGATGTTCGATGCAAAAGAAATAATTATTGTATGAAAATTGCGTACGCTTAACTAACATTTCGTCTCTTTGCGATCGCTTCTATCTCTACCTCAAAAGAATTCTTTGGAAAAAGTCGTCATTTGAGATACTCTGTAACCGAGGCTTTAAATTTTCACATAAACGCAAGTGTCCACGACGTCAAACGACTATCGGATAAAAATCGAGAATGACGAGTGTCAAAGAGCAAAAACCCTCGATTCCGTGCAGTTTTTGTAAAATGTAATTTATATTGGCTAGCACAGCTGAAGCGGAGAGATAAGGCGAAAACAAGCCATTACTTACTTGCTGAAGTTTTTACTCGTACGTGAAATCTCGCCTTATTTCTCTTTGATCGCCGCAAGGACAAATTCGATTTTCGATAACGCGATAAATGTAGCGGGACATTCTCTTCAGAAAACGCAACTTGTTTCTACAAAATTCGATGGTCTCCATTTTTCTCGAAGATTATGAAGCTAAACGATGATGACATTTTTTTCCGAGTCGTTGTGCTCACTGTTGAAGTTACTGCTGGCAGTACTCGACGAAAAGGACAGCAGAACGAAGTGACATTCCTGGCGATATCTCCTCATATTCCCCGTCCCATCTACGATCCTCCACACGAGCGAATTTGCACCATGGTCGATCGATCATCTGGATTAGAATAGACGGCGCGTAATTTGCACAGTGCAAATAAATGGATAGGAAAAGAACCTAACGATCGATGTTGAACGGTAAAGGTCACTATTCAGTCGAGCATGCACTCTGCACGTTGCTTCGCCGATGCGTGATGAATTTAAGTAACGTAGGATAGCCGCAGAATTCATAAGTCCGCTCTAACGAAGGTGCTTTTTTCTCCACGGCCCCCGCAGAATTGCTGAAGAACCCGCAGGAGCCGAAGGACGAAGAGCAGGAGGGTGCGGAAGAGCAAACCGTGGACGCCGAATAGACGGAGCTGGTGAACGGGTCGGCCGGCGGGGAGACAGGACGATGGGTAAAAAAGTAAATTACCGAACGAGATAATCGGGCCCCGAGTAAGGAGTGAGTCTTTTAATGTTACTCGTGGATGTACGATATTAGGGAAATTTGTTTAATATACATAGCAACGCGTAACTAAATGAAAAACCCATGAAAAAAGGAAATATTTACTACGCAATTGAAAAAAGAAAAAGAAAAGAAAAAAGAGTAGTGCTAGTTACCTCCGTGAAAGAAAGAAAACACACAAATACACACATACACACAAAATAAACATACACATACACGCCTATCGAATTAACGCGCTAATTAAGATGCGAAGGGAAGGGTGTGGGTGACGATCGAGTGAATGGGTTTCGCGTGATGAGTGATTACGGCTCGGAAGAAAAAGGATTAAGGGTGAAGCGTGGTCGGCGGCGAACAGTGAATTTCAAAAAGAAACTGGCAACTCCGAAGGCATGTACATACATATATATGTATGTAATATACAAATGACAGTGGCGCATATATATGGATATGTATATGTATGTATAGGTAATTCTACGATTAAATTATGCGATATAAGAAGAAAAGTGGAATAAAAGTAGCAACTATTATGGCGATTACTATGATTATTATCGTGACGATTACCGCGATTTGCCGGTTTGACATTTCTCCGAGGGAAAGTCGTATAAAATTCATCATCGCTAATGCCGAACCGTTCGTTTCGAGGCCGGGTTTTTCTTTCCTTCGTTTCTTCTCAGACGTTTTCGGTTTTACACAACGTTATAGTCCGTATAATGATACTTGTAGCATACTACTTGGATGTGTTTAAGCGAGAATCGACCGTCTCCGTTTTGCGGAGGCTCTATAATGATACTATTATTATTGTACATTTTGTGGTTTATTTAACAATAAAATATAAACAATAACGTTGACACGAGCGCACTTTTCACTCGAGGCGGAAGGTCGAGTATGTTATATAACGTGCATGCATGTAAATTCGGAGTAAAACCGTCGACGATTCGCCATGGCGAAAGAAGCTTACGATTAGAGTTCTTGTGCACATTTATTTTCAACTGTGTATATATAAATATACTAGAGCGTGCAAGAAATAAACGTACATGCTCCGCTAGTGTGTTGTACAGTGACATCATGGAGGCACTTTCAAACGATTTCTTTTGTGCGGCATAACGCGCTGAAAACGTCAGCAGAATATGTTTCTACGTGTTATGACGGTGCGATCGGTTCAATCCGCCTGGACCGATCAATTGGCGTAAGCGATACGATCTTTTATGGTCTATTTTCCTCATTTAAATTGTAAAGATAAGTGTATGTATCGTCCGCACTATACGTACGTTGGGGTTGTTACAAAAAAGAATTAGAAAATGGCTTTATCACTTGTTATAAACGAAACATTTCCTCACGAGGAAAAACCATCGTACGACACCATTTCTGACTTTGGTCGAGATCACTCGAGCGTTGATACCACGCTTGTTCCCCGATGTTAGACGTAACTCAAAGTATCTAATAAATTTTTAGCTTGCATTGCAACAGCCCCGGCCATGACTTTCTCTCATCACTGCACGCTTTTCCGAGAAATCATGCGTGACAGTAGGCTTTAACGCTACACGGAAATGAACATTTTACTGTGACAGCGAAAGCTATTAAGTGCAATAAAAACTAAAGCTCCATATAAACATTTTACTGGCATTATTTTTACTGTAGCGATACGTTGTTCTGGTTATTCTGTCTGAGAGGAAGTCATACGAGCGCACGCCAGTAATTGGATTATTCGTGTTGCACGGTTCAACACCTGTTTCCATTCAACGCGGGATGATAAACGATTCTCATAGTAAACTGGGATATTTCGTTCATTCAATGTCGATTATTATCCAAGGAGAACTTTCTTAATCATCGCCCCACTAACTATTTCTGCGCTGCCATTGCGGGGTTCGATGCACTTACTGCTGCAAAGGTACTGCAACAGTGGAAGCCGATATTTGCCACAAAAATCGACAAACTTAACGTGCTCCACTCGATTGTCGAAGAAGACACCTGCATTGGACAGAGAGGACACAGATTACAAAACATGAGTCGTAGTATTCGTTCTTGTTTCATGCAACTATCGTCTCTATACGTTAACAACTTATATATAGCCCGCTTTATCAATTAGGAGAAAACATGCAAAATGTTAATGGCGATTTAATAAAAGAATAACGTAGTCATAAATTATTCATTATAAAGTCATAATTTTAAACCTTCGAAGGGATAAATGTTTTGCCTAATTACTTTCATTCTAAAATAATGTACTAGCTTTGATATTCAATAAAATTCTTAAATAAATTAACGAATTCTAATTTTCATAATTTCAACTGATATTTACAAAACAGGCTAAGTCTGTGATTGACCTCATGTCATAATATAAATTTTATTAAATCGTCATTATTGTTTTTGTCTCAGGTCAGAACGTATCCTTCCTGCAACTTCAAAACGTGTTACATGCTTTATCTAGGCAAGGTTTAATTCCACTTGTTTGCATAATGTTCGATTAAACCGTCCTGATATTAGCTGAGACTGTAGCATTTTATTTATCTATTCTCTGTATCATTCTTTGGATATGCGATTTGTGTGTTACAAGAAAGAGCATTGAGAAAGACTAATTCCGCGAAGAGCAAACATGCGAGGAGGCTGACCTTTGCACTTGGGGTTTACGCAATGATGGCCACTATTTAGATACTCCACCAGGTTTCTCGGCACGTTCTCATCTTTGTACCGGATGTCGTTAGTCTTGATCACCCTCGCGGCGAGTTCCAAAAGGGTCGGAGGGTTGTGCGTCATGTCGGAAACGAATCGCACCACAAGAGGATTGTCCCTCAAAGATAACTGGGAAAAGACCAACGAGAGTTTCAAATTATCTTAATCATTGCTAATATCACTATTACTCATTATCGGATCTCTAATAAACGAAATGCAGAATTGGTCATAATTACGCCTGCGGTATTCGTAAGCGTGTCATGCATTATTAGGCAATCGAGTCGCATAATTCTGATTCCTTATTGTCTCAAATAAATAAAACGTTAGAACAGAACGGTCATTTCCAGAAATACTCGATTGAAACTTTAATCTCGGTGTGTATATCATCCTCGAACATATCAATACGCGTGCAAATCCTATAGATTCAGTGTTTACTGTTTTGCGGAACTTCAAAAAGATAAGCGCCTGCTCGTTTCTAAATTGACAGTGTCATCTTCCACTTCGCTTGTTTAAAAGGAAATAAATTAACCGTGAAGACAAAGATGGGAACAACGTTCGACAGCAAGTCGCAGTCGCTAACTTCGGAATTTTTGTTTAGTCATCGTGACGTGAATTAATTACGCGTTCTGATGGAGCGATAATCGCACTCGAGGATGAAGCAAAAATTCTTCGTGATAATTCATACTTTGCCGAATAAATTCGCGAGTTTCCCGGATTGACAGGAAACGGGGCGATCGGTAAGTTCGACTTGTCGACTTTCCCTCACCTCCGTCAGGCATTTTAGCGTGATAATCTCCGTTGGCAGTGTTCGTAATCTATTCTTGTGTAGGAGCAGCGACTTGAGATTCGTTAAATTCGCTATTGAGCTAGGCAGACTTTCCAGCATGTTGTCACACAAAACCAACGCCTGTAGGGACTTCAACTGGCCAAGTGTTGAAGGTACCTCGACTAATCTATTCCCACCCATCGACAGCACTTGTAGCCTGCGGAACAGACGCATAAGTCAACCGTTTACTCTGAATACATTTTGAACCTACTTTTACGTAGTGCAGTCTAACTTTATCCTGTGACCAGAGTCACCGTCAATCCATTGGCTTTGAAAAGTACATTTGTTTTGTGAATAAATGACCTAAATGTTCAATTAGCGAAATTACACAAGCAGTTTGCACGTTTTCTGATAAGCCACCAATCACGCAGTTCCTAAATGTAATTAGTACACAAGCAAAAAAATGTTTCGAGACGAAAGAAACGTCAACATTCCTTATCGCAATGTACAACATTTGTCCTCTTTCACTTTTTATAACCATGGCTTCAGACGGTAATATTCTTACGTGATTGTACGTGTCTGCTGAGCCATCTTAAAGACGTTTTTCAGTAAGTTTTCAGAAAGTTTTCAGAAGAGGTCAAGTAAGGAAATGCAGATAGGTTTCAAGTAATTTGAAACACGTATACCGAGTTGAACAATAGAAATGACTGTACTATTCAACACCTGTAATCATCTACAACGTCTATCCCGAGGAACTTCGTTGAGTTGTCAATAAATTTCGAAAGTATGCATCACCTGTTGAGTTTCCAAACATCCTTGTTAATGTCGGTGATGTTATTGCCGCCCAAGTAAAGGTATTTAAGGGCGGTGAGATCAAGGATTTGTTCCGGGAAATGTGTTAGGTGATTTCCACTGAGATTCAGCTCTCGCAGGCTCGTTAGATTCTCAAAACACTTAGGCAGAGAGGCGTTCGTCAAATAATTGTGTTTGGCGACGAGGCAGGTGAGCGGACAGTCTCCGAGGAAATCTGGTAAATGCACCAATCCACAATTCGAAACATCTACGGTGTGAAGATTTGTAAACCTCGTGATGCTCGCTGGGATAGTATTGAAGCGATTGTGATGGATCAAAAGTGTATCCATCATCTCCGGGCACTTGGTGGAAAGTAAATGCTCGTCCAGCATCTGCGCGTCGAGCATCAGGTAGGACAAATTCAAGGTCTTCGCACTCCCGTCGGAATCACTCGAGTCGGACGTGTAGTTCTCCATGCTGAAACCGATAACGCTCGTTCGTGACTTCGTTGACAGTTGAATAGAACTGCCTGTGCGATAAACGTTCAATGCATGAGAAGTGCAGTTAGTCGCCCGCAGAGAGATTTTTTTATTTTCAACTTCTAGATACGTGTAATACAACTGAAGCGATTATGGCCCATTGGTCTGACCTCAATAGCTGGCGAACAATTATTTAATCTTGATGTTATTTTTAGAAAAATTCTCACATGCGTTTATCCCTATACTTCAGTTTGCCTTTAATTAGCTTCCAATATCGTAAAGATTCTCTTAGCAGAATGCAAAGATATCGTATTCAAGGGGCTAAAATGTTTAAGTAACTTCGGATTTTTTTTTCTTATCTCTTTCAGTCTACAGCTACAAATATTATTACTTCGATAAACTCGAGTGATTGTTTCGGTCAAACTGCACCGTTAGTATGCTGCGTCGTAATTTCTCCAGATTCAAAATCATATTATTTATGAAAAATGAACACGGACAGCGCTGTGTTGGAATTTCAAAATGTGGCGCGCATTAGGAGCGGTGGACTGCATTAATCAGAGCGACTTTTCATGCACGTGACTGTACTTTAGAGTTACCTTCTTGAGGATTTTTTTTTACCTCGTCCTTGCCGAAGTTCTTTAAAATCTGCTTTGCGCCGTTTTCGTCGGCCTCCAGCTTACTTGACACGCTGTCTGGTGAAAATCGCGCGATGCAGCTGCTTCAGACGACGTAACACATTCTTTTGCGAGTGTCGAGAGAACGGCCCATGCCGCGCCGTCCGACCTGATCAGCGGAGCAAACGATAACTGGTTTTATCAGTTCGTCTTGTAAGTCGGTCCATCGGCGCCTATTATCGGTCCGCCAGTAAAATTACAGTGCCGCCACAATCGTTCAATTGTCCCGGTTTTCATGGGGTTGAATAAAAACATAGCAAACATGGATGTAAACCTTTATTTCCGCACGCATGATATTCTATGTAGGACTTATTGGCTATTTGCAAACGAACAAAATTTTCCATATTATCAGTTCTTCGATTCTTCGAATTGCACACAATTCGCCGCCAATGGAGCACGGTATATCAGTGTACCAATGAAAGTACCGTATTGAAAAGTATGCGTAGAATCATGCGCATGCGATCGTAAATAGTGTAATCGTATAGTTCATTTGGTTTTACATACATCGGGATATATGATTTATAATTTGTATTTTAGTCAGTATTTGTTTTCCAGACATGATCTAGTGTTTTTTTTATTGTTTCACTTATAAATCATGATACTTAATACCTTAAGTGTAACGGTATCGCGTGTGCCGAGGTTAGGGTTATCATTATGTACCTGCTGTACTTATCACTTCAAAAGTACAAAAAATTACAGCCTTCTAAATCGTGAGTACTATATTTGTTATTTATTTATGATTACTACTCAACTGTATATCACATACAAAGTATTCGTGTAATGTTCATTAAGAAACATTTACATTTTAGGAAAAACATGGAAGGAGTTACACGGTAATTTACTACTTAATACAATAACTAAAAGATATTTATATGTAGAAGAAGTTGAGGAACAAAAGGAAGCTGCTAATGAAAATAGAAAGGGAAAGTATAATGTACTACGTGTTTCACAAAATACACCAAATTTTGAACAGGAATTAGAAAGACACGTTCAGTGGACAGACGTAGAATGGAACAGTATACGTAATAATACTCTAAAATGCAGAACAGTCTCTGAATCAAATGTTGATGCAGTGATAATGGATGCATGTATATTACTAAGCAGACCAAATGCTGCTATAGCATACTACAAATTTTTACAAAGTAAGAATCAGTTGAACTTAGCAGTCATTAATAAATATTTGAAAACATTTTCTTTTAAACAGTCTCCATTGACTGAGGCAGATGAAAGAGAAATTATTACTACTTATGAGAAAATTTGTAAGGAATACCCAAGCTTAGATTCTATTACATCCGAAACAGTGGCTATAAGCTTATGCCTGACAAATCAGTGGAAAGAAGCTGAAAAATTCCTAATTGAAGCATGTGTAGATCATGTTTGTGTTAAAGCTTTTTCTGTGTTTATAAATACTGCCCTTAGTAAGGGTCACTTTGAAATTGCGTGGAAATACATCGAGTACATGTTTCAAAAACAGTTATTTCTATCAAGTATACTCTTGCATTATGCACAATATGTGGATAAATATGAAGCAGGTAAGAATGACAAGTTAGAAAAACTACAGAAGATGTTTAACTTGTGGCAAGTTCATGCATTCTATCCATCTACTGTTATTGCAAAAAGATATGGTGACATTTGTAAAGAAATAGGATGGTCAGTTAACAGTGCTGATATATCAATGAAGTGAGTTTGATTGAAATTAATAGCCCTAGGTCTTAATAAATAAGTATTTATTATTTTTATGATTGTTCTTTATCAGTGGAGTATGTTCCTGTTGCAAAACGCGACTAATTAGACCCACTCTAAGTGACAGCGAATTTCGTTTACTGGCAGATGTCCTCATACAAAAAGTAGTCCACAATACAGACTTATTTAAAAATTCTACTCCAGGCGAGTTAAAGCGGTTTGAGGACTTTATTCAGAATGTAAAGGGTTATGACATTGTAATTGATGGATTGAACCTCTTCTACAGTAACAGCTCTAATGTAAGGCTCAATAATTAGTTAACTGTAGTCTCGAAACAATCTTTCGTTAAAATTTATTAATATCCGTTGGTGTTTTTTAGTTTAAAGGTGTCATTCAGCAATTTCTTTCAAGAAAACAAAAAGTTTTGATAATTGTTCGGAAGCATATGCTTAAAGATAAGAAAATGTTACACTTTCTTGCAAGAAATACGAAGTTTTTCATCACAGACAATTTGTAAGTGTATTTTTATATCTTGAAACAGATTATATACACACTTTCAGTTATTAAAATTTCATCTGAGTATGATAAAAAAATGATAATTGTTGGTAAATATTCTATAGAAGAGTAAGGTGTTCAAAGAATATTTGCACTATTCTCAGTTTGATGATTTTAAGAGGACATAAAAATTTGGCAATTCGAATTTAAAAATATTCAAAAATGTGAATTAACTTTTATGTTATTTATGTCACGTACTTACATAATTTCAGAACAAAGGATGATGTTTATATACTATATGCAACGATAGCTGGAGGGAAAAACACGTACTTTTTGTCTAATGATTTAATGCGTCAGCATCAGTATGCAATACAAGATGATGATTTGAGATTAATCTTCAGGAAGTGGCAGTTTATGAGACAGTATACATTTAAACCTTCCGTGGTTTTACAACGCACACCTGTTGTTAATGAACCATTCATATACCTTCCTCTCACTCAGAAGAATGATTCCATGTGGCATATTGCTTCCTGGGATCCAGTAACGCGTCCAACTGTCGACATATTTAGAAATGAAGTAAAATGGTGGTGTTTGAACAGCACATAAACAAATATTGTTCAGCCAAAGACATGTACAATAAATTGTAATATGCAATTACTAAGTGATCTTGATCTCCTATTTTTACTTTCCTAAAATGAAAAGTAAAGAAGAACAATCATGATGATCTGGGTGTTTAGGAGTTTTCAGTATTTTAATCACCGCTTAGTACCACCGACGAGGTATGGATGCAACGTAATATCGCGTTGGCTAATTGTACATTTACTAGAAAGAGAGTGGATTCCCGTGGAAAAGTAAAAACAATTGAAAGCTAATGCTATTAAACGTGGGTTCATATTATACGCGGCTTTAAGAAACTTTGAAATTTAGTTCTAATTCCTGCCATACATAGCGTTGACATCTTGTACTGCTCGCGGATGATAACATTGGGCTTGACACGAAAATGGTAATTGAGGTGAGAAAATGAGGTGACACAAAAATAGATTACATGAGTGGTCTATCCCTATACCTCGTCCGTGTTAGTACTTTCCTAATTTACCTAAATGTTCATTCTATAAATTACAACTATTACAGCATTATCTTTTCTAATTGCCTACGAAAGTTACAATACTTTCTCCCGGAACCTGATTGAATGTCATGAAAATTTTGCATATAAATTTAAGATAATTATTTCAAATTTTTTCGAAAATTCGGTGTATATTAGGTTATTGAGTTGACCGATAGATGGCACCATGGACGCTGAGGCAAGTTCAAACCCGTTCGGTACAAAATTCCAGTCTAATCCCCTCGCGCAACAGGTGCTGCTGTCGTGACCTGTCGAGTTTTCGGTCTGTCAAGATTTACATCTGTTTATCAACGATAACGTGAAAATACAGTGTTACCAAACGACAGTTTAAAGCGTTTTGTGTTGTGATTAAAATTTCATCGTCACGTGGACTGACTTTTGGATTTCGTACCTGTCGTACACCGGACAATCCTGTTCAAAGAAAACAAAAAGGAAGGCACAACGTAAAAGGTAAGACGTCCTTTCTTTTTCCACGTGTGAGTATCAACGATGATAATGCAGTACGGCGACAAAATTCATCGCGAACAAAATTCTTTACGAGGAAAGAAAACTTGATGATACTCGCAGGTTAGCTCATTATCATTGCACCTTCCTTGGTATTGTGGTAAATAAAATTTCGACACCACGTGCAATGAAAAGCCGATGACGGCATGTATTGGATTGCGTCGAATCTGCCTTCGCAGATGCAAGCTTCGTTTTACAACCTATGTAAATACACATAGTTGTGTGTTATTGCCACTGAAATGCTTGACATCAGCTGATGACTACTATATTTCACCAGTCGAATATACTTATTGCGGAATGTACATTTTCCAACTATCTGTCATCGTAGTTTCCAAAGTTCGTTATTATATTGTATATTCCCACGGAATGACATCATCGCTGAGAAAAGTGATAGTAACACGACGTCGATCAGGATAAATACGTAGATTTTAAGAGTCATACATAATAATTATAGTCAACAAAGAGTTCCTTTAGTAAGGCATATTCCATGCATTAACCTTCAGCTAATGTAAAAAGTTGCTATCAGTTTACAAACACATTTAAATAGTCGTAAAACTAGGAACGATGTTTTTTTTACATAAATGATGAACCTTTGTTGGCAACTTTGTTTACCTTTGTTTACTAATTAACAGTATCGATGCACTTACGCTGTTGTTGCAAAAGTGAACGGCCTGTGCAGGACGTGTTCGTGCATACGTACATCGGTGAAAACCCGTTCCATCGCGTGGGTGTCATAAAAAAGGAACCTACGCGAGTTTCACGCATTTGGCTCGTTTAAATGATCGAATCTCTCGAGACGTTTGAATATCGCGTCTCGCCGGGAAAATGCAGACACCGAACGAATTGAAGAAATCCACGAACCTCCTAAATCAAATCTTACACTCAACTTCCCTGTGATACGGTTTTACGGAGATCTAAAGTTCAGCCAGGGTTTGAAATTACGCATTACTATGTAAATTCTTTTTCGAAGAAAAACGGTTAACGACGATGGAGCATGAACACCAGTAGTATATACTTGCGTAGCTGGATAAGATAAATTCTTATCCGACTTACCTGAGTCGTTGACACTCACCCTGCAGTAGAACTGTGTTCTTATCAATCGTGTGCACCCGTAAATCTAAGATAAGCGTAGAAACGTCGTCACAACGCCACCATTGTCATTTTAAGAGGAATCACTCGGAATTGGAAGATTTAGTGCAATGAGTCGCGGAAGTTAATACGAACTCCATTTGGGTTCTTTCAAAAATATACCGTTAAATCTATCGAAAGACCCCTTTTATGTACATACTTTGAGCAGATTTAGTAAAATACATTAATCGGTTATTATTGGGATATTTATTTTGTATGATTGATCGTCATGGAACGACAGTTTCCCATTACAAGGAGCAATAAGACCCTTCCTCAATGGCCATTGCATTCTGATTCTATTTTACGGCCAGTTTATAAGGAATATTCGTATCAATTTCCAGCGTTTAACGATTCGAGGCATGGTGCGTATCCCCCCTCCAGCTCTTGGAGAGCATTTACACCGTTTGCGCTGGTTTCCGTAACGAAGCGAGGAAACCGAGAATGCCGCGGTATCGTAAAACGATAAAGCGCCCCGGTAATAAAAATAAGTGGTTAGAGAGTGTATTGTTGCATTAGCCACGGTTTTCAAAGGATCTCCGGCCCCCATGCTCAGCGGGATTCTAAATCCTTTGCACAGGATTAGGATGTAATGGATTGCCTTAGAAAAGGATCGACCTTTTCCTTTCTTAGTATATCGTGACAATTGTACCCAAAGTGTACACTGTATACAGCTTCGATGATTACATATTGTTGATTGCCAAGCAAATCATTGATTTATTTAGACAAGAGAGTCAGAAAGCGACAAACTTTTATAGTTTTGAACTCTGTGAAGGAAGGGGTGGTACTTTATTTAACGTATATGCACAGGCAATACATACTCAATACAATACGAAGATGCATGCAATACTTGCAGATACATTATCATACGTGTCGTGTTGTACGATCGAAACTGATGTACTAATTGTACATGTAAGTGTTATCATTCCATTTGTCCACCACGATAGTGCGCCAATGTGCCGAGATTATCTGCCCGCTTGTTTCCCTAATCGACTATTGCTCTCGTGAGAGATTTAAGAGTTCCTGGCCTCGAGTGCAATGGTTCATAATTCATCAGGCATTAATTGGGTACTCGTGTTATCTCAGCAGAAATTTCTTGGCTTCTTTTATTCGTACGAACATCTGTTGCAGTTGAACATTGAAACATGTCTCTAAAATAGTTAGCTGCAGACCAAATCAGTTTAATTTGATAGTATTTAAAAAGCGTATTATTCATAGTTATGAAAAAAGATGCGAGACTGTTTGCAATGAAAGACTAAAAGACTTCAAAGATATTATCAACGTATATGAAATCTGCAGACGGAATTGAAAGATATGAAGAGATGGCAAAACTTTACGTAATTTCTGGCTTGTGATATAACTTTATGAAAGATTCCTATGACAACTGACGTACGTTCTTGCCAATAATAAATGTTAATAAATGACGGGGGACTGGGATTTCTAACTGTAAGACAGGAAACAGGAATATGTAGACGCGTGGGTAACCGGCAGGACGAGACGATGGCTTTTCTGCTCTCATCCGGCGATGGCCCTGTGCACGGGGTACACGCCTATGGTGGCCCACGCGCCTAAAATCGATTCAGAGAGACACAGACAGGGCATGGACCTCCATATCCTAGGGTGAATTCGCCGTAACTCCAGCGTGTGTGTAGTCCCCGAGAGCATTCCTCCCCGATGAGACAGAAACTTGGTATGCTTCCGCCCAGCCTCCTACCAATTCCCCTTCCCCATATTTCAAAAACCGTTAATAGTGGTAGACGCTTTTTCACGTGGTTAAACTTTCAAAAACAAGTAAAACTATAATCGCCTGACACAGTTTGAAATTATTCGTTCCTATCTAAGTGAGGTTTTTGTAACTAATTTACACATACCAGAGAGTAAAATTGCATGAAACGTTTGACCTGATATTGTTGATTTTGTGTGAATAACGAGGAAATTGAGCAATACTTTATCTTTTTTGTTGCTAACAGACGTTTATGTTTTTCATTTTTGATATTTCTTGTCCTCATAAATGTCCCTGCGACTTTTCCTGGCCGTTTAACGACGTGCGATAAAGACAAGGAGAAGGGGGAGACTTGCTATCGCTGTCGAATGGCGAAGTTTTCGGGGATCTTCGGCAGGGTGTCGCGTTAAGCGTTCCCTTAATTTTACGATCGCTCGTAATCGTATCGCGGGCAAATTATTATGGCCGGAAATTTGTGCACTTCGCGCCGAGAATCATCCGCCACAGGTCTGCGGGTTTGTTTATGGCAGTTCGGTTTATTAGTCGACGTTGTTGCAGCAAACCTACCCTAATACATACGCCTGCGTGTGCATGAGTCCTGTGTAAACTGACATACGAGCAGCAGAGGTGACTGGTTTATAACTGTTTGTGTGCTTAACTAATCAGCATACACGCGCCATTGAAACTCATTGCATTTGCAACGAATGCACACGCGTTCCTGGTCAAACGTAGAAAAATGGCATGCATGCTACGTTGTCTTCCACACGAACTGCATTGTTGCCTGACGAGTTTAATTATTTATTGTGTTTTTTTTAGCGGGAACACACTCGTGACGCGCATACGGTTTTCTGCGCTTCGAGGTCGTAACTCAGTCCACGAAAAATAGCTTCGGTTAGTTTTAATTAGAGTCACGGCAATCGCGCGTATTGTCGCGCGAGGAGGCTAGCCTTTCCTCCTTCCTCTCCCCCTCCTGCTATTTTCACGCGTTCACGGAATCGATGGCCGATTCGACGAGCAATAATTGCGTTATAATGGCTCCCGCCGGCGATAATTCTCGGCGGTGGGCATTCCCGTGTCCTTTCCCGCTCGTCCCATAACTTAGGACGGCCGTGCTGGAATTCGAGCGATGCTAATTTCACGTTGAATTCCGGAATACCCGGGGCCAGTGCCGGTGGTCTTCCCGGTCCCCTTTGCCGACCGCCGGAACCGACGACGACCGTCGGTTGCGCTAAACGTGCCGCATTTTCCAAACGGCGCCTCGCAAATAACTTGGCCAACTGTTACACGCGACTTACGTAAATCACCTATCTCGGACGAGGATCTGGCGTTTCTCGCGACGAATATCTTAATTGCAGTGCAAAATATTCGCCGACTCACCCCGTCCATAGCGACGTCTGATTTTTATCCGTATTTCCGTACTTCCAGGTAACCACTCAATTGGGCCTTAATGATCCTATGTACGTGATTCACGTGTTTTGTTACGCATTTCGATAACTGCATAGTCATACTTTTTAACCCTTTGAGCCACTATACATATTTTTCCCGTGCCTATTAAACATGTTACTTATATCTGTGACGAAACGAAATCGGTGGGGTATGCATTGTAAACCGCTGTGCTTCGAGTTTTCTTAATATTTCAAGGTACATGTATTTCAAGGTTTGCCCCAAAGAGTTAAGTGAACAAAATATGATATTGTTGTTAGAATATGCTCCACTTACGTTTGCCCTTTCAATGAGTGTTTCCCGTCCTGTAATCATCAAGTTGGTCAGAGTTTAAATATGTGTAAAGAGACATTTTTTTTAAGGAAGATGATTAAGAGAAACATCCAATTTCGGTAAATGTAATTGCACGAACCGTGTCTGGCCTCTCTCTCTCTTTTATTCTCTACTTTTTTTTCTTGCCATAAATGCTGCAGCAATACATGCGTGTTACGTAAATTGGAAACGGCCTACGATCGCTTTATAACTTCCCGTCCATCGTGAACCATCTAACGATCTGACGCCTCGTATTGTTCCTGCGCGCATTTCGATCCTATATAAATGCGTTGTCGTTGCGACTTCAGCTTCAGTGTGTCAGCTATCTATCACTAAAACCCTACTTCTCCGTGATTTAGTTGACAAAGAAACAATCCGTTTTTTAAACGATGAAGAGCCTTTTGATTTTCGCTTGCTTGCTCATCGCGTTCGTAAGTTACCAGCAAATACCAAACAATTTTTGGAGAACCAACGTTGATATTATATCTCGTTCACAAATCATTGTAATTCGCTAATACGCGATTAAGGTTTCTTTGGTTTCGACAATTTAATACTATCATTTATTTTGGTGTTTGTCACAAGTGTATAAGTTGTAGCCAAGATTTGATAAAACGTCTCATTTTCTAAGTACAAAGATTTTCAAGGAAATTTCTGCCCATTTAAACATTCTCAGTTGCGTTCATTTTCGTTTAAAGTTGGTTCCTCGTTAGCACTGTATTTATACGATCCGCACGTACCGTATCAGAAAACTGGGGTCGATACGAATACTAATTTTCTTTTGTATTTGCGTTTATTTAAGGCGGTTGCCTGCTCGGCCGATGAGAAGGTCGACGAGGTGTCCGAGAAATTCATGGAACTCATAAAAAAAAACGGTGGCGATTGTTTAGAGCAGAGCGGCTTGTCGGAAGGTGAAAAAATGCAGATAATCTGCGATTTAATTACGTATTCGTTACTTGTAGGCTTCGACAGTGTGATCAAGTTTGTCCGAAATGAGTTGACATACTGAAATGATGACCGGTGAATGCACAGTAATTATATTGACCGTAATATACGACTATTGTGTATTCTCCTACGCTCAAACCCGTGTGTCGACTTATGCTAAATAAACTCTACCGCGTGTTGTCATTATCTTTAATTATCCCTACAATGGAAACGGTTCACGCGAGCCAATTTTTTCTCGGAACGGGGGACCATTATCTTGGGTAATTTTCAGATGAGATCCTGGGTTTCAAGGATATCCAGGAGGAGGACTTAGAGAAAGAGGAAGTGAAAGAGAATCTAACTAAATTCGGTTGTATGATGGCCTGTATTCATAAAAATGAGGGCACGGTAAGCCACGGTATTTGTTCTTCTCACCGGATACGTTTGCCACATTTAAATGTCGACTTCTCGGTGTAATATTATCGGCTAAAAAATCGCAGTTAAGAAGTATTTGTGAATTTACAATCGTTCCAGATGCAAGATACGACAATCAATCTCGATAAGATGAATGAGAAAATAGATAAGATGGACGAGGATGCAGAAACGCGAGATCAGATGAAAAAGATTTCGCTCGAATGTGTAGAAGAAGGTGAGCCAATTAACAGATGAATACGTAATTACCTCAAACCATTGTCACAACTATTTTTATGCACAGTACACGTTGCCGTAGTATTGTAATTTTAATTGCATTGTTGTATTTTGCTTTGGCAACTTTGCAGTCAAGGAATTAAATGACAGCTGCCAAGTGGGTCTCGTTTTTACGGCGTGCACTTTCAAAAAACTTATCGCATAAAGGGTTCGTCCTTTTCTGTGCTCCAATCCCAGAAGCAAATTTAATTTCACGAATCAATGTAATTGCATGTATGACCAAATAAAGTAATCAGTACGATCACAAAAGAGAATTATTGTCTAGTTTATCGTTAATGAATCATCGAAATAGATCGAAATAGAAATAGAAATCGAAATAGGAATAGAAAACGAAATAGCATCGAAATAGAAAACGTACATATAAATTAATAAATGCGTTTTCGGAAATAACGCTTAAAACAAATTTGTAAACAGCGTTCAAGCGTTCAAGTTAAGCCGGTTAAAAAATCTGTCATGGATGTTTGCGGATTATATATAGAAATAGGAAACGAAGCGTAACAAAGAGTTAAAACGTAGGTTACATAAATATATACACACATAGTTGTATCTTCCCTTAAAATCTCCATGTTTCCTGTTTTCGCGTGTCCTAATTATTAGCAGTATTATGCCGTTGACACGTTCATGCCGGCTGCATAAATACCGTGCCAGACCGTCCAAGAAGTTGCAAAACCGCAGCAACCATAGTCAGAACGACACTCGTATTGATAGAAAGGTGGTCTTCAAACTAAAGCTGAAACCAGAAATTTATAATCTTGCGAAAATGAAGGCGACCATTTTTGTACTCTGGACCTTAATTACCTTGGTGAGTTCCGTAATGAATTACAGTGAATTATAAAAAAGCCATTGAGTCAGCATTATCGAATCACATTGTCAGTTGTTCGTTTCATTACTTTCTGTTTTGTCATCTTCCTCTAGAAAGGGAAATCTATTTGACTCGTAAGTGCCTAAATGATGTGGGCAACTCGAACGTCAATTTCGTTTTAGGCGTATGCTGGTCGAAGTATGTACAACCTGAAAATAGATCAGGAATGTTTTGATGAAATGCAAATTACAGAAGGCAAGTTTGCTCTCATGACATGAATAAAACGATTCAGTTTTGCTCGTCGATTGAATATAATTAAAAACACCGTAAGTAGAGAACAGGTTATGAAACATTTAAAGAAACGTTTGTTTTTTTTCTAACAGACGAGTACCAGAATATGCTTAGTACCCGGGAGTATTCGCCCGAATTTTATTGTCTGCTTGCATGTCATTTCCGTAAAATCGGAATGGTATGTATAAAAAGAATTTACCCGGTATTTCGGACCAGTTTAGCACGATTTTCCTTCCATTCTGTAAGAAGGTTTTCTTAAATTCTTTAGCGAAATTTCCGTAATTGAATTGACTGCAGGTGGTCGACTCGAAAGTACAAAAGGAAGCCTTGATTGAATACCAAAAGGAAAAATACCGACAGAATCCGGAAAAATTGGAGAGGAACCTACAAATTATAGAAACATGCATTGAGAGTCTGGACGATGCCGATAATGAATGCGATTTGGTTGAAAAACTCTTTAAGTGTTTCATAACACATGTTCACCAAAAGAATACCGACAATTGAACCGTCAGAAGAATGGCCATACCAAAATATGTATGAGATTGGATCAACAACACGACAAATAAAGCAGTTTAAATTGACATAATAATATAGTACGACAAACAATTGTCCTTGCTTGAAAAGACATACAGTTGTGATAATAACATGACATTAGCCTAGAACTTCTTGTATTAAATAAAACATTGCTGTGGGTGTTTGAAACTATTAAAGTCCGTTGCGAGTGCAATTTATTTGTAAACTCCCCTCATATACATTGTAAATATCGAAGGTCAACCCGTGAGTATTTCTCGCCCGGGATTTCGCGTAAATGAAATTACAAAGGCAAATGTAGATTGCTGTACACTGATAAAGGTACTTAATTCAAACGACTTATCCGGGACAGGGAAATCCGACTGGTTAGAGAGTGTTTCCGCAGCACAATTTCCTCGATTATTTGTAAAGTATAACAGCGGTGCATAAGAGCGACATGAGAAACAGCGATCTTGTAAGAAGCTTTATCTTAAAACTGAAATATTTTTATATTAATGCGTCCTAAACCGTTCGTGTTTTCCCTCGTTAATTAATGAATTAATTAATTCGTTGTAGAATACTTGATTACAGTAACACCAGTAGCTGAATATGCAATTTCTGCTCCTTGTAGATTCTTTTCCTACAATTCTCAGTTTCTTCCCGTTAAAAAATAAAAAAGTCAATTCTGTTGCCGTGTCTTCACCTGCTTTTTTTAAGTAATTTTTTTAGTCATTACTCGAGGCAATAGGTTGGTAAATTTCAATTGTTCCTGAGTCGCCGTCAAAGACGAGCAGCTAAATTACATCAGATCCCCGCGGGACGTCGTGTGTTTAGTCTCGAATTTGCTTTGCTCCAAGTGATGGATAATTCTATTACCATAACTCAATCGCGTTGTCTAGCTCTGTAAAGGTTCCTTAGCAGCCAACACACGTAGAGATATATACGTAGGTAGAGATGTACACGTAGAGATACATACGCACTAGAGCAAAATTTCGCTGTTCAGCATTCCCTTATAACACGTACCACAGATTCGACTATACGATGCGCGTGAGAAAATTAATCTATTCCTGAGGAACTTATCGCTTAGAAAAATACAAGAATGTATCTAATAAATGATCAATGAAAATCAAACATATCCTTTTGCATTTCCCAAAGCAATATATTTCTGTGACAAACTTTTAAGTAAATTTAGATTTCACGTTCGCATTACAAGATATTTGAATTATTAGTTAACTCTAAACATGTGTGTCTCGTTGACCGTTTACGAGTTGTGCAATTCAACATGAATTTGGAAGTTCATCCCTATGTCCTTGCGCGCTAAGGACATTTAAAGGGTTCGCTTGGCAGTTCCGGCAGTTTTGCAGGAATGTCATTAGGTCTGGCAGCGGTGTCGCTGGGCAAATTCATCCGATGCGGTGCGCACCGTCTAAGTTGGGGCATTACAGAGTGCATTACGGTTCGGTGACAAACGTGAGGCGCTTACGCGGGTCCCGTTTACGCAGCCATCTGTGCCGGCAACACGGTCCCGACATACTACCACCGACTCTCAATAATTCACAAGACGCTTCGGTCGTTTCGTTTATTCATAAAGGCCCGTGCCGTGGCGGAAAACCCTCGGGAGGCTTAGCTTCGTTTCCCCACTACAGATACCTTGTCATGTATCGTACCTTAAAGCGGCAATAATGAAAAATTTCTCGCAGAAACGTAGTGCAACGGACAATAATATATTCAGCAGCCTGCATTCGGGTAATTAGTAATGTGAAATACCAAAGGCAGGGTATCACTGATGCACAGTTGATTAAGTACAGGGTGAGGTTTTATTTGTGCATAAAGAAATGTTAATTTGTCGTTCAAATTTCTTGGTGGAATTGCGTGTGCAGAAATTCAAGAAGCCGGTGTTAGTTGATTGACATCCTTTTCTTTACATTCTTCCAATGCTTTCGTGATAACATTTCATGAACTGTAACGACTTCTCGCATTCGTCTTCTATCTCGCTTGCTGTAACATTTGGTAATACTTGTAGTAACCGTGTTTGTCATAATAGACATTTTAGTTTCGTCTATTATTATGTACTTACTTTTGTTTATACATTCTTCTGCGACGTCGTGCGCCCTACTGAAGATTCCGGGTAACTTGTCAAGTAACAATTTGCCCTCGACCATCTACAAGAAACCGTTGTATTTAGTTTCCAGATTAAATTGGAGCTATGTTTTGATTTCCGTTTAAGAAATACATACTGCCCCTTCTTTCTTCAATACACAAGCTTTCAGGCATCCCAGTCGCTTTTCATCAATGCCTTCTTCGTGTCTCATATGTTTCTTTAAAATATCTGGAAACGTGGTATCATTGCTCATTAAATTCGAACAGGTTATTTATTACACTCTTCATGAATCTTTTAACGATATTTACAGTACGCCAAGTTTTCTACTTTGTTGGCATTTTACTAACCTTCATCAATGCCTAATTCGTTGCTGCACTCTTTTACACGATTTTCAAACTCTCCTTCGTGTTCTTCAATCCAGTTCGCGTTAGCAACGACGATAGCCTGCAAAAGTTAGTTAAACTCATCGACCTGTTACCCTTTTAAGCAAAAAACATTCAATCGTATTTGTCGTGCGTATGTATACGCTGAAAATAAATTTGATACTTTAAACTGTGACAACCAATTATTTTAAAAATTGTTTGACCGGAATCCATAATCAGAGTTGCACAGAGTAACCTTGTAACAAGCGAAACCTTTCAATAATGAACGTTCCTACAAGATTTGAATTTATAACAGTATTGTCGTTATTTCCTATTGCCAGACCATTAAAGAGCCTATTAACATTGAATATCGATGTTTGCTTCGATAATAATCGAACAGGCCAATACAATGAAAAAACAGCAGAGATCAGCAAGATTCTTATCAGAAATGTGTCCTTATGCAAATCTTTCTTAAACAAATTACCTTTCAAACACGTAGATCTATATGCAATTGTGTCATATAATAAAGTTTATGAAATTTTTCCTCAACATACCATGGCTACAAGAACACCGGCGACGATCACGAAGTTTTTCATTTTTCTTCCGTTTCTTCGTTACGTGAATTTACGATCACAGCATTTATTCTGGGACTGGATACCTCCGGGCTTCTTGCAGTACCTTTTATAATCATTCACACCTCCATACATCCATTGCAGATCATCACATCACTGTCATGAAACGAAAATAATTGTCCCACTACTCCCCACCACTGTGAGATTTATGTAAGTTCCTATTATGATGCCCGGTCAACTTGGTGCGCGAATGAATAGGACGATATTTTCACATTCGAGAGATCCTGTAATTAATGAGTCAGCATTATATACACTCTCGTCCATAATTTAAAAGAAGTTGAATTATTTGTCCATTATTCACGGTTGGTTATTTCTAACTAATTTTATGGATACCAATAATATGACATCATCCAACGTCAAATATTTAGTGCGTGTATGACGTATCTTTCATTGTTGATATGTATCGTGGAATGCGAAAATTATTCCGCCGAGGGTTTGTAAGTTTAATTCAAGGAAAAATGTGTACACAAATTATTGCTTTAGTCCCCCTGTGTCTTTATTTACGAAATTTATGTACATTGGCGTACATTATTAAAAGGATGCGGTTTTTTACGATAGGATATCTGCAGCATTTGCGAAGTAACATTTGGTAGCAGCAAACGATGCGGTGCATTCGTCCTCCATGGCATTGGCTAACACAATATCGTAACATTACTTCTCTTTATTACTTACATCAACTTGTAAGTTTATTATTCTTAAATAAATTGTAGATCGGTTACCTTTGTCAACGCAGTCCTGTAAAACCTTCTTCAATGGTTGGATTTTTTCCTTAGCATCGCTGTGGACTTCTTCGATGAATTCGACTATTTTATCAGTAACTAATTTACCATCGACCATCTGAAATGAAACGTAATGATGAATTAGATTATGGTTGATTATTGTTAATGAATTATGAGGAAAATACTGACCGCGCCTATTTTCTTGTACACGCAGGCCCTCAAGCAACCAGCATCCTTTTCACTAGCCTCTTCATGATTTATAAGCTTTTCTTCAATTGCTGAAAATAACATTCGCAGACTCTTTAATACCAATACTGACACATACGTCAAACAGATATGTTGACGATTGTTCTTTAAAAGTCCTAACTATAGAGTATTTGATTACAAGAATAAATAAATAGGTTGTTAAATATTTTGAGCAATAATCACGTGTAAAATTCAAAAGTTATCGTTCTTTAAATTCTACTGGACTCACTCGGATCGACTTTCAGTTCTTCACTACACGCTTTTATTTGTTCTGCTAAATTGCCCAAGTATTTATGCGCCACATCAGGATCAACATGATGCGCTGCCACCTGCAATACGAACCATTCAATTTGCCATTTTACTCCTTTGAAGAGAAACGTGCTTAACCCTGACATTGTCAGTAAAGCAGGATTTTTCAAACCTTACGCATAATCTGCATACCAAAAAGTGATACCGTATTCATCGTGAGTAATTTAACGTATTTTTAATATGCTATGACTAAAAACAATACTCCCGGCAGATCATTTGTTTGCTGTACCTAATCTTAATCGAAAAAAGAAAGAATTCACCATACGTCGAACAGGCTTTTCATGAATTTTCCTTTGGTTTTAAGGCTGGATTTAAGACTGGATTTTAAGACTGGCAAAGATCTGTTTGGAGTATTGTAGGACTACCAAAATATCCTGCCGCCTAAATTTAATGAAAAAATTTAATCAATGAACTTACCGTAGCGACAAGCAGGCAAGCGATAATAGCGACACTCTTCATTTTTAATAAGTTCGAGCTTAGAAAGACCGTGACCGTCAATGGATATGCAATTACGATATTTCCTCGTTCACTACTGCCAGCCGATCCTTCGACACGACTATTTATAATACAGACATTCGCACCAACACTTACGCCAAGAGGTGTATTTGAAGGCCGTTCTAAGGTGCAAGATAATTGCCTCGGTAACATGAGATTTGCGTAAGCACACTGAATTATTCGTCAAATCTTCCGTCTGATCGTTAATCTAACCGATCGTTTTTTCGCACCCTGTCAAACACTCATTGAGCAGTCGCTGTGCGTTAAAAAGAAACAATTTGCTACATAGCATCTAAATGAATATTTTTGTTACAATTTATTTATAATGGATCTCCATTATTTATCAACTTTATCTGAATAGACACTACATGTTTTTGCTATATTACTAATTATAGTAATTTACAACTATGTCATTTAAAGAACTACCTGCAATTATCTAATACTCGGTTACCTTACAGTCTACTGTGGCGACAAATAATGTAATTAATACGTTTTGTGGCTTGTTCTAGAGGATTTTACCGATAACATGTTTACATAAGTGCGATTAAATAACCGTCAAATTTTCCTCTCAGGAGTTGTGATGCGTATCCTTCACATCAGGTGTAATCATAATTAGACAGTCATGCTTGCACCTGTCGGAAAAACGTGATTCATTATTCATTTATCGTTTTGAACGATTTATCTCTTGTTAATAAACCGGTAAGGCCCATTTTCTTAGATGCACTTACATATACTTGCCCGTTTATTTATGGTCCAACCTCATTCCGGGCTAATAAAAGTTGCAAGATCTACTTATATTGTAGCGAATTGTAGCGTTATCATCAACCAAAGACGTGCCGATAGAGAGCTATATCTGTTTTCACACGATTATTACTCAGTCGGGAGATGTTATCGATCGTAAGATTACGTAAAAGCCATTTTTTGATGTTCATCGAGGTACTTCTTTGCCAGAAAATCTGTTATGCGATTCTGCAACTACCGACGGGAAAATTCATTTCAAAGGAATCGATATTATGCTGGCGTTGTTTTATTTTTCACGTAAATTGAGGCTATTACAAAGTAATCTGTGTCTATCAAATGGTAATTGCGTCGATATATTGAAAGGAATGTTTATTATCGCAGTACAAATGTAACATTGAATGGATTATCACGATTATAGCTACAGTCTTGAAACCATATCGATTGGATTAACGATTGAAGTCCAATTTAGAACTTGTTCGCAATAGCACCGGGTTTTTTCGGTTTTTACAAACTGCCCTGCGTTTCCTTTATCGTTGTCGTGATGATTGAAGTTGAGTCCGCGACCCCGTCATCACGGGAAGAAATATACCTGTAGAGAAAAACCAGTCACGTGAGAGAACTTACGTCTGAGAAACGGCAGTTGTCAGAGGTTTGAGTCAACAAAAAGAAAATTATAGTCCGCGAGAAAGATATAAAAGTGTCGTTAAAAGTGAGCAAATGTATGGTTCATTGGTGCCAAGAAAACAATTGAAACAAGAGTTATGATTCAATTATTCGAATTCTACGAATAAAAATTATGTCACTTGTGCACTAATCAAAAGTAATTAACCGATGAAGTATTATCGTGAGTGCAGAAAAAATGTCTAAACATCAAATTAGAAAATGGTAAATATATTCAGAAAAATTGCTTACCTCACTGTCCGTTTCGTAAAAACATTTAACAAATTGATAGGCAGCCTCACAACCTTCCGTACTCGTTACTGGAACAAAAATGTTAATGAAAACGTAAAGAATGTATTCTAATTGCTGTAAACCAATGAAATTAGAGTATTGTCGTAATTGTACCTTTTTCTGAGCACGACGTTGTTGCATCTTTCACTCTGTCAACCATATCCAAGGGTATCGTCGAGTCAATTTGTTTTAACATTACCTTCAGGTTCAGTGCGTTCCCTTTGGTCTGAAAAACATTATTGCTGCGATCTCTGCTAATTGCATTTATGTCGTTTTGGAAAATTCAAAATACGTACGACTTTCATCTTGTCCAAAATACATTTTTGATAACACTGCAACGATGGATCAGGTGGGAAGTCACCTTTGTTGGCATTGTTTATGAGTTCTACAATTAAATGAAATCTAAATTAGCGTGTTCTAAAATAAGGAAAATTATTCTCATCCAAAGTCGATGGTAAAGTGATTCCTATTCTTTTATGTAATATATGTACGCACCATCGCTGGTTCCATGTATTTTTGCACACGGTTTTCGAAGATTTCCTACGGCCTTTTTAAGTTGTTGAAAGGTCATCCTCTTGAAACACCGAAAGAAGTTTATTAAAATGATTATAACCACAATACACTGCCTTTCGATATGTAAGAGCATAAAAAAGAAATAATAATCCGTATAAATGTCAATTTCTCAAATAAAAGAAAATTTAGTATGTGTTTTTCCTTCACCGAAAATAGCATTTCCTTTCGTTTAATGTTAATTCATTTTCTCTTGTGCTGTAAAAACTGTTATTACCGAAACAGCTATTGTGGTGCTGCGCAGAAAGCTCAACGTCAATTTACCTTCCACGTAGAAACAAAATTCAAATAAACATAAACAGTGATTTTCGTAAAGACTCACGGCATCGGCATCTCTGAGAATCGTTCCGAAAATGAGGAGCATCGTGACGATGGTAAAGCTGACGATCCTCATTTTCCCACGATTTGCGCCGTTCCGTTGCCCAGAAGTGTTCCGCCCTTTGGAAAATGAAAGATATTCTCGTGGTGAGCGGCGATGAGCCGGGCGATAAGTCGTAGTTTCGAGGAATCAGTCGTCGGACAAACAACCGTCGGCTTTTATATCGTCGCCGAAGAACAAAGAGGGAAAACGCACAATTTTGGCATCTTCAGCGGGTCGACTTGACATAGGATATTCCGGAATTACGGTGCAATTAGCGGCGCTTAATGCACGGGACCGTCAATCCAACTCACGAGCCTAAAGATCGTCCACGACGAAAACTGTTTGTACCATCGGGTCGTGCATATCCTGTCGATGCGCATTATGCAATTGCACCTAACCGTAGCATAAGAATCGCTCCTCTGACGAAATGTCCCTGTAACGCGTAATTCCCCGTAATACGGATTTACAGATCACCGTACGTCGTGCAGTGCAATGTCCGACAAATGTGCATTTTTTATGAAAATTCGGATAAAAAATCTCGTGATGCCTGATTCGGTGATAAAAAAAATCAACCGAAACTTCGTCTTATTTTCCAAGCGAACGTAGGAAGATCGTGGATCTTTTTCTTAGAAATTTTTTTACTCTCCTGGGTAAATGTATTACGCTGGGCCGTAAAAACGCTCGTTTATTAGCATGAATAGTCAAACGGAACTTGTATTACAAGCTGGCGCATTATCGATACAATGAATGCAATTATCTTCCGAGTTGTCGCATACTCCGATGATCCAGAGAAATCACGTCCTTTTCAGGGGAAGAAAAATATATCAGGACCCTCGTTATAGTTGCATTTGCTGAATGAGGCGGCATATACGCAAGGATCGTCACCGCTCGCTACGTAATAGAACATTATTTACATTATTATAAATTATATTCGTCATAAGAAAACTATTGAATTTGGTTCGTATTTTCGTGTTACTTCTTACCCAATGGCGCGCATTTTGTTGCTGCTTCGACCACCCGTTCTTTTATGTCGTCTGCCATTAATAACCGAATTTGTTTGATCGTCATGTCCAGATCAATCTTATCTTGCTTGTCCATCTGGGAACAAACAAAAGTTTCAAAAGAAAGTCCTTTTCATAATGCACCGACCTGAACGGTTTTTTTTTCTTCTGAGATAAACCGCACTACATACGAAGTAAATTGTGCCCACGATTATTGCAAATAAACGTGTTATTGATTTTAATGTGTGGAACTTGTACAAATTTAATCGTTCATTTTTACTGCTTACCGAACGTGTGGTACGCAGTACACAGTGTATGTAACATTGCAGGCTTCGATCTTCAGGAAATTCACCTTTCTGCATACCCTCGATTAATGCTACATTTTCAGGAAAAAGAATGAAGTACATTGAAATTTACCTTTATCGTGGTACTTAATATTATCATTTTTAAATTATACATTTTTCTGTTATCAAGTGCGTATAATTCTCACCGATATCTGTTCCAATTTTTGTCTGACATGTATTTCTTATCCCTTTCGAAACCTTCACCATCTGCTCGTATGACATACCCTAAAATTCACATCAAAGGATAAATCCACCATACAATCCATCCACAATCCATACAAAAAAAACTACCCAACTGCTATCCTAAACAAAGTTTTCCACTCAATCAGTTTTTCAATGAATTCAGTTTTTCGATGAGTTATTGTTAACAAACCTGTGCAAAGGTGATTTCACTCCGTTGCTTCGTTAGGAAGTGTTTTTGAGCGAAATTGTTTACATACCTCCGCCTGTTTAATTTCGAGAAGAATCCCAAGGACACAAACCGCAAGAGTGACCGATCGTACACATTTACGTCGATTGACATACATGTTCGTATTCGACTGCCCAGAGAAGGAAACCCAAAGACTGTTTTACCTGTATTAACATAACTCACTTGTCATCGCGTTCTTATATAGAGTTCGCCGATGAGAGGTTAACGAGAATCTCGTTGATCTTCAATCCTTGTCATTGAGCCAGGCCAAATCTGTATTTTCCTACTTGAAAATTTGCACGTTCTAACGTACAATAAACCGCGCTCGGTCATTGAGTATTGACGTCGTTACCGAATTGAATATTTGGTAATCATTTTCCTACCTACTTAGAATCATTGACGTCATTACTTAGCTTCCGTCATTTTTTATTCGCCAAAACGGAAGGTTTTTACTATCGGGAAAAGTGTGATGTAAATTACGATGCAATTTTCTTTCCCTGTTCGTTGCGGACAAGAAGGTAGCTTACTTAAAAAAACTAAACTTAGAAATGATTTTAATTGCCTGAGCATCGCACAAAGGAATAAAATGGTTCCTTAGTTTTTGGAACCTAGCTTTGTTTTTCTAATTGTTTCAAAACTTGATTTCGGATAACCTGACCTTTCTTTATGAATCTTAATCACCTAACCACCGTGTTATACGCGTGTTGATTGTTCTGTCCATATGGACCACATATCTCCACCTAATATATTACGAACGTGCAATATATCGCGTGTCCCGCTTTGTCCGATTTGCATTGACAACCAAACATGGGCTAATGGGGTACAGGCAGATCTGTTCTTGACGCCGGCCAGTCGTGACGTATATGCCAAGACGCTCGGTACGGGGTTTACAATACAGGGCATTACTCCATAGAACAAGTTGGAGATGTTTGTCCCCTTTGTTTCCGGGAGATCGGCGATGGCTGTACGGACCCTCGGAGTCCGTGAGACTGGCGCTAATGTCGAACCCTTGTATCTCGTGAAACGCCCTTACAAACAGAACTATCCTGCCCTTAGGCCGGCCAAACTGGCTCCTCTCGGCTCTGCCGGATCCTTCCCCCTCATTTCGCCACATCCGCCTCGTCTTCCGACGGTCCAGAAGATACCGAGCGACCATCCCCCCTCCCTCACAACCCCGTCATTGTTTTTTACCCGACAGTCCAGCTTCGCCACCTTGCCAATACCCTAGGGCCATTAGTCCGAGAGCCACTCGCCGACGGTTCGATAATTACATTTTTTTCATACCACTCCTCCCTGCGCACGTCGATTAATTCCCGTCCAACGTCCCGGCCCGGCCGATTTCCGCTGGCGCATTATTGTTTCAACAGTCGATACGTTTTTCCACCGGTCATCGATTTTCCTCAATTGTGCCGGGGACCCGCGGTTCGGCAGCCGTGGTTTTACGGCGAGGGAGGCATTTGCATGCAACATGAATGAACTCGAGAAGACGCAGAACAAAGAGGTTATGCAAGAGGAAGCGGAAGACGGAGGGTCGGCTGGGAAGGACGAACCGGCATGGAAAAACCCGAGGTGCCGTAGCATAGGGGAGGGCAAAGCTCCGTAGGAACGGTACATTATAAATATTACAGGCGTATAGAAATCTCGTATGAAGAAGGACGTTTCGTATAAATCACCGAGGATGTTGCTGCACATTATACCATGAGAATAACGTGACCCCCGCGGTTATTAAACGGCGCTAGCTCTAATTAAATGTCTTTAATTAGTCGTAATAACCGCGTTTGCGTCTCCGAGGAATCCTCTGAGGCAATTAACGTCCTTTCGATAAGCTCGTTTCATGTCGTTTAATTCATCCGACGGCTTTTGGTCCACGCTAAGGGAATTAAGATACTAACTTATTAATCCGGAATTACCCATTAAAACGTTGTCGTGCAATCGAAAGACGAAATTTTCCACAGATACAGACTTCGCCGCATTACCAAGTTCTCGTGGTGCTGTAAGTCTCAGGCTAGAACTCATAAATTTCCAATGCGAAGAATGTTTTAAAGATTCGCGGATTAAGAGTTTTAGCGGAGTTAGAGGGACAGAAAGAAAATTGTTGCTCGCCGAGTGAAAATCGTTAACGCGCGATCTTACAATGCGAAGTTGTCGAAGGCGGGGAATTAATCGTACGCCCTTCACCAAGGCCGGACCGGGACCTTTGTCATGCTAATTAGCTTTCAATTAAACCAGGAGACTCTGGCCAGTCGAGCACAGTGAATTTGTCGACAACCAATGAAGACTGACGAAACTCTATTTCCCTTAATTTATTGGCTTCGGCCAACTTGTCAGGCCCTTCTCCCGTTCCTCGCAAACTCCTCGAATCCTAAATTATTCTCATTGCACCTTGCTGACCTTCCTTTATTCCTTAAATATTCGTCATGTAAATTACTGTCTTCCACGTATTTCTGTAAAAACGTTGCATCAGTTTGTCTCGACCGAGTGACCCCGTAAATTTTTATTGAGCGCCAGGACAACGGGGTACGGGGGAAAAAGGTCGGGAAATCTCGAGTTCCAGCCCTCCCGGCACACGACCACGAGACACGAAATGACGCACAAACTCGTTTCTCGCGGTTATCGGCTCGATTCGCGATATCCGCCGCTCCGACAGCAGAAAGAAAAGCAACCCATACGGCGCATTACCAGTCCGTGCGTGGCACGGAACGGTCTTACACTTCCTTTTTTCACGATTCCTTATGCACATTTCAGGGGATTTGAAACAGTTAGGCGCTCCCCGACCGGAGAAACAAGTTTCATTTTTCACCTGCCATACGTCCCAAGCAGAAATCTTTTAATGCCACCACTGAGAAACCAAAAAGGTTCCAATAGTTTTTCCGATAAAGGTACTTCGGCTCATTTTCATGTACAACTCTTTGAATCTGGAAACAGGAATGGCTGAAAATAAATTCCTTTCTCGTTAACCATGTATCACGTAGAAATATTGAAAATTTAGTCGTCCTGTAATTTTCGGCAGTATTTTCTGATAGAATGAAACTTGAACCGAAGTAGTTACATTAGGCTGTCCGAGAAGCACAGTTGGATTCTCCGGATCCTCCGGACAATTTACTCGGAGGAATCGCCGGGGCCGGAAATGACTAACAAACGGTTTCGACAAGCATATCTCCAGTTGTTTCGTTTGTCCGTTGCGCGCGTATAAATACACACATACATATACAGGCGTACAATGGTGTGGACGCGTTTCCTGGCCAGAGAGACGTCCGTTCACATCCGCGATGATAAATAAACGAAAAACTGCGCCTCTCTTGAAAATAATCTTGTCAATTATAGTCTACGCTTAGATCCTTTCGATAGGCTCTTTTTACGGAAATCCATTTGAAACAGAAAATCTGTCGTTACAAATAGCAATATTCCATTCCCATGACTGCGATCAAACGAGAAGCATTTTTCACTCGAATTATTTTACCCGATGTTAATCAGCCGAAATTCCGTTGATTTTAAAGTATTTCGTGGCAAGTAAAATCTTTGGGTTATACGATTTCCTACACGTTCTTCCACGTGCTGGATAAATGAAAGACGAGAGTACCACTTAGAGCTTATAATGGTCGAGGGAAGGAATTGACAACAGTGAATGTCGCTTTAATTCGATGCATCCACCGTAACGCGATCTTCTAATCATGTAATGATAGCGTCTCGTTATGCAATGCGGTCGAAGCATCGGAACATATTACGACAATATCGAATTATTTCATCAATGACATGCCTTAAAGATTCTGTATTTAAAAAAAGAAGCCAATGAATGGGTAATGCTATACGCATTTGTAGATGCAATTTTTTACTGCACTTGTGTACACGCAGAAGGTACATTATTTTCATGGTTTTTAGAACGTCGTGCATTAGCGCTTCGTTCTCGCTTATTAATAAACAGCGTCGACTCGTTCTCCCGTGGTGATGGACAAATTTACCCGCACTCAGGGTCTACCAAACGTAAACTCTGTGTATTTTGACAGCGGGATTAATTGGAGCACGGCGACGTGCAGCGCTGCACTTTTCTTTCCTGAACTGATTACAGCTCAACAAGCACAACTGCCACTGATGCCGTGAAAATTTTAATAACATCTTCATATGAGCCAAAAAACATCTTGACGTTTGTCCCCTTTAGAGGGATCGACAAATTTTTTCAGTAGTAAGAATGGAATTTTCTACGGTTTAATCTAGACGATGGGAAACGTGGTGTTTATGGAAACGTTGTTCCGTTTATTTGTTCGTTTGAAAATTTGAAATTGACTATCCTGTCGTTGTACAAACGATCAGAGAAATATGAAATAGCAGGGTATTGCCATAGGGACTTTTTCTCAGTGCCAGTGACAGCGACGGCGATGGCGATGGTGATTGGCGATGGTGGTGGTAGTGGTGGTGGCGTGGAAGAGGCGGGCAATGGTGATGATGATGTTAATGTTACAACCAGTGGTGCTCGAGACTCACTCTGGTCATCGTCCTTTGCCGCGTGTTCTCTTCTTAAGGAGGTTCAAAGCTCTATCATTTAATGTCACTGGAAAATATTTATCTTCCAAGCGTGAATCAAACACGTACACAGAGATTTGAAACGTTTTCAAAATCAAAATCTCCGGAGTCATTAACCGCTTAATTAATACATGTTTGTATCCACAAATTAGTGGGCCACGATATCCTAATTAACGTAAGCGACATTGACGAAAACAAATGTCAAAGCATGTTAACGTTTTGTCAAAGCAGTTGCCAAAAAAAAAATTGAACAATTGCATGGAACGTGAGAATATCTTTACTTCGTATTTATAATCAATGTGCAGTGAATAGTGAATTACAGTGAGTACAGAAGAAAGACAGTGCGACTTTCGTGTCAACTTTTAACAACAAAGTGTAAATGTCACGTGACACTGCATTATATTATTCCCGCTACCGCAATCGTCGATGTTTGAGCAGATTCGTCTTAAGGTAGATACAAATACAACCCTGCCGGGGTGCTAGTTTGAACAGTGTCGTTTGAAAGAGGGGCCGAAACGTTTCATGATGGTCCCTCGAGTGTTAATTGCCACGTGAATAAACTAGTAGGCAAGTTTCGAGGTGTCCCAGGCCCGATCGGTGGGTCCCTTTGTATCGCACTGGACACGTGGCCGGCTCAAAAGGATTAGAACTTGGACCTCTCGGAATTTCCATAATTCATCTACCTATCGCGCAAGTGAGTAAACCTTTGTACAGTGTCGCACAACGTGGGCGAACACGTGTTCCGGCATTGCTTATCGATGGATCGCGCATGACGTTCGATAATATTCAAAAAATACCCATTTACGTCTGACGCGTATTCCCCCAAGAGGAGGGATTTCTCGAGAAAAATTGATTCGACTATTCGGAATTGTATTACATTTATGAATCAACGCTGGAGGTATAAAGATGGAGTCAGCATTTTTTCCTGTCGTCGACCGTAAAGTACCCTCCGCCAAGAATTTTACAAGAAGTCGAACAGGAGGGGCGGGGGGGGGGGGGGGGGTACCGTGTCAATATTGGAAATATGAATGCCCGTCGTTGCGTGACGGGGCCCTCTGCGTCAGTGGGCAGAAATTTTACGATTTTGACGTTGGCGAGGAGAGAGCGAGAAGCAGAAACTCCTGGCGGATCAAAACGGACGGTTCAGTGAGTCATCGGTATTTCACGGGCGTTCTGCGCGACTTGAGGTGCGTTTGCCGATTCTCTTTCCTCGAAAGAACGGGTCGCGGGACTTTGTTCATTGAAGGAGCAGGAACCATGCTCGGCGCTTTCGCGGAATGCAACGTCCGTGGAAACCACGTAGCCCCCTCGCGATGCCTGAAAACCCCTCGGTGGAATTCAGCAATGCATTGTGCGTTACCTTCCGCGGCGATTCGTCGTTTCGCCAACTCGTTCTCACGGCTGCCGTATTTTCTTTTCCGTACCGAAAGACGCAAAACAGGATGGGAAAGTAACGATAAGTTTCCGGAAGTTCATGCGCCGGTAAACGAAATGTACCTTAGAATTTTTTCGACGCCCCGTAGGTGCGTTTCTTTTGCATAAGAATATGATCTGTTCACGTCGAGTGCCCTTACTAGGAGATGTACCCCGTCTTGCTGAGTTTTTCTTTTAGACGTGCAGCTTTATCGCGGAGACGAGAAGCGCCGACTGGGCGTTTATCGTGGCGCGAGTCAACGAAACTGATGGTTATTGTAGAACCGACTCTTTGGGAATTTACGCCCTGCGACCTACGACACGCGTGCTTTAAAGGAGCTCTAAATCCTCGTGCACAGGGAAATTCTCTATTACAGTGTGGCGCGAGATATTTATTACTCGCGCACCTAAGTGGATCCCCGCTAGCGTGGGTGTATAATAGGAGTTTGCGGACCGACTCGGCCGTATTAAAGGCTCGTACACAACGGGATTTCGCGGGAAGAACGACGCCGAAGTCGATGGTTCCTCGAGGAGAGAAAAGGAGAGACTCGTGTCAAGGTTCGTTTCCATTAAGCGACGTGTATAGGGGCATGCGGGCCGATCTGTTGAGGCAATTTAGGCTAATTTCATCGTGATCATGTCTTCTGCTTCCATGAAACGCGCACGCCAAATGCGAGAATTCTTCCCAATCGATCCCCTTCCCTCCCACTCACAAAAGCCAACATATCGACCCTATTTCTCCATGAATAAATGAACCTAGCGTTGACCCGAAACTTCTTTGCGGCCATTCTTCGTCGGTCCCTCGAAAACCACATTTCCCACGACCCGGCGAACAAGTTGTGCCGTTTTTTCGTCTCCCATGTCGGAGATGGTGAATCGGAAAACATATTTCCGCGCCAAACAGCAAACGAACTGACAGTCGAATTACGCCCTAAGACACACCCTTCTTTCCCACCTCCATATTCGGTTATCTAACGTAAAGATAATGCGTATTTTTTACATTTTCTTTATCATCTCCGTTCTACTTCGTTTTGTCAATCTACTTGTTTCACGGGATAGTTCGCTTGTTATGAATGCTTTTGGTTCTCGCAAAGTCCTCGGTAATCCTATATCCAGCCCGTTGAAAATTAGGCGGAAAATCCTGGAGATTGGATTTGGGTAATCGCGGATTACCTCCCTCGCCGGTCCGTCACGTATCGAGCGACTTGGCAATTCTGCCAATCGGACAGCGGCGTTCCGGAGGATCGAGGAGGCCGGCCCGTGACGAGGATTCGTCCGATCAATCGTCCGTCTCAGGGATGTAATCTCGACATTTTTGCCTCGTTAGAACGGCGAGTTGCCGAGCGCGGAGGGTGGCTTTTCACGCAGGGGTTGATGGCCGTGCGCTCGAAGGGACTCAATGAGAATCCGAAGCGAGCCGGCGGCTTTGAAAGAAACTCCGCGCACGGGTCACTGTGCGTGTAACTATGCGTTTAATACGTCGAGATCGGGAGCTGAACGAGGAGGGTCGAAGACCACCTTCCGAGACCCCAGCGCACTTTGCTTCTACGAGCTTTTACCCCCTTCCCACCGTCTGACGGTCCGTCTACGTAACACCCTTATTCCCTCCACCTTTTTCAGCTATCCCCCTACCCGTCCGAGCGATTCCACTTCGTGAAGGACCTCACAATCTACTCACCATTCTCGTATGCCCCAGTGCAGCGGAAAACGATTCCCAACGGATTATTAATCGACTAGACCGTAATATTATCCGCCGGTTTATGAATCTGAATTATTCCATGTAATACACTTAATTACATGAACTCGTAGAAGGAACTCATTTCGTTTAGTTATCGAAATTTTGAGCTTTCATTTCTGGTAACCCGTATCGTGTAGTACGCTGTACCATGTGGTTATATTCCTATATGGTTCTTTGAATATAAAAGAGATCTCTGGATTATCTTTGTTTGCAGCAACGTTCCTCAATTCCTCGTCGTGTTCTAGTAGGAGTGGACTAACATTGCTTTCCCCTTTACACCTTCATCTTCACCGCCTCGAGCGATCTTCCGTGCCCCTCTAAATTCAATTCACTCCGTATACAAGACGATCGAGGGCCGTGGAAACTTTACTTGCTGAGCATTCTCGTTGGAAAGCCCTCAACAATGCGCCAAACTATGCGCGTAATGTATTATAAAATGAATACGTCGATGTGTATAGAATGCCGAACGGAGTTTTCGAGCGGATATAATTAAGAGCGTATCGTACAACGGGGTCTGACTTCTCCGACGGTTTGCCCTTCGAACTTCTTGCACAGAGTTCACGAATGAAGGAACACGCGAGGGAAACAGACAAATAGAGTGTATCGAAATAAATAACACGTCGTTTCCTTTTGCATTGTTATTACTTTATTGACTAAACATTACACTTTCCCAAACACTGAAGAATAACAGAGGATACGTACACAATTTACGATACAAAATTTACGATTTTTTCTTTCAAGTGTCCTATTTCCCTGCAGCAGGGGTGTAGATTTTTCTGTAATGTGAAGAACAAAAATATGAATAATTCAGAAATTAAAGTAAATACAATTGTCACCACATTTTCCACAGGATGATCCGCTCGTCATGTGTTACCGTTTTTTGTAAACACGAGAATGATTTCACGAGCATGTAAGGTAGAGCGGAAAACTGTATCGCCGGGGGGGAGGGGCTGAAACGATCCGCACGATCCTCCCTGCGGGTTCGTCGTGTTCCATAATATCAATTTACTGTTATTTTCGGCCCACCCGATGTACACTCGCGGCGGGGGAAAAAGCCCAAGGGGATGTCTAGTGTGGTTGACTACCTTTATTCTGAAATTCAGCCAACCTACAACCAGAACCTTGGAACTTATTTGAAAAATTTCTCAAAATTTTCGTCCAAACTTGCCACATAACAGTCTTAATATTCTTGTACTTCCTTCCTCCAGTTCCTTACTATCCCCTTTATTAGACGATTGATTGATTACCGTTTTTTTTTTCGAAATGTACCGCCCCGTAAATGCCATTTCTTGATCGCAATCCACGCGAGTATTGGAAAGATCTGTCGGTTGGACGGTATTTCCTGGACGTTATAAGAAATGTTACGAACATCACGTGCAATCGCTTGGAAACGAGTTAACACTCACAGATGGCCAGTTGGTGGTTACCGTGTGCGGCGTAAATAGAGCGCTCATTGGACTCGATTAAAATCGACTTGCGAAACCGTTTGAACGCTCTTTAAGGGTGACGTCAGTCGTCTTGGAAAAGATCGTCTGTGCCTGCATCTAACGACTACCTCATTCATTACATTGTACATTATTTACTCTGCAAACGTCGCGGTTAACCCACACTTTGATGTAGATCTGGTCACGTAAAGTTTGTCAATTTTCCCACTCTATCGGGTTTCTATAATTTTGCCGTTACGAGCTTTGCGAATAATTGTAAAGGAATGCGGGGTAATATCTTTCAATTGACCTTCATCTAGCGCACACTTCATACGTTTCATCACACGCTTTAACTTCTGGAAACATTGTAATTTCTGTGAACGCAGATTCAAGTATAATAAATGTTTATTAGCTACGTGCGACCGTATGTTAAGGGACATTAAGCGAATTTTAGATTGATTTTACGTAAAAAAATGATTTGGACTCTACGGAAGTCGTGAATAAGTAACATGTGCCACGCAGCCTTGTTGCCTTCATGCGGCACTCACCGGGTGTAATCCAAGCTCGTAAATTCAAAGGTAGATCCCGAAACAACTTTCGACGATCCTGCGATTTAATGGCGATACGTCGCGTAAGCTCCGTGCTTTCGAGCTTCCGGGATTTGATATCGAATCCCGTTTGGATTACAATCACGAGAACGAATACAACACGGCTAATGAATTGTGCCGAGAGCTGTAATTTCGGCGAAAGATCTTGCTAGAAATTCGTGCGAACAGAGGTGCATTTTGTGTTTCGTAAGCCATGCGTAACACTGATATAAATCGATCGATAAGGGAAAAGAAAATACATTTTAGATGCTTATAATTAATTTGTACGCAAAAATATTGAGAATATACGACACAAATGGTGGTTGAATTAATTTAAGGCAGCTGGAATTAAATGGCGAAAATAATTTGGAGGACGAAGGTTTCAGAGGGAGTCGTTTTGTGCCTGACCAAAAATATTCCGAGTACTTACGAAATTGCCGGGCGAAACCATAAAACTGTCGCCATGAAAGAACCAAAAGAACCGCCCTCTCCGTGAAAGAAAAAACTTTTCTGAGTTATGGAAAAAAGGATATCGTCCCATGGAAATTTCCATAGAATTTCGCGTAAAAATGATGATATACGTCAAAAAGCCATATTTTTGCCCTACAATTTCAAAAGTACACCCATAAAATGTGTGCATAAATATTCCATGATTAACCGAACACTGTAAATTTTACTTTTTTCTTTCCTTGAACGTAAACTTGAGACAGTGAAATCTTCCCAGGGTTGTTTCATAAAGATATCAACCTTGAAGATTCCCACGATACGGTTTGCGGCATTTCCTGATTAATAAGCAGCTCCATTGCGTCCTTCGTTCCCACGCAGATCGAGCATGGGCATTAAATTATATAGCAATTTCATAAAAGTATGTTCCCCCTGAACAGCATGATTTTCACTCAAAATCAAATGTAAATAACACTGTGTTTTGAATATTAATTTTTTTTAAGGAATACTTCAGTGACATACAATCTTTCTCCTTTTTCATTCCAGATACGTGGATCAAAGGCGGTTCGTTCATCGAACTGATACAATCAGTGAATAACCCTGAAACATCCAAGGATTGCTTTGATGTTCGTCGAATCAATGACAGGATGAGCGCTGGGGCCAGTGTCAATTAATTTTCGGCGTACCGTTAAAACTTGTCTGACTAATATGACAAGAAGATGACGTCATTGATACAGAGGGACTTTGGGTCTCCGAAAAAGAGAGAGTCGACCGGCAGCAATGCGTCGAGCTATCTTCTGGTGAGTGTGAAATGAAAACATATGGCCTTGTCCTTTCGTCAGATATATCGCTTACAGCATGATCCATAGCGCCAGCGTTCCCCATGAAATAAAGAAAATAAGCTAGCAAATCTCGGCCAACTGAGTTCTCCGAAGTCGCTTTGCGAAAGCTCGTCAAATAGCTTTATAGAATGGGTAAACAATTTTACATTATTTTTAGAAGTGTACAGTGAAATTTATTGAACATACATCATGAAATTGCAATCAATTCAAATCAAAAGGGTTAAATTTTGTTTCGTTTTAATTCTTATCGTAGTGAATCTTGAACTGCAGAATTCAGAGGATACCGTCACACGTAATCCCGCTATTTTGTCGTAACATTAATTTTTCGGCGGTTTATCCGCTGACGGGTTGGTCGAATAAACATGGATAGAAGTAGTCGTGCGCGGTGTTTATCCTTATCGCGGCGAATGTCGAGGATTCGCAGGACAATTGGCCTGCGGACGTCCGTATCGCGCTCTATATAACGATATAGGCGGGACAGTCCTGTCGAGTGGACAGTAGAACTCGACAGTCTGGCGAGAGTATATTCGCGGAAATACCGGGACCGGTGAAATATCCGCGCGCTTCTTTGTACGCGGAAGTCTCATAACCCGGGCCTTTACGGGCGCGGAGGAAATTGCGTGGGCACGATGCCTGCCCGACACACACGCACACGAGAGAGAGACACACGTGAAATACACTAGCCGCCATTTGTCAGCGAGGGGAAAAGCGCGAGGGGCAAGTTTTCCTTGGACGAGTGGAAAAAACTTGCCCGCCGTAGCGCCCTTTCCTCGCCCGTTATCATTACCCACGTCGCTACGATTATCCACGCCTCTGCTGCCTGTCTTTTATATCTTCTCCCTGTTCTACCACCGTTTTCAATATCACGAGTTATATCTTCCTCGTTTTCACGAGAGACCATTGTCACTGGGAGCAGGGTTTATCGAATGCCACGACTTTATCGTCAATTCAATTTCACGGTTAGCGTAGACTCGCGGATTTATTGATCTTCCTCGATAACAATTTCGAGATTCACTAATGCGTACGTTTGAATTTTGAAAGTTCGTTTCATCGGAGAAAGTCGTCCTTGCGCCAAACTTATTAATTCAATGTCTTCCCTTTGCCCGTTTTCTAGAACGTCCTCGGCGACACCCACTTTCCTCTTGTGCCCACAAATTCTTGCTTTTATCTTATTTCGCCGGCTTTGTACGAAATTATATAAGTGGATAAAGCACAGGCATTCCCCACGTCCATCCGCGAATAAACTAGAATTGCCGACATTTTAGCGACGCATAAAAAGGCCGGATTTTAATATCGATGCTAAAAGTTGCGAGGAAGGGCAAGGGGGAATGTACACGGGGCAGGGGGAAAGCAAAGCCGAGGAGTTGACAGGAGTGGGATAAATTCGTGTAGTCGGTTGATGTAAATTTCATCATGCCCGGGAACGATATCTATCGTTGCTTCTCCAGAATTAATGTCCCCGGCGTTTCCTTTCCATTTCCGGCCGAGAGAGTGCGGGGATGATTTTTGCGATATGATTAATCGTCCCAGTTTCCGTTGGATTTCGAGAGTTACAGTCCTCTCGGCTGTCCGTGATCTATTTCCTGTCTTCGACAACGTCCATTTCAAAGTCTTGTTTTCTTCTACAATTAACCACAGAACGACCGTAGTCAAACCTAAATGTTTCATTTCGTTTTGTTTACTGCATTCGACTTACCGCTCTTCGATGACACGATACATGGAATTTGCCAACCTATATTACGACTTTAACGATAAATAATGTACGTAACATTATACATCCTTCCCAGGAGAAACATTTCTCGTCAGCCTTCAAAATACCCATTAGAGCGTATTTGGCAATCTATTTCTCGCGTCTGAAACGACGGTGTCATTGACTCTACTGCGTACGAGCAGTTTTATGGGTACTTTTGAATATTCAGCCGAGCATTAGCTTGCACGGCTTTATGTGCTGGCGCGGCGCAGGACCCATCTGTTCTTATCCACGTGCCAAGTCAAAGCGTTTTTAAGCTGCGGGTTGGGGCGGCGAAACGACTCCGTGGGGAATGAGTTCCGTGTCCTTGCATAATTGTCCAGACAGCTCATTCCGTTAGAATTTGATAATTGCGCATTCGGCAGTCATCCGTCCCTAAAAGTTCTGCGCTTTGAAATATTTACGAAGGACCCCACCGACGCTCGTCTATCGACTTTTATAGAATTCCGAGCGACGTATTTCGCTCGTTATGTCACTTTGCGCGGTTAGATCATCCGGGGATTCGATTTCTACCGACGGTACATTCCAATTTAGTTAGAGCCAAGGCCACATTGCTGCCCACTTCTCGGCCGTGTGTAGAAACTTTCCCGCGATCGAATGTTCGATATATCCTTGATCCTGCCACCGAGTTTACAGGGTTACCAGAATTTTCTCCTACCCCCCCCCCCCCCCCCGCCGCCATTGACACAGTTCGTCCTTGGAAAAGCACCAACGCGTTTCGGGAAACTCATTCGTCACGGACCGTCGTTATGCTTCGAAATCGGTACCCTCCCTATGCCCTGAGAAAATGATTATCGTACTGCGTAAATATTACTTGTCACGATAACTATTAAAAACGCGAAAAAAGGAAATCCATTTGATCCGATGATGGGGACCGGATTTCGAAGTAAACAAAATTACGTCGGGTCAGTTGCACACGAGTGATTTCATTGATTACTTTCTGCACCGTCATAATCGTTCCTCTTGCACCGCAGAAGTGTTTCTTCGAGGTTTAATAGAAACTTTTCAATTTTCCGAGTGAAACCGGGGCGTTTCCATTAACGCGGGAGGAAGTCGGGCGCGGAAAAAAGGGTGATACAATAAATCCTTCGTCCAATCAACCTAAAACGATGCTAAATTATTTGAAAGGGCGCTAAAAGTCGAAACCTCGAAAATCTACGGCACGACCGGCGTTTACTTGGATTATATTTTTTCTCGAGGGCGGCAATGGTACTCGTGCGCGGCACGTTCGTGTATATTTCGCCAAGGTGCGACTTTAAGTCAACGACTTAAAGGGGACAGCAACCCTCCCGAGACTTCGTCCCCCTCTATTCACGAATACAGTCTAAACTGCGCCGGAAAATTGTCAAATTCTCTTTGCAGTCGATGTCGGATCTAACGTTCACATGATTTATATTACTCAGCTTGTTTCATTGATTTATCGCAATGTACGACAAAAGTTTTACGAACGTATCGAAACATATCTTTACAGCAGCATGGACACTTGATTTTCTGAAATTTTTCTCTTGCCGTACTCAACTTCCGTAGCATTAACACGTGTAACGTAAAACAATTCTATTGTGAGGAAACGATAAACTAGCGAAATGTAACACCTTTTATACACATATTATCTTCTTTATTGCCATTTTTTTTGTTAATTTCATAACTACGCTCTATTTTCTGTACCAACAAAAATTCCGACTTGTTGGCATTCTGTTAGGAAATCTGTCCATTCTTTTTAACGAGCATGCCAGTTAACGAGATAAAAATGTCCCTCGTAAGGCCGGTTTTGCGGTTATCTCTGGGCGTAACAGAAGATTTAGAAGATTGGATTACGTCGATCGCGTCTTCCTTTCGGCTGAATCGCTGTTGTGAGCCGTGAGAGGCGGAATAAAAATTCCCACGAACAGATTCGCCAGTGGAGGACGAAGTTCGTGCTCTTTGAAGCTGTTAAGTGGACGATTCCACTTTACAGCGAGAGTGCAGAAGGTCGGGCGCTCGGTTCGGCACGTTTTGGCTCGAACACGTAACGGAAACGACCCACCGGCAGGACCCTCGCTTGCTTCCTCCGTTTTCTCGTCCGTCCGACTCCGTTTCGTTAATCTACGTAAGCCTCTTCACAAATCGTCTGTATTCCGGAGATTCCAAACGCGTTCGCGCGTTTACCTTCACTGCACTAACGACACTATCGAAATCCTTAATTGCCGGAAAACCTGCCTCCGAGAAAGAAAAAAAATCTCATTATTTTAATAGTACACACAGTCGTGTAAGACTCGTAAAGACAAGACGTAATTAGAAAATCGTCCTCATTGTATCGGTGTTTTCGTCTTTTATGTATATAATTGTCATTGTACAAAATGTTGCGAAGCTGCTGTGCACGACGATAATGGGTAATGGCGACACATTTTGCCGCGAAATGTCTTTGTTATTGCGGTGCCGCAGTGGCACCGTTTTCCTCGGTAGTGGAATACACGTAGAGAGTTCTTTGTTGCTCCGGCGAGTGGCTGGGTTCTATGTGGAATAGATGCGCGAGGCGGAGAGGAGCTCTCGAGGATATCGTGTTTTGATTAGAAGTTGCTATAGCAATCGAGCGGTCGATGCCACCCGCAATATCGATTCTCAGGTGAACACGAGAGAGAGTCGGCTTGTAAAGAGGCCTGCACATTCGCATTAAAGTTCAGTTCAGTCACCCGTGCAGCGCGCATGAAAACCCGGAGAACCCATCGCCCCTGTGCCACGGTAATTTATCGTCCCCGTCAGTGACGAAACTGGCAAATCCAAAGAAATCCACGTCGCCACCGTGAGAAGCGTCATTGACGATCACGTAATGCACCGAGCGTCATCGTCGTGAATCAAGAAAATGTCAGTCCAACGAAAATCCTTGTTCTCGTGGCTCTTGTGGTGATTAATCTCAAACGCACGGTTGGCGAAGAATCGCGATTTAAAGCTAATCAACTAAACACTTGTTATCATAGCGACGAATTCACTTGGCTTCAGGATTGCTTGTAGAGCAAAAAAAATGATTATATTCTACGGTTTTGTTATGATGTGAAACTTTCGAGAATATACATAAGTGCTATACGTATAGAGCTTTGCGTAAACCGCGTCCACGAAAGTGTTTCCTTTTTGAAGGATACGGATTATCGCGGTTCGTATTGATATCGGAGCAGACGATCACGGGGAACGCCAGTTCGGTGTGTTTACAGTGTACATTCAGTCGTTGCCGGACTGTCGCGCGAATTACAAGCGCCGTTCTCGTCCGTCAGACGGTTAATCGAGCCGCGATAAAAACGCATCGACGACGGACAATGAATTTATACGAGCGCCATTGAAATTGGCCAGTGCAAACCAACCCCCCCCCCCCTACCCTGCCGATCCTTCGAAGTCCTCGACGTGCCTGCGCGTTCGCCATCCCCCCCCTTGTTTTTGTGTACAAAGACCGGTGAGTTCGTCAACACCGTTTCGACGGTGACCGGAAGTTCTCGAACGCTGCAGGATATACCGCTACGCCTCTTTTCCCACTGAATTTCAATTGCCCGGCCGAAAATAACCGCAGGAGTGTCCCAGGTAATTTATCAGACGATGAAATCATCGTTCTCTCGCGTTCCTCAAAGTCGAATTCATTACGTTAAGTACTACATTGTAATCGTAACGATTTAGGAAAAAGGAAAGCATCGTTTGCGTTCTTCCAATGGCACAGGAATGCTTTTAACCGATTCCTTTCATTTGATCCATACGTTTTAGTGCTGCATCTCAAGTGTACTTGTGCGCAAATATTCTTTATCAAGAAAGAAAATATTTTTAGACCAAACGAGAAATGATGGATAAGAATGTACGGCGATAAGCGAAGGAAATATTTTCTTGAAGGCCCTATTTGTCGTCCCGTATCGTCGCATTAACAACAAGAATGTATTACTTGCACACGCGAAAATTTCTATCCGTATTTTCTCGGCAAATTCTTCTCCAATTTCCCCGTGTACTTGATCGACGTACTTTTGCCGTGGAATTCTGTACATCGGCTTTTCTTCCTTCGTCTGGGCATTTTTGTTTAGCGAAGGATACACGGGGCGCAAATGATGGGGTGATCACCTGTTTTTCAATGCCTGGAGAAATTGCGCTCCGATCCCCTCGGAGTATGTTGTCGTGTCGGAGCGATGTACATTCGCGCGTACTTTTGTCCGGCACCTTTTCAGGGCCCTTTATCTTCCTTTACACGATCCTCACGAGGACTTGCGGTTAACACGGCCCGGTGCCAGCTTGCACGCACACGGCCGGTCCGTTATCGTCCCCCGTGGCTGGTCCTGTGCTTTCTGACACACAGAACAATGCGCGTAGAAGGCCAGCATACACGCGCGTACAAAATACATACGTCGGCGCGCACACGTGAATGAATATTCACGAGCTAATACACAGGGAACAGTGGCGAATATTTATAAGCAAATAATACCTACACGTACATATCCTAAGAGACACTGAACCGGCCAAATGTGCACGTACGGCTCGTATGAACGGATGAGCCAATAAAGACAGGCCTAATACGTATATTTCACATACAAGGTACTAGTGTTTACTGACTAATACAGAGACAGAGAAGATACGTGTAGAGGGACCAACACGTGCGCGGCAATGCACATCTGCAAAGTGTGCATGTATAGCGGATTCCTACAAAAGTCAATACATGCAAGTACCAATACAAACTAATGCAGAATCGACAAAGTACACGTGTACTACGTATCTATGGGCAAAATGCGCGTACGTTACGCACACGTACGAGCGGGAACGTTGCACGGTACACACGTAACATGGCCGATTGAGCGCGCACAGCTGTCGCTCGACACTGTGTCTACACAGTGTGTCCCAATAGTTCCGGCAAGCAGGTGAACACGACGGCCCGTAATGAGTGTCATCGTCTACCAGACGCGCGGAGTCACATGTGCGAATTTTCGATCAACCCGTCCCCCTCCCCCCCGGGCCAATCACCGACGAAACTTTCGAGCACAGACCTTTTATAAGTCGCGAAAGAAGACCGTATGTCCGCCGAAAACAGCTGCTAAGAAAGACCTGGCAAATTTTCACCCCGCACGCACGCGTCCGTATGTTTCCCCTTATCGATTCTTGAAACACAATCTGTGACTCCGGTAAGAGGAATAAAGTCGAAGGAAACGAATTGCATTATAGTCGTGAATTGTTCTTGCGAAGCAAATGAGAGTTTGAGACCCTACGTAGGGAAATATTTGTCAATGCTCAGAAAATAGATGAAATTTTATAGACGTCTATTCAAGATGCTTTGGAGAACTGGTTTTCTGAACTACTCTTTGGGTTTAGTTTGCGTAATTTTCTTTCTCTTTGTGATACCGTTGTCCCTCGATTGTTCAACGGTAATTGCGGCTCTCATTTTCCAATTGCGAATTAATTGGACACGATTTTCCCCCGGGTCCTTCGGTATAGAGGGACTGACAGGTCCTTGCTGGTGTCTCAAAGGGTCCTTACGCCACGGTCGCCGACAATGACTCGCGAGGGGGTCACTTTCTTACTCTCCGATCCGCTTGGACACCCAGTACATGTATATGTATATATAATGCCCTGGGCCGGCTTGATCCAGCGTGAAATATGAAAGGCGCACTGCGCCTGCATTATGCAGCCCCGACCGGCGCGCAACACTTTTGCCGACTATCTCAGACGGAAATCTAAATAACTCTCTTCCTCTTAGCTTTACGTGTGTCTGTTGTACCGACACATTCAAATTATATCGTTGCCAATGAGACCCTTTTTGTCCGTCATTTGCATGTATTTTGTGAACTTAGAATTGAAACTGTAGAACATACTTTTAGGGAGTAGTTTTACAACTTTGCTGCTCCATCAAGGATATTTTCTTTGGTCGTTAATATCGTTTCAATAATTTTCCACGTTTCGTTGGCCCAGGTAAACGCAAAATTCAATGAACTGTTTGCACAGAAAATATCGCGGAGAATATCGTGTGAAATTTGAATTGACTAAACTTTCTCGAGGAAACACTTTATTAGCTTGATACGGCGCTCGTACACGTCGTTAAAATTATCGTTCACTTTCACAGGCAATCTGGTTATTCGCCTGGCAATAAAATGTCTCGCCCTTACAACAAGACGTTTGTTTCATTGATTTCAAGCGGACTTTGCGCGCAGTAAATTACAAACACGTAACTCCCTTACGACTTCGCGGAAATCTCTGTCTGTAAGTGTGTGCGAGAGGGGCGATAACGTGATATAGTTTCTCCGGGTCTATTTGTATACAGACTGAAATTAACGTGGGCTGATCTCCCCTTGAGCCTGGCGTTGAATTTTTCCAAAAACGTGACGAATTTTCATTGTTCCAGCTGCTTCGTTCGGTGGAAGATTAAAACTACACCGCGCCGTGACGGAAGGAAGGTACGGTCGACGGGTGAAATTAATCAAGGGAAAACGGCCCGAAAGCGTTCGTAGGAAATTCAATCTGGCCCTTGCCTTACATTTGAATTTGCCACCAGGTGTTTCATGCGTTCACGGCGTTTTTTAATTGTCCCAACGGAGCAGGAGCTTAATTAAACGAAGATGGAAATCGCGTCGGAATGAAAGATACACGAGAACGGTGTACTTTATTCCATTCGTCCACAGCGGTCTTCGTGGTCGGCATAATAGCCGTTCGGACCTGCTGATTGGATCTAATCCGTTTAATTCGGGCAATGGCTTTTAGTGGACCATTTTAATTCGGACTCGCGCCCTCCCGCGCCTCCGGGAGATGATGGGAAGGGAAGGGAAGGACGAGGGTGAGGAGCGGAAGGGGGGAGAAGAAGACGAAGAAGAGACGGGGAAAGAGAGTATTGCCCCTTCTGTACGCGGAACTTCAGCACTCGAGTGCACTCTCTGCCACGATTCTCCACCCTTCTCACCCCTCCCCCTCTCCCCACGCCCCTTTCCTCATCCAGGGGAAAGGGGAACCGATGCGAACGGCCTTTTGCTTTCACGGCTCGATTATCGGAGCGACGAACTGAGGATCACCGAGCACCTACAGCTCCGGAGATTATCGTTGGCGTAATTTTAGCCACTCCGACGTGACGTTGCATCTTCAAAAAAAAAATGGTTAGCAGCGAGGATTCCTCGCATTCGTTGAGTTCTCAATGGGTAAAATTTTAGCGTCAATCGAATTAGAACCAAGGATTCCCGCTTGAAAAATGTGTAAAAGGGAAGATACATCAGAGAGAATTGTTTGGGATTCATTAAAAAATATCTTATATACATCCTGTAGGATTTCAATACATAGATGAATGTAGTTGAACAGTTCAGAAGGGAAGATATACCATTTTGCAAGACGAGTAAAAGTTTCTTTAAACCAGAGTTGTACGAAGTGAAGCGAGTTGAACATGTGTCTAAGATGTAGGAGACCGAGTTTTGCTTCGACGGGCCATGACCGAGTATCGCGAGTCGTTCTTTCGGTTGTTTAAAGCTAGCGTGGAAAAAAAAGAAGGAGAGATTTCCATCGGTTCATCGGCCATGACCAACTTTCGTGGTGGCATAGACCAACGGCGTGTACTTTAAAGCTGCACATTTTTTGCCTTCCAGCAGAAATAGAAGTTGGTTTTTTTCCTTGCAGATAAAAAGTAAACGCTCGTTTTACCTTCTTTGCTCTCTTCATTATAATCCAGTGCTCCCTATCGGTTTTTCGCATGAGTTTTCCGAAGAATGCGTTAGGTGTTTTGTCCTTTAACGCGCGACGACGATAGATGCGTACATATTTTTCTGACATGTTGGAAAGTTCTCGCTCTCTGAGTATTACTAGGAGGTTGTTTAATCGCTGAACATTTCCATGAATCTTGCTGGAACTGTCGTCAGTGTGCATCCTGAAAGGATCTCTATGAGGTCGCGCTTGCCGGTACGATTTTCTAAATCCATCGATTTCCATGGGCTTTGTGAGCCCAGTCCTGTCAGCCATATCTGACCAGGGCTGCCAGTCAATGGGGCCCCATGCTTCACTTCCCCCGTATCACTCATACCACAGATATACCATTCCACGTACATGTATGATTATCCCTGTTTACGTACACAAGTAAGAGAACAAGGAACACCTACTTGACCTTCTGGCCCTTTCAAAAAACGGTATATAACCAGGACCTTCGTTATTTCCCTGCCTTAATAGGCTGACCTTTAATTGAATACGCAATGTCATCTCAATGAGCTTTGTACATTCGTTTCATTTTAAGTCTCTGAAAGACAAAGAGAACGTGAACTCTTGATTAAAATGGCATAATTGACTAGACTTTCCTATTAGTTTATAATGTCCATTTCATTAAGTACAGATGTTCATTTTTCCCTGAAAGCAACGTACGTATGTCGTTGAATTTAAAACTGGAAAACCGTCCTTATTACAAATACCTCGACGTACGATAAATCCGTGGATTGTTCGTCCTGGCAAGTATCCGTTGCGGCCCCTCAGGGTTTGAGTTTCGTATTTAAATTGCCCTCGAGAGGCAGGCCACGAGCCGGTAGCTGCATTATTGCCCAGTAAGTGGTGCTCTTATGACAGGAGTGGAAACCGATACTTGTATGTGTCGGCGTATGAAAGCTTTGCGCGTTATTATGTCGATGCTCGCTCGAGTCCGTCCTGCTAAAAGGAACCTACCTCGTTACAGAAGCTACAACCGTATTGCCCTTTAAACGGTCTACCGGCCATTCATCGCCCATGCCTATGGGATGTACATTCACTGCAGCCATAATTACGCGGTTCATTATACGTAAATCGCATAATTCATCCAACAATATTGGGCCGGAGCTAAAAATCTTTTCTATCCTTTACTTCCTTTACTTCCTCTTCCTTACTATCCTCTCATCCTTTACTTCCGTCGTACGAACATAAATTCGAATCCCAGTTTGTACGTGGTATACTCACTGGAGGAAAGAAAATGCCCACGTCATCGGGTTCTGAAATTCTTTCAGCCCTGATACGTTAAATAAGCAACTCTCCCTGTCCCGTTATATTTCCTGGCTACCATCTTACTCCGTTGCCGTAAGTCATGTTGCAATTTGTACGTAACATAATTCATGCATCAAACCGTCTGCAACGTGTCATTCGACGAGCATATCGTTCCGGCTGCTCCTCTTCTCTTTGCCCTTGGCTATTCAGCATTTTCGCTGCTTCTTTTGCTTTCCCCAGGCGGACGTAAGTCGTATTGTAATTCCTGTGTGTCGTCGCACGATTCCTGCAGCGATACGAGTCGTATCGAGCCAACTTCTGTCCTGCTCTTTTTCCCCCGGCACTCTCACCCTTCTCTCGTTTTCCTCCCCCCCCCCCCCCCCTCTCTCTCTCTCGCTCCTCAGCACGGACGTAAATCGTATTTCCTTTGTGGCGAGAGAGCCATGTGCTCGTATGATTTATTGGCTCGTGAAGAGGTACCGTACACAAAGCGCGGTAATTGACTGTCCACCGCGGCTGATGGGATCGGGAAAAGGGGCGCGCGGGGGGGTGCATTCACGTCCAAGTCGATTCTCGTTAAGAGCAACTCACCTTTCTGAGTAGCTCTTGTTTTATTCCGCGTATTAATTTCGATCATCGTGCCAGCCATTTCCCGACGGTTCAATCCCCCAATGCATAATATTCCCTCTGTCGACGAACGCAGCTTTTATGTATCAATAGTCCACTTTCAGGGAGACAATGAACTTCGTGCACGGTAAATTAAAAATATACATTTTATAATTCAATATGGATTATATTCGTAAAATCGATTTTCCTACAGAAAGTACAGAAACGCGTCACATGCTGTGAATTCAGCATCGTTTAAACTCCTCCTACGCGGTAAAATGTACTATTGCGTTTTCGTGTAACATAAGTAAAACGATGCTGATAAGCCTGGTCTATCGACACGGCGATATCGCTCATGATAGGAAGTCACGTTATGAAGTTCGGCGAGCGACAAAAGAGACCAGTGGTCGGAGGATGTCTTCTTATCAGTTTCCTGTGGGCTATTATACACATTCTCTCGTGCACGTCGAGCAATGAGATACGATCCCTTGTATCTCCCCCATAGTATTAAACAGTACGACGAACTTTTACTCGTGTTTTCCATGATTTCCAGGATATCCTTATCCCTCGTCCACCCCCCTTCCCCCCGTCGTTTCTCTTTCTCTTACTCGTCAGCTCGAAACTTTATCGAACTTGTCTCCTCCCGGAGCGTTCACTCAAATATTGACTCGGTGAAAGCGCCTCCGGTTGGAAACCTTCTAATTCTCTGGGCTCAGGTTTCGCGATGCAATGCAAATAATCGTCCTGTAGTCACTCCGGATGTACACTGATATTTATGCGCGGAAGATGAGGTATAACGTAGCACAAACACGTCCGCATTTAACACTACAGAAAATATAATCATGCTAAACAACTTTTTATGTGTAGACAGGTTTTGATTATTCTGATTTTATTGTCTCTATTCTTACGATCTTTTACTCGATTACATACTGTTTATAAGGTGTATTTTTACGAAGTGTTTCGATCTATTAATAAAATAGAAGAGCTCATCCCTTTGATTATTGACCAATTATTATTGATCATCGTGGTTAGAGAAGATTTGGCTAATATTGCAATCATCTGTTGCTCTTCCAGTTGCTCAATTCCCTGGCGAGCGATTTGGACTGCATGCTGAGCGAGCTGTGCACGGCCCCGGATTCCTACGAACGGTGAGTAAACTTCTCTTCTGTCTGCCAGTCTTATTCGGCGCCTCTTGTCCCTTGTCTCGAGGTCAAGAGCTCCATACCAGCCGAGTCAATCGATTCGCCGAGGGCGGATGTAGTGGGTGTTCAATCTCAGAATCAAGCGCAAGCGTCATTCACGCGAAATTCAGTTTCAATCAATTTCCACGTATCGCCGAACTAAAATATACGTCAATAACAGCGGGGTCGTAATGGTCAATCTCGAAACGTTATACTTCCTTTATTCTCGCGTAAACCGAGTAAATGCGACGCTGGCTTTAAAAGTACTTTTATTAGAACTCACATTATTAACTTGTTCTGTGCAATTTTTGTTAATTTTTTATAAGCTTATTAAAGACCTAAGAAACGGGTTAGGTCGAAGAAAATATCTGGAATTTCGATCTCGTAGAGACAGGCATACTTTCGTATTGGCTTGTACTCCGTGACACGCTGGCCCGGTAATTTACTTGTTTTTGTGCCTGTGCGACAGGCCGGCAGGAAGTACACGAAGGTCGATTTTGCCTGAGAAAAAGGGACAGTCGGACATTTTAATCGCGACGTGATCGCCGGTTAAACTGGCCTCGCCTCTCGCGTGACTCCACGGCGTCGAATCATTAATTCCCGAAATTTATGGTGGAAATCTGCTGCCGGCACCCCGCGGCCACGTGCACTCTGAATAATTTCCATATCGTAAGACCCTCCCCGTGATCTACGGCGAGACTATGCGTACAATATCCGCCCTGCTATATGGGCCACCACATAACGGGTGTCCAACTGTCACACACGAAAGGAAATTACGATACCACCCTCTTGGTGTTGATGTTTTTTACCCTCTTATCTCTTTCGAACTGTCGGTAACTTTTACGCAGGCGCAGTAAACAGTGCTTCTAAATTATTAGTGATAATACCAGCGCGTCTTGCTGGAAACAATTTATTTGTTTTTCGGCAAATTAGGGATAATTAAGGAATGAAGGATATTAGAATTTTAATTGAATTACCCGAATAGACGTCGTAGGTGATTTATCCGCTTGTAGAAATCGGAACAGCCGGAGTCTTTATTGTGCGCGAGTTATATTATATATTACATTGTATACACTGGGGGGAGAATTGCGGGAACATTGGTAGGGTTAAACCTTAAGACTTAACATGGTGAGCGTCTTGTATTCACCGCGAGAAGATGAACGAGATTTTCCTGAAAGGACGTTGAATTTCAATGGCGAAGTGGCAGGGGGTAAGCCGCATAACCACGTGAAATCTCCATCATTTCGGCACGAGAGATTTAACTGGATCGAGAGTACGATCAGTGAAACGAAATATAAAATACAGAAAATCCTCGTTAAAAGTCATCGGTGAAAGAAAAGAAGATTCAGGGCTTAAAAAATGGCGGATTTTCGATACACCGAAAATGAATTACACCAAAAAATTGATTGCTTTACATTAATCCAAGAAGGGAATTATGAATATAGGTAGTGTACACGAACCTGAATTGTCTTTGTTAGTTTAATTTTTATGTAGTTAAGTACTACATTTTTTGATAAAGATCGTTTTACGACTTTTTCAAACTATGTGTGAAGATTACCGATATTTGATATACTGGTAATAAGGTTGTTATTTTCAACGGCATAGCATGGATCTTACGGAAATAACAGGAAATATCAAATTGTTCATTTTTATTGAAAATGTCGTTGAATTTGCCACCGGAAACGAGAAATGAGCATCAGCTGTTGGCCAGGGGCGATTATGCATAATTTTACGAGGCTAATCTCGAGGCACATGTCTTGAATTGGCTCGTTTGCCCGAGATAACGGCTAATTTCGCACATATTTATTACTATTTGAGGTGGCTGTAAATCCTCATGGGAGTACACTCTACCTCGACGTAGGAAGATCGAATTTAACGTTAGCCAACCGGCTCATTATTACGTCTATAGCAGAATTTACATGACGAAAGGCTATTAATTGTTGCCGAGTTTCTGCCGTAATCATAGAGAGTCGACAATCGTGAGACGAAGCCTGCCGCGAGATTATGTCAGGGCTTCCCACGCTGTTAAATTAATGATCGCTCGTTAATTAGTCGCAATCGTTACGCAAGAGGACTTTCCATTTCCTCGCGACGTTTCGCAGATTCCGTTGGGTTAGCGGCGCGACGATTTCGGATCTCGCCGGGCCCGAAGTTCCACGGGCGGTTAATAAGGCGAACTTCGGTAATCCATCAAGATACGCATCTGCCGTCTACGCGTTTCCTCGAGCGCTCCGTCTTTTCCTCGCTTCGTAATAATTCGGCCGACGAAAGCGCGAGTGTCGGGCGATAAATCGCCTCCATCCCGGCGTTTCCCGCCGAAGCGGCGCAGGACGAGCCCCGCCGGCCCATAATCGATTTGGAAAACCTCGGGGAATGAGGGGGAACGAGCGGGGCAGGGGAGGGCAAAGGGAGCCTGCAGGATGCGTCCCGCTTCTGAAAATGACGAGAGACGTTTAATGTCCTCCCCCCGCGTTTGCCGAGAGACAAAGGAGCCCTAAACGGCCGAGACGCGATGCTGAATTTCATAAACAAAAATGTCCTCACCGTCAGCCATCCTACGAGATAAGCGAGGGCCAGGGGATGAACGCTCAACGTGTGGAAAATGAGAAGCAACTCAACGGTTTTAACGAGTATCCAGACAATGCATGGGTGGGTGTACATTTTTACGGAAACTTTTGCTAAACGAAATCAATTGGAAGTAGAGGAAAGGGCTCTAGAAAACTTTGAGAATTAACATAATATTTACAGAGGAATGTAAAACCTTTTCTCTAATATCGATGATTATGAAATTTCTCGGAGCAAAGGGCAAATGTTATTCTTGATCATCCGCAGTGAAGAGAAACTGGGGAAAGGTGGGGTGAATGTAAAAGAGGGCAGCGCTGAGAGACAGAAAAATACGGATAGACGGGACGAAAATGCCAAACAGGCTAGGAGAGCGAATAGACAGGATACCGTGAAAGCGAAAATGCAGAGAAACAGGGGGATGGAGGGGAAGCGTGAAGATTCGACCTGGAAGGACGATGGAGCGAGGCAGCAGGAGAAGGGGAGCGGAGGAGAGGGGGACAAGGGCTGGGTTTCCGAGCTCGTCCCCTCGGGAATCGGGAAAAACCGTAGTCGGGTTTGATGTCTGCGACGCCGGGGATGAACAAAAAAATGGAAATTTCATTTGCACCGACAGGAGTGAAAAAAACCGCCGGGTTTGCGCTCGACGTTTTTTAACGCGAGGCTCCCGCGCGAAACATATCGCGACAACCCGCTGAAAAGTTGGGCTTCGGTTTATCCACGCGGACTCGCAGGGATGGAAATTAATTCATGCACCGCTCAAGGACGGTTCGTTGTTTTTCCACGGCGCATTCTTCCCGCCCTTGCGAAATGCACCGCCCTGCGCGCTCTTTAGACCGTGAAAACGTCAGCGCAACTGTATTTTCATGCGCCGACGCTTATTTCTGCGACGTACGAGTTTAGAGGGATTCGCCAAGGTTTACGAAACACCGCCGGTCTCATAGATATGTCAGTGAGAGTTTATAAAAGGAAATTTTACACCCAATTACGTCATCCAGACAAACACGTTGGTAGCTACAAATGTTGTCGCATTTATTGTGCAGTCGACAGGACTTTTACTCTTCGTAAAAAATATGCTAAAGTCTGAGATGGGTTTTCATTGATACCAATGTGATTTCGCGTTTTGTTCAATGTTTTTTATAAGTGATCCGCTTTTTGCTACCTAAGTTGTCCGGGGATAGGACAGATATGAAGAGTTTCTTCGTGCAGAATTTTCCTGGTACTCTTTGTCGCGAGTGAAACTTTGGACGGTAAAATTATGCGCGTACGGGCATCACAAGGGGGGCAAGGTCTTTCTCGTGCTTAACTGTCTGTCGGGGACAGATTTCCTGTTCCTTTGGTGCTGCGCCACTGTCACTTTCAGCCCCGGAACACGGGACTGCGGAGAGCTGAGAATTGAAATGATATTCCGTCCCGTAGCCAGGACCCCATGCGCTTGAATTATCGCCGGCCGGTGATCTCGCTGAAAATTTTCACTCACCATGAAGGCCCGTCGTTTTCCATCGCGTTTCACCCTCCAATGTATCCCGGATTTTCACTTCCACCCCCGCCACCATTCTCGCCCGGTGTTCTTCATTAACCGGCCAGCGAAATAATTGATTCGTCGAGAACGGTCTCCGCGTTTCCCTTAATCTGCTCTCGTTTCATCTTTACTTGCGACCAGGTAACTTCTAGACGAGTCGATAATGCCTGGTGCTGCAGAACTTTTCAGTACCAACCATTTCAACGTTTTGCTTTTCGACACATCTGTTTTTTTAACTCAAGAACTTTCCTCACTGGGGAAAAGATAGTTATTTAAAAGAGAATAGCTGGCGGGTATAGACAATTGACTTTCCCGATGGACGAGGCAGATATTCCCAATATTTCTTCGTCAGGTCCTCGTAGTTGTTTGTTCCATTTCTCTTTACGACGGTAGCGAAGAGGATTCCATTTCCTCCGAAGGAGTCGCTTGCTCCTTAGTACCGAAAAGGAGAAGATTGCCGGTAAACACACGTTTATATACGTGTACCTATGTATGTAATATATATGTGTGTACGTCGCTGGGAAAATTCCACCTTTCCCAGGTCCCCCAGCATGATTTCACCCGGTCTAACGCGAATCTAATGTCGACCGGGGGATCAGTGGGTCCTTGATCGCACCAACACGACGATTACGTGTTTTCCGCTCATTTCTCGACCTTTTTTCCTTCCCCACCCTTTTTTCCCCCTGATCTCCGACTATTTCGGCTCGTTGCTACAACACTGACCACGTCAAAAGTCTCGTTTATGATCTCCTCAAAACCCACCTCAAAATATCCTGCTTTCCGAAGCTGATAAACTCTCAAATCTAATTCAAAATAATTTACGAACTATTGGACCGTAGAAAATAGTGCTTACGTAAAGCTAGGTAGTACAAAACACTGCTTTCTATAATTCTGCTGTTTCATTCGCCATGTTTATTCATTTGAAAACGTTTCTCAATAACCGCAACGCTCATAGTTCGGATATTTTTTATCGATTCCCCGGAATATTTAAAGCTTTATTCTCCGATAAAGGTAGTTTCTGGCAAAAGCTTTTCAGCTCTGATCGATGCAGCTGCTACACCGCAATTACTTGCAATATTTCTCCCCGGCGTGGCTGCTCTGCATGAAAAGCACGGCGAGTCTCTTTTCCTCCTGCGTAGCAGCTACCGTGCATTGCTTTTCCCCGGGAGATGATCAAAGCGTGCACGGGCTTTCGCAAGTGATACCCGCTAGTTTAGCTGGGTAATTGGAACGCGTCCATCACGATAGTCTTTGCCGATAAAACAGTGACGCCTGCATCTCTCGTGTTCACGAGCACATCTCGCGATAGTTTATTGCCCGACACTTGGCACTTTTTCCACGACGGTCCTTCGGGTTCTCGTTAATTCCGCGATTCCCGGCGGGATACGAGTGTCTACATAATCATTAAGATAATCATCCGTGTCGGCCACCACGGTCGAGGGCAACGTAATCGATGCAGCCCATAAATCGAACGCACGACCGTGCCCTACGGCCCATTACCACGTGTTCCTCTCGTTTTCCATGTCTCGTGCACTGCAACGCGCTTTTTTCCGACCAATTAAATTATTGCCCATCGCCGTTCACGAACCCGACCTGCCGGTTCTCCGCGAGGGGGTCAAATCCGTTTTACGATCGCACCCCGCAACGTTCCCCCCAAAGTAAGTAACAAAAAATATAAATTAAGGATAACATATGACCGTCTACTTACCTTAAATAACGATAATACGACGGTCTTAAAGCGCAGTATTATTCAATGAATACAAATAAGTATGTTTTATATCTTTGACGTTGAACGTTAATGATTGAAACATTATTTCTTGCATGAAATTACTTTCCCCGCTTGAATTTATCATACACGCTAGCGTGTATCCCAGTGACGTGCCTTTTGAAGTACATCCTGAATTGTTTATCGCCGGTTAAACGAGCCCCAGGTAGTCCGTGTAGTTTCTAATTTCGTTCGGTAGGCGAATTCCACAGGGCAGCTCGGATAGACCGAATTACCGGCGAAAAAGTGCGCTCGTATCTCGGGGAATATAGCAGGGATGCACTTGATGGCGGATGCAAACTCATCGGCGAACTTTCCTGCGCGGAAGTTGCCTGACCTCCGGAGAATCGACGGAGTTTCGTGTATGGGGGGCGGCGAGGGGGTCTGTGTACAAGGCGGAGAACTGACGGGGAGCGAAGGACGATCGAATTATCCAGAAACTCGATATATCCCTCGGGGCTGGCAAGGTGGTGCGAGGGGCGGAGGGAGGAAGAGGTGGAAAGCGAGCGAAGAAGAAGAGAGAAAGAGAGGAGGAACGCGTCGCGGGGATTCCCCTGGGTCGGTTTCTCCGGCTGCCACCGGATATCCCCCCTCTGATTTCTGACGACTAACGCGACTCCGCGATGTTTGCCGAGGGGCCGAGCACGCGACGGAAAACCTAGAAAGTCCGACGAACAGAAGGGGAAGGACAGAGCCACCCTTATCGAGAACCAACCACGTATCGTTAGCCGCAGACAAAAAGGGGGGGAATCGCGTATCCTCGGAATAGCTGGCCCCCAGGCGTACCGTTAATTCCGACGATAATTGATTTCGGAATATCCCCGCAAGGACCACGTGTACTTAGTACTTTCCCGTGCCTCGTTGCGCCTCAATCCCGTAGAAGTAATTTGTGTCGCGAAGAAAGATGAAAAAAAGCCATACATATTTCTTAATGTATTGCACTTTCGTGTAGATATTTTTTGTGTTTTTAGATATCCTTCATGGACTGTTCTTGTTTATACAGTTTTTTCCAGCCCACTTGCCGCGGTAGTTTTAACAAACACTCGTTGACCCGCAGTTAGCGTCGTTAACGTGTAGTTAACTTGATTTCATTTGCACCGCTTGATACTCTCGTTAGACGTCGTCGCCACGTATCCCTTCGTCTTCACGAAATATACGCTGACATTTAGAGTGGAGGGTGGCAGGTTTGAATAACTCATTGGATACACGCGCGTTTGTATATAATCTGTACATAAATTCGCATGAAAATGACACGAGGTGTTTTGTATTTCCAAAAGCCATTTACGTCGAAGCTTCCGAACAATGTTTATTAAGCCTTATAAAAAGAATGGATCAAGTTATCACGACTCTGCAGGTGCACAAGACCATTACGATTCATGAAGTAACATTATTAGAAGACAAGGGAAATGTAAAAAGTAAGGATGGCCAGTTCCCGGAGACATTTCTGAATCGACGAGTATATCGAAATAAAGGAAATCCTTGGTTTTGGTAGTGGAAGGGGTTTATTTGCCGATGAAACGGGAACGGCGACGATGCTTGAGGTCTCCTTTACGACGTTCGACCTAGCAAAAGTGTCAGCGCCAGAAACCCCGCGGTTCCTTCATAAATTCTGCACTCGGCTCGAAGACTTCCCAAGATAAATGCCACTAGGCGTGGTTCCACTGCCGAGTATATACGATCGTACACGGCGCGATTCTGCTTTTATTCGGCCCTTCGAGCTCCATGATTCCGTTTCTTGCCAGTTTCGACTCAACGGACAAACGCATTTGCAAAGTCGTCGTTCTACAAAATTGTCAAGGTACAAACGAAAGTATCTTGTATTTTTTTGGAAACAGTGAACGCTAATGAAGTGGAATATTTATTAGACTTATGCTCCATCAAGGGGTACTCCTTTCTTGAATAACTTAACATTTTTTATTTACTCATTTCTCAATGTTAAGAATTTTATTTGTCACGTACTGGAAATTCTCAGTAGGATAAGCACGTGAAATTGTCGCCCTGAGGATCAATGAAGTATCAGCGGTCGAGGTATCTGATAAATCACTTTCCCCCTTTCGTGCAGCGTAACAGCCCAGGAGACGGTTAATGGTGCGTTTCTTACAGATAGTCTCGAAGAATGTCCGACCAAATGTCGCTGAGATTTCGTGAAACCCTTGCAGGCGAAAGAAACATTTCAATTATCGCGTTTCTCGCTTCCAAACGTCGTACGTAAAAACGTTCAATCGTTTTCCAATCGTAAAAATCCTTTAACACGCAATTCATTAATCTCAAATATCGCGCGTCAGGAGTTGATGATTTCTTAACTTTATTTTTACATATTATGTGCATTGTTTAAGTATACTTCATTACTTTCTACTTATTGAGTCTGTGCGGAAACTATGTTTTACTTTGTGCTTATCCACCGGAATTCTGCTACGTTCACTTAAAGTTTATTATATGACTTGCACGAAATTCCACCCTCCGTCTAATTTCATCCGTTCGGATTTCAAAGTCCGACATTCCTCTTCAGTTCTCCTGGCATCTGTCGGGGATCTGAGTATAAGATAACAGAGCCATGATTCATTTCCAAAGTATTTCCTTGGTATCTGCACACCTATACAAACATTACTTGAAACGTAACTATATAACTGAGTATTTCGCTATGCTTAATAATGTTGTTCCTGCAATTAGTCGAATTTTATCGTCCTGTTAGGATAAACACCATACGTGAACTTTTTTTCTTTGAGTCTTTGGGAATTGCCTGACAGGAATCATCCATTAATCCGCTACCCAGAATCCCTTCGGACACGATTAGCCGAAAGGTGATCCGACTTCATCCGCCGAGCCGATCTCATCTCAGGTCTTTCCGTTTCCTTATCTTCGTGGCCAGCAAACGACCTCGTTCTTCCTGCTCTTTTTAAGTTTTTCTCGTTGTTCCACGGCGACTTAATTCCTCACACCGTTTCC